>OW386287.2:39642701-40997410 GCA_936432065.2 Rutpela maculata | reverse complement strand
AGGATCATAAAGTTCAACTTTCCCTTGCATTTGCAAAGGAACGAAAAGCTATCAATATGTTCAAATGCTTTCGAAAACTTCTCCCTTTAATGCCGTTTTTAACCGTATGCCACATGTAATAAAAACTTTTTAAATAACATGAGAAAACTGGTGGTAGTTTGTTTACTAGATTAGAATTCTACTTACAAAATTTTTAATATTTTGCTTAACTAAAATTAGTAATTTTTATTTTATTTGAAATTATATTAATTAATATTATACTATTGTGAAGTAAGCATTTTAGACCCTAACACTACTTACAAAACATATTTTTCTATCAACTTTAGTAAATGAAGAATGTTATATAACTACAGATTAGGCTTCTACTTACATAATTAGGTTTTATGGATACAACCAGAAGCATAAGAAATATAGCTGCAATGTTAGGCGTAAGCATATGGAAAGTGTGGTCAGTTCTTCGTGAAAATGGACGACATGCTTTCCATTACACTCCAGTCCAAGGTAATTTTTAATACATACTTACCTAACCTTTAAGAAAATGTAGATAGTTGTTCCATACAAATCAAAGTTCACATAAAACATTCATTTATTAATCATTAATTATTTATTCCAAGTCTCGAGGAAGGTGACGATGAGAGGCGCATACAATTTTGCCGTTTTTTGTTACATACGGATGTTGATGACAGAAACTTTTTAAAAAGTATTTTTTGGACGGATGGTTCTACATTGACCAGGGAAGGAATCGTAAATTTACACAATTTACACCATTGGGCCACAAAGGGTGAGAATCCACATGTGATCAGGCCGACCTCATTTCAACCGAAATTCAAAGTGAACGTTTGGGCAGGTGTGATCGGACCGCACTACTTGCCTGGCAACCTAAATGATGATAATTACCTGGACTTCTTACAGAATGACCTCCCGGAATTATTGGCTGAAGTGGCGATTTTTCAAGAAGACAGGGCTATTGTTTTTCAAAATGACAGTTGTCCGGCACACTACAGAATAACCGTCAGGGAGCACTTAGACAATGTATTTCCCAATTCGTGAATTGGTAGACGTGACCGTATTCTATGGCCCGCACGGTCCCCAGACCTGACACCTCTTGATTTCCACGTCTGAGACGGGTTAAAGAAATTGTGTAATCACAAGAAATTCACAACCAAAACCATATAACAGGTCTTACCTGTCAAACAGAGTTCAATATGTTACCTTGAATGGATTCAAGTCTGCCGAATACGTTGCTACCTCGGGAGTACCACAAGGATCGGTTCTTGAACCACTATTTTTCACAATATTTATCAATGACATATCGGATGACTTAACAGACAAAACTAATTATTTAATGTATGCTGATGATTTGAAACTCTTTTCTAGAATTTATACCATTGACGATTGTCTTCATATGCAGGAAAATTTAAACAAAATAAGTAACTGGTGTACTAAAGACAATCTTCCATTAAATTCGCAGAAATGCAATGTTATATCTTTTACACGTAAGTCCATCCCAGTTTCCTACGATTATAATATAGAAAAATAATATACTTCATGGGACCGAAACATTACGTGACTTAGGTCTCTTTTAATACACATATTAGCACCAAACTATCAGAAGCCAGCAAGATTTAGAAATTCCCGTGATTTTTCAAACCCAGATACGCTTAAGACGCTCTATTGTTGTTATGTCAGATCCAAACTTGAATATGCGAACTTGTTTGGGCCCCACACTATAATGTACATGTCAATCAGTTAGAATCGGTTCAACGCAAATTCCTTAAATTTATGAATTTCAGATCTGAGGGTACTTATCCAGCGATCGGTATTCTACAAGAAGACCTGCTGGATAATTACTCTTTAATTAGTTTAAGCCGTAGACGAGAATGCTTATCTCAAATTTTTCCGTTTAAAATTATTATATATAATATAATATATAATTATTAATATCCTATAGTTTTCACCCATTTACGTAATATGCGATAATCACAACGCAATCTGTGGTGATATAGACATTTTTAATTGCTGCCTGAATGCTTTAAAAACATATTACCAAAGAAACTAGTTGAACTTGTTTGTTTTTCCTTTTTTGTATTTAATCTTCTATATAGATAACGTTAAAAACATTATAGTTTGTTTTTATCTGTCTTGTTATCTACCATAAGTTATTTTAATCTCTAAGATTTTTTATTTATACACATCTATTGTTTGTTAACATAATTTTAGTAGAATTTCTCTCTGCCTCCCTGTCCTATAGTAGGGTCAAGTACCTATTGGACAGTGTAATCAAATAAATAAATCAATAAATAAACAATTTTCTAAAGAAAATTTATTTAATGTATTTTCCTTCTATTTTCCAGATTTGACATGTGAAATCTTTCCAACATAACAGTTTACAAATAGATATGATTTTCATACACATAAGTAAGAAAACTGCGCTGACATTCTCAATATAGCGCAAAAATAGCATATACAGGGGACCATATCAGCCAGCACTGTTCCAATTTTGATCGTACAAATGAATAAATAGTACAGCAACATCATATTTTTCTGAAATCGATCGGCAATGTCTACATTTTCAGCGCGATTTCAGATCGAAAAATGCACAATTCCAGTATTATAGTCTGTTGCTAAGAAACTATCATAAAACAGATCGAAAAAGATCCGTTGCCAAGCAACGATCAGTAAAACCGTACGGGAATGTTACTTTCCTGGCCTAGGCCGGGAAAGTAACATTCCCGTACGGTTTTTTATGTATATTTTAGACAGTAAATAAATACACGCAGACAAACCAACTCACATTAAAATTGCATTTATTAGTAAGCAGTTCAATTGTAATGAAGAAATTTTATGCATTAATACAAATTCCTTAATTTATAATAATATTGATTGTGATTTCAGAAAAAATAGTATGTGTACTTCGGTGTGAAAGCACATTCCCGGACTTCGATGCTTGTTGGCCTCGGCTAGCGCCTCGGCCAACAATTTGCATCGTCGTCCGGGAATGTATTGCTTTCACACCTAAATACACAATATACTATTTCAGTATTGCAGTTTCTTACAAGAAAACCTAGGATTTTTAGCGCTAATGCAATGGTGAATTAATGTGCTCTTTAAAACTTATCAACGATAACTCTAAGATGTTCACTCTGCAATATTTGACAATTTATAGTTTATATGATAATTGAACTCGACAGAGTTATACATTTTATAAAAAGTGAACGTGTTACATTTACATTTAGATATATTGAGAGGCAAGTAATAGGATTAACCATGTTTAGGTTTAAATTTTTCTCAATTTTGTTCTCTTTCTATTACACAGCAGATCTTCAAGTCATCGACATATAAAAGCTCTCTAGATTAAGATCAACTAAAATATCGGTTATGAAAATAACAAACAAGTATGTCCAGTACGGATTCCTGGGGAACGTCGGAAGTGGCCAGAATATCAAATGACCTAAAACTATGGCATTCGATAAACTGACGTCTATTCTTTAGATATGAAGAGAAAAAATATAATTGTGCCACCAAAATTTACTCAATAGAATACCATGATTCAAGCAATCGAATGGCTTGGAAAAATCTCTGTAAACTGTATCAATTTGCAGATTTGCATCCAATTATTTAAAAATTAATAGTGTGATACATGCAATGGTTGTTTACAATTTAACCCTGTGTATGACTAGATAATGACATGCAAGATGTCAAATGATTTAGCGAATTGTGATAATTGTAATGGGCTTATAGTTTTCAGTTACGCTCTTACTGTCTTTTTTAAAAACAGGTAATGAGCGAGAATATTTGCATATATAGGAAATATACGGGTTTTCATGGCGAATTTAATTATTGTGAGTGGACCGGCGGAAATAGCTGCACAATCTTTGCCTATAAATACAGGAATGTTGTTTGGCACTTTAGTAAACTTTGCTTTGATTTTTTATTGATTAAAGTACTTCCATTTGAAACGATGCAGTTAATAACAAACATAAAAATGATATTTATCTCCGTTACTATTAGGTTTTAAATATGCAGTTTGAAATAAGGTATTAAAGGTATTGACAATATCCTGGAGATTCGTATATTAAACATCAATTATATGTAATATTAATGGAACTACATCTTCTTTTATCGTTGATGTAAGCCCAAAATTTCCTCTGATTATCTTTTTTTTTACTTGTGTTTTCAATAAATAATTTTCATTAACACACCAGCACTATTAGGAGGACAGACAATTACAAAAAGGATAGACCACAAAGAAATCGCAAAGAAATCGCAACGATATACACCCTACCACAATCAGAAACCAAGGAATCAGAAGATTAAAAAAAAAAAAATTCGAAGAAGTAGAAACACAAAAAGAGGAGCATAAACACCATATTACGACACAACGCGGCAACATATTTCACAAGAAGACCCGGAAGAGCAGAATTCCAGAACCAAAAACACAAAAAAGGGAGCTTCAACGCTCCCTCACGACAAAATGCGGTAACTTTTTTAGGGCACACATGATAATTTTTACTAGACAATACCAGATTTAATATCGACATTTGTAACAGTGTTAAATTGTGTTATGCCAAAATGATCAAAAAAACTGTTGCAGAGAATTTGCACGGGTGCCTGAAACAGTACTACGAGTGTTTGGAACTAGGAGGATAAGGTTAATGATTACCGTTGTCTAAATACACTTCAATTCTTGTTGATGTTGGATGAGCAGTGTTAGAGGTAATCAATAAATAATAATATGTTATCTGCAGAGCGGAAGGCTGTAGTTCTATTGGGTCCAGGGATAAAATGTAATAAAACGTCGGTTAAGCGCGACTCTTCTCGAAAATAACTAATTCCGGTTGAAAATTAATACAGTTTCCCGGATTTATATCTTTGATCCAAAAAACGTCGCTTAGTGATATCTCGTAAATTGTTTCAGACGTCCAAATCAAACTCATTTGTCGATGATAAGCTCAAGAGATTTTATTATTGTGACCGCAAATTCTTAGGTCATGTATTTTGAAAAATAGAGGGCTACTAAATTTCATACATTTCCCTCGAGAAGCCTGCCTAATTGTTTTGCAATAGAGTAAAAAACGCGACACTATTACCGGCACGCTTTAACTCAACCTTTTTTGATAATTGGGGAAATGTAACAACTCACATATGTTCCTTCACAACTATACATCCATTGATCCATGTATGGTAGAAGTTCTGAAACTATTCGTAGGCAAGTGTTCAAATTATTGACCTCGGTGAGTTAAATAGGTTTTTTGTTTTGTCTGATAGTTCTTCATTGCCATATTTTAGTGACATGACACAAATTACACTCGGTATATAGTAAATAAATAATATACAGATACGCTTATCTTACTTCAGTTTAGCAATGAATATTTTCGCAAAAAAATTTAACGTAAAAATTTAACATGACTTAAGTTCTGTAGCTATAATACAGAAGGTGTACTAACCCTTAAATCTTTAAAGAGTGAATAACATACGTGTGTCTCTTTGAAAACAGAACAGTATGTGCAAATCAAGTGCCTCAGAAAACTGAAGACTTTTTACCATACTTTTTTTATAGCTTCTATATTGAATGTGTACAGAATATGATTATTTAAGATGCCACTGCTGGAGTAATCTGTAAATCTTGTGGTAATTGGCTAATACGACTTCTGCTTTTTCCATTTACTTTCGTGATTATTATACTCCTTCTTTATGTCTAAGCTAAAAGGAACGAGAAAATGAATGGGGCTAAGGCATTCTATTTGAAATCTTTGTTTCTTATTTCATCTCCAAAGGGCAAAGAGAACCCAGCATTAATGAAGGAATTGTACATGAATCGTAAAAATTCTTTGATTATCGTGGAATAATTTTATAACTGTTATTATTAAATAATATAATAAAAATCAAATATAAAATTTCAAAAAACCCCTGAAAGCAAAATGCAGGACATTTCTAAATAATAATACAAAACATTTTTTATAAATATATATTCCACAAAAATACTTTCTGTGTAAAAAATGTATAAAAACGTTAAAAATGATTACATAACCATAAAAAACTGAATTTATTTTTCAACTGAAACCATTTTTTTGAGACCATTATTCATTATTCCCCTCTTACACAAAGATAAGTCTGCAATTTCACGTTAAATATGACCTTCAACTTTTAACTGATTGATTTTAATGTTTTAACGGAATGAATTTTTCAATTTTCCTTTGAATTTCCTCCTAAAACTCATCACTGATATAAGCATTATTGACCTGGAATTCGAATCATCCAATGCCATACATCTTTGGCATTATTTGTGGAATCATTTCGGTTGTTCTCATTTCCAATTGGTTTAGAAAGTTGTTGCAAACTACCCCAAGCAATCACAAGAGGAAATTAACTGAACAGATTTAAAATACGTCAAAGAAATATGGCGCACCACAATAATGAAGGATAATTCCGCTTAATGCATGATGTATGATCATCTTGGCATATGTCCCAGGAACCATCGCTATCGGATCACAGGTACGTAAGATTAAAAATAGAAACTCCACCGGAAGAAGGGAAGATGAGCAGAAACCCAAGAACCTGTGACTGGGAACTCTTCAACGAGAACCTAGAGCAGGGGCTAAAGGATTGTCCATCAAGACCACAAACATCGGCGGAAGTAGAACTGCTGAGTGACTTAATAACCTCAGCAGTGATAACAGCTTTCGAGTTAAGCTGCCCTCTGAAAGAAAGAAGAGTCAAGTGTGAAACCCCATGGTGGAACCGCGAGCTCTCCTCCAGAAGGGCAGAGGATCGAAGACTGTTCAACCAGGCCAGAAGGACTGGAAGATGGGACGAATACAAAGCGTCCCGTCTGAAATACATCTACGCCTTTAGAGAAGCAAAAACCAACTCATGGAGGAAGTAATGCGAGGAGATAGAAAACACTCCCGAAGCTGCTAGACTCCAGAAAATCTTGCAGAGAGATAATAAGGGAAAAATTGGATCACTTCAAAGACAACAAGGTGAGTACACAAACACTGAGAAGGAGACTCTAGATTTATTACTAGAAACACACTTCCCAGGCAGTGTAACTACCTCACAAGACAGAAGCGGTCCACCCGAAGACATACCAATAAGAAGGCCGTCAAAGGAGGACTGGAAAATTGCAAACAGAATAATTAACAAAACAAGACTTGTATGGGTAATCAATTCATTTGAACCGTACAAGTCAACAGGGCTGGATGGAATATTTCCTACTTCAACAGGGAGTGGAAATACTTGCATCACCCCTGTGCACACTATTCAAGGCCAGTCTGACCCTTGCCAACCGGTTGGCGAAAGATTAAGGTGATATTCATACCAAAACCAGGGCGTGACACCTACACCCAGGCCCAATCCTTCCAACTTATTAGTCTCACATAATTTCTCCTGAAAACCTTGGAGAAACTGGATGATAGGCACATCAGGGACGATAAAATGAGTACAATACCTCTACATCGAAACCAGTATGCCTACCAAACAGGAAAATCTTGTGAGTTAGCAATACATGAGCTTACTCAAAAAATAAAATGGGCCCTAGACAGTAAGGAAACTGCCATAGTAACCTTCTTAAACATAGAGGGTGTATTCGACAATACCTCATTCGACTCACTAAGTGATGCAGTGAAGAGGCGCGGAGTCGAAAAGTCAATAACAAGATGGATTGACTCAACGCTCAGAACTAGGAAAATTCAGTCCACGCTAGGATCCACAACAGAGGAGGTATCCGTGATCAGAGGATGCCCGCGGGGGAGTCTTATCTCCTCTTCTGTGGTGCCTGATTGCGAACGAGCTCCTTTCTCAGCTGGAACAGCGGGAAATATATGCGCAAAGTTATGCAGACGATATCGCCATCCTGGTAACAGGAAAACACGAGAGCGCTGCATTGGAAAAGATGCGCCCTCGTTATGGTAAACGAATTGTGTACCCAGGAAGGTCTTCCCGTGAGTCCAGGGAAGACCACTGTGGTCGCCTTCACAAGAAAGAGGAAACTCAACCTGGGAAGATTATATCTCCGGGGAAACGAATTGCAGGTGAGCAATGAAGTCAAATACTTGGGACTGATTCTAGACACCAAATTAAACTTCAATGCACATCTGGATAGAGTGACTACCAAAGCTACGCGGGCCTTATGGGCCAGCAGAAAAATGGTAGGTAAAAACTGGGGACTACAACCAAGAATGGTGCACTGGCTGTACCAAAGGGTTGTAGTATCAATAATAACCTATGCCTCCCCGATCTGGTGGCATAAAGCCGGAAAAGGGGAGGTAATGAGAAAACAACGGAAAGTACAAAGATGGCATCTCTAGGCATAACGGGAGCAATGTCAACAACGCCTACTGCAGTCATGGAAGCGCTACTTTGCCTGCCCCTACTACAATTAGTAGTGGAGAGTGAGACACTGTTGGCGGCGTACAGGCTGAAAACAAACGGACATGGGACCATTCCAAGAATAGGGTACCATACCGAAATATTCCAACAAATAGGAAAAAATCGACTACTAGATATGCAGTCAGATATAATCAGCACAAGCCACAACTTCACAAAGACCTTCAGGGTATATATACCCGATAGGGAAGGGGAGGGAACAAGGCAACTGCGAAGATATCCAAATGATACCATATGGTATACTAACGGATCAAAAACGTCAAGAAGTACTGGAGCAGGTATTACGGGGAACCAACCAGAGACAGACATCAGTCTGAACCTGGGCAGCACCGGAACGGTGTTCCAAGCAGAAGTTACAGCTATAGAAATGACGGTGGTCATATACTGACAAAAGAATCCGCATCATCACTGACAGTCAAGCAGCTCTCAAAGCTCTGAATGCAGTAGAGATGAATTCCAAAACGGTAAAAGACTGACTGCCTTGAATCCCTGGCGAAACTTGCGGAACACAACAGCATACAACTGGGGTGGACGCGAGGACACCAGGGCAATGAAGGCAATGAAAAAGCAGATAAGCTGGCCAAAGAAGGCGCAAAAACAGCCTTGATGGGACCCGAGCCATCCTGCGGGATATCATACAATACCGCAAGAGGAATGGTAAAGGAACTATTAAGTCAGAAACATAACTTGTATTGAACCGGCGCGCCGGGGTTGAGACAGTCACGTATGTTCATTACTGGCGGGCCATCCAAGACAAAGACTAACGAATTGCTAAAGCTGATCAGAAAATAGCTGAGATGTGCAGTGGGAATCCTAACAGGACACTGCACACTGAACAGACACCTAACCAACATAGGTGTGAAGGATAATCCAGAATTCAAGATGTGTGGTGAGGATGAAGAAACTCCTCACCACATACTATGTGAACGCCCAGCCTTGGTGGCTGGGAGATTTTCATACTTCTGGGGACTAACCGTGACCCCGAAAGAAATAGCCAGAGCTCCTATTGATCGTATATTCTCATTTTGGAGGGGAACGGGATTAATGGGATAATGAGACTATGGGGTACAATAAGCTTAAGCTTCAGGACGGCGGGGCTTTTGGCACGCAAACCATAAGGAAAAAAATATGATCATCTTTAGGTCAAGACTCCTCAGCGGCTTTGGGCCAGTCTATGTATTATCTACGGTGCCAACGTGTGCTCTTTTGTTTCTTGGTTGTCATTACTTTCAAAATATAGCGATTTCCCATAAATTAGTCGCTCCGAAAATACATTATTATGTGGCATAAATGATGAAATTGAAAGAAATGTCAGTAAGCACCAAATAAATACTAAAAAAGCATCTGGAGGTAATTGACGACAAAATATATAATTATCTACTTATTTAATTAATTTATACGTAAAATAATCTCCCCAAATACCACTCGTGCTTTTAATTTTATCTATAGTTTTCGCCTCGACCGAAGTTGACAAACGTATTTTAATTCGTGTAAACTGACAGTTTATTAATAAAGATTAGAAGATCTAGGTTGTACAAAAAGTAGATTAATTCCTCATGCGATTATAATATTAATAAACTTCACACTCGGGATTAAAAGATGCACTTTACTCCCTTGGTATATAATCTACTATTGATCCGAATATGTAACAAAATAGTCGGACAAAGTAAATAATATTAGGAATGAAAATTGTTCAATCAGGCACAAAAATTCACATCGGTTCTAGTTGTAAAATCATTTATCGATTCGTTTTTGTTGTACTTTTTGCACATCACGGCGAATAGAACTGAAAAGAGAGCACACTTTTTTATTTGCTTATATACTTTGAAAATGAAAAGCATACATTCTCTCGTCGCTGCAGTGAATATTTTTATAAAAAGACCATAACGCCAGGGAAAACCATTGTGTCGGTATAGAGCTAAACGAAAAAATGAAAGAAGGAAATGAAAGTCATGTTTCGTGAAACATAAGGTGCCAACTCAGTTGTAACTTTTCTAAAATATTTTATTTTAATTAAAATATCAATATTGCCAAAAATTTGCCAAAATACTAGAATTTCATGTGATATATCAATTAAACCCAACAGGCAGTGACATAAATTCTGTAGTTCGATAAAAATGGTCATGAGGCTTTAGAGAGGGTACAAGATGTGTTTAGATATTAGGAAAACAACGACGTTTTGAGAAACAGCTTGGACATATACCAAACTTGAATTATCTGTACAAATGTGATTTTTAGCTGAACAGCTTTTGCGATTAATTAATGTACTAGAGATTCCACATCTTATGACCTTTGCTCTAAATAATAAATCTCCACTGTAGTTATTAAGATAAACAATAAAAATATGGCAATAATAACGTAGGTTGAATCACGTTTGAGCTCAATCTGTTACATGACTCAATCATTATTATGGCATCAACACACATTTATATACCGGGTGTCACTGCAGTGCTTGTGAATAATTAAGTAAGGTAATGGTCTGAAGGTCTGAATCATTGGATAACGGAGGTCAGGTTGACGTAGTGTACACCGACTTTTCAAAAGCATTTGGTCGAATACACCACAAATTATGAATTGAAAAATTATATTTGAAATATCGGTTACAGTATGTTCAATATAATGGTTTTACCTGGCAACATCAGAGATGCCTCAAGGTTCAAACTTCGACCTCTTTTGTGCATTAAATTTATAAACGATTCGTGACTTAGTTATTGGTCATTCAATTTGAACCAAATTTTGATCGGTATCAAAGATCTTTAATATTTCTTTTTGGAGTAATACAAAACTTATTTCAGTCAGTGGCGTGCATTTTTATTAATAAAAAAAGGTTGATTTTTCGAGAAATCACATTAGGCATTTTTTTGGTGAAAAACTAATACAATGTTATTGAAACGCTATATATAGAATTTAACATTTTGATTTTTGGCTTTCGAATTACGGTCCCCTTAAAATTATCTATTTTAAACATTAAATAATCAATAAATTGGTAACGAAATTTTTTTCGAAAAAAAGTCATTCTTCGTTTTCTCTTTAAATTCACTTTTTGTACTATCATATATCATCGAAACTCTCAAATTTCGAAGGTCAAGAATTTTCATTGAAAATTTTTGGTCATCATATCTGCAAATTATTGGGGCATTAAGGATTACCGAATTTGAAAGTATCGATGATATGGGGTGGTAGAAAAATGAATTTAAAGAGAAAATAAAGAATGACTTTCTTTCGAAACAAGATTCGTTACCAATTTATTGATTATTTAATGTTTAAAATAGGCAATATTAAGTGGGCCGTAATTCGAAAAACAAAAATCAAAATGTTGTTAAATTCTGAATATAGGGGGGTTCTACGGCATGCTGATCAATAATATTGCATTAGTTTTTCAACAAAAAAATACCTAATATGATTTTTCGAAAAATCTACCCTTTTTTTCTTAATAAAAATGGACGCCACTGACTGAAGTAAGTTTTGTTTTACTCAAAAAAGAAATATACCGATCTAAATTTGGTTGAAATTGAATGACCAATAACTGAGTTACGAAGGTGTTTCCACTTGAAATGGGTCACACTGTATATTAGATTGCGAAAAACTTTTATTTGCCGATAAACTCAAAATTATTTGTGCAATTAACAATATAGAAGACTGCCTAACATTACAATAGCAAGTACACAAAATCGAATTATGGCGTACGTCTAACAAATTACAAATGAACGTATCAAAATATTATTTCATCCACTTGGCATTAATGGATTACTAAAATGGGAAAGTAGACCTTTTAGACATGGTGATTGGATAATATCCGATGAGGGCAAGAACTAACAAATGGACTGTGGGTGCTATTCATCACTTTTTTTATTTTGCTGTTGCCGTTGGGTGGCTACAGTATCAAGAAAACACCATATCTGCTGGTTAAGTAATGATATAATTAAGTACCTGGAATTTATGGTTTGTCGAATCGCTGATTTATTCAGAAAACACGAGGATAACCAAACTTTTGACAATTCTAACGAAGAAAACAAACCTCCTAAAAAGCAAAATAAGATACAGGCTACTCTGAACAAAAAGTCAAGACTACAATATTCGCTGATTTATTCAGAAAACACGAGGATAACTAAACTTTTGACAATTCTGACGAAGAAAACAAACCTCCTAGAAAGCAAAATAAGATACAGGCTACTCTGAACAAAAGATCAAGGCAACAATATTCTGCCAAACTTCTTGAATAATGAATAAAAGTCAAGGATGAAGTATCGAAATTCTGGATATCGCAAATTAACTTCGCTTCACGTCAAAATGCAATTGCTGTCATATGTATTTATGATATATTGTTGAAATAAATTTCTTTGTTCGCTATTCAAAATAAATAACGTTCTCAGATTAATTTATGATTTGTCCTTTTCAGTATCAAAATATCATTTATGGTCTACCCTATTTTTTAAAAAAATCCAGAAATTCTTTTGAATATGATACACCTATAATACAGTAACTTTATACATCCTACCTGAAGTCAAATCAGGTATCTATGCTTTTTTAATATGTTGTATAGGATTAAGAATTAATGTTAAATCCAAGTTTACGACCTCGGCAGACCTCCGGGTCTTGGTCAAGAATCCAAAAAACTGCGAGATTTTTGTTTTTTTTTTGGCATCCAAGGCCTACTTTTTTGGTAAAAACAATTTAGTATTTTTTAAAAGTAGACTAAATTTGCTAAAAATTGGTAACAAAGCATACTCTGTTGATCAAATACTATCCGAGATACTAATATGTTCTATTGGAAAATTTTATCAAAAAAATACTTATTTTAAAATCAAAAAATATATTAATGAAATCGGACGTTAGACAGATTTTCTTAAAAACATTCAGAAATGCCCGATAGGAATTCGAAAACAGGTTTGTTATTGTTTGACGGAAAATTTATTAAAATAATTTTCCATCTAAAAATATTTTTTTTAGTAGAAGTTTAGTTTAGTTTAGTTTAGTAGAAGATACAATTTAAAGTGGTGTTAGAAGATATGGAGCGCCATTTGAAATTTCGTTGAGGTGGCTGGGTGTTTCGAAAACTAAATCGATCAGTTTCCTAAAAATCGTCTCTACCTCAGGACTAGTGGATAATTTTGAAATGAGAACACGCAAAACTCCCTGAAAATTCGTCTAGGTATTATATTTTAAAAATTTCCTTTAAACCAAACTCTTCTTCTTTGCAATAAAATGAACTTGTGTGGATCTAGTTGTACTGAAACATTTAAAAGCATATTACTTAAATATGACTGCATCAAACAAATAAACATAAAACATAACATGAACATAAACACTGCACATATAATAGACAATCTCCAAATCCAAAGCCGAGGCGACATATTCTCTGTACAATTCGCTTTAGCCGACTGAGTTACGGTGATTGTTTTCTAATTTTAAAAATACATTATGCTTTAAAACTTGGATTACCAGTTTCCTTAGTGTATTGTATATCTCATTTTCAACTCTTCTACTTAAGACTTCATACTAATTTTGAATATCTTTGTTTCAGAGAATCATATATTTATAGACCACAGAATTTAGCAGCACAATCAAAACCATTGCAACACCATTAATGCTATTTTTGGTAAGTAAATTTTAATATGGTTAAATTTAATTTTAATGATCGTTTTATAATTATATGAGCTATTACTTAGCCCACAGTTTATGACATCATCGAAATTTACTGTGTTATAAACTATGAACTACCTATATTTAATATGTCAAAAATCAGAGGCGCGACAAACATGCTGGCGTTGTCCCTCGCAAAGGGATTGGTGGGTCCCCTCTAAGCCCGAAAAAAAAAACACACAACGCCCGCAGGAAAAACAATTAGTGTAAAGTAAAATATCATAAATAAGCATGATATCGAAATAAAATTTACATTCCGGTCTTTTCATATAAATTAATAGTTTTTAAGTCATAACGACTTGAAAAATTGCGATTTTAGCTTGAAATAAATAAATTTAAAAAACATTTTAAAAACAATAATTTTCCTTTAAAACCAAATTGCCCTAAAAAGTAGAATTTTTTTTTTCAGTGATTATAAGCTGATCAGAATAATTTCCAACTTTGTAAATAGAAAGCCTTTGGGCGCTCTGCTTGGACGAAGTTATATTTAATAAGCACCCAATGGTTTTCTATTTACAAAGTTGAAAATTATTCTGATCAGCTTATAATTACTGAAAAAAAAAATACGACTTCTTAATGCAATTTGGTTTTAAAAGAAAAACATTGTTTTTAAAAAGTTTTTTTTTAATGTATGTATTTTTAACTTTTTAATCTTCGTCACGTAGCGATCGTATTCTACTCGTCAAACCCTTACATTTGATACCCATGCCAAGGGGGTTTTGAAGAAAAAGAAGGTAAGCCTCCATTTTGGGTTTAAAATAACGTCACGTAACTTATTGTATTCTACTCATCAAACCCTTTCATTTGATACTCATGTCAAAGGGGTTGTGAAGAAAAAGGTAAGCCGTTATCTTCGGGCGTCCGCCATATTGGACTTAGAAGAATATTAGATATAACTATATTATATAGAACCAAAGCTGTGTGCAAAATTTCAGCTCGATTGGATAACGGGATACATTCATAGATACATAATACATACATATAGATTTCCTAATATAAGAAAACTATTGAAAAAGAGGTATTTTAAAACGGTTTTTATCAAATAACTCGAAAAGTATTACTTTTAGCAAAGAAATGCTAGAGACAAATAAAAAAGCTATTAAACTGAGGATGAAGCTTGTTTTCTTCTAATTTCTGTATAATGAATGGTTTCGGAGATCTGGAAGTATAATAATAGCGTCCGAACGTTTATAAGACGAAGTATTTAGTTTAAATGTTAAATATATCAGAAACTGACATCAAACAGCCAAAATAAGAGATCATTATAGTATATTCAAATGTATTTTCACGCGTTCAATCCGAATCTGAGGTCAGAATTGGTCGATTGGCTCATATATTCAAGATAATCTCAAAAAATAGATAAAAACGGTTCCAGAGTAATCGTGAGCACCAAAAAGTTACAAGACCAATAGACGGACCGACGCGACAGACAGAAATTTTTTTGCTCAAACTTAAAATTTTGACGTTTCATGGCATTCTAAGCCTAAGTATTTGAAGAATGAAAATTTTCAAAAAAATTTTTTTGGGTTAGTATACTTCCATTGAATGTGAAACTCGAGGAAAGCCACTGCGCATCCATACTACTTGAGGTAACCCATTACGCATCCATTTGACTCGAGGAAACCCACTGCGCATCTAAAATACTCGAGGAAACCTACTGCGCATCCATACTACTCGAGGTAACCTACTGCGCATTCATACTACTCGAGGTAACCTACTGCGCATCGATGGTAGTCGAGGAAAGCCACTGCGCATCCATAATACTCGGGGAAACCTACTGCGCATTCATACTACTTGAGGTAATTTTAAATCGTAGAATCTACACACACACGCGATGACGCGTCTCTGACGCTAGCTCCTCATTTATCCTTGAAACATTGCTGAAAATTTGGTAACCTGCTAAAATAAACTTGAATATAATCTTGAAAAGGCAGGCACGCTGATGTTTGTTTATTCATGGGACTCGAATTACAATGCAACCTGTAAGGTGTTTATAAATCTTAAAATTTCAGACCTAGATTTTCTATCCAAGTCTCTCAACGAAAAAAATTTTGATACTATATTTGCACTTCACTATATTATGTGGAAATTATTGTTTATGGAACTTTAATAATATAATATTTGAAATCGTCTACTCCAAAAATCTATAAGACGATATGCCACATTGGTAGTGGGGGTGGGGGTGGTGGAAGAGACGTGGTAGTGGGGGTGAATGAAGTAAAAAAAAATTGAGACCTTAACTGCTTTTATATATGTGTACTAAATACCAATTTTACAGACTCTTATTCCTTGATGATTTACCTATTTACCCCCATTTACCCCAATTTATCCCCCAACCCGTTAACGAAATAAGATCAAAATATAATCTAGGTTCAGATCTCGTTAAAATACATACGTGTACCAAATTTCAAGTCAATATCTGAAACGGTTCCAAAGTAAACGTGAGCACAAAAGAAGTTACAGACAGACCAACAGACAGACCGACAAACAGAATTTTTTTGCTCAAACTTAAAATCTCGACGTTTCATGACATTCTAAGTCTATTTGAACAATAAAAATTTTCAAAAATTTTTTTGTCGTTACTGTACTTCCACTGGATGTGGAAGTAAAAGAAGTTATAGCAGAAACGATGTGCTACTTCACATTTTACTTCCACGTCCAGTGGAAGTATAGTAACGACAAAAAAATTTTTTAAACTTTTTATTGTCCAAATAGGCTTAAAATGTCATGAAACGTCGAGATTTTAAGTTTGAGCGAAAAAAAATTTCTGTCTGTCGGTCTGTCTGTAACTTTTTTTTGTGCGCACGTTTACTCTGGAACCGTTTAAGATATTGACTTGAAATTTGGTACACATATGTACTTTAACGAGATCTAGAACTAGATTATATTTTCATCTTATTCCGTCGAAGGGTTGGGGGGTAAATTGGGGTAAATTTGGGGTAAAAAGGTCAATCAAGCAGGTAAGAGTCCATAAAATTGGTATTTAGTATATACAAGAGAAGCTAAGGTCTCAAAAAAAAATTTGGCATTAGCCAAATTACCACCATTAGCCCATTACCACATAATTAGCCCATTACCACCCCCGACCCCCTTATTAAAGGGGATGAAAAAAAATTGTGATTTAGTGTACCTATGTACAGGAACCAGAAACTTCAAAATATTTTTTTACTTCATCCATCCCCCACTACCACCCCCCTATCACCACCCCCCAACCCACTACCGATGTGGGGTATCGTTTTATGGGTTTTTGGGGTAGAGGATTTCGAATATTATATTATTAAAGTTCCATAAACAATTATTTTCACATGCAAAGTTTTTTTCGTTGTGAGTGACTTGGATAGAGAATCTGGATGTGGAAGTAGTGATTCCTTGGGCAGCGGTTTTTTTAGTAAAGTCACCATTTTGTTACTGCAAGTAGTCAATAATTAAAAAAAATATAATTATTATCAAAGACTCTTTATTGTTAAGATATAACATGACCTAGAAGCTCAAATTTTTTCGTCCGTGTATGAAAAAAAAAATGCATATTTATTTTAGCGAGAAGATAGTGGAGATCAAAAAAAAAAGATTATACTTAAACTGAGAATCAATATATATTTTTTTAAGTAGGATTAATAATATCTTAGGAACCATGACACTTGCGTCAAAAATCCTAAGGATCAGAATTGCGTTTTCACATTTTTTTAAACAAAATTTCGCCATTTTGTTTTTGTAATTGTCCAGTAATTTAAAAAAAAACAAAAATACTGTTTTTTGTTGATATCACCTAGTTGCGCATTTTTTGTCCTTTTAAAACAGTTGCTTTAGACAGAAAATGCATCCGCCATATTGAAGCAGCCATTTTGATTTTCTTAATTTTGACTACAGACTCGTAATCAGCGATCCCAAAAACAAATATCCAAAAATAAATCAGCAAATCTTTCTCAAATATTAAATAGCTAAATTTATAATCATTTTATCATCATCGTTTTCACCCCATGGAGATAAGAGTAGTGTCGGTACCTTGTAGAAACTGAAGATGATGCCTCTAACTATAATAATTACCCATAAAAAAAGTATCATTTCATATGAGATTATTCCTAAATTTTACATATTTTTTACTTCTAGGTACTGTACTATATAGACTTTGTAGACATTTTTGTCAAATGAAGTTAAAGTTATCTAATATCAATGGCTGTGTTCTGTAAATGCGGACCAGTAAGAATATTAAGATCATCGTTATCTTAAACTATGTTATAAAAAGCACGATATTACGGAGCCCATTGTAACGAATAGCTGTACTGCCATGATTCCAACAAAGTTCACCATACACCGTTAACTATGTCTTACTTACTGCAAGTATAATACTCCTACATTACTTGGTCTTTATAAGGCAAAATTATATCTCAAATATGCTTCCAAGCGTAGAAAAATTAACAGTATGGTACATGAGAAGAAAAGTATCTTCATATTTTTGAAATGTGCAAATTTTTTATCGTGTGTAATATCACTTTTTTATTGATAAAATTTTTTCGAGAGGCCTAGTATGTTAATAAATAAATGAGTAAATTGACAGTTTATTATCTTATTAAATACTGAGCGTTTTAGCGTTCTTAGCACTTCATTCTCAAAGAGATTTAATCTTTGATAATGAAGCGCCCATTTACACGAATTATGTTACTTTTGGCAACCTAACTTAGCGGCTCATCCAGTAAAAAACAATGCAGATGGAAAGTGAAATTTCACGGAATTCACCATATTTTAAATGTAATAACATCCAAGAAACAAAATATCACGTTGAAATGACAGATATCGTAATACATAAACAGGCTCAGAGTCTTAGAGGAGACTTTATTGCATAGAATCCATAGTCCTGCTATCAGAAATAGAATAGAAATAGAATATAGTTCTAGTGGCGCTACTAGATTCATTTTTTATGGAAACTGAAGGAGACACTGCAGATGAGAAAAAGTAAAGAAACTGTTTTCTGTGTATTTTACATATTTTGAAGGATTTTATATTATAATGAAAAAAAACAAGGACAAAGAAAATACGAAAAATTAACAGGAACGACTAGACATTGGCATCCCATGATCAAAATAAAAATTTTAATCTCTTCCCAAATCTTCGTTGAGCAAGTTCATTATAGCTCAATGACGGGGGTCCGAACCCGAACCTGCCTTTTTTATTAGGTTCTGTAATATTCTATGAGATTTAAATCTAGGCTTCTTGCTGGACCGTTTAATGTGGATGTAAAGTAGTCGAAGTGGCATTAGTAGATCGACGGGTGAGACGCAAGACGCAAAACCTTTTGTACGCACCGGCTAATTCCTTTGTCGGCATACCCGGCGCATTTGATATTTACTAAGAAGAAATATCTTATATCTATTACGCCAACTATACCTAATTACTTTTTGAAAATATAACAACTATCTCCTATAAAAATTATCTCCAACAAAATGCGCAAATGGATCTAGTTCTAGCTGATGACTCTTTTTATCGTATTCCGTTTTTTATAGCAAAGTGCGTGCGTTTAAAGATAATAACTTCTCTTCATACCATTACTAACCCTTTATCGTAGCTAAACGTTTTCCACTCTCATACCAGTGGGAAGTATAACTTTCTCCTGATCACGTGTTAATGGAAAATGAGCAAAATCTGAGATTGGTCCGTTGTCATTTTGTCAATTTACATGTTCACGCACAAACACAAACTGCAGTTATGATTTCAATGGCGTCTGGTAATAGCAGTAGGGTGTGTCTGTCCTCATCTTAGTAATTCAATAATTAGAAATTAAGACCCTTTCCTTTGGAGGAAAATATTTGTGACGGACCTGTTATCTGAAGGTATTTAGAACGATCCTGTCTAATAGTGTAACTCTTTTACCAGGTGCTTCTACTCATTCTTTTCAAACCGACTACGACTGAGTCATTCGAGAATTGGTTGATTCTAACACAAAATAAACTTATAGACAGATAGATACACACGTGGATTGGATGCATTATACATTGTATTATGTACATAAAACATAGTGACAGAATATGTAAAAACAAATAAATAAATATAAAAAAACAATTTCATATAGTAGTACACGACAGATCAGATAAGTATTCATTAATTAATATCATAGCATTTTCAGGTAGAATTTTTTTATTACAGTTTTAAAATGATTATATTCTAGTGTCTGAAATTATCAGTACATTAAAAAAAATATGGAATAATAACCCGAGTCATTTCTGTCAAAATGATGGTAATTACTTGTTGTTTGTTGATGAATAAGTATGAATCAGGTCATGTCTCATGTACCTATTCTGATTTTCTTTCATATAAAGGTGACAATATATGTAGGCGCGGGATATCAATATAGATAATTTTTCAAAAATATTCCTACATTTGTCGCCATAGCCTAGGTTTACTATAACTCTGATCCCTTTCCTTTGCGCCAAAAATATATTCTGAACATGCATTTAGGGTCCCAGACCAAATTGCATAAGACAGTGATAAATGAATAGGGACATGGTAGGCTATTAGTAATGTTTGCTAGGCTCAAAAAGAAGTTCCTAGATAATTTTTTACAAAAATAAGGACAAATTGTAAGCTTTGAATGCTTTACGTTGTCGGCAGGTCTGGACTGAAAACCATTCTGTTACCTGCAACATCTATGAATAGCCACAGCACGATAAAAAAAATTTATTTTATATTAATTAATTGCTTAAAAAGACCTTTACGTTTTTGCGGGTACTCGGCGGCCCCGTAAGCCACCGGGCATTTGCCCGATTGCCCGCATATCCTATCTAGGCCTAGTTGTCGGAAAAACTAATGTCCACGTATGATGCCTTAGACTGAAAGTTTTATTAATTTTGTTTCTTTATTTAAAATTAACTAACAACTTAAAAATAAATCTTGAATTATCGGTTCATTATATTATCATTAACATAAGACAATATATAGTTTATATCATGGTTGTAAATTATTGTTGTATTGTTAACGAAAAGAATAAAACTAGATACAAATGCACAGTTAGCTAAATCATCAATGTAAATAAAAAACAGTACTAGGCCCAATACAGAGCCTTGCGGTACCCCAAAATTCATATCTATTAAATTCGAACGTAAACAATATGCTTACAAAATTTTGAGTGAAAACTTGAAACAAGACAATTTTTGCCATGTATTTCGACTCGATGCATTGAGGATTTTTTGAAAAATGAGACTGAGTTTGTTTATAAGAAATTATAGAATTGGGATGGAAAATCGAATCAGGTAGTAAAATTTGTTTATCCAACTATGTGCAAAAAAAATTAAAAAGTCAACATTAAGTCCTTTGAAATCTGAGAAAATGCGTTTCTTAACTTCAGTTGTTAGTAATAAAAAAACACATACTCTAGAGTTCCACAAACTGATATAATCTGTGACAATTGCAGATACGACCACGACTCAAGATTTTATATAAATAAGCAGGACGATTGGCCTACTTATGAAGCACCTTCTCTATGTTTAGAATTATATCAACATTTTTCCAGCAATTTTTGGGTTTTTAGTAAAATAAGTGAGTTTGCCCTAACTTATTTTACTAAAGGGCCTAAAAATAATATTTTTCTATATCTACAAAGCACCACCCTTTTTACGATTTTTTTTATCTTTTCCCACGAAGATCTTGAATTTTGATAAAATTTTGAAATTAATGCTATGCAAGATTTTTTTTTTAGTAAATTCGCGCAACTGCTGCGCGGCATTCACTAATAAGTACGAGAATGAGCACGAGTTTAAATCCAAAAAAATGAGAAATAATTCTCCAATAATTTAAAGTAAATTGTTTATTATAGTTTCAAAGGTACAAGAAATTGGTATAATAGGCATAAAACATTTCATATAAATTAGACAACTTCCAAATCTAAGAAGCAAGGTCTATAGTCTAACAGCTGGCTGCAAAAAAACTGGCCGATCAAGTAATAGAATGAAATGTTTTTGAAATGTTAATACTTACAGCGACCATAATAGTTCGGCGAATTGCTGTAAGAATTATGCACAAGCGGTTAAAAGCGATTTTTCTTTTCTGTCGTGTCAGTAGGGACCTAAGAACCATATTCAGAATGGGAGCCTATCGGATCAGTCACTTTTAACTTCTGTACAGTTGCGCAAAGTACAGTTTGGGACCTAATGTCATTTTGGACTATTAATTCCGTTTCAGTCGTCGTAGCTAGATCATTTTTGGGTGTAGATCTATGTTTTTGGGGGCGAGAAACCTGATTATAACTGTCTCGAAGCCCTGAGGCCTATAGTACATAGGCCATGGTACATAGTACATAACCTTAAAAAAATAAAATCGGAAAAACCAATCTCGTAGCCAAACCAAACCTGAACTCTCTTTTTTTTCAACTAACTTTTAAAAAAACAACCTAAAAAGTATCCTAAAAAATAAACCTAAAAAAAAAAATGAAAAGTTTTTTTTTCGACGAGGATCGAACCCGGTCCACCCGATCGCAGTACATTCCACTACACTACACACTGTTGGAAATAATTATCTTGAAGGTTAAGCACATGCAACAAACCAGAGCATTGCCGAAAGAATTGACCGCGTGCGCGAGCATCGAAGACGAATTGGAAAAACTTAGTTGGCTATGCTCGCTGTGGTTGTATTGTTGTATTTTTCTCCGCTTTAGTGTTTACATTGTGTACGAAGATTCTCCAGACTTCTTTTCCGGTGAGTACAGTTTTAATTTTAAATATGCATGGCATGATTCGAATGCATTATTACATTTCAGTGATGAAAAAGTCATTTAAATTGGTGTCACTGGGAAATTCTGCATGCAGAAAAGCAACTGACTGGACGCTGTATTTTCTGTCAAAAAGACAATGGGGAGGGCTTAGTTTGCCCAGCAAAAAATAAATTGCCCAGTTCCAGCTATGAAACTTTTGAAACCAATTTACTCCAGTTTCAGGAGTTTCATGCTCTTCCAACTTGCGTAAATGACCTTCTGGCAACTTATTATGCAAATTCAGCTAGACGTACTAACCTGGTCAAGGTCTGTCCACTCAGGAAATTTTGATTTGTACGTTACGTCTCTGAGTAAACTTTTATGGCTTTTTTTCGCTCTCGATCACCACAATTACGCCAGGGCAGCATCAATTCATTTGCGAGACATAATCTCACTAGAAGAATGCATACGAGAACTGTACACACAATTTTGTAATGGTATGTTTACCCTTAGATTTACTGGACTCCATTCTCCAGAATGCCCATTGACGAGGGCCATGAGGACAACAATGCCATGATCAAAGGTGATGGGGGAGCTGTTGGACTGACTGAAAATCCGTCAGCTCTTCAACGGTGGATGGTTTCGGGACCGGAAATGGCTCGACTTGTACAAAAGTTTTCAGCCCACTTTACATCTACAGGCAAATATGATTGTTCGAGACACCATGAGGACGTGCCTGCGAAACAGAAGCGTTTTCTCAAAGATACCCAGTCCTTGATTAAGATCATGTTAGAAATGGGAAACCCATTTTCAGATACTAGCGAAGACCTCATCGTTCTTGACACACGCTGGCTGGATGCCTCCTCTATTATTCAGAGTCTTGGGCTAGAAAGATGTTTGGGGTCTTCTCTTCTTCCAAGCGTTCACAGGTAGCGACACTACTTCTGCGTTCAGGGGCAAAGGAAAAAGAACAGCTCTGGCGGCGTGGAAACATTTTCCTGCAGTAAATCATATCTGTGAGTGCTTGTCCAAAACATCCTCGGATGCAATTGAGCAGGTCCTACCCGTACTGGAAAGGTATGTCGCTATCATGTATGACAAATGTTCAGAAGATGAAGAAGTCAATACCGCCCGTCTTCACCCATTCAGCAAGGGTAGAGACGTAGAAAATATCCCCCCTACTCAAGATGCTCTCCATCTGCATACCCAGAGAGTTGCCTATCAGACGGGGCATATTTGGGGACAGAGTCTGACGACGGATTTCGTTTTTCGCGATCATGTATTATATGGGTGGACCAAGACACCACAAGGAGTATGGACGGTAAAGTTAATGTCATATATTATATGTTATACACAAATCAACGCACAGGGCCCTTATCCTTGACCATTCGTATTCTTATACTTATACATTTTCCAATACAAATTGCATAGGAAAACCGTTTTCCTATGCAGTTTGTATTGGAAAACGTATACGTGTTCGAATGTGAATTCGCAAGGTCAAGGGCGTATCGCTTCTTAAATAGTATTTTGCTTCCTCCAGGTCAAGTACCTTCGGCAGGAAGGGTTTGCCGCGAGGTCATCTCCTGTTCTTGCAAAACTCCATGTGGAAAACGGTGTAGCTGCGGAAAATCCCAACTGAAATGCACCAGCCTGTGCAAACGCAGTTGTGTGCAAGAGTAGATAAAGTTACAAGTTCAATAAAGGTAAAAACAAAAACCTGAGTGTTCACAACATACAATCTGACACCCCAATGATGATAATTATTATTATAATACTCTTTATCCCTCCAGGTGCTAGGATCAAGGAGGAACTGGCATAACCTGCAATTAATGCAGAGGTCAGAAAAGCCCGCAGCGGACATATCTTCAAATGAAGAGAATCTTCAATGTTCTTTGTGTGTTCTCTGTTCTAAATATGCAATTTATTTCAGTAAAATTACTTCGTTTAAACAATAGTCTTTTAACCTTTTTGAGTCTCATAAACGTCAACTCATGGTTAGAGGCAAAGAAACTGATCACAATATTCCTCAGGTACCCGTGGCATAACTTCAGTACATACCCGTTCAAACCCTAGGTACCCAAACGGGAGTACTATGGGCCTCAGGGCCTCGAGACAGTTATAATCAGGTTTCTCGCCTCCAAAAACATAGATCTACACCATAAAATGATCTCGCTACGACGACTGAAACTGAGTTATAGTCCAAAAGACATTAGGTCCCAAGCTGTACTTTGCGCGACTGTACAAAAGTTAAAAGTGACTGATCCGATGGGCCCCCGTTCTGAATATGATCCTTAGATCCCTACTGATACGATAGAAAAGAGAAATCGCTTTTAACTGCTTGCGCATAATTCTTGTCAAGTTAGGTTCTAATACGCGGGACTATAAGAAAAATCATTTTGTGCCTGGGCAGAATTTGTTCACAAAGTTTTGTATGTGCTCTCTCCGGAACATTTTTCGTACAGCAACCATACCAATGGAGTAACAGCTTGGAATTACTCTTAAAATTTAGTATTTACAGAGTAAAAAAATATATAATTTTGTGCCTCGTTAAATCTTGTTCCAATGCTTTGGCACGAATTTTTTTAAATCTTTTTTGGTTCATTACTGTACCTCTCGAGTAACAGCTTCAAACTACAACCAAATTAAAGTTTAAACATTTTTCTGTTAGAAAAAACATTTGTGCCACGTCTATGCCTGTTAGAAATATCTGGCACAAAACTTTCTATTTATCAAAGTCTTATGCTATTACTAATACAACCTGTTACAGAAGTATTCAGGGATAAACACATACTCATCCAATAAACAATCATAATGATTTCAAAAAAATAGTTTTCATTTATTTGGATATTTTACAAAGTATCGATACATAATACAATAAAACTTTTCTCAAATTTGGTGCGATCCCAAAAACAAATATCCAAAAATAAATCAGCAAATCTTTCTCAAATATTAAATAGCTAAATTTATAATCATTTTATCATCATCGTTTTCACCCCATGGAGATAAGAGTAGTGTCGGTACCTTGTAGAAACTGAAGATGATGCCTCTAACTATAATAATTACCCATAAAAAAAGTATCATTTCATATGAGATTATTCCTAAATTTTACATATTTTTTACTTCTAGGTACTGTACTATATAGACTTTGTAGACATTTTTGTCAAATGAAGTTAAAGTTATCTAATATCAATGGCTGTGTTCTGTAAATGCGGACCAGTAAGAATATTAAGATCATCGTTATCTTAAACTATGTTATAAAAAGCACGATATTACGGAGCCCATTGTAACGAATAGCTGTACTGCCATGATTCCAACAAAGTTCACCATACACCGTTAACTATGTCTTACTTACTGCAAGTATAATACTCCTACATTACTTGGTCTTTATAAGGCAAAATTATATCTCAAATATGCTTCCAAGCGTAGAAAAATTAACAGTATGGTACATGAGAAGAAAAGTATCTTCATATTTTTGAAATGTGCAAATTTTTTATCGTGTGTAATATCACTTTTTTATTGATAAAATTTTTTCGAGAGGCCTAGTATGTTAATAAATAAATGAGTAAATTGACAGTTTATTATCTTATTAAATACTGAGCGTTTTAGCGTTCTTAGCACTTCATTCTCAAAGAGATTTAATCTTTGATAATGAAGCGCCCATTTACACGAATTATGTTACTTTTGGCAACCTAACTTAGCGGCTCATCCAGTAAAAAACAATGCAGATGGAAAGTGAAATTTCACGGAATTCACCATATTTTAAATGTAATAACATCCAAGAAACAAAATATCACGTTGAAATGACAGATATCGTAATACATAAACAGGCTCAGAGTCTTAGAGGAGACTTTATTGCATAGAATCCATAGTCCTGCTATCAGAAATAGAATAGAAATAGAATATAGTTCTAGTGGCGCTACTAGATTCATTTTTTATGGAAACTGAAGGAGACACTGCAGATGAGAAAAAGTAAAGAAACTGTTTTCTGTGTATTTTACATATTTTGAAGGATTTTATATTATAATGAAAAAAAACAAGGACAAAGAAAATACGAAAAATTAACAGGAACGACTAGACATTGGCATCCCATGATCAAAATAAAAATTTTAATCTCTTCCCAAATCTTCGTTGAGCAAGTTCATTATAGCTCAATGACGGGGGTCCGAACCCGAACCTGCCTTTTTTATTAGGTTCTGTAATATTCTATGAGATTTAAATCTAGGCTTCTTGCTGGACCGTTTAATGTGGATGTAAAGTAGTCGAAGTGGCATTAGTAGATCGACGGGTGAGACGCAAGACGCAAAACCTTTTGTACGCACCGGCTAATTCCTTTGTCGGCATACCCGGCGCATTTGATATTTACTAAGAAGAAATATCTTATATCTATTACGCCAACTATACCTAATTACTTTTTGAAAATATAACAACTATCTCCTATAAAAATTATCTCCAACAAAATGCGCAAATGGATCTAGTTCTAGCTGATGACTCTTTTTATCGTATTCCGTTTTTTATAGCAAAGTGCGTGCGTTTAAAGATAATAACTTCTCTTCATACCATTACTAACCCTTTATCGTAGCTAAACGTTTTCCACTCTCATACCAGTGGGAAGTATAACTTTCTCCTGATCACGTGTTAATGGAAAATGAGCAAAATCTGAGATTGGTCCGTTGTCATTTTGTCAATTTACATGTTCACGCACAAACACAAACTGCAGTTATGATTTCAATGGCGTCTGGTAATAGCAGTAGGGTGTGTCTGTCCTCATCTTAGTAATTCAATAATTAGAAATTAAGACCCTTTCCTTTGGAGGAAAATATTTGTGACGGACCTGTTATCTGAAGGTATTTAGAACGATCCTGTCTAATAGTGTAACTCTTTTACCAGGTGCTTCTACTCATTCTTTTCAAACCGACTACGACTGAGTCATTCGAGAATTGGTTGATTCTAACACAAAATAAACTTATAGACAGATAGATACACACGTGGATTGGATGCATTATACATTGTATTATGTACATAAAACATAGTGACAGAATATGTAAAAACAAATAAATAAATATAAAAAAACAATTTCATATAGTAGTACACGACAGATCAGATAAGTATTCATTAATTAATATCATAGCATTTTCAGGTAGAATTTTTTTATTACAGTTTTAAAATGATTATATTCTAGTGTCTGAAATTATCAGTACATTAAAAAAAATATGGAATAATAACCCGAGTCATTTCTGTCAAAATGATGGTAATTACTTGTTGTTTGTTGATGAATAAGTATGAATCAGGTCATGTCTCATGTACCTATTCTGATTTTCTTTCATATAAAGGTGACAATATATGTAGGCGCGGGATATCAATATAGATAATTTTTCAAAAATATTCCTACATTTGTCGCCATAGCCTAGGTTTACTATAACTCTGATCCCTTTCCTTTGCGCCAAAAATATATTCTGAACATGCATTTAGGGTCCCAGACCAAATTGCATAAGACAGTGATAAATGAATAGGGACATGGTAGGCTATTAGTAATGTTTGCTAGGCTCAAAAAGAAGTTCCTAGATAATTTTTTACAAAAATAAGGACAAATTGTAAGCTTTGAATGCTTTACGTTGTCGGCAGGTCTGGACTGAAAACCATTCTGTTACCTGCAACATCTATGAATAGCCACAGCACGATAAAAAAAATTTATTTTATATTAATTAATTGCTTAAAAAGACCTTTACGTTTTTGCGGGTACTCGGCGGCCCCGTAAGCCACCGGGCATTTGCCCGATTGCCCGCATATCCTATCTAGGCCTAGTTGTCGGAAAAACTAATGTCCACGTATGATGCCTTAGACTGAAAGTTTTATTAATTTTGTTTCTTTATTTAAAATTAACTAACAACTTAAAAATAAATCTTGAATTATCGGTTCATTATATTATCATTAACATAAGACAATATATAGTTTATATCATGGTTGTAAATTATTGTTGTATTGTTAACGAAAAGAATAAAACTAGATACAAATGCACAGTTAGCTAAATCATCAATGTAAATAAAAAACAGTACTAGGCCCAATACAGAGCCTTGCGGTACCCCAAAATTCATATCTATTAAATTCGAACGTAAACAATATGCTTACAAAATTTTGAGTGAAAACTTGAAACAAGACAATTTTTGCCATGTATTTCGACTCGATGCATTGAGGATTTTTTGAAAAATGAGACTGAGTTTGTTTATAAGAAATTATAGAATTGAGATGGAAAATCGAATCAGGTAGTAAAATTTGTTTATCCAACTATGTGCAAAAAAAATTAAAAAGTCAACATTAAGTCCTTTGAAATCTGAGAAAATGCGTTTCTTAACTTCAGTTGTTAGTAATAAAAAAACACATACTCTAGAGTTCCACAAACTGATATAATCTGTGACAATTGCAGATACGACCACGACTCAAGATTTTATATAAATAAGCAGGACGATTGGCCTACTTATGAAGCACCTTCTCTATGTTTAGAATTATATCAACATTTTTCCAGCAATTTTTGGGTTTTTAGTAAAATAAGTGAGTTTGCCCTAACTTATTTTACTAAAGGGCCTAAAAATAATATTTTTCTATATCTACAAAGCACCACCCTTTTTACGATTTTTTTTATCTTTTCCCACGAAGATCTTGAATTTTGATAAAATTTTGAAATTAATGCTATGCAAGATTTTTTTTTTAGTAAATTCGCGCAACTGCTGCGCGGCATTCACTAATAAGTACGAGAATGAGCACGAGTTTAAATCCAAAAAAATGAGAAATAATTCTCCAATAATTTAAAGTAAATTGTTTATTATAGTTTCAAAGGTACAAGAAATTGGTATAATAGGCATAAAACATTTCATATAAATTAGACAACTTCCAAATCTAAGAAGCAAGGTCTATAGTCTAACAGCTGGCTGCAAAAAAACTGGCCGATCAAGTAATAGAATGAAATGTTTTTGAAATGTTAATACTTACAGCGACCATAATAGTTCGGCGAATTGCTGTAAGAATTATGCACAAGCGGTTAAAAGCGATTTTTCTTTTCTGTCGTGTCAGTAGGGACCTAAGAACCATATTCAGAATGGGAGCCTATCGGATCAGTCACTTTTAACTTCTGTACAGTTGCGCAAAGTACAGTTTGGGACCTAATGTCATTTTGGACTATTAATTCCGTTTCAGTCGTCGTAGCTAGATCATTTTTGGGTGTAGATCTATGTTTTTGGGGGCGAGAAACCTGATTATAACTGTCTCGAAGCCCTGAGGCCTATAGTACATAGGCCATGGTACATAGTACATAACCTTAAAAAAATAAAATCGGAAAAACCAATCTCGTAGCCAAACCAAACCTGAACTCTCTTTTTTTTCAACTAACTTTTAAAAAAACAACCTAAAAAGTATCCTAAAAAATAAACCTAAAAAAAAAAATGAAAAGTTTTTTTTTCGACGAGGATCGAACCCGGTCCACCCGATCGCAGTACATTCCACTACACTACACACTGTTGGAAATAATTATCTTGAAGGTTAAGCACATGCAACAAACCAGAGCATTGCCGAAAGAATTGACCGCGTGCGCGAGCATCGAAGACGAATTGGAAAAACTTAGTTGGCTATGCTCGCTGTGGTTGTATTGTTGTATTTTTCTCCGCTTTAGTGTTTACATTGTGTACGAAGATTCTCCAGACTTCTTTTCCGGTGAGTACAGTTTTAATTTTAAATATGCATGGCATGATTCGAATGCATTATTACATTTCAGTGATGAAAAAGTCATTTAAATTGGTGTCACTGGGAAATTCTGCATGCAGAAAAGCAACTGACTGGACGCTGTATTTTCTGTCAAAAAGACAATGGGGAGGGCTTAGTTTGCCCAGCAAAAAATAAATTGCCCAGTTCCAGCTATGAAACTTTTGAAACCAATTTACTCCAGTTTCAGGAGTTTCATGCTCTTCCAACTTGCGTAAATGACCTTCTGGCAACTTATTATGCAAATTCAGCTAGACGTACTAACCTGGTCAAGGTCTGTCCACTCAGGAAATTTTGATTTGTACGTTACGTCTCTGAGTAAACTTTTATGGCTTTTTTTCGCTCTCGATCACCACAATTACGCCAGGGCAGCATCAATTCATTTGCGAGACATAATCTCACTAGAAGAATGCATACGAGAACTGTACACACAATTTTGTAATGGTATGTTTACCCTTAGATTTACTGGACTCCATTCTCCAGAATGCCCATTGACGAGGGCCATGAGGACAACAATGCCATGATCAAAGGTGATGGGGGAGCTGTTGGACTGACTGAAAATCCGTCAGCTCTTCAACGGTGGATGGTTTCGGGACCGGAAATGGCTCGACTTGTACAAAAGTTTTCAGCCCACTTTACATCTACAGGCAAATATGATTGTTCGAGACACCATGAGGACGTGCCTGCGAAACAGAAGCGTTTTCTCAAAGATACCCAGTCCTTGATTAAGATCATGTTAGAAATGGGAAACCCATTTTCAGATACTAGCGAAGACCTCATCGTTCTTGACACACGCTGGCTGGATGCCTCCTCTATTATTCAGAGTCTTGGGCTAGAAAGATGTTTGGGGTCTTCTCTTCTTCCAAGCGTTCACAGGTAGCGACACTACTTCTGCGTTCAGGGGCAAAGGAAAAAGAACAGCTCTGGCGGCGTGGAAACATTTTCCTGCAGTAAATCATATCTGTGAGTGCTTGTCCAAAACATCCTCGGATGCAATTGAGCAGGTCCTACCCGTACTGGAAAGGTATGTCGCTATCATGTATGACAAATGTTCAGAAGATGAAGAAGTCAATACCGCCCGTCTTCACCCATTCAGCAAGGGTAGAGACGTAGAAAATATCCCCCCTACTCAAGATGCTCTCCATCTGCATACCCAGAGAGTTGCCTATCAGACGGGGCATATTTGGGGACAGAGTCTGACGACGGATTTCGTTTTTCGCGATCATGTATTATATGGGTGGACCAAGACACCACAAGGAGTATGGACGGTAAAGTTAATGTCATATATTATATGTTATACACAAATCAACGCACAGGGCCCTTATCCTTGACCATTCGTATTCTTATACTTATACATTTTCCAATACAAATTGCATAGGAAAACCGTTTTCCTATGCAGTTTGTATTGGAAAACGTATACGTGTTCGAATGTGAATTCGCAAGGTCAAGGGCGTATCGCTTCTTAAATAGTATTTTGCTTCCTCCAGGTCAAGTACCTTCGGCAGGAAGGGTTTGCCGCGAGGTCATCTCCTGTTCTTGCAAAACTCCATGTGGAAAACGGTGTAGCTGCGGAAAATCCCAACTGAAATGCACCAGCCTGTGCAAACGCAGTTGTGTGCAAGAGTAGATAAAGTTACAAGTTCAATAAAGGTAAAAACAAAAACCTGAGTGTTCACAACATACAATCTGACACCCCAATGATGATAATTATTATTATAATACTCTTTATCCCTCCAGGTGCTAGGATCAAGGAGGAACTGGCATAACCTGCAATTAATGCAGAGGTCAGAAAAGCCCGCAGCGGACATATCTTCAAATGAAGAGAATCTTCAATGTTCTTTGTGTGTTCTCTGTTCTAAATATGCAATTTATTTCAGTAAAATTACTTCGTTTAAACAATAGTCTTTTAACCTTTTTGAGTCTCATAAACGTCAACTCATGGTTAGAGGCAAAGAAACTGATCACAATATTCCTCAGGTACCCGTGGCATAACTTCAGTACATACCCGTTCAAACCCTAGGTACCCAAACGGGAGTACTATGGGCCTCAGGGCCTCGAGACAGTTATAATCAGGTTTCTCGCCTCCAAAAACATAGATCTACACCATAAAATGATCTCGCTACGACGACTGAAACTGAGTTATAGTCCAAAAGACATTAGGTCCCAAGCTGTACTTTGCGCGACTGTACAAAAGTTAAAAGTGACTGATCCGATGGGCCCCCGTTCTGAATATGATCCTTAGATCCCTACTGATACGATAGAAAAGAGAAATCGCTTTTAACTGCTTGCGCATAATTCTTGTCAAGTTAGGTTCTAATACGCGGGACTATAAGAAAAATCATTTTGTGCCTGGGCAGAATTTGTTCACAAAGTTTTGTATGTGCTCTCTCCGGAACATTTTTCGTACAGCAACCATACCAATGGAGTAACAGCTTGGAATTACTCTTAAAATTTAGTATTTACAGAGTAAAAAAATATATAATTTTGTGCCTCGTTAAATCTTGTTCCAATGCTTTGGCACGAATTTTTTTAAATCTTTTTTGGTTCATTACTGTACCTCTCGAGTAACAGCTTCAAACTACAACCAAATTAAAGTTTAAACATTTTTCTGTTAGAAAAAACATTTGTGCCACGTCTATGCCTGTTAGAAATATCTGGCACAAAACTTTCTATTTATCAAAGTCTTATGCTATTACTAATACAACCTGTTACAGAAGTATTCAGGGATAAACACATACTCATCCAATAAACAATCATAATGATTTCAAAAAAATAGTTTTCATTTATTTGGATATTTTACAAAGTATCGATACATAATACAATAAAACTTTTCTCAAATTTGGTGTAGTGATATGAGATAAAATTTCCAGTATATGATGTAAAGAACCAAAATGGCCAACTTTCGGTTTCTATGCAATTTACATGCAAATCAAATCTTTAAATGGGACAAACTATATATTTTTGCTAGATTATTAATCTTCCAAAACAAATTCACGTCAAGGTCTATCGCGGAATATTTTATGAAAAACGTAAAAAGATTTGATTCTACTCAAATTCCACCATGTTGGAAATCACTGAAACAAAAGATTTTACTAACAATTTATGTAACTTCAATGTGGCAAAATGCCACAGAAGCAAACTACGTCAATTTCTTACCAGAACAATGCGGATGAGCAGTTAATGACAATAAAATTGAACTGTTTTGTTTCGAAGTGATCCAACACCTCTTTTAGTTGTGGACATTGTTATGGTAGAGCTTGATGAAATAAAATATAATGCAATTGATAATGATAATGACGATTATCATAACGATAATAATGATGACGATGTTTGATAACAGTAGAAAGATATGTATGTTTTAAGGTATGTTTCTAGATATGTGAGTTTTTATTAATTTCATTGTAGAATACCGGCTGGCTCAGGTGATAGGGACAGTTAAAGACTTTTGAATGGGTGAATCGATTTTTTTTCAAATTTGGTGCAGGTATATGGGATGAAATTTTCAATTATATGATGTAACGAAACAAAATGGCCGATTTCCGGTTTCGATGTACTTGACATGAAAATCAAATTGTTAAATGGGACAACCTGTATATTTTTGCATATTTTGATCCTGCTGGCGAAAATTCATATGATGTGACCTTCAAATATTATTTTGATTTTCAAAAAATATAGATTTTTTAATTTTTAGTTCTAATCATAGAAGGCCGCGATTTTGCCAAAATTGTTAAAAGTCTGCAAGTTCCTTTAAAATATCATCTCTTCAGATACTAACATTAAATACGATTTATTCTTCATTAAGTTCAACAATATTGGTTTTTCAACGAAAACTATTTTTTTTAAATGGAACTCCTATGGGACAACCTGTTATTTAATTAGATCTTGAAATTCGAAGAAAATGATATGCATAATGTCTACCTTCTCTTTGTACTAAATTTATAATTGCAAGAAAGAAATGTTTTGATAATTTTTTTTTAATATTTTTTGAAAATTAAAATAATTTTTGAAGGTCAGATTATATGTATTTTAGCCAGCAGGATCCAAATATGCAAAAATATTTAAAAAATTTGATTTTCATATAAATTGTATATAAACCGAAAGTCGGCCATTTTGGTTCTTTACATCATATAATTTCATCCCATAGACAAGACAGACAGACAGACTTTTGAACAAATTCTGTCTGTCTGTCTATCATATCACTGCACCAGATTTGAGAAAAATCTTTTTGCCTATTCAAAAGTTACAAGAGTGTCCCTATCGACTGGGCCACCCGGTATATGAGAAAAATTCATTTGTATTATGTATCTATACTTTGTAAAATATCCAAATAAATGAAAACTATTTTCTTGAAATCATTATGATTGTTTATTGGATGATTATTTGTTTATCCCTAAATACTTCTGGTCATAAGGCTTTGAGAAATAGAAAGTTTTGTGCCAGGTATTTCTAACAGGCGTCCGTGCGCCAGCATCCTTATTTTACAAATTTGGTATAATTTGATGGGCTCAATAATTATTACGTAAATTGCATCCCAAATCTACCAATTGACCATAACATTGTTGATTATTATAATAACAATCTTAATCCTACTGCAGGTTCATTTGAATTTAAACCAATAAGTGAATTTAATGTACAAAAAATATTATACAGCATAAAATCTAATGCTGAACGTTATGATGGGCTTACAATTAAATTATTATAATAATATAATATAATTAATTATTGTTTACGCGAAAGTATATTTCCCGATAGCTGGAAACAGGCCTTGATACAACCAATCCCAAAAAAAAAATAACCCACTTGAATTTAAAGATTTAAGGCCGATTAGCATTTTGCCGGCGTTATCAAAAATATTGGAGAGAGAGGTAGACTCGCAACTTCGTGAGTATATAACAAAGCATCGGATACTCCCTGAAGTGCAGTCCGGGTTTCGATCTTTACATGGTTGTGAAACAGCCTTGTTGAACATCACTGATGACATTTTGAGAGGAACAGACCAAAATAATGTTACAGTTTTGGTACTACTTGACTATTCTAAAGCATTCGATACGATAAATTACGAAATTTTGTTTTCTGTGCTGAAATATATCGGTTTATCTGAGAAGGCGGTAGAATTTTTTCGTAGCTACCTAAACAGCAGATTACAGAGGGTTAAAATCGACAACACAGTGTCTGCTCCTCTCAGAGTGTCCTGTGGTGTTCCACAAGGATCGATACTAGGTCCACTTTTATTTACTCTATACACGTCAGACTTTAATAATGTCGTTAAATACTGCAATATACATTTTTACGCCGATGATACGCAGTTATACCTCTCATTCTCCCCTGATGACATAGCCGAAGCGACTGATGCCATTAACAAAGATATTGAAGCTCTTGTGGCAAAATCACGAAGCCACTCCTTAAATATAAATGCCACCAAAACAACAGCTTTAGTCTTTGGACCTCACGTGTCAAATCGGCTGTATCCAATCAACTGAAGCTAACTATAGAAGGTCAACAAATTTCGCCTGTTGATAATGCAAAAAAATCTGGGATTAACCCTCGACTTTAATCTAAAATTTCGAATGCATATAAATAACAAAATCGCCGTGGCATATGCTAATCTAAAAATAATTTATGTTAATAGGTACTACCTTAGTAAAAAGGTTAAAATAATTCTTTGTGAGGCTCTTGTTCTGTCACAGTTTAATTTTGGTGATGTTGTGTACAGTCCCTGTTTGGATGCAGAAAATATACGAAGAATTCAGGTCGTTCAAAACTCCTGCTTGCGGCTTATTTTTGGCATTAGACGGAGACAACATATTTCTCACAAGCTTGATGATATTGGATGGCTTAACATGTCTAGGCGGTGCCTACTGCATTCAGCTTGTTTGTTTCATAGTCATCACAAACAAATTGCCTAGTTATCTAAGTACAAAGATTAAATTCAGATCTGATGTACACAATATAAATATCAGATTTAAAGGTACCCTTACTCCACCATCTCATCGAACAGAAATATTTAAACGGTCGTTTACTTACCAGATAACCAGAATTTATAATACCATTCCTGACTCTCTAAAGTTATATCCTCTTCCTGCATTTAAACATAAATACAAAAAATATCTCCTTAATATGCAGAATCATTCTTTGACTTAGGTAATAGGACATTTCACATTGTATATAAAGTTCATTTCTAATGCCTTAATAGATCGTAAAACAAAATATAAGTCATTTCAAATGTACTCATATTAATTAAATTTATAATAATGAGAAAGTACCTTATTAAGGCATGTATGGAAATGTTTATATATATTTTAATTGGTTTGTTATATTTGCCCTTTTGAATTTAATGTTTTAATATTGTTTTCCCGCTTAAGATGAAAAACATGGTCTGTGTGTCTTGCACAGACATCTGATCTTCGGCGATTTCCCGATATATGTGTATTTTTTATTTATGTTATTTTATACAAATCTCGTGTAACATGTTTGGGAAATAAAGACCATTTATTATTATTATTATTATTATTATTATTATTATTATTATTATTATTATTATTATTATTATTATAATATTTGGAGGGATTTTAAATTAGATGTTAAGGTTCACTAAACGGCTGCGTATCTGTTTCCAAAGTTGAGGGTTTACATATGGCGGCTATTCAAAATGGCGGATCAACAAATTATTAAATTCACTATATCTTCCAAACCAATTATTCGATTTGAATAATTTTTTTTAGTTAAAGTCACAATTTTCCACTAAATGTCCTAATATTTTTCCGAAAGATTGAAAATAACAAAGATATAAACTAAAAAATAAAAATATGCTTATTTTTTTGCTTATTTTTTTGCAAACCTTTATTTTTTGTTGTTTTTAATTTTCGAAAAAAACTCTTTGTATAAAATATGTAGCATAATGTATATTGCACAATCTGTTTTTTGAATAAATGTAATATCTTTATTTGTAAGCGAGTTATGGTCAATTATTTGTCAGAAACATGTTTCTAATTGGCACCCTTCATTATTGCGTATTGAAATAAATCAAATTTTAGAATTCATAACATGATACTTTAATTATTTTATGTTATTTTTGCGATCGCTTTTATTTTGAAGTTCAATCGAAAGATTTTTTAAGAAATAAGAATAATTAAAAATTTATTATATACAACAAAAATAAAAACTCATAACAAATAATACGTCAAAACCATATTCTAAAACGAAAAAATATTAGATATTGCTGGTACGCGAATCGTCGCTATCATAATTTTCGAACTCTTCGAAATTTTCTGCTTCTTCTTCGTCAAGGGTGGAGGGTATTGTATTGTCACAACCTGCCTTGCATTTGCAACCAATTGTGCACTAAAAGTGATTATTTAAACAAGAGCAGGCTGGAAGTTGACATTTTTTATTGCACTTGCAACAAAATTCTGACAAAACTCATTCTGTAGCCGGTGATCCAAGCATGCACTGAATGGAAAGTTCATTTTTACTGTCAAGCCTCCATCCAAACTTAGTAGATTCTGGCACTTCAAAAATGTTTTTGTTGTTTTGTTTTTGTTGATTCTCTTATTTCACATGCCCCATTTAATTTCATGAAATCTTCCAGTTTATGAAAAAATTTCGCCATTTAGAAAAACTGGTGAGAAGACAATAAATCACTTCGGATAAATTGATAAAGAAGTTCATAAGCGATTTTTTCTATTGTTTTATAAGTGTCATCAACACAGGTTTTCTCCGGTCTTTTTCTTGTATAACTTCTATAACGGGATCTGTGATAATGAGCTTCCGCTGCTACAACATCTCTAGAGGTTATAACCAAAATTTTTGTATCCGTTTTTTCAGTAGCAATAGGCCTCAAAGTTTAATCTGCTCTAAGGTCCATAGCTTTAGTTAGTGCTTCCTGACTTCGTGAACCGCTAAGAGTTATATTTTTGGATATTTTATTGCAAAAAATGAATATGGGGTTATATAATGTTGGGTTAATATTTATATTCCGAGAGCTTCTTGTTCCAACTTCATCAATACTTGTTCCTTCTTCAGGCGTTGATGGAAAATTTTCTAAATTTTTCTCAATTTTTTCCAGGTTTTTCTTGAGTGTAAAGACCTATCTACATTTATGATGGTATGACAATTTGGGGATTTCGTTTTCAACCAAACTTTCGGATATTTTAAGTAATGGTACAAACTGACGAATTTTCGCGGCATTCCATAAAACTTTCCATGAGCTGACATCTTTAGGATGATGCAAATCCTGTATAAAAGATTTACTTCCACAAATTATACACTGTACCATCACTATAGTTTATAGCACTTTCACAACTGTTTATTGTTTATTTTAAAAATTATAAATCTAATTTATTTAAATACTGAATTGTGTCCAAAACCTGAAAAAAAAAAAATGTTGTTGAAGATTATTTTATTTTGGGAGGTCAAAATACAAAGTCTTAATCTATTGATATTCTTGTTTTACTATTAAAGACTTTGTATTTTGTATAAAACCTGAAATTAAAATGTACCGGAACCCAATATAGTATTAGGAGGACTTCAATTAAATGGAAATATCACACTTATAAAAACAAATTTTTGATTTATTGAAAAAACTTTTTGTAGACAAAGTATTAAGCTACATATTCTATTCAAAAACTTTTTTTCAAAATTTAAAAACCAAAAAGATACAGACCACTTTATCGAAAAAAATTAAGCCGTTTTTATATTTTAGTATCTATCTCCTTTATTTTCAATGTTTCGGAATAATATTAGGACATCTGTTTAATCTAGTGGAAAATTGTGATTTTAACTAAAAAAAAATATTCAAATCGGATAATTGGTTTGGAAGATATAGTGAATTTAATAATTTGTCAATCCGCCATTTTGAATTAGCCGCCATATTGAAACCCTCAACTTTAGAAACAGATACGTAGAATTTTAGTGATTACAAGGACATAGTTGATAATCCCTCTAAATAGAATTTTGCCCCCCCCCCCCCCAATTATACCAACATATTGACTAGCACACAGACTATAGACGTGGCATAAATGTTTTTAAGTATGTATTTTAAAAGTAATTCCAAGTTGTTACTCCATTGATGCAGTTGCTGTGCGAAAAATGTTCCGGAGAAAGCACAAATTAAATTTGTGTGAACAAATTCTGCCTAGGCAGAATGGTCGCTGTAAGTACTAACATTTCAAAAATATTTCATTCTGTTACTTGATCGGCCAGGTTTTCACTCTTATACCTGAAATAAAATGGGCCTAAAACTATTTCCTACAGACATCTCATTTGACAAACTTAGGATATGAACTCTGGGCACGATTGGCCGTGATTTGTGGCGTTTGTTACACAATCCATTTTAACTCACTGTGCTGCCCTAAATGGTAATAAATAAATACCATCACTGCTTAAATTTTATTTCAATACAAGAAACTAAACAGATGTTATTTTCGATTTTCTTCCCGAAAAAATTTAAATCGCGAATTAGACCTTGTCCTTATATAATTTTAACTCAACATTACCTGAAACACAAGGTTAGCCTGACAGCGTTGCCTTGAAAATAATACATGCAAAATTGAAAACATGTTTTCTTTGCAATTTCAAATGTGTGATACCTAAAAGCGATAGGAAACGAAAGGTTACAAATATTTTATTTTTAAACACAACTTTCTTATTTTTGTTATATATTTCATATCAGGCTACCATGGAGAGTTGAATAATAATTAAAATAATTATTGGTAAATAAAATACGTATTATTTTATTTACCACCAGTTGAGATTTATATTTATATATTGAAAAATGTTTATACATGTATATGATGAGTGATTTTACTCAACTTTAATTAAAGAAGAAGTACAAATAGTACTGATCGTCAGTGGTGAAATTTGGAAGGGGCAAGGAAGCAGTTGTGACAATATTTGGACAGTCAAGGGCTTCCTGTAGTTTTGACCAGTAATTTGTTTATACCTAATAAAAATTTCAATTCCGAGCGAACAGTAATATGATTGGATAATCCTGACTCTGGATCCTCAATTGACAAAAAATGCTCCTGATATGAAATCTCGAAATAAATATCGGCAGAGGCATATAAACTGTCATTTTATATAAAATATGTTTTATTATAACACAGCCACACACAAAAAAAAAAGTTCTGTGCAGTGGACCAAATTATATGGATATGGTGTATTTTTCGATGCTGAATCCGAATCCGTGGTAAAAAAAATCTATCATGTCAGTTTTGTTTTTTAGTCAAAAACATCCCTTAAAATGGTGTAAAATCATAGAAATAATGTAATAACTCTTAATGAAGTGTGAAAAATGGTAGATGTTTTATAGTCGAGAGTAGAGAATATAAATTCAAGCCACAGTAAGCTATTTCTATAAATTAAACCGAAATCCACCCTTATGTGGGAGTGAAAACTACCGCTAAAACTCAAAAGACGCAGATGAGTGTAAATAACATGTACAAGGACCAAATTTTTGTATTTCTTAGTGCAAAATATTTGACTGTGGTGCAGCAACCAGCCATTACTCTCATAGGGTAGAGACTCTATCCTATGGAGGTTAAAACTACCCCCAACCCTCATAGGTTTAAAAAAAAATTCAGGTGAACAAATATGGAGTAAATTTTTCTAACCACCAATACATGACTAGAGACTACCCTCAAATGTTACATAGGCGTGCTATTAAAATTCGGAGTGTCAAATACTTGTAGCTCATTGACCATTGTGCCAAATATATAAATCTAGTACGACAACCACCCAATCTTAATCTCAATATGGTTGAAAATCGCCTCTATTGAGATGGGGGGTAAAAACTACCCTCACATACGGACGGAAATAGATAGACGTAAATTTAGTTAATTTAGGTATATAGCTTACATAGATAGAAAAAAATGGTCACTGAAGATCTAACATCCTATATCTATGACTAAAAAAATAGCAAAAGAAAACCACGGAAAAGATATTTTGAAGATAAGAGAGAAAAATCATAAGAAAAGAAAGTATTTGAATTGGTGATCGAAAGTATGATATAAATAGGAAAAAGAATAGCTTTACACAGATTAAAAGATAGGTAAGTTGATAAATGTTAAGATAAACAGTTGAATAAGCAGGTATGGTATAATAAATAAAACACAACTGGTTAATGCTTAATGTATGACTTTACTCCATTTTTATCTACACTGCCTAAAACTACAAATGCCTGAATTTTTGTTCCAATACATCAGAAGTAATGAAATCCGTCCGCCTGTGGGGGTTAGTTTTTACCCATCCCCCCAATAGGACACCCTGTATAACTGAGAAGTATTAGAACTTATTTTACACTCTAATTTAAGCAACCAGTAATATTTCAATATACGACACAGCTGTATTAAAAAGTAATACATATTTATCTGGAGTAGTTTAGATATGTAAATCTAAATTTAATCAATCTGATATTAATCTAACTATTATTGTGGCATCAATTAGATGTAATAGAGTTAGAAAATGAACGTAACACTTGCAAAAAAATGATAGTTTTCCAAATATGTGTTAAATGTTGAAATGTTTACATCAGATAAACGTCTCTGATTAGTTCCATTTCCTCCAAAAAGCTTTTATTTCACTTTAGAAAATAGTTAAATCCATTATTTTTTTATTAACGTGTTTTAATTAATTTTTGCCAAGACATCGGGTCCCAGAAATCACTGTGCAATGCGTTAAAAGTTATGATGTCAATAATATTTACACACACTGTACAACTACCAATAGTTAGTTAGTTCTAAATGAATTATGACTATATACCGCTCCAATGAGCGGAGACGCTTTTGTTTCTGTCTCTGTAGCATATACCTATGCTGCTCTACCATTCTGCACTCCTGCTAGAATATATTCATTAATGTAACCCACTTCGCACATTTAAATAAATAAACAATTCGTTTGTTTATAATATGAATGTATCGATGCCATTCATTCGATAAATTAATTTATAATCAATCGTGAAATTAAAACTCTATAAATTGAATTAACCGAAACTAGGGTGGCCGATATTTATGACAAAGTGAGCATCCTAATTTCAATTATCCGGTCATATAACATAATTTACTGAATTTGTTTGCTGTCCTATATTTTTATGACGCGCTGGGATTTATAAAATAAAATGTAAATAATTGTGCAAGATAAAAGAGTGACGACAGTTTACGCTCCGCTTGTCTTGTTCAATTTAGAGGGAAAAAAAGCATTTGATTTCACTCGTGTCGTCTTTAGCTTCAGAAGTCGAGAAGGTTTAAGTACTCTCGAATTTCCGAAGATGCGAAATTCGGAGAGGCGTGAGTAATTTTACCATGGACCAATGTAGAATATAAATCATGTGCCAAATATACAGGGTATTATAGTTGTTATGTATCCCTTAAATGGTGGGTGTCTGAAAATTTGACAAAAATTTCCGTTTAAAATTTGACTGGGGTGCAGGGCCTTTTTTCGCAACAATAAGGTGGGCCCTGAGGTAGGTCCGGAGGAGTAGTTCTTTAATTTTTTTAAAACTAAGTTGGTCTTTTTTTTTTCGAGAAATACTACGGAAAAAAATATTATAGATAGATAGATAAATATTTATTTCTGTGACTTATTTACATAAGAATAGATATTGTTATGATGTTAATTCTGAAAACAAGATAACATATAAATATGGACAAATATAATTTAAACTACTTACCTAACTTTAATTAATTTAATGCATTAAAATTTCAAATAAAAACATATATTAAAAAATATATAAAAACAAGCAACTATTGTAATTTAAATTTCCAAGAACTCTTCCACAGAATAGAAACAACTAGAAACGTTCTTACTTTTTCTTTGAACTTTTTTATTGGTATGCAATAAAAAGGGTAAGTTGTCGTTAGTAATAGGTTAAGCTATATTTTGCATTAATAAATAAAGCGAATTTTGTTTTTCTCAACTTTTTTCATATTTTTTGACAGTATCAATGTTAGACCCGTGGTTAAAAGTGATAGTGTAACTTCGACTGTGTAATCTTTTTCTAGCCCGTGGCTAGATATAACTCAAAAAGACAGTGTGGAGGTTAACGTAGAGGCTCGAGCGATAAACGCGCATACGCTACATTTCCTGAAGCTATGCACGGTAAATGTCAGTTTCCGTTTCAGACGGTATTACTTCCACGTCCAGTGGAAGTATAGTAACGACAAAAAAATTTTTAAAAATTTTTATTGTCCAAATAGGCTTAAAATGTCATGAAACGTCGAGATTTTAAGTTTGAGCGAAAACAAAATTTCTGTCTGTCTGTTGGTCTGTCTGTCGGTCTGTCGGTCTGTCTGTAACTTTTTTTTGTGCGCACGTTTACTCTGAAACCGTTTAAGATATTGACTTGAAATTTGGTACACATATGTACTTTAACGAGATCTAGAACTAGATTATATTTTCATCTTGTTCCGTCGAAGGGTTGGGGGGTAAATTGGGGTAAATTTGGGGTAAATTGGTAAATCAAGCAGGTAAGAGTCCGTGAAATTAGTATTTAGTATTTACAAGAGAAGCTGAGGTCTGAAAAAAATTTTTGGCATTAGCCACCTTCATTACCACCCCCACCTCCTTATTAAAGGGGATGAAAAAAAAATGTGATTTAGTTTTGAAACTGCCAGAATACATATAAAATATGATGAAAGTTTTGGATAAAATACAAAAAAAAGTCAAGTTTAAAATGAGTGAGGAACATTCTTAAAAAAATAGTCGAAACATACAACTTTATAATAGGGAATGCAACAGAGGGTGAAATTATAAAAACTCGAACTGAACAATTTTTAAATCTGTAATTTATTTACAGTACATATGCATATACTAAAAGTAAAATAGTCAACAATCACTGACTTTCTGCCACTCATAGTCCGTGTCGTCATTGGAATCTGACGTATCTTCCGAAGTAGACGTTTGTAAGTCTGTTGGAGCCTCATCGCCTCATCGGACTTCTCTATGACCATTTTAGGATCAGAAAGGAGCTCCATAACTTCTCGAGAAAGAGGCACACCGCGCTTCGCGGATAAAATTCTCAATCCCGTTATGTATGGATCAGAAGAGATCAAAAGGCAACTGAGTAAGTCCTCGTTTATTGTCTCCCTCGACATCTTTTTTGTATGTCCTCTTCGATACATTTTTAAGTCCTTGTTTCTGCACTCTTGGGCCTCTTCTGAAAGCTGTCCAATTGGGAGTACAGCTGACCCAAACTCCGACAATATGTGCCTTTATTATCTGGAACAATCATTTAAATGGTAAACTTAATTGTCTTTATTTGTTTTTTTGTAGTTGTCTTTATTTGGATTTTTTGAAGTTCATTAAGCCATCAACTCATTAATAACAAAAAGATATGAATAGGTACATCATGTCTTAACGGACGCGCTCGCAACTGTGTTTTATTAGTGTAACACGTGTGTGACAGATTAAAATCTTCAAAAAAATCAGAGGTAAAAATTCAAAGCTGGGCACAGCAAGGCATTTTTTGTAACTCACGTATAATACTGTATATCGTTTAGGGCAACAGCAGTTTACGCCAAATTTTCAAATAATGATTTCGGATTGATAAATACAGTTAACTAATCAAACAAAAACATTAAAATGAAGTACTTACCTCGAATAATACCCTCCATGTCCAACTTTGCAAAAACTTCCACCCAAAACACAAAAATTTAGTCTCTAAACAATACTTTTAAAATATGTTTTCAACACACGCTTACACGCTCTTGAACCTATGAATTTAGACTACCTGCGAACAACTACTAACTAATATAGGACCACTTTTAAGGTAATTTCTTGGAACTTAACAAATTCAGTATTTTGGCCACATTTCTGATATTGGTAGGATTTTACTTCATAAAACTATCTTATTTTTGTTTATTTTTGTTTAAATTACATCTTTTCAGAGCCATTAGCCATGCTGAGATGATGGGTAATATTGATCATGGGCTCTCGGACTATTAGTTGTCAGTAAAAAAAAAATCTATAAAAAAATGCATTACAAAGAAATTCATTTTACAAAAATGCACGAAATATAACTTTAAAAGAATACAAAAATTGATTTTTATCACCATTGTAACGCACGTCTAAATAGCTACAATTTAAGAAAAACAAAGTTTTAGTGTGATCAAACGCCAGTTTTTTATGAAGCTTCGAACTTTTTTAAAAAATCTTGTTTTTTATGGAACATAATGAATATTTTTATTTGTAATTTTTCATAACAGTTTATACCTACAGGACCTATAATTTCACCAAGTCTTATTAAATAGGATTAATTATTTCGTTAGTAATTTCGGTTTATGTAAAATTAGAAATTTTCGTCTTTTTTCTTTTGCAAAAATGGCAGATCGGATTTGGACCCATGCAGTTCATTCATAATTTATTTACAAATATTTTGATTTTCTGTGTGGCCTGATCCCATGAACAGAGCCCGATATATTAACAGAAACAAGACAAAAACATGTTTTTCAAAATTAAAACTAATTAAAACTTAATATCCAAGAAACGCTCACTTCTCAGATTGAACAAGACTTTAGTATAACTTTCTGACAACATACAGATTACAATTTCATAAAAAAATTGCCACTGCCGAACAATCGTAGAAAAAATCACTGTTTTATTCGACTGTATTTTGTATTAGTTCAGTAATATAACCAATTATATCGGACAAAATTCATAAAGATTTGAAAATCAATAGAAATGTTTTAAGGATAGCATAAGAATTAATAAAGCGAAAAGTTCCCACCCCTAAATAGTGTGCTTCATCCCCTAGGATGTCGTTTCCACCCCCATTTTGAAGTTTTCTAGATTATCTCGAAAACGGTGCACTTTTTGGTAAAAGTACCTGTATACAAAATTGTTCCTTATAAAATTCTCTATCAAAAACGTCTCTACAATTTTTTTCATAAAATTAATAGTACCGGGAAAATAAGGCGCACACATAAGGGTTGGTTCCAGTTAACACAATAAATTGTAATCTTTACTACAATCTACTTTAAAGTTCACGCAAAAGCAGTAGCTACTAAACTCCTCTTAAAAATTATAATAAAAATGTAGTACTTCCACCCTCTCAACCCTAAAAAATATCACAATTTTTAGAAAAGCGAAAATATTGTATATTGTACTTGTTGCTACGTCACGTAAAGTAATTGCCCCTTTTTTGGTGTCCCCTGTATACCTAATCCACTAATTATCAAAGGGTTATCTGCATTAATTAATCTTCGTCGTCTTCCATAGATTCGGCATTCATGCCTGCTTGTCCGTGGCAATGGTAACACATTGGTTCTTTTGTTCATAGTTGCAGTTGATATACCGCCGACTTTTTTCCAACCTCAATCAGTAGCTTCTAGCGTAACGTTTTTCCATGTTTCAATTTGGTAAAAAAAACGCGATACGAGTGTTGCCGAGCAGCAGCAGAAGTAGGTGGTAGTTTTGATAACATTACAGTATGGTTCGCTTTACCAACAAGTTTGTCAAAAGTTGTGAATCTGTATACATCTAGACTCTTTTCTGCGGAGGTGTAAATCTAGAAGAAATCGCTCTGCTACATCTGCAATTTCTTCATGACTAGCTTTTTGCATTGATTGCATTAACCTTTCCTTTGGAAAAAACCGCCGAGGTTGTGTCGCAACCGCTAATGACGTGTGCAAATAATATTGTTCCTTTACAGTTATTTAATAAAGTTGAGGATTGTAAATCTCGTGAACTGTAAATCCTTGCTGATATTACTAGCAGGTCAATATCTTGCCCTATACGACAACAGCCGTGTCTCACTTATAACATTTTTTGATAGCAGTTTGTACTATTAATAAATCGGCGTCATCTGCAGCAACGAACACCTCGACTCCTTCATTTCTAAATTTTTTACTAGTTCTGCAATCAAACGTTCTTTGTTAAACAAATTGCTAAGAAACTTCTGCTGAGCTTCAGAAACAACAGTGTTTTCATCAAATATAATTTCAGGACAGGTTCTTTGCAGTACCCGCGTTTGTTATTCTAGGCTCTTCGTACTGTTTGCATTATCCAAATAACCATCGAACACGACAGTTACTCCGCTACCGTAATGTTTTCTTATTATGTAACTAACGTAAGCGTTGTAAACCTTATTAAATTTTCCTTTTTTTTTGGCCATATTACGCGGTAAAGCAAGTATCCTCCATCAATCACATACTCACTATTTTCGAAAATATTCGAGATAATCTAGAGAACCTCAAAATGGGGATGGAAACGGCGTCCTAAGGAATGAAGCACACTATTGAGGGGTGGGAAGTTTTCGGTTTAGTAATTCTTATGCTATCCTTAACATTTCTACCAATTTTCAAAACTTTATGAATTTTGTCCGATATATTACAATATTAACTGTTATGTTACTGAACTATATTGAAACTTAACTCTTTATTGAATAAAAATCCAGATAAATAATAACCTTATGTCTTATACTAATCCGAAGGCGTAAGTTAATTCAGTCATTTAGATCGTTATATTCAACACATGTTTTCGATATGAAAAGGGGCGACAAATGCGAACTTAAGATTAAATGAGGATGTGGGCAAAGAACGAGGGTAAAGAGGAAAAGAAAATTGGGAAAATGAAACTTTAAGAAGGCTTTATATGTTCTATATTTTCGCTGTCGTTGATAAAACGTTATATACATAATAGATTTTTATATCAGTATCTTTTTGTAAATATGCACGCGTTGAAAAGTTAATTTAATGGAATTGTTCCAGAGGCAGCTCAATTTATGTCGGAAAATTACCTTTTTTGTAGTTGCAGGATAGGTTACACAAACAAAGTAGGATTTAACATGGATAAAATATTGTATATTATGATATAGTCTTAATTGGAGTTGTTACGTAATAAACTTACGTAGACACCATAGAAGTTGTTTATTGATGATTTTATATGTTTTTAAGTGCTAGAAAACTTGTATTTGCACTTATAATGTTAAGAAAATGCAGACAAATGGCTATCGGAAAATGAAAGTTTTTCTGTGTTGACAAAAAAAGTCATTTAGCATAATTGGCATAACTGGGTAGGGATAGAGCACCAATATTAGCTGAATGCTGAATGGATTTGCCCTTGATAGTGGAGCATCACGGAGAGCGATTATTGCTATTAGGGCAGTCAACGATGCACTTAAGAGACGGAGGTCGGTCTACAAGAAAAAAAGGCCTTGTCCTAGGGATCTAATCTAACTTTTCTGAAGTATTTTAACGCGCTGAAGCCAATCTTGAACAAAAAAAAATGTCTATAGGTTCAGTTTTCCTCTACCACCCCCTTCATCCCCTAAAAAGGGCAAAAATAGGTCTTGTCCTAAGGTTCTCATCTGACCTTTCTGAAGTAATTTGACGCACTCAAACTAATTTTGGAGAAAAAAACATTAGGGGATGAAGGGGGTGGTAGAGGGAAACTAAGCCGATAGAAAAATTTTTCTTTCCAAAATTGGCTTCAGCCCGTCAAAACACTTTGGAAGAGTTAGGTCAGAACCTTCGGACAAGACTTTTTTTGCCATTTTTTAGGGGACAAAAGAGGTGGTAGAGGGAAACTGACACGGCAGAAAAAAACATTTTGTTTAAAATTGGCTTCAGCGCATCAAAATACTTTGAAAATGTCAGATCAGAAACTTGGGACATGCAAGACCTCATTTTTGCTTTTTTTAGGGGATGGAAGGGGGTGAGGGTGGTAGAGGAAAACTGACGCGATATAAATTTTTTTGTCTAAAATTGGCTTCAGCGTACGAAAATACTTCAGAAAAGTTAAATCAGAACCTTAGGACAAGACCTTTTTATTGCCCTTTTTATGGGATAAAGGGGGTGGTAGAGAAAAAATGAGATGGTAGATTTTTTTTGCAAAATTGACTTCAGTGCGTCAAGATACTTCTAAAAAGTTAAATGAGAACCTTAGAACAAAACCTTTTTTTTTGCAGACCTGTGTTATTTTTAATTTTCCGGTATGTTCTAAACTTTTCTAAACCTCTGAGAAAAAATGTTTTCAATATTTGGAGTATGAAAATTTATTGGAAGAGAATAGACAATAGTGCCATGTTGGCTGAAAGAATATATAGCAAAAGTTCAAGCAAAAATATCTGTAGACCTACAACAGACCAGACCGCACAGCAAAAGGTGATTTGAGAAGTTGTACAAAAAAAAAACAGGAATGTGATACAAATATTTTTGCTTTGAAAATGAAGCAGTAAGGAAGGATAGGATATCCTATATCTGTCTAGAGAATTAATATCTTAATTCAAAAACGAATACTTTCTTGTTACTTATTTGTTGATAGTGGAAAGAGTCGGAAAGTATGTAAAGTCGTGCTAAAGTTATGAAACCTATTGCCTTCTTCGTTTCCGAGGGTGCTGAATACGAATAAAAAAGTGAAAAAGTTTTTGGTCATGCGCACCCCCTTTAACGGCCAAAAACCACCCACATTTGCTTATTTCTCATATGACAGTTTAGCATCGACTATTTTTGCAGGTATTCTTTGTTTTTCATGGGCATGTAACAGATGGTGAAAAGTGATCTCAGGTAGTAGACCGCAACTGCCCTTGGGGTGGATATACCCTCAAAAATTGATTTTTTAAATTTTCTAATTTGTATATTGAGTAGGAGTGGTTTCAAAGTCACCATTTGTCCATTTTACATCCTCATCAAAAATGAACCTATCCTCGCAAGGATTTGAAATTCATGTTCCTTAAAACGAGATGTAAGAAAGAGAATTACATGGTTCATATTCCACGAAATGAACATCACATTCAATGCTATTGCCTCCTTCTTCATCGCACGATCATCCGTTTCCGATTCATGATCGAAAGTATATACTTCAGATATAAAATTTAGGAAGTTTACAGCATTAACATAATTATTATCATTGGATTCGTTTGTTTCTGTGCTTGGTTTGTCATCTTCATCCTATGGCGCCCAATTCTCATAAAATTTACCTTGACAAGCCTTACAAAAAACGCTACATCGTAAACCTAATTCTATGCATCCGCATCATTTCGCACATCGCCCTTACAATTACAATGTCCTTAAAAAAGGAGTGAGGAACCTGAAAATTTTTGTTCTAAGCAACCGTTATTTGATATATTCATTCACCCCGAGGACGCAAAATTTACCCAGAAAACAGTAAAGGTGGCGAAAACAAATAAAATGATAAAACGAGTCCCTAATATCCGCGGCATACGCACTGATCGCTCCCAGAGAAATTGATAGACTCTGAGGTTATCAGCGCGCTAACCCTATGCCCAGAGAAATTGAGGGCATAATTAACTTTTTTTGAGATGCGCAGGTCCACCGATAGGAGACATCAATTGACATCAAAATCGGATTACCCGTTGAAAAGTTATGGAACCCCAGACAGACAGACGGGCAAACATACAGACTTACGCGTCAAACCTATAACACCTCTCCTTTCTGTGTCAAGGGTTAAAAATATGCAAAAGGAATGGCAACATCAAATGTTAACTATATTAAATTTAATAATTTTCAAAATTCTCAGAATATGAGATGTGGGATATCAGCATTGTTATGTAAACAACAAAAAAAGAAAAAAACATTGAGGCTTGTAAAATAAAATAACTCAGCATGTATCTCACGATTAAGGCCTGCAAAAGTTATACTGTGAATGTCAATGTATTATGCCTGATATAGCAAAAATATAAAACAAATTGATTTAAGAATTTTTTTTCCAGTTCCATTTGTTCAATTTTATCTCGTAACATTTGTGACAATTCAAATAAATATTGAATTTAACGAAATAGACTAGTAAACCCCTGGTTATAGATTTGTAGATAGTATGAAAATATTGAGAATTGCGAATCATTTCCGTTGATTTTTTTCTATAAATAAGTTCCGCTAAACTCATTTAAACCATCAAGGTCCAAGAGTCTAAAATACTTGAAAAAAATATTTCTTTTTTCCGTCAACAATGGTACGACCTTCACTGTTATATTTTGATTGCAGATATAAAAATAGGTGTAAATAAAACTAAATAAATTGTATTGATAAATACGTTAGTATCTTGAAAGTAAGCCAAACATTTTATATTATATTCGACATAAATAATATTTTCAATCAATCTGTATTTGCTATCAGCAATTACATGTCCGATGTAAACAGTTGTAAATATACCTAAATTTTAGGAAGAACATTCGAGTTACAAAAGCATTAAATAAGTTGTGCGCCAATAAAACATAAAAAAAAATTTTAAAATATGAACAAAAAAAGAAAAAAATACGAAATAAAATTTCACATGGTGTGTGTTTAAAACATGTTTAAGCCGCCTTCCACGTCAGCTCAATGACCCTCTTAAGTCTATGAGATCTAGATTTGTCTAAGTAAAGGAGACGGAGTCCTACAGTATATAGTGGAATCCGAACCACTTCACCACACTGGCTATCCGGTTAATTCGATCTTATTACCTAATATTGATATATGTCAATTAACAGCACATTCGGTTAAGTTACATTTTAATTCTTTTACTTTTCTACACCCACTTCGTATTAGAGAATAAGAAAGAAAATTTTTCAGCGTTTCAGTAAAGAAATTGCAAGATGTAAAAATATTATGAAGAGGCTACCCCAAATAATTTAATAGTAAATCACGTTTCCTCAAACCGAAACATTGTGTAGGTAAGGATGGTAGAATTGGTTGAAATCGTTTAAGCATGACATTGGTTTAGTATAGATATAGAAATAATCTTAGCTGTACTTTAGTTTTGTAGATTGTAGATTGTTTAAGGGGTCGCTTGGCCCTGAGTTGGTCTTTCTTCACCTCGATCTAAAAGATCTTTTGTGATTTACCCTACAACCAGTTGTTGCCCAGAATTCCAAGACTTTTTCCAAAACTTGGGATTTTCCTGGGAGCCAATTTCCCTATGTCTTCGGGCGTTAATTCCGCCTGTTCTAGGTACTTTAACCTAATGCGGATTAATGCCTTGCATTCGCAAAGTATATGTTCCGCAGTCTCAGTTGCAGCTCCACAGTATCTTCTGCCATGCCATATTCTTGAGATGATATCTCAAGGGGCAATGGCCAGTTAGAAGGCCTGGGATCAGCCATTTCGAGTTCGAGAAGCATTGTGGCAGTCTTTTTCACGTGTAATACTGTAAGAATATACAAATAGCTCAATTGATCTACAACCTAGTATACATGTATTAAAAGAAAAGCAGTAATACGAATTACAAAACTACAATACAAATATAAAAATAAAAGATATACAAAAGTATTTCTTGTAAGTTATAAATATATTATCAAAATCTAAGCTATCATAATTAACGTCACAGACGCCAGATATAGAATTAAATATATTACAGGCATTAAAAATTAAAGATTTGCGCATGAGGTTAGTTCGATCAAAGAGACAATAAAAACAATAATTTTCACGTGAGTTCATGCGAGAAACCAGAAAACAAAGTTTATTAACAAAAGGCGGACAGTCAATGTTGATGTTGAACTAGTGTTAAGGTGCGATCAGGCGGTGCTCATATACTCTGTTGTTAATGCGTCTGTTAGTTTCTCAAATGTAAGTTTAGGAGCAGTGGGAACAAGGTACTTCGTAAACTTCGTGAAGATCATAAGGGACTTGGTCTTGGTCCTGATTGGTTAACAATCATTTGTTGTGTTGAATATGGTTTTTTTATAGTAAACATCCGACCGATAACAAACTCACTTAATACATTTAAAGTTATTTTTAAATCTATCTTAACGTACTGTTGCGTAATTTGGAACGATGCATAAGACACTCAATTCAAAATTAAAAGCAAAATAAAATACTCCGTCCGTTCACAAATTTAAATAGTTACATAATTATCGAAGACCTACAAAAGCTAACTCCAATGCAACCGACAACCGATTTCATAAGAGAAACCACCCAGAAGTTTTTCATGAATAAGATCACTGACTGATCAACAACATAGCACATGACAGACAATATCCCAGTGAACACTAAACCATTTAATAAACGTTTTTTTTTGTTTATACCACCCGTATAATTGAAGTTTATCGTTAACATGTATTGGAATTAACTAGAAGAATTTTGCATAACATAAATAAAAATATATATTTCACTGGTTTATTATATACGTGCTAAAAACGTTTATATTATAGACGTTTACAGAAAACGTATAATAAATATACGATTACGAAAATTAAACCATCATTTCGTATAATTTTCGTAAAATAAACGTTTTCTAAACGACTGGGTGTTCACTGGGATGATAGCATACCTTACACAGAACGACTGCTTCACGAAAATTTACCGATATACATGTCGTAGTCATTTGATGAAATACGTCGTCAAAAACCTAAGCATTACATGAACTGCCGGCATATCATGCAAATTCTTGAGGTTGCAGAATCAGCCTAGCCATTTCGTGAAACGCTGTGGTCGTCTCAGCACATGGTGTTTAAAATCATTCTACACAATCTGCCGCAAATTAGACTGACAGATTGTGTTCTATTACTTGCTGCTTATCTGTTTTGTGTATTATGGAAAGTAAGAGTGGAAAAGGCTTGTTCAGTGATCACTATAAAGAGTACTATGAAGCTAAGCCCAATAAATGACCGTATACCATCAGAAAATTAAACGAAGTGCGAAAAACATTTAATTAATTTTGAGGTTAGGTTATGTTAAGATGTTATATTCGTAATTCGTAATTTCGTTAACAATCTAAAACCCGAAACCTACCAAATAATCTGAATTTAACTTCAAAATTAATTAAACCTCCATCTCTCTCTTTGTAATGATCACTCCTAATTTCCATAATAAACAAAACAAACAGCTCAACATGGCTTCCCGTCAAATAAATCGACCCAAATGGCAACTAACCTAACCTCAAACACACAACACAGCACAATCTGCCGGATATCAGTCACTTCACGAACACCCAACATCTAATTTGCGGCTGATCGTGTAGAACGACTTTAAACATCATGTGCCGAGACGACTACGGCGTTTCACGAAATGCCTAGGCAGATTGTGCAACCTCAAGAATGATATGCCGGTAGTTCATGTACTGCCTAGGCTTTTCACGAAATGACGTATTTCATCAACACTCTGCGACATACACACTACGCAGGACTTAACCCAAACAATAGATAGATAACCTCCCTTTCCTGCCAACATCCTTCCTATAACCCCCCCCCCCCCTCCCCGAACTTCTGAGGAACACTATTCGTAACTAAAATACCAACTAAATTTTATGCTCATAAAATATTTTTTATTTATTGACAAGGCTAAATACCTAGAGCAGGTTTTAATGTATATTATATATTTTACTGCGTGTTTAAATTATTAATTCTCGTGGAACCATGAAAAACTTATGGTAAAGTCAATTATTACAAGTAATTAAACGACAAACGTGTTGAAATGTTAGAATAACATCAATCAGTCAGCATTCAAACTATGCCTTGGGTTATTTGCCAAACCAGCAGCGGCTGGTAGAGCGCATCATGCCGACTCGCGTTTGTTAAGCTTTAGATTATTTCATACATTGTTAACAAATGAAATACCCATGAAAACTATTTTTGACATGTGACCGTACTAAGATAAATAAAATAACTGAAATAGTAATGGTTAGACTTGGGACCAAGGGGTTTCGAGTTCCAATCATAGCTAGGGTATTTATGAGTGGCGTTTTTGATGTGTTAGTCTAGCAGATGGTTAAGGGAGACAGCACGGCTAGTCACTGTTGCCTCTCTTGAGTTTGAGTCTCAGCTTAAGCAAATGACAATGTTGTAGAGAATAGTTGTGTTGTTTTCTGCGTGCGTGTGTCCGATCGAATAGTGGAATAGCAACTGCTAAACTTCGCCAGAACGTTAATCTAAATAAGAAATCTATAAAATGAAAAAAAAAAATTAAAACAATTTTTAGGTTATTTTTTTTGTATTACTTAAGTGCCAGCCAGGCCTCTGCACATACGGACGGACGAACGGACGTCCATCTAAAACTAGTGCTTCCGGTACGTTGGGACCATAAAACGTCTAAATCCGTCAAAATCTCGAATTTGATATTTTTTTTGCTATTTCAAAACTGTCTTCATTTCTATTGTCCCTCGAAAGTAAGAATTACATATTTTTTTGCCTTTTAACAATGAATTTGTGGAAATAAAACTAAATTATGTTTGTTATCCTTTTAAGTAAAATACAACTCATTACCGCCAAAGAAATATCGGTGGGTACACAATTAAAATCGCTTCTGTGGACAAATAACCAGCTATTTTGTTTAGAACTTATCAAGCATGCGAATTTTTACGCACAATTAGTATCAGCTCTTCATTACCAGCAAGTATTCTGCTTCTGAAAGGAGAGCACCGCTTAATTAATTGAATTTAGCACGGGATTAATATCAGATTTCAAAGTAAACTAATTAATTATAAAAGTATTAATCAGAATCGTTCTATTTCTTACTATTTTAATTATTCGCTGCTATAGAAATCTATAAAATGAGAAGAGTAAAAGTTCAGTTTTTTAGTATATTAATTTATTTGTGTATATTCGGAACAAAATAAAATCTATAAAAACAATTTGTCGCCTTATCGGTATTCTCTCAAATAAATGTTCTACATTTTTACCTGGTTCATTAATTAATTTCTTTTATAACTGTGATCCAGATCCACAAAATCCCCCATATGAACTCGGTCTCATATTCGAGTTCATGTGAAAGGACCGCTAAAAGTTACATGATGTTTTCTGCAAAGACGTATTGCAAAAGAAATCATGCATATGCAAAAAAATGTGTTTTCTACTCCCATACTTCAATTCGTTTATTACATTCCCTACCCATACTTTAATAAGATTCATTACGATAAAAATTTTCCATTAAGATACAAGTTTATACCCAATAGAAATGCGACACCCAGCAATATTCTGTCAATATCAACTATTGCCTTGAACATCTGACAGATCTAAAATGTATCAAGTCATACTTACAGTTTACCTAGCAAATTTTCAAACTTTGTGCTTCTAGCAATCAGTGAACATGTCTGATAGTGAAGTTGAAATAATAACACAGGCCCACAAAAAAGAAAAGTTGTCTGCGCCGGGGTATTGACCATACGTATCCCTTGTATTTTGACCCGCTGAACACGAATCTGACCTTATATTTTTCCCCTATACGTCAGTTTTTTTTTTAAGCAAAAAAGTCTAATATTTATATAATTATTTGCTGTTAAAAGAAAAACCTAACGTGCTGGGGAAAAACTAAGATCAGATTCGTGTTCAGCGGCTCAAAATACAAGGGATAGGTATGGTCAGTACCCCGGCGCAGACAACTTTTTTTTGTTGTGGGCCTATGTAATCCATAATATTTCCTAAGTTTAGCTTTCATTGTAATCTATAATTAATAAATTTCAGAAATAAAGTGGTGATTTTCTATTTTATTATGACTTGTCGTAGAATAAATAGTGTATGCAACTCCCATTTAATGGCTATTAAGACACACGCATTCATTATGACATTCGCCTACGACTCATGCCATAATTCTCATACTCGTGTCTTAATAGCCATCGTTGCTCGAACTGGACAGTCCAGTTCGAGCAACGAGGAGCAGCAGTAGGCAGCTTTCAGCGAGAATCTGAAGATGGCAGATGGGATTCTGCCGAAACGTCGTTTAGACAACTATGGCTTCAGCAGGAGCCTATCAACTACGTGGCAAAACACCCGGAAGTACACCAACACTTCATTTAACACCCGCGAAAACCTAAGAAACAACATATATATCGCATCTATCTTTACGTATCCTTGTATGCTGTATGCTTTAAAATTGACGATGTCATTTTATATTTATATTGTCAATAGTATACAGTATTATTATTATCATAAATTCATCATTACTGAACTAGCAAAAAAAGAAAATTTTTCATCTCTATTACTTAACGGAAAGTGTAATAAATAGTAAGCAACGTGATTAATTATTAAGGATTGTTTGTTTTCGTCCTGAAGCGGGGACATTAATGTTTTTAATTATTCAGGAAGGAAATATTTCTCCAATAACTGCCACCTATGTATTTACGTTATTATTTATTTCACCTTGGTGCTAAAATCAGGCGCGCAGCCAGGGGGGGGGGGCATGGGGCCCGGGCCCCCCCCAAGCCCTCTTCCATGAACCAAAAAATAAAGAAGCATAATCACTGTTAGTACAAAGAGTCAAATTACGAAATATTTAAGAAAAATTTCCCACAGTTATGAGATCTGTAAAAAGTGAAATATTTCGGTTGTCTAAACATGATTTTCACCCCCCGTAGTTCTAAAAAAGAGTGGTTTTTGAGAAATATATACATATATATGAATTTTAGCGTTTTTTCGTCTTTTTCCCTATATTGAGGAAAAACTATGCATTTTGGTGAAAAATAATCAAGAGAGCAAAGTAGTATAACATAAAATTTCCTATAAATTTTGCCTCTACCTTTTTTTTTTTCGAATTCCACTTAGTTTCGTCGCTAGAGGGCGCGAAATAAATAAATATACATTAGACTTTTGCGCCTTTTTTAGATTTTGGGCCAAAATTAGGCATTTTTATGAAAAATTACATGAGATCAAAGTTGTAGAACAAAATTCACTATCTTTAGGTATTTTCTAGTTTTTTTTTTCTTTTTTTTTTTTTTAATGTATATATTTTATGTTCTACAATTTTGATCTCACATAATTTTTCATAAAAATGCATAATTTTGGCTCAGAATCTAAAAAAAGACGTAAAAGTCCATATGTATATTTATTTCTTTAATGCCCTCTAGCGGCGAAACTAAGCGGAATTCGAAAAAAAGTAGAGAAACAGGAAATTTTATGCTCTACAACTTTGCTCTCTTGATATTTTTCACCAAAATGCATATTTTTCCTCAAAATAGAGAAAAAGACGAAAAATAGCTAAAATTCGTATATATGTGTATATATTTCTCAAAAAAAAAAAAAAAAGCACTGCGGGGGTGAAAATCATGAAGGACTAAAAGCAGTATCCAAATTATCTCTTGAAATTAATATTTTGTAATTAATGCCCATATTATCTAGTAGAGGAATCTATACACATCCGTTTTCAACCATTTTCTGAAAAGTTTTCCTCAACCTCTGGAGAGGCCGGTTCTATTGGCCCCCCCCAGATGAATTTTCTGGCTGCGCCACTGGCTAAAATAGAACTAAATAGAAACATTATAGAAACTTGGAAAGCAACAAATTGCATGGGAGGACTTAAATCGAATTAATTCAAATTAGTTTAATTTTATCACACCTTACGCTATGCAAATTACTCGCACGAAACTTAATTATTTAAATTGTATGCTTATATCAAAATTCAAGAAGTCATTTGGTGCTAACCAGGGTGTATTAAATAGGTGATGCAAGCAACGACACAGTGGCTTCATAAGTGCTCACTGTGTACATAATGTAATAGATGGCAGGAGCAATAAGGTCCGTCGTTACTTACGCATAGAAAGATAATTTTGCAGGTTCTGTACATACGTGCTTACAGTGTTGCATACATTTCCGGCCTTTTGTTTTTGTTTAGTTAAACAAGAATCCAGTGACATCTGACATTAAGTAGCTAAATTAAAACATTGAAAGAATGTATGCAACACTATATGCAGCATTGCACGTGTCGTCACAGCTAACCTCAAAAATATATATTTCTTAAGGTTTACAAGTATTACGCAGCTATTATTAAAATTTCTGCCTGGTTCCTGTACTTTCAACCAAAATCAAGTTCAACGTAATGTGTATGAAGTTTTAAATAGTTTGTCACAATAAAATAAGACACTTTTTGCAGGTTAGGAATCTAATCTATAATTAGCAGTCTATTTTTATTAATCAACAATATTGAAAAATTATTTGCGTGATTTTTTAAATATTTGCTTGGAGCCAGTATGGCTCCAAGCTAAAAATGCCTATACAAACATTAAAAATGAGAATAAACGAAAAAACCTTAAAATTTGAGGTTATGTTAGTTATACGATGCACATGCCCAGGTAATTGTAGGACCTTATAGCTCGCGCCATCTACTAAAGTAAATAGAAACCATGCCTTATGAAGCCATTATTATAATAGGAAAGTGCCGTATGTCGGACCACCTATTTAATACACCGTGGTGCTAACTCAATATACAAATTAGAAAATTAAAAAAAAACGCCTCTGGGGGGGGGGGTGAGACCAACCCCCCGAGGTTGTCACAATACACTCTTACCATTGTCCCTTGATCAGCATCCTCAAAAACGGGGAGTAAACGTCTTTAATAAAAAAAAAGAAGAAATTTTAGACCCCCACACTTTTTAATTAAATATGAGATTATCTACTTTCTGTATATTGGTACCTTAATCTGGTCACGCTATTATTCTACTTAGGAAAACACTTTAAAACCTCATCATTGGAGACCCTATCAAAACAACTACTCTTCTTCTAGCTAATACTGATGAAGTATTGAATTACATGATAGGATTCCTAGCATTTCATATATAGTTTAATTATCTTAAAATGCTTGTTATTAACATAAAAGTATTTTATAGAAAGAATCCATTTCATGAGGCCAACGTTCGTGGTCGTAAATATGATAAGACATAAAAAGTTTAAAAATCACATTTTTATTAATATTTATGGCAGTTAATACGTGCTAATAATAAAGAAAAAGTTATGATGATTCAAACAAGTTGGTGTTAAATTTCATTGCAAAAAATTTTAAAATGTGAAATCGATTTTTATAAAATTCCAAAAATTATTAGAAACCTTCAATAAACACTTAAAATTCATCAAAAACCCATGGCATAATTCATAGTAAAATTTCCTTCGCATCAAAAATTGCAGGCTGTATGGGTTAACACGTCTTTAAAATAATTATTGAAAGTAGGTTCTTATCCACTATCCAGTAAAATCATCGAAAGCTTGGTACATCTAGAGATCAGCATATATTTGTAACTATCTGTGTGCGACTTTTTGAATACATTTAAGAAATCGTTTTATTTTGTTGATATTTTATAGCAATAATAATAAATAGTGATATGTGCTTTATAACGCAATTAAATGAAGCTTCAATAAAACCGTTTTATGGTGGCGGTACTGAATTTTCTTAGAGTCTGCGGAACTGTTTATAACAATCATTTTGTAACGGTTGCAATAGGCTTTACAAAAGATCAACAGTGACTAAAGTACCTATTTTATAGGATGCGACCTTTTTACATTTTATAGCTGTCGTAATAACGTTTTTAAAGTGTTTTTGAGAGTAATGTTGTTTTATAAAATTTGTATCAGAAACATTTCTGCAGCTTTTATAAAATACCAAATTGCTAGGAGGGTAGACAGAAAAGTTGTGTAAAATTACATGATATTTTATGTTCAAAAAATAATTTGAAAACAAGTGGATATACGAAAAAAAATGATTGTTTAATATAAAATAAACTTGCACGTTTAAATAACTTTTCTTCCTCTCTGAACAAGAGTATTTTTAAGTTGATTTTTTTATATTCAATAACTTTTTGGGAGCCTCATATAACTTTTGACAATTAAAGTAATGTTTTTTTACCTAAGCAGACGTTTTTATTAAAAATAACTTTTCGTCATAAAATCAGAAGAAAAAATGGTTTTCCTCTAGTAAAATCAATATATAAGTAAGTATGTCAATTTGACATATTGTCTAAGGTAGACCTATATGAAACGTTTACCCCCAGTTTTAATATTTTAAAACAGTTATAATTTCAATGACGGTATTAACCTATTTATGACCAATAATATGTCAAATTTAAAAAGAGTTATCTTTTCTCCATTTCATAGTCGCTCTGCCCAATATCTTGGAAGGACAGTTTGGTATAGATATTCATTCAATTTTCAATCCCTCAATTATAATTACCTGCTGTAAAGCATAGTCACTAAATAGACTACTTTATATCGCGACAGAATCAAATTCAGCCTTCAAAGAACATCGGGTCCAAACAACGATACGAATCCATACAACTCGAAACAATATCTGTATTAATAAGTACGCAGTACAGTACGTAAGCGTTCTAAATATAATAACGGAAATTTACAGCAATTTTATAATCAAGGTAGTAAAACAATCGTTCGTAAGTAATCATATGTCTATACTACCCATATAGAAAACTAAATCGCCCTAAACGTTTGAAACTTTGGCAGGATGAAAAGGTGATATATAAAAATCGCTTTTTATTTTCCTGTAGTCATAAGACTGTTGCGAAGGGGAGAACTAGTGAATTAGAGATGCGCGCGTGATCAGTGTTTGCAAAGGAAACCTGTAGATTATCCTTTTCACTCCTCCCATGCTGAAGTGATTAGCGTTAAATAAGATAAGCACTGTGCACGATGTCTTTCACCCCTCTTAATAAACGGTACATTTGCTATTAGCACCAGCATTTTCCCTGTGTAGCAATTTTTTCCTTACGTAATTGGGTCTAATTTACCTTGTTTTTTAAAATGGCGACTTGGGCGCTCCCAATTTACGGAAAATCGTTATAACGGAAACGTCGGTAGCACGGATTCATTTTCAGGCAGATTAAAGCCACAGAACACTATAATCGTGATGACTGAATTAGTGAGGATATAAACATTTTATGATGCTATAAAACAAAGCATAGACTAAATAGGTACTACCGATTGGCGTTGTAAATCACCTGCCACTATAAAAGAATTATTCAAGTGATTGGAAAATTTTAAATCTGAAATGGTAGATAAAGTCATGCATTTATAAAATGATAATAATAATAATAATAATAATCTGCGGCTGAGGATTAATAGAGCTAGAATCTGCTTATGACTCCTCCTCTATCGTGAGACTGGGCTCATATACTCGACAGAAGAAGTGGACAAATTCAAACAGCTAGTTAAAGAGCACGGCAAGAAAAAGAAGATGTATTCCAGAAGGAGAACGTAAAATCCTGAAAGAATATCTAGGAATCGAAACCACTGACGAGAACGCCAAGAAAAATATTAAAACCAGCATCGAATAGAGGAAAATAGAAGTACTATCCAAGTAGCACAAGGAGTTGTATTTTGGTCATCATCATGTTACAGTACCTAAAAAACTGAATTATTACGTTGTGAAGACGTAACGGTGACGAAAATGGGGAATCATATCTTCGTCATCAAAACGCAACCGGAGCCAAATAGCCATAATGCATGTGCAACTGATTTGGCTCTCTTTCTGATTTTTGTGGCTGCTTTATTACTAGTTGGCTCTTATGGCGAAAGTGGTGATGTATCTACTGTGACTAAATCATGACTTTTAGGCATAACATAAAACAAGAACACTATTATCATGGGCGGATCCGGGAGCTCCCTAAGGGGGGGCACTTGAACAAATTGACAAATATTGAAAAGTGATAAAAAAACCCAAGTAGCGAAATAAATAATTTATTTTATAGTAGTTTATACAACCTTTATAAAATTACTTTGCTACTTGGGAACGGTGTAAAAAAACATATGCTGGGTGACTTCGACAAAACGGCGACGCCGGACCGAACGTTTCAGATTTTCGCACAGCACAAGGAAAACCCGAGGAGGGGGGGGGGGGGGAGATTGCACCAATTGCCCCCCCCCCGTTGGATCCGCGCCTGACTATTATGGTCATCTTTTGGCTTTAAGCAGGTGTTGTTAGATAAAATGGATGCGTCCATCATATTTATAGTTTGTTCATCTTTAAAATTATATGAACATCATAATGGCATACATGGTCAATCAAGATTTTAAATTTTTAAATTTTATCAACTCACGAATATTTTCTGTAAACTTGTATAAAATACTCATAAAAACAAAGGGACCTCCAGAAATGTCCAAATTTTAGGTATAATTAAATTAATTTGAAATATATACATACAAACATTTTGTAATTTCAAGAAGTTTCATCGATGGTAAGGTTATTAGAACTTATTAGAATATCGAATTAGTAAATCAAAACATTATTGTATGGGTATAATTAATAAAGTATTGAAAATTAACGTAATGGCAAGCATGCAAGCAAGCAAGCAAGCAACAATCATTTATTTAAATTAAATGTTACAAATTATGCGTCGTTCGGTATCTTCTTGATTGATAGAAAACATGGCGGCAAGTTGTCATCATTTGGCATATGTTTTCGCTAATAATGCTAGAAATAAGCCAGAATATGATTGTAAAAGATCTAATAAATTCTTTCGTCAAGTGACAAATTTAACCGGTCATATTGGCCAAACTATTACCAGAAAATTGGTTGAAGTGGTTAGCGAGTTTTCGCATCAAAATACGACTAAACTATGAAAGACAACCTCTCTTTTTTACGTTTCTTTTAACTGACTTTATATGAAACGGGTTAATTTGCATTTTGACCTTTGTTTCTCCAACGTTTTTACATTTCCTTTCTAAAACCAAATTAAAACTTGTTACTAAAGTTTCTGAAAATGTATTGCGTGGATGAAGCCATCGAGGAGCAAATTTGCCTTAGTGCAGTTCCTTCAAGTTGTGTAGGTAGTGAATAGCCAACTGTACTGGTCAAATACAAAAACATACATTTTTGACTAATCCGCAATCAAAACCAGACTCAAAATACTCCCAGCAACCGGGTACAATAAAAAGGAATAATATTAAAATGTTAATGATGGCTAGAACCATAGAAAATGGAATGTCAGCATTCTAGGACACTGATGCAGAAGATAGGTTGACACTTTCACTTTAATAATCTTAGTAGGTACTTATATTAATGCATAAGCTTTTGCAGACACAAACGTCAACGAAAACACCCCGTGAAAAGTGTTATGCCGCTATATATCTAAATTATCGTAATAAACTAAACGCATTAATAAAATCAACTAAAGCTAATTATTTCAAATCTAAAATCACAAAAAATAAAAGAAACAGCAAAAAGTTATGGAATACAATTAATGAAATTAGCAACTGTAAAGAGAATGACAACATAATAATTAAAGAGTTAAAAACGGAACCTGACAAACTAACATGTGATCAAAATGAAATAGCTAATACATTTGTGGACTTCTTCACCAATGTTGGGAAAAACCTGACTAACCAAATTAAAAAACCTAAATCTACTCCTCTCAGAAAATCTACACCGTTTTTATTTTTCTTGGCACCTACAAATAAAGAGGAGGTCGAGGATACAATAAAGTCATTAAAAAATGGAAAAGCCCCAGGATATGATATGATTAAAGCAGACACACTTAAAGAAATTGTAGGAGATATATCCGAGCACATATCATTTCTAATCAATAAAATATTTGATACAGGTATATGCCCCTCGGCTTTTAAGACAGCAGTAATACAGCCCATATTTAAAAATGGAGACAAAAGTGAACCGTCTAATTATAGACCTATATCCATTATTAATAGCATAGCCAAAATATTTGAAAAAATTTTAAGAGCCAGAATTAATAACTATAATAAAAAGAATAATTTAATTTCAGACAGGCAATATGGCTTTCAAGAGAAAAAATCTACGCAAGACGCAATTGCATGTTAAGAACATCAAAAATATGCAAATCGTTGGATGAAAGCAAACCAAATCTGTGCGTGTTCTTAGATCTTGCCAAGGCATTTGACACCGTTAGCCACCCACAATTATTAGAAGCTTTAGAAGATCTCGGATTTAGAGGCCCAATATTGAAATTATTAAAAAGTTATTTATGTAATAGGAAACAAGTCGTTAAAATAAATTCTGTATTGAGCAAGGAATGCGTTGTTGAATACGGTGTACCACAAGGTACAGTATTAGGTCCAATACTTTTTATATTATATTTAAATAACTTATTTAGCTTAAAAACTAAAGGAACTGTGATCAGTTTTGCGGATGATACAGTAATCTTCTATGAGGACAGAACTTGGCAGGACCTAAAAATACACGCAGAGGAGGATTTAAAAAAAATTAAAAACTGGTTTGACTCTAAATTGCTTACCATAAACTTTACTAAAACGAAATACGTACCATTCAGCTGCTATGAGAGAAATATGGATCATTTTAGATCTCTTGAAATTGACACTGACACCGAAATAGAAGTAGTCGATTCAGTAAAGTACCTAGGTATTACTATAGATAAACATATGAAATGGGACCAACACCTTTACAAAGTATGCAATACTCTAAGAAGTATACTATACAAATTTAAATATCTAAAAACTATTCTTGACATTCCCGAGTTAAGAGCAATATATTACTCTCTAGTAGAATCAAGACTCTCCTATGGGATTGTCGGCTGGGGAGGTGCTGTACAGGTTCATATAAAAAAACTTGAAATAATCCAAAAGAGGTTCCTAAAAATTATGCTCAATAAACCTAACACCTATCCTTCCGATAATCTTTATAAGGACGCTAATCTACTTGATATAAGACAGTTATTTTATTACAGTGTGATTATGAATACATATAAGAGGAAACATTTCTGTTGATCACACTTATCAGACAAGAAGTAAAGCAACATCCTACAGAACTCCATTCTCTATAAAATCAATCGGACAAAGAAATTTTGCGTATTTCTCTCCCAGATTTTACAATCTTCTTCCAGACGAGGTAAAAAACATAAATTCTATTAATTTATTCAAAAAAAAGGTCAAACAATTTATTTTAAAAACCAATAGAATAGAATTGCACAAGCTCATGGACATGAATGAACATTAGTAAATCTTGTTTTAGGTATAATTGCTATATTTAATTTTAACATATTAGGATATAGTTGTTAAAAATATTACAAAATATGTAGTTAGGTGTATGTGTATGCATGTGTGTGTATGACTATTTTATGTGTATGTATCAGAATACCCATATAGATAATTAATTGTTTTCTTGAAATTAATTGGAATAAGTTCTCATACTCTGATGATTACTTAGTTCCATGAGGCTACTTTATATAATGTAAATAAATAAAACTTATTAACTATTTCACTCACAGACAGTCTAGACTTTGTGAGTTATTTTGTTTATTTGAGTTTATTTGACATAAATTATATAAATTATATTTGGTATTTTTCTATTATATTTTTTATTATAAATACTCTACATATATACTATGTAATTATGAATTATTCTGCAAATAAACATATATTATTATTATTATTATTATTATATAAGTACCTACTCTTTGAACTTACTTTTAGGCGACATTCCTTTTCCAATAATATGTGGAACTATGCTTATATTTTCTTTTACATTTCATTCTTAATTTTCTGTTGATATAAAACTTATTTGCGTATAAATTGCGTACCTATGTTTAAAGTTTTCAACATTATCGATATTTGTTGTTAGGTTATATTTTTATCTTGCCGTTTAGCCTCAATTTAGATTTTAATGTGTACAAAATTACTTCTAAAATAGTCATTTAATAAGAATATTTTTTCGTTATTGTTTTAGTCATGATTCGGTAATAACATCTAAGAAAACCGCCAGAATAATGCCTAACTAATATAGTCATGTTTAGGCTAATTTCTTAGGATATTTGGATATCAACACTATATTAATAACAATAACCGTGTCAACATATTCTAGCCATTTTTATAGCTAGAATGGCAGTATTAGGACTTAACGATGTTGCTATTTAATTACTTGCTCATATATAACCAAACCTGCATAGCGATATTATGGCTACTAGTAATGACCAGTATATAGCTAACAAGTAAAATTGAAAATTTTTAAAAACCCCCGATCAATGTATCTAATCGTAAAAAAAAATGAGGCCTAAATCATGTTCGGCTACCATAATTGTCTGCACATTTTCAATTTTATTTCAATCGGACAATTTCTAGAAAGGTTCAACATGGCGAATTCAAGATGGCGACCAAACATCTAAATCTAATATGGCCTATAATATTCTCAACAAAATACTCTTTCAAATAAAAAAAACTACATCAAAATCGGATCACCCGTTGAAGAGATATGAAGCCACAGACAGACAGACAGACAGACAAACATACAAACATACGCGTCAGACGTTTAACACCCCTGATGATGTTGTCATGATGATCTAAAAAGAGATCATCATGACATCGTTTTTAAATTTTACGCTAAACTACGACTAAAATAAGATGACCAAAATATTATTATTAACAAAAGCCATTGAAACGTTTTAGTGGCTATATTTTGGTTACCTCAGCTGAATAGCATATTTGTGCTACATGGGTATGCGCAAAGCTGATGCATGGACAATTCTTTCGAGACCTCGACGTATCAGCAGTAGACAAAAATTTTCATATATCAACTTTATTGAAGAAAAAAAAACAAATATATTTGGTACAAGAGAAATTTTGAGAGGAGCACCTTCAGTATGTATATTGAAATGATTTCTTAAATACCAAGTATTCTCTTTATTCCCAAAAAGCAATAAAGATGCTTTATTAGAATTTAATATTAAGTTATGTTCAAGGGATAATAATTTTATATTATTTAACTCGCTCTTAACGAGGTCAAATACCTGTGGATAATCTTTTTTAAAAGTTTAAAAGTTTTTTTAGACATTAATACTATGTCTGCGGTGTATATGAATAAATAAAAGTGGACCTAAGATGGAACCTTGAGGTATTCCTGATAGAATTTCTAATTTGAATAAAATTTATTATCATAACATACTGTCTACCATAGATTGCTTAGGATTTTGATAGCCAAAAATTTAAGTTTAACTTTAGCACACAAAAGATCTTGATTTATGTCGTCGAATGCTTTGGAAAAATTAGGCAGTACAAGTACATTTACAATGCGCTTATCACAAAGATCATCAGTTAATGTAGCTAAGGTAGTAGCTGTTCTAGGTACAATCCTTTTTGAAACCACTTTGAGGTTCAGGTTTTAATTTATTTATTTTACAATATTGATAAATTTGATCGGAAAACGGACGGCCGATGACTACTTTCTATTGATTAGGGAAATAACTCTGCTCAGTGCAGCAATTAATTTAAAGGTAATAATGAAAAAAATGTTTTTATAAATTGAGGATTATTTGTAAGGATGCATTTTATTGTGTTATGAATTTATATTTAAAATGAAATGGAGTAGCGATAAAATATATATATAACTTGTATAAAATTATTTAAAGTGTAGAAAACGTGATTTAGTAGCAATTTTATTACTTTCTCTTTTAAATATTTCAATATCATTTATCTGTCTAATGCATTTTGGGAGTTTAAAGTAGTGGTTGGTAACGGTTAGTGAGCTGTTCTATCTCGTCTGATAGCCACAAATATTTAAATTTACCTTTCAAATAGAACTATTTCCAGGACATACATTCAAACTAATGGCAATACTTGCAGTTATTAAGTACTTGCAATATAATATAATATACAGAGTATAATAGAAGATTATCCATAATATGTAAATCTAGCAATTTTGTAGAGGTGACTTGCTCCAAATATGTTTTTTTTTTTCATTAACCTGTGCACAGGTCTACAAAAACTTTTTCGTGCTCCAAGGACTAAACCTATCATGCCTTAAGTATTTTTGTGTGCTGAAACCAAATTTTCAATTTAAAAAACTTTCTACCGCGTAGATTTTGAGTAAATCCCGGTTTTTATTGTCAAAAAAACGTATTTTGACAATAAGTCAAGAATAAATTCAACTAAATCCTTGCCTGTGTTCCTATCCAGACATGGTTAGTTCCGATGCAACTGGAAAACATAGTTGGGGAAGGTTACTCTTCCAAAAAAATAAAATAGAGTTCTATTTACTAAACTAAATCGTCCATTCGATCATTCCAGTACAGTCTACTAAACTTAACGTGTCATACAGGTCGAGTACTGAATTACTCGGCTAAACTACTGGCTGTATCTCAACCAGGTAAAATAAGTAGGTCCCATCTGTCGATCAAAGAGTAATTCAAGAGTCTAGAAACACTCGCCAAGGGCAAGTATATAAGCCTAAAGGAACATAAAACTAAATTAATGTTTTGAAACAGAAAAAAGAGAAACCGGCTAGGAAAGAACTTCACCATCCGAACTACAATTTTTAGGCAGTAATAGACTTCATATATCTTGGCTCCACCATAACAAAAACACTGATGAAACAATCGCAATTAGAAAAAAAAACAACCGTTGCTAAGAAAACTTTCACATAATCAAATCGTAAAGCATCTACAGAAAAATAAAACAAGACTATACAAAACAATGCTCCATACAGTTATGATGTATGAAGCAGAAACGTGGGCTCTCAGCTTAAAACTCTGGGCTGCTGAATGATTTTGAGAGAAATTATGTACCCGTGATATATGGTCAATTTTGGTGAATACGTATGAATCACGAACCATATCAGCTGTACATGGGGCACAGAATATCATCCACTACATACACGATTCGTGCATCTCCATTGGGCAGGCCATGATAGACAGACGAACAGGTACCAAGGAAACCTCTTCTGGGAGGACCAGAAAGGAAAATATCGGTAGTTGAACCTGAGTTGAGATAGGAAGAAGAAGTAAATAAGGACGCCAGAGACCTTTTGAGGAGATAAAGCAGGTGAGGCCATGACGATATGGGCTGTAATGCCATCGTAATAGTAGTGTTTCAGCACGTTTAAGGGATCATTTGCTGACTTCAAAAATCCCATTGTTAATTTCCGGTTGCTGAAGAATCAATCTAAACCCTGCATGCAGTGAAGTAATTTTCAAAATCGAACAGAGCTGTATATTTGACTTTCAATGTAACCTTGTTTTCTGTTCACTTCCGTATAACTAATTTTTCAGCCAAGTTAGCATCAAAGCTATTGAAACTGATCCCAGTGGCACATGAAAGATTCCTACTCACCTTCAGGGCTCGTCAAGTAGTAATAATGCAGCTACGATCAAAGTAATTTATTTTTTAAATTAGAAATATTCCGTGCCGTCCTTTAAAAGGAACGGGCCTGTAATATTCTCCAACATAATTTAACAGGTGGTAGCTTTCCAAATTTAAGAAAGTTTATGTTTTCTTTCACAGCACCTGATTTAAAAAGTAAGCAATTTATTTCGAGAAGAAGCTACGGTATTTTTTTCTTTGTGGTGTACTTCATATCAACTCATTTTCCGCCTGTTTAACCGGCAATAACAAAGTGAATAATAGATGTTTTTGACATTTTTCAGAGTGGGTAACTTTTTAGATTGTATTAATTACGAGGTATTTAAATATATATATTTCTTTACATGCAACATTTTTTAGGCGCTGTATCGATATGTCCCAGGTCCAGAAATGTAGCCTAGTGATTGTAATTTTTAGATTACACACATATCTTTAAGAACAATAAATATCACCTTAACGATTTTACAATATAGGTACTCAAAATAATGTAAAACTATTATTAGATTTTCTTCAGCATCAACAGTCGACCTTAACGTACTATATAATTTTTCAATAAATATTACAACTTTATGTCCATTCTACTCAGATGGTTGCTAGTACGTTTACACGAATATAAATAATCTTCTTTGAGTAGGAATAAGTCTTTCAGCTGGTGTTTGTTGCAATCGAAACTTTAGCGTATTGTGGCATATTTATTGCACTTAACGCGGCCTGGCTTGTAATTCATAATCCTTGGCAGTCTGGTTTTTATTTCTTACATATTTAAGGAAACGTATAGATGTGTTCGACAAAATATCTTACGTTCGTAAATATTCCGCCCTTTAAAAGCATACAACTATGTTCATACCGCTCTTCAATCGCAATGGATCTCGGCCGATAGATGGAGCCTACCGTTTTCGTTCATGTCGTGGTTTTACAAATGTCGTCATGTACCAAAAGTGATCGATGGTCTTGTTCCAGTCATTCCGAACCTGTCTTGCACTGATGAGAGCTAACAGCTGGAAACTGCATTCTGCAAGTGTTGTGGAGTGGCTGGCATAAGAGCCCCTTTGAGTAGGAATAAATCTTTCGGCTGGTGTTTCTTGCAATCGAATCTTTGGTGTTTTGTGGCAATACATAGTTATTGCACTTATCGCGGCCAGGCTTTTAATTTGTAATGAAGCGTTCGGCGGAGCATTAGACCGGAGAATAGCTGTTGGTTGCACTCTGGTTTTTATTACTTATATATTTAAAGAAATGCATAGAGAAATTCGACAAAATATTACGTTAGTAAATACTCTTAACTTTTGAGCAATTACATAACTTATGTTAGTACATAACCTGTGCATTTATTTTAAAAGTCAGATTTATTAAAAATGGAAATTACAAAAAAGGCAAAATGTACAAATTTCACATCAAGCGAAAAGGATCTGTTACTGGAACTCGTTTACAAATATAAAAATATAATAGAAATCAAACAAATTAACAGCATGAGTAGAGTTTAGAACAGCTTCTTTATATAACCTAAATCTTCATCAATTTCTTTGAAGTGATTTGATCTAATATTGGTATTTCTGGGGAAACCAAAGTCAGTAATGTCAAATATCTCCAAATCATCTTCAAATATATCTTCATCCTCAAAATTCATTTTTGGGCTTCACCTCTACTCGCTAAAACTTAGGTAAACAAGAACTCAATAATACTCAATAATCAATGTCAATATAATTTATAAGTTGTACGATTATAGCCGGAAAAGAAGCAATTCAACTGTCAATAGTGTCAAGTACCACATGTCATTCAGACCCGTTGATCTGATAAGCCTTTGTAAACATTATTTTGAATTACACCCCTTCCAAATGTAAATGCCAATGGGACCTGTTCCACAGGTGTCACGAATTTCTTAAATTAAGGACTCTTTAAGCCTAGATATTCGGCAACTTAATTTAAGGATACACTAATCTGGGCTTAAGGAATGGTGCAACAGAGAAACCAGTTTAAGTTTCTACTTAAATATTGCGGTGGAAATGGCTGTAACTTTAATGTTAATATTTTTAATATCAGTATTTAACTATCTATTGTATTTCTGTAAAATGAAATTATGTTACTGACTAGAGGAATTTGTATTAATTCAAAATAGCAATTAGTTGAAACTGAGAAGATATACCGGAAAATGATAAGTACTCCGTATGGTTGTTCATTTGTGTATCAGATTAAAGGACAAAAAAAGGTACCGAGAGGTAGTTCCAAGTAGGTAGGTGCATAATGGGCATCGAAAGAATGGCGTAGGGCCGCCAAATTTAAATATTTTTCTAGAAATCTTGAACCATTGGATTTAAGTAATAACTTTTTACTTATTTTTTAATCAAAATATATTCGGATACTTTTTATTTTCTTCTCCATTTATACATTTTAAAATACCTTTTATGTCTCTATTTTAAAAATCAGGATTTTCGTTCTTGAATATTTACTTGGTAACTTTGATTCGTCGACCTTATAGAGCAGGAGCTAGGTGGCTTTTTCGGCACATCATCGTTTTATGAACTTTGAGATATTTTTATGGTTTAATGGATGATAACGATTTATAAAATCGACTTCCTGTCAGGTGCGTCACGAACACTGTCTAAAAATCAATGAAATTATGTCACTGTTACAAGGCTCATTTTTTTCGTGTGTACACATTTTATGTTTACAATGAATAAAATAAGATCGCCAGAAAGTGTGGGCCGTCAGGAGGCGCAGCCAGAAAGGTAATAATGATACAATACATCTGAGGCACGGTAGGAAGTCAAGTTAGCCGAAAGTGTTAAATTCCTGTATATTTAAGAGCCTATGGTACTTTTGTTGACACTAAGAACTTTCTGGAGAGGCTATTCTATTGTTGAAGGAGCTTATATTTACGTTTTAAAAAGGAGCCAGAGCTTGTAACGATGAGTTTAGAGTTCTGAGATGAAATATGCGAAAAAAATCCAATTTTCTTCAAAAATCCTAAACATTTTCTAGTCTTACTGACGGGAGTTTCTTTCTGGGAATTTTTTTCTGTGTTCAAAACATTTAAATAAACATGCTCAGCCTAAAAAAATGCTTGTAACGATCATGTTATGTAAGTCCGTTTTTTTACGTCTTTGACCTGACGGCCCATACTTTCTGGCGATTTTATTTTATTCATTCTAAACATAAAATATGTACACATAAAAAAAATTAGCCTTGTAACGATGATATAATTTCACTGATTTTTATATCTTGAACCATGGCCAACTCGACGGGCTAACATATACCAGAAGTCTATTTTGTCGTTATTTAAGTTCGATAGAATTAATCAACGCATAGAAAATGCTTGTAATGATGAGTTTAGAAAAAGCTACTTAGCTCCCGCACCATTACGTTTATAGTTCTTACTTGTTCAAGGACTTTTGATTTTCTCCTTCATTTACAGTTAATGATTCAGGAAAGACTAAATGGTAAACTCCAAAACATCAGGCACGGACGAAATCAAGAATAGCCATAGCTTGCATACATACCACAATGGAAAGTCAACTTGAATAAAATCCGGATCATAAAGCATCTATTACGATGTTACTGAAATGTGCAAAATAATAAAATAGTTTTGTTTCAACGTTTCGGTTTATGAAGAATTGAAATTGTCAGTGCAAATAAATCAATATAATAATATTTGAATGACGAAGGATTTATCATTATTTTGACATAGTGCAAAGACTTATTGAGAGAGAGGCCTATAACTTTGTACCCAACTGTTTAATACGTAATAGTTCGTAACATTCACAATATAAGTTAAATAACTTAAGATCAGTACAGACATCTGCCATGAAGTATTTGGACTTCGGAATTTTCGAAGAATGTGAATATGATCTACACCAATTAGACAGAGATTTTCACAAGACTATTTATTCTAAATCATCTGGTTCCTCGAATGCACCTCGATGTAAACAAGTTATATGGCGGAACCTAAATATTGGGAATATATAATATTTAGAGTATATACCGTTGGCACAGAATTTTTCAAGGCAACGAAAAGAGCCGAAAACTAAATTGGTCGTGTATTCGACTTCAGAAAAGAAAGCCCCCTGAAAGTTCAAATTAAAGCTGTCGAACAAGTATTACGTTATCGGCAAAAATGTCCCTTTGACTTCTTAAAATCATCTGAGCATAAGTTAGAGCCCAAAAAGTTTTTGGTGACTTAACACGATGGTGTGGTTTCTTGATGTGATGGATGTAGGTAGAGGAGCTGAATTCGCTCATTCAGTTATTTTCTGCATTCCCTATTTACATGATTTCGATTTACACCCTCCCACATCACGAGAGCTCTTCCTCGCACGGGGTCCAACTACAACTGTTGCCTGCTTTATTCGGATATATTAAATCCATTGTCCAGAAAGATAGATGTGAAATTTATTGGGAATACTCCTTTCTGCGAAATATCGAAGGCATTTATCCTCAGGTCTTAATGCCTAGGCACAGGAATTATAACATTGGCTTTTCGATGAAAATGTGCTCTTAAGACTTTGTTACCTGATAATATTTTCAAATGGGGATCTACACTGACATTTTAAAGATCACAAAGCTTATAACCAATCTCAAAAAATGGATGGATGGATCTGAACAATTTTCGACCAATAACAATACTTTAGATAATTTCCAAAATGTTTGAAACAAAGTCAAATAACAAGTCATTTTGGAAAATATGATTTATTTTACAATAATCAATTTGGTTTCCGGAACAATAAATCAACACATGATGCAATAATACACATTTTGAATTAAATTATTGACTGTCAAGAAAGATAATGTGGGGTTATTTTTGTGATCTGCAGAAGGCTTTTGACCGTGTCTTACAACATATGCTGCTGGAGAAGTTAAGATATCTCAATGTTGAATTAGTCAGTAGTGAGCTAATCAAATCATATCTAACAAATTGTAAGCAGTATAGAATGTAAACAATATAAATTCCGATCTCCTTGATGTGAAAAGTGGGGTACCACAAGGATCGGTATTAGGACCTACTTTATTCCTAATTTATATAAACGATCTGAATGCCGTGATGAAGGCTGACCTTGTATTATTTGCTGATGACACCAAGTTGTTAAGGTCTGATAATATTAATAATTCTTCAGCAGCACATGGAGGATACACGTTCAAATGCAGCAATATGGTTTTCTTGCAATAAATTGTAATTAAACCAAAATAAAACGACAAATATGATTTTCATTCATAAACCTCTAGAGCACTATGAAAATCAAAAAAAAATTACTTAGACTTTATCTTGTCTCAAGTTAAACTGGAGAGACCATGTGGATTTTCTTGCAAATAAACTGGGCAAAAATATTCTTAAACTGAGAAACTTGTGCAATATTGTACCAATGAATATTCTTACTTTGGCCTATCACTCTTTACTTGCATCTCATATAGCATCATATGGGCTCTTAAACTGGGGCAGCATTTCAAGCTACCAGAATATATGATGTGCAGAGAAAAACAGTTAGAATAATTAACAGAGATTATGTTAAACGAAAGTTCATAGATCTCAATATATTAACATTTCCTTCATTATATATCAATACATGTTTTATTCATTTGTAAAAATGTTCACTTGTTCAAAAGAAAAGGCGCTAATCACAATTATAATACTAGACAGATTAAAGCCAAGTGATTATGCTTATAACTATTTTGGCTCTATTTTATATAACAACCTTTCTTTACAAGTTAGAGAACTCTCAGAGGAAAGGTATAAACATGTAATAAAGGATTTTCTAAAGCAAGAGGCATTATATGACGTCAATGAATTTTTAAATGGTGATGTATTGAGGTAGCTTTATTTATTCTTTATTTATTTATTTATTATTATGACAAGTCTACAGTTTTCACAGGCCAATTACAGACTATATACTTAACCTAACCTAACCTAACTTAAACTAAACTAAAATATCTAAAATAAGACACATAGCCTAAGCGAGAAAATAAATTATAGACAGATTAGATAAAATGCTTACAAAATTTCTATGTCATTCTGAATATTAAGTAGTCTATTTTTTAATTTGTTTGTGGACATTCCATATGTATGTCTGAATATGTCTAGATATCGTTGTAATGAATTATAGCTATTTGCCATTCTCACAGGTGGTGATTTTAGTTCATAGTTTCTAGTTGGTATAATGCAAGAAAAAGTTCTTTGAAACGTGTTTTTTCATCTGGCACATTGATTATTATTTTATTTAAGGTGGTTACATCATACGAAAGATTATGTAGAAGTTTATACAAATAAACAATGTCAAAGTAAGTTCTTCTGCTATTTAGTATCATTAAATTATACTTATTAAGTTAATCTAAATAAGAAGAGTTACTAGTATACCTCTCATGCAAAATGAATTTAATATGTTTTATAATTTTTTTTTACTGGCTTGATAACAATTATCGTTTTAAGAACTTTTTATTTTAGTGTATTTATTATACAAAGCAATAATTGTGTTAATTGTATATCATTATTTTTTTGTATCTGTACCGCTATATTACCTTATTTTATAATATATTACAAATTTTATGTATTATGCTTCACAAGTCACAAGTTCACCGGCTCGGTGGCGCAGTGCTTAAGGTGTTAAGCTTGCGACCACGGAGTCCCAGGTTCGAATTCTGGCTAAGGTATGGATGTGTAGTGGCGTTTTTCATGTGTTGCCGAGATGGTAGCAGTGAACTAGATTGTTGTTGTGTGAGAGGTAACACAATCTAGTCGCTCTCCTCTCCTGAGTTCGAGTCTCAGCTGCGGCAGATGGCAATGTCGCAGGGAATGGGTGTTGTGATATTGTCTATGTGTGTGTGTCCGTCCTGGTTGAGTGGTAGAATAGCCTACGGCTAAACTCCGCCAGGACATTAATATGAATAAGGCGAATAAAAAAAAAAGTCAAATACACAATTTGATTTGTGTAAAACATATACAGTGTTGTTGACACCAATAAATTATTTGATTTTTGATTTGATGTTAAATGGTTTTCACACCGTTCGTGTAGTAAATGTCTGGTGATGCACTGAACAATTTTCTATCTGTCAGAACTTGCTCCTCCGCCAAAAAATTAAATTATATATCCAGATAGAGGTACGTGGATCAACTGAGGCACTACTTTTTATATACGCCAAAGCTTTTCAGTGCTCTATAAAACTTTTGAAACATGATCATACAAAATGATAGATTAAACGTAACACAACTTTTGCAATTAAATTTAAAAAATAACCAATTCTAATTATTGAGAACTGTAAGGCAAACAAATATACCGACTGATATATATTTAATGTACATTTTATCTCTTTATAAGTTTCCAATACTTCAAAAGTACAAATCAAGATCATACTGGGGATTATAGAGATTAGTTAAATTCGAGGTTAAGCATCATGGTGCTACTCAAGAACGCACTATTTGATTTATCACAGGTTTCCAAACAGATATCTACAATTTCCTGTTAGGATTTTATTGCAGTGCTGATCTGAAATATAATACGGATATGTTGACGTGCCTAAATACAATGATTAGCTCAAAATCAACGTAGTTCAAAAAGAGTCCGACAAGGTGCGTTTCTTGGTAATTTTCGTATTGTTTTTAGGCCACCTTTCCACGGTATAGTGGCGGCAAGAGATATAGATAAAAGGCCATCAAGGTCATCGACAAGCTTACCGACAAAGCAGTCAAAGTCTATAAAAGCGACCGACAAAGACTATCGCTATTCTTTTCGCCCCGTCATTCTACTATATATATTTTCTCAACTATAGGCAAGGGTTTTTCAGTTGTCAAAATTTCATTTGGCAATTGATTTTTCGTCATACCTCTCTCGTAAGCATACTCTAATTCCATTGTTTTGTCAATCGTAAGTGACACTTTATGTACCAAATATTTATACCAAATAACGGGTCGATATTTTTCGTAAATTTGGGAAAATTTTCTCTTTTATATAACAAGTATTAAATTAAATGTTTTAACTTTTTTTGAAGTAAATTCCGACAAGACTTACTTGCTATATCTTCCATATCAGACATTATTTTCAAAAATGTTCAGAGCTATTATAAAATATGATTTAATTTACCGTGACAGTAGTTTACCTTGACAGCCGTGTCCTAAATTTATTTTATAGTTGCCATGGATAGTCCAAGGATCGCTACCTTTACTGTTTGCTTAGCAAATATGAAATCTTACTCAAATAATTATAGTTTTCCACTAGTTTTTCTAGTTTAATGACGAACCGCGGGTCGTATAGTGCGATTTTTTGGTCTTGAATACTTGCAAACCTCGGTCCTACGGGCCTCGGATTGCAAACTATATTTCCGTTCAAAAAAAGTGCACTTACTACCCTTGGTTCATAAATAACTATAACTAAACATTTAATGAATAAAATATGAATGACATAAGGCGTCTCTTAATTGCTAATGGTGGCCAAGATATTATTTTTAAAAAAGCTATCCCAGAGCCCTTGCTTTACGTCCGACACCGGTAAAACAATCTGCATAACAACGGTTATTTTTTACGCTCACGAACTGTCAAAAAAAATCTTCTCTTGAGTGGCTCTTCCAGCCCTTAATTATAGCTCGGATGATTAAAATCACGCAAGTACACGTTTAGCCCTCCATTTCTATTTTTACCCTTTGCCACTTTTAACAGGTCTTATTTTCGCACACTGAAATGATTACTTCCATTTAGAAAACGTAAAAATATTTTTTTCGGTTCCGAATCGAGGATCATGAATAAAAGTTGAATTATACAGGTTACATATATTTTTAAAGTACCTAGAAATAAAGTACGAAATAAAATTAAAAATAAATAATTTTGCATTTAAAATCAAATGGGTTCAAAATAAGTTTTCAAAATTATTTGATAGATGGTGAATGGTGAATCCGCCCATGAAAATAAATCCATTGGGTTCAGGTTGGGTCCGTTGGCACTCAAATACATTTCCTTGTATATCTACAATTCTCAGTGTAGGCGATTTCTAAAGCTGATGTCCGAATAGGAATCGTATGTTTTCTCATCCGATAAAGGAAAATATCTATTCACATGGATCCGACATTTTTTATCTGATAATTGGATATTTTAGTGATATTTAAGCTTGATTTTAGTAACTTTAAGAATAATTTTCATACACTGTAAACTGTTCGATAGTATTCAAAAGTTTATTGAAATTATTGGCAGATTATGAAATAATTAAAATATTTTTTATTATTACTAATCGTCAGCCTTTTTCTCTTTTTTTAATTAAATAAAGTATTGTGCTTAAATTCCTTTCAGCGACTTTTTAGACACAGATTAAGAATACACAATTTGTCAATAACAGTGAGATTAAGGTCTATACGACATCGGAAAAGTGTTCAATGTCAAAATATCCGACGTTGGATAAGAGTTAAAACTTTCAGAGGGTGCCCACCAAGTTAATTTCAAATAATTCCACCAATAGAAAAACTGTCGGATCACTGTATCATTGGATCAAATAAGTTGACGTTATATATAATGATTTCTTCAAAGCTTTTGATAGGCTTGACCACGGCATTCTCCTACATAAACTTAAAGTACTCAGGTTTTCGGACTTGCCAACTTCCCTGTTGTCATCTTTTTTAACTCAAAGGAGCCAATACGTAGAATGCCGTGGCTTTAAGTCTGATCAATTTCTAGCTACTTCTGGAGTGCCCCAAGGCTCAGTACTGGGGCCTCTATTATTTAGTTACTTGTGTTGATATCAACTACTTGCTATATGTGTTACTCCAAAGTAATTTAAATGATGTTAATGACTGGCGTCTTGTAAATAATCTGCCTTTGAACATCGCCAAATGTAACGTTCTGTCTTTCTGCAGGGAGAATAATCCACTGTTATTTGATTATGAGTTGAACGATACCGTATTCAATGACTTGGAGGGTTCTATTCGACTCGATACTAAATTTTAACAAATAGAAAACATTGTTCTCTGCGCTTATAAAAGTTTTGGTTTTGTGATTAAAAATCCAAGTGTTTTTGATAACACTGAATTATTAAATCTTCTTTATACTGCATTCGTTAAATCCAGACTTGAGTATGCCTCACTTATTTGGAATCCAGGCTATAATAAATATTGTAATTGAATAGAAAGTTACAACGGCGCTACCTAAAATTCGTTTCATACAGAATTGATCATGTATATCCCGTTGTTGGCTTCGAACATGGACAGTTACTAAATAGATTTGGTTTTCTTAGTTTACACGACCGCAGGAAAATTTGTTCTCTTTTGTTTTTGCACAAGTTAATTTTTAATCTCATCGATTGATTTGAAACGCATAATCATAAAACGTTTTATCTTCCCACTCCACGAACAAATGTTCTGCTGTACTCTCCCTTATGTTTTAAGTGCAACACTTACATGTCTATTGAAGGATAGCTTGATATATTTTACTCCAGTATTTCAAATATTAAATGTATCTTTTCGTAGTAATTTGTAATTTTATTTTATTATGCTTTTAATCTGTTAGTGTATTATGCATGTTTATAATCGGTTCTTTTTCCTTTTCGTCTGTTCGTATGTTTTCTACCATAGGTATAAATTATTGTGTTTTTTTCCCACCTTGTCATTGGTTTTTACTGTGGTGTAACTATATAAATAGATAAATAAATAAATAAATAGGTAAATAAAATAAAACAAATATTAGATTAATGAGAATTAATCTTATATTTACGTACAGATCGATGCAATTTGATCGATTGATGTGGCGATCGGCTTAATTTGCGTTCTACTAATCGACGTGGTTAAGTTTGCATATCTTCAAATATGTGAAAACAAATCCACGTGTTTCTGATCGGGCCAATTTGTGAGCCATCGTTTCAGGTGTTAAATTTACAATTTGGCATCTAAGATCACTTGGAAAAATGGTTCCTGGAGGTTTAAGTGTATCTGTCGAAAATTGTGAAAAATAAATCCATCAACTTATATTTATTTGAAGTCAGAAAAATGAAGTTTGTTAAATATTTGCCGCTTCCTCGTGTGACTCGTCGGTAAACTACCGTTATGTGAATTTTCCGCGAAAATCCATTAATAGCGTTACTGTTATGTTTGTGATGTATTATTAACGTACAAAATTTGAGCAAAATCTTTAGAGCCATTTTTGAGAAAATTCGACATATTTAAATTTGCACTAAATTATACCCTTAATTTTAAGAGTAGGCGAAAGATGGAAAAGAGATATTTATAAGTATATTCGAGATATCTAGACTCTAGATTTGGCTCTAGGCCAACCTACGGTTATACACACTTACACATACAGACATTTTTTCTAAACTCTTTTTCAGTGTCTGAGAGTGATATAGAATCAAAGTACGTTAAAATGTCAAAGTCAAGTTTTTGGACGATACAATACTTTCTTCACTCCTAGTTTGCACAAAAATAAATATACAAAAATATCCAAGGTAAACCATTCAAAGAAACATAACTTTTTAAATTGACGTTCAATTGGATTTTTCTCTTTAAAATGCCTATAAAAATCTAAACAGATTTCATGATTTCATTCTAAAAGTAGATCCCAAAATTAGATTAGGAGGGGCATAAAGTGATGAATTAAGTGACGAATCAGTCATGGCTACAACAATACTGCGATAGATAGAGGTAAAAATGAATTATTATTATCATGACCATAAAGTAGAATCCCCGGATCCTCCACCATTTTTGTGAAAACAACGTCTGTACAAAAAATTTGTGAAAGTATAACTTCCTTCTTCTTGCCACCTTTTATTTATTAATATTATTATTTTGTTGGATGATCACCACTAATATTTTGTTTAACTAAAAGTATAGCAGATTTCTTCCTTGACAATTGTGTTACTACACGCTAAATGTTTTTAAATTTTTAAATATTAATGTATAATGAATATTAGTAGCTACTTTTAAAAAATTTTAGCACATGGAGATATTGTAAATACGTTTTTCTCTTTTTGTTACTAAAGGAGAGTATATAACACAGTGTAACTTAACAGGACGATTTTTTTGCCAACTTTACGACGACTTTTAACCTTTATACAATACAATACAATACAATAAAACTTTATTATTATTACACAGGGTGTAATCAGTTTCATGTCATTAAAAAAACTGGTATGTCATAAAAAAGTGCGAAGATTACCGACCGACTGGTTCTCGCCGGCACGCGGCGGCCCGCGGTTTTAAAGCAAAGAAGGGCGGCACCTTTGATGACGGACCCAATTATAAAATATAAATAATTCGTTATCTTTTTGCAGAATTGCAAGCAAATTATGGACGTAGAGTTTTAGACACAGCATTTCCTTACATGTGTATTTTTTTAATTTAGAACAAAATATTGGAGCTTTTATTGTTGTTTATAATTTTTCAAATTTAAATGTGATTTATTAACATTTGTAACCTAAACGAGTGTTCTGGATTAAAAGCTTAAACAATGAGAAATTATTTCTTGACATTGGGAAACAAAGAGTTAGACATCTGAGATACGATAACAGAAAACAATTATGTGTATTTTAAGTTAGGAAAAAATCTGATTTATTTAACGAATTGTCGGTCAGGTATCGAAAACTAAAATACACGAAATAAATCTAGAACCAATAAATTTGTTGATTTACATAAATTGTTCGAAATGGCTTCCGTCTGCATCAGTACACTTTTCGGCACGTCGAACTAAGGACATACGCACTCAGTTCAACACATTTGGTAAATTAGGATTATTTTTTATGGTTTCTATGCACAATAAATAAAATACCGTACTAAACTATCAACTAACGTTGTCAATAAAGAAAATAAAAATAAAAAATAACTTCCAAAATCCAAAAAGCAACACAAAAAGAACGAACAAGTAGTGTCTGTAACGTAATCAAGAACTTGAACGGTAAGTCAATAAAATAAATCTTAACTGTAAATACGTGGCTCAAAATTCAAAAAGAACAAAAGCAACGAACGGTTTCGACGTGTGTACTTAACGAAGTGCCCAGAGAAACTAATTGCACAAGAGAGAGAATAGTTTTCTTCAGATCTACTAAGCACTCAGAAAACGCCGACGTCTTTCACCTTTACCGCACCGCTAAAGACCTTACCTTACCTACTTTTAAAAAGCCATAAAAAAGTGTGATTATCAACTTGTGACCTTGCCGACGCACGGTCTCTAACAAAGGAGCGCGACACTTTGAAAAAGCCGTATTAGCGTATTTGATGGTTAGAGGCGCCGCCATACGCGAAGATAAAAGCCTATCCCAATATTCCAGCAGTTCTCAAACAATATTATTGAAAATTTTCGAAATTTTTGTTTATTTTTTTTTTTCTAAAACTATGGGTTTTAGACCCCATGTTTATTTGTTCGTTTAGTCGTTCCCCCCCCTTAGGTTTTTTTTTAATGACATGAAACTGATTACACCCTTTACCTGTATATTACAACAGTGTAAACCAATTTTTTATTTTATCGACTTAGTCTGCAATTTTTCGCAAGAAGCGGGTGCAGATCCCTGGACATAGAATCGACTCTTCGTATAGTTTCCTTCATATGCTTGTTGAACGTCAGTCGTTGGTCCAGATATACTCCCAAATACTTCAGACAGTTTCTAGTTGGAATTTGGTTTCCCCTGACTGAAATAGGCGTTAAAATTTTATTTTCAATGAACCTGCGCGTGAAGACTATCGCTTTCGACATTTCAACGTTTACTCGAATCTTCCACCGGTCGTAATACGCCGCGGTACGGGCCATATGGGCTTTCAGTAACATATTCGCCGCTTGAGCGTTATGACTATGAGCATACATTGCCGTGTCATCAGCGTATCAGCCAGTTTCGTGTTCGGGAAAACTAGAAAGTCAGGAACATACAGATTATACAGTAGTGGTATTTTAAAATATTGAGTCGATGCCAATGTAAGGTAGAAGAGAAGAGAAATGGGCAAATGTGCCGAAAAGAAACAGATTTATCCTACCCTGTTGCCACTTTTCTCTTTAGCTACTTTTAGTCGTTTGCAGAACTCTTAACATGCTGAAGTGCCTGGCATCAATGTTAATATATCGCTTGCTTTCACGTACATTATTTTGCTATTTATATTTTACTCTATCTTATTATAAGGATCGACCCAAGATTTCTAGGGGCCACTAGTATATAATTTAGGACCGACCTTTGCGGGACGCCCGCTCGAATGTCCCGCAGTGTTGACAGTTTGTTGTTCACTCGCACTTCTAGCGATCTGCCTGTCAGACACGAGTGAATCAGTTTCGTCATATACCGCGATATAAATTATATGTGTGCATTTTATATAGAAGATCCGGAATCCACACTGTATCGAAAACCTTCTCAACATCTAAGAGCACACCATGGTGGTGCTTATTCCAAGATTGTATTGCACTTTCACATCGTTAACGATTCGTACGACCTGTTGCACTGTCCTCTGAAGCCAAACATGTTCATCGTCAATATGAAGTTCCTCCTGGGCAGAGTTAAATCTATCTTTTAAGGATTTTAAAAAAATGTTCAATGAGCAGATCAAGTATTTTACATGTTTACTACACAAGAACTGCAAATTGGCTGGTAGGAGTTACAAATCGGACTATCATGAAAATCAAGATAGTATTATTGAAAATTCAAAATTTTCTAACAATATACTTTAATGCTGAAAATCAAAATTGACCTAGTTTCAATCATTCTTTGTGCAAGCAAATTTCTAAGATGTACCTAAAATTAATTAAACATAATTGCATTTTTGTAAAAAAAATTGATTATCAATTAATTTATGTCCATAGCTACGCTTGCGTGGAGATCCATTCGCCATCTGTCCCACTTTCTCAACATCTTCCCCTACCATTCCGTCCAGTGTTGCCATCATTGAATTATTTTTCGGGCTGAAATAAAAAAATTAGACATAATGAGAAGTACAAACTGGATAGATCCAATTTAAAACGGGCTTCGGGAGGAGAAACCCAAAATTTTTTTGAAGAGAAGGGGGGCAGGGGAGACGCCGTGACGAATTTTTTTGATGAGCGGAGGGGACACTGCGGCAGATTTTTTTTCATGATCGATGAAAAAACTACGGCAAATTTTTTTCTTATAAGCAAGGGGGAGGGGGTGATCGCAAAAACGGGCTAGATTTCGCGGCATGGTGCTAGCGTGCTAAAGGTTGCAAAAAGGGGCTAAAAAATGCACGAACGGGCTGACGCTGGCAACACTGATTCCATCACTTACTCCCGCATCTCACGCTTTCTCCCACTTTTTCATCATCTTCCCACGTACTCTTCGCCTGTTCACTGAACTTTTTATATAATTAGAAGGTATGCTTTTAGAGGGCAGAATATTTACTAGTGAAATATTTTGTCGAACTCCTCTATACATTTCCTTAAATATATAAGGAATAAAAACCAGACTGCAACCAACAGCTATTCCCCGGACTAATGCCCCGCCGAGCGCTGAATTACGTATTACAAGCCTGGCCGCGTTAGTGCAATAACTATGTATTGCCACAAAACGCTAAAGTTTCGATTTTAATAGACACCACTTGCAAGTGGTATGAGATGGCTGGCACGAGAGCTCCTTTAAGTAGGAATAAGTCTTTCGGCTGGTGTCTATTAAAATCGAAACTTTAGCGTTTTGTGGCAATACATAGTTATTGCACTAACGCGGCCAGGCTTGTAATACGTAATTCAGCGCTCGGCGGGGCATTAGTCCGGGGAATAGCTGTTGGTTGCAGTCTGGTTTTTATTCCTTATATATTTAAGGAAATGTATAGAGGAGTTCGACAAAATATTTCACTAGTAAAAATTTTTATATAATTCTATACGATATTCTTCGTAGTTTTTTGGACATAATGTTAGTTTTAGACATTTTTAATTTTATAGTACGAACTTAGTTGGTAAAAGACTCAGTGTAAAATAAAGTAAAAATTAAAAAAAAACATACCAAACCCCATTTGGGTTTCGAACCCGGGACCCTTGGATTCCGAGTCAAAAGCGTAAGAACTACACTGCCACCTTACACGTAAAAAAATGTAAATTTTTACATTATAAGACACGAGCTAAAATCATATTTTCACGGTTGTATATTACATTATGAAAGGTATATTTGTAAAATATATGAACATTTAGATATTAAAATGAAATATCATTCCACCAGATTCCTATTCAATTACAAAAACAAAAAATCTAATTTGTTTTTTTTTCAAATTTCAATCATTAATAACATTTTTATTTACCTATCAGCCTCTACCTAACACTAACTTGCTGTCCAAATTTCAGTTCAACCGGATTTTTGTTTCTTGAGTTATCGTGCTTACAAGAAACGTGACGGACAGACGGGCGGACGGACGGACAGACGGACGGGCAGACGGGCATTTTGAAAGTTGTTCAGAATTCGTTCACTAACACAATGATATGAAAATATTTTGTCTGCGAGCGATATTTACGGTTTTAGAAATGTGCCGATCAAGTGCAATAAGTGAAGAGTATAAAAATATGAATGAATGCCCCTCAAGGATTACGTAGGCCCCTATGAAAACTGTATATGCCTCTAGATTAAGTTAAATGGAGTCTAAAGTTAGTGGAGAAGTTCGTTAAGTACCTACCAAGTTAATTGCATATACCTACCTACCTAGGTACAAGTACTAATAAACAATAATAATTAACACCAAATGCGGTCATTCATAAACAAGCCAATACAAGTGAGTATAAAACAAACAAAACAATAAATACAAATCCTTACGCCTTCTTCCTTGATCTCCGAGTCACAAATCTGATTCTGAAAGATGTTTAACTGGAGTTGGCAAATTATACCGCGCCCATCTCTATGCACAGAATTCCATGTCGACCGAGCGATACGTCATACGCTGAACTTCCACTTCTGCGCGTGCGTTGGAAGATAGGTTTCTCAATGCACGCTGGTTGTTAGTACACAAGTTAAAAGTGCCGCTTAAAGTTGTGGAACATTTGGTACAATGAACTTAAAATCTGTAGACAATACAATTAAACAAATTAAAGGACATAAACAATTTGTGGATTTAAATTATACCGTACAAAAATCCGAATATTTTGATTATTTCGGTTAACATAAGTGGCGGTTGCTATGTACTATTTTTGAAATGTTTATACCTATATTTACCAACTGATAAACAGTTTATTATAAACAAATATTGTGGTTGAAGTGGTTCTGACTGTGTTGTTATAAAATGAGACATCATCAACGAGACAAGTGATCCAACCCTAACGTAAATTCAAATTTGAATCGGTTCCCACAAGATGCAACAAGGTGTTCCACCAATCGTTCGGCCGTTTTATGCAGGTGAATATTTTTTATTTTAAAGTCAAGCTAAGCTAAAGTACAGTATTACTAATACTCTATTGAGGTGCTATGAAAATTCGATTTTTAATTGGGAATGTAAGACAGCACCATAGAAACATTATTTGACTTATTGCAAATTGAAAGTAGGTAAAAGCATTCACCTGCCGTTGGAATATAGTCTTTAATACCTCTTGAAGGAAAGATTATTATAAACCAAGACCTATTTTTATTAATACTTAGGTACCTACATCCTATCCATCTATCACCGGTAGGTAATATAATAACATTTTAGTGTAAAGGGGTAAGATTTGTTACATATTTGCATTATATTTATACTTAATATATACATAATATAAAGAGAGAAATAGAAATAATAAAATTCTCGTCATAATCATTATTTATTACGGTCATATAATCAACAGATAAAAATAGATTTCTCATAATATATACGTAGGTAGGTTTATTTGACATTCTCTGCGCCAATATGACACATCAGTAATTAATACCACTTAATTAATTACTTGGTAGTTTTGGTAAGTGTATAGTTTTATTATAACTTGGTTGGTAGGTAGGTAGTTTTAGTAAAAGTTAATCAAAAGGTTCATTACCTCAGTATTATACTCTGAGGGTATTACAATTACATATCTAAGAAAGCAAAGGAATGTAGAAAATCGAGCTGAAAATTTATTCGCACTACTTGTCAAAATTGCCAGCGGGCGGTGTAACTGGTAGGTTAGATCTGGTTTGAACCAAAGGTTTTGTAGAATTTGTACAGTATTGTCACGTTGTTTTCAGTGTTTCATTGAATTTATAATCAAGCAATCAGTGTATGAGAAATTTTTGTTCGTATATTCATTTAAAATAGCATACGAATGAATCGGTATCTCAGTCCATTTCAATATATTCGCAATCATATATTGTCATTATCAATAGACAAGTAAAATTGGAATTTTTTTAAAATCTCAAGCATGTCCTACAACCATCTAAAGTACCTACTAGGTCTCATATAAAGAAAACCACATCAATATCGGTTGAAATCATAAAGGGTCTAGGTACACACGATCCAGCGGCAGGGACCCGACATTGTCGGTACGCTTTGAAGATAATTGGAATTCCAGTGGACCAGTTCACTTTTACGAATGAGTTCAAAGCGTGCCGACATGGCTGGATCCCTGCCGCTGGATCGTATGTTTTTTAGAGCTACGTGAGAATAACAGATAACTCTTTATTGTTGATGTGCAGTTCTCTGAATGTCTACCGATATTAAAGCTTACTAATGACCTTCTCGACAAACTACTCTTTCAATTAATCGAAAACAAAATTTTTAATTAATTTAAAACACCAAATTTTCGAATATGCTGGTAACGATAATTAACTCTTTATGTATGATGTGCAGCTCGCTGAAGGCCTACCGAGGTGAAACCTTGCTAATATCGAAAAGATATACGACAATCCACGTGACGTAACAAATGAATTTTCCTCGGAATACTTCGAGGAATCTTTTTCGCCACCGTCCCACGATCCAGCGGCAGAGACCCAGCCATGTCGGCATGCTTTGAACTTATTCTTAAAAGTGAACTGGTCTGCTGGAATTCCAATTATCTTCAAAGCGTACCGACAATGTCGGGTCCCTGCCGCTGGATCGTGTGTAGACCTCTTAACAAGCACATATTAACAAGCTAAAAACGCGAATTTACTGAGCTTTTTATATAATTGTTACACATTCTATAGGATACTCATCGCAGTTTTCTTTTAAATAATGTTAGTTTTTGGACATCCTAAATTTTGTGACACCAACTTTGTTGTGAAAAAAAAAATAGAAAAAAAAAACATCCAACTTGTCTGTGATTCGAACACGGTATCTTTGGATTGCAAGACAAACCTTTAGCCACTGCACCATCACACATTACCACGAAAATTGAATGTCCGTAATATATATATTTCGAGAATCATATTTCAAAGCATTAAGTAGATATATTATTATAAAATAAGTATATATTAATAAAATGCATAAAAATATATATATATATATATATATATAAATAGAGGTAACATTTCGCAAGATTTCTATTTAAGTACAAGCGACAAAAATTAAAAAAACATTTTTTTTTTAATTAAATGATTAATAACTAACTTGCTTATTTACTGACTGATTTTCTTCAAAAACAATAGGGTTCTTCCTTTAGCTAACGCTAAAATTCAATACAATCGGACTTTTCTTTCTAAAGTTATCGTGCTTACAAGAAACGTGACGGACGGACAGACAGACGGACATTTTGAAAGTACGTCCACTAACACAATGATATGAACATTTTTTCTCTACGAGCGATATTTCCGGTTTTAGAAATGTTCCCATCAAATGCAATATACCTACTTTCCGTTTTTGCGAAGAAAAGAAAATGTGTGCACCTCAAATAAATATAAACATTGTGACAGTTTAAGACATTAGCACAGCACAAGCTTTAAAAAAAATTAAAACCCAAACTTACCAAATGACCTGATGGGATGCCAGCTTTCATCATCAGAGACTGTGCTCATGTCTTTGCAAAGCCTCTCACGGATTTATCTAATTGTTCATTAAAGTCCAGCAAACCAGAAGCATGAAAAAATTCGCACATTACCCCGATTCACAGAAAAGGTGAAAAGTGTAATATGGGAAATTATCGGCCTATTAACATAATTTGCGAGGGGTAACTCCCGCGAAAATTGCGGGGCGAAATATCGCCTCTATAATCAATATCACGTGGCTTCCAGATTACTCCAGATAGCCCGTGGATTACCTCTGATCACGTCATATCGCCTCTGGATTACATTGCCCTGGATTGCCCTTAGATCGCCCTGAATCGCCTCGGTAAGGGACGAAAATCGCCCCGTGACTTACCTACTCCGATAATTTGCAACTTCACTTAAGTTTTTGAATTCGCTTTGCATGAGACATTGTATACTCATATTGAGAGGTAGAGATTACGATGTATCACCATGGTTTTGTAAAATACGTGGTAAATTTACTCTAACCAATCTGTTCTAACACAATTCATTTCGGAAAACTTAGATGTTAACGTATAAGTTGATGTAATCTAGGTAGGCCGATTTTTCCAAATCCGACAGACTTGACCAGGGAATTGTATTTAGTAAACTTCATATTGCAGGTCTCTATCCCTTTTCACTAACGTTTGTCAAATGCAATAGACCGCAATATGTAGAATGCCGTGATTTCAACTCTGCCCAAATTCAGGCTATGTCTGCGGTTCCACAAGGTTCCATTCTGGGACTTCACCTGGTCGTTGTATTCATCAACGATATAGTGGATGATTTGGATGCTGTGTTACTGAATGCTGATGATGTAAATATTTTTACCGCAATAAATTCAGTTACTGATTGTGAAAAGTTACAGAATAATCTATTAAAAATAAAAGAGTGTGTGATGCAAATAACCTCCCCCTCAATGTGGAGAAGTGTAATGTGATGTTATATAATAGAAAAAAGATTTTGTTGCTTTTAACATTTTCGTAAGATCAAAATTGGAATATGCATCGCTAATTTGGTATATAATCCATTTCTAAAATTTATGTCGTATCAAATTGATGGAGTTTAACCCTGCAGTAGAATTTCCACCTCGGTTTCCACAACAAGATCTTACTAGATTTGATATCGTAAGTCTTGAAGTGCGTGGAGATAAACAAGCTTTGCTATTTCTATTCAAATTAATTATTAAGGCCCGGTACTTTCATCTCCAGTTGTCTATTCTCCAGATAATTCCCTTGGATACAATTGTGTCCATGGGATCTATCTATAGAATAGACTTAACTGGAGATGAAAGTACCGGGGGTAAATAAGTTAAAAAGAAGCAATTATTTAAACAACAATTAATGACAGAAGTAAACTACAAAGGCTTAAGTTTCCATCACTGTCAAGTTCAACATTTTGTTTACCATTTACCAAGGAGCCTAGATTGTAAACAAATATACTGAATAGGTCCCGTGTAAACGGACAGAATTTTTTTAACGTTTTTGGAGAGTAACATGATATTTTTCATTATTAAGTACTTCAAATTTATAGCAAAAAATGTGGAATAATTTTGTTTCTAATTTCACCTCGAACCAATCAATTCAATTCAATTCAAAAATGTTTTATTACAATTAATAATACAAAAGTGCGCCTGAGTCAAGTCCCGATTCAGAGCCGACCACACCACCACGGCGTGCAACGTCGTGGTAGATGGGTGGTCGGGTGAAACGGGTTTAACTCCGGCTTAAACAATAAATGAAGAAGTATAAGGTTAGAACTCCTGTTCTTTGGAACAAAAAACTTAAATCTAACAATTTGGCGAACTATAACTAGAATGAGTTTTAAAAACACTTAAAAATTACACTAATGTTTTAGTGAAAACGGAAAAGACTTAATGAAAAAACCCGTTCGAGCCAATAACAGTATTCTTCCGATGGTCTGCCTGCCTTCGGAAAGATAGGGTGGAGAGGAAGTTGTGATTTAAATAAAAAGTTTGATTTACAAGAAGTTATTGGTCGAGAGGGGATTTTGAAAGAGAACAAAAAGGGACAAAAGAACATAAATTAACAAAATTAACAAAAATGTGACTAATAGAGGGAACAGAGAAAGGGTTTGAGAGTAAAAGGTGGTGAAAGCTAAAAGTTGGTTAAATGGAAATTTTGGTATAGGAAAGATTTGGCTAGGGAGGTTGCCGAAAGATAGGCAACGCCTGGTATGGTAATGGGTGTTTCAGGTTGAAAAGTATGGCATTATGCTGTCTGATTCGTGTGATGTCTCGGGTTAGCGGACTGTCGCCCAGTTTGAATTGATAGAATTTTTGCGAACCGAGTTATTTCGAGTTTACTCTTGACAGTGTCATATTTACCTATTTATAAGTCTAAAACTACTCGAGATATTTTAACTAAACTTGGCACAAAGAGGTTTTAAAGGATGACCTAGTAGATGGTGGTAATATTTTTTTATAAAAAAAATCCCTAATACAATTTACCTGAAAATGTTTTGCTCAAATAGAAATCCTATTAAATTCGTCCATTTCTAATCACGTGTTCGGAAACAACCAGTCAGAACACATAATAATCTCCCTAGGACAATTATCACTTATGTCATCCAGTTTGACAGTTCAATATAGTTATTAAGGTACCAAGGGTGTTATAAGGATAATAACGCACCGAGGTCGGCAGTGTACTCCCGAGGGCCTCTGGCCCGAGGGAATGTACGTCGACCGAGGGCGTCATTATCCTATAACACCCGTGGTGCCTTCAACGTTTAATGTCCTACAAGTCTGATTTTTTTTTGACATTTACGATTTATTAATTTGACATCTATTATGTTCAGAACGATTTGATTTAAAAGAGAGTAAAAATCAAAATTGTTTGTAAACGCCGCCGTTGCATAGCAACCCATTTTGTTTGTCAATAACGCTATCATAATTTGCTTGTTTTGGGTTGTGTTATAAATTTATAACGCCCTAGGGCGTTATTTTTCATTTAATGTCTCTCAAAATAGGGTGGTTATTGTAAAATAACAGACTTGTAGGACATTAATTTATTTTTTGACATGTCACAATTACGATTTGGCATTGGAAATAACGACTTGATAAATATAATAATAGAGGAAAACACGCTATATAATACAATTAAAAGTAAAAAGTACATCTAGAATACATTTATGGACTTTTGAGGCACCAGAAATTATGAATTAGATAAAAATAAATTGCAAAAATTTTCTATGCGCATGCCCCTCGAATGTTGATAAATAGCTCATAATTTGATCACAACACAACTTCCTCAAGCACATTGCCTTTAGGTAATATCCCTCCTACAGCGTCGGGATATTACCAAGCGACGTGCTTTCGGAAACTGTCATAACATTTTCAACAAACACAAAAGATCGGCCCATCAGCGGGCCATCACTGGGCCAGAAATGAAACTTTTGGCCCTGTGATGGCCCACTGGAGGGCCGACCTTTTGTGTTTGTAGGGTTATATCGTATTATCAACGTCCTTGGGACAATATAGCTGAAAATTGACCCCATTTTCACACCATAATCTGCACGTCTATGGAAAAAATTAAATAGGTATGGTCGAGAGCTTTTAGTTACCTTGAAGAGATATACATCTTACCCAAGTTTAAAATAAATTGATATATTAAAAACTGAGCTACGAAGGTGTTGTCTTGAAAAGTGTGACACACTGTATAGTAGGTATTGCCATAATTAATTTGTTATGCAAAATAGAGAACAATAAGTACGTCACTAATGTAGAAAAATTAACAAAATAGCTTTAAAAAACTGTAAAAAGGGCAGGTTGGAAAAAAAAGTTTTTTTTTTTGTTTTAAACAGTTTTTTTTGTTTAAAACAAGTTTTTTTTTGTTTAAAACATTTTTTTCAATGTTTCAAATGGTATGTTTTAAACTGTGTTTTAAACAGTTGCTTAAAACATCACATTGTGTATTAAATATGTTTTAAACATTTGTTTAAAAGATGCTGCGATGTTTTAAACTTCATCTTTAAAACATTTTGTTTTAAACATGCCAACCCTGGAAAAAGGAAATGCTTACTTAAGTAAGTACTTGCTCGAATTTTCTTTTAATTTTTTTTTTAATCTTATTTTTCTATTTAAATCGATTTTTAATTTTTTTAATAAAAATCGGATTTTGCCCAATCCTGTTAATCAAAGAAATAATGTTGATAATTGACTGGCCCCTTATGTAGGTATAAAAAAAACTAGCCGAAGGTTCGGTAAAATTCACCATTATCGCCAAGGTAATTAAGTAATTAATTGTTAATTAGTGTATACAATACAGAAATACCTATCTGATGTGGCCAGCATATAACTTTCTTAAACCACAATGTAGTATATTGTTGCACTCTATCTCAAATGTTGTGTACCGATAATGTTTCCTTTCTATTTCATATTCTTGTCACTATACGAAAAAGGTTAGATATATGACGAGATATATATGATATATAGTGGATATCAGAAATATTTATGAATTAGTCAAATTCAAAAATCAACGTTCGCCTGAGAGGGCACAACTCAAAAAACCATTCTGAGCCCACATCAAAAAACCAAGGTGGATTTTTCAAGATTTTCATTTTCTCTAGATGTTAATATATGTATGAAAAGAAAGTGAAAGAAATCTACACTATTAGAAGATTCAAAGTATATTGAAGTACAATCATGAAAAGTCAATATAGTATATAATTATGTAATGATAACTAAAAAGAAATTAAATGTGTAAAAACTAGAAAAGAAATTCCCATTTATCAATAATAACAGTGACAAACACGTTACATATCATAATATAAACAAAGAAAAATAATACTTAAGTATCTATGTAAAACTGTTATAAAAACAAACAACGAACCCGTGACCAAAATAAACTATTGAAATAGGTACTTATGGCAGTTTACCGCCACCAGTCATAATAGATCGAGTGCTTCCTCCCCCACACGCAGATATCCGTACACTTCTTGCACAAGTTTTGTTGTCCTTTCCCCGCCCAGGTGATTTCTCAGTTTGCTTCCCAATCTCTCAATTGAATCTCGGAACCTAAAGATGAATAATTGATGTCCATACATCTACAAGCACTTTTGGGTGTTGCTTTGTTATTAGACAACTCAAGAATAACAACAGATAACGGGCAGATAATACTATCGCTTTAAGATATAAGTAGGCATAAATATTGCATTTATTAAATTTTTAAATATTATTCACGAGATTATTCATTAAATTAGTAAAACCCAGTGGTGCGCAAAAAAAAAAAACTAAAAAACAGAAAAAACTCTAATGGACCCAACGGGTTGGGTTTTATTTTAAATTTTCGGTTTCCGAAATGTCAGCAAAATATGTTTTATATTTTTGTTCTTATTCATTATTTGTCAAAAAAACACCCTCTAACTGCTCCTTTGACGTAAAAGTCACAGGCGTAGAAGTTATTTTCCAGTAAAATACTGGATAAGTAAACATTATTTTGTAGATTTCATGGACATTCTTTTGCATTTCTTTTAAAAGTTTTGTTTATTTTTTTAGTTACTTATTTACTTAGTTAATATAATTTTTGCTTGTGTTTTTGTACCTGAGGTTTTTTAAATTTTATTTTATTAGAAAACCCAGATAAATTTTGTTTCACACTTTGTAGAATCCTATAGAATACGGTTCACTATTTTTTTTTTTTTTTCATAAAATTTTATGAAAAATTATTCTTTAACATTTTTTCTGCACAGCCAACGGTCTTTTACTTTCAGATATTTTGAAAAATTCATAACTTAATAAAATTAAATTACAAATTTAAAAAAAAACCGACACAAATATGGACTAAATAACTATTATAAAAAATAAATTAACACAACTTTAAAAATTATGAAATAATTTTGATTCCATATACGAACTCTTGATTTATTTAAATCCAGCTTACATTTTCTTTATGTCCTCGAGATTTGCTTTCTTAAATAATTTTGATTCCAGATACGAACTCTTGATTTATTTAAATCCAGCTTACATTTTCTTTATGTCCTCGAGATTTGCTTTCTTAAACGCATGAATATATCGGGAGCTGCTGTTTTGAATATAACTATTTAGTAGTTCGTCTTTACAGCAGCCCCCGACATATTCATGCGTAGAAGAAAGTAAATCTCGTGGACATAAAGAACATGTAAGCTGGATTTAAATAAATCATAAGAGTTCGTATATGGAATCAAAATTATTTCATAATTTTTAAAGTTGTGTTAATTTATTTTTCTTTATATTAGTTATTTAGTTGATATTTTTGTGTCGGGGTTTTTTTAAATTTGTAATTTTATTTTATTTTATACTTTTTAAACTAAACATATACATATCACGAGTCCCACACAGAAATGTTTAACCTTTAAGCCGACGCGGTCCAATTTTGTATTCTACTAGTCGCGCACGGTCTACAAGACCGGTTCTATTATAAATATATTTATGTGTTATATTTAATTTTAATAAAAACTGCATTAAAATCGGATCTCCCGTTGAAGAGATATAAAGCCATAGACAGACAGACAGACAGACAGAGAAACATACGAGTCGGGGGTTAAAAAAATGAAAATTTTTAAAAACCCCCGATCAATGTATCTAATCGTACCAGTTTCATATGACCGAATCAAAATGAGGCCGAAATCATATTCGGCTACCATAATTGTCTGCACGTTTTCAATTTACTTCAATCGGACAATTTCTAGAGAAGTTCAACATGGCGAATTCAAGATGGCGACCAATCATCAAAATCTAAGATGGCCTAAAACCCTCTCGACAAAATACTCTTTCAAATAAAAAAAAGTGCATCAAAATCGGATCACCCGTTGAAGAGATATGAAACCACAGACAGACAGACAGACAGACATACAAACATAGGCGTCAAACTGTTTTTGGGTCGGGGGTTAAAAATTAACTAACTTCAAACTTTTGGTTATTTTTTGGTGGTGCGTTAATTTCTTGGAGAAGTGTATATTCATTCCGTCGTTCCTATCCGATATAAGTTTAAACCGAATCATCATTTCTTAGAATACAACGTATGGGCGATTACACTATATGATCAAATTATAGTGTTAAAACTAAAAAATTTTGTCCGCCATATTGAATTTAGTGTGATGTCATTTTATTTTCGTATTCTTCTCAGCAAACCCTTTCATTTGATACCCATATCATGGGGGTGCATAAAAAATAACTGGTCTGCCATATTGGATTTGGAATGACGTCACTTAGCTAACCATGCATTGTCATCCAAACTAAACGTGTATGCAAAATTTCAGCTCAATCGGTTGGAGATAACTGTTTTAAAATTCAGTTGCGTCCGCCATATTGAATTTAGAGTGACGTCATTTTATTTTCGTATTCTTCTCAGCAAACCCTTTCATTTGATAGCTATATCATGGGGGTGCATAAAAAATAACTGATCCACCATCTTTGGGAGTCCGCCATATTGGATTTGTAATGACGTCACTTAGCTACTTAAGTGACGTCATGGTTAGCTAACCATGCATTGTCATCCAAACTAAACGTGTATGCAAAATTTCAGCTCAATCGGTTGGGGATAACTATTTTATTTTAAATTCAGTAGCAAGATTTGACCTACAAGAACAAGGCAAGTTAAATAAAAGCTTGTAATCAAGATGGCGACCAAACATCGAAATCTAATATGGCAAAAACCTTCTCGACAAAATACTCTTTCAAATAAAAAAAGTGCATCAAAATCGCATCACCCTTTGAAGAGATATGAAGCCACAGACAGATACAAACATACGCGTCAAACTTCTTTTGGGGTCGGGGGGTTAAAAAGCATGAATCATGAGCTATGAATGAACTACCTAAATGTTATATTAAAAAAATCTAGACATGCGACTTTGTAATTTTGCCCTTTAAATTTGCATTAATTTCCAATGAGCTGTTTTCGTTTTCGGTTATACTTAATTATAAACAATTATTACGGGAGCCCACCCTAACTGTACGTGCACCCCCCCCCCCCCCGATCCTTGGGGACAATTTTTTTCATAAAGATTAAACCCTAAGGAACAATTTTAGACATGTCCCCAAAAAATGGCGTCCGTTTATAAAAAAAAAATGCAAATATTGTTTTTGTCATTTAACACAAAAACTAAAAAAAGAGGAGAAAAACCTTCTGCGCAAAAAACAAAGTGCATACAATTTTCTACAATTTTATTCCTATACAATATTTGGATAGGAGTTACCATTTTCCAGATAACTGACTCAGCTCTTAAGATAAAATATAAAATTCAATATAAAACGTAAGTAACATCTCATTCGCTTTCAGATTCACTATCGCTGTCTCCCGATACATCGAATATTTCTTCCAAGTCTTCTTCTTCCTCTATTACTTCATTTATGATTTCGTTATCATCCTCACTTTAGTCTATCATGGTTTAATTTGGAATCATCTCCTGAAGAATTTCAGTAAGCGATTGAGGCAATATTTTATCTGCTGAACTCCAAAGGGGTCTCCATTTCCTTGCCATCCATAATTATTCCAAGGCTTTGGAATATTGTGAATAACTTCGTCGGCTAATCGCCAAATACGCGTTGGTAAACATTCCTTTTAATATGCTCGATAAGACAAGCTCTTGATGGTGAAATTGAAGAAAAATCAACTTTAGTGTCAATTGATAAAGACAAATCTGTCACCACATTTCTATCTAATGGCAATTAGGTGAAGCTCGTCCACGATAGCGCATTTCTTTGATCCATATAGGGAACATGTAAACTCCTAATGATGCGACTAATTTATCATCAATATTCCATCTGCTCCCCAAATCTTGAAATGTTCGGATATATTTGGTATATTTGGGAGAAAGTAACATTTTCAGGGGTTTTATCTTTATCCCTTTTCCCTTAAAGGCGCTTACTGAGTCGCATCCAGTAAACGAATGAAGGCCCAGTAATAATGCAGAACATTTTTGAGGTCCGTACTCTTCTGCTAATGCGGATATGTTAATAAGCCTTCTTTTATTGCCAAATCCGGTATCAAAGAGTAATTTACATTTAATTTTATTGGAATGAGCTAGCAGAATCCAAAAGATGTCACTACCAACACTTTTAACCCTAATCTGTTCATAACCCACTGCAAATTATATTATTATTATTATTAATTTTTTTCAGTTTTTCTTGTAAATGATTTACCGATATATCTGGAAAATGGTAACTCCTATCAAAATATTGTATAGGAACAAAATTGTAGAAAATTTTATGCACGTTGTTTTTTGTGAAAAAAAGTTTTTGTCCATTTTTTTAATTTTTGTGTTATATGACAAAAACAATATTGGCAACAGTTTTTCTTTAACATATGGGCCCATTTTGAAAGTACAGCCAATTTTTTTTTTGGAATATGTCTAAAATTGTTCCTTAGGCTTTAATCTTTATGAAAAACGTTGTCCCCAAGGACTATATACAAAAATGCGTAAGAACGATTTATAGTTAGTTTTATGTTGGATACCTGATCACTAACTAAATGTTTATGATATGAAAGAATAATTTGTTAATGATTGTATGACCTAGTTAGAAAGATGCGGTACGTTAAACAAAAGGATTTATCTCAATCAGTTGAGCCATTTCTATGTGATACCATGACAATCGAACTACAAACAAGGAAATACACATATACAGACCGAATTGAGTTTCTACTTATTATGTATCTAAAACTAATTCAGTCAAATATTTAGCCAAATCGGTTTAATATTTGACCATGACCTCGAAAATAAATGAAAATGAAAAGGACAATAATTTTTCGATGTTTAACGTACTTATTTCAAATTGACATTTAAAATTTTATGTCGCAAAAAAACGTCAGTTTTGGCAAATTTTATCTATTTAGACACAAATTTCCTTTTTCCATAGAACTGAGAAATATTTTATTCGGAAAACTCTTACCACAGACGTTTTGACATTAGTAAACAGCCGTAATGAAATGTTAAAAATCGAAAAATTTGACGTACCGTTCATTTCCAAGGCCATGGTGCTCGGCTAAATATTAACTAATTTGACTAAAAATTTACAGGAATTAGTTTCATATAGGAACAAATTAGGAACTAGGTCATGCGCAAATTCAAATATTATTTTTTTCTGCCCACCCTACTGTACACACCGAGGTACACGCGAACAGATCAACAGATCCGTATCATTTAAGCAATTAATTTATAAGGAAGATTTAAGACTTGTCCAAGATTACATTTTTGTAATTCGAAAAACTTTTTTAAGTAATTTAAATTTAAATACATTTAACGCGGCAAAGATAGAATAGCAGTTATTTTCGTTTATTTATGAGAAAAGTTTTTTAATTAACTTCAACACGCCTCAATGCTTTTTCCATGTCAGGACGTTTCGCCATTGTACATTCTTTTTTAAATACGATTCCGGTAACGATTCGAAAGCTCGAAATGCAATTTTAATTATTTATTAATCTAATCTTCACGCACAGGTGCAAAGCTTGTCATTAGGAATATTGAGATTTAGGTATAGTTGAGCTAGTCGTTAAGCTATTAATACATTATCAGTATATATTATTATCTATTTGCTTATTTGTGTATTGAGTCAAATCAAATATTTATACAGTTTTATAATAAATTTTCAAGTTCTAATTGTCTCGATTTTTTTTTAAATTGGATGTATAGTAACCTTGATGGATAGGATGCGCAGACAAAGAGAGTGTACCATTTTGTTAATTTTTTTCCGCTCTTTTCATATATCAATATCAAAATTTTCCTATAAGGTGTTGGTTTTAAGATATTAGAAATAGGCCTCTTGCATGTTCCGTATATTTTAAATCAATTTATGCAGTGTTACTAAACATTAGCAATTATCAAATCTGTTTTCATAATTTCTAACTGGAAAGTATTTAAATCACCGACTAATATCTGGGAGAAGGGGCAAATCTGAGAAAACACTCATATTGGACTTGACGTCATCAATCTCTACACGTGTAATGATTCGGACATATAATTCGTGCACAGTTTGCGGTTTTTCCTAAAGTAATTTAGTTGTATTCGGTTTGTGAAGAGGTCTGTGATATTAAATAATAGTGAGTATTTAAGTGTATCATGTTTAAAAGGGTTTAAATTATTTTAAACACGACTGAAAAAAGTCAATCGGATAATTTACGCCGGGTGTATGTCATATGCTACTGCGTCACAAAAATATTTATAAAGAAAAACTAGTCCTAGATGATTGTTTTTTTCAAAAATTTCATATACATGCAGCCAAGATCTGCATGTATATAAAATTTTCAAAAATTCAATTCATTTTCAAAAAGTTTGTCGCTTAGTCAAAATATGAGTACATTTTTAGAGAAATAATAGTCGAGTAATAAGTTCATTGTTGTTTAAAGAAAATAATAAACAATTATCGATAGAAACAAAAAGACCATTGGAAGCGCTTATATGTGTACTTGAATTAAAAAAAATCAGATCGATAGCTCAATTAAATTTGAAGATATGGCAGTTAAAAATCACGATTTTTATAATCAATCAATTTCTCAAGTTTTTCGAAATAAAAAAATATCTGTACCACCAAAAAATATCGTAAATAGCCATTTCTTATGTAGAATTGCTCACTTTATAAAAACTATAAGGTCTGGTCTGGTTCTATGCTGATTTTTTTTTCTCGAGAACGGATAGATTTTTATGGTCTGTTTCACGCCACTATCAATATTACAAGGGCAACGTAAATGAATGGAATTAATTTAAAATGTACACTAGCGTTATGGCCTCTCCTGATGCATGACGTTGCGCGTTGTTTGAATGCCTAACGAATTTATTCAAACTTTAATGTTAACCGTCTGTAATAGAAAAAATAAGAAAAAATCCTTTGCACACTGTGTTTTGTATTAAGTAAACATTCTAAAAATACTAAAATAATATTTTGTGCAAGAAGCCTGTTGTCAGTTTTTTATAGAGATGGCCCAGGATTTTGATTTTGGTTTATATGGAATTTTGTGAAGTAGTAGAGTGTATTAATACGCTTATTGTGACTTCCGTGGGGGTTTCGTTGTTACAAGCTGAATTTGATATATAATTAATGATGATATACTGATGTTTCAAAATCTCAAAGCCGTAAAAAAATGTCCTACTCAAAAGGTCATTATAATTAAAAAACGAGTTATTTCTTAGTGAATTAGGTGTTTTGATGTTTCTACTTTTGAGTAATAGCAAATCCTTTTAACCATGAATAGAACTAGTCAAAATAAGCAGATTTTCGAACAGACCCACCTCGAGAAATCATGCCTGCTCCCTCTGCCCCCCTCAAAGGGGCTGCCTGTATCTGCCTATATATATATTTTTTTTCTCAAAAACGGCAAGAGCTAGAGGAATGGTCTTGGCGTTATTCGATAGAGTGTAAAATTTTGCATAAGACCCTCCATTTGCTTTTTGCTTAAGGCCCCACAGCAAAAAAGGGTGAGGAGCCTTCCAACAACGACACATGTTTGGCTATACCTCTAAAACGGCCCAATAAATCAAAATTCTACAAGATATAAAAAATAAAGACCATTATTTTTTCTATCGATTGGTATATTATTTGTATATGTTATTTGTTTATATAAAGCCGTCAGTGGCGTACAAAGAGAAAGATGCACATGTGCATAATGAATTTATTTAAAATAATTTATTGTTGAAACAAACAATAATAATGTAATAACTTTGAACAGGTACAATCAATATTTTCGCAGTTTGTAACAACAATAATAAATTATTTTAAATAAATTCATTATGCACATGTGCATCTTTCTCTTTGTCCGAGAAACTCTTATCGTAACACTTTCTGAAATTGCTTCTTTACAAATGTACTGTATAAGTAATACAGTGCGTGTAATTGCCCATTAGGTATGTACATTCAGGTAGCGCGAGAGATATGACAACACAGCAGAGCAAACTCGCCCGTACGCGAAGCATCCCAGCTCTCAGTTATTTCATTTCAGCCAGCTGGCACACGCGATGTTGTAATTCTTACTCCCTATGCCTAGCCCGCCACTACACACACTGTGTAATAATTAATGACTAAAAATGAATATTCGATAATTTGATGGGGTAGTAGGGGTCAAAGTTGGCAATTATTTATATATAAACATTATAAATGAGGAAAAATAATCCAGTTAACATTTTAAGAAGTTTGTGCTGCCGATTGTAAAGGCGCTTGCGACGCTGCTTCGAGATTATAAAAAAACTGAAATTTTCGTTCCTTAATATTAACTGTTCATACATCTGTTATAACTAAAAAAAACTAACTTTCACCAATAAATTTTTGAGAAAAAAGTGAGGGACATTATTTTGTATTTTTAAGTCCCATCGAGTGCTGAACAAATATTTTTGAAAAATACACATTTGTTATGAATTGTTCATAGCAGTTTTTAGATGAACAATTACTTCCAAAACGTAAAAAAAAAAATCGAATTCCTCGCTGTCAAATATTAAAAGCAGTAAGTATTTTTTAAACATCGATATTGTTTACCCCCATAAAGGAGTGAAAAGTTCAAATTTCCATTTCTATAGAGGGTGTCCCACCGGGAACTGCATCGGTCGATATAGGGAAAAGTACACAACTATATGTTCGCTCGTTTACTTTTTATAATATTGCACTTACAATATCCCCCAAGCTAGGAATTGGTAACAAAACATTAAAATTATGACTCAAGATCGGTTAACCTCACTAGTTATGATTTCCATAGAAAATGAACTTTTTTCTGAAATCGATCGGCAATGTCTACATTTTCAGCGCGATTTCAGATCGAAAAATGCACAGTTTCAGTATTTTACTCCGTTGCTAAGAAACTATCAGAAAACAGACCGGAAAAGATCCGTTGCCAAGCAACGATCAACAAAACCGTACGGGAATATTACTTTCCCGGCCTAGGCCGGGAAAGTAACATTCCCGTACGGTTTTTTATATATATTTTAGACAGTAAATAAATACACGCAAACAAAACAACTCACATTAAAATTGCATTTATTAGTAAGCAGTTAGATTGTAATGAAGAAATGTTATGCATTAATACAAATACCTTAATTTATAATAATATCGATTGTGATTTCAGAAAAAATAGTATGTGTACTTCGGTGTGAAAGCACATTCCCGGACTTCGATGCTTGTTGGCCTCGGCTAGCGCCTCGGCCATCAATTTGCATCGTCGTCCGGGAATGTATTGCTTTCACACCTAAATACACAATATACTATTACATTCGATGGATTTTAGTGAACTCATTAACCAGTTTGCATTATAGAAAGCTAGACGAGAGCAGTTCTTATGAACAGGTAAATTTTTCTTAGTTATTTATTTTCATTCCTATGATAAGAGTCTGTATACCTCACAATTTTGAAATTTCTTGACTTTTCCAGTTTTTTCAGGACCAAAAAATTTTATGCTCGAAAATGAAAATTGATATTGAGCGGGAGGGGGGGACGCGCAAGATGGGAACAACTTTGGATATAAGTAGTTTTAACAAATGTTTCCTGACTTTTTTTATAAATTTATAATTTCCCTGACTTGTACAGGTTTTCCCTGTTTTCCAAAAAGTATACACCCTGATGATAATATTCATTTTAAAGACATGTTATTAAAATTTGTATAATTTACCTAAGAAAGTATTGAAAATTGGGAAAGGGGGGCGCAAAACTCAGAACTGGCCTGGAGCGAGAAATTTCATTGGGCCGGCCCTGGATTCCCGGGAACGTCAATTTTTATTTCCCGATTCCCGGGAATGAAAAAAGCCGGGAAACCATACTAGTATTCAACTTGTAAATAGTATGGATTATTTTGTGATTTTTGTGACCAAAATCGATTTAATGCTCGAATTAAATCCTGTGAATTAATTCGATCATCTCTGATTATTCTCGTGATTATTATTACGTTAGGTTTTAATAGAGGTAGTAACTTGTTACGACCAAATTTATATTGCACGGAGCAGTACACTTATGGTAAATAACAGATAAAATTTACGTTGCAAAAATTAGTAGTACCTAATAAAACGTTAAATGTGTACGGCATATTTTGACCTTTGCTATCTCAATAAATACTAGACACAATTCGACATTGAACCCACTTTATGTGTCTATAAATTTTAAAAGCAATGAAAACTATTCTGCAAAGGCGCAGGCGATGCAAAATTAGAAAAAAAAAACTATTTTAATAAATTTACCTGTACGCTTGTAAATAAAACTGCAGAGGATTTTTAACATGTATTTTAATATACAAAGTGGATATAAAGTTTAGTAAAATGACGATAACTGTAATATTGTTTCAAATAAAAGATCCTGATCAGCGATCCAAAGTGTAATTAATGAATTTTACACCTCTTGGAAGGGTTTGGTCGCTACCACCTTCTATTCCGTGAAAAATGAAGGGACATGCACAGGAATAACGATCATGTGCCGAAAAACCTGTAAACCCTGGATAGCATGCTTTCTGGTGAGTGAGGGGTGATTTCTGCCCGTTTGAGGGATTAGGAGGAGCTAAAAATGAATATTTTTCCCGTGATCAGCGACTCTGAAAACGGGTCGAATCGTTTGAACCGAATCATTTTTGAGAAAAAAAAGATCGAAAAGGGATCCCAATAAAAGAGGTGGTTTTTGGCCGTTTCAGGAGGTTGTGGCGGTCAAAACTTCTCCCACCACTTCCATCGTGTTCAGCACCCTCGAAAACGGGATGGGGGGAAGGTAATTTCGCCTTTGCACGAAATATTTACACAAAAACCGGTCAAATAATGCTTCATTACATAGACTATTAAGCTCTTTTTGCATTACGAACTCACTTTTTTTGATCTATTGATTGTACTATAGCGAATTATTTCATTTTCCGAATCAAAAAGTTTGTATGATGCAATAAAAAGCAAATTTTGTATGAAATATTATTATTATTTTGACTTATAATATTGTCATATTGTCAACTTGTTCATGTTTGAGGTAAAATTATGAGCTTAGATTGAATGCTAGGTGAACGCATCGGCAAAGTATTATTTTTTTTTTATTTCTTTGTTTTTTTTATTATAAGCTTTGATGGCTTACCACGTGGAAGTCCAATAAAAAAAAAGGAAACAGGTAAAATAGAAAGCGAAATCAACTGGTTTAATTTGCGGGTATTCGTGATATACATTTTCTTTATTACTTAAAAACTGTGGTCATGCGATCAGTTGTAGATGTAAACAATTTAATAAATTTAATATAATAATCTTTTTTTAATAATTCAAACCCGTTTTTCAACATTGAGCTCCACGTAAACATCGTTATCATCACAATTTTACTGTGGACAACTTTGTTCATTCTGTGTACCTCAAATATATTTTCAATACACATTTCTGTGCAGTTTTTAAATAATAATTAACCATTACTGAATAGGGTGGAATGAGAACATTTAATGTTCATTTCTTTTTAATTTTAAATACCCCTAAGTATTTTGGTAACATTTCGTTTAAATCAGACATTTTCTCCAATGAGCTTGAATATTCTCTTAACCAACTTAGAAACAAGATATTTTTAGCCGAGAACTTGGTGAAGTCCCTAGTGATAATTAACTTTCATTAAATTTAATTTTGTGATAAAAGTTCAAATTCCGTCGAAATTGCTTTAAAATTTGTAGTTAGGTATTTTAGGAGTAGCTGATAACGAATCTGATGCCAAAAATTAAGAATTGAAAATTACGAATCCAATATGGCTGCGATAATTGCAATATTTTTGTAGATTTACATGAAATTTGATACATGGTGATTTCAAATTCTCTGATACCTAGCCTAATGTTAAAGCTTAAAAAAATTACAACGATGGATATGTTACTGTGCCAAAGCTAAATAAAGAGACCACTAAAAGGAGTGAAAAAAATTTTTGAATAAGAAAATTATTTAAATTTTTTTGACGATATTAGCAAGCAAGCTGAAAGTTACATAGTGTACTTCTTTCCGATGGGGTTAAATTCATTGAGCCGCACAAAAAATAATTATATTTACATTATGAAGTCTACACAGTACATAATACATAATCATACAAAGAGAGAAAAATAAAGGACCTCCCCCAGGATCCCGTAAGGACTATACGTGTATTTTAGAGAACATATAATTTTTATTTCGATATGAACTACATCTATGCCATATCAATAATTACACAGCCGCATAAAAAACCTGTATCAGAAATAAGAATATTATTTTCCCATGTATTTTGACGAGTTAAAAATGAGTCTAATATCCAAATTGCTTGATTTTTCTTAAATCGCGAAAAATGTCGTTTATTCATAATTTTTTGATATAAAAAGAAAGCTCAATAACCCAACCTTCGTTTCTCTCTGTCAATTACTTGCTAATCGCAACGTGGACCACACCATAATTAGGTCCATGTCCATGTTAAGTACCCGCGACATTGAAATCACGCTTCGCAACGAAATGGTTAGGGCTGAGGGTGTCTCCACTGTTATAGAACCTCATGCTTGACGGGTTACTGACCGAATTGTCACAAGTATGTGCAGATGATTGGCTATTATGATAAGAGACTAATTTTAAATGATTTTTGCGAGGCTTATGCAAAGAACTCTCAACATAGTTCAGGTATGGTGTGACAGACACTCTGTCAACCCTGGAAAGTGGAGAGTAAGTCCAATGATCACATTCTGGACCTGATACTGTTACGATAAAACCTCTCAAGACATACGCTGCCTTAATATGGTAGCGGTAAGAGATTAAGTCATCGCTCAGTCAGAGCATGACCGGTGTCTGTCTATAGTTCAATATTCCAAAGACAGTCGTGTTCCTAGATGAGATGACTTAGAACGCGATAGAAGCAACTTCTGAGTCCCGGAGGTCTGGGATGGTACACAGGATCGAAGACTCAGGAGAGAACCGGTGTTGGTGTACACGGATGCAAATCAGGGGCTTGAATATCGGTGGCATTTGGCAAGTAACCTAGTGCATTTCAAGCAGAGGTATATTCCATCTACTATTCTCACTATGTGCAAGCGAAAATCTCATTGAGAAATATTCTTTATATATGCAGCGACAGCCAGGCGGGTTTGAGGACTCTTGCATTACATAATGTGACCTGTAAGTAGTCGGATCATTTTGAATGAGCTGTGTGGACACAACTCATTCAAACTCATGTGAGTGCCCGAACACAGTGGTGTTGAGGGCAATGACGGAGTAGAACGTTTGGCAGGAGGAGCAAAAACTTCACATTAGTCCTGAACTAGTTTGTCTAATTTGTTCAGAGCTTCGGGACTGGGGCATGGCCCAATCCAACAATTATTGGACTCAAGCCCGCAGGTGAGGCAGTCAAGGCTCCATGTAAAAGGCCTTCAACTGACTACACCATAAAGTTGTTTGGGCTCGATAGAGAAAGAATGAAACAAATATTAGGCCGATAATAGAACACTGACTTCTGAATAAGCAGCTACATACGGTAAGGTTATGGAACGATCCTATTTGTCGGATGTGTGGAGTGGCGGGTGCAACCATATTCTATGGAGTTGCGAGGAGCGTCGAGGCAATTTTTATAACCGAAGGAACTACCAGATCTACCCTGGAATGCACTGCTGTCTTTTCTAAAAACCATGTCGCAAATGCACAATGAGCCGACAGACCTCAGTACTGTGATCTTAGAATCTGCTCACGTTTCTAGTAATAATAATAATAAAACTAGGCACGAAGATTTCAACTTGGTAGTAGAAGAAACATTTAAGGTGGGCGGTTTCGTGAACGTAATTCGAAGATTTCTCCTGCATCCCTGAACCGATTGAAATTTTTTTTGATATTCTTATAGAATAGTACTGGGCTATTTAAAACTATAAAAAGAAAAAAAATTTTCCTTGTGCGAAAATCAAAAAAAAAAATTTTGACTTTTCAATAGTTTGGTACCATTCCATAATGTTGTCTCTAAAGGCCCATCAAAATATTTTTTAATCGGTTCAGGGACACCCGAGGCAAAATTTGTGCGCTATTATTGGATTTAAAATTTCCAGCTTTCATTTTTTTTCACTCCACCTTATTATTGGAGTTGACAATTAGGTAATACAAAATTGTATTCGAAATTCATTTAAGTATTATCAAGGTTATCTATCTATAAACTCCGCATGATTGATTTACTTAACGTTACATGTGAATAGTAGCCCATGATGTGAATAATAATAATTTATCTAAAGCCCCGTCCTTAGGAATTGAAATCAATATTCTAGCCAGTCTGTCTATTGATCCTGCAGATTCCTATATTAAACACATTTAAACGAAATGTAATTTTGGCACCCCTCCTTACTATTTTTAACTCTACTGCTCAGACTTTAGATTCTAAATTGGGAGTGAGCAATTAGTATACGGTTGAACAGAATAAATTAAAGGCAGAATTATACCTATGAAGCAAAATGCGTGTATGAAGTAAAAAGAAATTTTGTATTTTAATTTTTATTTTAATAAAGAATTTTGATTCCCTATAACATGGTGTTACATTTGTTATAATTTGTTGAGTGGTTTTTGTATAGAATATGGATGAGACACTTGTTAGTAGTTTAAACTGTGTGTAACTCCTTCAAATTTCAATAAATTGAATTTCAAAAATACAATCTAAATAAAGCTTGTACCTATAGAGAATATTATTTAGGTATTAAGCAAATCACAACTTACACACTTTTTTATTTATTATGAAATTACGTACTTTCTGTTATATTGTTACCTTAATCTCTGCACGCTAACATACTTGTATACTGTCAGTGGTAAAAAGTGGTGCCTCTTACCGAGAAAATAACATGCTATGCATGGAGTGAGCTTTTTTCGAGGCTTTTTCAAAAGGGGCGTTGACCATTTTTTAAAAATTTTATATCTAAGTACTTTATCAAATTTTATTTGACCCGTATTTTTTTACTTTACAATCTAAAGTCATTTTAATAGTGAAATTAATAATTTAAATTAAGAAATTTTGAATTCGCGCCCATCGCCACATCTGATGTGAGAGATCCGCAGTTAGATAAAGGAATAATCGACGGGCATCGTTTGCTTTGCTTATTTGCTGTTATATAGTGAGTCCCCGGATTGTGTTTGCGATAGGTGTAATCTACCAAAAAAAATTGGTACGGCTTTCATTTTCTGCAGTCTTGGTCTGCTTGACGTAAAATGGATTTTTACCAAATTTCAGTTGAAATGGGATCTAACTCGCGGAGTTAATCTAAGAAGAAAATAAAAGAAAATAAACCATTGCAGGTAAACTGGTCTTTCTGTTAATTTTACGGAAAAATTCTATTTGGATAAAATATTTAGCATTGAAAGTTAGAGCCATATGCCAACTTTCATTGCATTTGAACAAAAAAAAAATACTACTTAAAGTAAATAGCTTTTTATTTTTTTAACATAATTAACAATTTCCACGAATTCAACTAAAAACCTATTCAAATAGTACCCCACCTAAATTACTACATAATTCCACCCTTCTTCTAATTCTTTGCAACTTCTAATTTCTTCAAGAGGTATTCTTATTATTATTATTCTTTGTTCAAATGCAAAATATTTTATCCAATTAGAATTTTTTCGTAAAATTAACAGAAAGACCAGTTTACCTACAATGATTTATTTTCTTCTTAGTTTAACTCCGCGAGTTAGATACCATTTTAACTGAAATTTGGTAAAAATCCATTTTACGTCAAGCAGACCGAGACTGCAGAAAATGTTATTAAAGAATATTATATGTAGCTTAGTATCGATGTGAGTCATTGCATTTTAAATAAATACTAACTAAAATTTTTAACATTTCGGGATTCGGCACTTAAATAGTTGAAATTGTCTACATAAAACTTGTGTAACATATAACAATCCACTGTGGGTAATTTTTTGAAGTACCTTTCACAAAAGTAGGTTCCATTTATAAACAAATATTAAACACACAATGTAAACGTAAACAACAAATCAAAAGAGCACTACCACCAACATGATAAATGAAAACATGAAAATTCTCCAGAATTGAATGATCATTAGATACGTCGTCATTTACCGCCTTTTTATTTTCAAAACCAATTTGTTCTTTCATGTGATGATTAGAACTTTTTTCAATATGATGTAATTATGCAATGTATATTTAATATACTTTTTGATCATATAACAATATTTTGTAAATTTTGTTGAAGGAAACGACCCTATTAGGCCAGTATAAGCTGCGCCTATTTTTTTTTTTTTTTTTTTTTTTTTTTTTTTTTTTTTTTTTTTTTTTCATTTATTATAAATTTGACCTATTTACCTAATTTCGATATTAAGGTCGGTGTAAAAATGAATAAACAGATAATTTAAACTTATTTTTCGTACTACTAGCTCTGTAAGTGTCATTTTTGACGTCTGTCAGTGTTGAAAGTGTTCCTTACAACCCGTGGACAGAAAATTACAGAATTTACTTTTATACCCTAGGGCAAAAATGTAAAGTAATAAGGAAGTTAAATGAAATTCTGGCACCAACGAAACACTCGCATTTTATGTCTCCTGAATGTGATACCTTCATTATAATCCACATTTTCATTGCAAAAATTATCGGTGTGAAGTTAGCAGCTAAAAGTTAGCAGCCAATTATACGGAAACGCCCGAACATCCATAGACGTACGTGTAAACATATTATAAAATATAAAACATAATTTTAAATACACAGAAATCAAATAAAATGTGTTGTATTTATACATAATAGACGCAAATTATTTGTAGCCGTCTAAGTGGGTGAAAGGCACCCTAAAGTAATACAAAACAAATAGTATTTGTAAAAAAGAGCATCAATTTCAAAATTCTGGCGAAATAGACCTAATGGATGACAATTATAAAGTCTGCAAGGAAATTTTCTTAGCAGCATTCTGAGAGGGTGAAAAACACCCTATATTATATGAAAAATATTGCCCCTACGGGAAACGAAGCATTAATACAAAATTACAAGTAAAATAGACTTAAGGAATGGTACTATACATGCTAAAAGGACAATTTCTTAGCGACCGTCCAAGAGGGTGAAAAACGCCCTTATATGACAAGAAAAACTAGTGCAGGTGTAAGAAACGACGTATCAAATTCGAAATACGCCTAAAATAGAGCTATTGCACGGTATTTATACATACTAGAAGGAAACGTTCTTAGCGGCCGTGTAAGGGGATGAAAGACACCCTTATATCACAAAAAAAAATATTGCTCGTACAGGAAACGGATGTCAATTTGAAAATACGCTTGCAATAGACCCAATATATGGTAATTATACATACTAGAAGGAAAAGTTCTTAGCGGCCGTGTAAGGGGATGAAACACACCCTTATATCACCAAAAAAAATATTGCTCGTACAGGAAACGGAGTGTCAATTTGAAAATACGCTTGCAATTGACCCAATATATGGTAATTATACATACTAGAAGGAAAAGTTCTTAGCGGCCGTGTAAGGGGATGAAACACACCCTTATATCACCAAAAAAAATATTGCTCGTACAGGAAACGGAGTGTCAATTTGAAAATACGCTTGCAATTGACCCAATATATGGTAATTATACATACTAGAAGGAAAAGTTCTTAGCGGCCGTGTAAGGGGATGAAACACACCCTTATATCACCAAAAAAAATATTGCTCGTACAGGAAACGGAGTGTCAATTTGAAAATACGCTTGCAATTGACCCAATATATGGTAATTATACATACTAGAAGGAAAAGTTCTTAGCGGCCGTGTAAGGGGATGAAACACACCCTTATATCACCAAAAAAAATATTGCTCGTACAGGAAACGGAGTGTCAATTTGAAAATACGGTTGCAATAGACCTACTGTATGGTATTTATACATACTAAAAGGAAAAGTTCTTAGCGGCCGTGTAAGGGGATGAAACATACCCTCATATCACCAAAAAAAATATTGCTCGTACAGGAAACGGAGTGTCAATTTGAAAATATATATATATACATACTAGAAGGAAAAGTTCTTAGCGGCCGTGTAAGGGGATGAAACACACCCTTATATCACCAAAAAAAATATTGCTCGTACAGGAAACGGAGTGTCAATTTGAAAATACGGTTGCAATAGACCTACTGTATGGTATTTATACATACTAAAAGGAAAAGTTCTTAGCGGCCGTGTAAGGGGATGAAACACACCCTTATATCACCAAAAAAAATATTTCTCGTACAGGAAACAGAGTGTCAATTTGAAAATACGCTTGCAATTGACCCAATATATGGTAATTATACATACTAGAAGGAAAAGTTCTTAGCGGCCGTGTAAGGGGATGAAACACACCCTTGCAAAATATTGCTCGTACAGGAAACGGAGTGTCAATTTGAAAATACGGTTGCAATAGACCTACTGTATGGTGGTTATACATACTAAAAGGAAAAGTTCTTAGCGGCCGTGTAAGGGGATGAAACATACCCTCATATCACCAAAAAAAATATTGCTCGTACAGGAAACGGAGTGTCAATTTGAAAATACGCTTGCAATTGACCCAATATATGGTAATTATACATACTAGAAGGAAAAGTTCTTAGCGGCCGTGTAAGGGGATGAAACACACCCTTATATCACAAAAAAAAATGTTGCTCGTACAGGAAACATAGTGTCAATTTGAAAATACGCTTGTAATAGACCCAATATATGGTAATTATACATACTAGAAGGAAAAGTTCTTAGCGGCCGTATAAGGGGATGAAACACACCCTTATATCACCAAAAAAAATATTTCTCGTACAGGAAACAGAGTGTCAACTTGAAATCACGCTTGCAATAGACCCAATGTATGGCATTTATACATACTAGAAGGAAAAGTTCTTAGCGGCCGTGTAAGGGGATGAAAGACACCCTTATATCACAAAAAAAAATATTTCTCGTACAGGAAATGGAGTGTCAATTTGAAAATACGGTTGCAATAGACCCAATGTATGGTATTTATACATACTAAAAGGAAAAGTTCTTAGCGGCCGTATAAGGGGATGAAAGATACCCTTATATCACAAAAAAAATATTGCTCGTACAGGAAACGGAGTGTCAAATTGAAAATACGCTTGCAATAGACCCAATGTATGGTATTTATACATACAAGAAGGAAAAGTTCTTAGCGCCCGTGTAAGGGGATGAAAGACACCCTTATATCACAAAAAAAATGTTACTCGTACAGGAAACAGAGTGTCAATTTGAAAATACGCTTGTAATAGACCCAATATATGGTAATTATACATACTAGAAGGAAAAGTTCTTAGCGGCCGTATAAGGGGATGAAACACACCCTTATATCACCAAAAAAAATATTTCTCGTACAGGAAACAGAGTGTCAACTTGAAATCACGCTTGCAATAGACCCAATGTATGGCATTTATACATACTAGAAGGAAAAGTTCTTAGCGGCCGTGTAAGGGGATGAAAGACACCCTTATATCACAAAAAAAATATTGCTCGTACAGGAAATGGAGTGTCAATTTGAAAATATGGTTGCAATAGACCCAATGTATGGTATTTATACATACTAAAAGGAAAAGTTCTTAGCGGCCGTATAAGGGGATGAAAGATACCCTTATATCACAAAAAAAATATTGCTCGTACAGGAAACGGAGTGTCAAATTGAAAATACGCTTGCAATAGACCCAATGTATGGCATTTATACATACTAGAAGGAAAAGTTCTTAGCGGCCGTGTAAGGGGATGAAAGACACCCTTATATCACAAAAAAAATATTGCTCGTACAGGAAATGGAGTGTCAATTTGAAAATACGGTTGCAATAGACCCAATGTATGGTATTTATACATACTAAAAGGAAAAGTTCTTAGCGGCCGTATAAGGGGATGAAAGATACCCTTATATCACAAAAAAAATATTGCTCGTACAGGAAACGGAGTGTCAAATTGAAAATACGCTTGCAATAGACCCAATGTATGGTATTTATACATACAAGAAGGAAAAGTTCTTAGCGCCCGTGTAAGGGGATGAAAGACACCCTTATATCACAAAAAAAATGTTACTCGTACAGGAAACAGAGTGTCAATTTGAAAATACGCTTGTAATAGACCCAATATATGGTAATTATACATACTAGAAGGAAAAGTTCTTAGCGGCCGTATAAGGGGATGAAACACACCCTTATACCAAAAAAAATATTTCTCGTACAGGAAACAGAGTGTCAACTTGAAATCACGCTTGCAATAGACCCAATGTATGGCATTTATACATACTAGAAGGAAAAGTTCTTAGCGACCGTGTAAGGGGATGAAAGACACCCTTATATCACAAAAAAAAATATTGCTCGTACAGGAAATGGAGTGTCAAGTTGAAAATACGGTTGCAATAGACCCAATGTATGGTATTTATACATACTAGAAGGAAAAGTTCTTAGCGCCCGTGTAAGGGGATGAAAGACACCCTTATATCACAAAAAAAATGTTACTCGTACAGGAAACAATGTGTCAATTTGAAAATACGCTTGTAATAGACCCAATATATGGTAATTATACATACTAGAAGGAAAAGTTCTTAGCGGCCGTATAAGGGGATGAAACACACCCTTATATCACAAAAAAAAATATTTCTCGTACAGGAAACAGAGTGTCAACTTGAAATCACGCTTGCAATAAACCCAATGTATGGCATTTATACATACTAGAAGGAAAAGTTCTTAGCGGCCGTGTAAGGGGATGAAAGACACCCTTATATCACAAAAAAAAATATTGCTCGTACAGGAAATGGAGTGTTAATTTGAAAATACGCTTGCAATTTACCCAATGTATGGTAAAGGAAATGTTCTTCACGGCCATGTAAGGGGGTGAGATTGCAAGAAAAATTATTGTTGCTATAGGAAACGTACTATTAATTTGAAAATATGCCCGAAATAAACTCAATATATCGTAATTATACATACTAAAAGAAAAAGTTCTTAGCGGGCGTGTAAGGGGTGAAAGACACCCTTATATTACAGGAAAAAATATTGCTCGTACGAGAAACAGAGTATCAGTTTGAAAATACGTCTACAATATATCTAATATATGATGGTTGTACATACTAAAAGGATAAGTTATTAGCGGCTTTCTAAGGGAGTGAAGGAAACCTTTTTATGATATAGAACTTATCGTTTGTAGTGGAAACGGTTTATCAATTTGAAAATAATCGTAGGATAAACCTAATGCATGATAATTGTACAAAGCAAGTGGAAAATGTCTTAAAGGTCGTCTAAGAGGGTGGAAATAGTCTTAAAAGTTTCATACCTTTTAAAGGTGTTTCCTCATGGAAACATTGCTCGTACAAGAAACGGAGTATCGACGTACAATAGCATGCTGTTTGTAAATACTACAGTTAAATGTTCTTTGCCAATGAGGGTGGTTTTTTGTATAAAATAAAATAATAATATTGTTACAACAGGATACAGATTATCACTTTCAACAAAGGCAGAAAATACTTAAAAGGACACCGCACGTTTTGTGGGTATATTGGTGGTGTGTCAAATTTGATGAATTTTTGATATGCTATAGTTCAAATGATTCTGAACAATAAGTTCCTTTGACGAATTATGGACAGTTTCTCTGATAGATGGCTCCGAAGACTGAACCTACCTCTCGATACCATACCATGATCTCTCAACACTACCGCAGTTATTGAAATAATAACTGTTGGAAATGAATAACCAGACTATTTACCATTATTTGGTCTTTTATTGATGTGCCTGAACTTCCGGTTTTGCCGGAAGTGGGGTCAAATCACGTTTTTTTTCAAATGCATAACACCCGTTTTACTTCAATTCATTAATCATATATATAACTAGCTTTATAAAAATTCACTATCTTAATAAATAAGTAAGTACGTGCATTAGCTGATCGAACATTGATGCTAGCTTAGTACCGGGTACTTCATAATCTTGGTACAATACAAAGTTTATTTTACTTTTCTAGATATGAAATTGCAGTTGTATCTAGTCAATTAAAACTAATTATTTTTACAAGTAGAATAAGCAGTTTTTGTTTATTTATAATACATTAAACCTTATTATTTTTAGCAAAAAATTGCATAGCTGATTATTTTCATTTTTTTAAATATTTACCTATTTTAATAATTCCTTAATAGAAATCAAACCAAAAAAATAAATTTTATTTCAAATTGATTAACAAAGAACAACATTCCTCCCCTATCACGCGTCGCAGCCAGCCACACATGCACGGTGCGAGGCACAATGAAAGGCTGGATGAAACAAAGGCAGATTATATTAAAAACAGTTGAAAACATGAACTAGATATACATATGTATATGCGTTGCGATTGCTTTTCTAAGTTCCAAAGTAAGTCAATCTTATTATAAAACCTAACATGCCGCACATAGGATTTAATTTCTGTATGAATAAGGTTTAATTAATTTGAAATAAATCTATTATTGAATGACTAAAATAAGTAAATATTTAAAAAAATGAAAATAATTAGCTATGCAATTTTTACTAAAAATAATAAGGTTTAATGTATTATAAATAAACAAACACTGCCTATTCTACTCAAAGGTCTCAAAGATAATTTGTTTTCATTGACTAGACAATTGCAATTTTATATCTTGAAAAATAAAATCAACTCTGTTTTATACCAAGATTATGATGCATCCGGTATCAAGCTAGCATCAATGTTCGAACAGTCAATGCATGTACTTACTTATTCACTAAGATAGTGAATTTTAATAGAGCTACTTATATATATGATCATTAAATTGAAGTAAAACGGGACTTGTGCATTCGAAAAAACGTGATTTGACGTCCCTTCCGACAAAACCGAAAGTTCAGGCACATCAATCTAAGACCAAATAATGGTAAATAGTCTGGTTATTCATTTCCAACAGTTATTATTTCAATAACTGCGGTAGTGTTGAGAGATCATGGTATGGTATCGAGAGGTAGGTTCAGTCTTCGGAGCCATCTATCAGAGAAACTGTCCATAATTCGTCAAAGGAACTTATTGTTCAGAATCATTTGAACTATAGCATATCAAAAATTCATCAAATTTGACACACCACCAATATACCCACAAAACGTGCGGTGTCCTTTTAAGTATTTTCTGCCTTTGTTGAAAGTGATAATCTGTATCCTGTTGTAACAATATTATTATTTTATTTTATACAAAAAACCACCCTCATTGGCAAAGAACATTTAACTGTAGTATTTACAAACAGCATGCTATTGTACGTCGATACTCCGTTTCTTGTACGAGCAATGTTTCCATGAGGAAACACCTTTAAAAGGTATGAAACTTTTAAGGCTATTTCCACCCTCTTAGACGACCTTTAAGACATTTTCCACTTGCTTTGTACAATTATCATGCATTACGTTTATCCTACGATTATTTTCAAATTGATAAACCGTTTCCACTACAAACGATTAGTTCTATATCATAAAAGGGTTTCCTTCACTCCCTTAGAAAGCCGCTAATAACTTATCCTTTTAGTATGTACAACTATCATATATTAGATATATTGTAGACGTATTTTCAAACTGATACTCTGTTTGTCGTACGAGCAATATTTGTTCCTGTGATATAAGGGTGTCTTTCACCCCTTACACGCCCGCTAAGAACTTTTTCTTTTAGTATGGATAATTACGATATATTGAGTTTATTGCGGCCATATTTTCAAATTAATAGTACGTTTCCTATAGCAACAATAATTTTTCTTGCGATCTCACCCCCTTACATGGCCGTGAAGAACATTTCCTTTACCATACATTGGGTAAATTGCAAGCGTATTTTCAAAGTGACACTCCATTTCCTGTACGAGCAATATTTTTTTTTGTGATATAAGGGTGCCTTTCATCCCCTTACACGGCCGCTAAGAACTTTTCCCTTTAGTATGTATAACTACCATACATTGGGTCTACTGCAAGCGTATTTTCAATTTGACACTCCGTTTCCTGCACGAGCAATATTTTTTTTGTGATATAAGGGTGTCTTTCATCCCCTTACACGTCCGCTAGAACTTTTCCTTCTAGTATGTATAAATGTATGTATAAATACCATACATTGGGTCTATTGCACCGTATTTTCAAATTGACACTCCATTTCCTGTACGAGTAATATTTTTTCTGTGATATAAGGGTATCTTTCATCCCCTTACACGGCCGCTAAGAACTTTTCCTTCTAGTATGTATAAATGCCATACATTGGGTCTATTGCAAGCGTGATTTCAAGTTGACACTCTGTTTCCTGTACGAGAAATATTTTTTTTGTGATATAAGGGTATGTTTCATCCCCTTATACGGCCGCTAAGAACTTTTCCTTCTAGTATGTATAATTACCATATATTGGGTCTATTACAAGCGTATTTTCAAACTGACACTCCGTTTCCTGTACGCGTAACATTTTTTTTGTGATATAAGGGTGTCTTTCATCCCCTTACACGGGCGCTAAGAACTTTTCCTTCTAGTATTGTATAAATACCATACATTGGGTCTATTGCAAGCGTATTTTCAATTTGACCACTCCGTTTCCTGTACGAGCAATATTTTTTTTGTGATATAAGGGTATCTTTCATCCCCTTATACGGCCGCTAAGAACTTTCTTTTAGTATGTATAAATACCATACATTGGGTCTATGGCAACTGTATTTTCAAATTGACACTCCATTTCCTGTACGAGCAATATTTTTTTTGGTGATATAAGGGTGTGTTTCATCCCCTTACACGGCCGCTAAGAACTTTTCCTTTTAGTATGTATAAATATCATACATTGGGTCTATTTCAAGCGTATTTTCAAATTGACACTCCATTTCCTGTACGAGTAATATTTTTTCTGTGATATAAGGGTGTCTTTCATCCCCTTACACGGCCGCTAAGAACTTTTCCTTCTAGTATGTATAATTACCATATATTGGGTCTATTACAAGCGTATTTTCAAATTGACACTCCGTTTCCTGTACGAGGTAATATTTTTGTTGTGATATAAGGGTGTCTTTCATCCCCTTACACGGGCGCTAAGAACTTTTCCTTCTAGTATGAATAATTACCATATATTGGGTCTATTGCAAGCGTATTTTCAAATTGACACTCCGTTTCCTGTACGAGCAATATTTTTTTTGTAATATAAGGGTATCTTTCATCCCCTTATACGGCCGCTAAGAATTTTCGTTTTAGTATGTATAAATACCCATACATTGGGTCTATTGCAACCGTATTTTCAAATTGACACTCCATTTCCTGTACGAGCAATATTTTTATTTGTGATATAAGGGTGTCTTTCATCCCCTTACACGGCCGCTAAGAACTTTTCCCTTTAGTATGTATAAATACCATACATTGGGTCTACTGCAAGCGTATTTTCAATTGACACTCCGTTTCCTGTACGAGCAATATTTTTTTTGGTGATATAAGGGTGTGTTTCATCCCCTTACACGGCCGCTAAGAACTTTTCCTTTTAGTATGTATAAATATCATACATTGGGTCTATTTCAAGCGTATTTTCAAATTGACACTCCATTTCCTGTACGGAGTAATATTTTTTCTGTGATATAAGGGTGTCTTTCATCCCCTTACACGGCCGCTAAGAACTTTTCCTTCTAGTATGTATAAATGCCATACATTGGGTCTATTGCAAGCGTGATTTCAAATTGACAATCCGTTTCCTGCACGAGCAATATTTTTTTTGTGATATAAGGGTGTCTTTCATCCCCTTACACGGCCGCTAAGAACTTTTCCCTTTAGTATGTATAAATACCATACATTGGGTCTACTGCAAGCGTATTTTCAATTTGACACTCCGTTTCCTGTACGAGCAATATTTTTTTTGTGATATAAGGGTGTCTTTCATCCCCTTACACGGCCGCTAAGAACTTTTCCTTCTAGTATGTATAAATGCCATACATTGGGTCTATTGCAAGCGTGATTTCAAATTGACACTCCGTTTCCTGCACGAGCAATATTTTTTTTGGTGATATAAGGGTGTGTTTCATCCCCTTACACGGCCGCTAAGAACTTTTCCTTTTAGTATGTATAAATATCTTACATGGGGTCTATTTCAAGCGTATTTTCAAATTGACACTCCATTTCCTGTACGAGTAATATTTTTTCTGTGATATAAGGGTGTCTTTCATCCCCTTACACGGCCGCTAAGAACTTTTCCTTCTAGTATGTATAAATGCCATACATTGGGTCTATTGCAAGCGTGATTTCAAATTGACACTCCGTTTCCTGTACGAGCAATATTTTTTTTGTGATATATGGGTATCTTTCATCCCCTTATACGGCCGCTGAGAACTTTTCCTTTTAGTATGTATAAATACCATACATTGGGTCTATTGCAAATTGACACTCCATTTCCTGTACGAGCAATATTTTTTTTGTGATATAAGGGTGTCTTTCATCCCCTTACACGGCCGCTAAGAACTTTTCCCTTTAGTATGTATAAATACCATACATTGGGTCTACTGCAAGCATATTTTCAATTTGACACTCCGTTTCCTGTACGAGCAATATTTTTTTTTGTGATGTGAGGGTGTCTTTCATCCCCTTACACGGCCGCTAAGAACTTTTCCTTCTAGTATGTATAATTACCATATATTGGGTCTATTGCAAGCGTATTTTCAAATTGACACTCCGTTTCCTGTACGAGCAATATTTTTTTTGGTGATATAAGGGTATGTTTCATCCCCTTACACGGCCGCTAAGAACTTTTCCTTTTAGTATGTATAAATACCATACACTGGGTCTATTGCAACCGTATTTTCAAATTGACACTCCGTTTCCTGTACGAGTAATATTTTTTTTGGTGATATAAGGGTGTGTTTCATACCCTTACACGGCCGCTAAGAATTTTTTCTTTTAGTATGTATAAATACCATACAGTAGGTCTATTGCAACCGTGTTTTCAAATTGACACTCCGTTTCCTGTACGAGCAATATTTTTTTGGTGATATAAGGGTGTCTTTCATCCCCTTACACGGCCGCTAAGAACGTTTCCTTCTAGTATGTATAAATACCGTGCAATAGCTCTATTTTAGGCGTATTTCGAATTTGATACGTCGTTTCTTACACCTGCAATAGTTTTTCTTGTCATATAAGGGCGTTTTTCACCCCCTTGGACGGTCGCTAAGAAATTGTCCTTTTAGCATGTATAGTACCATTCCTTAAGCCTATTTTACTTGTAATTTTGTATTAATGCTTCGTTTCCCGTAGGGGCAATATTTTTCATATAATATAGGGTGTTTTTCACCCTCTCAGAATGCTGCTAAGAAAATTTCCTTGCAGACTTTATAATTGTCATCCATTAGGTCTATTTCGCCAGAATTTTGAAATTGATGCTCTTTTTTACAAATACTATTTGTTTTGTATTACTTTAGGGTGCCTTTCACCCACTTAGACGGCTACAAATAATTTGCGTCTATTATGTGTAAATGCAACACATTTTATTTGATTTCTGTGTATTTAAAATTATTTTTTATATTTTATAATGTTTACACGTACGTCTATGGATGTTCGGGCGTTTCCGTATAATTGGCTGCTAACTTTTAGCTGCTAACTTCACACCGATCCAAGATCACACATCAACAAACTGCGCTCAAATATCACCTACTACATCCATCAACACCACCTTATTATAAGTATTCTCCGGAAGCAGTACTGGAATCAGCCGACTTTCTGCTGTACTGGGATCGGCCTATAACAACTGACCGCACTATAGATTACAATAGACCAGATATAGTATTTATTAATAAAAGAGAAAAGTACGCATTGATAATAGATATTGCTGTGCCACTATCCCACAACATACGGAAAACTGAGGTCGAAAAAGAGACTAAATACGAGAACCTGGCCTACGAAATAAAAAACCTATGGAAGCTTCAGAAAGTAACTGTATACTTATTTGTGATGTCGGTAGAGGGAATTGTTACTAAGAATTTCCTTAAAAACCTAAAAGAACTCGAACTCTCTAAAAAAAATCCTCAATGTGGGGCAGCGCGCCGTACTACTGCAAACAACTCACATTGTTCGAAAATTCCTTGGATGACAGGAACTGAATTGTTTTCTCAACCATTAAATCAACCCGACCCAATCCTAATACCAATAGGGATAGTAGGAGCAAAGGAAAAGATAATAATAATAATAATAAACGTCTTTATTATTTTCGTAAGGGAATATACAATAATTACATAATAATTTCTTTTCTTTTCAAAATGGCGAAGTTCAGTTTTCCACATAAAAAATATGTGGTAACTATTCTTCCACTTAACCTTTACTTGTTTATTTAAAAATACCATTTAACAAATAAATGTTGGTTATATTTTTTGCAATGTGAAATAATTTATCAATACTCCAGGAAAAATGCGCAGAAAAAGAATTACTTGGGAGTTTTAAAATTTGTAAATATCGAGGTGCCTTTTTCGAATTATTGCTTTGTCACTTGCGCAGCCACATCGGAAAAGCGAGTTTTTGAATGTAATATCTCCTTTCCAACACATTTCATGATTAAAAGTTATTAGATAAAATTAAACTGGAAATTTCCTATAATTCATGTACTTAGTTGTAATTTTTTTGTGAAATTGTCTTGGCGTACGATTGTCATATGACACTATGTATTAATGAAAAATATTCTCTACACATTGTAAGCCGCTCAGGCCATAACGCTGTCCTATCTTACGATAAAATGAAAGCAGCGAATAACTCATATTAATTGTAGAGCAAAGTGACGATTAAATAACGAAACATCTAATTTTAGTGAAAGTTTATACATTTGTGGAATACAATCAGGTAAAAATTGTAGAATTCTTAGAGAACCCCCGAGTTGATTTACAATATCGCCATAAAAAGATCTTTGTTTTGAAGAATGGTGTCAAGTGGGGAAGATAAAAAATATTCAGAACAAGTTGTTATGGCTTTACTTCTGATTATACCTTTTTTTCGAGGTGTGAAGTTTTACTGATTTCTTTATTTTACGAGGGAAACCTAGATTAAATTATCCTGAGGATGTATCTAAATAGGAACGAAATGTCGATATTTTAAAAACATCATTTTATATCATATAATTTATCAGATAATGGCTTTGGAGTTTTCTTGTACTTCTGTATATTAAACATAATACTTTGCTTTATTAATAGAAGCAAAGTGGCTCACTTTCTACGAAGTACGTCAGCGGCGTTTTTAAAGGGTGAGCATTCTTATAAAATTTAAAAGCCGTTTAATATCTTGGTTATTATACAAAGCGTTCGTATAGGCCAATATTTCAAGTGCGTATAGTTTGGGTTAAAATAACGTTAAATGTGCCTGTAATTTATTTCCTGGTACTCTCAAATACACATGAGATAAACATAATATTAATCTTAAATTAAATAAAAACAAAGTTGCGCTCTTTTATGGAACTGACGGTGTAGTTGAAAATGTCAAATTTATTATAGTTCAGTTGATATTGGCTTGGCCCTGGCTTGGTCTTTCTTCACCTCGACCTAAAAGGTCTTTTGTGAATTACCCTACAACTAGTTGTTGCCCAGAATTCCAAGGCTTTTTGCAAAGCTTGTAATTTTCCTGGGAGCTAATTTCCCTATGTCTTCAGGCGTTAATTCCGTCTATTCTAGGTACTTTAGCCTAATGTGGATTAGTACATTGCATTCACAAAGTATATGTTCCGCAGTTTCAGTTACAGCTTCACAGTATCTGCATTTGTCATCTTCTGCCATGCCCATGTTCTTGAGATGATATCTCAAGGGGCAATGGCCAGTTAGAAGGCCTGTGATCAGCCTTTGGTCGAACTTTTCAAGGTCGAGAAGCCTTGTGGCATTCTTTGTTAAATAGGTTGTAAACCTTTTCGCTTGTCTTTGGCCTGAAGTATTCCTCCAGTAGGACTTCTTTTGTTCCTTTTCCCATTTTAGAACCTTCTTCGTTATGTGTCCCTTAGATAAGCCACGGAACGGTTCGGGTCCAAAACATGGGGCTTCAGCCCCCTTTTCTTGCGAGGCTATCTGCCAATTCGTTGCCTTCTATTCTCTCATGCCCTGGCACCTACATCAAAGTAACCTTGTTGTTTTTTGCCAGTTGCTTTAGGGATTGTCTGAATTCCCTCGAAGGCATAGGACCTGAGAGCCTTTAATGCTGCCTGGCTATCTGAAAGTATATAGATATTTGCCCTTTGAGTGCCTCTGTATAGGTATTCCTGGGCACATTGACCTATAGCATAGATTTCTGCCTGGAATTTAATTAAAAATTCCTGGCAGTCAACCTTGTTATGTATTTAGTTAGATTAAAACATATTTGAGAATAGCAATCCGCCTGTTTTCCAGTGTAGCCATATAAAAGGTTTAACTGTGGCAGACTCCATCATTCTCCATCATAAATCGTCTTTGCATTTTTTTTTTCAGACTATTATATGAGTCATATAATAAAGGATCCAGACGGGTGAAGCATATATAATAGTTTAGACCAGACAGTAGGAAAATATCTTTAAAGTATCAGTATTAGTAAATTCTCTGCTTGATCTGAATAAAATTCCCAAAGTTTTAAAGGCTTCTAAATTGATGTTATTTATGTGACGTATTATAAAGAAAAGTTCTGTGTCAAAAGTTGCTCCAAGATTCTTGAAAGACTGGGGTTCTTGAGGAACCGCGTTATCTATACTATAATTGAATTTAATAGGTGGGAATTTTGTCATGTAGAATATAATATTACATTTTGACACATTTATTTTAACAAAACTAAGTAAATATTTTGGAAATGGCTATTTTCTAATAGGTTGCAATCCTCTATGGAGCTACTAATCATAAAAAGTTTACGATCGTTGGCGTACATTAAGCAGTCAACTTGAGTAACTTCCACAGTAAATTATCCTGATGATGGCTCAAAATGGAAAGAAATATTAACAACCTCATTTTATATAAGATAGGGGCGAGCGTAGAGGCATCTTGACTGTGCATAAATTGTACAATGAAAATAAATGATATACCTTTGATATGTGAGCAACAGTTAAATAAAATAAGAAGAGAGAAATTTGGCATGTATTTCGATACCCCAGTGAAGCAACGTTCAGCGCGGTTAGTACTTGGATGGGTGAAATCCATCTTGGGAAACACAGAGATCTCGTCCTACCTTCTAGCGGTTTGTATATCAGCGTGTACGCGGAAGCTATGTAAGTTCAAGACGAGGATTACGTAGTGGATATACCATCCTTCGGAGGGAATGTAAAGCAGACGGTTCTTGCATGGTTGGCATGTTTAAAACAAAATGTTTTAAAGGTGATGTTTAAAACATCGCATCATCTTTTAAACAAATGTTTGAAACATATTTAATACCCAGTGTGATGTTTTAAGCAACTGTTTAAAACACAGTTTAAAACATACCATTTAAAATATTGAAACAAACTGTTTTAGAAAAAACAAAAAAAACAGTTCTTTTTCAACCCTGGTTCCTTGTCTATTAAATGTTAGGCAAGTAAAAGATCCCTACTCTTCGAAAGAGAAGAGGTTCGGCAAAATTTCCAGGTTGGGAGTAGCTCGTCTCCTGGCGTCAGTGATAGGCCCTGGTAGCTCAAATAGGCCGACGTTAAATATCAGATAATTTATTAGATAATGGCTTTGGAGTTTTCTTTTGAACTTCTTAATATTAAACATAATGCTTAATACTCCCTTTTTTTAAAACTTATTTACGAATGATACTGTGGAAGTTCTTTTTTCTTTAGCGAGGCGACGAAAGGTCGCCGTACTGAGGCTTTGTGGTCCTTTGTGGTAGCACAATGGGCCACGGCCTGAGTGCGGCGATTTGTACTGAGGATATACGACGATCTCGACCCACTTTCTAGCGGCTTGTATATCAGTGTATACGCAGAAGCTATGTAATTTAAAGACGAGGATTACGTAGTGGATATACCATCTTTCTGAGGGGATGTAAAGCAGTCGGTTCCTTGTCTGTTAAATGCTAGATAAGTAAAAGATCCCTACTCTTCGACAGAGAAGAGGTTCTGCAAAATTTCCAAGCTGGGGGTAGCGCGTCTCCTGGCGTCGGTGATAGGCCTTGGCACCGGAAATAGGCTGACGTTAAATAAATAAATAAATAGAAAGTTAAAATAGAAGGGCCCGACAATTGATCTTTGCGGAACAACAGATGTTTTCGAGAGACTTACACTCACTATAAGTCAATTCAAAAAAATTGTAGCTACGAAAATTCCGCGTATTTTAATTTTTTACCCATCTTTACGATAAAATATCTCCGATATATAAATTTTTGTCTGGGTGATTTCGAAGATAAGTTGTACATTAACTGTTTTACAATTTTAATGATACAAAAGAAGATTAAAAATTACTATTAATTTTTTGACTCTAAACATTTTTCATAACTGTTACAGTTATGTCTCAATTCATTATAAAGCTTCATTTTTGTTTTTTTGTTCAAATTGAGTCTACTACCAATGTTAATCTTGTTTCTAATATCTAGCCCAGTCCAATTTATTGTTTTTAACTATTATTAATGTTATTATTATTAATTATTATTTTATTAATAACATTGCTCCTCTTGTGATATAAAATCATTGCCGTCCTTCAACCAATTAGTTCAGGCAAAATAGGATGATGACGTCAGTTCAAAGCTCCACTGCTCCGACTATACTTAAAGTGACCACATTTGACCATATCTTGCTAATTCGGAATATACTGGAAAAAAAAAATCAGGTTTAATAATTAATGAGCGGGTAGGCGAAATCTGTATATTTTTTTGTTCAGATCTCAAAATTGATGACCGGGGGAGGAAAATATGAAAAAAAAAATTGGCGAACGAGGACGGGGGCGAAATATAAAACCAATACGGTAAGTTTTTGCGCAGTGTGGGACTTTTGCGGGACAGCTCCTCGAAAAACGAGACTATCCCGCCTAATTCGGGACGAATGCTCACTTTAACTGCTATAAGTTAATGACTTTGAAATGGCAGACGATCGGTTTTGACATACACAAAGACCAATGAATTAATTCCCACTAGTGAAAATTTTGTTCATTATAGTTCACCATATTGTCTACCAGCTCCCGCACTAAACTGATCAGACGTAATAGAAGTGAACTCATGCTCCGCGCGCCGCTGGGACCGCAAAAAAAATAAACTTAATATAATTCCTTAAATAATAATTCCACGTATCAACCGTGACGCGAATCTACTTGGAGATACTCTACGACTGTTACATATTAACAGACTATATTTAGCGGGTTTAATTTAATATAACATATATGTTATGAACCACCTATTAAAAAAAATTGTTGTGATTCGGTACAACTGTTGACGCTTTCCTAGTATAACCTTAATTATGTTACAGTTAGAGTTTTCTAATTAATTTGCAGATGATAGATTAAAATCTGTCTTGTACAGACTTGCAGAAAAAGGTTAGATCCGGTTCCCACAATTTGTCAGGACAATTAAGTTAATTGCCATTATCTCGAGCATTATCTTGTCATTTCTATGTAAAAATTATATGTACCGGGTACAACAAATAGTTTATTATTCTTTTCACAGACACGTGGACTATATTTTATTTGCCAGTCAGTTTCTAAAACCATAAATATCTCTCTTATAGAGAAATTTTCATATTAGTCTAGTCGTCGAATTCTGAACAACGTGTTGAAAATGTTAGTGCCAGTGTCAGGGCCAGGCTTAGTTTATCAAGCGCCCTCGTGCAAAATTTTAAAAGGTGTCCCTTTTTCTGGTCAAGCCAGAAAAAAAATGTTTTTTCCCTATCTCAGAATTGATGAGCGGGGGGTAAAATTCAAAACCTCATAAATTTTACTTGAAAAAAAAAAGCGACTTATACTAAGCTGGTGGCGCCCCCTGGGGTACGGCGCCCTCGTGTGGGACTCCCCCCCCCCAAAGGCCGGCCCTGGCCAGTGTATGCACTGAATATATAGTCTTGGAAAAAATAAGTACATTATCTGGAATGAGCGAGCAGATCTAAATGTGAAAGGCGTATGGCCGCGACTGCAAAATTTTTTTGAAAATTTTTGTATTACCGCTGAAAATTTATTAATTTTAAGTTCCCACCGCATTTGCAGGCGTATTTTTTAACATTTCTCAATTATTCGCAAGCCAATGGAAAGCGTATTCTTTCTAGATCCAGGCACTGCCCCTTGAAATTGTTGTTAACAAATGCTACAGATTTTTTTTTAAACAAAGCATACCTTAAAACTGAAGTGCCCATCTCTGCGCTTTGGCCGATCAGTAACTTACACCACAATATACGGTGATTGCAAAACTTCTTCACAGATGTAAATGTTAATTTTTGCGTTTTATCCCGATTTGAGCATAATTTATTTATAGAGAACCAAATCTCAGCAGTATTCTCAACTAGAGCAGTTTTTTGTGCCAGATTTAAGAAACTTTCATCAGAGCAAATTAGAATTGTGTCATCTGCAAACAATATACTTTTACTATGACTTAAGCAGTTAGGGAATTCGTTAATATATATATTAAGAATAAAAGGGGGGGGGTCCCAACACAGATCCCTGGGGTACTCCATGTTTGATACTTTCATAACTATAATCCATATTATTTACACATACATACTGAAATCTGTTTGATAGATAAGACCTAAATAGATCAAAAGGAATGTCTCTTATTCCATAGAAATCAAGCTTATGCTCCAGTATCTGATGTGACACACAGTCGAAAGCCTTGCTAAGATAATAATACCTTCCTCAAGGCTATCAACTATGTGTCCAATGAATCCAGAGATTGCTTGTGTCGTCGAGTGATTAGCTCTGAATCCAAATTGTTCAGCGTTTAATAAGGAGTTCGACTCAAGGTAATTAGAAAGTCTGGATTTTAATAAGATTTCAAGAATTTTACCAAAAATGGGTATGATGGATATAGGACGATAGTTGATATCATTTGTGTCTCCTTTTTTAAAAACCGGTATAACTTTGGCTATTTTAAACACATCAGGGAATGAGGCATGGCTAAAACAGGCGTTAAAAAGATTACACAGTGGCACAACAATAACATGGATACTTTCTTTCAATCTAGCGCTATTTATTCCAAAGACATCCAGAGAAGAAGAATTTTTGAAGATAAGACTACATTTATTATTTCCTGAGGACTCGTGGGGAAAAAAGGAACACGGGGGTTTCTGTAAATTATTAAGAAAATCAACTGCGTCCCTACCTAGATTATTAATAGTATTGATGGTATTCTCAGCTGCAGTTGCAAAAAAGTTATTACAGTCGTTACAGTTTATCTCGCAGATTCCATGGATTATTTAGTGACATTTCTCTCAAAATTCACAACATTCCAGCTAGTTTTGACTTTATTGTTAGACTTAGCAATAAACTGCTGTCATAAAGGACACTAAGAGAGTTACGTGAGGATTAATCACTCTTTATGGATCATGTGCAGCTGTCTGCCGAAATGAAACCTCGGTAAAAACCATCTTATTAAACTACTGTTTTAAAAAAAATCAAAAACTAATTTTTTTGTTTAAATTACCTGCGCATTCGCCAAATGCGCAGCTTCACCTACAAAAAATTTTCTGATAATTTGTTAACTTGGAAAAAATAACGATAATTAAAAATTTCCCCTTTTATATAAATTAAGAAATTTAATTAATCTTAACGAAAGTGGATAAAACTATGACTTTTATTTATTAGTGCAAAAGTATTTAAACGGCTAAACACGGGGCTAAACATCAAAAAAAGACAAAGTTCAGTGACCTATTTCTTTATTTCTTATTTTTTTTTATATAGATTTATGAAAAGTCTTTTAGATTATAACATTCCTTGTACTATTTCACATTCGTAATTAGTGCCTCAAGATACCATAAATTTCATACGTTTCAAGATGAGGCTATATGATATTGTTCCTAAAATATAAAAAAGGTAAAAATAGGCGCCTGGGTCGCTTTAACTTCCGTTCGTGTTCCTCTGTTTAATAAAAGACGAGAGACATAAAAACATAATCTGCAACCCTCAGTAATATCATAGCAATCTTTTCCCTTTATTGAATTACAGAATATGCCGCGCTAGAAGATGAAATCCTGTGCAGGTAGAGGTCGAATTATTGTGGTAATTTTTGTCAGTTATCTTGTAGCCGGTTTTAATGAGGTGTTTAGCAGGGTTGCCAGATGCACGCGCGTTTCAGTAAAAATAACACTATTAGTACTTCCTTTGCTTATTTCCAGTACAGTTTAGACAAGGTTAGGAATTATATTAAGTTTCCTTTCTTTAATAATAAGGGACAAAGAAAGAAGAAAGAAAATACGCTTTTCAATAGCATCATCCTAACCTTTCTTCTCGTTAGATATCAATTTAATAAGAAGAGAACAAGATTAGAGTCCGCTGAAATCTAACTTGGAATCTGTGTGAGTTGTTAATTCACGTACGATTTCATTTGTGTTGCGCAGAAACATTATTTCAATAATGCCGAAAAATAGTAATAACAATCAATTAATCCTTAATTATAGTTGCAATAATTTTGTGCACCAATGGTGAAGCGAAAAACGCCATTGTTGAATTTTAAAACGTGTATACGCATAAATGGGAAGAATCTGTTCTCCATGTAAAAACTAGATTTCCTAGGATTATATCTTCCGTTGCGTCCACGTCCTTAAAGATAGAGGTAATTTTTTATATGTTTGTATTAGTTTCCTTTACTATGCATCTCTTCGCTTGTTTTTAAAATCAAACAATCCAGATCTCGCCACGAGGAGCTAGCTCCATATATCGAGTTCTTGTAGAAAAACTCGTTTTTTCTTGCTGTAGATTGCTCTCCAATGTTTCTGCCTTCGATGCCATGCACTTTATCAGACGTCAATCTTATTTCTAATCACTTTCTTAATTTTATAATCATTTTTATGGAATTCTCTCGTTGATCCTTGTGCTAAGATCGATGTCTTGAAAACAGATTTGAGTAGCCTATAAAAGTCCTATTAATTCAGTTGTCGACCCAACACGCGGGGTTTCCCGAGAGATTAAACAAGTTAATCATTCCATTAAGAAAAAGAACGAGGATTCAGTAATACCGTTTATTATATAAAAGTTCAAAAGTATATATATGCATATATTGGTAAATCGCCCGTCTGATTATACACAAGTTTTATCAGAATCTGCATACCAAACATGGCAAGGATGGACACATTCCGTGGAGGATGTTTGATCACAAGTATATGCAATGGAAAGTAGGAGCATCAATCGAGTGACACAAAAGAATTCAACTATTTCTTAGAAAAAATGGCACACACAAAAAAAAAAGCTGTGAACCCGAAACAGAATCCGAATCTGCCATCAGATTTGGTCTATGTCATCGGAATTTTTTTCTACATTCGATGAAAGTCAAACGTACTCAGTTTTCAAGAGAAATTTTGACTGACTGAGAAAAATTCCGATCACATAAGCCAAATGTGATGGCAGATTCGGATTCAGCGCATAAAAATATATAATATATTTTGACAGGTTTTTTTTCAGGTTCACGATTTTTTTTTGTGTGTGCCAATGTGTTAGATCGCATTTTAAAAGAACTGATGCGAATGGAATTCGAAAATTTATAGTACCTAAAATTGATTTCCAAGCATATGTCTACACAGGATTAAAAACTGAGAAACGGTAATTTATTAAAAAAAAATCTTTCGTGATGAACTGAATCAGATGATTTCTAGAAATACAAATTTTTCCGAGGTAATAGAAATTTTTTATTTTCGTTGTCATTTTCGATCGAAGCATCATCAGTCTGTAGATCAGAGTCCAGATATGGATTTACTACGTCTAGAATAGTTTCTCGACAATAGGCTTCTTGCACAAAATATAATTTTAGCATTTTTAGAAGCTTTACTTAATACAAAACACAGCGTGTAAAGGATTTTTTCTTATTTTTTCTTTTACAGACGGTATTCAACATTAAAGTTTGAATAAATCCGTTAGACGCGCAAACAACGTGTGACGTCATGTGTCAGGAGACGCACAGCTCTAGCGTACATTTTAAATTAATTCCATTCATGGATGTTGCCCTTGTAATAACTTTACACAAAATCGGACGTTGTAAAAACGGTAAAATAAAAAGTTTATAATATTGAACCGGTAATTGAATGGTACCCACAAGGAACTCGACATGTAATTGTGTCCTCTTGATGAGTTCTGAGTTATTTTATTTTTAGAACAAGCGAGGAGCTGCATAGTAAATGAAATAGAAACAAATATGTAAAAAGTTACCCCAATCTTTTTAAGGATGTGACGGGACTGGAAGATGTAATTCTAAAAAACCTACACGGAAAAAAGCTCCACTGATTACAAGATGAATAGACTTTATCCAAGAATATCTTAGTTTCACTATTCCTCAAATAAAATAATACTTACTTCGAGTATTATGTTATTCTTAAATAATGAGATTAGCTTGTTCTCCATTTAAGAATAAGCCGTTATTGAATCGAGGAAAGCGTAGTGGTTGTTTTAAGGTGCAGATAGATCTCGTTCTAAGTAATTCTTATTTCAATTGACGCGTCAATAGCTGAAATCAGATTTGTTTTACACAAAAAAGATAGTAAAGGTCTTTTGATATCGATTCAAATTTGGTTAAAATTGGATGAGTAATAACTAAGCTACGAAGGTGTTACCGTGAAAAATGGGACACACTGTATATGAATAATATGTTCTTGATTCGAAACATTGAAGAAAATACATATTCGTAAATCAAACTATAACATATTTTTAAATCAAGCCTTTGGCACTACCTGAAATTAGAATAGCTGCATTTATTACAAAGTTTTTGTTGTGCATTTTTATTTAAAAAAGGGTTGATTTTTAGAGAAATCACAATAGGCATTTTTTTTACCGAAAAAATTTATGCAATATTATTGTTCAGCATGCTTTAGAACCCCTATATCAAAATTTAGCCACGTTTTGATTTATCGTTTTCGAATAACGGCCCCCTTAAAATTACATTTTTCAAATATTAAATAATTAATAACTTAGAAATGAATTGTTTTTCTAAATTTGGTCTACGAAATTTGATGAAAAGTGAATATAAATAGAAAATGAGAATTCACTTTTTTCCTAAAAACAATTTGTTTCCCCGTTATTAATTATTTAATACTTGAAAAATATTATTTTAGGTGGGCCGTATTTCTAAAACTGTAAATCAAAATATCATTCAATTTTGGATATAGAGGTTCTAAATGCTCATGAATAATATTGCATTAGTTTTTCAGTAAAAAAATGTTGCTTAATATGACTTCTCGAAAAACCGACCTTTCCCTTCTAAATAAAAATGCGCGCCAATGACTGAAATATGTAATGGAACAATAATTAGATGTTAATCGACTTACCTTAAGAAAATTGATTTCTCAACTTAGTGGATATACAAGATGCTTTCACCATAAATACAACAGTAATTCTCTGAGAATTATCTATATAAAATGGCTTCTTAAAGTGTTTTCAGTTTAAATCAGAAAAAATAAAAAACATAATGTATAGTTCTAAGATTTTTATTATGACACATACGAGTAAGTGTACAACAAATTCAAAAAATGGGAATTGCACAATTTAAAAATAACAGTACATAGGTCCTATTCTATTTTTACCAAAAAAAGTAAAATGTATTTTTTATAAGTATAACATAACAACACATTCACATTATATAAAATAAATAACGAATTCATAAAACTCAATATAAACGCTAAATAGCAAAAATATTTTGTACTATAGAGAAGTAAATAAATTATAAATTTAATGTACAGCCAACTAGGAAAATTTGGTAACACAATTTAAATATAATAAATAATTCGGCTCTTACGTGCAGATTTGGTTAACATAATATGGAATATTTTTTATTATCGTTTTATCAAAAGTTTTGCTTTTAAAAGAAATCAATTTTAATGCTATTCGATTTTTGGCAACAAAACAAAAAATCACATTTCAAAAATTCAAATAGTTTGTATATAATTTAATAATTTGGAAATAGCCAAAGTATAAAGGACGCCCAAATACACGTAAAGAACAAAGTAATTTTTAGTATATCTTATGTACAGTTTTAAAATAAAGTAAGCAGTGAAAAAATAGTAGAAAACCGCTGCCCAAGGAATCACTACTTCCACATCCAGATTTTCTATCCATGTCTCTCACAACGAAAAAATAGGTGGTGATAGGGGTTAGTGGGGGGTGGATGAAGTAAAAAAAATATTTTAAGGTTTTTGGTTCTTGTACACAGTACACACACTAAATCACAATCTTTTCTCATCCCCTTTAATAATGGTAATGGGGGTGGCTAATGCCAAAAAGTTCCAGATCTCGTTAAAATACATAGATGTACCAAATTTCAAGTGAATGTCTTAAACGGTTCCAGAGTAAACGTGCGCACAAAAAAGTTACAGACAGACAGGCAGGCAGGCAGGCAGGTAGACAGACAGACAGATTTTTTTTTTACTCAAACTTAAAATCTCGACGTTTCATGACATATTCTAAGCCTATTTGAACAGTGAAATTTTTTAAAATTTGTCGTTACTATACTTCCTCTGGACGTGGAGTAAAACAGAAAAAATAAACATTTTTGCAACTATTTTTGGCAGTATCCATGGCAGGAATAAAAAAAAATTCCTAGATTTTACACTTGTGTTTGGACGCACTTTGCTTTGGTTACTTCAAAAATATCGAATTAAAAAATGTTTAAAGCTGAATTTTATATTTTTTGCGGAGCCTGTATGCTTTACCTATACTTTAACAGTGTTAAAAGAGGTTTCTTTTCAAGCAAATTTTTATCAAGGCAGGTTCAGGATTTTTCAAATAATTTAAATATTGCTATAAGCAGTTCAAACCAAATGTATTTTTTTTCTTAAAAAAATTATTATTTATTGTTGCAACATTGCTCCAATGTTGAAGTATATTTTTTTGTTTATAAAGTGTAAATTAATATTAAGGATCGAAAAGTTGCTGATTTTTTCGCATGCCCATTCTGATGGTGCTATTAAAAAAAATTGTAATGTTGAATACTAGTATTAAAAAAATAGTAAATTTTAAACCATTATTCGAAAAAAAAACAATTTAAAATAAAGCTCCACAAATTGTTTTATAACAATTTGTTTATTTAAAAATAATGAAAATAAAAAATAACAATTTTTTCAATAGCACCATCAGAAAGAGCATGCGAAATTATAACTGTTCGTTCCTTAATAGGTATTAATTTTTTATACTTTATAAATAAAAAAATACATTTCAACTCTTATTTTTTTAAGAAGAAAATTAAGGAACCTGATTTGAATTTTTAAAAGCCCCATCGAGTGCTGAAAAAACATTATTGAAAGTGTAGATGTTTAGAATTGATTTAAATATTTTTAAACTTCATTATTATTATTATAGCCAGGCCGCTTGGAAAGTGCCGAAGAACGATCATTATTACGTTTGCGTACGGGTAGCTGTAGATCCTAAACTATGATGGATGCCCTTGCAGACTTTTTTATGGAAAATTCGATGGTCTACAAAAAGGTTCAGTGCACTTATGTCGAATCTATTACCATTTTCGCTACGTAAGCGACGAAAGGTTAAAAATCACTATCCTCTAATTCTTAACAATTTTCGTAAGACTTTTTAAACAAATTCGATGACCTTAAAAGTACTCACAAATACTTTTCCTGTCGAGCTGAATCGAATGGCTCCAAGAAATAACGTTTTCAAGCACCGGGAAATTAATGCAAGTGGTTTTACCAATTGCATTGCAATATATAGTATTTCTTCCTTATTCCACTATTTGCATATCACACATCAGACAAAATAAAACCCTTGCACTATTCACTGTTAAATGATTCTCCATTAACTGCACACAACACAACGAAAACGGCAAGCGCTATGATAGAGGCCCGTCGACGCATGTGCAGAAAATAACATTTAAGAATAAGTGTATTTGAAGTCAATCGAATATTGAACCTTTTGGGTCAAGAATTATATAGTTCTCTATCAAGAATACTTTTTAATTAGCTTGAATTAAACTCTTCTCTTAAATGAATATGAATTTTAATCTTAACTTAAATATAAAATATTCTACCTGAATAGAATGATGCTTGGAAGTCAACACCATATAAATATTTGATAGAAATATCGACTATTATTTAACCTAGACTTCTACTCTTGTATGAAATTTAAAATTTCAAGAATAGGATTATTCTTGGAGACAGTATAGGATTTTTTCCGTGTAGTTTTCAGACGGCGAGTAGACTCGATCCATAGCCACTTTTTCGCTTATAGGAAAGAGCTGCTCTCAAAAAAAGAATTTTTGCTATTTGTCACTAAACCATAAATGAACCACCACTATGAAATCGTATGCAAATTAAATCTCGGAAGGTTTTAAGTGGACTGTAAGTGTTGGGTGTATATAATGGAATATAATATGTTTTAACATTTAAACATTTATAAACGACAATATCCGAAGGCAATAATTGCAAATAGTTCTATAAAATTGGATGGAATAATATAAAACATTTATTTGTTACATTGCTGTTGTAAATAAATGAACTATTTATTATGTAACATAAACGTTAAATTCAAAGGACCGTTAAAACTTTATTACCGGAGCAACAACAGCCGTGTTGCTTACCGTTAAACGTAATAAGAGGTCCGACAAAAAACCGCTGATATGTTTTGACGTGGAGCATTACTACACTGATACTTTTTATATTCGATGGTTTTTATATTATGCAGCAGCTAATTTTGCATTATATAGATAAACTCCTTAATACAAACGAGTAGAACAAATAGTGCAACTAAAGGGGAGTTGTCTTAAAGTAATTATCACTCAATGAATAGACATGAAATATAGACTATCGGCCTTTTCTAATTCAAGGTCACTAGTAAATGCAGGGAGTGATAACGGGGACACTCGAATTGCGCACACATTAAAATCAGGTACTTTATTCCCATACTGAACTGCGCTCACTGTTCCCAGGTACTAAAAGTAGGAATAACTAAATATGGTCTAAATGTTGGCATTATCTTAATTTTACTTCCACATCCAGTGGAAGTATAGTAACGACAAAAAAATTTTTAAAAATTTTTATTGTTCGAATAGGCTTAGAATGTCACGAAACGTCGAGATTTTAAGTTTGAGCGAAAAAAAAATTTCTGTCTGTCGGTCTGTCTGTAACTTTTTTGTGCGCACGTTTACTCTGGAACCGTTTGAGATATTGGCTTGAAATTTGGTACACATATGTACTTTAACGAGATCTAGAACTAGATTATATTTTCGTCTTGTTCCGTCAGTCGAAGGGTTGGGGGGTAAATTTGGGGAAAATAGGTAAATCAAGCAGGTAAGAGTCCATAAAATTGGTATTTAGTATATACAAGAGAAGCTGAGGTCTCAAAAAAAAAAATTTGGTATTAGCCACCCCCATTACCACCCCCACCTCATTATTAAAGGGGATGAAAAAAATGTGATTTAGTGTGTGTACAAGAACCAGAAACCTCAAAATATTTTTTTACTTCAACCACCCCCCACTACCACCCCCTATTGCCACCCCCGCCCCACTACCGATGTGGGGTATCATTTTATGGGTTTTTGGGGTAGAGGATTTCAAATATTATATTGTTAAAGTTCCATAGATAATTATTTCCACATAAAAATTTTTTCGTTGTGAGTGACTTGGATAGAAAATCTGGATGTGGAAGTAGTGATTCCTTGGGCAGCGGTTTTTTACTTCCACATCCAGTGGAAGTATAGTAACGACAAAAAAATTTTAAAAAATTTTTATTGTTCGAATAGGCTTAGAATGTCACGAAACGTCGAGATTTTAAGTTTGAGCGAAAAAAAAATTTCTGTCTGTCGGTCTGTCTGTAACTTTTTTTGTGCGCACGTTTACTCTGGAACCGTTTAAGATATTGGCTTAAAATTTGGTACACATATGTACTTTAACGAGATCTAGAACTAGATTATATTTTCGTCTTGTTCCGTCGAAGGGTTGGGGGGTAAATTGGGCTAAATTTGGGGAAAATAGGTAAATCACGCAGGTAAGAGTCCATAAAATTGGTATTTAGTATATACAAGAGAAGCTGAGGTCTCAAAAAAAAATTTTGGCATTAGCCACCCCCATTACCACCCCCACCCCATTATTAAAGGGGATGAAAAAATAATGTGATTTAGGTTGTGTACAAGAACCAGAAACCTCAAAATGTTTTTTTACTTCATCCACCCCCACTACCACCCCCTATCACCACCTCCACCCCGCTACCGATGTGGGGTATCGTTTTATGGGTTTTTGGGGTAGAGGATTTCAAATATTATATTATTAAAGTTCCATAAACAATTATTTTCACATACAAAATTTTTTCGTTGTGAATGACTTAGATAAAAAATTTGGATGTGGAAGTAGTGATTCCTTGGGCAGCGGTTTTCTGTTTCTTATTGGGATACAAAAAAATTAAAGAATAACTAACAAACTAACAATCTAACAAACTAACTAACTAACGAAGATTTTATGAGCACAAGACAGTCGAGTGGATCAGTTTATACATTTTTTAGTGGAAAATTATATCGAAAGTGATTCTTTATTTCCACCGACAATATCGGCTGCAAAAACAGCAAGTATTTTAAGGACCACATATGCATGTGAATCATTTCATTCAAAGTTTAAAAGTGAACCGGACCTAATCTAATCAATATGGCGGATCCAACATGGTGCATCTAATATGGCGGACCCAACATAGTGGATGCAATTTGAACCCTGCCTATCACCCATGTCTAACTATGTGAGATAAACAATCATTATAAAAAGCGTTGTTTTACATATGAGAATAGATATCACAAGTTATAATAGACATTACTATATGTTTTGCTCGGTCTCCCTTTATGCTACGTCTAACAGCACCGCGTCTTTTATGGCGGTTGCTTGTTAAGCGTACGATCTCAATAAAATTTAATATTACTTCCACATCCAGTGGAAGTATAGTAACGACAAAAAAATTTTAAAAAATTTTTATTGTTCAAATAGGCTTAGAATATCATGAAACGTCGAGATTTTAAGTTTGAGCGAAAAAAATTTTTCTGTCTGTCTGTCTGTCTAACTTTTTTTGTGCGCACGTTTACTCTGGAACTGTTTAAGATATTGACTTGAAATTTGGTACACATATGTACTTTAACGAGATCTGGAACTAGATTATATTTTCATCTTGTTCCATCGAAGGGATGGGGGGTAAATTGAGGTAAATTTGGGGTAAATAGGTAAATCAAGCAGGTAAGAGTCCATAAAATTGGCATTTAGTATATAAAAGAGAAGCTAAGGTCTCAAAAAAATTTTTGGCATTGTCCACCCCCATTACCACCCCCACCTCTTATTAAAGAGGATGAAAAAAAATTGATTTAGTGTATGTACAAGAACCAGGAACCTCAAAATATTTTTTTACTTCATCCACCCCCACTACCAATGTGGGGTATCGTTTTATGGGTTTTTGGGGTAGAAGATTTCAAATATTATATTATTAAAGTTCCATAACCAATTATTTCCACATACAACATTTTTTCGTTGTGAGTGACTTGGTTAGAGAATTTGGATGTGGAAGTATAGTGATTCCTTGGGCAGCGGTTTTTTTATGTGGTTATGACCGTCTAATGTTTACTTTTTTTTTTTAAATATATCCAACCAATAAACAATAATTATACGAAGCGTTGTTTTACATATTAGATAAATTTGGAAAAATTGTGTTATCTTAACTAAAAATGAAAATTTACATGTCTTGAAAATGTGAAATCTATAACACTGAACCAAAGTGTGCGCAGTTCGAGTGTCAAATTAGGAGTTCATTAGGGATGTGAGCGCAATTCAGTGGCACCGGTGATAATGTAGAAGAACGCACTACCGGGCGTCAAAATGACGCGACACCAATTTATTTCTCAGGGGGCGCCAGTCGCGTATTACCCCGTTCTTCTACCTCCCAGGCGGGTTCTAGATAAGATGCACTTCGGTAGCCGAGTAATGGACCAAGGCTGCACTACCACAGATCGGAAACTACGCTCTCTCTGGACCTGAATTCCCTCGTTAGGGGTTTAGGCACCTCTTAATTTCCTGAATTTTTGCATAAAAAAATCCCAACCGAAGAATTTCTCTGCGGAGGGATTAGTTTTGGTACGCGGAAATCACGTTTTGGTCCATTAATAACGGAATACATTTCTCAAAAAACGCATAAAAAAATCCCTATCAAACCTCCGTAAAGCAACCAGAAGGTCGAACGTTAATGCGAATTAACTCGACACATCCGGTTTTCTATACGAAAGTTCCAGGGATTATAGACCGTCAACAGGCCTCAAGATCAATTAAGAAACAATAGTTCAAAGAATCCGTTTATTTAACAGAATTGGTTATACAAAATTCTCAAGATAAGAATCGCGCCTTCCCCAATCAAGGTAGTGACTTTCAGACTATACAAGCGAGAGCGCTCACGCCAACGATCGATTAGGCAGAAAAGATTCATACATACCTTCTCAGAATCAAAATGCGAGCTTTTAGAATCGTTTCAGACTCTGGGTAAATGAATAATTAAGGCTGACTGAAATTAACTTAAAAAAGTTTTACTAAATGAATTTAGTTTCGCCAGAGACTACTTAGCTTTAAAGTTCTTGTATCGTGGAGATTCACGTACTCAAACACATTCAGAGGACTTGGCTTTTCTACCATCGCTTGTCTGGACCACTCAACGCGCTCGACCAAATTGCGAGCCGCTGGGTCAATCCAAACTCTTTCTATGCGAGAAACCGGCCTTGTACATGTGCATTGATTTTTATCAATTTTTGCTTATCGGCACTACGCCGGCTTTGACAAAATCTTCTATTTTGCCTTTCGGATGCAGTGCATCGTTAAAATTTTATGCTCATACTTTAGAATCGGGCTTTCAATGACCGTACCTCAAAGGTCAATGTCTTTGGTTGGGGAATAAAAAATAAAAAATAATTTAAATTATATTTTCGTGGTACTTTTTAAACTGACTTTGTGGTACTTTTGAAAAATCCATTTTAAGACCAATTTTGGCGTACTTTTGAAAAATCGATTTTCGAGCCTTTCAAATTTCAAGGTACTTTTGAAAAACTAATCTGTGGGTGAAATTTTGGCGTACTTTTGAAAAATCGATTTTCAAGCCAAATTTCAAGGTACTTTTGAAAAGTTAATCCGCGGGTGAAATTTTGGCGTACTTTTGAAAAATCGATTTTCAAGCCAAATTTCAACGCAGTTTTGAAAAATTAGTCTGCAAGTGAAATTTTGGCGTACTTTCGATAAATCGATTCCTGGGCTAAATTTTGACGCCCTTCCAAAAATATTATTTTTCAAAGTCCAATTTATGGTACCTTTGAAAAAGTATATTATTCATAAATCTTTGTCATTATATACTTCTACTCTCATATTCTGAACCAAAAACATTTTTCCTAAGTGAAAATTCGGTGTTTCTTCGAATTTTCACCTGGTCATTTCCAACGCCTTATAGAACCCAAAACGGCCCTTGTGGACTGATCTGCGCCTCTGCAGACTCCCAAAAATGTCTTCAAATGAAATTTTTGCCTAAGTCGAATTTTGATTATGTCTTCAACTTAGGACGATTTTGGAGAGTTCTACAACAATAAAAAAGGGTGCATAATACTGTATACTAGTTCGCTCTGATGTCTGATGCACAGTGGGTTCAGAATTTACTCACAATTAAAAATGTTTGGCTAATATTCTGAAACTTTTGAATCAGATCCAGAATAAGCTTGTGGTTGCAGAAAAAATAGTTTTAAACATCTCATTGATGAATTATGGTGGTTTTTAGGGGATAGAAATCAAAACAAATTAGTAATATTATGAAATTTCGGATTCGCATATAGAATTCAATCACCGAATAAATGAAAAATTAGTGAATGAGAAAAATATCTTTAATAAAATTCTAAAGCTTCGAATTCGTATGAATTCGACCTTCCGCATAAACTAAATTTTCCGGCTGTGCTTGCAGTGTGGGGGGAGTGGGAAGGGGACCCAAACAGGTTTCTTGGGCGTAAATCAAGAAGGCTTAGGGTCAAAATGTAGATTGTTATGAAAAATTATCCTCTTAAAATTCTGCCCAAGTATGATCATATACATTTTTTTTTTGTAGAATTTGGAACTTTTTCCACAAATGAAATTATGTCAAAATTTTTCTTTTCTGGGAAAATTCGTAGACCTATGAAAGTTCTTTAAGGTTTAATCTCGTTCAAAATTTTCTTGCGAACAATTTGGTATCTTTATTTTTGCGATGCGATTGCTAGGACCGGAGATAATTCCAGTTTTCCCACAAATGAGCTAAGAATATCAAACTTTCTCTTTTCTGAGAAAACTCGTAGACCTATGAAAGTTCTTTTATATGTCTAGGTCTAGTTTTGTTCAAAATTTTATTGCGAACAATTTTGCGATGCAACTACTAGGACCGGAGATAAAAAGGAACGGTTGATTGACCTGGTTGGTCACCTAAGGATTCTGGGATCAATTGACCTCGAATCCATGACTAAACCCACTGACTTTATGCCAATGAAGCGGAACTTTGACTGTCCGTTGGATGTGCTAATCGAGAGCCGTCAGAGGAGCAAAGTCGAAGTCCTGCAGTTGGAGAAGGGGTCACTCATCTGGCACACAGATGGATCGAAGCTGGCTGAAGCGGTTGGCGTGGGCGTAGCGAGGCCTAACTGCAGCCTATACAGAGCTTTAGGCAAGACCCCAACCATCTTTCAAGTAGAAATATATAGACCTATGTGACCAGGTATGCTTAAATAAAGGCATTCGAAGGGCAAAGATCTACATACTCTCAGGCAGCCAGGCAACGTTAAAAGCTCTCAGGTCCTACACCTTTGACTCTAAAATTGCCTGGGAATGCAGACAATCCTTGAAGCAACTGGCAAAAGACAACGAGGTTACCTTGATGTAGGTGCCAGGGCATGAAGGAATAGAAGGAAACGAATTATCTGACGCCCTTGCAAAAAAAGGTGCCGAAGCCCCATTTTTTGGGTACGAACCGTTTTGTGGCTTATCCAAGGGACACATAACGGAGGAGGTCCAAAAATGGGAAAGGGAACAGTCCTTCTGGGGGAATACTCCAAGCCAAAGACAAGCGAAAAAGTTAATCACTTATTCGACAAAGAATGCAACATGTCTTCTCGAAAAGTCCGACTTAAAGCTGATGACAGGCCTTTTAACAGGCCATTGCTCCTTAAGATATCATCTTAAGAACATGGGCAAGGCAAACAACGATACGTGCAGATACTGTGATACTGCAGTAGAAACTGCGAAACACATTCTTTGCGAATGCAAGATGATAGTTCGCACTACGCTAAAGTACCTGGTGGAACTAACGCATGCAGATATAGAGAAACTAGCCCCTAGGAAAATCACAAGCTTTGTAAAAAGCTTGGGACTCCTAGGCAACAACTAATTATAGGGTAAGTCATAAAAGATCTTTTTAGGTCGAAGTGAAATAGGGCTGAAAGAGCCGAGCAACCCACAGTGGCGAGAAATGCCAGTGTTCCACCCAAATTACTCTAGAGGTCGTAAACTTTAAGTTATTAAGACATTTTTTTTTTAAATGTTCGTCTTGAATTCACCTATCGATCCCTCTAGCCGGATTTTGAAATTTCATTTTCATTTTTTTAAATTTTTAATAGAAAATCATATTTTTACAAAAAAATACTGTTTTTTCTATTAAATTTATTCTAACAGGCCGTAAATTTGAGTTTTCGTAACAATTTTTTTTTTAATTCTTCGTCTTTTAATCAGCTATTGATCTGTCTAGATGAATTTTTGATTTAGTTGTTGACAACTGTCAAAATTACTGTCAAATATAAAAAAATACGATTTTTAGATAAATAATTCATACAATAACAGGTTGGTGTTCAGAAAAATATATATAGTGTTTTCAATGTACCTGGTTCCGAAGTTGACAGGAAAATATGTATTTCTAAATTTGGCAGCTGCCATAATTGTTGTCAAATTTCCAAAGATAGATGGAAGAGCTTATTAATTTTAAAAATACCCTGTAAATGTATAGAAAAATAGATATATATTGTTTTTGATCTGTTTGATTTAGTAATTGACAGGAAAATATGAGTTTTACATTTGGCAGCTTTCATAATTGCTGTCAATTTTCAAAATATAGAGGTAGCACCTTATTCATATTTTAAAAATGCACTATAAATGTATAGAAACATAGATATATATTGTTTTTAAACTGCCAGATTTAGTAGTTGACAGGGAAATATGGTTTTTAAATTTGTCAGCTGCCATAATTGCTGTCAAATTTCAAAAAATAAAAGTTAGAGTTTATTAACTTTAAAAATACCCTATGAATATATAGCAAAACGGATACAAATTGTTTTCAATGTACCTGGTTCCGAAGTTGACAGGAAAATATGATTTCTAAATTTGGCAGCTGTCATAATTACTGTCTCATTTCAAAATATAGAGGTAATAGCTTATAAATTTTAAAAACACCCTATAGATGTATAGAAAAATAGATATATATTATTTTTTATCTGTCTGATTTCGTAACTGATAGGAAAATATCATTTTTAAATTTGGCAGCTGACATAATTGCTGTCAAATTTCAAAACATGGAGGTACGAGCTTATTAATTTTAAAAATACCTTATAAATGTATAGAAAAATTGATGTATATTATTTTTGATCAATCTGATTTCGTAAGTAATAGGAAGATATAATTTTTAAATTTGGCAGCTGCCATAATTGCTGTCAAGTTTTAAGGTGTGCAGATTAGAAGTTATTAATTTCAAAAATACCCTTTGAATGTATAGACAAATTGATATATATTATTTTTTATCTTCCTGATTAATGAATTGACAGGAAAATATTCTTTTTAAATTTGGCAGCTGCCAAATTAGAAATCATATTTTCCTGTCAACTTTGGAACCAGGTACATTAAAAACAATTTGTATCCGTCTTGCTATATATTCACAAGGTATCTTTAAGGTTAATAAGCTCTAACTTCTATTTTTTGGAATTTGACAGCAATTATGGCAGATGTCAAATTTAAAAACCATATTTCCCTGTCAACTACTAAATCTGGCAGTTTAAAAACAACATATATCTATTTTTCTATACATTTATAGTGCATTTTTAAAATTAATAAGTACTGTATTTTGAAAATTAACAGCAAACTGCCAAATTTAAAACTCATATTTTCCTGTCAATTACTAAATGAAACAGATCAAAAACAATATATATCTATTTTTCTATACATTTACAGGGTACTTTTAAAATTAATAAGCTCTTCCATCTATCTTTGGAAATTTGACAACAATTATGGCAGCTGTCAAATTTAGAAATACATATTTTCCTGTCAACTTCAGAACCAGGTACATTGAAAATACTATATATATTTTTCTGAACACCAACCTGTTATTATATGAATTATTTATCTAAAAATCGTATTTTTTTTTTATATTTGACAGTAATTTTGACAGTTGTCAACAACTAAATCAAAAATTCATCTAGACAGATCAATAGCTGATTAAGAGACGAAGATTTAAAAAAAAATTGTTGCGAAAACTCAAATTTACGGCCCGTTAGAATAAATTTAATAGAAAAAACAGTATTTTTTTGTAAAAATATGATTTTCTATTAAAAATTAAAAAAAATTAAAAAATAAAATTTCAAAATCCGGCTAGAGAGATCGATAGGTAGATTCAAGACGAACATTTAAAAAAAAAAGAATGTCTCAATAACTTAAAATTTACGGCCTCTAGAGTAATTTGGGTGGAACACTGGCATTTCTCGCCACTGTGCGACCCCTTGAACAATCTACAATATGGACAGCAGTAGGATCAGTATAATTTTTTTTTAAAACAGAAACAGTGTTCATCTTAATACATCAGCGTCGAGTCTCTTTAATAAACAAATTAGAAGTAATTAATAAGAAACCAATAAAATAACTTTATTTATACCGGTCATGTGTAATACATCTTCATCTTTTTCACAATCCATAAATTATTCTTTGTTGTATGACGCGTTTCACAGGATCATGCCATCCCGCGGTTGCGTTAAACGCTCGGCATCACCAAAACTTTTTTTCTATCAAATCTGGAGCACCTTTCCCCCCACCACGAGTACAGCCATCACGACCTGGAAAATCTAAAGTTTTATTCAGGACGTCAAAATGACCATCTCCCTAAATTTTCAACACTTTCCGAATTATTTCCGCCAACTCGTCATGTAACGTCTAATTTTACGGAACTAACAGTAATACGTATAAGAATTTTAAGTCAATGCCTGTGGATTATTTGACACAGAGTTACAGTTAGTTGTTATTGAAGCCGTTGTTACAATACCGCTTGGAAATCGAGTTGGCAACCTTGCTTTTAATCGAGATGCACTTACGGCAAGGTGCATAGTGTGTTACCCACGCTGGTTTGCGTGTAATGCTCGCAACGAAGTTTAGACGTACTAAATCATGAAATCAACTCGAACCTAATAAGGTGCAACGGTTGTCAAATTAACCGTGCATTTTTTACGTAAATACGGCAATCAACTAAATTTATTATGATAAGATTTTATTTCCTCGTTTACGTCAGTATATCGCCGCTAAATACAGCATTAACTATACGAATTTATTGAGGACTAATTATTGGCCTTCTCAACGGAAACCGATTATGTGGTGTATATTCGCTATGAATGGCATTTGCTTTCGATTCCTAATTCTTTAAAGTGTTGTATAAATTGTTTCCAGATCCGGTTTAACATGTTTGAGGGCCGTGGCTAATGATTTGCATGGCCTATGAATATAGCTAGCGCATACAGTACCGTTTATATTTTTCTCGTTGATAAAATCAGTAGGACTTGGACTCAGATTCCTGAATGGAGTTCACTAACAGAGTTTAAACCGCCAAATAAAACACGCATCCTACATTAGACGAGGTTGCTGACAAAAACGTTCGCTTAATAGCGAAAAATTTATTGGTAATATAGTAGACGCAATTAAAAAAAAATAATTTATAGAGTCTTCAAGAGCAATAATGTGCGTGAAAAGATCGACGTCCTGCCCTACGATAACCACTGTTTCATTCTTATGAGATTCGTTGATGGTAGTTTGAACGATCTGCATATCGGCATCATCTTTCCACTATTTGTGAAATTAAATTAAACACTCCTGTAGAGATTGCTTAACAGTTTTTTTGAGGATAATTCATCTCATCGAAAACAATTTCATCAGAAATGCGCTTTAAAAGACGTTGTCATTCGATGTTCTTTGTACTACTGTAGGCATTTTCATCATGTTCATCAAACATTACAGCACTCTTTAGCTATAACATTTACGAATGAATCTCACCAATGCGGTGTATATGTAATCCTGTTTCGGCCGTACCACTTGATAAATTAGGTTTGCCCCATCAACAATACGTTCTCAGTCGTCAAAATTTATGGGTCGTTCTGGAACTTAGTTGAATATTTTATAAACACTATTTTTCGTCTTTTTCAGGAGAAAGGAAAATATAAGCAACTGTTTTCGCAAATGAAACGGACACCTGTAGGCTCTATGCCTACAAACATACATACACTTTTGTCCAATCTAAAACACATTATTTTTCAATTTCTTTTCATTTATTTCTGTTGTTTTATTATTCTCGAACATACTGCTTCGCACTGTTTTATTCAACAACTAGCTTATGCCCGCGACTGACTTCGTTCGCGTGGAAGACTTTGTCCGCGAGGAATTAAGAGATTGACATACTAACTTATGCCTATAAAGAAGTACTACATACTCACTGAGTACTCCTACAGTACTCAGGAAGTACACTCGAGAAAATCCGCTGCACATTCATTGCACTCAAGGAAAACTTCTGCACATCCATAGTGCTTAGAGAAACCCACTGCGCATTCATTGTACTCGAGAAAACCCACTGCGCATTCGTAGTACTCGAGGAAACCCACTGCGCATCCGTAGTACTCGGGGAAACCCACTGCGCATCCATTGCACTCGAGGAAACCAACTGCGCATCATTGTGCTCGAGGAAACCCACTGCGCATCCATAGTACTCGGGGAAACCCACTGCGCACCGCAATTTGATAACAATTCATTCTATTTTTGTGTTAGAGCGAATTAAACGAAAAAATAATTATTTTAGTCGACAATAGAGCACACGGGCAGGTATGTGTCAAATTTCATGCTTAAAACATCCCTCTCCCTGTTCGCCCGTTCGGGGTCTCTTTTTGAAAACCGTCGAATACGTGTCTCCTTATTTCTTCAGATGAACCAATCGCTGGAATATACGTTTCTGACTTACGCGATTTCAGAGATATGGGGGCTCCCTTTAGACCATCTACACTCTCGTTTTTACCCCTTCAAAACGTGAAAATCGAAATTTCGTCTTACAGTATCTAATAGATTTAAACAAAAATATTTCTGCCTAATTCCATGCATTTAGATGTAACCGTTTCCGAAAAAACTTCTTGGGGGTCGAATATCGAAAAATCCCTTAGTGGTTGCCTACGTCATTTGAAAAACCTCTATGCAAAATTTGAAGTTTCTAAACCCAGCGGGTTGAGCTATGTGTTGATAGATCAGTGAGGACCGGTTTATCAGTGCGCGGTTAAGCCTTTTATCCTACAGCTAAATTAACTAGAAATTTAGAATGTACAGTTGCAATATTGAAATGTTTAATAGAAGCACATTCTAAACTTGTAGTTAATTTAGCTGTAGGATAAAGTGCTTAATCGCGCACTGATAAACCGGTCCTGAGTCAGGGTATTCTTTTATATATGTACAGGGTGCCCCACTTAACTCCCCAGGCTTGTAACTTTCTTATTTTTTAAGCGACAACCCTGTTGGGCACATCAAATTTGGATATTTTTAAGGCATTTAGACATATGTAGAGTGGTTTAAAAAAATGTTTTGAAAAAATTGTTAAGAAAGAAAACTTAATTTTCTGGAATATTTTTTTACCTCACCCTGTAGGTACATGAACTGCGTTCATGTTTTCTTATGGACATTTTAATCAGCTTCAATTTATGTTATTACGTCATATTGGAAATTCTTTTTGGTTTTAGAGAAATAAATTAAACCAAACTGAATTTTTTTAAAATAACTTTGAAAAGAATGTAAATAATACTTTTGTGCTTTATTTGTAACAGACATATCACAAACAATATTCAACGCAACAAAACTGCAACAAGAAACAAAAGAAATAAATATTTTTAAAACAAACGTATATTAAAATGTACTAAATAGGAAATTGCAAAATTTTTATTAAAAAAAAATAAACATAAATTGAAGCTAATTAAAACCTTTATAAGAAAACATTAACACAGTTCATGTACAGGGTGAGGTAAAAAAATATTCAAAGAAATTAAGTTTCATTTCTTAACAATTTTTTCAAAAAAATTTTTTTTTAAATCACTCTGTATGCATGTTTAAAGGCTTTAAAAATGTCTACAATTTGATGCGCCCAACATGGTCATCGCTTCAAAAATAAAAGTTACAAGTCTGGGGAGTTTTAAGTGGAGCACCCTGTATATACTATAACTGAATGTTCGAGGGACGAGGAGTTCCGATGATCGACCGAGTCCCCATTGCCTTTCATTTATATACCAGAACTCCTCGAGCAGCTGCTAGGAATTACACAACAGAATAACAGAAAATAACAGATGACAGAAATACTTAAAATTTAAAATCGCGAAATTTTCACTTGCGAGAAACAGGAAAAACAAATAAAAATTGCTTTAAAAAAACGCCGTACATGCATCCCAGAAGAGATTTCGCTCTATAATTTCGTTCTTAACGATTTTTTATTTTAAAACCAGTAATATATTGGCGGTAAAATACAGCATTTGACTAATTTCTAGCTGCGCAACCCACACTACTCTCAACTTTGAATGTTATTTGCAAGAATTAGCTGAAAAATCAATAAAAGTTTTTTGTGTAGAATTTAATGGCAAATACTGTTTTCCTATACATTTTCTCACTCGAACAACGGCGACGGTTCGTCAGAAGAATCGGCGTGATGTGCTCGCTGGGGATGAGTTTTTGCAAATTAAGGGACTTGCTAAGGGCTGCTTCATCTACCATTCAGATGGGAACTCTTGAGATCTTTATTCCTTCCCTTATTGAAAGTTCATATCCGGCACGGTAGCTCAGTTGGCTAAGGCGTATTGTGGGACGAATATGCTGGTCGTACTACCTATCGTGTACGAGTTTGAGCTCCAGCCCTGGCACTGAAAATGTCGATGTATGGATGTATGTCAGCGTTTTTCCAAATATGTGACCTCATTCCAGAGCTTTGGCTTTGGATTTAGAGTATGTTTACTATATGTATTTGTTTATGTTTATACCCGAAATACATACATAACTATGAATTAACTAATCATCATCAGCATTGGCGCTCGTCTAGAGCGGTGATTCCCCTCGGGCCCGAGCTCGTTTTGGTGGGCTCGGTTTTCAAATGTTGAAAATTTGTTATTTTTCTTAGTATATTTAAAAAAAATTTTTGGATTTCTGCCCCCCGCTCATCAAAAAATTTTCCCCACTGGGCCCGTATTTCTCACCACGGCCTTGCCCTTGCCTTCCAGCACTGATACTTCTGGTATCCTGTGTTACACCACCTACCTCTCTTCCTACAGGTTCTGTGCTGAACACTTTTTTAATGGGATTTATTTCACTGACTCGGGCCACATGTCCTGCCCAGCGCAGTCTGTTTAATTTGGCAACCCTGTTATATATCTCCCCTTCGTTTTGCCTTTATACAGATAATATAACTCAAAGTTATACCTGCGCGTCCATGCTCCATTTTCAAATACGGCCCAAAAGATTTTTCACAGTACGTTTCGTTCGAAACAGATAGGGCAGTTCCGTCGGCTTTTGTGATGGTCCACGCCTCTGATCCATATAGCAGTACAGGGATTACCTCTCTTCCTACTTCCTACAGGTTCTGTGCTGAACACTTTTTTAATGGGATTTATTTCACTGACTCGGGCCACATGTCCTGCCCAGCGCAGTCTGTTTAATTTGGCAACCCTGATTATATATCTCCCCTTCGCTTTGCCTTTATACAGATAATATAACTCAAAGTTATACCTGCGCGTCCATGCTCCATTTTCAAATACGACCCGAAAGATTTTTCACAGTACGTTTCGTTCGAAACAGTGGGGCAGTTTCGTCGGCTTTTGTGATGGTCCACGCCACTGATCCATATAGCAGTACAGGGATTACCTCTCTTCCTACTTCCTACAGGTTCTGTGCTGAACACTTTTTTAATGGGATTTATTTCACTGACTCGGGCCACATGTCCTGCCCAGCGCAGTCTGTTTAATTTGGCAACCCTGATTATATATCTCCCCTTCGCTTTGCCTTTATACAGATAATATAACTCAAAGTTATACCTGCGCGTCCATGCTCCATTTTCAAATACGACCCGAAAGATTTTTCACAGTACGTTTCGTTCGAAACAGTGGGGCAGTTTCGTCGGCTTTTGTGATGGTCCACGCCACTGATCCATATAGCAGTACAGGGATTACCTCTCTTCCTACTTCCTACAGGTTCTGTGCTGAACACTTTTTTAATGGAGTTTATTTCACTGACTCGGGCCACATGTCCTGCCCAGCGCAGTCTGTTTAATTTGGCAACCCTGATTATATATCTCCCCTTCGTTTTGTCTTTATACAAATTATATAACTCAAAGTTATACCTGCGCGTCCATGCTCCATTTTCAAATACGGCCCAAAACATTTTTCACAGTACGTTTCGTTCGAAACAGTGGGGCAGTTTCGTCGGCTTTTGTGATGGTCCACGCCTCTGATCCATATAGCAGTACAGGGATTACTAAGGTCTTGTATATTCTCAGCTTTGTTGTTTGACAGTCGCTTATTGAGGAAGTACCTGGATAGACCAAGTAATATCTATTATTGGCCGTTACTATGCACCGTTTAATTTCCTCTGAATGTTATTTGGGTCGAATTGAGTATCTAGATAGATAAATTTCCTGACTGTTTCAAAGTTGTGATTGCCAGTTAAGAAATTTTGTCCTGCACTACCAGCTCTTGTGTGCAAAGTTGTTGGCATGTGTTTTGTCTTTTCCTCATTTACCAATTCCTTGGCCTCAGCGGCCCCTGCTAAGTCTAAGAAGGTTTCTGCAGACTTTCTTCCAATCCTTGTTATTATGTCGACATTATTTGCATATGCCAAAGTCTGACTTATGAAGATTGTTCCCCTGGTTTCAAGATTGGCATCTCTATTTAATGATTTTCTCCAGGGCATGTCAGCGCATCTCCCAGCCACAGTCCTTTGTATATTTGGAACGCTTCCGATGTGTCGCTCTGAATTTTAATTACGGACTTAACTATCTTTCCTAAAAATCCTAGTTTACGTGAACTAATAGAGAATTTGTGTCTGCGTAGAAGATAAAGTGTCAGAAGAAGGTTATTAATAGCTTAAGACATGCGATTGATACATTGTATTATCTAAACTTAAAGTTATAATCATAAGCAAAAATAATAATGTTAATGCCCAGTTTTATATAATTGGGTCGGGCCCTTCTAGGTTCAACGAGTTTCATCATGCAATAAAAATTCCATGGATAGAGAAACTCTTGAAAACGCCGAATAGTGTGCTGAAATGTCATTAATTGACCGGTCGTCAGCTGATTAACAAATCATAATGCGTTTTATTGCATTCAGATTGTATCTCATTTGTTCTGTATCCTTCAAAAACGTGTTGTACATAAATAGATATATTACAATGCATGATTTAATTTTCTCAACAATTATCTAACGATTATACATTCAGGCTTTTAATTAAAATGAAATTAAAGAATTGTTAATGCGCTCCACTTTGCACGTAACGATCGATATTTTAGATACAAGATTTCACAAGAACTTTACGTGCAATAGTCTAAATCTTGCGACCTTTCCAAGGTTTGTTTTTGAAAGTTTGACCAAGAAATACAAAGAGTAGCTCTAGTAATGGGTTGTTAGTACAGTAAAAAACCGCTGCCCAAGGAATCACTAGTTCCACATCCAGATTTTCTATCCAAGTCACTCACAACGAAAAAATTTTGTATGTGGAAATAATTGTTTATGGAACTTTAATAATATAATGTTTGAAATCCTCTACCCCAAAAACCCATAAAACGATACCCCACATCGGTAGTGGGTGGTGATAGGTGGGTGGTAGTGGGAGTGGGATGAAGTAAAAAAATATTTTGATGTTTCTGGTTCTTGTACACACACTAAATCACATTTTTTATCCCCTTTAATAATGGTGGGGGTGGTAATGGGGGTGGCTAATGCCAAAAATTGTTTTGAGACCTTAGCTTCTCTAGCTTCTTAGCATATACTAAATACCAATTTTATGGACTCTTACCTGCTTGATTTACGTATTTACCCCAAATTTACCCCAATTTACTCCCCAACTCTTCGACGGAACAAGATGAAAATATAATCTAATTCCAGATCTCGTTAAAGTACATATGTGTACCAAATTTTAAGTTAATATCTTAAACGGTTCCAGAGTAAACGTGCCCACAAAAAAAAGTTACAGACAGACCGACAGACAGACATTCTAAGCCTATTTGAACAATAAAAATGTTTACAAATTTCTTTGTCGTTACTATACTTCCACTGGATGTGGAAGTAAAATAACTCAAAATAAGACTGTGATCTGGATATTTTGATACATTGTCGAAATTTTTGGTTCAACCTATTTAGTTGTACTTCATTATAAAATTCTGGAGAGTCCCGATGATAGGGTGGTTTACGGACGGTTGGGAGGAGGAAGGTAAAATGTTTTTGTGCAATTATCTCAAAAACTATTGATTTTAGCAAAACGTTTAATATAATATTTTCGAAAACTTATCAAAAATCTTTTTATTTTATTTTTTCTGTACGATAAAAAATTACCGATAATGTATTTGAGGTTTTCCGTTTTCGAACCTTCACGTGGAAGAGTGTCTTTTATGCTCGTCTTTTGCGATTGACTTGAAGTCAGGATAAAATAAAACAAACTTTAAACAAAAGTTTTAGAGAATTAAATTCCCTAAAATTTCATGTATTTTTTACTTTTCTTTCATAATTGACAGAGTTATGGACAAAGTATGCTGAAAAAACCGCTGCCTAAGGAATCACTACTTCCATATCCAGATTTCCTATCACAGTCTCTCACAACGAAAAATACTTTGGTACTTGGCACTCCACTATGTGGAAATTATTTTTATAGAACTTTAATAATAGGTATAATATTTGAAATCGTCTACTTCGAAACCCCATGAAACGATACGGTAGTGGGGGTGGTAGAGGCGGATGCAAAAAAAATTGAGGTTTTTGGTTCTTGTACACACACTAAATCATAATTCATTTTTGTATATCCTTTAATAATGAGGTGGGGGTGCTAATGGGAGTAGTGGGGGGGGGGGGGGTGACCGTTGCCAAAAAAAAATTGAAACCATGGCTCCTCGTACTTACACTAAATTCCAATTTCTTGAACTCTTACTTGCTTTCTTTACCTATTTACCCCCATTTACCGCCCAATCCTTCAGCAGAACAAGATCAGAATACAATCTTGTTCCAGATCTCATTATAGTACCCAAGTGTATCAAATTTCAAGTCAATATAATATAAACGATTCCAAAGTTTTCGTGCGTAAAAAAAAAATTACAGACAGAGAAATTTTGTTTTGCTCAAAAAGAGCAAAAAGAAAATTCTAATTTTGTTTTACCGTTACTATATTTCCACTCCACCACGTGGATCTGGAAGTAAAATACGCGAGATACGAGATAGAATTCTCTTTACCGCAGTCACAGAAATCCAAAGAGGACAGAACGAACACTGAACGGCACCGGCGACATTTATAAAGGTTATCTGAGTGACCTTCAGCCATGTTTTTTGGTAGTATTTACGCCTTGAAATGAATAGCCCTGTATAAAACTGAGAAATAAATCTCTTCACACGTTACACGGCACTACAAAAAATAAACTTAATTATGCCTGACTTTTCTGAAATTTAATGCACTTTCTTTAAGGTTGATTATTTTCATTTTGCTATCAAAAACATGACGGATTCATACAATTTTAATTTTGGCTAGAAGCTTCAGTGTCGGTTCTGTCGTCTTTAGTCTTTTGTGCCTATGCTACTGCGTTACAAAAATACTCTTTTTTTTTTTCAAAAACTTCTCCTGTATCTTGGCTTCACTTGCTTCGCTGCATGTACAAGAAAATTGGCAAAAATAGAAAAGTTTGTCGCTTAGTCAAAATATGAGTACATTCCTAGCGAAGAAATAAATTCATTGTTATTTAAAGAAAATAATAAACAACAATCGATAGAAACAAAACACCATTGGAAGCGCTTGCTTGTGTTCTTGAAGTTAAAAAAAAATCAGATCGATAGCTCAATAAAGGACCCCGCACGGATCTTATGGATTGGCCCCTCGGTTAAATTGGCTGGATTTTTAATATGTTGTATATTTCGACTTTCTGATCAAAAGCTCTCATGGGCCCAACTCGATCTTATGTCTAGTTTCCGAGATACAGCTCAATAAATGTACAAGATAGAAAAAAATTAAAGTTTGAAAAATGTTGGCGAAGGCGCCGGGAAATCTATAATAAAAATAACAAGTGAAATAAAATATTGTTAAATTGGCAAAAAAACATTTTTTACATAAAGCATGTGTCTTCCTGATCAAAAAAGTTTTAATTGAAAAAATTTCGGAAATTGCTCCTTTGAGCTCCAATAAATTAAAAGTTCGGCAAGATACAGAATTTTACAAGCATTTGTAGTTGTATCTCGGAAACTAGACATAGGATCGAGTTTGGTCCATGAGAGCTCTTGATCAGAAAGTCGAAATATACAACATATTAAAAATTAAGCCAATTTAACCGGGGGCCAATTTCCATAAGATCCGTGCGGGGTCCTTTCAAGATATGGCGATGTAAATTTAAAAAAAAAACACGAAGCTTCTGAACAGTCAATTTCTGAAGTTTTTTCGAAATAAAGAAACACCCGAACCACAGAAAAATGTCGTAATTGCCCATTACAGGTCCCAAATACCCTACTCTACAAGATCTATAAGGTCTCATCAGGTTCTACGCCAAAAAAAAATAAACGCGACTTTCTTAGATCGATTTTGCTCCACTAATTCGAAAGTAGATGTTATTCTGATTTCAACGATATATCACGCATACTTCACTCTTTTCCATTCATTTTCCGCCAAGAAAGAATTGTCAGAATCCTGTGACATTTTATGTATTCTAGCCGCTTCCAGTAGCTGCCCATTTTTATTCTATCATGTATCTGGTATTACGATGTTTCTTTTTAGAGGTACTGCAAAATTCGCATGATCTTTAAAAGTTGAAGCAAATAATTGCATAACCTAGTAATGTTTTCTATAACCTTGAGGCGATAGTCGACTATTTTTATTCCGTTCTCTACATTTGTAAAACAAGTTTGGTAAACGTGGGTGGGACTGTGGTGTACTAATTTCGGTGGACGAAACAATAGCAAGAACGACAGTCGGTGCTTGATAGATAATTGATGCATTTCAAAGTAGGTACTCGTCTTGAAGCGTGACCTTGAGATAAACGTAATAATTGTCAATTTTATCACGTAGTGTGATCACTATATTATTAGCCAAAGGAAAAAGAAGTATTGCAAGATTATTTTAGTATAAGAAAAGTTGTTTCTGACCGGTACGGGACTTAATATTTTGCATTAATTATTCAAGGTTGTTTCAATTGAGATGTCATTTGAATTATATAATGAAAATGCTGATTATATAGGCTAATGTCTCACTAGAAGCCTACATGTATCACCTGTGGTATATTTTATGCACGATAATTATGATGTAAACTCAAATGCAAAATGAAAGAAACCTTTTCGGCGTCTTTTAATAATACCTATGAGATAATTTACACAAACACCAATACACTTGAATACTATTCATCGATTTACGTTTCGCTAACCATGTTGGCATCGCCTGGAAATGATTAGAATCATTTTAAAGATTAACAATAGAGTTTCAAAATTTACTTTTTGCATCTAGGGAACGTGAGCTGGGTTTAAAACCGTCGTAAGAGAGGGTTAGTTTTACCCTACTGATAACTCGTCGCGATAGTAATCCTGCTCAGTGCGGGAGGAACCGCAGGTTCGGACATTTGGTTCAAGCACTCGCTCGAGCGGGCGGTGGTGCGAAGCTATCGTCCGTGGAATTATGCCTGAACGCCTCTAAGGCCGTATCCTTTCTAGTCTAAGGTGGCAATGATACCTCTTGGAGTTCCGAGAGTCGAAAGATTCAAAACAACGTAACTTTACTAGGCGATCACGGTTCGTCGCGATCGTCGCACTAGCCTTACTCGCCGTCGAGATCGACGATCGGCGGTGGAATCGATCCTATCTGTATCCGATCTGATCTCCTGACGGCTGATCATGGGTCGCACAAACGTTTCGGTGTTGGAACTCGGAATTGTTTGTTGACGACTTACGTACCTGGCAGGGTGTTGTGCTCAGTAGAGAAGTTTCCACGCTGCGATCTGTTGAGACTCAGCCCTTAGCTTGGGAATTCGTCTTGTCGGTGACGAGACTTTGTTATTATTATCGTAGTAGTACTAGTCGCCGCACAGTGGGCCATTTGCAACTTCTAGGTGGACAAAATTCTACAAATCTCTAAATGAGCTTAAAATAGTTGTTAGAAGACAGGAAAAATATTGAAAAAATTCTGGGCATTAAGGGGGTAGTTTCTGAGGGGTTGAAAAAAAAAATTGCTTCTAAAGTCCCGAAACTCTGTGAGTATGATAATATAATATCTGCAGGGGTCAACACTTGTCATAAAATCCTAAAATGTCATAAAATATGCAAAACGTCCTAAAATTGTCATAAAATCGTTCTCGTCATAAAAATCATAAAAAAAAATTGTATCCGTTACCATTTTCAAGCACGCATAAAATTGTTAAACCATATTAATGCAATTCAGAACATTTAAAGGGACCACGCACACAATACATGGGATTTCATACAGCCGTCGATTTGGCTGAAAATTTGGTATGTTATAGTCCATAACTTCCTGATCAAAAGTGCTTATGCAAATTTCGAGATATTGAAGGTGAAAGGTCGTATGGGCTGTCACTTATTATAGCTACCAAGTCACTCTCAGGTACCTCTTTGACCCTAGAAATATTACTCTGGTATAAAACTCGACTAGCTTGGCCCATGGATCATGGCCAAAGTTACCTTAAAGTGCCAAACCAACCATAGTAATATTTATCTGGCATATAAAAAAAAGAGGTACCGACAGTTTTATAATAAGTGATAGCTCATACGACCTTCAATATCTCGAAATTTAGGATATTTGGGCTTTGTGGCCATAAGCACTTTTGATCAGGAAGTTTTGGACTAAAACGTACCAAATTTTCAGCCAAATAGACGGATGTATGAAATCCCATGTATTGTGTGCGTGGTCCTTTGGCGAGTTTTTAAAAGAATTTCGTTTGATTTCGATTCTTTTGCGCAAGATGTGCATTTCTTCTTTAAATATAGCTCAGGTAAATAAATTATACAATACAATTTGTAAATATTTTGTTTTATCTCCTATACTTAACCGAAATTTGATCTTAAGGAGAAGAGAAGATTTTGATGTAGTTGCATCGATTACTGACATTGAAATGGAACACATGTTAAGGCACGTAAATAGTCGATGGCTCTCTTTAAAAGAAGTGCTATCTCGAATTTTGAAACAGTGGGCTAATTTAAAGAAAAATTTTTTAAAACAATTGCCAGAGTAGAAAGGATTTTCACATAACGTTACTACCTAAATACAAAGTATTATAACATATTTTCATTTTCAATAAAAAACTATTAATAAAATATAGCTTCTAGTTCATTTTTTAGGCATTAAAAGTCAAATTTTGTGTTATAAAACGTCATAAAAAAAATTGAAATATGTATCTGTGAATATATCAAAAACAGTTAAAAAATTATAAATAGTAGGGGGTTGTTTTTGAGGGGGTTGAAAGATAACTATTATTTTGAAATTCTGAATCTTTGTGGACATGATATAATTAGATCCCTGAATTCACTGAAAATAGTACAAAAAATCTAAGCAATAAGGGGTTGGATTTCAGAAGATTGAAAAATAAATAACTTTAAAAAGTATGTAAAGAAGTTTTTAAAAAATAGGTAGTTTTGCTAATGTTTTAACTTTTTAAAATAACTTAATTTCAAATCGTTCAAAACATTGCAAGGGTCGCACGATCTTTTTGCTTTCTGGAAATTCTATAGGAGGAATACATATTGTGTCCTGTCCCAAGCGCACTGTTTCTTAATTAATTACGACAATGTTTAGTTTACATTCGAAAAATAAGGCTGACGCTTCTTCTGGACAATATTTCCATTGATTTTTTGAATCGTGTTGCTGCAAAATTTTCTTCACATCAGTAGCGGTTGATATATCCTCATGGATTTTGCCTCCTTCTTCTCCTCTCTCAGCTAAACTTCGAAAAGTCCCTTAGGGAAATAATACACGTATCTAAAAAACGCAATAAAAAAATCAGCTGCAACTGTGCATCCAAATTTACTTTAATTTGGTGAAGTATAAAATGACATAAAATGGATAAAGGCCGATTACAAAAATCACTATCAATGGAACAGTCAATTACAAGTATTCTAACAAACTTTTAAGCTTTTTGCTGTGCGACCGGAACTTGTACCACTAGATGTCGATGGCTGAACATCATAAGTAACTGCTACGAATTCGATGCCATCACCACCTAACCAGGCGGCGTATTTTCTTAAAAAATGTTTTCGTGATTATTTTTCCCACCGTTCCAAAATTGTTGAAGACCACTGTATTATATTAGCTTTCATACTTGTCCTGCCATTTTCACTCAGCAATTCTAAATTTGCCAATTACTAATTTTAAAAGTTGTTTATGTCGAATATTTTTATCAAAACCTCGCCACATATTGCAAAACTCTCTTCGCAACAATTCATTCGTGATTCTGGAAAAAAATAAAAATATATGTTATCGCAAAAAAGCGCAAAAAATGCAAAACACAGGTAAAAACTAGCGACTTTAGTCTGTAACATAAGATAAAAAACAGTATGGAATCTCTTGGAAGTGATAAAGTTTAAACATGCAGAACTTTGTTATTTTGCTGAAAAAATATCATCCTATTTTAAGGCCCATAGTTTAACTCTATATGAAAGATTCACAAACGGTAATATCTCAGACACTTTGACTGCCTATAGTTTCGTAAGTACTTATAGCAGGTAGATAATTCCTCGAATCTAATTTAGTTAATCTGTTCTTAATGAGGCTACCTGGTTTTTTTGTATGACATTTTGACCTGAATTTTGTCCACCTAGAACAGCCATACGGTCCACTGTGCGTCGTCATCGATTTGTTGTTACAGTTCGATGACACACGCACGACATGACATAACGACGCTAAAAATAACCGTTGTCGATTGATATCGATGCGATACACCACGTTCGTTTCTTAACGGAAAGGGACGGACGTAGTAGGAGGAGCTCTCCTCCGCTACGTTCGGCTCTCCCGGGTCTAGAGAAAATGATGAATAATCGCGTTCGAACTTCGATCGGTGACGGTTTTTTTATACGTTGCAATCAATGAGATTAATGAAACAATTTCGAGAAGATGGAAATTCGATATACTTTATAATTTCCAGTGTTATCAATCTCCCAAGCCTTGGATTGTGTACGGGATTATCTGTTAAGATCCCGAAAAAAAATTCTTAGAAATTTTAACAGTCCTTCACGTTTTGGTACCCTAGGAATCATTTAAATTCTTCGAAAGTGACCATTCATCCATCCTGGTTAAATTCTAAAAACCGAGGTAAAAATTGACAAAGCAGCAGGGATCGACAATATATGGCCGAGGAGCTTAAATTAGTTGATGAAGATGAAGTCAAAATTTTTCACAGAATATGCCAAAAAATATGGTAGAGAGGAATCTAATCCAATGACTGGAGAACCTCCAGTTCTTCAGATAATAAAAAAAAATCACCAACTTGAACACCTTGTATTTTGATATCCATTCTTTTTTCGATACAATACAAAAAAATATTTGTACCCGAAGATTCCCGATTTAAATTAGGACCACCCTGTACACTGAAATTACATAATATAATATTGCTCTGAAATGTTTTGTAACGGACAAAATGTTTGAAAAGTTCTGAGAGAATTGGTAATCAAATATTTTCGAAACATGCAGATGCATTCGGCTTTATACAAGACAGCAAATGATAGAAACTTACCATACCATTCGAAATAAGATAATACTCAGTGAGTGATATAATATATCTTGATAACAGAGGCATTTTAATTCAAGTATGCCAGGACAATATTGAATCAGATATACGTAGGATTGTGAATGAAATACATGTCACGATTGATGCCATGGACTTGATGACCAGGATGACATCTATTTGCATTACATTGCGCATTGGATATAATGCAGAGACCATACAACCGTTACTGTTCTAACAATCCTGCCACGTCCAAAACTATTTTGGAAAAAAGAGATGTGATTTAGGGAACATCTCATTATTTGAGCAACAAAAAATGAGCAAACTTGTTTGTATATTCAAATATTTTGTCTAAACTTAGCTAGCTAAGAAAAAAGGTTTGAAGTCAATGTGGCAGTTTCAACATGTGAATGTAGAAGAACTAGCGACAATATTTTGTTTTGCTGAGGGCACCAGTCGTACCTCCTTCGACGTATGACGGTTTATTTCTACTCTCAAGGGGTTCTTATAAATCTTAAAATACGATCTAGACCCTGAGTCTTGTGGCAGACGAAAGATATATCTGACCGACTCGGTGCCGCAGTGTTTAAGGTGTTAGGCTTGCGACCACGGGGTTCCGGGTTCGAATCCTGGCTAGGGTATGGATGTGTAGTGGCGTTTTTCACGTGCTACCGAGACGGTAGTAGTGGACTAGACTGCGGATGTGTGAGAGACAGCACGGTCTAGTCGTTCTCCTCTCCCGAGTTCGAGTCTCAGCTGCGGCAGGTGGCAATGCCGCAGGAAATGGGAGTTGTGATGTTGTCTATGTGTGTGTCCTAGTTGAGTGGTAGAATAGCCTATGACTAAACTCCGCCAGGACAATAATATAAACAAGGCGATTAAAAAAAAAAATCCTACCGCTTAACTGCTCTCACCAATGTGTCTTCATTGGATGCACTTTATATAATATCAGTCTTATTTCTAATCACTTCTTAATTTATAATCACTTTTATCCACGGTTATCGTATAATTCTTGCATTATACAATTAATAATTGACGAATAATTTTAGTCATAATTCCAAGCTGACGTGTAATGAACATAATCTCCTTCTAACACCTTTGACCAATCAGGAACTAGCAATTTTCATAATCAACTCGGGCGAATCCATTTTTTTCCAAGAGAAAGTTCATGTTTTCGTTTGACGTATAAAACGTCAAACAAAGTTTTACTACAAAGTAGGGATGCAACGGATAGTGTTTTGGCCGGATACCGAATACCGGATATCCGGCGTACTTCTTGTACCGGATATCCGGCCAAATATCCGGCTTACATTGAAAGTTGGATTGAAAACACGTTTTGGCAACCTCAACGACAAAAAATACTTACTGTCAACTCTTCTAGACCCCAGATATCCGTTGCATCTCTACTACAAAGTAACTTTTTTTTCACTTTTAAACGATTAAACAGTAAGATAGTCGTGGATAAAGGATAGTATTCTGCTCGCGTATAATGGCTATTAGACGCTCAGATGATTTACTACACTAGCCTTTGGCTCGTGACGTAAACATCACCCTCGCTAGTGATAGCCACCATTATACGCTTGCTGAATAATATATTATTATTATAGCATTCTTTCGTTAGCTTCTGTGATATGGTCAATGTCCTGAAAACAGATTGGAGGAACCTATGGAAATACTATAAATTCAGTTGTCGACCCCACATACAGAATTCCACGAGAGATTATACTTAATCATTCAGTTAAGAATAAGGAAAGAATTCAAATAATCATTGATGAATAAAAGTTCAATGGGTATACAGGTAAATATCGGCAAATCGCCTATCGAATTATACAAAAGAATTATCAGACCTGCATACCAAACATGGCAAGGATGAACACATCCCGTAGAGTATGGAGAGTTTTCAAAAAAAATATTTTGTCTGGCGACATAACCTTTAAGACTGGAAACTTGTTCCATGCCGATTTTTAGGGTAGTGTGGAAAATTGTCATTTTTATTGTTTTAATCAATTTTGCTGGATTCATCAATCATGAACATTGCAAAAGAAAATAGAAACGTTTACAATAATTACTACAAAAATTAGGCATTGAAAGCTCAGGCTGACGACGAAATACCTCCGTCCAAAATATAATAACAATAATAATGATCATTATTGATTGTTAAACAATCAAAGGGTAATTGACCGAGGTTTTTCAGCTCATTATATCATTTATTATATATTTATTATTTCATGTTCATTGTTTACAATGTTTTTATTTCCTTTATTAGTATCTGTTTTGTTTTTAGTTTTAATTCCTTATATTCAAATGAAATTGTGATTTTTGTTTCAGTTATTTTATTATGAATTACGTTTTTCTTGATTTAATATTTTTATAATAATATACTATTTTGTATTCGTTGAAATACTCAATAGTAAAGTTAGTCATTTTGTTGATTTTATTTTGGTATATCAGATATACATCAATAAAAATCTTAAATCATGATGTACCTATAAATATTTTTTTGAATGTTGTACAATTCTAGAAGATAAAATATCACCACTATCTTAATATTTTTATGTTCAGATTCCACAAAACAAATATTTTTTTAAGAGAAAAATATCTGAAACGAAACGACGTATTTACCAGTACCTTACTCATATTATGATAGATATTTCAATTACCAAATAATATATTTATGAAATTATTTGTCTCCGGTAGAAATATATGTAAAATAAATAATGTATTGTATTGTATTTTTCAATTTTAAAATATAAGACTTGAACTGTTAAACAAACCAAATCATATTGATTTAATTTAGTTAACCAAAATAGCTTTCAAGCTTTCATCTGGACTTGTACAATGTACACCCTGCCCAATTCAAGAAGTTACCAACTTTTCATTCAGTTTGATTAACAAAGCATTCATTCATACAAAAATTCTGTGACAAAACGATCCTCCCAATAAAATTAAAAAAGAAACTATCCATTTGTTGATTCACTTTTGCTCTGCTAAACACCTGCTGCCGTCAAAATATCGCGGTGTTTCCTGTAGCTAGCAGACAACTAAATAACTGACTTCAACATAGTGTGCAAACTTGTGAAAACTTTAGTGGAAACTTGGGCAAACCCTCGAACAGAAAATTCAATAACGTCAATCTATACTTAAGAAGGTTGACGATCATACTTGTACCAAAGGTAGAGGTAACTGTGGTAATAGATCTATTTATCTATAGGGCGAAATAATACCGTTTTGATTATTAATTTGTCATAAAACATAATTTATAGATTTTGGTGGATAGTCTAAAATATTTTAGTGACTTATATGCGTTATAATTTTTCTAAAAATAACACAAACATCACACCAATAAATTAAATTAAAATGCCACTTTTTTCTAGATACTCAACCTAAAACTGTCACATTACAGAAAATTGACTGAATGAATGAATGTTTTCAAGCAGTGTCTGCGGTCTGAAAGTGCGTAACAAATCTTAACTTCACTCACCAAATTAGAAAACAATAAGTTGATAAAATCTTCTCAAATTCGCAATTTCTTTATAAGATTGAAGGAAAACGTGCATAAGATCTTCCTCAGGACATTGCCAAGCAAATTCTGATGTGTTTGCTTGCAGTGCAATGACCTCCTACAGCATCAGGTGATAATACAATTCCGGAAGGAAACAACCATGAAACACCCAAAAATGATGATTGCTAAACACTCATCTAAAATTTTTGAAATTGGTGGTTATGCTGCCCTTGGATCCTAAAATTTTTGGTACATATCAACAGTATTCTTCTCGAACACAAATTTCCAACATATTAAAAAAATGCCTTGGTGACGCCAATTCCTAAAAAGAGTGAAGTATTAACATACTCAGATCTTAGACCAATCAGTATCCTTTCAGGGCTCTCAAAGTTAACAGAAAAAAATATAGAAATGCAATTACGAGTACTTGAACTCCAACCTGTACAGTCGGGATTTCGGGCAGGATATAGCTGTTCTACAGCCCTGCTTCATGTTACTGATGATATTATTCAAGCCTTCGATTGTGGAAAAAGTACGGCCCTGGCATTACTGGATTACAGTAAAACCTTCGACACTATAAATCACAATATTTTATTAGCTATTTTTAGACTCTTGCAGTGTCAACGAAGGTGTTCAGATATTTAAGTCTTACCTAGAGGGCCGTACACAAAGAGTTAAACTGAAAGGACTATGTGTGATGTCAGGCATTTAACAAAGGGCGTTCTGCAAGGTTCTATATTAGGGCCATTCTTATTTTCAGTCTATACTAGTCAGTTTCCTAAAGCTATGGAGCAGAGCTCAATTCATAAGTATGCCGATGACACACAAGTTCTCTGCTATTTTAATCCATTAGAATATGATAATGCAATCATAGCCATTAATAATGATCTAAACAGGCTATCTAGCGTGTCATCAATACATTCCTTAATATTAAATTCATCGAAATCTGCCCTACTTTTGTTTAACAAAAAAAAACAGACTATGTTAATCTTCGGCAGATTCTAAACATATCAATTAATGGCATACAAATTAATATATCCGATAGTGCAAAAAATCTCGGTTTAGTAGTGGATAGGTCTCTCAGGTTCCGAGAGCACGCTACCAAAAATATTCATAGGACGTGTGCTACACTTCTACTATTATATCCACATAGTCCAATCAATGAATGCCCAAAAGGGGATTGCAGAGAACATTTTGGAGGGGAGAAATTTTCTCTTAAGGGATGTGTTGGGGGTAGTCAGGAGGTAAACATACTAAAAGTCCCCGCCCCTAGCCCCGCCGCTTCAGGGGGAGTGGGGTGGAAAGGTTCCTTTTTTCGATTCTTCGCGTATAACTCGGAAACGATGCGTCGTATGGGAAAAGGTAATCTATGCAAAATTAAACGTAAGAATGTTTATATTCATTTTCTTCCTATGTGTTATAGTTTACGAGATGTTCGCCAGCGAAAATCGATAATTAATAAAAAAAAAATCAATTATGTATCTTGTATATTTCTATCAAAGCGGTTTACCGTGGTCTGCTAATAAATCATAGTCACAAAACAATCTTTATTTTACAACACTGAACGTATATATTAACGTAATATTTTGTCGAAATCTATACATTTCCTTAAATATACAGTGTGACTCACTTAAAATGAAGATACCCTGCAAACCCTACTATCAATATACCCAATGGAAAGTTAGAAGGAAAACTTCCTGGACCCTTTCCGTTTTGAAAACTCCGAAAGTTTCCGAAGTTTTTCTTTTAACTTTTCATTGGGCATATTGATAGCCTATTTTATGGTGATATCTGATTCGTGATGATGAAAGCTTCATTGTGATACCAAATAAGTGCATACAATTATATTATTTACATGACTTTTACAGACTTTTATCAAATATGGAAAGTTTCCTCGGCCCATCTCTGGATTTCTGTAAATGAGGACTCGCCGAGGAATGGCACATTTTTTTTAACATAGTATTCGTACCGAACTACAATAAAGACCTTTATCCAAACATTTTTTAGGAGATGTACAGCGAATTCATATAAATAAGCTATAGCCCAGGGTCGATCCAGGTAGATGCTCAACAAATTAGAGACAAGCTGAAATTTGGTATGGTGCTTTGTTTTGAAGTGCTAAATATACTCTGAAACCCCAGCGGTGAGTCGTTGAGCCCTTCCTCCCAAAACAACCCCCCAAAAGGGGTAAAATGGTCCATTTTCTATTTTTTTCTTTATAACTCGAAAACGAAGCATTACAGGAAAAAATTCCAGGAGGCCAAAGTTGAAGAGCAGAAAATTTCCTATCACATACATTGAGAGTTAGCAGTGGCGGAGCAATGAACTTTCAAATTTAGGGTATTTTTCTAAATATTTCGAAAAAGTGCTAAATTATGTTTTTTTGGCTAAATAACTACAATTTTAATCAAATATATAATAATACAATGTAGCACTATAATAGGGCTATACATTTTTGAGGTTACTCTGTGGTGGGTATAATAATAATAAAGATTAAATGAACCAAAACGTTTTAATTTTAAAATAGGATTAAAAAAAAAACAAACAACTATGTCCAAATTTACAGCCCGGTTTAGAAAGTAATTCCATTGCATTGACTACATGCCATAGTGCACTTCAGGCCCTTTCGTTTGCATGCACATACTTTTTTACATCCTCCTGATGAATAGGATATAATTATATTTTTGTAGAATCCATGTAGGCAATTATTTGGTCGGTATGAATGGGCTGCAACTCTTGGTTTTTTAGACTTCAACTTTGCGCTGCTTGAGGTAGGTGGTAATGTGGCCAAGTTAAAATCAGTACTGAGGTTTCGTTTACGTACGTACTGATGATAAAGAATGTATCTAACACTATCCAAACCTGTATTTGATGAGTTTTTAACATATGCTGCTATAAACAATTGCGTTGTGACTGCTTCTAATTTCTCCTTTGTAGCCTGAGGATTATAAAATTCTTTTAGCAGGTTACCTAACTATTTTTCTTGGTGGTATTTACTAAATAATTTTCCCTTTTTGAATAATGCAGACGTGGTGTCACAACCGGACATAGCGTGCAAACTTAGAATATAAAACATCTTTTAGGTCTCCCAATTTTTGTTGTAAGGTTGGTATGTCGATTATTTTATTTGGCTTTGATGATTTTCCCGGACGAACCATAAACAATCTTCTCTGGCAATAATGGATTAATAACACCATTAGGTCTATATCGCTAACTACTGCTACCGCATCTTCAGGAAAATTCTTACTAATTGTTATTGCTGTCGATGCTGGCATTACAATGAGAGTATCGGCATCACCATCTGAGTATTTTAAATTAATTCCATTTTTAAAGAACATTTTTCCGAGGGTACGTATAAAATTGTTTTTGTTGGTGTTATTTAACAAAAAATCTGCTTTTGGAATCCTTACAGCAGATAAATTCGAAAAAGATACAATGGGTACTATTCTTTTGCTCGTAGACCTAAGATTTTGCTCAACTATTTTGGTCCATAAAACCTCTTTTGCGCGCCACTGTATAATATTTTCGGATAATATTGATTTATCCGGTGATTATTACATACTTTAATAATAATGAATCCTAACTATAAAATATTAACATTTTGAATAAAAATATATTAAAAATTCATTGCTCCGCCACTGCTAGGTCAAAATTTCTAACAATAGACTTATTTGATAGGAAATTTTCTGCTCTTCAACTTTGGCCTCTTTGAATTTTTTCCTACAATGCTTCGTTTTTGAGTTATAAAGAAAAAAATAAAAAAAGGACAATTTTACCCCCTTTTGGGGGTTGTTTTGGAGGGACGGGCTCAACGACTCACCGCTGGGGTTTCAGGGTATATTTAGCACCTCAAAACAAAGCACCATACCAAATTTCAGCTTGTCTCTAATTTGTTGAGCATCACTCATATAACATGAGGAATCGACCCTGGGCTACTAGTGAATATAAAATTCTTTCAAAATCATTTAAAATTATTTACCTGCATGCCACTGGTATCTGGTCGACTGTACTGTAATAAAACGACATAAAACAGCCGATAATAAAGCATAAATGAAACTTCATAGTAGCCATTTTAACGACAAGAACTGACCTAATTATAGTTGTTCAAGTAACTAGCGTCCAGTAATACTATGAATTAATAATTTTTCACTCACGTTCTATTAGAATTTTTTTAATTGGTGTGAAGTCGTCCACAGCTGCATTGTGATGTAGGAGACTACAATTGATAAAGTCGTGGTCATAAGATAATACCTATTATTATTATTTATTCCAATACTGCCGTTATACTTTTTTTTTTTGTGGAACCAAGTCCAATTTTAAGTGTGCACATTTCTAAGTTTGTCAGATAGTATCTCAATCACCCTGTATATAGTGAAATCAAAACAACGATTGATCGGTGTGATTAAACCGCTCACTATAAACTGGTAAACAAAACGTAACCCTTAGTATGTTGACGTTTAAATAAAAATATCGTAGGGGACGAGCATAGTTCTGTCTTGATTATACTCGTACTCGATACGAAAGTTAAGCAACAGGAGTCGCGGCTATTATTTGGATGGGTGACTTGCAGAACAACAACGACCTCGCCCCACCTTCTAGCGGCCTGTATATCAGCGTAAACGAATGCTTCGAGTATTGCTTAGTTGATATACTCCTTCGGAGAAGATATAGAGTACTTGATTCCTTGTTCGTTAGATGTTAAGCAAATGAATACTACTCTTCTTACGAAAAGAGATTCTGCAAAATTATCACTTTGGGGGTAGTTTTTCCCTGGAAATAAGCCGACGCACGTAAACTCTGCTCCCCCAAATGAGGCTAGTTTACTAATGATCGAAAATTGGGATTTTTTCGAAAACAGCTCCAACGAATTTGTTCGTATTTCGTATATCAGTACCCTATAATATGGCAAAATTCATTTGTCTCTCAAAAATCCAGAAATAGTGCTTTGCTGTTGAGCGAAACTGGAAAAATTGCAATTTTCTCAAAAATGGTCTGTTTAATTCATATTTTATAAGACGATTCATAATGACCCTACAAATTGGTATGTCACCATTAATCTGTCTCGGAAAAAACAAGAAATGTATCCTGTCATCCAATAAAACATAATACGAGCTATTCAGACACTTTAACGAGAAAGTGAGTGCTGTTCCATTTATTCTAATAGTCGCCATGATTTGGGTAGTAACATTCTTCTGCACAAAATGAGAGGCTTAACTTATCATCACCATGTTCGTAAAAACCTTGTCTTTTAGTTCCGATATCCCACATCCGCTAGTTTCACTGGAGGCATGCTTAAATGTATCAGTTAATGTAGTAACAGTAACTAAACATAATGTTGCGTTGAATCATTGTATCATTCTGAATATGAGTAAACAAATAGTTTTTTTTTCCTAAATTATATCATTTTGGAAACGACGTAAACAGATAGCTACAGCAGTGGTCAGTACTTTATTATTATAAGTGAAAACAGTAGAACGTCGAGCAAAACGCGCACTTAATGAGCCTTGTATTACGTACCACACGATTCAAGTTCGTAGTTTCCGAGTTTCGTATCTCGAATGAAATGACTAATCAACATTTTGCCATCCTGTGACCAACCTCTCTTACTCATCTACAAATTTACATATAAACGAGCGTCCACATTATATTCGGTAAAAAGTATTTAAAATCCTAATAGAATATTATGCAGAGCGCTTATAAAGTCTTAAAATGTATTATGCCTTTTATGGAGCACAAAGGAATAGCTCTTATCATAGAAATGTGCATAATTATAATTATTTCGTATGATACCTTTCTATATTTAATAACATTTCCAACTAGATAACTGATAGTAGTTCGATTAACATCGTTGCTGAGTGTGCTGTGCGGTTTACGGTATACAGTGTGACCCAAACCAAAATTGCAGCGATTTCACTCGTTTACATGGTGGCCAACGAAAGCCCATTTTTTTTAGACCATTGTAACAATCAAGTGTCATTATTAGCAGTAAAACAACTAGATCGGCTTTTGAAAGCACAGCATACAGTTCTATCGCTGTAAAACTCTATATACAGTTTTATTGCTGTAAAACGCGTCGCAGCTAATGATATAATATGTCATGTTTTGTTTCGTCAAATATTTTCCGCAAATACAACTTGCGCTTGTAAATTTTATCTATAAGTTTTGTCTCAACCTTGTTGATTTCAATTTACCTGCTTTTATACAGGGTGTCCCATAAGTCTTGGATAGAACGAAGGGGGATGATAGATGAGGTAATTTCCACATATGTTGTTGTCCAATTTTTTTATGGTTCAAAACTTTTGTATTTTTGTCCGAAATCGCCTAGTACGTTTAGTAAGAAAGTGGTACAAAAGACTGTAAGTTTTTTTGTTTTTTTTTTTTTTAATAGGCTACTAAAAGTTGTACCTTTCTGATGGAGGCATTTTTATGAAGTCTAGTTAGCAATTGTCAATTATAACAAAAGATGTTACGAACACTGTTGGGTTCATCAAAAATTATTTGTATCTTAAAATGACCCTCGTAGAAAAAAAATTAACTATAAAAATATTTCCCGTAATACCAAAAACTAGTGCAATTTATGTAGATTCTAACAAGGTATAATTAATACACTTTTTATTAACCATTTTTTTTTAATTTCCGTTTTTTACAAGTAAGGTATGTTTTTATGACAAAGTAAATGTTGGACTTGAGGAAGTTTTAAGAAAGGTTTGTCAGGGTTAGGAAATAGTCATCTGCTTTATTGGTGTTGTAGTTAAGGCCTTTTAGGCTTCAAGTATATTTGCTCTTAATAGTAAGTTTTAAAGCATTCTGTAAGACCTAATTATAAAGCTAATTTGCTTCTAGGATAATATGTATTTGTAATGGATTTATCATAACCTACATAAAACTCTCCATAAAGCTAATTAGTTTTATGAACGTCTTAAATTCCATTTAGATTTAAAGAGGCTTTAAATTATTCTTTATGGTTTTAACATATTTGCAATAAATGCATTTTAAATCCTTTTTAAAACTAGACATTTTCAATGCCTATTAGTACTTATTAAAGGCCATTACAAAACTAGACTCTTAATACATCCTTGATAAATGTTGTGATGAAACCGTTATGAAGAAAAAAAGGCCTCTATAAATCTGAAAGGCAAATTTTAATTCCATAAAACACTTTCCAAAACCTCAATAAAACATTTATTATAAAAATAATAAACAATATGTCTGCCTGAAGTGTCGTTGATGCATGTCTGTGTGTGTGTTAATTAAAAGCATTTCACGACTTACTGATGTGTAATTAAGTCTTTTTTGGAAAGGTGGAAGAAAATAAAAAAGAGTGGCCATTTTAAAAGTACTGTTGAAACACACACACATACAAATTATTTTGAGGTTAAGTTTTAAGTTTTTTGTATCAAATGTCAACGTCCCAAACGTCAACGTCCCAAACGTTTTATTACAGCTTTTAACAAGTCCATGTGATCTTCGCCAAGTGTATTTGCATTTTTGTAAGGAAGGGATTATTTGTGAAAATATACAGAAAGACTAAAAGAGCTTCGTTTAGAGTTCTAGGTCATTACCATTATTAGAATATATAGTTTAATGAGAGGACCAGCGTTGCCAGATCAAAATTTTAAAAGTTATCAGACGAAGCTTTAAAAAGTTACTAAATCTTACTAAAATTTCACTAGATTTGAAATTAAAGCTCTCATCTTTAATTTTCAAAAGTTGCAGTGTCTGTAGGACACGTAATTTTCTTGAGCTCTCTGAGCACAGCATAGCTTTGAGCGTCCTCTATCTGATTATTTCGTTGCCAGACTTCGTACTCTGTATTGTATTAAATGGTTTGTAACTAGAAAGTACTGTTTGTCTACGAGACGCTAGAGGGCAACGAGCCCAGGCTATTCGATTGTGGCGATTCACGGTCAATAAACTATACGGTTACCTCAATTAGCAACTTTTAGACGAGAGAGACGCGCGGAGCGGGGAATCGAATGAAAGATATTCGATTAGGGTCTACAGCCTACGTCAGCTGTAGACACTACAGGCATCTTTGTCTGTGTCTTTTGCACGGAAATCAGATATGTCTGTCTCTTTCATTCGATTCCCCGCTCCGCGCGTCTCTCTCGTCTAAGAGCTACTGATCGAGGTAACCGTAGAGTTTACTGACCGTGGTAGCGATTAACGTGAACAGTTTTGTATTAAATGGATCGCAACTCGAATTTAATGTTTGTCTACCTACCAGTAGAGGGCAATAAATTGGACGATTCAAAAATCATTAAAAATGGGCATTTTCATAAAAGTTTTCACTAAATCACTAGATTTTAAAAAAATCACCAGATCTAGTGAAATTTCACTAGACCTGGCAACACTAGAGAGGACTGTAAAATGACAATTAGGTTTTTAGTTGGCCGGCCATGTTTTTCTTGTTATATAAAAATATTCAAGATCAATCTCACAATTATAATTATCAATAATTATCACTTTTTCGTTAGCAAATTAAGGTAGAATTACAAGAAACGACTGAAAATTACCATGGGAACCGAGTAGCAGCCCACTTTTTTAAATTTGCTGATTACGTGTGTCTGCAAATTTTGTATGGATATTAAATCATTATTATTTCTGAGGGGCCTTGTTTTTTGGGCCTTTCTTATGTAGTTTTAACGATAAACTGCCGTTGGTTTTAATTTTTTTGTCATACCTGATGGCTTTTTATTACCTTTTAAATCGGCCTTAGAAAGGTTATAGTGCTCTACGCTTTATACATTTCAAATTCCATTTTATCTTCAATAAGTCTGATGGTGTGTTTGCTTAAATCAGTTTAGAAAAAATAAATGCAATAATAAAATTATTTGGATACCTTCGTGGACATTCTTATAGCTTCTCAGTTCTAACATGGACTTATAAGAGTTTTAAAAACCAGTTTTAAGGTAGCCTTCTAGGTGTTTTCTAGAAATGCACGAAGCTAATAGAAAAGCTTCTGACAGCTTTAAAATAGGTTTTAAGAAAGGTTTTAAAACGGCCCGAACAAGGTTTTCAAGAGCAGCACTATGCCTCACTAAGGAGTTTTATGATGGAATTTAAAAAGGCCTTAACAACCTTCATAAGGGTGGGCCCTTTTAGTCTACAAGTCGCTTTATGATGGAATTAAGGATATTGTTATAGCAAAATAGATTTTTCAAGGAGTTTTATAAATAGCTTTATAGCACCCTTGTATACATTTAAGAAACTAAAATTGTTCCTTGGGTATACTCTTCGCAAAAACGAAGAGTATTGTATTTGATCGGCACATTTCTAAAATCGTAAATATCGCTCGTAGAGAAAAAAAATTTCATATCATTGTGTTAGTGAACGAATTCTGAACAACTTTCAAAATGTCCGTTTGTCCGTCCGTCTGTCAGTCCGTCACATTTCTTATAAGCACGATAACTTAGGAAAGAAAAGTCCGATTGTATTGAAATTTAGAAAGTAAGTTAGTGTTAGCTAGAGGAAGAACTCTATTGTTTTTGGAAAAAATCGATCGGTAAATAAAAAAGTTATTAATTATTTAATTTAAAAAAAATATATTCTCTTAATTTTTTTTCGCTTGTACTAAAATGGAAATCTTGCGAAATATTATTTCCATAATACATTTTTTTTGTTTATGAATTTTACTAATATATATTTCATAGAAGTACGAGTTGAAACGTGTATGATTGTCGAAAGATATAGGTATATCACAGACAATCAATTTTCGTAGCAATATGTGGTGGTGTAGCGGCTAAAGCTTTGCGTTGCAATCCAAAGGTCCCGTGTTCGAATCCCAACAGGTTGGACATTTTTTTTCATATAATTTTTTTCACAACAAAAATGGTATCACAAAATTTAGGATGTCCAAAAACTAACATTATTTACAAGAAAACTGCGAAGAGTATCCTATAGACTGTGTAACAATTATATATAAAAAGCTGAGTAAATTGGCGAAGAGTACGTTTTTAGCTTGTTAACTTTGTTGTTGCCTGTGATTATGTCTTACACTCAACGTGAATATGCAGAAATGCACTTTATCTACGGGTTCTGCAATGGCAATGCTTCCCAAGCTGCGACTGAGTATCGAGACCGCTATCATAATGGGGAACGATATCCTGACTACCGTGTTTTCATACGTGTTCATAATTCGTATATGGCGGGACAACTTCCTGGTACAGCTCACCGAGAAGGAAGACCGAGAATTGAACGGGAAGAAGTACTTGAGGAAATTGATGAGGATCCGTCGACAAGTGTACGCAAAATATCTAGGAGAATTCTTGTGCTAAAGTTGTCAGTACATCGAATTATAAGAGACAGAGAAAATCCAGAATTCCTAAATCATATTCTCTGGACAGACGAGTCTAGCTTTAGATGAAAAAGCATTTTCAACATCCACAATTTACATCACTGAGCAGTGAGAAACGACCGTTTCCAACACCAGTTCAGTATAAATTTATAGGCTGAAATTTTAAATGGCACTTTTATTGGCCCCTTTGAACTGCCAGCGATGTTGGACGGTGAGCAATACCTTAATTTTTAAGAAATGATCTTCCAGAACTACTTGACGATATACCTATCGAAATATGTGGAAGAATGTGGCAGCAACATGATGGAGCACCCACACTCCCCGCTAAGCTCTTGCAGTCCGCCAGTATTTCAATCAAACATATTCTAAAGGATGGATAGATAGGGGAGGAACCATACATTGGCCACCTCATTCACCGGACCTCAACTCCATTGATTTCTTTCTATGGGGTTCCTTTAATGAAGGAGTTTATCGAATAGAATATATGGATCGGCAAAATCTTTGACATAATATTGATATTATCGCTAATAATATAGAAAGTAATAACCTAGCTTTACGACGTATTAAAACAAACTTTATACGCCGATGCCGATTATGTATTAGAATGGGAGGACGACATTTTGAGCATTTGTTATGAATCATTTTTGCCACTAATCAGTCTTTTTGATTATATTTTTAAAATTTACTTTGTCATAAAGACATACCTACCTCGTGGTGAAACAAAATTGCCCTTTATCCGGACAGGATTTTCTTTTTATACATAAGGCATTAAAATTTCTAACTAAAATTACAGTTTTACTGTAAATGTACAACGACATGTTAAAGTTACATCTGAACATTACTTACACAGACATTATTCGGAAAAAAATGTATTTTTACAGTCATGTCATGAGAAATTTACTTATAGTACGTCGGATGGCTGGCTCTAGCGTTCACTAACCCAATACCGAGGTATAACCAAATAAAACCTATTTCATTTTATTCAGCAGGTATTTTTACATAGGAAATCACTTTTGACGACACTCTCCATTGGTCGAGACTGAAGTTACAAGAAAAAAACTAAAAAAAATGAAAATAACAAAATTCAAATTCAACCACCAATAACTTTCAAACGAAAAAAGATAGAATTATATATATTTTTTAGTTTTATAGTACAAACGATTCTCTTTAATTTGATGTATAATTTATTACAAAAATAATAACTTTAACATTAGAGAATTGACGTTAATTTAGATGGTACACAAATTGTCAATTTTTTTGAAAGCTCTAACTCGTTGTAACTCGCTTATGTATTGAGCTATTCGAATGTTTTTTTCACCAAAAACTGCCAAATTTCATAGACTTCATTTTGTCTCAATTAATGCTGGATCTAGCTCTGTAAATAAAAGCGGTACAGCCTTTTAAACGCAACGAAGCGCACTACGGCGGCGGTCGTGAGGCTTCCCCTCTCGTTCCCGGTACATCCCGCGTTCGCCATAAATCGTGCAATGCTTCCATCAGTGGCCGTAACAAAAGCTTTAGAATAATTTTCCTTTATTGTAAGATGATAAAATTAACAAATCAAATTGAATAATATGATATTAGTTGTAATAATCCATTATATATGGTGTCGTACAACGCGGGTGGTGCGTTAATAAATGGAAAATAATAGGTATCAGACAGAGATTAACTGATTTTCAGATATGTCATTGTTAAACTTATGCCAGCTAGTAAAGTTTTTACTTTGTCTCGTATATTTTAATATTTTCCATAAAGTGTCAGAGGTAACCACATAATCAAAACAATTATTTGCCATGCTTTCACTAACTCGTAGAGGCTCTGAACGATTAGTTGGATTTTTGTACATAACTATATTTTTGATTTCATGTAAACTGGAAGGGTTAAAATCGGTTAAAATTGGATAGACCATCTAAATATGCGTGTGTAAATAGGCTGTTCTCTTTTTTAAATAATACTATTCCAAGTGGGATTTTTTTAAATCTAGCATGTCTTCGTTTTAATCAAAATTATCGATTCTATGAATGTAAATGTTTTCTTCAGAACTTACTGGAGGAACTCCAGGTGGTATAAAAATGTCGTCACTAGTTTTTACTAATACGTGACTAGCTAAAGATGTTAAAAATGTCCGTATTTCATCGTAGGAATAACCATAGCCAAAAGAATAAAGCATATCATTAAGTTTTTTTTCTTCTGACGACACAATATACATGTAATATGTAAAGGATTAAAAAAATGGTCTAAGGTGATTTTTTTTTCATATTAATTATTAATATAAATTGCATTACTATAGGAATAACGTTTAAATCAAATTTGTCTGTCCTGGCATATTTAGTATCCACGACATAAATATTTATAACAAATCTGAAACTTCTTGTTTACATTTATGTTCATTCAGATTAGTAGTCGCGTTTTTTTTTTTGTTTTTTTTTACCCTCGACCTCAAAAGAGAGGTGTTATAAGCTTGACACTTATGTTTGTATGTTTGTTTGTTTTTTTGTCTGTCTGTCTGTGGCTTCATATCTCTTCAACGGGTGATCCGATTTTGATGTAGTTTTTTTTTTATTTGAAAGAGTATTTTGTCGAGATGGTTATAGGCCATATTAGATTTCGATGTTTGGTCGCCATCTTGAATTCGTCATGTTGAACTTCTCTAGAAATTGTCCGATTGAAGTAAAATTAAAAATGTGCAGACAATTATGGTAGCCGAACATGATTTATGCCTCATTTTGATTCGGTCATATGAAACTGGTACGATTAGATATATTGATCGGGGATTTTTAAAAAGTTTCAATTTTACTTGTTATAGCTTTAACCCTTTCGCGGCGGAAACCGGATATCTACGAACGACAAGAGGTGCACTTAATTACTGAAAACATACGTATCCGCCCATTACACATTGTTGGTTTAACCCTCTTCTTACTCCTCCCACCGTTAGTTCAATTTTTTTTTAATTGCTAGTGTACATATTTATATTTTATGTGTTGTAAATAAAAGTCTTATTTCTATTATGAGCATTTTTTGTTGATATTTCCCCTAAATTCATAAAAATGTTGAGTTTGTTAAGCCGTACGTATTTGAAAAAGCTACAGTCGCGGCTGCAGACGGACAAATCCGCAAGCGCAGTCCGCTGCCGTCCCGAAAGGGTTTTAAAATATCCAGCTGCAGCTTCACTTAAGATACCGGCAGCTTTATCAAGAATTGTCAATTCATTCTCATGAACCAAGTTTTCTTCGCCTGATTCAGTTGTGACTGACAACAAAAATCCTTTTAGCTTTATTATCACTTGAATGAACTGTTGTATTTTCTTTGTGTTCGCAAAACACTTTGTTTGCTTAGATGTTTTTCTAATATCTTTCTTATATTTCCGCTGCTATAATAATCTAATTTTTCTTCCGTCATTTCTTCAAATATATCATTAAGGCGTGTTTTTAGAAATGTTAAAGTTAAGAATTATTTTTTTGCAAAACAGCAAAATAAGATGTATAACACTACTTTAAATTCATTTTTTTCTTTCAGTTGTTTAGTTTGTATACATTTAATTTTTTTTTGCTAATATATTTTGCGTAACAAATTTTATAATAATTTTCATCAGCCCAAATAAATCTGAATAAATGTGTAACCTGCCTTGTACTTCTGTATCACAATGCGACACTGCAGCTTTCTAGTTTCCGCACCCGTTCCTGTGCAAATTGCTACTTAAAAATGTTCTTAATTTATTCTTAATTTTTCTGGATTTTCCACAAATCAGACAATGACATTTTATTTTAAACTAATTTTTTTCTTCTTTATTATAACTACATGAAGGCTCACTTGCATTTTTTATCGTGTTACAAATATCACAGACAATACATATTGCCTCTGCTAATATTATTATTATTACAAAAAGATGTCCTACAAGAATAATGAAATCGGTATCGATGGGTGTGCAAATAAGTGCCACCACTTTTATAAAAATGTTAATGAAACAGCATATTTTCTTTCATTTGCACAATTTATAATAGACTTGATGCAGGTAACAGTTGGTTTTTATCATTAGATTTTTTTTCGCTGTTTTCAGCAGTTTCGCAAAACAAACATGTAGTTTTTCTCCACTGATAAAAATGAATCTACCATACATAAACTGTAATAGCCTAAATGTAAATAAAATAGTATATACACTTATTAATACTTATCCAGACAATAATGAGGAGAGCAGCCGATACGTTTCTTGATGGGCCGAGAGAGTAGCAGGAGCGAGAGAGGAAGCCTCCCGTCTTCGTTGCGTAGTGTGCTTCGTTGTGTTTAAAGGGCTGTAGCGCTTTTAGTTAAAAAATTAGATCTAGCATTAATCGAGACAAAATGAAGCCTATTAAATTTGGCAGTTTTTGGTGAAAGAAAAAATTGAATAGCTCATTATATAAGCGAGTTATGATGAGTTAAGAATTAGAAAAATGCTGCTGATTTGTGTATCCTTTTGAATTTTACCAGGTTTTTTATGTTAATTTTTTTATTATTGCAATAAATTATACTTCAAATTAAAAAGCAAGGTTTACTTGTCAAAATCAAACAAAAATTTTATTTTTATCTGCTTTAGTTTTAAAGTTATATTTGATTGAAAATTAAATTTCTAAATTTCTTTTTTTTTAGTTTTTTTCTTATATCTTCGGTCTCGACCAATGGAGAGTGTCGTCAATTTAGATTTCCTATGTAAAATAACATGCTTTAATAAGTAGTGAAGGCCCCATCTGGTTATACTTCAGTATTGGGTAGGTCAAGAAAGAGAAGGCTTTTCGCGCTCTGCCCGACGGGCTATTAGTAAAGTGCTTAATTACTCGGTAATTTTACTAGTACTTTTTTATCAGTGTAGATAATAGTGCCAGTTATATTCCAATATTATATTTCACTAAAGCTATAGTAGGTTTCTCCCTTGTCAGTTATGTTAACTACATGTCAAATCACAAGTCTACAAAAAAAAAAGATCTTGTCCTAAGGTTCTAATCTAACTTTTCTCAAGTATTTTGACGGGCTGAAGCCAATTTTGGACAAAAAAAAAATTCTATCGACTCAGTTTCCCTCTACCACCCCCTTCATCCCCTAAAAATTGCAAAAAAAAAGGTCTTGTCCTAACCTTTCTGAAGCAATTTGACGCGCTGAAACTAGTTTTGGACAAACAAAATTTAAGGGATGGAGGGGGTGGCAGAGGGAAACTGAGCCGATAGAAAAAAAATTTTTGTCCAAAATTGGCTTCAGCGCATCAAAATACTTCAGAAAAGTTAGATCGGAACCTTAGGACAAGACCTTTTTTTTTTTGCCCTTTTTAGGGGATAAAAGGGGGTGGTAGAGAAAAAATGAGACGGTAGAATTTTTTTCCCCCAATATTGGCTTCAGCGCGTCAAGATACTTCTAAAGAGTTAGATGAGAACCTTAGGATAAGACCTTTTTTTTTTTTTGTAGACTTGTGTATTTTTCTACTCCACATTTTTTTCGTTAATATATTTTTTAGGATGTTCGCACTGTATTTTTCAGTAAAAGTATATTTTGTTTCTTCGTTGACAATAGCGTCAACTACATAGGTACCAATTTTTTCTCCATCAAATAGTTTCGTAGAATAGCGCCGACGGACAAACTAAATTGAATAAAAGGACTTTTACGTTTCGAATTCTACTTAGACTTAAATGTGAAAATCTGAAAAAAAAAATCGGATAGTGATCCTTTTACGATTACAACAATACTTCCCCTCTTTAAGCGAGGGAAGTAAAAATACTATCCACCTATTTAAAATTTGTCATATAATAATCCTTACTCCAGCATATTTTAATATTAAAATATATATGTGCCTTCTTGTATTACATCCATACAGTGAATGTGTCTGTAGGGTCGCGAAGTTTTGCATGCGGCTGTAAGGTGGCTAATATTGAAACAGACAAATCGTGTAATCGATTTTTGACCCACTTCCCGTGTACCTAAATCCTTGAAATTTGGCAGGAAGGTGTATTCTCAATGACAATATAATAATCAATCATTGATTTTACTAATTATTCAATCAATTAATATTAATTAATTTACATTTTTTTCCGAACGTAATATTTTAACATTTTTGAGAGAACTCTAAAGATAAACATGCATCTTAAAGGAACGTAATCCTCATAAACTTGGGAATATTTAAGTGAAATTTCAACTAAAGTAATGCAGATTGTAATATTTAAATATTTATATATAATTACAATAAGTATCTAAAAATAAAAAATATAAAAATGAAATTCCAAAGTCAAATAATTATAATATAAATCATATTTTAAAGAAGAACCAAATCAAATTGAAATACAGTCTGATAAAAAAAATTGAATTAATATTTTTTTAATAATTCGTTCGAGTCTGTGGGTGAATTCAGTAAAATAGCAGGGAGATTTTTTTCTCGAAAGTCGTACTTAATTTATATGCCCAGTGAAGTAGAGAAATATAAATCTCTTACTTGCAAAATATTTACACTCATTGTATACTGTGTATACTCCGTTATATCGTGTAATAATAAATGAATCATTAACATTAAAAGTTAAATGTACTTAACCTTCTATCATTGCTAACAATTCATGCTCGAAGTATTTTCGTGGATTTATATATATTGCAAGACTCAAGTCAAAATGTTTTAAACTTGTCCCAGATTTGCTTCCTCTGAAAAGGGAGAACTGTTTGGTTCTGTCTATAAAATAATATCTATTGAAATGGCAATAGTTTTTAAAAATATTTATCTACATACGTGTTGCTAATGAACGTTGTTAATATCATCTATCACTATCATTTCCTTAAACAAAAAAGCGCTTTAACATTTCTTTGACGTCATTCAATTTGTGAACGATTGAACTTATCTCAATTCCTTCATTTAATAATAATCTGTACTGCTTTTAAAATTAGCACTTATTTAAAATGTTTATTTTTAAATTTTTTATACACCAAAAGTGACAAGTAATGAATCAAAATTTACAATAAAATTATAAAAAAAAATATTTGGTTTGAAATGATGATATTCTAATATATTTATTATTTTGTTGCAGATAGTAATGGCTTGTGAAGCACAACACAAAACAAGAAGTTCCATCATTAGTATCGATGGGGTCTAACGAGTCAGCCATGGAGCCTTCATCAGTCCCAATGATGCAAGTCGAAAACCAAACCGTACTACAACCAACACCCGTCACATTCGAGAATCCGAATGTTTTTGAATCTTTTAATGGAATCGTTGAAAAACCCTCAAATACAAACCACGCGAATTTGAACGATTATAACGAGGTGCGTGATAATTCTAATGCAAGCATGGAGCCGAAATCAAACGAACAAGCAATAGATAATCGTGATGAAAGGTTAGAAACCGACTCGCTTAATCTAAAAAACGAAGATGAGAACCTAAATGACGGAGAGGATTCTGCTACGGAAAGTTTACCCCCCGCAGAAGAACTCACCGAAGAACCCCACGATAGATCCGACGGTTCTGATTCAGGACTCGGATCGGAGTTATGTGAAGAAAGGCCGCAGGAAAGTGTTACACACATAGAAAGCGATTGCGAAGCATCGTTCTTGTATAGGATAAACGACGAGACTATCACGAATAATCACTTTGATGACTTTACTAGTCAAAAAACTCAATCAGACTTCGATCTGCCCTCCACTAGCTCGCAGGAGTCTTCAAAAGATAACGAGCTTAACGGGCTAGCAGAAAGCGCTAAAGAAATAGCAAAAGATATCGGAGACATTCTGAGTGCTGCACAATCAAAAAAGCCTATCAAAAGTAGTTTGAAACGAAAAATCTCTTCCGATAGTGATAGGGATCAGCCTAAAGTTAAGAAAAGACGTGGCATAACCTTTGACAGCGTTACGGTTTATTACTTCCCCAGGGCGCAAGGTTTCACGTGCGTACCTTCGCAGGGTGGCTCGACGCTGGGTATGGGAGCCCAGCACACGCACGCAAAGAAATTTTCCCTTGCAGAACACGCTATAGAACAACGCAGAATCCATCGACAACTTCTACAACAGCTAAGATCGGAGAGGAGCGTGACAAGTGGAAACGCGGCATCTTCCAGCGACGAGAGCGACAGCGAGGACGAGCCCAGCGACGCCTCCGAGTCCGAAATGGATCTGGAAAATTATTACTTCCTGCAACCTGTTCCCACTAGGCAGCGGAGGGCGCTATTGAGAGCAGCAGGTGTGCGTAAGATAGACTCGGTAGAGAAAGACGAATGTCGAGATATTCGCTCGTCTCGAGAATTTTGTGGCTGTGGTTGTAAAGGTTACTGTGATCCGGACACTTGTTCGTGTAGCCAAGCCGGCATCAAATGCCAAGTTGACCGGTTAAACTTCCCATGCGGCTGCTCACGCGATAACTGCGGAAATTCCAGCGGTCGCATAGAGTTCAACCCCGTGCGTGTCCGAACACATTTCATTCATACTCTCATGAGACTGGAATTGGAAAAGAAACAGGAGAAAGAGGAAGAGATGAAAACCGATAAGAAAGACGTAATTAGTTGGATGAACAATGAAAGACTCAACGCAAATTATCAAAATAAAGAGGACCACACAGAAACAACGTCGAATAGTAAAGTAGGTGTAAATAAATATAACAGTAATCTTTTAAGGGACGTCAGCCTAAACGCACACGTAGAGGTGGAGAATTGCGTGCACAACGGCAGCTTTACAAATCTGCATTACGGAGCTCCGGGCGAGGGTCCAGGGACTCTTTCTCACAGCCCACCCGGATTCTCGAACCTGCCAGATCGCGGAGACTCCTTGGATTTGTATACTTTTCGCGAGAATTGCTACGGAGATGAGCCGGGCCGGGAGGGCCCCGCGATGGAAAGAAAACAGCAGCAGCAGCCCTTTCCGCCCACACAAGGGTTTCACTTCCCCGACCCCAGGTTTTCTGATGTCGGTTTCCCGGCCGGTGCTGCTCCCTACTCCGCGCCATCAAATCAATACACGCAGCCGTACCAGACTAGCTTCGCCGACTTCTCTCCAGTCTTCAACCCTTACGGAGGGATGTACGCCCCTGAATTCGGCACGAAGCCGCTAGAAGGAACCTTTCAGCAGCCCGCCACCGGGTACGAGCACTTTTCTAATGACAACTTCCGCGCCGCTAGCGTGGAGTCCAAGGAGAGCCAATACACTAGTTTAAATCCGATGGGGGCCAACAATAAAATCGAATCATTTTCTGAATTATTAAATGGTCGTTACAATTACGCGGGGTATGATGAGACCAATACTTTTCCCGCCTTGGAGCATACTCAGGCGCCCGCCAGTAACGCTAATGAGAGGACGGAGAAAGCCAACGTGAATTTGACCAATAATATTAATGCCAACGGCTCTGAGGATTGCGACGAAAACTTTGGGGAGATTATTAAGAAGTCTATGGTAGAGACTGTTTCAGCATAATTTTAATATTTAAAGTACTATATAAATATTATTACGTTCCATATTATTATTATAAAATGTAAATGATTTATATAAAATTGTAGAAAATATTAGAGAAAAAAGTGTTTTAATAAATGTTGTGAAAAAAGACGTTATTAAACCAATCAAATTATTTTTATAATTTGCGTTCTTCTTATTTCATTATTAGTTTAACTATGCTTAATCATTACCTCGAAGGCATAAAATAATTATTCCGAGTTGGTCGGTAATATGCAATATACAGGGTGTCCCACTTAAAACTCCCGGTGCCATTTTATCGATAACTAAAAGAGATATTTGAATTCTGCAAGAGGTGTTCAACAGAATATATAAATGATATCAATTCTGATATCATTTTACAAATTGATGTCCTTGCGACGCAAAGAAATTATTTGATCCGGAACGTTGAAATGAGGAGCAAACGATGGGACATTACATTCTTAGCAACTTTTATAATACGAACAATTTTCTAAAAATCACTAGTTTTCGAGATATTTGAACTTCAATATAATTTTTTTAAATATAAAAATCGCCATAACTTTTTTAAAATAAATTTTAGACGATAAGTCCTTTGGGACATTTTTCATAGTAAACCAGGCTAATTTAGATAGTAATGAAACATTTATTTCAATACTTACAATAACTTTTTTTCAAGTAAAACAAAGGTGGGACTACAACTGCTTGGAAATTAAAGATTTTGACATTTCTGTTTATTGTGTATTGTCTAATTTTTGCGTCATCTTTATGTTCTATGTTTGACTGAATTTTATATTGTAAATTGTAGACATATGAAAAAAAAAATGCGATTTTTGTTACTTGAAAAATTACACTGAAGTCAAATATCTCGAAAACCAGTGATTTTTCGAAAATTGTTCGTATTAAAAAAGTCGCTTAGAATATAATTCTCCATCTCATGCACCTCGCAATGCCATCTATACCTCAATCAGGCCTGTAGCTAGAAAGTGCTTTAAGGGTGGGCAAACAATTTTTCGGGGGGGGGGGCGTAAAAAAATTTTTTTTTAGACCGAAAAATTTTTTGATGAGCGGGGGCGGAGAAATTCAAAAAAAAAATTTTAACCCAATCTCTCAAAATATTAGTAAGGCAATTGAAATTGCCCCCCTTGCGGTCGCCGTAGATCGGGCGAAAATTATTCCAGGATGGGCTACGCCCCCCCCCCCGTAATCGTAATATTAATAAATACAAAAACATCATAACTGGGGATAGAACCAAGTACACACATATATAGGGTGTCTCAGAATTGAGTTCCCGGACGGGAACCTGTCTAAAAATGCATCCCTGAAGAAGTACATCCTCTTAAAGTGAGACAGAAAAAATTTTTTTTCCAATAACGTTATATAAAACATAACATTTTCAAATTTTGATGGGAGCTGTATCTCTATAAGTACTCTATGTAAACTTGATAACAACCAAATGTCTTTTGTTTCTCAATTTTTTTTCATAATAATTAATACTTGACTGGCTGTAATTTTCTAATCATCCTGTAAAATTACGGAATACTTGAACATTTTTACACAGCATTGAGAGGGCTGCAAAAAAGGTACTCTTAAAATTTTTTGTAATATCAATCAAAATACAAAAAATTATCGTTTTTTCCTCTATTTGTGTATTTAACATTTATACTCAGTTCTAGAACAAAATTCGTCCACCTGTTTTAGTACACAATCAATACCTTTAAATTTTTTTGTAATATCATAAGTGCTCATGAAACAGAAACCTGACAAAACTTAATTAGTAACGTCAAAAAATAGCAAGTATAAGACTAATTTAACTGAAGAGAATTGATTTGTATACCTACTGAAACAGGTGCACGTCATGTGGAGCATTTTTTATTAATGAATGTAATTTTTTTTAAGTAAACTGTACTTTTCCATTATTACAAAATTTTGTTCTAGAATTGTAAATAAATGTTAAATACAAATAGAGGAAAAAACGATAATTTCTTGTGTTTTGATTGATATTACAAAAAATTTTAAGACTACCTTTTTTTTGCAGCACTTTTAATGCTATGTAAAAATGCTCAAGTATTCCGTAATTTTACAGGGTGATTAAAGAATTACAGTCAGGCAAATATTAATTATTATGAAAAAAAATTGAGACAAAAGATATTTGGTTGTTATCAAGTTTACATAGAGTACTTAACTACTTATAGAGATACGACTCCCACCAAAATTTGAAAATTTTATCTTCCATATAACGGAAGTTATTGGAAAAAATTTTTTTTTTTTTTGTCTCACTGTAAGAGTATGTACTTCCTCAGGGATGCATTTTTTGAGGTAAGTTAGGTTATATGGGCCCAATATGAACTCAGGAATCACAGGTTTCCGTCCGGGAACTCAATTCTGGTACACCCTGTATAAATATTTAATAATTACACAGTTCTACAAAAAAAAAATCTGCTCCAAGGACTATCATGCCTTAAGTATTTTTGTGTGCTGAATCCGAATTATCAATTAAAAAAATTTTCTACCGCGTGGATTTCGAGTAAATGTCAAAAATTGTCAAAAAACCGTATTTTGACGATAAAAACCGGGATTTACGCGTTAAATAAGTTTTTAAATTGAAAATTCGGATTCAGCACAGAAAAATACTTAAAGCGTGGTAGGTTTAGTCCTTGGAACAGAATTTTTTTTTTGTAGACCTGTGCACAGATGCGCACCTTGTGCACTGGTCTACAAAAAAAATTTTCTGGACTAAACTTATCATATATTTTATATATATATTTTTTGTGTGCTGAATCCAAATGTTCAATTAAAAAAATTTTCTTCCGTCTAGATTTCGAGTAAATCCCGGTTTTTATTGTCAAAATACGTTTTTTTGACCATAGAAACCAGGATTTGCTCGAAATCTACGCGGTAGAAAATGTTTTTAATTGAAAATATGGATTCAGCACACAAAAATACTTAAGGCATGATAGGTTTAGTCCATGGAGCAGATTTTTTTTTTTTTTGTAGACCTATATTATTATTAGTTCTGTTCTGGTGTACCATAAGCGTTTCGTGTAATTACAATTACTTGCAGCAATGTGCAAGATTGGCAAGACAGGACAATGCGGGTGTGACTGCAATTTAATTGTAAATATCGCGGCCTGCTCATAGATAAAGCGACTACTTGAAAAGGCAGGATATCCGGCCGGATTATCCGGCCGGACCGGATTTTGATCTGGCCGGATATACTGTATCCGGTTATCCGGCCAAAAGCACATCCGTCCCATCCCTAAATTTTACATGCAATGATGGTAAATTTACATCATTTTTTACAGTGTATTCTTATCTCCCCCTCTCCCTCCTTGTAACATTTGTGAAACCCCTTCCTTAACCAAACGTTCGTTTGCAAAGTCCCCCCTCCCTATTATACTATTTAAAAAATATTGTGTCGATTAATTTGCCATAAGAAAAAAGAAATAAAATGTTAAAATATAGCTATTGTAACGTGTTTCCACCCTTAGGAAACCACCCTCGCAAATTCCGTGGGTTCCAAAAATTATAACAAGAGATGTCCACTAACACACTTTATTAAATATTTACTGGATACTTCACAATACTATTATTAATTTAAATACACTTTTACTGACTAAAATCACAATGTTTATCACTTTGTTTCTCTTTGAACTCTTAACCTCACTTTCTATACTTTCTGAACTTCTGAACTACTCGCCGAGAATGCGGTCAGTCTTTTATACCTAAAAATGACAGATCTCGATTGTTCTGTGATGACGCCACCATTCTCTAGAGAATTCCAGATGTCACTTTGGAATCTTCTGGTAGGTTCTTTTTCGAGTAGGTGCAAATACACTACATTCATTCAGACATTCGATCTGTTGAAGTCTGCCTACTTTTTAGTAACATAACCTTAAATTTTAAGGGGGCAACATATTACACTATTTTCACTCTTCCTCCATCGCTCAATTTGTCACGTTTTCAGTAACCCACCTCCTCCCCTCCCACAAATTATATAAAAGTTTTTTGTTAGTTGCCATCTTGAAAAAATGGCGCGCAGATTGAATATTTTGTTGTAATCTTGATAACTAATGATTATATAAAAACCGCTGCCTAAGGAATCACAACTTCCAGTTCCAAATTTCCGGCAGGGGTGGCTGACAGCAAAAAAAATAATTTCTTTAGGCCTTTGGTTCTTGTACCCACACTAAAACAAATTTAATAATAGGGTGGGGATGGTAGTGCGGGTGTCTGATGCCAAATAAAAAATTGAAGTCTTTGGTTCTTTCTTGTACACACACTAAATCACAATTTTATTTTTTGCCCCCGTTAATAATGAGGTAGGGGTGGCTGATATCAAACCAAATTTTGAGGCCTGTGGTTCTTGTACACACACTATATCACAATTTTATTTTTATCGCCCCCTTTAATAATCGGATGATGGAGGCTATAGTGCACAAAGAAAAACGTTACACAGGCAGACCGACCGACAGACACAGATTTTTTTTCACTCAAACTTAAAATCTCGACATGTCATGACATTCTAAGCCTATTTGAACAAAAAAAATTTCAATTTTCAATACTTCCACGGTGTGGAAGTAAAATCTTGCTTAATTAATTTTTTGTGCACCTAAAATTTGGCATAGTAGAGATTTTTATGACGAATAAAATGAGATATAGTGCCACTCTGTAAAATATTTTTGTTAGTTGCCATCTTGAAAGAATGGCGCCCAAATGTAGCATTTTACAATTATCTTGATAGCCAGACTATATAAAAATATTTGTGATTAAAAAGGAACAAAATTTTCTACAAAAATGTTCATTATAGTTTTTTTTATAACTTTAACCTTTATCATACTAAAAAGCGATATGTGATAGATCTGGAGCTCTACTACTTGAGTTTACTAAATACCGTCACTGTACTGGAGTCATTAACACTACGTACTATTTGATTGGTTCGGATTAATTTTTATTTAGGTTAATAATGAAAAAAATCTAGTTACAGAACTCGCTGTAATAATATCAAAGAACAATGTTAAAAAAAGTGCCGTTTTTTGTCTACAGAGACCAACCTAAAAACCTATTAAATTTTATAGATTTTGAGCCATTGAACTCTGTTATCCTATTAAAAAATGTGGAAAACATAAAATTCAAGTTTAAACTGCTAGTTTTTCAAAAGAAACCGATTTTTTTTTAATCATACATTTTTTAAAAGTATATTTATAAAAATCGAATCTGTCTAAGATTTTGAGAACAGTGGAATCAAATCTAAAGTTAAATTGACGATTTGACTTGGCAGCTGTCAACTGGCTGTCAAATCATCATTAAGTATTAAAAAAAACCGCTGCCCAAGGAATCACTACTTCCACATCCAAGTCACTCACAACGAAAAAATTTTGCATGTGGAAATAACTATTTATGGAACTTTAATAATATAATATTTGACATCTCCTACCCCAAAAACCCATAAAACTAGTGGGGTGGGGGTGAATAAAGTAAAAAATATTTTGAGATTTCTGGTTCTTGTACACACACTAAATCACATTTTTTTTCATCCCCTTTAATAATGGGGTGGGGCTGGTAATGGGGGTGGCTAATGCCAAAATTTTTTTTTGAGAACTTAGCTTCCCTTATTATATACTAAATACCAATTTTATGGACTCTTACCCGCTTGATTTACCTATTTACCCCCAACCTTGCGACGGAACAAGATGAAAATATAATGTAGTTCTGATCTCGTTAAAATACGTATGTGTACCAAATTTCAAGTCAATATCTCAAACGGTTCCAGAGTAAACGTGCGCACAAAAAAAGATACAGACAGACCGACAGACAGAAATTTTTTTTTCGCTCAAACTTAAAATCTCGACGTTTCATGACATTCTAAGCCTAGTTGAACAATAAAAATTTTAAAAACATTTTTTGTCGTTACTATTCTTCCACTGGGTGTGGAAGTAAAATGTAAACAATCTTGCGAATTCTTGTAAATCTGACGATCCTGACATTTGGCAGCTGTCAACTATCTGTCAAGTCACCATTATACGTATTAAAAAAATGCAGACAATCTGGTGACATTACGTTTTAGAGGTCATTCAGAATAGTAGCAGTTTAAACTTGAATTTCATAATGTTCCCGAAGTTTTTAGCATTTTTAAATAGGATAACCGGCTCAAAATCTGTAGAATTTTATAGGTATTTTAGGTTGGTCTCTGGGGGCAAAAAACGACACTTTTTTAACATTGTTCTGTCAAGTCGATAAAAAAACGTACCTATGACATAGAAACATTAAATTTATTTAAAAAAGGCTCAGTTATTGCCATCTTGGCATAAAGAGATCTGCACGAATACATGCACATTTGCTGTCGCAGACAACCCCAATTTGCAGTTCGTGACATGCCAAGAAAGCTTGAAGAAAACTAGTCCGAAACGTAAAATCCATCTTCCAAGACTCCAGGCTCTGGAACTCTGACCCTCCTCCCAGAAATGCTTGGTTTCCTGTTGAGCTTCCACACAATGAAATAAAAAAGGGGGCACTTTGAAAAAACTGACCCAGGTCAAAAATTTGAATGTCAAGGTAGGAGACATTTGAGAACCACTGGTTTTTGAGGGTCAATGGAATCAGAAGTTCCTTACTTTCTTTTAAAAAGTTATAAAAAATTGTAAAGATTACCGACCTGTGTATAACTCGCCGCCGCGCGGTCTCAAAGCAAGAAGCGCGGGCTCTTTGAAGGCTTCAACTGAACTTTTTATACCAATTATAAAAATGTAAATAATTCGTTATCTCTTTCTGCACAACCACATATAGGATGGCCGTAGGAGTTTACACAGAGGATTTGTTTATTGTGTTTTTTAATTTCGAACAAAATTATTGAAGCTCTTACTGTTGTTTATAATTTATAAAATTCAAATATGCTTTATTAACATTTGTAACATAAATAGATGTTGTGTTAAAAGCTCAAAGAATGAGTAATTATTTCATGAAATTGGAAAACGAACAGCTAGATGTCCGAGATACGATAACAGAAAATAGTGTATTTTAAGTTAGGAAAGATATGATTTTTTTAACAAATTGTGTGCATAATTTTTTCCAATTAGGTATCGAAAACTAAAAATCGAATCTTTGGACTCTATGGTAATCAATGTAAACAATAATAAACAGATCTGAACAAAAAAAACTAATAAGAATAATAATGATGCCTTTATTGCCCAACGGGTAACACCAAATAACAGAACAATTCTTTTGAATTTGTTACAAAACCACAAGACTTATAATAATAAAGTTTATACCTAACCCAGCAACGACTTTGATTTGAAAGTAATAGTACTATATAGTCGACCAAGTTGGTAAATAGTCGCGTAGAGAGAGAAGAAATATCGTCATTGTTGGACAGAGACAAATAAGATTTTTAATCTGATCCAGCTGCCGGGACCCAACACCCAACATTGTCGATACGCTTTGAAGATAATTGGAATTCCAGCGGACCAGTTCACTTTTACGAATGAGTTCAAAGCATGCCGACAAGGCTGGCTCCCTGCCGCTGGATCGTGTGTAGACCCCTTAAGCTAGCTAGCTTAAGAAACTTGTTTGTTTCTGTCCAACAGTGACGATATTTCTTCTCTCTCTGCGCGACTACTTGCCAACTTAGGATAGTTGACTAGTAATATGACAGCGTGGTGGACAGGCCTATTCAAGAGCGGATCTGGACCTTGAGCTTGGGGGGGTAACACTGAACCCAAAATGTTTTGATGAGGGGGGGGGGGGGGGGGTGGAGAAATCCGAAAAAAAAATTTTTTGAAGAGCAAGAAGCAAAAATCCAAAAAAAAATTTTCATCCTAAAAAATTAAATTTTAAAATAAAAGTTACTTGGGGGGGGGGGGGGGGGTAATTACCCTGTTAAAAAATTTTTCCTTCCCAAAATTAACAAAAATAATGACATTTTAAAACAAAAGTTGATGATTTACAGAATCTTGGGGGGGGGGGGGGGTAATTACCCCGTTACCCCCCCATAAATCCGCGCCTGGACCTATTCGAGAAATCTAGAACTTACCAATAAATTATCGTTGATTTACATAAATTGTTCGAAATGATCTCCATCTGCAGCAATACACATTTCGGCACGTCGAACATACGTACGCACTCCGTTCAACACTTAACTATCAACTAACGTTGTCAACAAAGAAAGAATAAAAGAAAAACTTGGTCCAAAATCCAACAAGCAATACAGAAAGAACGAACAAGTAAGTTGTGTCTGTACGTAACCAAGTACTTAAACTTGACTTGAACGGTAAGTCAATAAAATAAATCTTAACTAATATACAGTCTCCCAAAATTAAAAAAGAACAAAAGCAACATACAAAAACAACGAACGGGTAGGCCGTGTGTAAACACGTACTTACCCAAGTAAGGACGTAAACTAAAATATTGCTTGAGAATATCACAAGGACTAGAATAGTTATCTTTATATCTACTAAGCACTTAAAAAATGTCGGCATCTTTGATCTTTATCACACCGCCAAAGACGCCGACATTTTATACCTATCTGCACAAATGTCAGAGTATCATGTGCGCCCAGACGCGCCCTATCCCAATATTCCAGAGGTTCTCAAACGATATTTTTAAAAATTGTCGAAATTTTTGTTTATTTTTTTTTCTCCAAAACTGGGCTTTAGACCTCATGTTATATAAGGTTTTTTTGTTTGTCTATTATCGTTCCCCACCACCAGTTTTTTTAATGACATGAAATTAATTGCACCCTGTATGTTACGTATATCAGTTTTTATATTGAATAATGGAGATATTCTTCCAATGTACTATAGGTACTTTAATTTAACCACTGCAATGTATTAGATTTTACTTGCACGAACACAATACAACTAATTAAGGCCTATATACCTACCAGTAATTACGCAAACAATATATTTGGAAAAATTATATGTATAATTTCTACAGAAATCTCATCTCTACTATTTATTTAGAAACGATGAAAAATACATTACTGGCAAACCGGCAATCGTATTTATTTCAGCAAGTAAACAAAATAATATCTGGCGTAATCTAGTGTTTTGGATTGGCTTCGTTTAGCAATGGAAATTACATTTACAATGGAAATTTTTGAACGAGTTTAAAAACGACGAAAATAACATAGTACTACTACTACATACATTACAATATCAACATATTCGACTAATCCAAGATAACACAAGATGACGTATAAATTTATCATCGCATACCAATTCCTTTGTGGTATAGAAAGTAGAATAGGTATTCTTACAAAAATAATTATTGACTAAGAGCTATGTAATTGCTTATCTCTACGTTTCACTACAATTTGCAGCTGATTTGACCTTGAGAGGTAATTTAATTTAGTTTAATCAAATAGCCGAGACAGAAAGAAATAATTTTATACTTGGTGAACTTTTAAAGAATTGATAGTGTGGCACCAAAGACATTTTTAAATTTTCGGAAAATATGCCATCGCGGCACCTTTAGTCCAGTGTTTGGCGGTTTTTCGCTTAGAATTCTTTCGGATAAAACCGATTGACGTGAAATTTTGACAGTAATTAGGGAATGGCTCAAGGAACAAAAGTTATGTGTGCTTTTACCCTGGGGGTAAATGCCACCCCTTCCCGGGAGTGGAAATTATTACATTCAAAATAACCTCAGAAATAGAGAGTAATAAATTCTGAACAAAAAATAAAGTTTTTTCGATGAGTCAATACTTTTTGAGTTACTCGTGATTGAAAAATGTTGGTTTTTCATCTAAAAAATGCATGTTTTAGAACGATTTTTCACGAATAACTCGAAAACCTTACGTTTCATAAAAAAAAAGTATTATAAACAAAAATGAAGCTTATAAAATAACAGATCGACTGTTTTTTTTTATTTCTGTAGATGTAATACGAACAGGCCTGTAGCTAGGGGGGGGGGGGGGGCGCCCGACCTGGAATAATTTTCGCACGACCTACGGTGATCGCAAGGGGGGCAATTTCAATTATCGTAGCCCCTTCCGCCCAACAAAAAATTTTTCGGACCAAAAAAATTTTTTTTTGGATTTCTCTCCCCCCCGCTCATCAAAAAATTTTTGCCCCACGGGCCCGCCCTGAAAAATTATTTGCCCGCCTTTAAAGCACTTTCTAGCTACAGGCCTGAATACGAACATTGGCGCAACTGGGGGGGGGGGGGGGACCGGACCCACCCCAGAGGAAAGAGCAAAAATTGTCGGCTGAACAAGTACTTAATATTTTCGCAGAAAAAGACAGAAAATTGAAATTAGTTTTAATTTAAATATCTAAACGTTTTGTTTCAATGTTTTTGTTCATTAGTCCATTGATTTAGGATTTAGGTTTCAGTTTCTTGTGAATTTTAATGTCATATTTTTTTGATAAAAATTGAAAATCTGAAGCGTATATGTTTCAATATGCGTTCCTAATATTAAATCCCTTACTTTTAAACGTCGTATGGTATCAACATCATAAAAACATTCGAAACCAATAATATTTACATATTTGTATAGTTTTGTCATTTTATAATTTGACTGAAAGTGAAAAGTAGTTTTATGCATAATGCGTATGACCGTGTCGATGAAATAGCATCTAGGTATAATGGTAATTCAGAGGCAGTTTCTTCATAAGTGCCGCTGAGTTGCAGAACTACTAAAAATTCTGATAATTATTAATAATTATGTTTAAATTGTTGTAATTCCAGGGGGGTGGCTCCGAGCATCGAAAGTTCAATGTAACATTAATTTCAAAATGGTACTATACACCAAAGGCACCCGGCTCGCCTTTTGGCCAGCGTTGCCAGAGCACGATGACTTCTTTTGTCAAGGTCATTAAATGACCTTGAAATGACAAAAAGTTTTCGCCTGCGGCGCTATCACTAACCGCCCCGTGTATACATATATATCTACAGAACACCAGTATCTTATGCACGAGCCGCCACTGAACTTTGCGTTTCAAACACAAGGGGCCTGTTGGCCACCCCCAGAAAAATTCTCTAGTTGCGCCAATGAATACGAACCGAGTTATGGCTCGTTGAAGGTGACTTTTTGTTACCGATAACTGAATTCGAACATTTCAACGTTAAATAACGGAAAAACGGAAAATTTTGGAGGAAAACATAAGACATTTTTAAAAGTACTTTAAAATGAGCTTTGGTAAAAGTCGTTCGCATAAAACTAACGGAGTTATGATGAAAATAAAATGGTTGTCTCGTTTTTTCGGAGAAAAATCAGCAATGAAACCAATGGCTTCACCGCAAGAATTGAAATTGAACGTAATCCATTTACAATTGAGGCTACCAGCGCGAAAACGGCCTAAGCCACATTTTATGACGTTTGAGTTTATCGGCTCAACTTGCTCCCTAAGTATATACATTTATAATGTAAAACGGACTAAGCGACCTTTGCCCACTATTAAAAAGATGGTGCCACTAGTTTCACTTTACTTTAAATAATTGGGGCAACATGTCATGCGCGTAATCGGCCAAACCCACAATTCTGTAGGTTAGGCCGTTTTTTAGGGTTAGGCCGTTTTCGCGCTGGTAGCCTCAATTTACTTTATTTAAGTACTAACAATATGTTCTAGACGTTTGACCGGTTTAGGATGCCTAGATTTGAAAAAAGGTTTGATTCAAATTTGAAATGATTTTCGAAATTTCTTAAAAACGTTGTCTAAACGTTGGTTGTGGCATTTTCTTAATTTTTCTCTATTCTTATTGGGATGCTCTGCCACATGTATTCTTCTAAACAATGTCAGAAATCTACAAAATAATACAATTAACCAGTATTTTACTGGAAAATAACCTCTACGCCTGTGACTTTTACGTCAAAGGATCAGTTAGAGGGTGGTTTTGACAAATAATGAATAAGAACAAAAATATAAAAATGACGTATTTTGCTGACGTTTCGGAAAACGAATCTGTTTCCTATCTCAAAGCGTATTATAATGTTTGTGGGCTGTGTATATTAAATACACAGCTTTAAGAATATATTTGTTATATTCAGTATCCATAGATACTTACTGCTTACACAGAACTGTTGATATATCTAATTGATAGTTTTATTTTAAACAATGTTGAGTTTGTTAAGTTCTTCTTTTAACATCTGCAGCCAGGTTGTGCAAACATCTACAGAACAATTCGACACGCATTTATCCTCATTCAATAGTATTATAGCCGCTTCTTCAATTTTTCTTTTCTTGCTATCTGTCTCTTTTGTTAAAATTTTTGCCGAGTCCCAGTTTATTCTATGTCCGTTCTCCCAAGCGTGTTCGCAAATCTTCGATTTCTGAATCTCATTTTTTCTAATGTAACCCTTGTGCTCACCCAATCTAACACTGAATGGTCTGGATAGAGAAAAATTCTTAAAAACGTTTCGCAATAATTCAAAAACTAAAAAAAGTGCGTAGAAAATGCTAGAGTACAAAAATTTAGACTTTTTTTTCTGAAAATTTTGTTTTTTTTTTATTTCTCTAGGATAAAAATTAATTGAGATATGTCACCGTTATGTTTGCGTTTTAGTGCGAGGACCATCTGCCCCGAGCCCTTTAAACTCAACAACGAAGGGTTCAAGGAAGTTCAACTTTACATGTATGTAGCCCTTAAATTCTCTGCAAAATGGTTTTTGGAGCGATTGGATTGGAAAAATTAAGGAAGTTATCGTTGAAAAACCAGTCGCATTTTTTTGGTGAAATTTTCGGAGCATGCAAATTGATTTATTCTCGACAATTTTGGAGCATTTAAAAATATATGTAAACACATATGCCTGTATCTATATATGTATACGTATATCCTCATACACGACATACATATTTTGTAATTGCAAAAAAGGATGCGGCGCAACTTGTAGCTGCCGACTTTTTTGTAACGCAACATGCGGAACATGCTCCGGTGACAAAATGTCAAAATTGTCCTCCAAAAGGAGCAGGTCGATAGTGATGATAGTTCTTCTGATGATCCATAGATTTACAATAATAAAACATGCTATTATAATGTACATAAAATTTGTATTTTCCCCTTTAAACTAATTTAATAATTTCAGTTTTTGATTTTAAGTAAACATGGTAGTTCATTTTATCACGAGGGTGGCTTGTAAGGGATGAAACGTTGCAATAAATCATAAATTATAGACGGGATTTTAATTGATTATAAATGCACTATTTTTTTTTAAAGGGGCGGTTTTAAATCATAAATTATATTCCAGAACATGAAATAATGTTTATTCTACTTTAAACATGATTTCAATCTATGTAACGCTTAAATCTATGGTTTTTAAATTTTTTTGTCAGAAGGGATAGTTTTCACCATACAAAAAAAAACACACATCAGGAGGAAGGTAAGATAAGTTTGATTGCAAATTTTCATCAAAATCTATGTTATCCGAAAGAATTCTGAGGTAATACCCTGTTTTTACCGTCAAACGCTGGACTACTTAATGTGGGCGGTGAACGTAATTCAACAATTTCTCCTAGATCCCTGAACCGATTCAAAAAAAAATTTTGATGGGCTTTTAGAGACAACTTTATAGAATGGTACTAGGCTATTGAAAACTAAAGAAGGAAAGAAATTTTTCTCGTGCGAAAATAAAAAAAAATCATTTGTATCATTCTATCAAGTTTTCTCTAAAAGCCTATCAAAGAACTTTTTCAATCGGTTCAGGAATATAAGAGAAAATGTCGAAATACGAAATCATTTTCTTAAGCACGGCAACGCCACCGTTAATTTCTTGTACATGTTATTTTCTTTTGGTTGATTTTTTTATGCGGATAATTTGAAGAATGTAAGAAATGATATTTAACCATATTGAACCAACCAATTTCATTAAGCTTATGCGAAATTCCCTGCTCACGTCTCATACCAAAAATTAACCTTAAACAGGAGTTTTCAATAATTTGTTTTCTGCGAGAGTCCTCAGTATCCAATCATGGACCATACACCTAATCAATCCTAATCAGAAAAGTTGAATTCAGATTGAACAAGTGATTCACACAGGATTGTTTTATTTTATAAATGCTATAGGTCAAAGGTTATGACCAGGCCTGTAGCTAGAAAGTGCTTTCAGGGCGGGCAAACAATTTTTCAGGACGGGCCCGTAAAAAAAGTCCGAAAAATTTTTTGATGAGCGGGGGGAGGGGGAGAAATCCAAAATTTTTTTTTTGTCCGAAATATTTTTTTATGAGCGGGGGGGAGAAATCCAAAAAAAATTGTTTGATGAGCGAAGGGGAGAAATCCAAAAAAATTTAAAAATTTTGCCCCCATTACAATCACCGTAGGTCGGGCGTTGCCCGTCCTGCCCCCCCCTAGCTACAGGCCTGGTTATGGACTAGACTCTGCCTATTCGGAAGGTACTATATAGTGACCATCTATTTTTATTTGGAGTTGCTCTGTTATAATTGACCTTGCATTTTAAGACCCAAAAACAAGCATGGAAGTTTTGTTTGAATTTCTAGATGTCTCTGTTAGAGCCGCGATGTCCCGACTGATAAGAGTCTATGCCTCAACATGTTTAGAGGAATCGAGAGATAAATATAACAGCGTATCATCAACATAGAATTGAACTTGACAATGCTTAAGTGCTTTTTTTAACATGTATAGTGTAGTGTACAGCAATGGACTTAAAATATATCCCTGCGGAATTCCCGACACCACACCTAGGGAAACAGATATATTATATTATCAATTTTAACTATATGTGGTAAGTTAGACAAGAAACTGCGAAAACACCGATAACATAATTTAAACGAAGAGATTTCAATATAGCTAAGAGTACTTCGTGATTGATATTTGTTCCCCCCAGAATGCCGTCGGTGATGTTCAGCAGGGTCGTTTTACCTCAGACAGTATATGAAATTTTGAGGCATGCTGAGGACGTTTCGAGCCTACCTTTCTTTTCAGTAACTTCAACAATACTACCAATATACTGATTGGGTGTAAATCTTGAAATTCTTCAGGGCTTGACAGTGTAACAAATGCATAAATAAAAGTTTAGTAACAAATCTATCAGAGCCTTGTGCATTTGTTTTAATCTTGTATATAATTTTGCAGCTAAAGCACGAAAATTCAATAATACAATATATTCTAACCTTACTATTATATTGGTCAATAGGTATAATATTTTGATTAAGTGACATGTTACGAATACTACTGAAAGGTACCCAGGTAGCAAAGGCACGTGAAAATGACGTGAAAAAATGGTCAGAAGTGACGAGAAATGACGAGTTAGATGACGTAAATGAAACGTGAAAATGACTTCCTAATGTCTCAGACGAATGACGTCTTTTTCAGGTTATATTTGGTAATCCCACCACAGGTTTTTAGTAATAGGAACATATAAAACTACATACTAGTTAGTAATTTACTTGATAAAAATAAAATAATAAATGCATAAATAAGTTTTGTCCTAATGAATTTGTTTGTTAGCCATCCGTAATTTTATTTACATTAACATATCTAATATTGTTTACCATCACTCCAACTTTTTCTCACAAGGGTTGCTGCAAATTATAATGTTTATTAAATTATTAAATTCATTTTTAATTACCTTTACCAATTGCGGTCCGTAGGATTCGAACCTACATGTCTCCCGTTGTCCGTATTACAGTACTAACGCTTCAACCAACTGAGCTAGCTTGGCGACCGTTATTTCGGATGCTAAAAGCAGTATTTATGGTGGTGAATGAAGTCTTTATCATGTGAAATTGAATTTCTTGCCTTATTTAAAATATATCAAAATCTTTCAGGTTCTCGCTTCGAGTTACTAGTATTTTTTATTTATTTATAATTATTAAGAAGAACTTATTTAATTTAATTAAACTGTCACCAGTGTCACCTGAGAAGTATGAGTAGTTGTTGAACAATGTAATTATTACATTAATTAGTATTAGTGGCGGTTCGTTAAAAAAGATATATTTTGCCCAGATCTCGAAATTGAAGAGCAGAGAGGGAGAAATCAGAAAAAAAAATTTCCTTATCTCAAATTTGATGAGTGGTGGAGGGGAAGTCAGGAGTCAACTATTTTAAGAATTAAAGTTTTAAGTTGAGGTACTTATACAACCCTGGGAAGCGTGTTGGAGAAAAAACGGTAAAGGTGTAATATCGTCATCTACAACATAAATAGAATATTTAATGGTCTAAAACAGACCTAAAATTGAAAAAAATCAATAAGCAATTATTACCTTAAAAAAAAAACAACTAAAATTTTTTTCGCAATAAAAAAAAACGGAATGAGCAGGGGCCGAACCGCCGACCTCATGACTTGGAAGACGACGCCTTAAGCACTCGGCCACCAACTTTTCTGAGGCTACTTACCTAAAGACTTTATAGTTGGAACACGCAACGGATAGATTTTGCTTTTTAATGCATTTTAATCTAATTTTATTATTAAAAGAATAGATACAAATATAATTTAAACAAATAAACTGCCGAATCTTTGCAAACTCTTTCGAATATAAATTATTTTGGATAATGTTAAAAAACATTATATCCTCGAATAAAAACGCCAATACTTATCCCTCACGACACGGTTTATTTTTTTTTTAAACTTTACACTCTGCTTACGATAACAAAATGCCATTAGCGAGTTTCAAAGTTTGTAATCCGATAAAATATAAATAAATTTAACACCGAAAAAAGACGACAATATGACGTGATGTGTAGCACGTCATTTTAATGTCATTTATAAGACGTCATTCTGTAGGCGATTTTTAGTGCCCTGACGTCTTTTTGACCAGAATCGCCAGATTTTGACGTCATTATAACGTACCCTTGCTACCTGGGTATTCATCAGCGTTTTTCAAAACACCTATTTCGTCTTTTTTTCTCCTATTAATGTTTAGCATATCCAAATATATCCAGACCTTATTGATGGCGTTTACCTAAAACATATTTTCAAAGTAGGTATGTATGCCTTTTTACACATCTGCTGGCTAAAGTGGTGTAGATTTGTAGAATTTCATAATAGTTATGATGGACTTTTTGTTCGGTGCTATTGCCGCGAGCTTTATTTCTAATGAAGAACCTTATGTTATCAGTCATCCACCGCGCATTCACGTTAATAATAATAATAATTATTATACTGAAAGGGAATTTAGTATTCAATCAATAAACCAAATGACGTAGCAACTTGGATATTATCATCAGCTCTTTAAGAAATATGAAAAACTCTAATGTTCCCTAATGTATCCATGTCTCTTTGCGCTATCTCACAGAGTCACATTGTAGATTGTTTAACGGATCGCTTGGCCCTGAGTTGGCCTTTCTTCACCTCAACCTAGGTTATTTATTTCAAAATCAATAATATTATAAGACAGTTATTTTCTGATAAATATAGCAACACCTCCTCCTCTACTCTGACTTTTTAGCAGGTCGAACTGAAATAATCCTGACTATAAATATTCGGACACAGAAAAGGTAAACTATACAGAAGCGAAAGCTTGCCTTCATTTCGGAGGACTCATATCCCTGACCTCGTAAGTGACAGTAGGAGCTGTTATTATCACACTGAGAGAAGTAAATTTTTACAGATGGTCAACTTTATTAGGCATCGAATACATTATACACTGAGAAAACTAATTTATATTTAACTAACAAAATACCTGTGTTCCTCTGTGGGTTCATTAAGATAACTAAAAATAATGAATAATAATATGTATTTATATATACGGTATTACAGTAATTTGTTTATATCTAAATATACTTTATTACGATAATTTGGTATTATAAACTGTAAAAATGGTGGGTATACTATATCCACTATCCACCATCGCTTTTATAAAAATGTTCTTTTTAAATCACACTTCGAGATTACCCAGAATTCGTAGCAATTTATAGATAAATGTTTAACGAACCCATAGCGAAACACGAACATTTTCCTTGTTAATTAGTAAAGCTAATACTACTTTCTAGTTGTTTCAGTGATATAAATATATACGTGCCTTTCAGGATCCTTTGGAAATACAAAAAAGCTTGATGTTTCACCTGTCCTGGGAGGATATGGACGATAAGCACACCTCTTTCCTTTAGGACCCATTGAAAACACCAAAAATAAAACACAATAGCCCAGAGATAGATAAGTTTATATTAGAGATGGGCGCGTGAGTCTGATATATGTTAAGGCAAACTCACGCACGCCCACGCACGGGATCTTTTGACTCACGCACACTCACGAAATCTTCCGTGATTTGGTACCTTAAATGTACACGCTCACGCCGTGACACGGTGAAAATCACGTCACGTGACCATCTCTGGACCAGAGTGACCAGACCAGGCCAGGAGGGCTAGGCGATTGGCGAATGCAGTAGAGATGTGACGGCGATCACCGTCGCTGCTACTTATCACCTGTTGTTTCAACTGAGCAATCGCTAACAGCGATTGGTGAGAAAAGAAGCGGCGATTAAATCACTCTTTTCTATGGTCGCAGAGTAGCGAAAGGCAGGCGGTAACGCGATTCACGTTACGCGATTGAATGTTTGGCAAACTGCACAGAGCGCTCTGCTCTGGAACTGCCGATTTGTAATGAACCGAACACAATCGTCTAAGCGATCCAAAGAGTGATATAATCACTGCTACAAAGAACAGTGATAACTGAACGATCACTGTGATCAGGAAATCGCCGTTTGCCTCATCACTAGAATGCAGTAGAGAGAGATTGCAATTACTCAGTTTGATTTGAATGTTGCGTCATTCATCCTGTCTCCTGTCCTTTTCTCTCCTTTCTCGCGCTCGTGTTCCGTCTATCGCTTCGCTTCTTATTCTTGTCACGACACGACAGGTTGAAGTTTTAAAGCAGAGCTGGGGCGTCGTGTCACGGCGTGAATATTATCTCACGCACGGGATCTTTTGACTCACGCACACTCACGAAATCTTCCGTGATTTGGTACCTTAAATGTACACGCTCACGCCGTGACACGGCGTGACACGGTGAAATTCACGTCACGTGCCCATCTCTAGTTTATATACACGAAACGTTCGCAAAAATGCACAATAACTATATTAACACGTTAGACTGATAATCTCAATACGTAAAGAAACAATAACAGAATAGTAAATTATCGAAAATTAAACGAAAAGATCACAAAAATCACAAAATACCGTGTAAGCGTTGTAAGACCATGAATCGCGCAACGTAAACAATAGTCACATGGCTTGTGTTGTGACAGATGGAAGAAGGGGCGGTTATAACATGGCGGATATTGGACATCCGCTCTCAAATTCCATCCTGCCGTGAAGCCTAGCTTTTGATTCTGTATAGTTTACCTTTTCTGTGGTTCGGATAAAGTAACTAGGAGTTAAGGAAATGGAACAAAAATGTCCGCCCACGCCCCAAACAGTCATTGGTTGGCGATACCTGTTTTATGTTTATACCTCGTCGAAATCGTCGCAAAAGATATTAAGTTGTCAAAATACGGTTTTTGACAATAAAAACCGGGATTTACTCGAAATCTATGCGGTAGAAAATTTTTTAAATTGAAAATTCGGTTTCAGCACACAAAAATACTTAATATATAAGGCATGATAGGTTTAGTCCTTGGAGCAGAACATTTTTTTTTGTTGACCTGTGTTATGGAAAAAAATGCACTACCTAAACTTACTTACATACCTAATTTCTAAAATACTTGTAAATTAATACGGTCATAAATATAAATCTCAGCTTTCATGGTCACAGTATTCCTAAGAGCAATCAATTAGCAGTTGGGATAATACCTAATTATAAACTAATTTATTTATTATTAGAAAATAAAATAAAAAAACCGCTGCCCAAGGAATCACTACTTCCACATCCGGATTTTCTATCCAAGTCACTCACAACGAAAAAAATTTGTATGTCGAAATAATTGTTTAAGGGACTTTAATAATAATATTTGAAATCCTCTACCACAAAAACCCATAAAACGATACCCCACATCGGTAGTGGGGTGGGGGTGGTGATAGGGGGTGGTTGGTAGTGGGGGTGAATGAAGTAAAAAAATATTTTGAGGTTTCTGGTTCTTGTGCACACACTAAATCACAATTTTCTTTCACCCCCTTTAATAATGGGGTGGGGGTGGTAGATAATGGGGGTGGTTAATGCCAAAAATTTTTTTGAGACCTTCTCTTGTGTATACTAAATATCAATTTTATGGACTATTACCTGCTTACCTATTTACCCCAAATTTACCTCAATTTACTCCCCAACCCTTCGACGGAACAAGATGAAAATATAATCTAGTTCTAGATCTCGTTAAAGTACATATGTGTACCAAACTTCAAGTCAATATCGCAAACGGTTCCAGAGTAAACGTGCGCACAAAAAAAGTTACAGACCGACAGACAGACAAAATTTTTTTTCGCTCAAACTTAAAATCTCGACGTTTCATGACATTCTAAGCCTATTTGAACAATAAAAATTTTTAAAAATTTTTTTGTCGTTACTGTACCACTGGATGTGGAAGTAATAAAATAAAAAATAAAATACCAACTTTAAATTTGGTAATTCAATGTATTCTGTCACTACCATGTTTCTGCTTTACCAGTGAATGCTAAACTTGCAAGGTTTTCTATTGTCGCTGTGACATCTCGTATCTATCTATCTAGCTAATCACATCTCATTTTCCCGATGAATTGAAACTCACTAACATGTTGAAAACGTTGCTAGCAAAAACACGTATCAAACTTCCCATTTTTCATGCCCTTCATCCTTAGAGTAGTTTATTACACAATAATAATAACATGAACTCTCCTATTTAAGTGGATCACGTAGGCAATGCGCATTTAGTTTTTATACTACAGCGACCTACTTACGAGCAAGCGGAAACAGGAAGCAAGTTGTCTTGTAACATCAAAAACCGCATAGAAGAATCATCGCTAATCGATCCTGTTTTTTTTATTTAATTACAGTAGTGTAGTGTATGTGGTGATTGGTGAATAAACTTGTTTTGACACTGTCCTTGATGAAAATAAAAATGCTGGAACCACTATTGTCTCAGCTAAATGACATGAGAGTGATTTTAGCAAGCAGCTCTAAACAACGTGCTTCGTTGTTGAGTAGTACGGTAAGATACTGATAGGTGGCGCTAGTTGGTCAAAATGTTAAATAGTTTAATCAATAGACTGCTAATTCTTTCTCTATTTCTAAATTTACTTCATTATATACTTATGAATTACTGTCATACAGCTGTATGTTAACGTTTTTATTCAGTAACCCTGTCATTTTTCTTGGATTTATACCTACTTTTATGACGTAAATACCTGTAGGTATGTAGAATGCATATTTTTCACAAAAGGAATTAATTCATTAATCAATGTTTTAGTTGTTTTACAAAAACTGGACATTTGGAAAAGTAATTAAGATGTTCATACAGGGTGGCCCAACGAAAACTTAATATGGGTGTTTTGGTTGATAAATGATAATAGGGTAGACATAAATAAACGCTCGGACAAATCAATTTTATTTCGGAGGTAATATTTGAATAGGGAAGAAGGGACGAGTCTTACATCATTGGGAAACCCATTGGATTCTCTAAACAATGGCACGCAGTTTTTGGAATTTGGGTACACATTCTTAGTTCGAAAAAACAAAGATTTATTTACGTGAAAATGACTGCCAACCTCCAGCTTCCATGCAATAATACAGATTCTGAAAACGTCCCGCACATTTTGGAGCATTTTTGGAATGATTTACATATATCTTCCAATCCAATCCAATCCAATGGCTTTTTTAAAATACAATTCGTTTTTTTAAACGAATTGTATTGTTATTAATTATTTTATATTTCAAAAATATAATTTTAGGTGGCCGTAATTCGAAAACAATAAATCAAAATGGCTTTAAATTTTGGATATAGAGGTTCTAAAGCATGCTGAACAATAATATTACATTAGTTTTTCAATAAAAGACAACGGGCCCGCATTACACACAGGGCTGGTTTTAAGTAGTTTTAATTGGAAGTGCGAAATTGTTATAATGCCAAATGACTTCTTCTCCTTTGCTCCTTTATTTTCCTCATATATGATTAGTCGCGACAAGATAGATATTTTCTGAGAAGTTTTCTGGCAAAGGATTAATCGGCCTAATTTTTTTTGCAAATTGTTTATTGAAGTCTAAGGAACATTGGTAAAAAGAAAAAACAGGCCGCTGGGACTTTTTTCATTTTGTTATTAATAAACAAACAATTTTAAGCACTAACCAAATTAATTAAATTTGTTAACTTGCTATCTCAGAAACTATTTGAGAAAACCTACTGAAAATGTATACTCGGGGCATTTTGAGGTCACTGATTACAGTTTTGAAAATTGCAAAATTCAAGATGGCTGACACAAAATGGCGGCTATGAAGTATAAAAATGAGATTTTCTGGCTTAAGCTTTTTGAGAAAAATTACAAGAATAAAAATGTGTTTAGAATGCCATTTTGCACCTAAATATACGATTTATAAGTAACTCTCCTTCACCCCAATTGGGGTTAACCTTAGTTTATTTCAATAAAGTAACCATTTTTTAAAATATTCGGGTAAATCACTCAACATTTTTTTAGTAAAAATATTTTAAAGAGATGTAATATAATTATCAGTTATTGATTTAATTTTACTGTTAATTAGTTCAAAGGGCATACAAATTTTAAATACAGCGCGCTTTCTTGATCTCGGGATTTAAATACGGTAAAGACACCCTCCTCATTAGTACCTCCTTAATATTAGTAAAAAACTTTTCAGTAGGTAGAAATAAGATTTTTAAAAAAATAAATATCTTGTATTTCTGCTTACATCATTGTTATAAAATATTATTTTGGGTATTCAGCAGATAACTTTCAAAGAAATCATTCGTTCCTTTCATATATTATTGATCTAAATCTGATCAAGCTAGAATATCAACGAGTAGTCCTCTTACAAACAAACTTGTCAATTTCTTTATACATTTACTATGTCTAACATTCAATATGAAAAACAAGAAAATAACCATTCTTTCTATATATTGAAGATCTAAGTCTGATCATGCCAATATATTGTCAGAAATCCACCCTTAAGAGGAAATCTTTCAAGCATCTCTAGCCCTACCTAGAGGATACTCCATTCAATACGATAAACAAGAAAATAACCATTCTTTCTATATATTGAAGATCTAAGTCTGATCATGCCAATATATTATCAGAAATCCACCCTTGCGAGGAAATCTTTCAAGCATCTCTAGCCCTACCTAGAGGATACTACATCACAAACAAACATTAGTTACATTTCAAAGCCAAGAACTACTGAAAAGCACAATGAAATATATGAATAAAATTTCACTTACATGTCATAATAAATAAAATATTTCAATCAATGTTTGAATGACCAAAACTCTGTAAAAATTGCGCAACCTTTTTCATTCTCTTTAGAACTCATCAGCAGAGATATATGTTCAATTCAAAAACATAATTACTATAAAAAAAATAAATAGGAAAACATTTTCTTGTAAAAAATGACAGGAAATATTTATTTAGTTGACACATATCAAAAATAAAAAAGAATCACTCTTTTTTAGAGCCCCATAGCTCGTGTAGTTTTTTAAAAAATAAATATCTTGTATTTCTGCTTACATCATTGTTATAAAATATTATTTTGGGTATATAGAAAGAATGGTTATTTTCTTGTTTTTCATATTGAATGTTAGACATAGTAAATGTATAAAGAAATTGACAAGTTTGTTTGTAAGAGGACTACTCGTTGATATTCTAGCTTGATCAGATTTAGATCAATAATATATGAAAGGAACGAATGATTTCTTTGAAAGTTATCTGCTGAATACCCAAAATAATATTTTATAATAAATAAGATTTATTTTTACAATTAATTATTTTTTATTTATTTGCTTTTATCATGACTAGAGAATATTATTTAGGTATTATGCAAATCACAACTTATACACTTTTTTATTTATTATGAAAATACCTACTTTCTGTATATTGGGCACGCTAATATACTAGTTAGGTAAATACTTTAAAACACTCATTATTGGAGAACCAATAAAAACAACTATTCTTCTAGCTAATACTGACGAAGTATTGAATTACATGATAGGATTCTTAGCATTTAAAAAAAATATATTGAAAATACTTAAATCATTTATTTACATTTAGTCATTCACACTTTTTTTTTATTTAATATGAAATTATCTACTTTCTGTATATTGGTACCTTAATCGGGTCGCGCTAATATACCACTTAGGAATACACTTTAAAACACTCATTATTGGAAAACCAATCAAAACAACTACTCTTCTAGCTAATACTGACGAAGTATTGAATTACATGATAGGATTCCTCGCATTTTAAGGCAAAAAAAAATATATTGAAAATACTTAATTATTTATTGAAATTCAGTCATTCACAACAATTATTGAACCTTACATTCTATTTCAACTCTAGAAAAGTTGTACAAGTTTTTCCGAACTCGTTAGTTCTCATCAGTAGAGTATAGAAACATTCATTCATTATTTACGAGCCTATTCTTGATTTATTTTTACAATTAATTATTTTTTATTTATTTGCTTTTATTATGATTAGAGAATATTATTTAGGTATTATGCAAATCACAACTTACACACTTTTTTATTTATTATGAAAATACCTACTTTCTGTATATTGTTGCCCTAATCTGGGCACGCTAATATACTAGTTAGGTAAATACTTTAAGACACTCATTATTGGAGAACCGATCAAAACAACTACTCTTCTAGCTAATACTGACGAAGTATTGAATTACATGATAGGATTCTTAGCATTTAAAAAAATATATATTGAAAATACTTAAATCATTTATTTACATTTAGTCATTCACACTTTTTTTTTATTCAATATGAAATTATCTACTTTCTGTTTATTGGTACCTTAATCGGGTCACGCTTATGAAAATATGAAAATACCTACCACTTAGGAATACACTTTAAAACACTCATTATTGGAAAACCAATCAAAACAAATACTCTTCTAGCTAATACTGACGAAGTATTGAATTACATGATAGGATTCCTGGCATTTTAAGGCAAAAAAAAATATTGAAAATACTTAATTATTTTGGCAATATATTTTTCATTCATTAAACGTTTGTTAAAGAGTTTGTTTTTCGATTGCCTTGGTTACGTTTGCGCGAGTTAATTATAATAAGCCCCGTGTTTGTCCACAACAACATAATTTGACAGGTTGTCGAATTGTCTAATTCGTGTGAAAGAGAAAAATAATTTTTGCTATTAGCTACCACTACCGAGAATTTTCGTAGAGAGAAAGTTGGGCGTCTCGTCAAAACGAAGCTACTCACGAAAATTCAGCCTGTTACTAATCATTAAAAAAGAAGGGCGATGTACTGTGGACTATTATTGTATGGTCATTTTGTAACTCGAATGTCGCAGCCAAAATTACGTACATACAGGGTGTTTCGAAAAGATTGGGACAACGCTTAGCCGTAGATTCTTAACATAAAAACAAGTTGATTTAACTCAAAAAGTACTGGTCTAACTCTTTTCGTTTTCAAGATACAGGGTGGCAGAGTAAAAAAATTGTATTCGTAATTTCTCTCTATCTTAAAGACTATTATATGTATCTACTTCAAAGTTGGTAACGTCATGTTTTTCAGGTCGCTAATTACAATCCTGCTATTACCGATGCCATATTTTGTAGATGGCGCTAGTTACAGGACTTTTACGTGACACTTTAAGCCATAAATTGTTTGAGGTTAGGTTTTGGACATCGTCTTCTACTATAATCGAAACGCAATTTAGTTTCCTAAAGAAAAGGTGTACTTGTTTAAACGCGATAAAATGCACCCTCTCAGGGAAATACGCGATTTACAACTTTATCACACACCAGTTCGAGGAAATTCAATTATACCTAAAAGCGGTTTTCTTATCTAGTAGGTGTACGTCAAGTATGATATCTTGAAGTCGTCAATAGTGCTTGTTGTAGATACGTATAATATTCTCCAAGACAGAAACAAAATATGAAAACAATTTTTTTACTATACCACTCTGTATCTTGAAAACGAAAAGAGTTAGACCGCTACTTTTTGGGTTAAATCAACTTGATGATGTCAATAGTTTATGATAAGCGTTGTCTCAATCTTTTCAAAACACCCGGGGTGTTGAATTTCTTCGAACTGATGTGTGAAAAAGTTGTAAATCGCGTATTTCTCTGAAAGGGTGCATTTTATCGCGTTTAAACAAGTACACGTTTTCTTTCGATTATAGTAGAAGACGATATCCAAAACCTAACCTCAAAAAAGTTATGGCTTAAAGTGTAACGTAAAAGTCCTGTAACTAGCGCCATCTATAAAATATGGCATCAGCAATATCACCATTGTAATTAGCGGCCTAAAAAACATGTTGTTACCAACTTTGAAGTAGATACGTATAATAGTCTCCAAGATAGAGACAAATTACGAATAAATTTTTTTTACTTTGCCACCCTGTATCTTGAAAACGAAAAGAGTTAGACCACTACTTTTTAAGTTAAATCGGCTTGTTTTGATGTCAAGTATCTACGGCTAAACGTTGTCCCAATCTTTTCGAAACACCCTGTATAGTCTATTTCATTAGAGAATATTATTTAGGTATTATGCAAATCACAACTTACACACTTTTTTATTTATTATGAAAATACCTACTTTCTGTATATTGTTGCCCTAATCTGGGCACGCTAATATACTAGTTAGGTAAATACTTTAAGACACTCATTATTGGAGAACCGATCAAAACAACTACTCTTCTAGCTAATACTGACGAAGTATTGAATTACATGATAGGATTCTTAGCATTTAAAAAAATATATATTAAAAATACTTAAATCATTTATTTACATTTAGTCATTCACACTTTTTTTTTATTCAATATGAAATTATCTACTTTCTGTTTATTGGTACCTTAATCGGGTCACGCTTATGAAAATATGAAAATACCTACCACTTAGGAATACACTTTAAAACACTCATTATTGGAAAACCAATCAAAACAAATACTCTTCTAGCTAATACTGACGAAGTATTGAATTACATGATAGGATTCCTGGCATTTTAAGGCAAAAAAAAAATATTGAAAATACTTAATTATTTTGGCAATATATTTTTCATTCATTAAACGTTTGTTAAAGAGTTTGTTTTTCGATTGCCTTGGTTACGTTTGCGCGAGTTAATTATAATAAGCCCCGTGTTTGTCCACAACAACATAATTGGACAGGTTGTCGAATTGTCTAATTCGTGTGAAAGAGAAAAATAATTTTTGCTATTAGCTACCACTACCGAGAATTTTCGTAGAGAGAAAGTTGGGCGTCTCGTCAAAACGAAGCTACTCACGAAAATTCAGCCTGTTACTAATCATTAAAAAAGAAGGGCGATGTACTGTGGACTATTATTGTATGGTCATTTTGTAACTCGAATGTCGCAGCCAAAATTACGTACATACAGGGTGTTTCGAAAAGATTGGGACAACGCTTAGCCGTAGATTCTTAACATAAAAACAAGTTGATTTAACTCAAAAAGTACTGGTCTAACTCTTTTCGTTTTCAAGATACAGGGTGGCAGAGTAAAAAAATTGTATTCGTAATTTCTCTCTATCTTAAAGACTATTATACGTATCTACTTCAAAGTTGGTAACGTCATGTTTTTCAGGTCGCTAATTACAATCCTGCTATTACCGATGCCATATTTTGTAGATGGCGCTAGTTACAGGACTTTTACGTGACACTTTAAGCCATAAATTGTTTGAGGTTAGGTTTTGGACATCGTCTTCTACTATAATCGAAACGCAATTTAGTTTCCTAAAGAAAAGGTGTACTTGTTTAAACGCGATAAAATGCACCCTCTCAGGGAAATACGCGATTTACAACTTTATCACACACCAGTTCGAGGAAATTCAATTATACCTAAAAGCGGTTTTCTTATCTAGTAGGTGTACGTCAAGTATGATATCTTGAAGTCGTCAATAGTGCTTGTTGTAGATACGTATAATATTCTCCAAGACAGAAACAAAATATGAAAACAATTTTTTTACTATACCACTCTGTATCTTGAAAACGAAAAGAGTTAGACCGCTACTTTTTGGGTTAAATCAACTTGTTGATGTCAATAGTTTATGATAAGCGTTGTCTCAATCTTTTCAAAACACCCGGGGTGTTGAATTTCTTCGAACTGATGTGTGAAAAAGTTGTAAATCGCGTATTTCTCTGAAAGGGTGCATTTTATCGCGTTTAAACAAGTACACGTTTTCTTTCGATTATAGTAGAAGACGATATCCAAAACCTAACCTCAAAAAAGTTATGGCTTAAAGTGTAACGTAAAAGTCCTGTAACTAGCGCCATCTATAAAATATGGCATCAGCAATATCACCATTGTAATTAGCGGCCTAAAAAACATGTTGTTACCAACTTTGAAGTAGATACGTATAATAGTCTCCAAGATAGAGACAAATTACGAATAAAATTTTTTTACTTTGCCACCCTGTATCTTGAAAACGAAAAGAGTTAGACCACTACTTTTTAAGTTAAATCGGCTTGTTTTGATGTCAAGTATCTACGGCTAAACGTTGTCCCAATCTTTTCGAAACACCCTGTATAGTCTATTTCAAGATCCAAATTTTTAGGAATGATTTCCTATTTGAATATCTTATTTTGAGGAATTTTGGGGAATTTTGGTAATTTCTTTGTGCCGTACGAGCACATTCTTCAAAGCGATTTCAAGTATATATTTTTGGACACATTAGGTATGCTTCGGAAAATAACTGAGGACTGGATTTTTTGCTTTAACTTGTTATTGACATAAAAAAAACCCTGGGTGTGTGAATTCTGACGAGGGGCGGACTAGCACCAAATTTTCAATGTGGAGACTCTTTCGTCGGCCTTATTTCTTGGCGGCCCTCTTTGTATCAAACTTTTAATAAAAACTATACACACGTTTTCATAGTAGTTTGAATGAAATAATGAAGACAATATTAATAGAAAATTAACCAAAAGTTATTATGAATTCGTCAGGTTTTCTAGAAAATACGAAACATACGTTAATATGATAATGAAATTATCATAGTAGTATAAGATAGAGTGGGGGATAATCCGCAATTTTTAATATGACCTAAAAGAAACATAGGTATATCCTATCTCATGTTTTATTACGCAGCTTCTTAATTTGAGTAGACAGTGGACCAATTCAATAAATGATCTAAAGTAACTCCAAGAGCCTTTACGCTTTTACCTACAACTAAAGAATTATTTGAGGAAAAAACAACGAAGTATTGCCCCTATTAATTTTAAGTATATTATTATTATATCAATGTTCAGCAATGTTTCGTTTCTCATTAGTTTTTAGATCATCCATAGTCTCGTTTTAATGCATTACAACTTTCTTTGGGAAAAGATAAAAAAAATCATTTACAAATATAACAAATACTAAGGTCCTAAAACCTATCCTCGAGGCATTCTGTGTCCCAATGTCCTAAAATCAAATACTTATATTATTAATACTAGACACACATATTTTGTGTATACCGAGGTGGGATTCCAACATTTCTAAAGGGGTGCCTCTAATGCTCTCTTTAATGCCACAGAAATTAAGTTTCTCTATTAATAAGTATTAAGAGATACAGATAGATATCTTCCTGGGGCCTTATTCTTGAGTTGAGAGAGTAGAATTAGCCAAAGAAAGGAAAGAAAAACATAATGAAATAAAAAGAGAAAAAATACCCCGATTCACTTCTCCTAAGCTGAAGAATATGGTCCTGAAGTCGATCTTCAAGGTCTCCCTTAAACAACTTATAAATTTATAGACGGCAACCGTAGTTGAACATTTTTTTCTGAAACCGAATTGGCTTATACGTAACAGGTAATAATTTTCGAAAAGGTTATTTTTTAATATGATTTTAATAATCTTGCCAAACACTAGCATGACTGATATTCTGGTTATCTAAAGTTATCTCAAGGAGAGAACCTTGACTATGACAAAAATTTAAAAAAGTTTATAATAATGATTAATATCTAATATCTTATCTTTATAATAATATCTAAAAATGCCTTTTACTATATTATCATAAATGACTAAACTACTTACTAGTGTTGTTTAGACTGTACTACATTCATATATTTCCAGTGTAGTGGCTAGCTCAAGAAAAAAAATGTGTAGACGGATCATATTTTAAAAAATTTAATGCATAATTCATTTTGGACTGGCAATTGAATAATCATATTTTCTGCAACTGTACCAAAAAAAATCAACAAATGAATTTGGAGTATAGAACATTCTTCATATTTATTTTTAGCACTAATATTTTTTCTTAATGAATGAAGTTGTGCGTTTAGGTACGCATTTTTTACGAAAAAGTTGTAAATATAGTCATAACAGCAGAATTTTTTGTTGTGTTAACCTACCCAAGTAGCACAAGAACCTGTAATAAAGCTGCGCCAACATTACGGCAACAAGTATTAGCCATAGCAGCTACCGCGGAAACCTTATATTCTTACAATAAGGTTGCGACAGCGCTGTAACAGACAAAGTGGTACAATACTTTCTTGCTTATAGCTGTAGCTATTTGGCTGGTGGAAGAACCAGATTACAGCCACTGAGCTGTATATTTTTGGAAGTACATATAATATGATAAACAATTTGGCTGCACAATTAATTACCTTTAATAGACATTATTGGATACTAATATGAAAATGAATGAATGAATGAATGAATTAATGAATGAATGAATGAATGAATAGTATTTATTTATCTCAAGATAATACATTACAGTAGACATAATATAGGCACTAAGTTAGTAAATTACAATTATATACAAATACGCATATTCTAACAACTCCTATTTTTAACAGACATACTTAACAATATATACCTATATGCTTACATTTACATATTTTCTTTCACGTACTTAATAAGTTTTGATTTGAATAAACCAATACTATTACTAGTCTTCAGGTCATTGGGTAAAGAGTTATACTCAATGATACCTTTGTGAAACAAACTATTGTAAGGGAGAGTTTTAGTTGTTCTATTTAAGTAACAGTTGTCTTTGTTTCTAGTATTGTAGTTATGGACTTCATTTACACTCACTACCCTCGAGGATAAATATTCAGGCATCTTCTTATTCAATGTTTTATAAACAAATAACATTGTTTGAATATACATATTCTTTTTTATATCCAGCCAGCCTAACACTTCCAACATTATATTAATGCTTGTATATCGATTAGCACCCAAAATTATACGCATTGCTTTATTTTGTAGAATCTGCAGTCCGTAATAATTTACTTGGGATACATATATAACTGATGAACAGTCAGTAAAATGGGGCAAAATAATGCTGTTGTATAATGTTACTTTAGTGTTTATGGAAATGTGTCCACTAATTCTATAAAAGTATCCTATTTTTTTACCAATTTTCTTAGAAATATAATCCACATGATTCTTAAATTTTAAATTCCTATCTATTAACAACCCCAGGTATTTAATTTCATCTTGAAATTTCAAGTCCTTATTTCCAATTTTGACTTTTATTTGTAAATCACAAAAATTTTTATATGCCCAATCGGATCCTATAAACATACACTTTGATTTTGTTTCGTTTATTTTTAGCCTGTTTACATTAAATTTGTCAGTAAGCCTTTTTAAATCTTCATTAACCGTTGCAATCAAAGTTTCATAGTTTTTATGACTAAAATCATCTGCAAAGAGATGTATTTTACAATTCATTAAAACTTTACCTAAATCATTAATATACAGAATAAATAACAGGGGACCAAGGACACTCCCTTGCGGGACTCCATTGTTGTTATAGCGGCTTTCACAATATTGTTCCTCATATTTAGTTTTTTGGCATCTAAATGATAAGTAACTTTCCAACCACATTAAAGTTGTGCCAGAAAATCCATACCTTTTTAATTTTAGAATTAGAGTATGTCGATCAATTGTCTCAAAAGCTCTCTTTAGGTCTATGAAGACCGCACATATACCAAGTCCATGATTTATATCCTCTATCCAATCAGATATTACAGACTGTAACGCTGTCTCGCAAGAGTGTTTGTCCCTGAATCCTGACTGATATGTACAAAGCAGATCGTTGCATTTTACATATTCTAATATTTGATTATATACTACAAGTTCTAATAGTTTTTCACAGAATGGTAACATATTGATAGGGCGCATCTCTTGTGCTAAGTTTGTATTAGGTACTTTTGGAACTGGAATAATAATGGATGTTTTAAATCTATCAGGAACGATACCTTTTTCTAAACTAAGGTTAATTAAATTCCTTAAGGGATATCCTATGACATGAAAGAGTTCTTTAATTAATTTTAAATCTATCTCATCTATGCTACCGTTTTTACTTTGACTAAAGATAATTTCTTTCAACTCCTTTATTGATACTTGTTTAAATACAGTAAAAGTAGAGGAGCATAGTGGTATGGTGTTTGTTAATAAAGCTTCATCATTAATATTGTTATCAATGTTAGATACAATTGTTTCAATACTCTCAATATAATAATTATTTAACACTTTGGTAATGTCACTTGGTCTATGGTAGTATGCATCATCACAAACAATTCCGCCTATTTTTTGCTTTTTGCATCCCAATATGTCTTTTAAATTAGACCACATTAATTTTGAATTATTTTTGTTTTTGTCTATCGTATCATGATAAAAAATTTGTTTTGAATTATCTATAGTTCTCGTTACTAAATTCCGACATTTTTTATACGCTACCCAGTCCTCATTATTTCCAGTCCATTTATATTTTTTATATGCGTTATTTTTGTTTTTGATAGCCTCTCTACAGTCATCATTCATCCATTTATCATTTAACTTTATTCTGGTTTCTTTTAGGGGTGAAACTGTATCTAATGTTATTATTAAATTATCAAAAAAGGTATCAGTTACTTCATTTATATTCGTACTACTATATCTCCAGTCTTTTTCATCCAATAAATTTGATAATTTAGTATAATCTAATTTACCTCTTGTTAATTTGACCTGAAAACTATTAACGATATTATCTATGTAAACATGTACAATGGAATGATCGGATATTATATAATTATGATCCACAGTTACATTTATATTTGCATGATTTCCAAACACTAAATCTATTGTAGTTTTACTAATATCCGTCACCCTAGTATATTCCGTCACGAACTGTTTAAAGCCAATATTTTCAAACATGTTGCTTAAATTTCTTTTTATCGCATTGTTGTCTTTCCAGTTGATGTTAAAATCTCCTACTACTAGTATATTATAATTACAATTTTTTACCAAATTTACTTCAAACCAATTAAAAAAGTTATTAACAAAGTCATAAGCATTTCCACTAGGTGAACGATAAACAGCTATTACCCAATAAGTAATTTTATCTATAATAACATTCAATGACACTAACCAGAACTCCTTTTGTTGTCTGAAAGATTCAATGTTCCTAAACTTTAGCCCATATTTGAACGCCCCCTTTAAACAACGGCTTGTTGGGTCGCAACGAACTACTTTATATCCCTCTAGTGTTATTTCACTATCTAAAAAGTCCTCTGTTTACAAGTTTCAGTAATACACAACAAAGATGGTAGATATTTAATCGCATATTCAGATATTTCATCTTTGTGTTTGTAATAACTTTGCGCATTTATACAAGATAGTAGTAGTTTGTTATGGTTCTGTATTTGCTATTGTTCATACTCTGTTTTTCTCTTTACAGATTCCACTATTTTTAAATAACACTTACATTCTCGGTCAAAGGCAGCATGATTGATGTCTAGATTAAGATTATGCCTTTCATTGGCTCTTATGCAGTTTATACATTTTTTAAAAATGCATATACCTTATAGTACATGTACTTATAAAAATTTCAAGACGATTTTGACGAAATCGTGCATACAATTGTGTGCGATTTTCACTTTTTCGTTAAATGTGTATGTTCGAAGGGCTTCAGACATTTTCTATTTTTACAAAACTATTAATCTCCTCAGATTATAATTTTTTATGTATTTCACCAAAAATTTGTATAAAATCACTAAATTCTTAATGTTGTGTCCACTAGAGGATATTACAGCACTTTTTTTTTACAAAAATTAAAGTAAATGGTAATAAATGAAAAAAAATAAATATTGTTCAAAATAGCGGCCTTTCTCAGTTCTCGTCGTTTACAGGAAATATGGCTGCTAATTTACATAATAGTTGACAGTAAGTTGGCTGTTAAATGCAGCTGTAAATACCAATCACCAGCCACAAATGTAGAAAATATAGTTTAGTTGTCAAACCGCATTTTCTTAGCTTTAAAGTATATAGTATAATCAAGAGTCACTACTAGTTGTTCCGGCTGCTATTGAGCTGTTGCAAAAGCTCTAGAAGGCATATTGCAGCTGACTAGAAATGTAAATAGCAAGTGCAGCGATTTGATTGTTTAATTATGTTACGGCAATGTAAAAATATTTGGAATAAAACGCTTTGAAATTCCAAATCCAAATTATAGCTAAACGCCAGTTATCCTTTCGCAGAAAAAATTTAGTTGTGAAAACTTCATGGTCTACACTGTGCTATTTGGGTAATGAAGGTTGCAAACCTTTAATATGAATATGAGTAGTTTCTATAAACACCAAAATATTGTAAAATGTACTGACACGATTTCGTCAACGCAGTCGACATCATTGGGAGAGAAATAGTTAATATTGGTCGTAGATCAAAAAATGTTATGCCATTTTGAACAACTTCCAAATATTATCCGTCCATCAGTTCGTCCATACGTCAGGTTTCTTGTAAGCACGACGATTACAGAAGGACAATTCTGATCGTATAGAAAATTTGGACAGTGAATTAATCTTGGTTTGTTTATACAAAAACCACTCAGTAAATATGAAAGTTATTTGACATTTTAATTCATGAATATACCTGAACGAGGCTGCAACTTTCATAAAATCCTATAGAAACAAAAATGCATAGTATTCTGACGAGCAATTCGTCAATTAAGCTGGCATCACCGCGAGCTAACTAAAATTAAGAATACAGTGTTTAGACCTGAGAAGTTAATTTATTTTCAAAATTGCGAAGAGCATCCTATAAAATGTTTAACATTTAAACAAAAATTTCAACAAACCATAGAATAGTATAATAGTTACATCTACTCATTTGTTGTTTATTTTAGAAACTCAAATTTGAAGTATGTCCATCAAATTTCGAGGAAAACTTAAACCCAAAGGATCACACCTGTTCAGATTTCGTAGAGAGGACAGCCATTGGAAAGCTAAATGATGTCTACGAACAACTGAAAGACGACAGAAGGAAACCTGATATAATAATTGCAGTTGACACGATGGTGGCCTATAACGGAAGGATGTATGGAAAGCCAAAAACAAAAGAAGAGGCAATACGAACAATCACAGAGTAGGTTATTGTGGAAAATAATTTAATTCAATAAGATTAAGCCAAAAATCACCATATATCCGACAAAATTCATAGTTTTGAAACTTAGCAGAAATGTTAAGACATGCACCAACATCACAATAAAGAAAAGTTCCCAAACCTTAAATTTGCGAAAACTACTCCCATATTCTGAAATGTTCCTTATAAAATTTTGAACAGAATATGTTCTATACATTTTTTTCGTGAAATGAACAGTACTCTCTCCACTTAATACATACCTGTCATGGGTTTTGGCTGCAAATAACTCAGATTACAAAGGATAACCCACGTTTTGTAGGTAAATTGGTGGCCTGTCAATTTTGATGAATTTTTAATATGTTGTAGTTCAACTGATTCTGAACAATAAGTTCCTTTGGCAAAACTTCAAATTATGGACAATTTCTCCGATAGATGGCTCCGAAGACTGGACCTACCCCTCAACACTGTACCACGATTTCTCAAAAATACTGCAGTTATTGAAATGATAACTGCTGGAATTGAATAACCAGACTATTTATCATTATTATACTCTTCGCAAATACGATAGCGAAGAGTATATTGTATTTGATCGGCACATTTCTAAAACCGTAAATATCGCTCGCAGACAAAAAATTTTCATATCATTGTGTTAGTGAACGAATTCTGAACAACTTTCAAAATGTCCGTCTGTCTGTCCGTCCTTCTGTCCGTTCGACACGTTTCTTGTAAGCACGATAACTCAAGAAAGAAAAATCCTATTGTATTGAAATTTGAACAGTAAGTTAGTGTTAGCTAGAGGAAGAATCCTATTGTTTTTGAACAAAATCGATCGGTAAATAAAAATGTTATTAATGATTAAAATTTGAAAACAATTTTTTTTGATTTTTATGTTTTTGTAATTGAATAGAAATCTGGTGGAATTATATTTCATTTTAATATCTAAATATTTATATATTTTACAAATATACATTTCATAATGTAATATACAACAGTGAAAATATGATTTTAGCTTGTGTCTTATAATGTAAAAATTTACATTTTTTTACGTGTAAGGTGGTGGTGTAGTTCTCACGTTTTTAATTGAAATTGACTCGGAATTCAAGGTCCCGGGTTCGAAACCCAAATGGGGTTTGGTATGTTTTTTTTATTTTTACTTTATTTTACACTGTGTCTTTTACCAACTAAGTTCGTACTATAAAATTAAAAATGTCTAAAACTAACATTATTTACAAAAAACTGCGAAGAGTATCCTATAGAATGTGTAACAATTATATAAAAAGTTCAGTAAACAGGCGAAGAGTACGTTTTTAGCTTGTTTGGTCTTAGATTGGAACTTCCGGTTTTGCCGGAAGTGACGTCAAATCACGTTTTCTCGATTGCACAACACCCGTTTTACTTCAATTTAATAATCATATATATAATAGACCTTGAGCTGCCAATATGACCCCCCCCCCTCCCCCGTGGGAATTTATGACTCACATATTTTTTGTTGGTATTGGCATCTAGTTTAAGGTTTTAGTTGTTTGCCCTTTGTCAATTACAGCATATCCCGGAAAACCACAGAGATATGGAGAAAATTACTTTTTTTGAATTCATTCCCATTTCATTTCAATTTTAAGTTAAAAAAAGTATATTTATAACCAATATTTTGTGCAGAAATCAGTATCAGTACTTCTCTCTTGAATCATAATCCCATGTGTTCAATGAGTTGTCCCACTACCCGATGGAGTTTCTTCATTTAGGTCGAAATTATCTCAACATAAGTGCGACACAATGTTACCTATTGTAGATATATTTGAAGGGAGAAGTTGATCATTGCACTTTATTTTGTTGCATATAGCAGTTTCTAACTCAAGCAAGTGTGAGTATGACACACAATGACCACATCTATTTACCAAAGTTACCAGTTCTGCACTTCCTGTAAGGTGCCTTATAGTCATTCCTAAACTCAAACGCTTTGACATTTTCGATTTACCATTAGTAATGCTGTAGCATAAGTCCTGTGCATAGGAATTCACTGTGCGTTTGACTTTGTCATTCGCAGTGGTTTTTGGCTCATTACATATGAAAGAAATTCACATAGTAAATTAGGAGCCTTCGTTTCATCTGACGCCAGGAATTCGGCTGAAGGAGGCCAAGGCATTGCAGGTAAATTTTCGTATGTCTGCTGGACATACCGTCTCAAAATCATTGCAGCCTCTTGTATTCTTCGCATATCTGATGGAGCAGCTCCAAATGCAGCTTCTACGGCTTGTCCGGGTTCTATCCATGATGAGTACACAGGTTCACTCCTGTCGTTTGGCTGCCAAAATGATAGATGATTGCCAAAACGTTTTTTTAATTTTTCTTTTAATTTATCAGTTTTATAATTTTCATTATAAAATTGTGGTGAATGAATAACAAATATCGCTAATGCAGCATTCCCATGCGTTCAACATTACCACCAACAATTATACTTTCTTGAACATAGTTAGTTAAATGTTAAATGCTTCTTTGGGCGCCCTTTACTGTGCAAGTGACTCACTTTCTGGAGCGGCATGGGGTCGCCTATCAGGATGTCTTGTGTATCCTTACAACAGTGATTGTGATAGTGCACATCACGAGCTATAAAATCTACACCTTTCAGTTCACATAACAATTTGTCATCTGCTGTTGCTTCTGCAACTTGTATAATGGACAATCCCGCGATTTCAGTAACACATTTGGTAGGCAACTCGTACTTTTTTCGATTCTTGTGGCAAAAAATGCAGCTATCGCTCGGAAATAGATTTCCTGTAGGAGCTGATCTGTGACTTCGCTTAGGTGTTGATGTATCGCTTTCATTGCTCGATGCCCGCACATGTTTCGTAATTTTTGACATGTTCGTAAACTTTTGGTAACACCAGCGATGGTTAAAATCACGATCTACATCGAGATCCACTGGCACCTATCTACAGACACTTTCAAATCTATTACTTTTAGTGAATTCCTTCAGTCGCACTTCAACACACTCACGAACTTTCTGAAATGATCGGAGAATATTGTCTGATTTATTTTCATTAAAATGGATGATACATCTCTTCCCCTGTGATGTTGTTGATTCTCCATCTCGCTTCAAACTTAACGGCTTTTCATCACCCAGTGGCGGCTGGTGAAATTTCAATATTTTTTTTCTCGTCTGTGGCGCATGGGACCCATACGAAACTTGGGAAATAACATCTAGAGAAGCACTTCTCTAATGACCCCTAAAAAATTTTGAAAAAGCAGTTTGCGAAAAAAATTTTGAAAATTCGCTAGCCTCCCCTGGGTCTAGGGACCCCTGTTTACTTTTATTTTTTTTTGTCATATGCATTTGACTTTTCATAAAAATGCATCGACAGATTTTGGAGTTTGTGAAAATATTTTCATTACTAACTGAGATACAACGAATTGAAATATTGTAATTTGTTAAATTGTAAATTACAAAATTTCAGTTCATTGTATTTCAGTTAGTAATGAAAATATTTTCACAAACTCTAAAATCTGTCGATGCATTTTTATGAAAAGTCAAATGCATATGGCAAAAAAAAATAAAAGTAAACGGGGGTCCCTAGACCCAGGGGAGGCTAGCAAATTTTCAAAAATTTTTTCGCAAACTGCTTTTTCAAAATTTTTTAGGGGTCATTAGAGAAGTGCTTCTCTAGATGTTATTTCCCAAATTTCGTATGGGTCCCATGCGCCACAGACGAGAAAAAAAATATTGAAATTTCACCAGCCGCCGCTGCATCACACATGGTTACAGTTTACCTGAGACAGAAATCAATTTAGTAATGAAAGTTAAATGGTAATATTAGGAGCAAAGAATAAAGTTTTTCTGTAAAAAATAATTTTCTCCGTATTTCCGTGGTTCTCCATGTTTTTCCGGGATATGCTGTAATTGAAGGGGCAAACAACTAAAACCTTAAAGTACATGGCAATACCAACAAAAAAATATGTGAGTCAGAAATTCCCACGGGGGGGTATACACTAGCCTTCGTTCTATAACTAGCTTTATAAAAATTCACTATCTCAGTAAATAAGTAAGTACGTACTTTAGCTGATCGAACATTGATGTTAGCTTAATACCGGGTACTTCATAATCTTGGTACAAAACAAAGTTGATTTTATTTTTCAAGATATAAAATTGCAGTTGTGTCTAGTCAATGAAAAATAATTATTTGTGAGATATTTAAGTAGAATAGGCAGTTTTTATTTATTGATAATACATCAAACCTCATTACGTTTCGTTTAAGTGGTTTCTCCTGTATCCGTAAACCTCATCCACTGAAGGTAACGTATAAAACCATTACATATCGTTAGTATCGACGTCATCATCGTCTTCGACAGTATCTACACTTTCAAAATTCAGGCAGGCTTGGCCATAGTGATAGCACGTTGTTGAACAACGTAGGCGAGCTTTTGCACACTCACATCTTGTTATTCATCCTAGTTTACACCTGCATGAAATTAGGGTTAGAATAGATTTTGGTTGCTCATAGTTTCGTCATAGTAATCGGTGCAAAGATGTTACCGATTTTCTTCCATCCTCTCTCTGTAGCATCTCAAATTTTTCTTTCCTGTCTGAAAGTGAAAGACGCGATAGGAGTGCTGACGCGTAGCAGCAGAAGCCGGCGGTAGTTTTAACAACTCAATATTGTCTGTTTTATCAACAAGTTTTTTTTCTTTTTTTCGATGAGGGGAAATCCACACGGGCTGCCCATCTCTGGAATGTGTCTGAGTGTCAGACTCTAACTGACTAAAGCCCCTCCTCCTGTAAAAATACTCCGAGGGCACTGCAGCCTCCTGAGCCCTATTGTGCTCTTCCTGTCTTAGCTTACACTGTCCATTTTAATATTCCTGTCTAACTGGCAAGGCGATATAAGTCTGAAAATGGGCGAGTTTTCGGGTCTGTTTGTGTTTGCCCGTAGATATTATATCCTATGGATGCGGTCCAACACCTCGCAGTCATGTATAATATGTTCCACAGTTTCTAATACCTTACCGCACAGTCCGCAGTTAAGGTCACCAGCAAACTTTCCGATTAAATATACGTGCTTAAATATACAGGGAAACTGTCCTGTCAGAAGACTTGTTATGATTCTCAACTGGATCCTGTTCCTTGTGAGCAGTTCTTCAGTTTGTTTCGAACATGGTCTACTGATAAGTGTTTTTCCATGTCGATTTCCTGGAATATATTTCCAGTAGTGGTTGTGTTTACTCTTGACCTCGTCTTTAATTGCCCTTTTGGTTATGCCTTTTGTGATGCACAGGGTGGATTCTGGGCCATAGAATATATCAGGTGCTCCTTGTCTAGCAAATTCGTCAGTGTTTTCGTTGCACTCTACACTAGTATGTCTCGGTATCCAGAGTAGTCTTGCACTGTTCCGCGCACACAGAATTTTGAGCTCTTCGTGGCAGTCCCAAATCAATCTGGAAGATCTTGTTAGAGGCTAGTGTCTTAAGTGCCGCCTGACTGTCTGATGCAATTGAGATCTGCTGGTTCACATATTGTCGTTTGACATTCTCGCGTGCACACTCGAGTATAGCCAGAATTTCTGTCTGGAACACAGTGGAATGCTGTCCAAGAGAAAGACTTATACTCACTCTTGGCCTCTCACCATGTATTCCTGCTCCAGTTCCTGTTTCCATCCTGGACCTGTCGGTATATCTTAGTGCTATCTTAGTGCTGTCTGTATACTGTCGGTATACCTTTGCGTAAAGTGTCAGGAGCGCTGTCATTCCTTCCTATCTCCAGTGGTGACACTGAAGGGCTTGTTGAATGTAATTTTCGGTACTATGTAGAGGATCCGCTACAATGTTTATTATTATCATAAGGTGCCCCGAATTTCTTCCAAGAGCAGACAGGTTCTGAGAATTTTGTAGCCTGTAAGCTACCATTCAACAAATTTATTGAGGACCAGGAATCTGTAGTTATCGAAACTTTTTTGTGGGAGGACATTGGTATAAGGCAAGAATTCTTGATTACTAAAGATTCGTATGATATCTCTGCACGTTATCTATTTTATTAAGCAAATTGATTGTTTGGGCATTTTCTGTGGAAAAAAATATCGACGTAGTTTCGCAACCACTAATGGCGTGACCAAATAGCATTGTTTCTTTAGTTTCCCAAAAGTGTTGACGACTGCAAATCGCAAGGACAGTAAATTGTTGAAAAATCTTACTTTGAGTATTCATCAGATAACTTTCAAAGAAACCACCCATTCTTTCCATATATTGTTGATAATGTTAGTATGCCAGTAAGAAATCTCCTCTACGAATCATTTTATCAAGATATTCATAAAATCTATAAATGTGTTTGTTGGTGTTCCCCTGTCACGAGGAGAAAGAGCGATGATCATTTCTCTACTGCAGTTTGTATAATTAAAAAGTCTGCATCATCCGTAACAACGTTGATTCCGAATCTTTCACTCTCAAATTTTTCCCCAATTGTGAAATTAAACGCTCCTCTGCTGGGTTTCGAAGACAGCAGTATTTTCATCAAAAATAATTTCGGATGATGTTACATTTACATTTAATATTTCTGCCAAGTTTCAAGACTTTTGAATTTTGTTGGATATAAACTTAATTTTCATACATACCTAATTACTAGATGGTTATAATACATTTTTCGCTGAGTTTGTATGTTTGTTTTATAAGGAAGAGTGAAATTCTTTGAAAGAATTGCGAGATGGCTTCCCTGTCAAAAAATCCTATTTCAAGCTTATAGATAATTATACATTTTTTATGGGTAATCATAAGAGCCTATCTGGTTTATAAGGTTTTATACAGTACATTAATTTTGCCATATAGAAATTATATTGGGATGAATAAGTATCTAAAGGAATCGTAATTGAGTTGGAATACCCATGTTGTTATTGGTATGTTTCCATAAGTGTTTATACTAAAAACAGTTTTTATATGGCATTACAACTTTCAATTTGATAAGTTCTCATGTGATCTGAAAGGTGTTGAAACTGAAAAGGTTTTATCAGTAAAATCAAATACGAGTTCTGTAATCTTTTATAAGAAACAATTAGTATATGGTTTTTGTAAGATCTGATTGTTATCAGTTTTAGTTTATATAATAATTTAATAAGGATTTATAAGGATACGTATTAAAAAGTACTAATAAGAAATTACATCGAATAATTTTGTGACTTTCTTTGGCATCTGAAGAGTAATAAAATTGAAAAGATATACTAAGGAGTTCCTAGTAGACATTTTATACATTTTTATAAAGATATATTTGTACTTATTTTTATAAAACTTCATGGGTACATATCAGTTTAGTTTATATAAGAATTTAATGGAAACGTATAAGGATGCATGTTAAAAAGTATAAATAAAGTATTGTCGAATACTTTTATGAGTTTTTTTTTTGGAATCTGAAGAGTAATGAAATTGAAAAGATATACCAAGGAGTTCCTAGGCATTTTATACATTTTTATAAGGATATATTGTACTTATTTTTATAAGACTTCATAGGTCCATATCAGTTTAGTTTATATAAGAATTTAATAAGGATTTATAGGGACATCTATTAAAACGTATTAATAATGATTTACAACTATTAATTTGAGTTCATGGGGTTCCAATAGTGGTAAAACTAATAATGTTTCATCAGGAAACCATGATGAATTTTATAACATTTAATAAGAAATAATTAGTATATGGTTTTTATAAGATTTGAAGGGTTATTATTAGTTTAGTTTTATATAAGAATTTAATAAGGATTTCTCAGTGCACCCATTGAAAAGTATTATTTACAACTATTAATTTGAAAAGTTTTCATGGGATTTCAATAGTAGTCAACCTAAAAAAGTTACAATACTTACTAAACTAAACTTACTAATACAATAGATTTCATATAATTTACATTAAAATCCATTGGAAGTATATACTATATATACATTGTATTTTTGAAAATCCTCTTATTCCCACAAAAGCAAAAAGTCTTACAATAGACCTCAAAGGAGAAATATATACATTAAAAACTCACAGAATCTATAAAGTGTTTGTGTTTCAAACGCCATAAAAATTTATAAATACTTATAGGCCTCGTACTGAGAATTTACATTAATATCTTTCAAATTCATATAAAAACCTATAAAACTTCGCAATTTAATTACCATAAATACTTATAAATATACTGATAGACTTCATTCGGGGAATTTACTTTAAACCCCATCGCATATCCTCATAGAATTTTATAAAAACTTCATGTTTATTATTAAAACGTGCAAGTGTTGATAGACTTCAGGCAAGGAATTTACATTCAAAACACATTTCAAATACTTCAAAAACTTAGACACATCTGAACCTATAAAACCTTCGTATTTCAAACACCATATAAGAACTTACAAATACTGATAGGCCTCGTATGGAGAATTTTCGTTAAAAATATTTTTCAAATACATATAAAATATCTATATCACTTCATATTTCAATTACCGCGAAAACGTTATAACTACTGATAGACTTCATATAGGGAATTTACATAAAAAACCCATTGTACGCAGCAAATCTTATAAAAACTTCGTATTATTTCCTATGAATATATGCAAATGCTGATTAGACCTCAGGCAAGGAATTTACATTAAAAACACATCTCAAATAATCACATCAAACCACATTCAGAACTTATAAAAACTTTGTATTTCAAATACTATAAAAACTTAATTATACTAATACATATAACTACTGATAGACTCCATATAGATAATTTACATTAAAAACCCATTGTACGCAGCAAATATTATAAAAACTTCGCATTTCCTATTAATATATGCAAATGCTGATAGACCTCAGGCAAGGAATTTACATTAAAAACACATTTCAAATAGCCGCACATCAGACCACATTTAGAACTTACAAAAAACTTTGTATTTCAAATACTATAGAATCTTACGTATACTAATAGGTTGCATACGAGGAATGTACATTTAGAACACACACACACACACACACATAATTAAAACTTATGAAAGTTTAGTGTTACATACTCCAGCCTGCAGTAGAGGGAGCTGTTATACATGTCGTTGATTCATATCTAATCTAATGTGACCTAAGAAACTAGTGTGGGCTTGTTAAATTAAAAGTAAAGCATTTTCTTTTACTGCTAATGCGTTTAGGCTAGAACGCTAGAGGAAACAAGGACTTTTGCAGTATTTAATGTTTACCACTATATTACTATTGATATTTGAAATATTAATAGTAAGTAAATAATATTTACTTACCTATGTAAGTTTATGGGATTTGGCATTAAAAATATGCTTCAAATACACAACCAAAATCTGTAAAAGAACCTATCATAGAATTTCTATGGGGAATTTACATTCAAAACACTATACAAACCTATAAAAACCTATAGAAATTTTTAATTACATGTACTATAAAAACTCATCAATACTAATAGATATCATATAGGAATTTACATTTAAAATACTGTAAAAACCTATAAAAACTTTTAAATGTAATTAAAAGTTTTTATAGGTTTTTATAGTATTTTGAATGTAAATTCCTATATGATATCTATTAGTATTGATGAGTTTTTATAGTACATGTAATTAAAAATTTCTATAGGTTTTTATAGGTTTGTATAGTGTTTTAAATGTAAATTCCCCATAGAAATTCTATTACTATTGATAGGTTTTTTTACAGATTTTGGTTGTGTATTTGAAGCATATTTTTAATGCCAAATCCCATAAACTTACATAGGTAAGTAAATATTATTTACTTACTATTAATATTATATACTATTATATACTTATATACTATAAAAACTCATCAATACTGGTAGATATGAGAATTTACAAAACACATTTACAAAACACATTTCAAATACACACATCAAAAATTATAAAAACTTATACGTTTTTTTTATAAGTTTTTATAAGGATTTTTTGACAGGGTTAGCAAGATTATTTCACAATACAATTTTAAATAAGTTAGTTACCTATACTAAAAATTCTTGAATAGCATACGGGAATAACTGATGTCTTTTTTCTTCATATATAAATCGATTATCACTTCCAATTTGACCGAAAGAAACCCTTCGTCTTACGAAAATTCCGCATTATCACAAGAACACGGAGCATTTACAAATCCTATTTTATAGTATAATCTAGTTTTCTATATGAAGTCGTATTCCAATAGCATAACCTGTAATTATTGTTTTAAAAAATCAATGATGGCTTTTTTTCTAGTTTAACCCAGTCAGGCATACCAAATTTAGTTTATACATGAGTCGCTATCAAATATAAAGATCAAATACATAAATTTACTGAGGTAACAACAGTTTACATGGCAAAATTGGAAAAAGAAGAAATTTTGGCTTATGTGGAAACTGGCGAGCCCATGTAAGTAATTCCTTTTTATCTATGCAGAATATTTATAAGACTTAGGCAATGTGGCGATTTTACTTCAGTAGGTATCTAAAAATCAAATAAAAAATGTTGATGAGGAAAAAGTGTAATTTCAACCACTTGTACATAAACAAAGGCCGTATTAAAAAATAAATCACAAGCCGTTTATTTCTTGTTTGTTTTATGAGTTTATGTTGCTTTATGTTGCAGTACTCGCTTAATTCATTGCATAAATACAAGACCAACTAAAAATATAAAGCTATTTCGCGATAAACCGGATGTTATAAATGTCACAATAATAATATTGATGGAGTAATTTATTATGTAATAAAATATTGCTAATGATTGAATCTGTATATCTTTGATTATACTCATAATATACTGTATAATTGTTTTCTAATTATAAACCTGCTTTATATTGAAATAGCAATTCTACGGGAGATTCTAGTACCGACTTTGTTTATTTCCAAAAAAAATCAATTTTTATAGACAAAAACGTATTCGAATTAATCTGAAGCATATATTTTGTATTTTTTGTGAAATCAAAAATAAATGTATATATGCCTGCATAATTTCGAAAACAATCCGTGATTCATTCACACATTCTGCACAGCTTAATATACATACATCACTGTGTATAAGTTGCATAACTCATGCTATTGATTTGCAGGGGCAAAGCAGGAGGCTATGGAATCCAGGGAATCGCAAGTACGTTTGTAACCAGAATAGACGGAGATGGAAATAATGTTATTGGTTTACCATTATGTCGATTGGCACAGGAACTTAAAAAAATTGTTTCAATATAATAAACCATAACGATTTCTGTATTATTATTTAGCTTTTTACTGTGTTTTCATGTTCATAATCAGAGTTTATGTTAATATGTTACTTAAATACTAGCCTAAATAAAAGGTTACCATGCAGTAAATGGATTTTTATTTTGTGGAGATTTATAAGGGGAGTTCGAGAAAATGTAACAATAAATGACATGATAAATTCCTTATAAAATAATGGGGAGAAAGTTCGTACAAACGTACTAGCACTAGCTTCTTCTATAACAAACACAGGTATTTTTAGCATTAGAATGACATGTAGTAAATTAAATTAAGGCTTCTTTATACACAATAGGTATGTTTTGTTTTGCCTTCTGCAGTTAAAACAAAAATATTGTTTTTGTTACTTACTATAAAGCAAGCTACATAAAACTGACCATGAGAAAGGCATAGTTCTCTTAAGGTTTTAAAATTTTTTGGCATTTAATCATTTCCTAACGATATCCTCCATAATTTTTAAAAGGTAAACAGAAACTAAAGAAAAAATAATTTTAATAAAACATAACAACCATGAATAAATAAAATATCAAAATTATTTAAAACCTATATTATAATAAACCATCATAAAAATTGTTCACCGTTTTGATTAATACACAGAGTAGGGCGACTTATTGTTGCACTTCTAACATTCTATAGTTGTTCAGTTTTGTGAAATTTCGTGTCTAACTCTCTCTTTCAGGTCTTGCCTTGTGGTTGGAGCAGTCACGTAGAATCTATTTTTCAAATGCACCCAAATAAAAAATCGATTGGGGTTAACTGAAGAGACCTTGCAGACCACCTGACTGGACCATGGGTCCCAATCTAATGATCTGGAAACAATTCATTTAGGTAATCCCTAATATTGGTATTGGGAATTTGAATAATCTGTGGAATTATTATTAGTCTATATGCCCGCGTACATAAATGCAATTTATACATATCCTCGTATAACTCCTTGTACGGCATAATTGCGCCTAGTCTATCACTTTTTTCCTCTGCGAAAATTTTCGTAAACGCGGCGTTCCTCCTCGGCATGAAAAAGACGATTTCCACGCGTCGGACTGGAAAATCGGTAAATATATTTTGTCGGACAATTTGAGAATTGTATTCTACATATATATTCTATATATTTCTACAAACTGTCCAACAAAAATTTTGGAACGTTAAGGGTGTCTACCACCCTAAACATAATATAACATAACATAACTTTAAAACGTTTATTGATAACCAGCTGATTTTTTCAAGATTGCTTAATAAAAATATGTAGAATCCAATTTTCGAATTGTCGGACAAAATATATTTGCCGATTTTCCAGTCCGACGTGTGGAAATCGTCTTTTTCATGCCGAGGAGGAACGCCGCGTTTACGAAAATTCACGCAGAGGAAAAATGATAGACTAGGCGTAATTATGCTGTACAAGAAGATATACGAAGATATGTATAAATTGCATTTATGTGCGCGGGCACCTAGACTATATATTTTGGAGAAATTCTGGATGTCTTAGTCCAGTTAGATTTTCGTCAAATATTACTGGACCTATGATATAGTCGCCCAGTATACCTAACTAAATATTGAAGCCAAACCGCTTCTCTCTTTCAGTATCTGACGATTTTCATTACCTGAGGATTTTCAATTGCCCAATATCGAACGTTGTTCCAATTAAATAACCCAAGGTTTGTAAATCTGAATTCATCAGAGAAAAAAATGTTTTTGAGAACAATATCATTTTTTACTTCGCGGAACAACTACAAAAGGTTATTCTTCGTTGATAGTCATATTCATACAAAAATTGGTGCAATTGATATTTACAAGAGCGATAGCCATGTTTTTTTTTAAATTTTCCTGGCTAATTCTTTGAAAACTGGTAATTCATGTTCAATTTGTCTCATCGAAATAGTTGGGTCAATATGCCCTAAAGCTAATACATTAATTTCCGTGTCTTCGTCCACAATAAATCTATCATTAATTTTTATATCAGGTTCAGTTCTAAATTGATGCTCCAACCGAGCGAAATAATTTCTGGGAGGTTGTCTTCTTTCTGGATATTTCTGTCAATACATAGTTTGTGCTCTAGTTGTATTACGTTGAGTCTCTCCATAAGTACAACTTTTCCATCTCTTGAATACTTTTCAGCCATTTTATATTAATTTACTTATTTATAACAAATTCAATACACTTACTTCAGATAATCAGTGAGCAATGCCAAGAATAATTCAATTGTTGCGACTGTCTGTCATTTTCATGGCTATTTTTGATTTAAGATAAATAAGGGTTCCTTATTAAAATTATCTGTTGGCGCTTACCTTTTAAAAATACTTTTATTATTACGAAGAATGTCGTTAAGAAATGATTAATGGTGAAAAAAATTAAAGTGTACGAATCTATATTTCTGTTAAAATGAAAATTAAATTAGGTCTTTTGAGAAAAATCTAAAAATAGTCGTACCTATCAGTAATTCTAATAACTATTTTGTTCTTTACAAGCAAGTCCACAACCTTACTAATAATTCCCATAGCCTAGTAATTTTCTTACGTCGCGTTTATCTGAAGCGATCATTTTGAAAAAAAGAAAATTGTTCGTATCTCACTTATTTTTTGGAATTTTTTAAATCGGGAAAAACTGTTGTACTTAGAATTTTAGCCTTAATAAGAAATCATCAAAAAAATATAGTCATTCTAGTTAAGAAAAGAAAGATGTTACTTGCGGTTGAACCGGAAGTGTTATTTTCGTTTGTGTTAGTGGAAAAATAGCCCACGTTTATCTAATTTATGTGTACTGAAAACGAAATTTTTAAACTAAAAAACAACCAAAAAATTAGGGGCGTACATTGACTCGTAGCCACCCAGTATGTGGTTAAGTTCGTATTTAGTACTGAATTTTCTACAGCATTAATATAGAGAATGAAAAGAATAGGTCCTATAACGGAGCCCTGAGGTACCCCCATTTGAACATTCTTGGTTTCAGACTGCGAAAAGCCTTTGGAACTGTTAATAATATAAGTTAGATGAACAAATTGTAACAGTTTATCAAGTTTAAAGCTGTACCTTCGATTCCGTATTTAGCTTGGATATAAGCAAATTATGATCAACGCAGCCGAATAACCTGCTGAGGTCACAGAATACACCAACAGGGCACTCGCCAGCATCAATCTTGCTAGTGATGTTGTTATGAAATGAGCAAAGTGCTAAACTAGTACTTTTATTTTTTGGAAGCCATGTTGATTTATTACTAATAATTTTCTTTTCCTCTAAGTAAGAATTAACTCTATTAAGGTAAGCAAGCATACTCAAACATTTTGGAGAATCCCGAGATCTTTGTGATCGGTCTGTAATTATTAATATTTAGAGGAGGCGTTTTTTAGTATTGAATTTACTTCTCCTATTTTAAGATTGGAAAAGAACCACAGCAAAAATAAAGATTTATCAAAAAACTCAATGGTTTTATAAAAGAGGTAGAATTTTTTTAACAGAAGGTCAGGATATTGATCTACATCACTCGATCTAGAATTAAGTTTGTTTATCAGATTCAATATATGCATATAATAAAAAATTATTGGCGAGGCTGGGGGATACAATAGAGATTTCGCTACTTCCTTTGTTTATATCAATTTTTTTGTATTAACGATAAAGGCGTCTGAAGAAAATGATTATTGAAAAAATTGCTTACCATATATGGGTTTTCTAACAACTCCCCATCCTCATTTTTAATAGTTGTATTATTTATGGTTCTATTTTTATTACTTATTAGTTTAGTACAGGAAACGAAGACCGAAAAATCCCCCAATTCGGAAATAAATAGTGCTCAACGGATTATTGTTTTAAGTTGTAGGGTTGACCCTTAGGAGTAACATACCAAAAGTCCCCAGCCGTGGGCCTCATGCGTTAGGCGGGAGGGGGGTGGAAAGGGTCGGTTTGTAGGTTTTTCGTTATTATCTCGAAAAATAAGCATCCTAACGAAAACGTCATCCTATACAAAATGAGAGTAAATTAAATTGTCTACAAAAAAGATTCTATTAATTTTTTCGCTAGGGGTAGTAGTTAAAGGTGTACGTGAGTTTGAAAATGCGAATAGCTGGAAAAACTCTGTATTGGGGGAGGTAATGCTTAACAAGTAGAAAATTTTATAATATTATAAGTATTTACAAGGCCATATTAAGTAGTTGGTCGAGTTCATCGTCAAGATCATCATCGTCGTCGCCATTGATGCTGACGATTGGAGGGCCGTTGGTACACGAAGCGCGGAAACTGTTGCACACAAGCGAGCAGGGTATGCCTGCTTTGCGGCACCCGCAACCAGTTGTGCACCCGCAAAATATGTTATTTAGGACGGATTCTGGCGGAACTGGGTACGTGCTTGTGACAGGAGTAAGGAAGCCATCCGACCACCTCATCCATCCCCAGTCAGTCGGCTCCTGCTGCTGATCTCCATATAGCCATTGCTGAATCTGCAAACAATAAATAATTCATCCTTTGTAGTTTAAAAAAATGTGACACAATCTTGTTTAAGCACAATACAAAACATAAGTTAATGTAAACAATCATATATTGATACAAACCTGCAAATTAACTCTAAGGAAGTGTTGGCGAGCAGCCCCTCTGGTGGGTGGATGTGCCGCAAAATCAGACTTTGGCTTTGTCGAGGTTTTAACAAAGACCTTCAAAAATACTTTCACCATATCTCCCTTGCTCTTGTTGTAAATAGCGGAGGTAGTATCACAAACGCTGAAAGAATGAAGCAACAGAAATATCTCCATTCATTCAGCGGTTGTGATAATACCTCCGCTATTTACAACAAGAGCAAGGGAGGTGTGAAAGTACTTTTGAAGGCCGAGGAGCAGGTCACAGACAGCTACAAAGCCTTCTGTTATCCCTCAGCAACACAGGACATGGCAGCTGATGCAGGAGAGCAGCATTTTTGGCATTGTACCAGGCCCCACAAGGAGCAGACCTGAACCGGGTACGACCCCGGCCTTTGTTAAAGCCTCGACAAAGCCAAATCCTGATTTTGCGGCACTTCCACCCACCAGAGGGGCTGCTCGCCAACACTCCCTTAGAGTTAATTTGCAGGTTTGTATAAATATATGCTTGTTTACATTAACTTTTGTATTTAGACAAGATTGTGTCACATTTTTTTAAACTACAAAGGACGAATTATTGTCTGCAGATTCAGCATTGGCTATATGGAGATCAGCAGCAGGAGCCAACTGCTTGGGGATGGATGAGAGGGTCGGATGGCTTCCTTGCCCCCGTCACAAGCACGGACCCAGTTGCGCCAGAATCTGTCCTAAATAACATATTTTGCGGGTGCACAACTGGTTGCGGGTGCCGCAAAGCAGGCATACCCTGCTCTCTTGTGTGCAGCAGTTTCCGCGCTTCGTGTACCAACGGCGCCCTCCAATCGTCAGCATCAACGGCGACGACGATGATGATCTTGACGATGAACTCGACCAATTACTTAATATGGCCTTGTAAGTACTTATAATATAAAATTTTCTACTTGTTAAGCATTACCTCCCACAGTACACAATTTTTCTAGCTATTCGCATTTTCAAACTCACGTACACCCTTAACTACTGACCCTAGCGAAAAAATGAATAGAATCTTTTTTGTAGACAATACTCTCATTTTGTATAGGATGACCTTTTCGCTAGGATGCTTAGTTTTCGAGATAATAACGAAAAACCTACAAACCGACCCTTTCCACCCCCCTCCGCCTAACGCATGAGGCCCACGGCTGGGGACTTTTGGTATGTTACTCCTAAGGGTCAACTCTACAACTTAAAACAATGATCCGTTGAGCACTATTTATTTCCGAATTAATGTTTTCGTTTCCTGGCCTAGTTCAGAAACTACATGCCAACATATTCTATTTATACAGGGTGGACCATTAATAATAGGCCATAGTTCAAGAGGAGATTCTTTGGACCAAAATATGAGGATATAACCAAACATGCCTTAAAAAATTGTTGCTGTGAAAAAAGATACAAGGTGTTAAAATTGTAATTTTTTTCTCTTTTTTTTGCAATATCTCAACTACCTCTTGACCGATCTTCTTCCAATTTGGCAAGTAAACATTTTTTAAGCTAAGAAACATTAATTTATGTATTACATCAGTCTAGCCCGTGGAGGGCGCCTCATGAGCTATGCCTGATGATGAATTTTTTCTCTCTCTTTTTTTTTTACGAAACGATGTGGCACTTTTGACTAGAAAATCTCATACAGGAGTCATTGATACGTAAAAAAGGTACACTGCTCGAATTTTATTCTAAGTTACATGTTGTCAGACGTCTATTAGGAGAGATAGGCCGAGAGGCAGGTGCTTTCCTAGATAAACTCGTCGAGTTGCCAATAATACAACCATATCTTCTGGTTGCTTCTCTAGTTTTTTTTTTATTATTTTATTTTAATTGCCTTATTTATAATAACGTCTTGGCAAAGTTTAGCTAATGCTACTTCTCCACTTAACCAGGACGGCGAGATGAGATATCGAAGTGCCAGAAGAGATGAAACCTTGCTAAAAATCTTCTCTACAAACTACTATTTCAAATAAATCGGAAATTAAGTTTTAATTTACATCACTGGCGCGGAGGTGTGGGTATTTGTGAGATGCGTTACCGCATTGTGTCATGAGGGAGCGTTTAAGCTCGCATTCGCCAAATTCTCGAATATGCAGGTAAGAATAATTATCCCTTTATTGATGACGTGCAGCTCCACGATGGTCTACTCAGATGAAAATGCTAAAATCCTTCACAACAAAATGCTCTTTCAAATAAAGAAATATGAAACCACAGACAGATATATAAACTACGCGTCAAATCCACCCCTTTTTGTGTCGGGAGTTAAATAATAATAATCATAAAGACATTCGACTACTTAAAGATTTAATTTCAGACTTTCTTATGGCTTTTTAACCGTTTAAATTCATATTTTGACTTTGAGTGTTAAACATTATTGACGATTAATTTCTATTCGGAGTATTATAGTAACACATATTTGCAGAAAACAGCGACAAAAGATTTTGAAATATAAATTCCTTTTATTAGATGAAGGAACGACAATTTATTCTAGTATTTTTCCCATTTTTCTTGATACTACGGGAGGCCACTCTAACTGTGCGTTAAAGGCCGCTGACTGAGTCGCATCGAATAAATGAATGAAGGCCCAGTAATGCCGAACATATTTGAGGTCCGTACTCTTCTGTTAATGCGGATATGTTAATAAGCCTTCTTTTACTGCCAAAGCCGGCATCAAAGAGTAATTTTCATTTAATTTTATTGTAATGAGCCAGCAGAATCCAAAAGATGTCACTATTAACACTTTTAACCCTAATCTGTTCATAACCTATTTACCGTTTTCGACCTAGCAACTTTTTTTTTTTAACATATGGCCGCCATTTTGAAAGTACAGCCAGTGTTTTTTGGGGATATGTCTAAAAGTGTTCCTTAGGCTTTAATCTTTTTGAAAAACATTATCCCAAGGATGGGAGAGGGGGTGCACGTACAGCTAGGGTGGGCTCCCCGACTATGAGAAACCATGTAAGAACAAACTTCCATACTAATTTTTAGACAAAAATATTTTTACTCCACTACGGGTAACACGTACATAATCTGTTAATTCAATTTTAATCCTCACTTGTAGGCATGCCATGCCGACGCTACTAAACAGACTAAAAACCGCTGCCCAAGGAATCATTACTTCCACATCCGGATTTTCTATCCAAGTCACACAACGAAAAAATTTTGTATCTGGAAATAATTGTTTATGGAACTTTAATAATATAATATTTGAAATCCTCTACCCCAAAAACCCATAAAACGATACCCCACATCGGTAGTGGGGTGGGGGTGGGAGTAGGGGGTGGAAAAATAAAAAAAAATTTGAGGTTTCTGGTTCTTGTACACACACTAAATCACATTTTTTTTCATCCCCTTTAATAATGGGGTAGGGGTGGTAATGGGGCTGGGTAATGCCAAATTTTTTTTTGAGACCTTAGCTTCTCTTGTCTATACTAAATATCAATTTTATGAACTCTTACCTGCTTGATTTACCTACTTACTCCAAATTTACCCCAATTTACCCCCCAACCCTTCGACGGAACAAGATGAAAATATAATCTAGTTCTAGATCTCGTTAAAGTACATATGTGTACCAAATTTCAAGTCAATATCTCAAACGGTTCCAGAGTAAACGTGCGCACAAAAAAAGTTACAGACCGACAGACAGAAATTTTTTTTTCGCTCAAACTTGAAATCTCGACGTTTCATGACATTCTAAGCCTATTTGAACAATAAAAATTTTAAAAAAATTTTTTGTCGTTACTATACTTCCACTGGATGTGGAAGTAAAAATAACGATTCCATTATAAAGTATTAATTTTTAATATAAAGAAGGTTATAAAATATTTTATAGCTGAGACATATTTTCCTTTCATTGCCACTATTAAAATCCGTTTCCTCAATGTAATAGTCACAATAAAATTATGATTATCCATCTGAAGGTCCCAACACATGTTCGCAATATGTCACCATGCCTAGCTCAGCAGTCAGCGCTAATAAAAAATGTGCTATTTTGTAACTTTTCCTTTTCTAGTAATAGGATCCCTTATTACTGTGATGAAATTTAAAGATGCAATATTTTAAAACATAAACATTCCACGGCTTCACATCACGTTTAAAAATGTGCATGACAGATATTTGTAAACATATTTGCAATTCTTTCAAAGGCTGGAAGTAATCAAAGAGCCACCCGACCGCCCTTAGAGGACAGGTCGTTGGGGTTGTAGAGGTGCATTTTAGCCTTTCGTTTAGTTAATGGATCATGTGCTGTTTTGTAAGTTGTAGACTAAACATTGTGATGTTCATGTTTTGCTTTAAAAATTCACAATGAACAGAAACAATTAAAAATAAATATTTTGTATTTCTGCTTACATCATTGTTAAAAAATATTATTTTGGGCATATAACTTTTAAAAAAAACTATTCATTTCATATACCATTAATCTAAATCTGACCATGTTAGCATATCACAATTATACACTTCTTTATTTGTTAAGATATGCATGCGGTGAGTGAAATTTTATACCTATTTTCTTTGTGCTTTTTAGTAGTTCTTGGCTTTGAAATGTAACAAATGTTTGATTATAATGGAGTATCCTCTAGGTAGGTCTAGAGATACTAGAAACAATGCCTCGTAAGGGGCATTATAATATATTGGCATGATCAGACTTAGATCATCAGTATATAGAGAGCATGGTTATATTCTTGTTTTTCATACAGAATGTTAGATATAATAAGTTGATGAAAGAAGTTGGCAAGTAGGTTCGCATATTTTTTTTTGACTTAAAGTGCTAGGAATCCTATCATGTGATTCAATACTCCGTCAGTATTTGCTAAAAGAGTAGTTGCTTTGGTTGGTTCTCCAATGATGAGTGTTTTCCTAAGTAGTATATTAGCGTGACCAGATTAAGGTACCAATATACAGAAAGTAGATAATTTCATATTAAACAAAAAAGCGTGAATGACTTCAATAATTTACTAGACACTAATAAATTTCACAAAATATTACAAAATGGTAGGTAACTAACGTACGGAGTACCCGCATTAAATGAAATTCTAACAGAATTTTGACACAAATTGCAAATTTTTCCGCATAATTACTATTTTTGAAGTTGACTTATTTTTTCTTTATTACCACATCCAACATGTACAAGGCCCACTTAAGTATATGGCAAAAAAAAGTTACAATTAGGAATGAAAGAAGAAAAGCATAACAATGGCTATATTAATAAACAATCGTTACTTACTTTTCTTTTTTATTTGTGTGGTTAGATATAAGATACATCAGTCTACTTCAGGTAATGTACATTAGGTATAATGGGTACCTATAACTGATAGTACAGTAACCAGAGGTTTTAACTTCGGAATAATGTCATATAAACTAGATATCCATTTTTTTCTTGATAATTTAATAGTAACTACATCAAAGAAAAGTTTTCATATTACACAAGCAGTGATCTTCAAGCTGCAGAGAGTTTGACCAAAATGGATCCAAAAATGGGTTTCACAGAATGTTTTCAGCATATCTGTAGGGTAAAAAAATGCGGACCGGAAAATTCTGATTCCGATTCTGATTCTTATTCAACTTCGCGAGATATTCAATTTCTAATTATTTTTCAACCTATTAACCTTTTCCCTTACTCCAAATTACCAAATTACATATGTTTTATTTTATTTAGCTATGAGATACATGTCATTTTTAATCGTATTTTATTCATTTGATTTCACATATGAGGCTACCAGCGTGAAAACGGCCTAAGCCACATTTTATGACGTTTGAGTTTATCGGCTCAACTTGCTGCCTAGTATATACATTTATAATGTGAAACGGCCCAAGCGACCTTTGCCCACTATTAAAAAGATGGTTCCACTAGATTCACTTTACTTTAAATAATTAGGGCAACATGTCATGAGCGTAATCGGTCTAACCCACAATTCTGTGGGTTAAGCGGTTTTTTAGGGTTAGGCCGTTTTCGCGCTGGTAGCCTCATATATAATAACGCTACGTCACAAAAAACGCGACTAAGGGCGCAAAGGTGACGTAACGGCCGGCTGTTCCGGCTAACGACTTTCAGACTATGTAATTTATAAATAATACTGTCTCATTTAGTTTAACCGTGTTTACTAGGTTGAATATCCGAGGATTTCAGACTTGAATACGTTTTAAAGATGAGTTATGGGTAATATTATATTATATGCAGGGAAAATGTAATTTGAAAACCCTGCTCCAGTTAGTCAAGATTTAAAAAAATAATTATTTGCTATTCGCAAATTCTTAGATGGATAATAGGTTTCGACGAGGGGTCAAGGGGTTGAGGGAAGTTTCATTTACTCAGAACTAATGTCGGGGACGTTGTGGCTATACCATGAGATAATAAAAATATTTATTGTGTATTGAGTATACGATATCTCGTGTTTCTTTGTTACTTAAAGTGCCGACAGGTGGCGCACTACGTCAGGTAGAATTGGTGAGTCATTAGACCGATATATAGAAGAGTTACAGAAAGCTTTAATTAGTATTGAAAACTGTCTGAACCCGTCAAACTTCACGTACTGCTTTCACACCTGAAAAAGAGTTTACAATTCATTGATAACGGTAAGGGCTTAAGATTTTAGTCTGAGCAGGCAGTCTGCGCATCGATGATTTTTAAATTCTAAAAATTCAAGATGAATCTTTTCGCTCAAGATTTCTTAAAGCAGTAGAATGCTCCTTACTTCATATATGATTTTCTCAAATTTTGCATTCCAAGCTGATAACATTATCTCGAATGTAGAATAGAAAGAATAAATAAAAAAATTACAAAATAATAAAATACATTTAAAAGACTGCAAAATTGTTAGATACAACACAGATCCAAAAAAAGATAAAAATATGACCATATGGCCATATGGCCACAACGTCCCCATCGTTGGTCCTGGGTGAAGCAAATAGTGGTTAATATAATATATAGGTTGAAAAATAATTAGAAATTGAATATCTCGCGAAGGTGATCAGCTAGGATTCTCCAGTTTGCATTTTTTTACCCTACAGATATGCTGGAAGCATTCTGCGAAACATATTTTTTATGGATCCATTTTGGTCAAACTTTCTGCAGCTTGAAGACCACTGTGACCATATGCGGGTGCTTGGTAATATATAGGACTGGCACCTAAAAAAAAAAAAAATTTTGATAAGAAATCAACTTTTCATGTAAATTGATAGTCTTTAAATTATAGCGACTTGAAAATTGCCATTTTAGCTTAAAAAGAGGTATTTCAAAACGGTTTTCGTTAAATAAATCGAAAAGTATTACATTTAGCGAAAAATGCTAGAGACAAATAAGAAAGCACCAACTTGAGGATGAATATCGTTCTTTTCTTATTTCTGTAGAATTAATAGTTTTGGAGTTCTGGAAGTATAAAAATGGTGTCCAAATATTTATATTTAGTTTAAATGTTAAACATCGCAGAAACTATGAGAATTACATCAAAAATGCTAACGGCCAAAATAAAAGATTATTATACATTGTACTGAATTTGTGGTCGGTTCCTTGTGAAACCGCTTGTAAATAATTCTAATTACAAGAAAAAACTGCTTTTCAATGTTTCAAAATAAGTATATCGATACTCTACAGAAGTTTTGTAATCTTTGTATTTACTCTTGAGAAAGGCCTAATAAGCCGGAACATAGGTACTTATTTTGAATCATTAAAAGCAGTTTTTTCTTATAATTAGAATTAATAGATTATTGATTAAGCTTTCAAATGATTCTGTGACTGTTTTTATAGCATAAAAACCAAGAAATTATGTGACTCTTCACATTTTTTAAATAAAAACGTCACCATTTTGTGACTATAAGTAGTTAGTAATTAAAAAAATATAATTTTCAAATACTGATTTTCGTTAACATATAGCATCACCTAGGCGCTCAATTATTTTCGTTCGTTTACAGCACTTAGATACTTTAGAAAAAAATTGAGTTTTAAACTATAAAAGAATTTTCGTAACACTTATAAACTCAAAATGAATTTGGTCTCTTTTAATATTTATGTCCGAACGTTTATAGGATGAAGTATTTAGTTTGTGTTGAATATCTTAGAAACTATGACACTTGCACCTAAAATAGAATTAAAGACGGTTGATCAAACTTTAAATTGATTCTTTGTTTGTGGTCGAAACAACGTGCATCTGTACATTTTTTTAGCAAAATTTTGTTACTGTAATAATTGTTCAGTAATTAAAAAAGGTTCTCAAAAATAATGTTTTTCGTTAATATATAGATATCATTACCTACATCAATGTTTTTGTCCGTTTAGAACACTTGCTCTAGAAAAATTTACATCCGCCATATTGGAACCGCTATTTTAATTTTTTTAATTTTGACCGCAGGTCAGTGATTTTTAACATAACATAAAATGTGTACACACAAAAAAATAAGCCTTGTAACGATGACATAATTTCACTGATTTCTATATCATGAACTATGGCCAACTCGACGGGCTGACATATACCAGAAGTATATTTTGTCGTTATTTGAGTTCGATAGAATTATTCAACGAATAGAAAATACTTGTAACGATGAGTTTCCGAAAAAGTCACGTAGCTCCTGCACTATAAGACTTTTTTTGCGCACGACAGTACAACGGGCCCTAAATCTCACCAAATGACAGCTTCGAAATGTTCATGTTTTCTTAGAAAAAAATATTTTGCAATTTAGAAAAAAAAAATTCTCGGGAACTGTTGTCTTGAATTATTTGTATAGAGGTACTAAAGTCTCCTAAGTGGTAATTTTTTTGTGATTTTCACTTCACGCGAAATGTGTCAATACCAATCTATTTTTTGACGTTTGAAATTTCACGGCAGAGCTAGCCAACATACCGCCCAATTGGATCGTTCATAGTCCAACTCAATCACCGACCGTTCAGGCTCCTGCGAATTGTATTGTGTGTAGATTCCTTTAGATTAACAAGTAGTATCGATGAAGCGAATAAAAAATGGGACATGTCCATTATGTCTAACACCTAATCAATCAGTACATTGTTGAGAATCCTTAACATACGTTTCTTGTTTAATGCGATTTCATCGTAAGTAATTACATATAAGTGATTAATTATAGGAAACAGTCCACTAAGTCCTCAGTAACCAGAAGACTTAATTAAGTCGATTACAAAGAATGTGCAATTTTTATGAACATGTGAATTTCCGCTTCCTTAAAAATCACTGCAAGTGATTGGTTTCCCACGCAAAAAATCTATACATCTAACCATTGTTCTCTCGATATATATTTTTTATTTACCTAACATTGTGAACTAATTAAACATATTATGATTCACTTCTCAGTACTTTCGAATCCATTTTGCATTGTAGGCATATAGTAATATTAATTTGTGGGAAAGAGAGATTTAATTTTATTTTCATATTTTCAAATTAAGTAGATCATTAATTGTCTTTATTGTTCGTAGTCTTCAACCTTTCAAATAATTTTCTAGAATGAATTCTTTGCAAATAGAGGGCAAGAAACGCAGCGCGCGTAGCTAATTAGCATTTTTGAAAACGTTGTGGGAAACGGCATAGTGTTTACGATTCAACAATGATTGCTGATTTCAATTCATGAGTAAATATTATTCTTACGTTTCAGCACTTGCACATAAAGTGTCTACAGATATCCCCGATAAGAAGTCCTTCAACCTTGTAATATTTAAAATTATTTTAATTCAGGAAGCGGATTCGGAATAAGGTGACTGGCTTTTGTTTTGTTTTTACACTCGTTGTGCGGGAAAAACGTTTCTAAAGGTCGTTTAAACGTGATATGGGGTAGAGATATGAAAATTATGGTACCTATTTTAAAGAGTTATATTTTACATAATTAGGCGACTTAGAAATTATGTTGACACTACAAAATTAGTAGATGTAGACGTAGTAGTACTAATAGTAGACTTCATCACATATTCCTATTAGCCGTATGGCTGGTTGATCTTGTCAACCTCGTTTTCATTACAAAATAATAATAATAACATCATGATAATAGACAGAAAGACGAGAAAAACCCTAACAATAACCGGAATTCATCATCTGAAAATAGAATAAATGTGCACAGGTTTTACCTTAACACAAATTCCATAGATTAATAGGAATAGGAATTTTCTCTGGACTCGTAGGACTGATTGCACAATGCACATATCCGGCAGGGGAAGGGCAAGTTCACAAGGCTAATTGACAGCGATAGTGCCCTTTATAAAATACCTAATTACAACTTTGTTAGGAAAGATAGGGACACCAGGAGTTGCGGTGTGGCATTTTATGTAAAAGAGAACATAAAATATTCACAGATTTATTTGGAGAGCTTCAGCAGTATTGAGGCAATGTGTACCGAAATTGTTATAAATAAACAAAAGACCGCTATCTGTGTCATATATCGCCCCCAAATAGCGTAAACATATTTTTAACCAAATTAAGAACTTTTATTAGTAATTTGCCTTATATACAAAAATCAAATATTACTAGGGGATATTAATATAAACATATTAGAAGATTCAAGGGAAGAAGTTGACTTTAATCATGTTATCGAATCTTACAATTTGACGCAATTGACAATTTTGCCAACAAGAGAGAATATAACCAATGACCATGAAAGTTTAATTGATGTTATTGCTATAAATTTGGATCTAAAATGTGATAGAAGCTGGTGTCTACCTGAAGATGTTACGAACCACAAGTCAGTATTCGCTACATGAAATATGCCAAAAACCAAACATACAGATAAGTATGTCCGGTACAGGAACTATAAAAATATAGACCTTCATGCTTTCAATTTACAATGTTCTTCTAATATTAACTGGAATTCTGTATATGAATCTGAGGATATAAATGAGAAAGTTTTTCATTTTAATTTTACTATATTCATTAAATGTTCATGCGCATATTGTTTGTAAAAAAATTATTGATCGACCATTTACCCCGTACATACTATCAAAATTATGAAGAAACTTAGAGACAGGGCTCGTGAAAAATATCTAAAAGACAAAACAGAGGGCAATTATAATTGTTATAAGGAATTACGCGATTATAGGAAATCAGCCATACGCCGCGAAAAAGTGGCTTCCCTCAATAGAAAACGATTCAAACATTTTTTGGTCAGTTACAAACAAATTAAATTTAACTAAAACACCTGAGGAAGATTTACTGTCACATTTGCAGGACTGATTCGTTAAATGATTACTTTGTGTCTGAAATAAATACTCAGTCTACAGTAAATGATATTAGTTTAAATTTTTATAACAGTCATTCAAACATAAATGAACTTCTTAGTTTTAAACATATCGAAGAATATAATGTGGCCAAGATAATAAATTCTATTAAAACTCAGCGCCACGGGGGTAAGTGGCCTCCCAATTTATGATATTAAACTTTTCATGCCATTTTGTCTTCCTGTAATAACACATACAATAAATGTTTCACTTTTACATGAATCACTATCACTATGGAAAAAGGCCGTAGTAAAACCTGTAGCTAAAAAAATAATCCTGTAAATTTCAAAGATCTAAGGCCAATTGCTTTACTCTGTGCGATATCAAAGATAATTTAGAGGCATATACATAACCAAATCTATGAATATCTGCAAAAAAATAAATTATTGTCGACTTGTTAGGCAGGGTTAAAAAAAAATCATAGTGCAACTACAGCATTAACACACATAGTTGATAATGTTATCAGAGAAATAGACAATGAAAGTGCACTTGTTTGGTACTGCTGGATTTCTCGAAAGCTTTTGACATCATTCACTACTGCTATTAAAATTACAAAATTTTGGATATTCAGACATTTCACTGCAATTAATGTCAACCTATCTTAAAGAACGTAGTCAATGTGTTGTTATAAATCAAATGTCTCAATTTAAAACTTTACAGGCAGGAGTGCCACAAGGATCAATCCTAGGGCCACTACTGTTTTCACTATATGTTTCAGATATATCTAAAGTTATTAAAAATACCAATCTCCATAAATGTGCCGATGATTCGTAAATTTATTGTTCATTCGATCTAGCAGATAATAACTCTATACAAGGTAAGATCAATCAAGATTTTAATAATATATATAAATATGCATGTGACCATAACTTAAAACTAAAAGTATCTAAATCACAAGTCATTTTAATAGGAACAGTGCTAATGAATAAAAAAATTCAATCAATGTATTTAACTTTCAAAATAAATAATGAAATAATTCCAGTGGTCAATAAAGCAAAAAATCTGAGCGTAACTCTTTATTCATTCCTGCAGTTTTTTTGCAACAAATGTCTCCTACCTTATCATTCAAATTTTTGGATTAGGTCAGTTTTTCAAAGTGCCCCTAGAGGAAAAGTCATAAAGGTTTTTTGTTTGTCTAGTCGGTCCCCATTATCAGTTTTTTTTAATGACATGAAACTAATCACACCTTGTAGAAGTAATAACATTTTGAATTTGGTAGATTATAAACCACTTTGAAAAATCGTATTAATATGTCAGAGGCATAACTACTTTTTTTAACTTTCCGCTTTAATCATATCTATTCTGGGAACGTTTTTGACTTTAATACTTTTAAAATACGAATCATTTAAATTGTATTTACAGGCTCCAGATATCGAGAGCTTTGCTTAGATTTCTTATTAAAAAAAAGGTGTCAGAGGAATTTGCATATATTTCTTCTATGTTTGCATAAAATTCGTTAAATGTATTTTCCAGCATTTATATATCCCTGTATTATATTATAACCATCGGGAAGTATTTTACTTGTTTATTGTATTTTATTTTTAGAACTAATAATCTTAATCACTGGCTTTTTAACAGTTCTTGTTTTTATTAATTTATTTTTTGTAATAAATAACTTTTTGTAATTTTTATTAACTTATTTATTATATGTAGTTATGATAATTAATAAACACTCCTTTTATTGTCAGTTTATTTGAATTGCCTCCATGTTTGCAGTGTAATTTATTTCTTATGTTAATTGATTTGATTAAGCTGTTTATGATCCATTGCTTTCATTTTTATCATTTCTTTTTTGTCTAATTACGTTTATATTTACCAATTTTTTCGTTCAGAGTTTTTCTTGTGTATGCTGTCATCTCATTCACATTTTGTACACCAAACTATATACTCATCATGCAGGTTTAAATTTTGATAATTTATGTACCGAATGCAATTTTCTTCCATATTTACAGTATTAAGCGGGGCATAGACCTAAGTGGTGACGATGGCGGTGGCGATCATAGGTATACAGATTCGGCAAATGCAGTTTTATATATGCATCCTAACTTCAACGAGTACAAGGGAGAAAACCGAAATTAGAAAAAGAAAGACGGATATTATCCCACTACAATGCGCTCGGGGTTAGAAGCGATAGATACCGATGCCCTGCGTTGATACTCGATAAGGAGAGAAGAATAAGATTTCACGAAGTGTGGAACGTGCTGGCAACAGTATATCCGTCTTTCTTTTCCTGACTTTTCTGTTTTCTCTCTTGCATTCGTTTATCTCAAGATATATAAAACTACATTTGCCGATTCTGTATAATACACAGTTAAAAAGAAGTTAGTTTGAATACTATTATTTAACTATGTGGGTTATATATGATCCCCACCGTTACCGTACCGCCAGACCGATTTTCTCGGGTCATTTGTCCGGGGCCCGGCCTTATAAGGGGCCCCGCCCGGGCCTACAAGAAAATTTAAAATCCTGACGGGCCCCTGTCAGGATTTTTATTTATTTTTAGGACGTTTATTTTTTGTGTAATAAATTTTACTTTGCCCGGGGCTCGCCAAAGCTGGGTACGGCCCTGATCTCCACTGTCACCGTCACTACTTAGGTCTGTGCCCCGCAACATAGTTGGCTTATGATCATGTGTCAGTGATGATAAAAATGAAGTAAAAACATTTCCTCGTTGCTTTCAAGACACTAAGATGAGAAATGAAGCACAAGTATTTTTTTTATTTGTTAAACCGAATGGAAGGACCACTGGGAACGCTAGGAAGTTAAATAGCATTGTAAAAGGTTGCACCTGGACAACTGTTATAAATAGACTCATTGGATGTGATAATATTCTTTATCATATTGGTAAATGTGAAACCAAATAAATAATTAAACATACATTAGGTATGTCGTTATAAGTTGATATTTAAATTCACTTAATTTCATCGGAAATTGAATTTCGTGAAGGATAAACTGTACATAATTATCATAAATAGCTCCGGTAATTTTTTCCTGGACATTAAATAAAAATTAGATCCCATTTAAATATCAATAAACCGTTAAGTGTTAACCGTACTTATAAGATTTGTTGCCATCTTTTCCTTCATTTATAAATCATATTATAAATGTTATAATTTTGACATTTGGGTGTTATTCAGCTAGTCAGCTGAGCAGTAATTTAAAGACCTTGATGGCTCTTGGTGGCTTCGTAGATAATTAAGGTTAGACATAATTACAAAAAACAGAGCAAAGTGATTTCATCTAGGTGTTCACTAATCATTAATTCAATGTGTTTTAATAAAATAAATGCATGACTTTTAGTACAGTCGAATTGATTTAATTTAATTTTTTCGGTGGTCACATTCCACCTGAAATTTTATTGTTGATTCATATGTATTATGACCTCCTGATTACGAAAAAAATATTTGCGCCTAAAAATTCCTTGTGTGTCAAAAGTTATATGCACTTTTTGACGCGCTTTCACCGATTTTCAACTTATCTGCTTAATATATCTTGTACTAGTAATCGAATGGGAATTTTAAAAAATACTAACTTATTTGATATAAAATTTTTAAAAATATAGACCTGTCCGATATATATTGGTTAATCCGCCATCTTGGAAAAAACAGAAAACACCAAGAATAGCCGAAAAAAGTGATATTTCTTGTAAATGTAAGAAAGGTGGTAAAAATAATCAGTGTAGCTCTAGAAAACTGAATGTACAATGTTCTATTCTATGTGTCTATTGTAAAGGGAATAATTATTTTGCCCGTGCTTTTTCTACCTTTAATGAATTGGCTATCGATGAAGAATGCGGTGAAATTATGGTATATGAATGGTCAGGTCACCAATCGGTCACCATTCGGCATTTTCGGCATTTTCGGAATTTGGCAATTATGTACATAAAATCATAAAAAAATTCAAAACAATGAAAACTCCAAAACAATGAAAACTCAATACCATAAATAACTGTTACTTTTCGAGCAACCCCTCTCTTGTATTTGACTTAAATCATCCTGGCTGGCAACAGCATGGCCAAATCTGCTTGTTTTAGTCTCTAGCCCTGAGCGCTGTATGCATATGTGTATATCTACAGTGCGTTGTCGTATTTGCTGGAAACGTAAACATGATTCATCAAAAGTCTTCAATCTGATTTCCATTTTTTTTGGATCCCAAAAATTAAATGACTATCTAGTCGCGCCAATAGAGAAAAGTTAAAAATTGAGTTTGTTTTCTGACAAAGGACCAATCGGAATATTTTTTTTGCAAATTGTTTATGGAGGTCTAAGGAACATTGCTAAAAGGAGAAAAACAGGCCGCTGGGACTTTTCTATTGATAAACTAGCAATTTCAAGCACTAAACCAATTAAGTAAATTTGTTAATTTGCTATCTCGGAAAGTATTTGAGAAAACCGACTGAAAATGTATACTGGGGAGTTATACGATTTTGAAGTGAAATTTGGAAAATTCAAGATTGGCGGCTATACAGTATAAAAACGTAATATATTCTTTAATGCATTATTTAATATTTTTTTAAGGCAATTATTATTGTTTTAATGTAATATGTGATTTTTTAAATTGAAAATAATGGTCTTAAAATAGTAAATATTTAATATACAATTTAAACTTTGTTTACGTGCATTTTACATGGAAATTACAGAAGTAAAGAGTGTTTTAATATTGTAAGGAAAGAATTGTTAAAAAATTAAGTACAATTTTTTTTCATTATTCATTTCTACACAATTATAAAAATTGTTTACTCAAAAAATATATAAAAATATAAACTTAATTAAACACTATTCTTTAAAATATATTTTTTTCAATTTCATTTGAGTTGTTTATAAATGAAAATATTACTCGTCTTGTTCTTCATTTTCATTTCTTTCTTCTTCTTGAACATCGTCGATTTCTTTATCGTAAAATAATGTATTCAACATAGTATTGAGATAAATCTCCTATCTTTCTATTGAAAAGTTTGGTACTAATATTAAGGAGGTACTAAGGAGGGTGTCTTTACCGTATGTAAATCTCGGGATAAAAAAAGCGTGCTGTATTTAAAATTTGTATGCCCTTTGAACCAATTAACAGTAAAATTAACAGTAACGGGAAAAATTAAATTATACATCTGTTTAAAATATTTTCACTAAAAAAATTTTGAGTGATTTACCCGAATATTTTGAAAAAATGATTACTTTATTTAAATAAACTAAGGTTAACCCCGATCTGGGGTGAAGGAGAGGTACTCATAAATCGTACATTTAGGTGCAACATGGCATTTTAAACACTTTTTTATTCTTGTAATTTTCCTCAAAAATATAAACTTAAGCCAGAAAATCTCATTTCTATACTTCATAGCCGCCATTTTGGGTCAGCCATCTTGAATTTTCCAATTTTCAAAATTGTAATCAGCGACCCCAAAATCCCCTGAGTATACATTTTCAGTCGGTTTTCTCAAATAGTTTCCGAGATAGCAAATTAACAGATTTAATTAATTTGTTTAGTGCTTTAAATTGTTTGTTTATTAATAATAAAATGAAAAAAGTCCCAGCGGCCTGTTTTTTCTTGTTACCAATGTTCCTTAGACTTCCACGAACAATCTGCAAAAAAAAAATAGGCCGATTAATCCTTTACCAGAAAACTTCTCAGAAAATATCTATCTTGACGCGACTAATGATATATAAAGAAAATAAAGAAGCAAAGAAGAAGTAATTCGGCATTATAAAAATTTCGCAGCTTGTTTGCCCCCCGGGGGGTAGTCATCGGTCTGTTAGGTGTGTTGGGGTTTGTGGCGGGAGTGACTGCCGGTACACAACATGTCTGCCCGTGCATACTCCTCACGATTCGATATAAGATTTTATATTAACTGGAAGAGGCAGACTAAATGGAGCACCTTGTATGTAAGTATTAGTGAACGCATTTACGATTTGTGTTATATTGTCTAATAAAATGTTTTAACTTTTTGACAAAAACCTAGTAGTACAGTCATTGAGAAGATTTACAATTATGTATACTTTATGAATGAACTGACTTTATGAGTAATAAATACATCAGTAAAAATGTTTAGAGAGTGTAAAATTTAACTGTTAGTTTCCGAAATTAGATTATCGCTATTAAAGTTTCAGTGTGACATATACACACACCCCATTTCCCACTTGTAATACAAGCAAAGTAGCATTATCTAAATAACTATGAAAACTAAATTAAAGAGAGGTATATAACTCCAACATTTCCATGGAAACTATTATTTTCGGAGAAAAACACACCTCATACACTCACATTCACACTTTTACAATTATCTATACTTTGAGCAATAATATAATTGAAAAAAAAGATTTAAAAAGAACTGTGAATGAAAAGTAATAGCATGAAAAGGATTTTCCATAAAACTAGATAGAATACTAAACGCTGTATCCAGGCGACCTGATTGGTCACTTAGGATTCTAGAGCTAATCCAATTTAAATCCATGACCAAACCCACTTACTCAATGCCAATCAAGCATGACTTGCACTGCCCGTTTGATGTGCTGATTGAAAACCGTCAGGAGAGCAGTGTCGAAGTACTGAGGTTGGAGAAAGTGTCACACATCTGGTACACAGATGGATCCAAGATGGACGCAGGGTTTGGTGTGGGTGCAGCAGGGCCTAAATGCAGGCTATCTAAAGCCCTTGGTAATACCCCAACCATCTTCCAGGCAGAAATCTATGCTATAGATCAGGGTGCCCAGGAATGCCTAAATAGAAGCACTCGAAGGGAAAAGATCTATATACTTTCAGATAACCAGGCAGCACTAAAGGCTCTCAGGTCCTATACCTTCGAGTCTAAAATTGCCTGGGAAAGCAGACAGTCCCTGAAGCAACTGGCAAAAAACATCAAGGTTACCTTGATGTGGGTGCCAGGGCATGAGGGAATAGAAGATAACGAATTAGCTGACAGCCTCACAAGAAAAGGCGCTGAAGCCCCATTTTTTGGACCCGAACCGTTCTGTGGCCATCTAACTGGCCATTTTCCTTGAGATATCATCTCAAGAACATAGGCATGACCGAAGATTACAAATGCAGATACTGTGAAGCTGCAACTGAGACTGCGGAACCATATACTTTGTGAATGCAAGGTACTCTTCCGCGTTAGGCTAAAGTACCTAGAACAGGCGGAATTAACGCCTGAAGACAGAGAAATTAGCTCCCAGGAAAATCACAAGCTTTGCAAAAAGTCTTGGAATCCTGGACAACAACTAGTTGTAGGGTAATTCACAAAAGACCTTTTAGGTCGAGATGAAGAATGGCCAACTCAGGGCCAAGCGACCTCTCAAACAATCTACAAACGCTGTATCTTCTCACTGTAATTAAAATAAAATGCCTACCAAGTTCTCAGTTTTTTGGAACCTTTTAGAACTCTAGATTTCAGTAGTAGTACCTATATTATGTAAATATGAATATTTGTGTAATCAGGCCAACAAAAAACTAACTTCGGTTGGAAGTACATAACGGGGACGAAAATTTAACACAGTTTTTCAGTGAAAAGGTTTCTAGAACGGATTTTTAACCTACCTCGAAAAAATGTGTTTGTGTCTGTTTATTTGCACATAAATAGAATAAGGCTGAACCGACTCCGATGAAACCTTTTCAAATGGATTAAGAATCTCTCAAATTAGGCTTTAGTTTACTGAAGTTACAAAAATTACAAATAGAGTAACAAACGTACTTTTTATCAAAACTGCAATTTGCAAAAAAATGGTGAAGAATCTGGTTCAATTTTAATTTAAGCAATACAAACTTCACTCGTCATTTACCAATTTGTTTCTTTGCTCACGCATAACTTAACCAGTCCTTTTACATATAGAGGACATTTATTATAAAATATGTTTTGAAAACATGTCTTGAGTTTTTTCAAATAAATGTTTTTTTTTCTCGAAATTCTATTCCGACACAAAATTTAAAAAGAACCTAATTTTTGTTTTCGTACAACTTTCAGTTTTTCACTTTTGTTGATTTTGGGTCCGTAAATTACAAACTTTATGTAGACAGTTCAGTTTTATTTTATACTTTTTCAGAGTTTTGTGTATTTATAATTTTATCATTTCTTATTATAACACTTATGACATAGACAGCCCAGATATAGACTTCGTATCTCAGACATTATTCATCATATTGTTTATTCCACCATAACCGCAAACACGGCCACTCACCGCCGACATCGATGTGTCAAAATGCGCAATAATAACGTATATTATAGTTTCATAATTGGCGTAATATCAGTCATTATCAGTAATATATTTGACACTCAAGTAGCTTCTACAGACTCCAAACATTAAACACTATTTTCTCATGCGATATTCGCCAACTAGTTGGCGTCATCGAGAGATAATTAAAATTGATAGTTTTAATTATCTCCCAATGATAAAAACTTAGGAATTCAATGGAATTCATCTACAAAGTTCTGCAAAACTTTACTGGGAATATCCAGATATCTGATCTTTATTATTCATCCACTATATGAAGAAAACTCTGCATTGGTGAAAGTCGACTACGCCACCTCCGATAAGGCAAAGGCGTCAGACAGGGCTGTTTTATCAATCAAATTCTCTTTCAGTGACGAACACGGAATCTGTGCTGGAGAATTGGAGGAGCTATAAATGGAACTGATATTTTTAAGTTGAAATTTGCAGGTGCAGCAAATGAAGAAGAAATCATACACATAACCATCAAACAATAAGCTCTGATTATGGTTTAAACGTAAATTTCAACAAGACGAAAATTATAAGCAAATGAAAACAACCCAACTACGTTAAAGAGAGGAGAATGTGCGGTAATAAACAAGGTAGTATATTGGCAACTGCGAAAATGAGATTCGACGAAGAATTCAGTTGGCAAGATCAGCAACTTGCTAGTTGAACAAAATTTGGCTTGGCAGAATTTATAATGAAACTTGATAACGCCTTAGTTGTCTCCATGTTTTTTTACACCTCTGATATGTGGGCTGTGCGGGGCAGACAGGTGGTGTATTGATGCCTTCGAGACCTGGATCTGGAGACGTTTTCCATACATCCCCTAGACAGCCTATTGCTCCACTAGCTCGAATCTTCAAGAAATATGTCCTCCAAAGCGACTCCTCAGCATCGTATTCTCCCGAATGCTCTCATTCATCCACCCGAAAAAGAATCCACCCGAAAAAGAATCCGTATCCAAGAGGAAGGTCGTTTAGTGGTATATAAGCTAATGCAGGGCTTATCGCCCATAAGGCAACAACACAGAGCAAAGCACCAAAAGTTATAATTATAGTATAGAATGGTTGATAGTTAAGGGAAAGCTAGATGACCAGAGGAGACGGGGACTTTGAGTTGATGTCACCATGGATCCGATGGGAAAAAGCTTTGGCCAAATCGCAACAGATATCGTGATGTTGTCAGGCGCGCCATACAGCAAAGGCGATAACTTGAATAATGCGTGGATCACAAAACGTCTGTCAAGGTGTTGTAAATTAAAAGATGACAACATGAGCGTGCAAAAATTATGTAACGTAGTTACTGAATATTGTCGACAGGCGGTGTAGTGAGGAAGGACTCTCCATAAATCCTCACAAAACTACAGTCTTCACTTTTACATGAAAGAGAACCTTGGGAGTCCTAAAACTCTTAAAGTTTAAGGGAATTGCATTTGCCAGCGAGGTTAAATATCTTGGAGTAATTTTCGACAAAAAGCTGATACCAAATATCCACATCCAAAAAGTCACATAGAAATCAGCAATTGCCCTGGGAAGGTGTAGGTAGATGTGATGGAAAAACTGCGGGTTAAATTCCAGGATGACCCTATGGTTGTATATTAACATATGAATTGTGGACCAAAACTACAGCTCGGAGCAATAAGGTCATTAAGTGGCGCACAAAGGCTTGCTACCTGTGAACCACAGGGGTCAAAACAAATTTTGTCTCAACACAAAAATACTCCTTCATAAAAGTCACACTAAATTGAGACATTACAAAAAATCATAATTTCAGTTGCTGCACCGAAACTATTCAGTTTAACGAAAAAATCTATAAGACATATTTTGTAGAAAATTGAATTCTCCTTTGTTTTCATAAGAACATTTTTTGCCGTAGGAGGCACCCGAAGCGAGATATTTCAAAGAGACTGTTTTTGTGTGCCATTTTTTCAAGATGGCAGCGCCCCTCCCCGCTCGATCTGTCAGCAAATTCCCAAATTAGAGTCCTCCCTTAGTGTACGACGTGTTGTTACGGAAACTTTTTATAACCCAAGTGATATTGCAATTTCGTGCCCAGCTCTTAGACTATTAGGACAATGGTAGGGTCTTCTAACTGGACGCTGTGGGCATAATAGACATATGAGTTTAGTGGGTCTGGCAGATGGTGCAAAATGCAGATTTTGTCAAGAGGAAGAGGAAACCTTACTACGTGTGTTATGCAGTTGTGAAGGCCTAGCTAGACTGAGATTCCAAGTACTTGGCGAATAAAAGAGCAGGAGAAAAGAGCAAAGAGTCCTTATCAAGCCTGTGGAGTCCGATACAAAAGACAATGGTGAATAAGGAGCTCCACAATAGATCCACGAGGGTCGCAGTGATTATGGCCAATCAGCCAGCTTCTCTTTTCAAATTTGAATCTACTGATGATCGCGGTGGGGGGAGCATCGCTTTATAAGGGATAATTTCATATAATACGGGACTCCGGTAGTATATTAATATATCCAAGTAGTACATCCACGGTATATTGACCAGCAATATTCCCAGATTTAAATCCCATAGATCATCTACGGTACCGGAATGGAAACCGAGTTCGAATTCCACAATTTTAATGAATATAAAGCTATATAGAGATTCGGGAAATGATTGACAAGAAAATTATTAAACGTTATCAGAAGCATGGAGCACCGATGTTAAGTAGTTGATAAAGCCAGAGGAGGAAACATGATTTTTTTTGTTTGTTGGGTATTTTGCCACTGTAAAATTTTTAAATATTTTTACAGCGGCAAAATACGTAACAAACATAACAAATCATGAATGTCACAAGTAATAATTATAAACAATATGAGCAAAAATGATTAAAAAAACATTTAAGAGTATAATTTGCGGTCAGTGAAATGAAGAAACGAATTATTCGGCTTATTTTTGAAGATAGAAACTTCAAATTTTGTACGTATGTATTAAAATATATATTCTAGTTCGTCACGTTTTTAATTTTTTGTTTTAATCAAAAACACGTGATCAACGAAAAAATTGACGTCGAAAAATTGGAATTTACAAAAAACGAAATCGTGACGCCCTAGATAGTCCTTAATTAATTACGTGGATAAAATATAACCTCTTAATTTTCAAACATAGATTCAATAAATAGTTTCCAATTTTGCCGTCAATAGATGGCACTCGCCTCGGCATTCGTATAGCTTTACACGCTCTCAGACTTTAGGGAGGAACTTGTTGTCATGGAGACCAGACGCGAATGAATGCTTGCCAGGGAAGCATTTAGCAGTTCTGGTAATTGTAATCTTAAATTTATTTATAAATTATTTTATCTTACAGGCATGACTTAATAGATGAAATTCTTGAAAATGTAATGTATACATAAATAAAATGTGCCAAATAGAGAGGACCGTTTTGTATAAACACTCCTACAGATTTTATTATGAAAATTTGAATTCGGTTTTTAGTTATATAGTTTTTATTCGAAATTATTACCAAGCAAAATGTACAGGGTGTCCCAGTCAACGCGCTATGCTCGGTTTTCACGGTAGTTTCTGAGATAAGTTTATGGTTCAAAATCCAGTCTGACGTAGGTTTTCCGAGGAATCTCATACTACTAAGATATTTAGGAATCCAAGATGACGGACGAATTTCGTCATCTATGGTCCTATTCGACTGAAAATCGATATCTGGGGGTTTTCGGGGATGCGGTTTACGAATTTTTGGTCAAAATTTAGGAATCCAAGATGGCGGACGAATTTCGTCATCTATGGACCTATTCGACTGAAAATCGATATCTGGGGGTTTTCGGGGATGCGGGTTATGAATTTTTGATCAAAATTTAGGACTCCAAGATGGCGAACGAATTTCGCGATCTATAGTCCTATTCGACTGAAAATCGATATCTGGGGGTTTTCGGGGATACGAATTTTTGGTCAAAATTTAAGACTCCAAAATGGCGGACGAATTTCGTCATCTATGGTCCTATTCGACTGAAAATCGATACCTCGGGGTTGTCGGGGATGCGGGTTACGAATTTTTGGTCAAAATTTAGGAATCCAAGATGGTGGACGAATTTCGTCATCTATGGTCCTATTTGGCTGAAAATCGTCACCTCGGGGTTGTCGGGGATACGGGTTACGAATTTTTGGTCAAAATTTAGGAAACCAAGATGGCGGATGAATTTCGTCATTTGTGGTCCTATTCGAATGAAAATCGATATCTGGGGATTTTCGGGGATGCGGTTTACGAATTTTTGGTCAAAATTTAGGAATCCAAGATGGCGGACGAATTTCGTCATCTATGGACCTATTCGACTGAAAATCGATATCTGGGGGTTTTCGGGGATGCGGGTTATGAATTTTTGATCAAAATTTAGGACTCCAAGATGGCGAACGAATTTCGCGATCTATAGTCCTATTCGACTGAAAATCGATATCTGGGGGTTTTCGGGGATACGAATTTTTGGTCAAAATTTAAGACTCCAAAATGGCGGACGAATTTCGTCATCTATGGTCCTATTCGACTGAAAATCGATACCTCGGGGTTGTCGGGGATGCGGGTTACGAATTTTTGGTCAAAATTTAGGAATCCAAGATGGTGGACGAATTTCGTCATCTATGGTCCTATTTGGCTGAAAATCGTCACCTCGGGGTTGTCGGGGATACGGGTTACGAATTTTTGGTCAAAATTTAGGAAACCAAGATGGCGGATGAATTTCGTCATTTGTGGTCCTATTCGAATGAAAATCGATATCTGGGGATTTTCGGGGATGCGGGTTACGAATTTTTGGTCAAAATTTAGGAATCCAAGATGGCGGACGAATTTCGTCATCTGTGGTCCTATTCGAATGAAAATCGATATCTGGGGATTTTCGGGGATGCGGGTTACGAATTTTTGGTAAAAATTTAGGAAAACAAGACAGCGGGCGAATTATAACTATATTTTGACCCCCCTTTATTTATGTTATTATTGGAGATAAAAAAAAGTTTCGTATAAGAGTTGTAGGGTTGTATACATATTTTTTTAAATGCAATTAAAAAACAATTGCTTGCATATGTCACGTGATATAACAATGAAGGTTGATTTTTAAATGAAAACCCTGTATATTTTTACATATTCTTTTAGATCCTTTATCCCTAATTTCAAACATATAAAGATTGATAGATCTAGTAATATTTTTTGATATATCGGACATTAAATATGCTCCAAACATGCATATAGGTATTTTAGGGTTTCTGACGGAGCGCAGTCAGTGGCGGATTTAGGGCGGGGGGGGCTATAGAGGCTTTAGCGGCAAAATCCAAGGGCGGCAATTTTTTTGAAAAACACCAAAGACATAAAAACAAAAAATTATTATTATTAATATGTTCTATCAGAACATGTTTAATTTATTTGAGAACGTGTTTTTTATATTAACTAGACTAAAGTTCCTTATTATAGTCAACAGTACAGGGTGGTTGTGCAAACGTTAGAACCTCATTTAACTTCTTTATTTTTGGAGTTACGTAAATAAGTTCAAAAATAAAAGTTATGAGATATCACATGTATTTTTCAAACATCATTTCAGCAAAACAATTCAAACAAGTCGAATTTCGGAGATATGAGCTTTACCTTGGTTTTTTTAAATAGAACACCCCCATATATTTTTACACCATTTGAAAGGCCATAGAAAAATCTTTTCAATGATATATGACACAGTATTTTTCTTAAAAACTATAGTAGATATTAAGTTTTATATTTTCTTACATTAAGTCATGGTAGTCCGAAAAATATATACAGTGTATTTCACTATTTAATTTGTTTTTCTGATTTGAATCAAATTTTACTTAAGTATAGAACAAATTAGGATCTACTTATGACCAGAAAAAAATTCACCGCCTACAAATGCAAAGCCACCTGCGTTACCAAAATATGCGGATAAAATCAAAAAATAGGCATATTTTTATTGGAAAATTTTGTCAATGAAACTTGTTCAGAATTGTTCAGAAACCTTAAGTCCAAAATTTAATCAAAATAAAAAATATATAAATTTTTATTAAAATAATGTCCAAGTCCAAAAATATCATTTTAATGGGTTTTTTCGTTTAGAAAACTGTACTATGAGAATTTTATTTGAAATTAAACCCAAGCTGCCAGGTAGTTGTAAAGCAATTTACAGTTTTTTTTTTAAATAATTATTTTCAAAATTTTTAAAGTTTCAAGTTTTTCATTTTTTAATTTTGATTAAATTTTGGCCATTGTGGGCAATTCTGAACAAGTTTTATTAACAAAATTTTCCGATAAAAAAATACCTAATATGATTTTCCGATTTTCTCCACATATTTTGGTACCGCAGGTGGCTTTGGTACCGTAGGAGGCGAATGTTTTTCTGGTCATAAGTAGATACTAATTTGTTCTATACTTAAGTAAAATGTGATTCAAATCGGAAAAAAAAATAAAAAAGTTATTGGGGTGTTACCATTTCAAGTGAAACACACTGTATCAATTATTGAAATTCTCCATTTTATTTAAAATAAAGTGAAATTAGACAGAACTAACATATTGTTTATTTTAATTTACATACTTTTGTTTTCCATGGCTAATTTGATAAATTGTAAATTTATAGTAAATTAGACAAAATTTGTTTAAGATAAGCACCATGTATTATATTATAAATACAAAGCTTTTTTATGGCGTTTCAAATGGTACATATATGGAGTGTTCCTTTAAAAAAAAGCAAAGTAAAGTTCATATCTCCGAAATGCGACTTTCAATAGGCATGTCCACAAAATTTTAATTTCAATTGTAAATGATAGAATTATCGATATTGTACACTAATTTAACAATTAAAAAAAAACCGCTGCCCAAGGAATCACTACTTCCACATCCAGATTTTCTATCCAAGTCACTCACAACGATAAAATGTTGTATGTGGAAATAATTGTTTAATAATATAATATTTGAAATCGTCTACCACAAAAACCCATAAAAACCCCCACATCGGTAGTGGGGTGGGGGTGGATAAGGTAAAAAAATATTTTGAGGTTTCTGGTTCTTGTGCACACATTAAATCAAATTTTTTTTCCATCCTCTTTAATAATGGGGTGGGGGTGGTAATGGGGGTGGCTAATGCCAATATTTTTTTTGAGACCTTAGCTTCTCTTGTATATAGTAAATACCAATTTTATGAACTCTTACCTGCTTGATTTACCTATTTACCCCAATTTACCTCCCAATCCTTCGACGGAACAAGATGAAAATATAATCTAGTTCTAAATCTCATTAAAGTACATATGCGTACCAAATTTCAAGTCAATATCTCAAACGGTTCCAGAGTAAACGTGTGCACAAAAAAAAGTTACAGACCGACAGACAAATTATTTTTCGTTCAAACTTAAAATCTCGACGTTTCATGACATTCCAAGCCTATTTAAACAATAAAAATTTTTAAAAAATTTTTTGTCGTTACTATACTACCACTGGATGTGGAAGTAATATATGTATCCTTATTTTGTCAGTTATTCGTAATAGAAATCACCCAAACATAGCAAGGATTTTTGGTAATTTTTCAATAAAAATTCTTGGCCTATGAAGTAAAAAAATATTTTGAAGTTTTTGGTTCTTGTACATACACTAAATCACACTTTTTTTTCGTCCCCTTAAAAAATGGGGGTTAGGGGTAGGGGTCGTAATGGGGGTAGCTAATGTCAAAAATTTTTTTGAGACCTTAGGTTCTCTTATATATACTAAATACCAATTTTACGAACTCTTACCTGCTTGATTTACCTGTTTACCTCCCCATTTACCTCAATTTACACCCCAATCGAAAATATAATCTAGTTCCAGATCCCGTTAAAGTACATACGTGTACCAAATTTCAAGTCAATATCTTAAACGGTTCCAGAGTAATCGTGCGCACAAAAAAGTTAGACCGACAGACAGACAGACATTTTTTTACGCTGAAACTTAAAAGGGCGACCTTTCATGACAGTCTAAGCCTATTTGAACAATAAAAATTTTCAAAAATTTTTTTGTTACTATACTTCCACTGGATGTGGAAGTAATTAATATTCTATTTTCAAGAAAAAGAACGCCATTGCCATGTAAACCGGAAGTGATATTTAAAATTTACATGCCTTTTTTTACTTTCCTTTAATAGTCAATTAAGAACTTAAATAATCCGATCAATTCTTCTTTGATGTTTAATTATATGTTTCTTAGCGGCATCGATTCCCCGGAAAAAAATACTTATCTCAAAAACTACCGAGAAAATTGGACATAACGCGTTAACTAGGACACCCTGTACACTGTACATTTACATTATGTATCTACAGATAGTTTATCTTTTAATTAAAAACCACTGCCTAAGGAATCACTACAACCGCATTCAGTTTTCCTACTCAAATTACTTTAAATAAAAATTCTTGTGCACCCAACGCGAAATTCGACTCTGTACGACAGAAATAAATTTGAACTATTTCTCTTATATTACACAATCTGTTAATCTCCTCCTGTTTACGTAGACGGCATATTTCATTGGTCAAAGGGGCACGCCCACCCGTATAAACCTTTTTCATATATATCAATGAAAATATTATTTGTCGTACCACAGATTATACTCTTAAGTAATTTTTTCAGTTTGATAACTTCTGATAACTTCTTTATCTTTTCCACTGCAAAATAAAATCTTGAAAGAAACGTATAAGTTACACAGAAAATCTCTCAATTAACGCGTTCCATTATCAGCTTTTTAAAAATGTTCATGATTGAGAAATAAACGAATTTCTGCATTAATTTTGCGGAAAAATGGATTTAGAGCTCCATTCATAATACGAAGATTTATTAATTACTGACATTAATTAATTTAGAAGTAACGCCACGAAACTTTGAACGGTGAGTAGCAGTACTTTGCGGTTGAATGGATAAAAAACAAATACACTAATCAATAATTATAAAAACTATATTTTTTCTTACACTTACTTGCATTAGCACTGTATTTTATTGTTTATTATTTCCAAATAACAGCTCTTTAATTGCAGATTAATTTGTGGTCCAGAAATCTGTACCCTTCGACAATTTATTACAAGGTTGGTTAATTTTCTAGTTAATTGAAAAAATTTGTTTTGTATTTTGTTGTGACATTGAAGATGTAATTAATTTCGTAATTATTTCCGATTAATGCAGCTTTGTGATACGTTTCGCGTCTACGTACTCTGTTCATCTCGAAAATCTAAAAAGTACTGTAGATTCTACTTATTATATGTATTAAATGCTTAACACTATCATAAACTATCTTGTATCAGTGTGACGGTGTATCCGAGAGGATTCTGGATTATTTGGGGGGGGTAAGCTTACGCTCACGTGCGCTCAGACCTCATCAGTAGGCTCATTGTGCTTCCCCCGTAGGTGGCGGGGCATACCCATCGAGGCCCTAGATAAATTGTAGATTGCTTAAGGGGTCGCTTGGCCCTGAGTTGGCCTTTCTTCACCTCGACCTAAAAGTTTTTTTATGAATTAAATTACCCTACAACTAGTTGTTGCCCAGGAATTCAGGACTTTTTGCAAAGCTTGTGATTTTCCTAGGAGCTAATTTCCTTATGTCCTCACGTGTTAATTCCGTCTGTTCTAGGTACTTTAGCCTAATGCGGATTAGTACCTTGCAAAGTATATGTTCCGCAGTCTCAGTTGCAGCTTCACAGTATCTGCATTTGTCATCTTCTACCATGCCCATGTTCTTGAGATGATATCTCAAAGGACAATCGCCTGTGATCAGCCTTAGGTCGGACTTTGCCTTGTAGCATTCTTTGTTGAATAAACTAAAAAATAAATGTTCGCTCATCTTTGGCCTGGAGTATTCCTCCAGTAGGACTTCTTTTGTTCATGTTCCCATTTTTGGACCTCCTCCGTTATGTGTCCCTTAGATAAGCCACAGAACGGTTTGGGTCCAAAAAATGGAGCTTCAGCCCTTTTCTTGCGAGGCTGTCAGCTAGCTAATTCGTTGCCTTCTATTCTCTCATGCCTTAGCACCGACATAAATAAAATAACCTTGTTGTTTTTTGCCAGTTACTTCAGGGATTGCCTGCATTCTCAGGCAATTTTAGAGTCGAAGATATAGGACCTGAGAGCCTTTAGCCTGGCTATCTGAAAGAGTATAGATCATTGCCCTTCGAGTGCCTCTATTTAGGCATTCCTGGGCACACTGATCTATAGCATAGATTTAAAGATGCCTGAAAGATGGTGTTACAATGGGCTTTAGATAGCCTGCATTTAGGCACCGCTGTGCCCACACCAACCCCTTCGTCCATCTTGGATCCATCTGGGTACCAAATGTGTGTCTCTTTCTCCAACCGCAGAACTTCGACCCTGCTGGCCTGACGTCTTTCAATCAGCACATCAAACGGGCAGTCAAAGTCATGCTTGATTGGCATTGAATCAGTGGGCTTGGTCATGGATTCAAATTGAATTAGCTCCAGAATCCTTAAGTGACCAACCAGGTCGCCTGGTCTGAATTTAAGTGCCTGATGCAGCTTTAGGGCACTAAGTGCAAATGCAGAGGAAGTAAGTCCAGCATTGCCTCCATAGCTGCTATGGAACAGGAGCGCATTGCTCTTGTAGTCCCTAAACAGGTAAGGCGTTGCAGCTTGTGCAACTTTCCTTGTGCTATTGTGTCTTCAGTTTTTGACCACCATACACATGTTACGCAGGTCATCATGGGTCTGAAAACCAACAGGAGGCCAATGTATCATTTTTGATTTCAGACCTCAAATTTTACCAAACAGTCTACGGCACGTCCAAATATCCATGGTTGCTTTGGTAAGTGTCCTTTCTAAGTGCGAGTTCCAGGTAAGTTTTTGGTTCAGGATTACTCCTAGATACTTGACTTCACTGGAAAAATTCAGTACTATTCCATTTAACGTAGGAGCTCTCAAATTTAGTTTTCTCCTTTTGGTGAATGGAACAATAACGGTTTTGCTCGGAATGACACTAAGGGACTCGAGTCATGACGAGCATCATTTAGATATTATGTTTAAGGCAATTCGCATGTGGTTTGAGATCATAACCTCATGCTTGCCTCTCACAGTAACGATCAGGTCATCAGCATAGCCCTGAGCGTTGGAGCCATAATTACTCAGCTTATGGAGGGGATGGTCGACCACTATTGATCACAGCAAGGGCGATAAGACTACCTTGTGGACAGCCCCTAAATGCAGTAATTATTCTGCTTCTTAGCATGGATTGTATCCATTTGATTGCTGCGGACTGTATTCCCCTTTTTTCCTCGGCCCTTTGTATGGACTCATAGGAAAGTGCAAAACCACCATCTATATCAATGAAAGCACACAGAGCAAGTTCCTTTACTGTAAATGTCCTTTCGATGCCTTTGACCAGGCCATGTAGAGCATTTATTGTCGATTTACCAGGTTGATAGCCAAATTGTTTCGAGTGAAGCGGTTTCTCTATAATGATTTCGCTTCTAATCTGTTGATCTAGTATTTTCTCCATTGTTTTAAGGAGGAAAGAGGTTAAGCTGATGGGACGATAAGAACTAGGCTCGTCTGGTGGACGCCTGCCTATTTTTGGGATAAACACCACCCTAACTTCCCTCCAAGCTTGGGAAATATACCCCAGAGTATAGGCTCTAATTCCCCAAACCAACTAACACTTGTGTTATATACTGGAGAAGGTCCGGCCACGTATACCGGCCATGCTGGGCCAGAGATCCCCCAGTACAGAACTTCTTTTCGTTGAGTTAGCAGGACAGTGACACAACTAACACGTGATCTGTTGTCTCGTCAATCGTCATCCACATTGCACTTTCCACAGTTGGGATTATGAAAGTGTTTGTTCAGTCTGCAATGCCCTGTTCCTAAATACATAATTATTCCTGATGTAATCAAAGTCGTTCTGCTGTGTCTGCAGCTGCTACACTACTCCAACAGTACACGTGGCGTTTGGAGGCTGATCTTTAACAGGGAACTGTGGACTGATTTCGAGAGTGGTATTACAGGTTTCGGACCAAGCAGGGCTCTCTCAGATCACTTGCGGGTTAGAGCATCCACTTTCTCCCTACTCTGAATTCCATCTTTCACCCAGCGGAGCTGTATACTGATATTTTGTACGAGTACATCTAACCCTTCCTAATTTGCAGAAACAGAGTTTGTCTTACACTTGTTCAGGTCAAGCTGAGCCGCACTGCTGTCCGTTTATATGCGCACTGTTTTACCACTGACGTTTGCGTTTGACTTCTGTTACCTCTTGCAGAATCCTCACTAGTTCCGCCTGGAAGATAGTGGCATGTGTGCCTAGCGGTATTATCGAATGTAGATCTAGGTCTTCTGAGTAAACCCCAGCTCCTGATTCACAGTCGATTTTTGCACCATCGGTGTAGATTGGCTCATCGTGTCCGGATACATTCAATCATACTTCAAAGTTCCTGTTAAAATGTAAGAAGGATACGATGGGTCCCTATCCCAAAAAGAGGATTTTTGTGTCATGGAGAAGCAGTGAGTGGATATGGGTGGGTGTTACATTTTGAATTAATATGTGTTTTTATGTTTTTTGGTTAAAGTAAGTAAATGTAATTTTATTGGTTTATGATAGAGTCAATTTTAATGTGTTTTATAGTTTTTCTTCCAGTTTCTTCTAGTTCCTCTTGTGGTTTCTATTGTTTTGGGACATTGTATAGTCCATTTTAAAATCTGTGTGCAGTCAATAATGGTGGTAGTGGAAATGAGACAGAAGGAAAATTAGAACTTAGAAATAGGACGTAGATTTGAAGAAATGTATATGTAATTAATAGTGAGGTATTTTACAAGCTATCAAGATTGTGGGTGTGAGTGGGCTGGTGAGTATTGCACTGGGGTTAACAGATTTATTGGAATTTATTGACAAAAAGGTAAACGATAATAATATAAAGAAGTCAGCTCATTTAGGTCCACATAGTTTGGCAAGTTTGTCGGCGAATGATGAAAATATGGACAAGTCGTCAAGTGTCGGTGTTTCAATATGATGCGTATTAGTGGTGAGGAGGAGCTCGGCAATTATATTGAAGATGTTGGATTGGATTCATGGTAGGGTGTTTTCTCCTGTAGGGGTTAGGAGATGCGTTGAGACTTTATACAGGTGGTAACTTTTTATATCGAAACAACACTTGTATTACGCAACCACGTTAAATATAAAGTTTTGAAAACATTTTTTAATGCTTGAAAATGTTTCGATAGCGGTAATTTTTAACCAACTTCACAAAATTTAAAAAAAGGAGAAGGCCCTTAATTCGACCCATGTTTTATTTTTAATATTTGTACATATTTAATATTTAATTGTTCATTACATCTGGTATAAGGTGAGCAAGAAATGGAAACAAGATTTTTTTAGTCGATAATTTTACGCATGCGCACGATAAAAAAATGTATTTTTGCTTAATTCCAGAGATGGGTAAAAGAAACTTTCCAATAAACGTTTCCAGGAAATTTTCGGGAGTTTCCGGAAGAAAGTTTTGATAAAAATGAAAATTTTCTGTAAAATATTTGAATGTTCTGAAAGTTCCCAAAGGAAACTTTCTCGGAATTTTGGAAACTTTCAAATATTCAAATATTTTATTGAAAACATTCCTTTTTATCAAAATTTCGATACGGGAACTTTTAAATGGAAAGTTTCCTTTACTCATCTGTGAAGAATTCAAATTTCACTGGATTTATATTAAAATTGTAGTTAGGAGTAGCTGATACTAAATCTGATGTCAAAATTACGAATTCAAAATAGCGAATCCAATATAGTTGAGATGATTGCAATATTTTTAAAGATTTACATAAAATTTTATACACGGTGACTTCAAGATTCTCTGATAACGATCCTGATGTTAAATTTTAAATATTAAAAACCATATTTTCTTTTACCATGCACAAGCCAAATAAAAAGACCACTGAAAAGGTTGAAAAATTAAAAAAAGAAAAAAAAATTGGACCGTCTTCAAAAAAGATCGCTGGGCGATGCCGGCGAAAAATTTTTAGTAACATTTTTGAAAGCAGTTCGATTTTTTTCAAAAACTTTTTTTTAGATCTTTTTGAACCCGCTAGTTACATTTAGATTACGTCAGTTTTCTTTTCACAAGAACTGAGATAATGCCAATTACATTTACTCCAGAGTAGCAACCCAATATTAAAAAGGTACTTAAAACTGATACCCGCATTGTAGGCACATGAACTATGAATTCTTGCTACCTCAATATATGAATGAAAAAAATGTTAACTGACTGCACCGTAAGCTAGGCATTATCCATCTATATGATCTTTTACGATGCAACATTGGTGTCTTGAGTACGTGGAAAGTAAGACAAATATATTTAAATTTATTTCATTTTTGTATTCTGCTCAGTACTCAAATGTAAATATTAAATGCTTTATAGGTGTGATTGGCAGATGTACATATACAAACTACTAAGCTTATATTAATTTTAATATTTTGATATGCCTTTACGTTTTTTTTGTTTTTGCTTAGAAATTACTATATTTATAATTACGAAAATTTTAAGCATCATAAATTTTTATGAATTTACTTTCATATAAAATGTTGGTTTTAATATCGGTTAAGATATATCTACCTATTTTAAACTGAGCTTATTTTAACAGATTTTTTATTTAAATTTATAAAATGTAGATCTAATTCTTCTGAGTAGACCCCAGCTCCTGATCCACGCCTCATTTTTTAACCACGGTGTAGATCGTCGCATCCGACTTATCGTTCTCGGGCACTTTTGGGCTAAATGACTGGTTTATCGTAATCAGCAACCCAAAAAACATAAATATTTTCAGGATGAAAAATCGTAGAAAACTACAAAAAATACCAAAAAATAGCCCACAACTAAAAAGGGGACCACTTTTGGGCCAAATGACTGGCTTTCGTAATTAGCAACCCAAGAAACATAACTATACAGTAAAAAATATTTTTAGGATGAAAAATCGCAGAAAATTACAAGAAAACGCCCAAAAAATGTCCCATGACTAAAAATGGTTGCACTTTTGGGCCAAATGACTATTTTTTTCGTAACCAGCGACCCAAAAAACATATAATAAAGCAATAAAATTTCACGAACAAAAAATGTCTACTAGAACCCCCTCTAGACAATGGACTAATCCCTTATTTCTAGGTTAGGATAATTTTTTTAATAAAAAGGAGCAGTGTAGTAAAAAGTAATATTCAGAACGAGTATTTTCCACTAAGAAATTTTGATTTTCATTAAGATTTGAATTGTCGGTAGATTTTTGTCCAAGAAGGTTTTTTTTTTCCAGTGTGTGGCGTATAGCAAATCATAAGAGCGCATTGCGTACAATGGAATTATCCATTCATTTCCCGTTTGTGAAAAATGCACCACTTTATGCACCTGTTACATAAATTACTATTATTTCACAGTTATCAAACTGTCAGTCCTTCAAGTTGTCAAAAAATGTCATATTTGGTTATGGTGATGAAAAATATTATGAATACTGTTTTACTTTCTTTACGTACGCTATATACCGGGTGTTTCATCAATAATTGGATATATGCTAACTGGAGAAACCTAAGTCCAAAATATGAAGATTTAACCTGAAACACTTAGATAAAATATGCCTCCTTACTGAGATACAGGGTGTTTTAATTCCAATTTTAAAAATTATTTTTGTCCATTATTCTGATACTGTTTAATATTTCTTATATTTCTTATATCTGGCAGAAATTTTAGGTATTTTAGGAAACATTAAACTGTAGTAAAATATAATTTCTTCCTATTACCAGAGGCGTACGGCAGGGACAAAGGTGCAGTTTCTCCCCTCTAAATTCTACGCCACTGGTGGAATCGTCTTTTCAGTATAACTTTGTTATTTTTAACCATTTTTTACGAAAATAATGTACTCTTACTTCATAACGAAAAAGTAATAATTTTTCGAGATAATTTAATTTAAAGATAGGGCTGCACAATATTCTGATTTTAACGTTCAATTTATTGTTCATATTCGTATTGATCATTTCGGCATCTTTACACAAACATTGCCTTGGTCACGCCGTGAAATAAGTTTTACAGTTAAATTTTAATAATAAAAATAATAATAGTTTTTAAAATTAGAATTAAAACACCCTGTATCTCAGTAAGGAGGCACATTTTGTCTAAGTGTTTCAGGTTAAATCTTCATATTTTGGATTAAGGATTCTCCAGTTCGCATATGTCCAATTATTAATGAAACACCCAGTATTTATGTATTTTATTTGAAAAAGCTGATTTGATGTTTGATGTTGATCTTGTGAAATTTAATACAGACTAAGAAATCATATTGTGGTCAATGCACGTTTAATATCTGACTAAACATCAATTGTTTACATATTTAATAATGTTCTTTGTTTACAAATTTTCTAATTCAGTAAATAGAGCAGATTCTTTTATAAATCAGCATTAAACATTATTTTATTACGATTTAAAATAACGAATTAGGTGAACTATACTGCCATTATCAACACATATATTAAAAAAACGTGACTGGCTTTACATAACTCTATCAAAATACAAACAATAATGCCATTAATGCAATAAAACTTTACAAATAAGATAAACCTATATCGATGAATCGAAGTAACAAAGCTGAACACGCCTGTAGATAAGGCTCCCTTGCATTGTGGTAACTAATTTCATTGTTTGTAGAAATATTAAAGGTGACATATTTTTATCACACAAACTGCCACATCATGAGCCCCAAATGGAATATCTATAAATTATAATATAATAAACAGATAAAGGTTCTCAAAACTGTGTTGAAAATTTTATGACTTTTTAATGTTCCCCCGAAATAATTTCTATTGTTTCGTTTGCACAAATAAATGATAACGAAGATATTTGGCATGCTCTAGAAAATAACCTTTGCCAATAAATAGAAAATTTCGTAAATTTGAGTCAACACATTCTGAGGCAAACAGGGCTTACGCGTCTGATACATGCATGTGAAATTTCAGGTATATCAGGAACTGCATCGATCGATATAGGGAAAAGTACGCATCAGAAAATCAGAAAATTTTGAAAATTTAGGAAATCACTAATGCCAGCATGGTCAATCCAAAAAAAAAAAACAAGCATCACGCATTTGGCACTTCCGTTTATACCGGAAGTCGATGCAACTTGCTTATTTTAAATAGAACACCCTATATATTTCGAAGTTTTCGAAACCAAGCCGTTTGAAAGATATTTGACATTTTATAAAAAATTTGACACGTGTAAAGGTTTGCAATAATCTTTATAACTTTTTTCGCGTAAAAGATCCTCATTTGCTTTTTGAGATGTGGAAGGACCATAAGGTAAGCTACGCTGTGCAGTTTAAAGAAATTCAATAATATTATACCAAGTGTTCAGTTTTTTGCGTTACATTTTGTCAACTTCGAACAGCAAAAACTTGTTTAAGTCAAATTTAACACCCTGAATTTTTTTGCATTAAATTATGGAAAATTAAATTCCCCTTTTCTCATGTAGATATTGTAGAGGCTTAACTTTTTTAATTATTTGCGATTTTCTCATAAATTCAAAAGAATTCTTAATAAAAAATTATCAAATTAGTCATTAAACTTTAGGCAACGTTTTGAAATATTCAAATTGATAATAGTTGCATAATTGTATAACCAATCAGATCAACTATATAAACAGATATGGTGATTTTAAAACTAGAATAAAAGCCCTTTCGAACCATATGTGGTATTTTAATAATTGTTTAGGTATGAACTTGAAATCTCGAAATTGAATTCTGATTCCCAAAGAGACGACTTTTTGGTCATTGCTCCATCGTGGGATGTAACAGTAAGTTTTAAATTCAGCCTTTACCCACAAGGTTCTCATTATGAGTCAGAATAATGATTGAGTGTGATAAATTAGTTAGGGCTTTTTGGCCACAATATTGTAAATGTGTTGATTTAGAAGTACGGCAAATAAACAGTTAAACATCAAAAAACTTTTTTAATCTTTTGTTCTCGTGATATTAAATTCTTGTTCTCTGTATGAGAGGATATTTAATTTTTGGTAGGTTTAATAGAAAAACGAAGAGTACATTGCATTTGATCGGCACATTTATAAAACAGTAAATATCGCTCGCAGACAAACAAGTTTCATATCATTGTGTTAGGGAACGAATTCTGAACAACTTTCAAAATGTCCATATGTCTGTCCATCCATCACGTTTCTTATAAGCACGGTAACTTAAGAAAGAAAAGTCCGGTCGTATTGAAATTTGGACAGAAAGTTATTGTTAGCTAGAGGAAGTGCAGCATTCCGGCTACGACAATACGAAAACTCAAAGTTCTAAAACACAAATTTAAGCGCCTCATTTCTGATTTCCCTCAGAGATCTATACGCGCGATGTCACGACATAGCCTCACTAACGGACTACGTACACGAAATCTCCGAAAAATTCTACACCTTCAAACCGGGCGATAGTTTGCTAACCAGCAACATAACCCAGATCAGAATGCACAATGCCCCATTCCAGATCAAGCACTCCCTACCATACCAAGCGTTATCTTCCGGCGTTATCTTTCCTAGCCATACTTTCCTATACCACAACCTACCATTTCCCCATCTTTGACCTTTTCTCAATTTTATCTTTTCAATCCTTTCTATTCTCTTTCTTTATGTTCTATTTTTGTTCCTTTTTTTTATCCTCTTTGTTCTTTTTGTCATCAAAAATTCCATTTTGGCCGATAAACCTTTAAAAAATTCAACATTTTAAGCCTTATCCTTTTTCCTGGCCTCAGGGAGACCATCAGGTCGGACGATCTCGTACGGGTTTTTTCGTTTAGCTTTTCACCCGAGCCAACAGTCAAAATTTATTTAGTGCTGCAACCAGTAAGTAATTCTAAGTTTCATATGTATTGTTTTTATGCCCATGTGGGTAGCATTATTTTAAAACTTATTATTAATTTTAAACCCACGCTACCTGCCCCGCCCAGCCCTACATTCATCGCGGTGCTACGCGCTTTAATAATTTTAATTTGCATTTAATTTGCGCTTGCTTGCCTTGCAATCCAACGGTCGTGTGTTCGAATCCCAGACAGGTTGGATGTTTTTTTAAATATTTTTTATATTAACGAGTGTTTCACCGGTAGGTACCACAAAATTTAGAATGTCCAAAAATTAACAATATTTATAAGAAATCTACGAAGACTAGTTTTAGCTTGTTTTAAATACTTTAAGCATTATTTTACATATTATCCCCCAAAAAAAACATATCCAATTAAAAAAATATATTAAAATGTGCAACGTTTTGAATACTACGAGAAATCGTTTTCAGTACTTTGAGTGGATGGATAATAGTATATTGTGTATTTAGGTGTGAAAGCAATACATTCCCGAACGACGATGCAACAAGCATCGAAGTCCGGGAATGTGCTTTCACACGGAAGTACACATACTATTTTTTCTGAAATATATTTTACACAATTTGTTTTTGCACCGATCTCATTATTAGGAGGTAAGGTTCAATTAATTTGACTAAGGTGAAATTTTATTTCAAAATTTTTAGCGACGTTTTTGAAGGCGGTCCAATTTATCCTATGGCCTCTGTATTTAGCTTCTGCACTGTAAAAACAATATAAGCGCTTTGAATTTGTAAGCTTTAATGTCAGGTTCGTTAGCAAAGAATCCTGAAACGTCTATGTATCAAATTTCATACAAATCTGCTCCAAAAATATTGCAATTATGGTAGCAATATTGGGTCACCAATTTGTATTCTTTCGAGATTAGATTCGTTATCACCTACTCCTAAAAAACCAAACTACTAATTTTAATGCAATTCCGTTGAAATTTGAATTTTTATCAGTAGTGTATTCACTTTTGGGATTATAAATTTTTTTTTTACGTAGCTTGATGAAAGTATTATGGGACCACCAGCGAGCCATATCTTGCAGTTTGAAAAGATATCCTAGAAATCGTTTAAGCCAATCCAAAGTAATGATTGTACATACATACATGCAGGTCGAATTGCGAAGTTCCTGGTCAACTCATAGTAAGTTTCTTCTTTGACTCTGACCTTTACAGCATGCCGTGTTAATAACAGTCAATAATCTTCAGCCTGTATAACATATATACTTAAGTATTGTACAATGCCGCATTATTTTCTATTAACAATAACTAATTAGATAATAATTTCCCTGAACAGACAAACAATATTCCCTTTTATGAAGCCGGTGGGTGTAATCATTACTTAATTGGTATACCAGAAGTGATATTTTGTAATTTTCGGAAAATATTAGATTTCGTGAGAAAACTAATAAATGATATGAATAGCATTGATATAGCCCATTTATCTCTTTAAACAATTGCAAATTGTGCAAATTTTCAAGGATCGCTATTTTTCCTTCCGCCTGCATATCAGTGTTTAAATAAATTTGCCTATTCTTATCTAAAGAATAATTTCCTTGAACGCTTGTACAGTATGGTAATTAAACTTCGGTTGAACATGAAAAATACTTGTATAAAATATACAGGATGTATCGTGTGAATTGGAAAAACTTTACGCTATAGCATAACGACTCAGTGCTAAGGTTGCCAGGCGTCCGGCTTTAGCCGGACATGTTTGGCATTTTACGGTTTTTTCCGGCTAAAAATTAACATGTCCGGCCTGTCCGGATTTTGTCCGGCTTTTTGCCTTAACTCCTTGGAAAATACGGAATTTTACTCCGAACTATTAATATTGGCAGATAATTATTTTGCTATTCCAGGCCACAATGCAATATCGAAAGAGTATTTTCGTTAATAAATGCCCAATGGTTGAAAGAACGAAATAAACTACATAGATACGATAGCGAAAATGATGTTCCTACAGTGCAATTTAAAAATAAGTTGCCAAGAATTCTACCACATGATCTGTGAAAAAAAAATTACTTGATAAAATAGGCTCAAATGATAAATATACATAATTTCTGCTTTAAAAAGACATTTTTTTTATTAATAAAAATTATTTTATTTTATATGATTAGAATTAATTATTCAGTTTTTTTATGTGTTGATATTTGCATGAATTAGTTTCATACGTGATTTTTCGTTTTTAGTACCTAGCATTTTTATAGATGCATTTTATTGTTTTGCGATGAATTTTCTGTTTCCATGTAATATATAATCATCTTTAAATTAAGTTTAATAAAAAACATTGTGGTTTAGTAATTTTTTTTATGGCGAAAGAATGTTGTCCGGCTTTTTGTGCCAAATGTCCGGCTTTTCGAATTTTAGGCCTGGCAGCCCTACTCAGTGCATATTTTTTTTAACAATCATTAGACGGAAGTAGCCACTGGTTTTTATTTTATATTTTTTCTGAAAAAATATCGACTTTTATTTAAATGACTAACAAAATCAACATTAGATACTATAATTATTATACTTTTCGCAAATACTAGAATGAAGAGTATATTGAATTTGAGCGGCAAAGGACCCCGCACATTTCTTATGCAAATTGGGGTGCAGTCAAATTGACTGAATTTTTAATATGTTGCAGACTTCGACTTTCTGATCAAAAGCTCCCATGGGCAGGGCTGTACTCAGACCGGTATTCTCGGGTCATTTGTCCGGGGCCCGGCCTTATAAGGGGCCCCTCCCGGGCCTACAAAAAAATTAAAAGTCCTGACCTTATTTATCTTTAGGACGTTTATTTTTTGTGTAATAAATTTTGAAATGAACAACTAAATCCCTTAGAATTGCTGAATCACTTGCACAAAACCAATCTTGCCAACACGTTCACTAATTTATGTATTGCATTACGCGTCTTTTTGACTATCCCTGCAACTCTTGGGAGTGCGGAACGATCTTCCTCAACTCTGAAGAGTGTGAAGAATGTGCTATGGTCAACAATGACGCAACAGAGACTCTCAAGCCTAGGTGTACTAGCAGTGGAGGCTCAACTGGCGAAGACGATTGACATGGATGAGGCCATTGATGACTTCGCAGCGAAAAAGGCAAGAAGAAAGACCCTAGGCTAGGACTATACTATATCCAACCGTCTGATATGATTTCTTTGTGTTAATAGAAGGCAACAACGCAATTTAATCCTTTCCATTTTTTAAAATCCTTTCCAAAATAAGGAAGATTTACTTTGCCCGGGGCCTGCCAAAGCTGGGTACGGTACCCTCCATGGGCTCAACTCGATCCTGTGTCTAGTTTCCGAGATACAACTATACATTCTTGTAAAATTGTGCATCTTGTCGAACTTTTAATTTATTGGTGGAGTATTAGAGCTCAAAGGAGAAATTTCCGAAAGTTTTCCAATTCAAGTTTTTTGATCAGGAAGACACATACTTTATGTAAAAAATGTTTTAGCCAATTTCACCGAATATTTTTTTCACTTGTTATTTTTATATAGATTTCCCGGCGCCTTCAACAACATTTTTCAATCTTTAATTTTTTCTACGCGATTAGAATTATTAAAAATTAAATTAATTTCATACACTCGTCAAATAAATCGCTTACATATATAATAATAATGATAATAATAATTCACTTTATTCAGTAATGACATGAAAGGGCGAAGTTCAGCAAGTGGGCAAATGCCCGCCATGCTGGTTGCTCTGGGGCCGGGCACAGGTAAATAGTTATTTATTCCGTCGCATATAAAATCCGACGGCCAAAAAAATTTAAACGGCAGATATTTTCCCTCCTTAGTCCTTACTTACGAAAGAAATCTCAGTTGTGATTTTCAGGCTGCTATCTTAAAAACTCGGCCACTGACATAAATTTATAAAGATATATAAAACTAAACTAAAAAATTTATTAAACTAATAACCTAATTTTGCGTGTTCGTCCCAAATTCTACAAAATAAATCGATATTGACAGCAATGTTTTTTGATACCATTGACTTTCCATTTTTAGTGGCGTTTTTAAAAATGTTACCAAAACGGTAGCAGTCTGCGCTAGACCGTGGTTGAGTCGGACTACATGTTAGTACTTCGAACCTTTAAATCATTTTTGCAATTACATGAAAAAAAGGAAAATTCGTTTGACGAAACCTATTTTTGGAAGAAAATGTTTTTGTAACTGGAATATCTAACTTTTCATTAAAATGAAAAATTAGAGTTTGACCTTGAAAAATACAATGTTTTCGTCTGCGGCGTATTTTGTCCTTTGGTTCTTGGCTCACAAAAAATATTAATTCTGCACCCAAATTTGAGATTCTGGTTGGTTGCCTGATTAGGCCGTATATTGCCAAGGCTGGTTGAACTGACCCCATCCATCCTTGGCTAGTGCTGCAAAATTTCTACTGTTCACGTCTCCAGGGCTCATGACAAACTGGTTTACGATTCGGTAGGAATCCAGGTATAAATAGTTCCCCTTTGAAGAATTTGGGTCTACTTCATCATATCAAGGACCTTTGTATGAAATAGTATACACTATACTACACAGAAACGTGTCCCTGTAGATGTGTTCATTTCCATGAATCCACTTGGTATATATATACGTACAAACACAACTTTAAATTGGAAAAATTCCAAGAAAATGAAGGGTTCTAAATCCTTGTAATACAAGAATAATATACGTTTCAACGAAATCATTACAATTAAATGTAATAATAATAATAATACCGTAATAATGCCACGTATAATAATTAACAAATTGTATAACGATAAAATATTCAACATTAATCGTTACACAATAAAGTAAATTTCAATCAGAATTGTGTTACTTACATTCTGAAGGTGTATATAAATATTAAACTAGTGGAAGCATTATACTCTTCACCGATTTACTAAGCTTTTTATATAATTGTTACACATTCTATAGGATACTCTTCGCATTTTTCTTGTAAATAATGTTAGTTTTTGGACATTCTAAATTTTGTGATACCAACTTTGTTGTGAAAAAAAAAAGTATATGAAAAAAAAAATCGCCATGTGAGGGATCGAACACGAGACCTTTGGATTGAAAGGCAACAACAACAACAACAATAACAATTTATTAAACATTGCTTTAGCCATTGAGCTATCTCATCTTATCACAAAACTTGAATGAATACCGTGCAAGAATTATATTTCAACGGATTAGATACATTATTATGAAATATATATATTAGTAAAATATAAAAACAAAAAAAATGTATAGGGAATAACATTTCGCAATATTTCTATTTAAATACAAATGACAGAAATTATGAAAAAAAATTTTTTTTTATTTAAATGATTAATAACTTTTTTATTTACCGATTGATTTTTTTCAATAGGGTTCTTCCTCTAGCTAACGCTAACTTACTTTCCAAATTTCAATACAATCGGACTTTTCTTTCTTAAGTTATCGTGCTTACAAGAAACGTGACGGACGGACGGACGGACAGACGGACGGACAGACAGACGGACGGACAGACAGACGGACAGACGGACATTTTGAAAGTTGTTCAGAATTCATTCACTAACATAATGATATGAAAATTTTTTCTCTACGAGCGATATTTACTGATTTAGAAATGTGCCGATCAAATACAATATACTCTTCGTTTTGCGAAGAGTATAATAATTATAGATATAAAAAATGTAAGATATAGAAACGATTTTTTTGAAAACACAGTCACTCAACTGCCCAATCCGCGCATCGTTACGCTCGCGCACACTACTTTTTTTTATTTTTCGAAAACCAATTATCATAGAGTAATGTTTTTTTTTTGAGGTGAACTGAAGAAATAGCACTTCAAAATGGTAGACATGATTTTTCGACACTGCATTCCATTCAAAAGATAATTAACTTTAATTGGATTTTCTTAAGCAAAAAAATATATTTTTTTCAAATTAAATTTTCACCACTTTTTTCTGAATAATGACCATATAGAAAAAAATTATAAATATTGAACAACTCTCAAAGAATAGAATTTTTCTTTTCGTAGCAAAATCTGACAGAAAGTGAAATACTTATAGCCATTTTCCGAAGACACTTTTTTCTTAAATTGAATCTATCAAGAATAATGCAGATATTTATCTGAATTTTATATCAGATGTTCCCTTCTATATAGCACGTACTTTAGTAAAATTTCAAAAAATTTTCAAAATTTGAATTTACTCCTGACCTATTAAAGGTATCTTAACGTTCGTGGGCTCATTTTCTAGGTTTTTTGAATACCTATAACTTTCCCATTTGAAGTTTCCTCTCAGATTATTAGCCTTCTATTTAAACGCTAAAAAAACGATTTTTCAACTTTATGACCCCCACTCCCCTTATCCGATATGACATCAGTTTGCACGTTATAAGAGCTTATTTTGGATGTCCAACTCATCAACAATAAAATCGTGGTTATGTATTTTCGCCACATTTTAATACTATTTGTGACAATTCGACTGGACTATTTCTAAAAGCATAAATATCTCTCGAAGGGAAGAAAAAACTCATTGTGTTAGTGAGCGATTGGCTGCCGTTGAACTGTATTGTAAGGAAGCTTGAACCAGGGCTGGCTCTAGGGGGGGGCGAAGCGGGCGGCTGCCCGGGGCGGCAAAATTCTAAGGGCGGCAAATTCTTCAAATCCACAGTTACCAAAAATTATAAAAAAGCTAGGAAACAATCGTTTCACTAATATAGTAAGTAATGTTAACTTTATAAAAATAAATTGTTATTGTTAGTTTTTTTTTGTATATAAAGTAGGTTACATACAGACATGCTGTTTCTTGTATGTGATTTTATTTCTTGTCTAATTTCTGTGGTGTAGTATTTTTTTAAATTTCAATATGGTTAATTTTTTCAATTATTTTATTTTACCCTTTTAAATACAGTAATCATATTGCTGAAAATCCAAAAATTGCTGTAAACTTTATAACTGAAAAAACAAACCATCAAGAATATTTAGTAGGTGACTCTTAAAATGTTATAAAAAATAACGGACTGAAAAGATAGAGTCAGGCGGGGTAAAAATGAGACAGAAAGGTAGCGGGGTAAATAAAGACAAGGTGATATCCAACCCAGATTGAAATAAATTAAAGTTAATTTTTTGTCCAAGTTTGTTTTGTAGATTCAGAACTGTTTTATGTTATCCAATCAGGTCCTAATTATTCAGTAAACTCATTAATTCACTTTTAAACATTTTTGAACGCACCTCAGTACTTTTTTGGGGATTTTATAGTTTCTCTATTTGCATTGTCCATATTTGGCAGACGTCAACTAAATGTGTCATACTTCACATTTTGTGATCAAGTTTATTAATCTGCTAATTTTAAATCATCAAAAATTTGATTTTAATGAAAAAATTAAAAGCGGGGTAAAAAAGAGACTAAAGATACCAAATGGGCAGACTGAAGCAGGCACATTTCAGCTTCCTAATTTAAGATAAGCTAGCCCTTCTGCAAGTCCCTTCTTGTTTAGTAAAAAAAAATCTGAATAAATTACATATAAAAGAAAAAACCCTCCTCTGTCTTATTTTTGCACTTCCATTTGTACGACGTCAATAAGAATGGGAATAAATCTTTCATTTGCCCTCCACTGTCTTTTTTTACCCCACGTCGCCCATCTGTGGTGTCGTCTAAGCGATCAAGTGAGTCTACAGATTATTTAGTTTCTATTTGCAATTAAATGTTATAAAATTATGTAGATAATCTCGAAACACACACGTTAAAAAATATGTTTTCATTAATTATAACAGCAGGTGGGTACTAAAGATTACATTTTCCTTCGCATAAACAACTTGTTACATTGCACGTTTGCTTTGCTATACTTGCAGCTTGTAGTACAGTTATATAATTTACATTTACAAAATGGAGTTAACTCAATAAAATTGGATTTTGGGCTTTTTGAAATCATCTTTGGAAATAAGATTTCCTCCTTTATAGTACCATCCGAAATCTAAAACATTTGGAATTCTGGGCTTAATTTGGTAGGCTGTCTTGTAAATAGCACATTGCAGAAATGCCTTTTTACATGTATTCTCTGTACTAGGATTTACAATTTTTTGTCCAAGTTTGTTTTGTAGATTCAGAACTGTTTTATGTTATCCAATCAGGTCCTAATTATTCAGTAAACTCATTAATTCACTTTTAAACATTTTTGAACGCACCTCAGTACTTTTTTGGGGATTTTATAGTTTCTCTATTTGCATTGTCCATATTTGGCAGACGTCAACTAAATGTGTCATACTTCACATTTTGTGATCAAGTTTATTAATCTGCTAATTTTAAATCATCAAAAATTTGATTTTAATGAAAAAATTAAAAGCGGGGTAAAAAAGAGACTAAAGAGACCAAATGGGCAGACTGAAGCAGGCACACATTTCAACTTCCTAATTTAAGATAAGCTAGCCCTTCTGCAAGTCCCTTCTTGTTTAGTAAAAAAAATCTGAATAAATTACATATAAAAGAAAAAACCCTCCTCTGTCTTATTTTTGCACTTCCATTTGTACGACGTCAATAAGAATGGGAATAAATCTTTCATTTGCCCTCCACTGTCTTTTTTACCCCACTTGGAGGGTAAAAATCAGTCACTGTTTATTTTTGTTTATCAATTCACGGTACTTTTTAGTAAAAAAATACATAGAAATATAAAACTATATTTCTGCCATTTTTACATATGATACCAAGTTTTCATTAAATATGACTCGATTCTAAGCAACCTAAAAATTGAAAGATGTCATTTTGTCTCATTTTTACCCCGCTTGACCCTAATGTTATTTATGTAAGAGAGGGGCGACAAAATGAAACTGTGCCTGGGGCGGCAAAATACCTGGAGCCAGCCCTGGCTTGAACCGGCACATCTTAAGGACAGATAGATCAATAAGAATATTTTCAGGCAGCCAAGCAGCTTTTAGAGCACTTAGATCCTAACGTCGCAGTTCTAAAACGGTTTAGAACTGCCAGAAGGCTCTAACTCGATTAGATAGAGACACTACGTCTGGATACCGAGCTACTCTGGCATCGTAGGCGATGAAATAGTCGACTCCTCGACCAGGGAATGTGCAGTACCGAAAGGAAGAGAGTAGCTAAGGCTGGTTTTAGGCCTATTTTATTTTTGGATTTAAATTTTAAAAAGTCATTTTTTTATCATTTGTCATCAATATTTAATTAATTTCTCCCCAAACGGAATCTCTTCTACCCACCTTAAGTGTTAGATATCAAGAATCCAGGAACGGTATCTCTAAAATTTTTTTGCATTTAAAAAGTGTTTAGAACCTTTCGAAAGTCTTTTTTTTCAGAAAATTTCATCTGGACTACCTTCCCCAGTAATCCGTTTCCCCCACCACGCCTACTTACCCACCCATACCCATATCTTATAACTCGACTTTATAAACATACAGTTATAAAGGGTGACAATCGGGAATGGGCTGTTTTTGGAACGCATAGTACGGAGTACAGAGCGGTTAGAGGAGGGCAAATGTGATGTTACTACCTTTGTAACGTTGTGCCATTTCAGTAACAATGGGTGCAGTGGACAGAAGAGCATCGAATATTTGCATAAGACACGTTTATCCGAAGTGGCGAGTCAGTGATAATTACGCAGCGGATTTTTCGCATTTACTTTAATATTGGTTGAAGGGGAGCTGTTCCGTCTCGCAACACCATCATAAGATGGGTCAATAATCTGAGAACAACTGGCAGTATAATGAATCGGGAATTGGTTAGAAAAAGGAATGTGTGGTTTCAGCAAGATGGTGCCACGGCACATACTGCCTATGCATCAATGAATGTTGTCCTCAATATGTTTCCAGGGAAACACATTTCACGTTTTGGAGATGGGCCGTGGCCCCCAAGGTCTCCAAACCTGTCAATTAGTGATTTTTTTTTCTGTGGGAGTATTTGAAGAGTCTTGTATATGCTCACATGCCCCGTAATTTGGCCGATTTGAAGAATGCCATTTATCAGAAAATCATGACTATTGATGAAGAGGGTCGAAAACTGCATCCAACGCGGCACCATCTCGATGACATTATCTTCCATACTTGATACACATCGTAAATGGCATTGTGTAAGCTTCATTCTAGTGTTCATAAAACTTTATTATCTTGCAAACTCTTTGTCTAACACTTATTTCAAAATCGTCCGGTTCCCAATTGTCACCTTGTATATCATCATTTTTGTGATGGAAATAAAGGATTCTTGTTATTTCATTATTTACCTATTTATTTAAAGATTTAACACGTTCGCTGTGCCAATGGTCAACCATAAACCATAGCAAGGAGTCCCCGTATAAAAACCATATTTTGGTCATGGGACTCTATAATTAAAAAATTACAAGCATAGAGTCCAATGAGATATGTAGTAACCAATCGTTTAATATAAGTCCAAGCCCCAAATTTGGTTCATACATATGTTTTGTATAGCAACCTTGTTATACAAGGGAGTCCTTGTAGATAACCTGCTTATTCGTCGACAGTCCGTCTTAGAATCTAATATGAAATAGAACCTAAACCTGAGTCAATTATGGGGCACAGGAATAATGGAAAACTAAGGAATACAAAGATGGGTCATTGGACAGCGAACGTTAGAGTTGTGATGAGTTGGTAGGTGGACGTGGTATGGAAAAGAGAAGATACGAGCGGGTGTAAAAAATCATCTTTTTTGTGATGAAAATAAAGAATCCTTATAATTCCATTATATAACTGTATGTTTATAAAGTCGAGTTCTAAGACGAGGGTGTGAGTGGGTAAGTAGGCGTGATAGAGCAAAGGAATTAGTAGGGAAGGTAGTCCAGATGAACTTTTTTGACAAAAAAAAGACCTCTGGAGGGTTCTAAACACTTTAAACACGCAAAAAAAATTAGCAATTGCGTTCCTGGATTCTGGTTATCTAATACTTGAAGAGGAGGTGAGGTTCCGCTTGGGATAAAATCAATTAAATATTGATGACAGATGATAAAAAAATGATTTCTTTAAATTTAATTCCAAAAATAAAATAGGTCTAAAACCGGCCTAGCTACTCTTCTCTTTTGTCGGACCGGAACTAGTGCTTGGCAATATCGTCAAGCACTGCGAAAATAACCATTTTAACTGGACTGTACATGTAATTAGGAGTGTGTCATAGTAGACCAGATGGTTATAGTGGAGGGTCTGAATATAAACCCACTCACATATCAACCTAACCTAGCTTAGTGAGCGAATTCTGAACAGCTTTTAAAATGTTCATCTGTCTGTCCGTACGTCACATTTCTTGTAAGCACGATAATTAACGAATGAAAAGTTCAATTATATTGAAATTGTTAGCTGGAGGAAGTACTCTAATGTTTTTGAAAAATATCGAGAAGTAAAAAAAAATGAATCATCTAAATTAAAAAAAAAGTCTTAATCGTTTTTATGTTTGTTTCTAAATCAGAGTTCGATTCCCGGCTATGACGCTGGGATTTTTTCAAAGAAAAAAATGAATGTCTACATAATCAGTTACCGTCCATTTTCTTCAAAGGCTTAGTAGTCCCCACCTAAACAAGATATCTATAGAGACACAGAGTTGTATTACTTCAGTTTTGGAGATCTTTTGAACAATTATTCAACATCTATACTATATATAAAATTTAATATATGTATATTTGTATGTCCAAAAATCCTGGCCACTTTCATGTAGATATTTCAAAGGAGGGGTATAGATAAAGCCCTCATTTGGCCCCAGTTGAACACAAGCGAGAAGCACTTTGATTCTTACATATGTCAAAGATTTTACGTTTTCACACTACATACATATTTAAAAATCTTTGTAGTACTCTCTTGTCGAAAATGAATATTGTTTGTCGTATCTTCAAATATTGCCTAGCACTGTAAGAAAAAATGTTAAGTGTTGTTGTTGGAGCCGAAAAAAGGCCTTATCGATATCCTTCCTTTATAGTTAAATTATTAGTTCTAAGATGCGAATGAAGAAAGCAAACTGAAATTCACAAAATCATTCCCTAACCCTTTAGGGAATGAAGGTGAAGTAAGAGACATAAAAAGATTATGTACCGGAAGAGGAAACATATCTCCTGATAGTCCTGATGAGCTAAAGACTACAAATTTGACAAAGATAACACTTTCAAAATAAAGGGAAAAAAATCAATATCCTTAAAATGTATACAAGGATTAAAAAATATTTATCTAACGTGCAAAGTCAAATTTAACACACAGTAGGTAATGCTTTCAAGATAAAGAAAAAATTCAAAACCCTTAAAATTGAAATTGAGATGTGAGATGAAAAATATTTTTTTCTCGAACAAAGCTAAAAGATAAGTCTATAGTATAGGTACGTGCTTTTAAAATATATGAAAATCCGCTGCCCAAGGAATCACTCCAGATTTTCCATTCAAGTCGCTCACAACAAAAATTTTGTATGTGGAAAAAATTATTTATGGAAATTTAATAACATAATATTTGATATCGTCTACCCCAAAAACCCATAAAACGATATCCTACATCGGTAGTGGGGTGGATGAAGTAAAAAATATTTTGAGGTTTTTGGTTCTTGTACAATTATTTTTCACCCCCTTCAATAACGGGGTAGGGGTGGTAATGGGGGTGGCTAATGCTAAAAATTTTTTTGAGACCTTATAGCTTCTCTTGTATATACTAAATTCCAATTTTATGGACTCTTACCTGCTTGATTTATCTATTTACCCCCATTTACCCCAATTTAACCCCCAACCCTTCGACGGAATAAGATGAAAATATAATCTAGTTCCAGATCACGATAAAATACATACGTGTACTAAATTCCAAATCAATATCTTAAACGGTTTCAGAGTAATCGAGCGCACAAGAAAAGTTACAGACAGACCGACAGACAGAATTTTTTTTAGTCCAAACTTAAAATTTCGACGTTTCATGACATTCTAAGCCTATTTGAACAATAAAAATTTTCAATTTTTTTTTTGTCGTTGCCATATCCACTGGATGTGGAAGTAAAAGTAGAAACACCATAATATATTAACAGGCCTGTAGCTAGGGGTGGGCCAGGACGGGCGTAGCCCGTCCTGGAATAGTTTTCGCCCCACCTACGGCGACCGCAGAAAATAATGAGGTAGCTATTTTTAAATGGAAGAAACGACTTTTTGGCCCACGGCCCCCTCTGAAAAATTGTTTGTCCACCCTTAAAACATTTTCTAGCTACAGACCTGTATATTAACCAGAGGATTACGTTATATAGAAGTTTTTTTTTGCATTTTTCCACTAGCCATACAGCCAACCACTAACCTAAAAATCATTTACTCCAGCTAATTTACGTCGACAAATGAACAACGAATAATGAAGACAGGCAAAGGAGAAAACACAAGAATACACGCTTCTCGTGTCTAGCAAAGTTATAAATACTACACTACCGTAAAAGTAAGGTGAAGACAAACTAAAGCAAAATTACGGTCTTTAAAATTTTCTGTTGATAATCAAAAAGAAAATAATGATTTCTGAGTTCTTGGGGTAAAATTATTGGGATACCGTAAGCCTATTTGTTTTAATTATTATGAAAAATGTTTCAGTATTTTTTTTAGTGTCGTCTCGGGTAGTTATTTTGCGATTGCTACTACTAAATATTCACTATGTTGAACATTATTCGCTTTATTTAATAAAGTAAATACAGTAAAACGGCAATTTTAGAAATGCTTTCGATACTTTTGATAACCTTTACCAGCTTTATTTAAAACAAATCTCTAATTTTTAATTAGTGGGGTTTTAAACCAAAATAGCAACATCAAACATGGTGAAAATACATAAATCAAATTTTTAATTAACCCCTGTAAGAAGTCTGCCGCTACTTAAAATTTTTCAGTAGCCCATATCCTGATACGTCCTTCCCTATCATATGCAAAATCTGGGACACGGTAGTTAAGTTGGATCCTTCCTTCTTAATTTCCTGCTTCCTGCTTGCCTCACGTATTGATGTAAATTTTTAATAGGAGAGTTTTTGCTTATTTTGTGATTTTTAAAATGCGTGGGAAGGTAAAACATTTACTAAGGATATCTAAAAATATCACGTTTGTGAAATATAAACTGATGCATGATTGGAGTGGATATTGAAAAATTATGAACCATATATAAATATTTTGGAACGATGTGTTTGATGTGGTTTTTGTGATCGTTAACGAAATACGAAATTAGTTGACCATCAACCGTCATAAATAGATTTTTAAATTATGGTTGTTTATATCATCTACAGGGTGATTATCCAGAACTTTATATTGTCAAATTTCATTGCTTTCGCAAATTCCTAAAAAAATTGTTCCTTTTAACATATTAATTATAATGATATACAGTGTGACCAATTTGAAATGAAAGCACCTTTGTCATATCCATTTTCTCTAACCGATTCAGATTTTTTTTAATACATAGAACATTAAAATGTCTACTTCAGCACAAATTTTCATAAATTAATTTATATTTTCAAGGCATTCTCTTTTTGATATCAAAAACAGTAAAATTTTATTGGCGTTTTTTTTATAATTTTTTTTTATAAAAAAAAAAAACCTGACTACTCCACTGGGTTCGCAAAGTCTTAGAATAGTCTTAACCAAAATTTCATTAGGACATGTTTAATAATAAAGAATTTATAAGAGAATAAGTATTTAAAAATGTACCGTGAATTAGTCCGAAAAATTACTACCAATATAACATATGACAACCAAAAATTTTCAAATAATTGTTGATTCTAAATAGTCGGAGAGTCGGCCGTCAAATATCCTATGAATAAGACACATGAAAAACTTCGTGTGAGTGATTAGTGCTATCACAGACCTAAAGGGAAGCCACCTTTTATACAAGCTAATTTTGCCCGCGCCCGTGTCAATGAATGGTTTCTAAAGGGAAATGCTGAGATCACAATTTTCGTGTTTGGACTATTTAGGAGGTAAATATACCAAAAGTCCCCGAACGTAGGAGGTGGGGGGGGGATGCAGGGGGGCACGAAGAAGGTCCTGGTTTTTGGTTTTTCGCTCATATCTCGAGCCATAATCAAAAAGTGGCTATATGCAAAATTAAAGCTGACGATAACTTCTGTTAGACTTAAAATATTTGATTATAATTTGGAACATATGTAAAACAGCATCTTACAATAATCCCTATTGAAATTGGGCCATATCTGTAATACATGGTGATAACCAGAGGCCTACGATTCTCACTTCATAATAATGTTATTAAAAATACCATGTTCCATATTTTAATATAACACTGATATATCATCTAATTTAATAAAGTTGGTTTGCCTAACATACACCCGGTATATTGCGGTTTAGAAATCTTCTTATTTTTGTATGCTTAGTAATATTTTGCTCTGAAATTAAAATAAAACGTATTTTACGTATGAGAGTTCGTAGGCTTCTGGTTATCACCTTGTATTACAGATATGGCCCAATTTCAATGGGGATTATGGTAATATGCTGTTTTACATATGTTCCAAATTGAAATCAAATATTTTAAGTCTAATAAAGGTTATCGTTTTTACAAGAAACGGTATACACGCACACACACACACTTACAGACACAAAGACATTTTTTATTCGATATTTCAGTTCAGTCTGTTGTGAAACGGATATCTGTACACGAAATTTTTTTCTACGATGATTATTAAAATTTATTTACAATTTATAATAAATTTATAATAAAGTTAGAATACAGTCAAAAGATATACAATTCATTACTGAACCATAGCAGATACGAAAAAAATTAATAGAAACATTATTGTAGAGAATTTAGTCAGCTTTAATTTTACATATAGCCACTTTTTGATTAGGGCGAACCGTTTTCGAGATATGAGCGGAAAACCAAAAACCGGGACCTTTTTCGTGCCCCCCTGCATCCCCCCCACTTCCTACGTTCGGGGACTTCTGGTATATTTACCTCCTAAATAGTCCAAACACAGCCCTGAAGTCAAAAATTGTGATCTCGGCATTTCCCTCTAGGCACTCTTATTGAACGTTCATTGACTGGGCTATATGGAATTTTACGATTTTTAATGTTTTCTTAAGTCATTAATAGTCCCTTGAGGTAAAGCTTTTACCTCAAAAGTTCTGCGACCGGACCGCAAGACATATACTCCCCGTTTTCGAGGGCGGGGAACACGATGGTGACAATATTTTTCGACCTAGCGTCCAACCGAAAAACCACCCCTGTCGAAAAAACCACCCCCGTTCCCGATTTTCCGTATTACGCTTGCGAGGGCTTGCCGGATCGGTTTTTTTTTTGGGTCAGTTTGAATAAAATAAATAAATATCGACCACAGATGACTTAACCCCCCCCCCCCCGGGGTTGAAACTACCCCCACCCCCGAATAACTAAATGCCACGAAAACAGCTAAAATCAGCTGGAAAGCGGTATACCTTCGTTTTCGAGGGCGAGGAATGCGATGGTGATAATATTTCCCGACGTACCCTTCACCCACTACTCCTAAACCTTTTCCGATTTTTCGGTGCTAGGCTTGCGAAAGCCTGTTGTATCGTTTTTTTTTTTTTTGGTCAGTTAGAATAAAATAGTTAAATATTTACCACACCCTTCTCCGGGGGTTGAATCTACCTTCACCCCCTCCTAACTAAATGCTACGAAAACAACTAAAATCAGTTGTAAAGCAGTAAATCCATTTTCGAAGGCGGGGAATACGATCGAAAAAAGTCCACCCCCTTTTGCGATTCTCCGGTGCTAGGCTTGCGAGAGCGCGTCGGGTCGGATTTTTTTTTGTCAGTTTGAATAAAATTAGTAAATATTGAATACAGGGGTGGAAAAAAAATTGAAATATGATTTAGTGTGTGTACAAGAACCCAAGGCCTCAACAAATTTTTTAAATTCCCATCCCTGTTACCACCCCAACCCCCACTACCAATGTGACATATCGTTTTATGTATGTTGACGATGTCAAATATTAGACTACTCCATAAGCAATTATTTCCACATATAGGCCAGGCAACGAATGTTCAAAAAAGGGTGTAGAGGGAAATTTTAGGGACAGAAAATTTGACTTCGGAACTTCGTTTGGACTAGTCTGGAGATGAACATATCAAAAGTCCCTACTCCTAGGTGGGGAACGGGGGGGAGGGGGGCACTTTAAAGGTTCAATTTTTTGGTTTTTCGCTTATATCTCGGAAACTATGCGTCGTATGGAAAAAGGTGGTATATGCAAAATTAAACATAATTAAGTTTCCTACAAGAATATTTATATTCATTTTCTTCCTATGTGTTATAGGTTACGAGATATTCGCCAGCCAAAATAGATCATTAAAAAGAAAGTATTAGGTACCTTGAATATTTCTATCAAAGCGGTTTACCGTGGTCTGCTAATAAATCAGTCATAAGACAATCTTTATTTTACAACACTCGGCGTATTTACTAACGTAATATTTTGTCGAAATCTATGCATTTCCTTAAATATACAGTGTGACTCACTTAAAATGAAGACGCCCTTATAACTTTTTTATTTTGTTTCTGATTTGAATCAAATTTTACTCAAGTATAAAACAAATTAGGATCTACTTATAACCAGAAAAACATTCGCCTGCTACAAACACCTTCTGTGGTACCAAAATATGCTGAATAAAATAAAAACATTTTGAATGTTAAGAATTCTAAAAAATGCATCGGATCGGCGCCACAACCGTAAATACACCAAAATTTGATTTGGTTATGGATGGGGGATTTTTCATACATAAGCTCATCTGGCAATGGGGGTCCTCAGTTTCCGCAATTTGTGGTGGATACATGGAATTCGTCAAGACCCATTAATATGATTTATAATATTTTTCAGCATATTTTGGTACCACAGGTGGTTTTGCCTTTGTAGCAGGCGAATGTTTTTCTGGTCATAAGTAGATCCTAATTTGTTCTATACTTGAGTAAAATTTGATTCAAATCGGAAACAAAATAAAAAAGTTATAAGGGCGTCTTCATTTTAAGTGAGTCACACTGTATATTTAATGAAATGTATAGATTTCGACAAAATATTATGTTAGTAAATACGTCGAGTGTTGTAAAATAAAGATTGTTTTGTGATACTTTTTTTTAATTTTCTAATTTGGCTGGCGAATATTTCGTAAACTGTAACTCACAGGAAGAAAATGAGTATAAACATTCTTGTAGGAAATTTAATTATGTTTAATTTTGCATAGATTACCTTTTTTCATACGACGCATAGTTTCCGAGATATAAGCGAAAAACAAAAAAATGGGACTTTTAAAGTGCCCCTCTCCCCCCCCGCTCACCTCCTAGGAGTGGGGAATTTTGATATGTTCATCTCCTGTCTAGTCCAAACAAAGTTCCGAAGTCAAATTTTCTGTCCCCAAAATTTCCCTCTATAATTATTCGTGCTTGGTCTAATAGTGGAGTGTAAATATAGTACCAAAATTATTTTCGTTGTGAGAAACTTGGATAGAAAATCTGGATGTGGAAGTAGTAATTCGTTGAGCAGCGGTTTTTAATAACATAGATTATTATCGTTGTTGTCGTGGTATTTCGATATTGGGGGGGTATTGTCACCATCGTATCCCCCGCCCTCGAAAACGGGGGGCAAGACATGTCTTGCGGTCCGGTCGCAGAACTTTTGGGGTAAAAGCTTTACGTCAAGGGACTATTGATGGCTGAAGAAAACATTAAAAATCGTAACTGGAATTGAGGTCAAAATTCCATGACACGAGCGAAATTAACTTGTATAAAAGGTGGCTCCCTTTAGGTCTGTAGTAGTATTAATCATTCACACAGAGTTTTTCATGTATCTCATTCGTATTGAAGATGCTGGAATTCCAGCAGACCAGCTCACTTTTACGAGTTTTCATGGCAATTTTCAAAGTGTACCGAGAAGGTTGGCTGGTTGGTTGGTTGGTTGACGGTCTTAAACGCCACTAAGTAAGAAAGGAAAATAATTTTATTTAAGTAGGTATCGTAAAACATTCAAAAAAACCAAACAAAATGAAACAGCAGACCATACAAATTAGCGAATTAAGTAAATTAACTATCTCATCTAATAGGGTATATTTTTAAATTTACCAAACCTCCATGTGTTTCAACACATTTATCACATCGCCTTTTAACATTTTTTTATCGTATTTCTTAATTGTTCAGATGTTATTTCTGTGCAAGCTTGCCGTATTGTTGCACAAAGTTCCTATCGGTTTATTGGGCGAGTTTTACAATATTTTTGTACACAGGAAAAAATCGAGTGGTGTGTACCAAGAGTGAACAAGGGCCTCGTTCCAACCATCTCAGACCTCCTTGCACTGATGGGAGCTCTTTTGAGCTGGAATAAGCCTTTCAGCTGGTGTCGTTGCAATCTAAACTTTAGCATCTTGTGGCAATACATAGTTATTGCACTTAACGCGGCTAGGCTTGTAATTCGTAATTCAGCAATCGGCTGGGCATTAGTCCGGAGAACAGCTGTTGGTTGCAGTCTGGTTTTTTATTCCTTATATATTTAAGGAAATGTATAGAGGAGTTCGACAAAAATATTTTACTAGTAAATATTCGGCTCTTTAAAAGCATACCTACTACCAGATTGCTTTTTGTTAATTTGATATTGCTGTGCAGTACCTCTGTTGATGCTGCAATGAATGGAACGGCTAGGAAAATAATGACTTTATTTGAGTGAGCGAAAAGAACGAAGAAAAATATCACACTTATTATATATCTAACCTAACCATAGGGATGTGAAAGACCTAAATATTAGAAACAGATCCCAATATTACACAACCAGAACAATTTTTTTAAAATAGGCACTAGGAAAGTGTGAGAAAACACCCAAACAATAACAACAATAGAAAACTTAGGAATTATCACATAATAGAACCTGCCATCAGCACTTATTGCATGGCGTTCTTCTACTGTCTGTCATTGGTGCCTGTGGCTGTTGCAAACACTGCAAGCTCGGGCGGCTCGGATGCTTGGCTTGGATGTTGGTTTTAGTCGCGTTCGAACCACGGAGTTAGTCTAGCGTACCGACCGTCAAGGCTTTTGTGCGCCCATGTGCTAGTGCACGTCTTTGTTGGTTTGGTGTTTTTTTCGTGTACGTGAACTTTCGCTATTATTTAATTTTTCTTTGGGATTACCTGATTTATCACTTGGAGTTTCCAAGGTGAGTTTTACGTCTTAATACGTTTTGTAATGATTGAAAATAAGTTTCTGTTAGCTAATTGTTTTGCAAATAATTATTACCTCCTGCATTTAAATTTTAAATCCATTCAATCCGGTTGGAATACGTTAGTCTTATAAATGTTCTGTTGTGTTTTAATTCCATTACCTATAATAATAATAATTTAGCAGTATATACATTATATGTATTTTAAATTGTTTTAGTATTAGTATGTTAAATTAATACACACAAACATTATTAATTATTGATTTTAAACGTAATTAAGTCATATAAAATAAGGAATGTGTGATTTGTAAAAATCTAAAACTAATAGTAATGAAAAAACATGTTTTTTATAATTCTAAGTATCCTCTTTGGATCTATATTAAGTTTCTGGTAGTACTAGATACAATATGGACCATTCAATTTACTGCATGTCAGATTTTATATTCAATATATTTGAGAAATATCTAGATATCATAATGTAGATAAATATGCAGTAAAATTAATTTTTTAAATCCCCAAATCACGAAAATTTTCTGTTAAGACTAGTATCAATTTATTTTATTTTTGAGTTGACCAGCGTCTATAGACTGCTTCTACACGTAAAAGTAAAGTCTCTATAAATATGTGGTCCAAAATGCTTTCTAAAGGAGCTACGAGCCTCGGACACATGGCGCCTAGAAGAGGTACTTTTTGCTGAGCATTTACGATGAAATTATTTTTGTTGATTTTCCTAATTGGTTGTGGTCTGGTGCCTAAGGATGTGATGTACTTTGGATTACGAAACCGGTAACACTTTAAATAAAAAAGAATTGTTGTGAGAAATGGATAATTTTTTTCAATCCCATGATGAACTCACTTTCTGTTAATCTCCCAATTATGTACCTTCGAACATTCACTTGAACGAATTTAATATGAAAAGGAAAAATTAATAAAAACTACAAATTGACTTAGGCGTACCATTTTTCTGGTAATATTTGCTGGCAACAATACTATCGTTGCCAGTAAATATTACCAAAAAAATTGTACGCCTAAGTCGATTAATTGGAAATTTTTATATGAAATTCTTTCAAGTGAACGTTCGAAACTTCAGGTACATTCCCAATTTAGTTTTCAGTGTTATTTTGCATTAAAACAACTATGCAACTATGAATTTCCCACTCTTTAAACTTGGTTTGACGAATATTTTGGGTACCTATTCTTATAATGTAATCAAAAAAACGTTTTTTTTTACATAAACCCTTTTTTGAGAGCGAAACAGGTGCCACACTAATGCAAACTATTTTTATTAACCGGCCTTAAAAAATTTTAAAAGGAGAAAGTTCTCAAATCAACCCCGTATGTGCTTTTTTACACCTATACTAGTACCTATATGTTAAATGATTACTCTGGCGTAACTAAGTGATAGATTTCTATCAAATCTGTGGCAAAATGTATTTTTGTTGTTACCAGCATTTTTACAAATCTGGCGTAGGCGCCAGTCATTTGAATTAATTTTTGATTTACGATAGGTAATGACATTTTTTTTATATAAAAATAGGGAATTATTGCTCGACGATGGCCCTATTGTAGTTTTTTTTTTATAGTTTCATAGCTTTTTTTTGTCAAGTCAGGTGCACAAAACTTTGAGGAAATTGGTGGTTAGGTATTTTCGAAGTAGCTGACATAAATAATTAAACGAAATTTTGATATTTTTTTTTTGACATTTTTTAATGTAAGGTATTAAAATGTTCACACGATTATATCCACAATGATAGTAAAGTCTACCAAATGTAAAATAAAAAAGAAGACTTTGTTGTTTAAATAAATGGTAGGGTCACGCCACACTTACTTTTTCGCGTTATGGAAAACTTTTTTTCCTCAGTAAACTAATTACTTGAACTTTCCGGGAAGTATCAGGAAGTATTTAGTACAGTAACTAAGAGGTTTTAACTTCAGAATATGATGGAACTCATACAAGGCCAAAAATTAGGGGGGGAAAAAACTTCGAAATCACGTCATATGAAATGGATTTCGTTCATTTTTGGCAACTTAATAGTAAATGCATTAAGTAAAAGTTTCAATATTATGAGGGGCTTGCTAATTTATAGGGGGTAAATGCCACCCCAATTCAGGGGGTGGCCCCTAAAAAAAACAAAAACATAGAAGCTGAAAGATAATCAACTTTTCATATAAATTGATAGCCTTTAAGTTTTGACGACTTGAAAATTGGGATTTTAGCTTAAAAAAGGAGGTATTTAAAAACGGTTTTCATAAAATAACTCGAAAAGTATCACATTGTGCGAAAACACATTAGAGACAAATAATAAAGCTACTAAATTGGGGATAAATTTTGTCTGCAGAATTAATGGTTTCGAAGATCTGGAAGCATAAAGATGGCTGCCGAATGCTCGTAAGATGAGGTATTTAGTTTATTTGTTAAATATCTCAGAAACTATGACACTTATATGAAAAATGCTAACAACCAAAATAAGAGACTATTAATTAGGCTTTCGAATGAATTTTTGGTGAACTCGATGGCATAAAAAACAAAGAAGTTGTGACAAAAATAATGTGCTGCTTCACATTTTTTTAAGAAAATCGTGACCAGTTTGTTGATGTAAGTTGTCAGTAATTATAGAAATATATTCTGGTATATTGGTTTTTGTTATCATATAGTATGACCTAGATGCTCAAATTTTTTCATCCATCTAGGACACTCGCTTCAGAAAAAAAATGCACTTTAAACTATACAGGGTGTCCCACTTAAAACTCCCGGAGCCATTTTCTCGAACGCCAAAAGCGATATTTGAATTCTGTAAAAGGTATCTACTAGAATGTATAAATGACTTCAGTTTTGAGTAAAAATGGTTATTTTACACATTGATGGCGTTGCGATGCAAACACATTTTTCGATTCTAGGAACGATGAAATGCATGAGATGGAGAATTATATTCTGAGCAACTTTTATAGGACGAACAATTTTCGAAAAATCACTGGTTCTCGAGGTATTTGAACTTCAGTATAATTTTTTTGAATATAAAAATCGTCATAACTTTTTTAAAATACACTTTAGACAATAAGTTCTTTGGGACATTTTTCATAGTGAATCAGGCTCATTTAGATGGTAATGAAACATTTATTTCAAAACACAAAATAATTTTTTTTTTCAAGTAAAACAAAGGTAACATTTTTGTTTATTGTGTATCGTCTAATTTTTGCGTCATGTTTATGTTGTATGTTCTACTAAATTTTACACTATAAATTGTAGACATATGAAAAAAAAATGGGATTTTTGTTACTTGAAAAATTACATTGAAGTTCAAATATCTCGAAAACCAGTGATTTTTCGAAAATTGTTCATATTAAAAAAGTTGCTTAGAATATAATTCTCCATCTCATGCAACTCATTTCATCGTTCCTAGGATCGAAAAGACCAATCTATACCTCAATGTGTAAAATAACCATTTTTACTCAAAACTGAAGTCATTTATATATTCTAGTAGATACCTTTTACAGCATTCCAATATCGCTTTTGGGTATCGAGAAAATGTCGCCGGGAGTTTTAAGTGGGACACCCTGTATAGGGATTTTCGAGAAAACGTAACATTTTTGGTTTTTCGCAAATATCTCAATAAATATCAGTTTCAGTGGGAAAACTGAGAAGAAATTTGTTTCATTTTGATATTTAAGTATGTAGGATTAATAGTTTCTGAGATATTTAAGATTAAAAATGGCATGTTTATAGGACAAAGTATCTAGTTTAAATGTTAAATATCTTAGAAACTATGACACATCCATCCTAAGTTCTAAGGAACAGAATGAAGGATAATTTATCAGTCTTTAAAATTATTTTTTAAATAAATAAAGCTTTGATTTGTTTAATTATTATTATATATTTTATTTAGTGGTAAACAATCACAATGTTTTTATTAATAATATGATATTGTCCTGCAAATAACTACATCAATATGTTCAATTGTAGAGTCCTGAGAATATCAGTAAATTGTGACGAAACGTCGACTATATAAAAAAGCCGTTTTTCTAACACCTTTCTGATATATACCTGTCAACCCTTGCCAGCATTAAAGCACAGACCATCAACCACTAATAAAAATTTATTATTTTATTATATATTTATGTTAATAACAGGATCACACCGCGCCGGTCTACAATGAAGGTGACAGGAAATCATTTTCCATTACACTGTAATGTCTATACAGAATACTCAGAAATCTCGGCTTTAAACACGTATAACACTGACACTTTTTGACATAATTAAAATGCTGCTGACGAGCGCTGTCCCGCCAATAAGTTTATTTTGTGGATAAGTTATATCGAGAGAAAAAAACAAATTTAAACGAATCCAGCAACTAAAAGTCGTTGGCTCCCGTACTGTCATTATATGTGAAACTTCACGTTTCTATATCAGTTTCGGAAATATATCGTTGTGACAGACGAACGGACGGACGAAAAAACGAGTACGAAACCCAATAACGATTGAGTTGTGCATGCTTACATTCGTCACTAATAGTCAAGGATGTATTTTCATTTTTCTCCTACAGAAGGACAGAAAACCTGTTTTTGTATGATTTATAGTTACATTGACTAAAATGTCATCATGCGTGAGGTACCTTTGGCTCATTTGTAATATCACTGAAATATTAGCATTTCGTATTTGCTAGCAAATGAACTATACAATTTTTGTAAACAAAGAAACTGCAATGAAGCTTGTTTGTGAACTAAATTATTCTAGACACGCGTTTTATGTTTACAAATTAGTACTTTAAACAATTTTTTTACTTACGTAATAACAATTTTATTATGTCCACTAAACTGTACCGTTTTGATGTTAATTCCTCCCGTGTGTGTGTACGTATTACATTTGCTGTTTAAAATTTACATAATCAAAAAATTAAAACAAACAGAAAGGAAACATATAAATGCCAAACCAATAGTGTTTAACGTTACACCAATTAGCTAGGAATGGAATTATAACAGGATATATACGTATGCAAATTTACATATGGATCCGTAATGTTTAGATCATTGACAACAACAACCTTGATCCAATATTTAATTATTTTATAATTTACAATATTTTGTACAAATGTCGGAGATACTTTGATGATGTAGACGGTTCTTAAAGTTGGCACCCTCAGGTCAAAGCACCTACATTGACTATTCATATGAGATGACCACGGTGCAAAGATCAAGAAGGTAAAATGTCAGTGTGAAACTCTCTGAATCATCATGCAGAATTCTTAAGTATTCAGAGGAACTGTTTAATATGTCAATTAATTATGTCCACTAAGCAAATTAAAATAATTTTAGTCGGATAACGTATTCTTAGCTTTATTATAAAATTTTAGTGTGAATTTCAATGATTCAGTGTGAAATGAAAATAATTAAAAGGCTTAATTCATTGTCGTTGGTTCTTTACTTTGTCGTTAGCTTGTAGATAATTTTCCATTGTAGTGTGTATAAAGTTTAATGGTAGGCGTTAAATAATAAGAAAAAAACAAGTATATTTAATAAAGAAACACCCACTTTTAACGTGCAAAATAATTTTTCAGTATATTTATCTGCTTATTTAAATATAATTTTTGCAATTTTTAGTTAGTTTTAGCTTTTGTAGTTTCTGTACAAAAAGAAAACAGAAGCTATATAGTCTAGGTGCCCTCCATCATAAATTACAATTTATACATATCCTCTTATAACTTTTTGTATGACTTAATTGCGCCTAGTCTACCACTTTTTTCCTCTGCGAACATTTTCGTAAACGCAGCTTTCCATCTCCCATTTTTCCAAAAGATGTACATTTCCCTTTGTATGAAAAATTTATAAATACCTACCGTACTTTTGCAAAATGTAATCGCAAGAAAACTTGATGAAACGCTAGAAATAAATTGTCCGAAAAAAAATTTGGAATGTTAAGGCCAAAAAGTACTTTCATCTCCCGTTAAATTTATTCTCCAGATGATTTCGTTGGATACAATTGTGTCAATAATTGTTTCCATGGGATCTATCTATAGAATAGATTTAACTGAAATAACAACTTTAAAAAATTTTGGTCGTCATGAAACCGACGATTTCCACGCGTCGGACTGGATAATCGGAAAATATATTTTGTCGGACAATTCGAAAATTGGATTATGCATATTTTTATTAAGCAATCTTGAAAAAATCAGCTGGTTGTCACAAAATTTTTTAAAGTCATTATTTCGGCATGTTTAGGCTGGTAAACACCCTTAACGTTCCAAAATTTTTGTAGGACAATTTTTTTCTAGCGTGTTTCATCAAGTTTTCTTGCTATTATATTTTGTAAAAGTACAGTATCTATAAATTTTTCATACAACGGAAAATGCAGGTCTTTCGGAAAAATGGGAGGTGGAAAGCCGCGTTTACGAAAATTTTCGTAGAGAAAAAAAGTGGTAGACTAGGCACAATTAAGCAATACAAGAAGTTAAAAGAGGATATTTATAAATTGCAATTTATGTAGGCGGGCATCTAGACTAATACCTATGTATTTAATATATTCGTTAACGTAATGAAAATTTTCTTACGACTACCGTTTAGTTCAAATATATACATATTTTTTATACTAATCATCGATTCTAATGTGACAAATTCTGTACTTGGAACTTTTAACTGGTGGTAAGTAAGCGCACAGGTTAACCTCACCACTTATTTTCTTAATGTGGTATTTCCACTGGCATTTGCAATTATTGGAATACATTAAAATGTCATTTATTACCTTATAGGATGTTGTCATTGCGATTAGAAAATTGTCCACAGATTTCAAGGTCTCAATATAAAAATCAAACTTGTTCATTTAACTAGTTCTTTGGAAAAACTGAGAGACTTGTATATTTAAAGAGTTTATGCAAGAAATATGAAGAAGCACGCAATGTCAATTATTGTTACTTAAGTCAAGAATTACAACAAGAAAAAATTAACATTGACAACATTTATAATAATAATGATACTTAATGTAATCTTTTTTATTTAGAATATAAAGATGTGCTTATACTTTCAACACACCTTCAAAATACGCTGTAATAATATGCATTTTCATGGAAGAAAATAAATAAATAAACATTTGTCTCTTACGTTTATATGCTTATAAATATCTTTACTGTAAATTTTGTTCTACGAGAATACTTCAAAACTACCTAATATTTCCTCCAGATGGAAGAAATATGTAACTGTTTCAAATGTTGGGGGCTCTTGTAAGTGCCAGATTGTCCTACCATAAAACTGTGTACTGTAAACTAACTTACAATGGGACCTTAGGTAAGCATATTGAGACTTGACGATGCCACATTGTCTTTAAAAATGTTCCTACACAGATGAGTCATGAAACAATTATGTATTTGCCACTTTCCTATATAGATAGATCTGAGGGGGAGATCCTTTTATTTGTCCCAAGCAGTATTTTTTTCAATTTTTCTTCTCAATCTGAAAGAAAACATTGCAAGAAAATCTGTACTCTATATAAGTATGTATGAAATAGGAAAGGCAAATCATCCTCGATCAATAATAATTATTATATATAAATGCTTCTCCTATATAAAATTTCTCTTTATATACTTATCTATAATTGTATCAAGTCACTCACTCTTGGAAGATGACGCAATTTTTCCTGTATTTCTTACCTCCCAGAAGAAAACTGGATGTTTCAATTTTCCTCTTCTATGATATGTCAAATCTTTACAATTTAGTTCTATTTTTCACCTAAGAGCAAAATTTATCAAAATTTTAATATTGCTTTTACTTTGAAGATAATATGCTATAAATGAGCTAATGATCCAGCTCGGCGGTTTTTTTTTAACTACTGGTACTAACTATACTAGGACCAATTCTATATTACTTTGCCCATTACAACACGGACAGACCACGTATAAATCTTATAATTAGGTATCGATCCAGTTAATGAATTGTATACAGTACATGGAGTGCAATATTTTGATATGAATATAAAATTTTCCATTTAAAATAACTAGAAAAAACTGCAAAAGTAAATTGTTTTTGTAAATTTTAACTTCCGGCTTACTAAAATTCAATTGAAATTTGTCTATACTCATCTGATACACTATCATAACATATCTTTTTTTTCATATTATCACATCTGGAATCACTACCACAAACTTTTATGTATATTTACACACATGTATATCGTAGGATAGGTATTAAACATGCTTCAATATACATATATTTTTTGTTTATTTACAATTTCCTTCGATTTCCTTTCCCTAAAAATAAAAATTGTCCTCAAAATAAACCGATTCATCGGCTTAACAAATTGCGACCAAACAGCTATTGTAAAAGTGTCCATTGTCAAAGCTAAAAATATTCAGTACAGGAAAACCTAATGTCTGTATCTTCCCAGATAACCAGTGGTGCGTGATCTTCCAATTAGCAATACAAAAAAATCTTAAAACTGTAGATTTAGAATCGAAGCACTTTTATTTATTGCACACTAACAAGAACAGTAATTATAAAAAGTTCGACAATTTTTGTATGTAACTACTCGGCGTGTCGATGCTGCTGTTATAATTTTAATGCGTATACGCATAAGGAATTCGACGTGAAAATGGTGGTGCGATGCGGATTCCTCAAAAGGCACAACAAACCAATTTAAATACTTACACCGAAGGGCATCTGATTTATTACCCCATTAAAATCGTTATTATATATTATTTAACTGTATATAAGTAGATCTGATTGTGCCTTGTTAAAAATAGTCAATAGGCTTCAAATCGGGTCAATGTAGTTACAAAAATATTCACGGTATGAATTCGGTTGAATTCATTGGTTACACATGTTCAATTAATGATACGTTGGATAATTTATGGGTAAATACAAAGCCAGCTAAACAAGAAATGATCAACTGGATTCATATCTGATCAGTTTGGGAGTTCATATGATGTAATTATCATAATATGGTAAATTTTGACAGGTTGTCACATAAATAGTAAATACCCGGGATTTTGAAGTTTGGATGATTTATTTGAAATAACAGCGAGTGAAAGGATGATTTAATTAAAAATTAAAAAGTCACATTTAAATAAAACAAAAGTGTATTCAACCTTTGTTCCTACTTTAAAATAATGTAGGCAGAAAACAACATTCTCGATACTAATATTGTTCTTTGCATTCAAAACTATGCACAAATATTTAGGTACAAATTTGAGCCATTTTGACCGATGTTGTGCTTTTTTGTGTTGATTTATAAAATCCACCATAGATTTTGTGTCCATTTATTGCTAATCTACACTAGAACGAATTAAGATAACTCAAGGATTACTCGGAACAAGAAAATGAAGCATTTACCTATATAACCAGAATCATAATAATCGTTCCCATTCATATTCAGTTTTGGCATTTTCAAAATATTCGTCCGTCTGTCCACCCATTCGTCCGTCACGTTTCTTGTAAGCAATTAAAACAAAAGCCCAGTCGAATTGATTTTTTTATAAGTTAGTGTTAGCTAGAGGATGAATCCCACTGTTTTTGGAAAAATTATTATTATTATTGGTAAATATAAACCTTAATAAATATTTTAATTAAATATGTACATGGAATAGGTTGCTACTTTTGATAGTATAAAAAACAAAAATGCATATTATGGCTCACCAATTGGCATTATCGGGACCTAATTTTTAAAAATGTAATAATAACCAGAAAAATATAGGTACTGCTAAGAGTATTTGCGCATATGTCCCTATAGAATGTTTAGTAACTAGACACAGTTTACTTTTATAACAGTGTCATTTTTAACTTAGTTTAAAAAAGAAACTCTCCGAGTTCAGTAACTAAAATCGTGAGTAAAGAAAAACAGCTATATCCATATTTTTTTTCAACTTAATAACTCATCGAAGGTTTTTAAATTAAATTTTACTAGTATATTAACACTTCTGCTATGAAACTGGACAATTAACATTAACAACTGAGTTTTGTGGTCTAATTTAAACAAAATTCAGAGAATCTACCTACCAAAGCAATTTTGACGCGTGAAAAAATGCGTAGTCAGGTATCACATAACATATAACAGGTATATAAATAATACCTGCTCAGCTAAGTTGGCTATAATAATTTTATACACGCATGTTATACTAGGTACAGGATGTATTATCGCTATGACATATCTGCATTGTTTGTTAGGAAAGCAAACTGTAATAGTGAATACAGCGAGTGAAAATATTTACATGAACTTGTAAACATAGATAAATACTTGGGAGAGTCTATCAGTAAGGTTTTAAATATTTCTGAGGCAAAAGGCATTCTTTACACGTACAGAATAGTTCCTTACTTACAAATAAAAAAAACGTAGTTAATAATGGTATATATCATAATTAAATAAATGAGGCGTTATATTTTTAATTAGCTTAGGTCAGAGATTGTCCAAAAATATTTTGCAAATAAAAAAAATATAGCAGACACAATAGGTGCTATATTTATTAGATCTATTGATTTTGCTTTATATGTTACAAAGGGCATTAAAAATGTATAAATAAAATGATCATAATCTCGTTAATCCAATAAAATTGCCAATAAAAAAGTATATCGAATGCAATAGGTGGTGGTATATTGGTCAGACCTATCGAATTTGCTTCATATGTTATAGAGGCATTAAAGATGAGCGTATAGTTTCACCAATCCTTTTTGAAATTCTATTTTTCCAAATATTGACCAAAATACTTTGTAAATAAAAAAGCATAAGCGATTGCAATAGGTGCTACATTGGTTAGGCCTATTGATTTTTCTTCATTTGTTATAAAATGAATTAATAAAATGAACATATAATTTTGCTAATTATTTTTAAAAATCCAACTTGAATTTCCAAACATTAATGAGAGAAATCCGAGATAAAAATAATTTTATATATTAATTAGTTTAATATTATCAGCTTCATCTGGAGCATTAGAAACATTTTTTTTAATTTGAATTGTCCCCAGAACAAAAGAGAACAGGTGATTTTATTTCATATTTTTTACTAACCGTTTGTACTTTCGGGGAGTACTTCAAATTTTCAAAAACATGTTTTACTTCTTGCCTTAGTGGCTTTTTCTTTAGCATCTATATGGTAAGGGTACATACATATTGTGGGAAAAATTGATATCTCTAATCGACTCCAAGGTTACCAAGAACTAAGACATACACAATCATAACATTAGGGCGAAGGTAAATTGATCAAATATAGATTAACTACGACACAACACTCTTACTTATTTTACAAATGTATATAACGCATTACCTGACAAGGTCAAAAATATATAGTACATAAAAAATAGTTTCATTCACATGACGAATATTTTAATTACTTTGGCTTATTACCGAATCTATCCCCTGCATAAAAAAGAGTGCTATACAACCATTCAGGATTCGAGAATATGTATTAGCTACTATTTATCAATATAAGGTATACAGATTGTTTCACCTAAAACTAAAGAGACCAATAACTTCAAAACCAAAGATAAAAATTGCTAAATATTTGCCATATCTGACATGATTTATTGTATTTTCTAACTTTTAAAATCGTTCTTAAATATTTTTTTTCCTGTACTTAGGTACGTATAAACATAATGTATATGTAGCATGAATATAGTTCTGTTCAATTCACTTCTATTCTTAACTACTTTCAAATACTCTATATCAAACATTCAACAGCACATACTATTCATTTTTGGTTTCTGGGGTATTCATTAAAATTTGGGATATCCCAATGTTTTTTGAAGAACTTCAACGTCTCAATCTATTCCTACCAAAATAAAACATTAATATAAAATTCTTATCGGTAAATATAGACAACTTCAGAGTACGAAAAACAATAAATGGGACATGTAAGATGAACTTTTAGAATTGCTATTTTTACTTGCACGTCCAGTGGAAGTATAGTAACGACAAAAAAAATAGGCTTAAAATGTCATGAAACGTCGAGATTTTAAGTTTGAGCGAAAAAAATTTCTATCTGTCTGTCGGTCTGTCTGTGCGCACGTTTACTCTGGAACCGTTTAAGATATTGACTTGAAATTTGGTACACATATGTACTTTAGCGAGATCTGGAACTAGATTATATTTTCATCTTGTTCCGTCGAAGGATTGGGGGGTAAATTTGGGGTAAATGGGTAAATCATAATCATAAAATTAGTCTTTAGTATATATAAGAGAAGCTAAGGTCTCAAAAAGTTTTTGTCATTAGCCACGCCCATTACCACCCCCACCATTATTAAAGGGATGAAAAAAAATTGTGATTTAGTGTATGTACAAGAACCAGAAACCTCAAAATATTTTTTTACTTCATCCACTCCCCACTACCATCCCTCCCTATCACCACCCCCACCCCACTACGTGGGGTATCGTTTTATGGGTTTTTGAGGTAGAGGATTTCAAATATTATATTATTAAAGTTCCATAAACAGGTATTTCCACATACAAAGTTTTTTCGTTATGAGTGACTTGGATAGAGAATCTGGATGTGGAAGTAGTGATTCCTTGGGCAGCGGTTTTTCTTAATGAAGCCGTACCACTTTTGTACTCGTTTTTGACTATAGCAACAATTCGACAATCAACTCTCGAATTTTGTGAATAACTGGGTTTCGACACTTTCGACAAAAAAATACTGGTTACTCATGTGCCTTCGAGGAACAAGTATATTTATAGAGTACTGTGCTAAATCTGACAATGACAATGACTGTCTTTTAGCACATATTAAAACCTAGACTCATTAACAAGGCATGCAATAAGAATTTCATAAGTCAACATAGCCATCAAGTAACAGAAGTAAAGTACTATTTAAATAGAAAATTGTAGCTATGTCTCAGATAACATTCTCACGTTCTAGCATCTTTCAACATTATTGATTGCCATGTTAATTAATATAATTATTGTATTTAATTGACTACTCATAACGTTCAGATTATTATGGCGATTTAGCAAACAAATCGTACTGGCGAGACACGACGCCTTTCATCCTGGAGGATGACTTGATTTGGCTCTTGCAATTTTTTCAATAGAAAATAACCTTGGTCTCTGTAGTTGGTTAATATACACGGCGTTTCACAGAGTGGTGTCATACTAGGATTTTTTAAATGCAACATCCTATATATTTTAATTTAAAATGTTTCGACAGCTAATTACCCACATGCTGATATTTAATTGACTACAACTTTTCGGCAGTTTCAAGAATATTCAGGTTTATTCAGAAAATATGCATAATTTCTGATAATTACTTAATTATAATCAGATTAATGATGGATAATTATTCAAATTAATAAATTTGAGTTGTTATTTTGTTAATTGAGTTGAATTCATTGAAAATAATTTTCAGAGGACATCGACTTTTTGTGTCAAAGACACACTGAACACAGATATTTAAATTTTTTTCACAATGATTTTCAATAATTCATTATAAGTTACTACTTAGTGTTATAAGAGAAATGTGATTTCATCGGTATGGTGCTACTGTACACTGTAGTCTTGGGGCCAGAAAGCAGCATTTAAATAATGAATTTCCTGACAGTAGGATTGGCAGATGAGGACCTGTTGCGTGGCCATCTAGATCTCCAGATCTAATGCCATTAGATTTTTTTCTTGTGGGTATATATGAAATAAATTGTTTACCAGACAAGAATCACTACTAGAGATGATATGATGAACAGAATAAGGAATGTGTTCAATTCAATAGATAGATCCTAACACACTTGCGAACGTTAGTTCAGATTTAAAAAGCTAAAGAATAGATGCTTTGAAGCGAATGGAAGGTATATCAGATATTTATTGTGGTGTAGTTATTATTATTCTGTTGGTATTATAATTATTGTGCTTCTTTTTATTTCCTTCATGTTCATATTTAATTCTGTTAATGAAATACCTCATCTGAAATTTATTAATTTGAATAATTATTTATCATTTAAACAGAGGATTCCATTAGAAAAAATTGAGTTATGGCAGTTTGAAAATGTAAAATTTGAATTATCGCGTATCATGGAGAACTCTTTGCAGATTTGTATTGAACTCTGAGAGGTCTGGAAACTAATAGGTGATCTAATGAACATTTAAAGTGAAATGACGGTCACGTTTTGTGAGGGTTTTGTTCTTGACGACTTCTTTCATATACTTAATATCTAACATTCAACATGAAGAACAAAAAAATAACTATTCTTTCTATATTGTTGATCTAAGTTTAATCATGCTAGTATAGTAGTAATAAGAAATCTCCATGACGAATCATCTTATCAAGTATCGCTTGACCTCTGCAAAATATATATTTTTTATTTTTCTAAAAAGTCGAATAACGTGATCTTGATCTTCCTCATTTTTTTATCTGAGGCATTTTTTCAAATTTCAAACGGTTGAGGGGATGCTAAGCGTCCACACTATTGACTCACCCTGTATATCACGTTTCTTGTAGGTCTCATAACCAGGGCTCGGGAATTTTATCTCGGCGCCAGAGAGGGGGCTCTCATATAGACATAATATTATATTGCAAACACCTACTGAAACATTCATAAAAACGACGAAATGATGAAATATTCATCATCGCCAGCTACAATGTATTTTTGGTAATAAATTTAACCTAAAAACGGTAATGGTTCTTACAAAAACATGTAATACATATCTAGTAAATAAAAAATTTTAATTGCATAAAACTGCCTTTGGATATTATGAATATTACGAAATTTCCTAAAAAGATAAGATATATTGTCATATGTCATACTTGCATAAAAATCTTCCCGCATCGACCTAGAGCCAACCCTGATTTTGACTTCACAGAGTATTCCCGAGCTCTGCTCATTTGTCGCATAACAAAAAGCAGAAATAATTACATTAGTTGCAAAACGAAACCAGAATCAAGCATTCACATGGAAAATTAGCCTCAGGTTGGGCGTTGAATTTAGTGCAATTTCGCAATTTTATTCTTCTGTAGATGCCCCGTCGTAAACCAGTAAGAGTTAATTTTATTTTTTATCCACCTGTAAAATTAATTATATTTAATTATCGTTACCTATGCTTTTTATTTCAATTAATTAATGTGAAGCAATTTCTATGTTAATATTTAGTTTCTTGAGTAAGCGTAATGAATAATTAACCCAGATGTCAATCATAATTTTCAACAACATGAATAGAATTTGGTGGTCTTAAAAAGGAGTATGTTATTTTAATTTAAAATTGATTTAATTAACAATAATTAGATAGAGAATATACAAAATGTTTCGTAAAAAACTTCAGCTCATCAATCTCAAAATTAGTAGAGAAACTAAATTATATGAAAATAACAGAACAAAAAAATAACTTTATTTAATAGAACTCTAACATACTCGGTACGAGTATAGAGTTTTTGTACATATACCAAATACTTCAATTAGTATCGCCCCAAAAGTAAAAATCGCTTGGATTAGAGTCTGGGTTATTAACTGGCCAAGGAAATTCGCTCCCACGTCCAATACAAAGTGCACATTTAAAGGGTTAAGTATCCGGACAGGAAAATGAGGTGGTACATAAGCCACGTATTTTGTCTTAAATTTTCACTTTTATTTGAAAAATATCACAGTAAACTTCAATTAGGGTATTGCTGATTTTTTCTGTTGGCGTTACATACCAAAATATTCGTATTCTAGTATATTATGCCAACAGAAAGAATTACAACAACTGCTGAAACATTCCCTTTTAAAGATAATACAATTAACTTTGACAGATTTTTGACAAAACGGCCATTGTAACATCTATTTAATCTCTTGAAGTATTTCTATAAAATTTTAAATAAAAGCAGATTTTACAAAAATATGCACCTGTAATAATAAATAATATTTTGTAGGATATTTTTGAAGACCCCGTATGATAAATGCAAATAATAACCTTATTTTTATAAAAATTTCTAGCCAGCCATTTTCATTGTATTTTCTTAACCACATTTTACATATTTTTTTAAATAAAATATCAAAAAAACTATCAGCTTGCAATTTTTCTAAAAGGGTGTTCTAGAAGCCGATGTTATTGAGTCACGGTTCATTTTGCACAAGTGATGTAAAACTTAGGTCATCTTATTGTAAACGAACAATAATAACATTTTAATTTTAAGCATGCTTCCTATCCTACGCCTTAATTTGAGGTACATGTTAGGTATGCAATTATATCGAAATGTCATTATTTAAATAGATTATGTCACATTTCGAAGGACTGTGAAATATACAAATATTGAATAATATTAATTAAATACATCTTTATGGCTAAATTCGATCATAAATTGACATAATTTGTTATGCATGCCATGTTAAAAGAGAACGAGATGATTTTAAAAAGTAAAGTCAATAGACAAGAGCTTCATGCTTTCCATTATTCACAGAGTACAATCACAATTTGTAGTAATATCATATTAAATTTGAGTGTAATATTGGCAATTTTTAGTTTAAATTTAATATTTTATAGATAAATATAAACATTCTTACAGAGATTTGAAAAATCATATTATTAAAATTCCAACGTTTCCCCATTTGAAATTTTTTACATTTTTGATGTCAGAAACCTTCGTGGTGTTTTGTTCTCTCGTACTCATCGTTTCACTGAAGTAGAAATAGACATTATACACCCAAGTAATTAATTTAACATGAAATTAGTTATTAATAAATACATTTTTGTTCAGTTCCAAAATAGCTTTACCTTGACCATCGCCTTTACATAATAGAGAGCTTTTTTATTAGTTCAGCACTCATGATTAACACAACGTTTCAAATATAAAATTGTCAATATAAAAATTGACAATATTTTATTTGAAGCAAAAACCTCCTTCGTTTTATAGATCATTCTTATATTACCAGGTTAAAAATTTCCTCTATACCAGAAATATAAAATGAATTAACAGTTAGAAAGAGATGTGACACCCACCATTGATCCAAAAAAGATGTCACATTACCCCAGATTATTAAAAGAATAAATAGTTTCTACTTATTAAAAAAAAACATTAAACAATGCTTGTTTGATGCACCTAGAAATATAATATATACATGCGGTAATAGACAAAACATATTATAATAAAAAGCTATAATTATTTTGCTATGGTATATCCAAGTAGAGCCCATTATATTTGTATGTTTCTCATTGTCTTTATAAAAATCGAGAAAATTTGTATTGTTTACGTAGATAAGAAACAATATAAGAATAAATAATGTTTATATGTATTTACGTACATTAATAATTGAGATGTTATTTTTAAAAAGAATGTATAATCAAGATAATGAAAAAATAATAAGAAAATAATAAAAATTAAAACAAAATAAAAAGAAACAAAATAAATTCTATTTTGTTAGGCATTATCGTATTATAAATAGTAATTTTGATATAGTAGCTTCAACTGACAAACAAGCACTCATGACTGGTGACTAGTTTGTAAATTGCCTATACGTTTGCTTATTATTAATAAAATCTTGTATGCTGTTATCGTTATTATTCACACTTGTATGAATAAACATTATTATTAGTGTAATCAGAAAGCACCTGTCTAGATGTTCAAGGGTGTTAAATTTTAATATCGAATTCTAGTTTATGACCCAAAACTGTTGCTCTAATATTTTGGGCGTAACTACCATGTTCTGTACAATAATTCATTAATTGTCACCGGACTGGCTGCCATGTGGCAGACTTTAAAGAGCTACTGACACTACAGGGCGGAACTGAAACTGTAAACGTCCGGTGTTACCACAAAAGATGATCACAGAATGACCCACAGTATTTATTTTAGATACACTTGCCTGTTGAAAGTGACAGATTTATCTTAAGGAGGAAACCAAAGGACTTGTATTGTTTTCGTTTCTTTGTTTGTGTGGAATAAAAATAATTTTTCGAAAATTTAATTTTGAAATTCCGGGAAACGAAAATCGTTTATTTTAAGTCTTTTGTAGGAAGTAGGCCGTGTTTGAGCAGATGTTACAAAATGTTGCTTTACTATCGTTTGAAAAGTAAGACGCACGTAGGCATTGTATTATGGATAGTGTTATGAATTTTTTTGAATAAGAGATTTTATTAAATGTGTTTTTACTTTTGTCTATCTTTCTGATGATATAATATGTCTAGCTGTCTCTTTCTTGTAGGTGGCACGCCAAATTTGATACCTATATTTCCATGAGAAGTGGTTTCTTTATTTGAAGAGGTTTTTAGTTTTATTTAGAAATTGGGGCGATATGTGAGACGAGGAAGTCTTAGTAGTTTAAGTATTTAGACAATTAAATTGATTGACCTATTTCATTAGAAAATATAGCATTTCATGTCCCATTTGTAGCCGAGTTGGTCAAGTACTTAGTTGGTACACACTAAAAAAAATTTGTTTAGAGCAAACAAAAATTTTGTTGCGTATATACAAAGCAATTTCTTGGTTGATGTTAATAAATTTTTGTTGCTTCAAACAAAATTGTTTGAGGCAACAAAAATTTATTAACATCAACCAAAAAATTGCTTTGTATATACGCAACAAAATTTTTGTTTGCTTTAAACAAATTTTTTTTAGCGTGTAGCTAAAATCAATACTATAATAAATAAATAATAAATAATCTCTATTGACCATATAGAATACAGAATAATGTATGTATGGTAAATTCAGTAATATTGTAGACACACATATTAAGTAACAAATCCATGATTTCCTTATTAAAGTATTTGACATATATAGTTTTTGGTAAACTATTAAAAAGACTAATACCATGTATGATTTGTTCGCTAGGGTAAGGCGGTGATTATTTGTGTAAATTTTATTTTTATTTACGTATACCATACGTGAAGTAAGTTGTATATGTATAGATCATAGACAGTAAGTATGCGGAGCTGGCCAAAAATGTCTCGATACGATTTCGTTTTATTGATGGCAGCCATCCACACACTAAAAAAAATTTGTTTAGAGCAAACAAAAATTTTGTTGCGTATATACAAAGCAATTTTTTGGTTGATGTTAATAAATTTTTGTTGCTCCAAACAAAATTGTTTGAGGCAACAACAATTTATTAACATCAACCAAAAAATTGCTTTGTATATACGCAACAAAATTTTTGTTTGCTCTAAACAAATTTTTTTTAGCGTGCATCTAATAATTCTTTTTTGTGTTTTAAATATGTCAGGCATTTTGAAACTAGAACTCAAAAAACAGATTCCATAGTTTAATATAGATTCCAGACTCGCACAGAAAAACGATATGAGCATTTTCTCGTTTAAGATACATTTTAAATTTCGGATTTCATAACAAACGAGATCAAGAAAAAAGAGTTCAGCAGTGATGCCTCCAAGTGAGACCAAGAAATTTAACGTATTCCATTATATCAAAAGAGGTATTATTATTACTTATATTTAAGTCCATATTATTTTTGTTCTGCTTAGTATGAAAATCCATATAATCAGTTTTGGCAATATTAAGAAGGAGTCTATCATCCTAATTAAACAGCTGTGTCAACCTGTTAACGAGGTGGTTACATTTGATCTCAATTTCATTATAATTTCTACCACTAATGAAGCCAGAGGTATCATCAAGTATCAAGAGAAGGAATAACACAGGGTTTAGAATTGAGCCTCGTATTACTTTCATCCGTGCGCCAATTGTATCAAATCTGGAATTATTAAGGGTGTCTCCGATTTTATAGCCAATTTCCACAAACTGAGATCTGTTTTTCAAGTAAGACCCAAACTATTTTAGTACTATTCCATGAATACCATGTCTCTCTAGAAGGCATCTATGATTAACAGTCAAATGCCCTGCTTAAGTCATAAAAAAAATATGGCAGGACACTCGCCTGCATCCAAAGATTCGACCACTCGTCTATAAAGGAAATTGACTGGCTGTCATAGCAGAATATAGGTAGAGGTAAAGCGTTTGTATTTACTTAGTTGATAGCTAAGATCGAATCCATCCTACTGGATTAAGTTGAAAATTTAGTTTCCAATTTGTTTCGGAATAAGATCGGAGAGGGAACTGTCGATGCCTTGTGTATGGTTTTGACTCCACAATAAATGGTTTCGTTTCTCTTCGTCTATACACAAAAGCCTAGATATTCAGGAGGTACTTCGGTGGTTTGAAGGGAGGTAAAAAACATAAAAGACATTTACGGAAATATCTATACTATCACCAATTTCTTTTTTATTGAAATAATAAATAATTGTTTCACGAGTATTTGTTATGTGCTCTAATTTTAACTCATTTGAAAATAATGCAACGTAATCTTCATGTAAAATCAATGAAACTAGGGGGACGGTTAAGTTTGCCACACCTTCGTGAGCAATCTAATCCAACTAAACATCATAATTTTGCACAATTTTGCACTTCCCAACTTTAGAAATAACAGAAAAAATTCGGTGGGGAGTACCCTTCACCTGCTCCAATTAAATTGATTTTCTCGTCACCATAATCTCCTAATTGTGTACAATTTTGAACACGAAAAATTTCTTTCAGTCTCTTCTCATTGCCAAAATTCATATTATTCTTCTGCTGTTTTAATCACTCAGTTTTGCACGTTCTACCTCAACTTCTGCGCAGACCTAGCTTTCCGATCGGATTTCTCCATAATTTCTCCAATTGACTGCGCCAATTTTTTGTAGTTTGCTCATTTGTCTAATCCGACTTAAGCGACTTAGTATAGTAGATTAAAAAATATTTAATATTATTGTTATATCCCCTTTCGAGTTCAAGGTTTCGTTTCACTGTCTTGCCTACGTATTTTCGAATAAAGAATCTTTTTTTTTGAGGTTAGTTTCAATAGTAGCGTGATTCTATAAATACATGTCCTTTAAGTTTTTTTGGTTCCTCTCAATGTTTGTGAAGGATTTGACGTTTAAATATATAATGAAAGCTAATTAGTAGGCTTAGCTCAATAAGGGTATCTAGAAGGAAATGCCGAGATCATAATTTTTGACTTGAGGGCTGTGTTTGGACTATTTAGGAGGTAAACATACCAAAAGTCCCCGAACGTAGGAGGTGGGGGGGATGCAGTGGGGCACGAAGAAGGTCCCGGTTTTTAGTTTTTCGCTCATATCCCGAGAACGGTTAGCCCTAATCAAAAAGTGGCTATATGCAAAATTAAAGACGACTAAATTTTCTACAATAATGTTTCTATTAATTTTTTCGTATCTGTTATGGTTCAGTAATGAATTGTATATCTTTTGGCTGTATCCTAACTTTGTTATAAATGTATTATAAATTGAATACAAATTTTAATAACCATCGTAGAAAAAAATTTCCTATACAGATATCCGTTTCACGACAGACTCAACTCAAATATCGAAAAAATGTCTTTGCGTCTGTAAGTGTGTGTGTGCGTGTATATGTATGTGTGCGTGTATACCGTTTCTTGTAAACACGATAACTTCTGTTAGACTTAAAATATTTAATTTCAATTTGAAACATATGTAAAACAGCATATTACAATAATCGGGCCATTTGAAATTGGGCCATATCTGTAATATATGGTGATAACCAGAGGCCTACACTCTCATACGTAAAATAGGTTTTATTTTAATTTCAGAACAAAATATTACTAAGGTTTTTGATTAAGCATACAAAAATAAGATGTATAAGATTTATAAACCGCAATATACCGGGTAGGCAAACCAACTTTATTTAAATTAGATGATATATCAATGTTATCCCAAGCATGGTATTTTTAATAAGATTATTATGAAGTGAGAGTTTGTAGGCCTCTGGTTATCACCATGTATTACAGATATGGCTCAATTTCAATATTAATATTTCCATTGTAATATGCTGTTTTACATATGTTCCAAATTGTAATTGAATATTTTAAGTCTAACAGAAGTTATCGTATTTACAAGAAACGGTATACACGCACACTTACATAAACATGCACACACACACACACACACTTACAGAAGCAAAGACATTTTTTATTCGATATTTGAGTTCATTCTGCTGTGAAACGGATATCTGTACAAGAAATTTTTTCTACGATGGTTATTAAAATTTGTATTCAATTTAAAATAAATTTATAATAAAGTTAGAATACAGTCAAAAGATATACAATCCATTACTGAACCATAACAGACACGAAAAAAAATTAATAGAAACATATTTGTAGAAAATTTAGTCAGCTTTAATTTTGCACATAGCCACTTTTTGATTAGGGCTTAGGTAACCGTTTTCGAGATATGAGCGAAAAACCAAAAACCGAGACCATCTTCGTGCCCCCCTCCTACCTCCTAAATAGTTCAAACACAGCTTTCAAGTCAAAAATTGTGATCTCGGCATTTCCCTCTAGAAACCATTCATTGACAGGACTAGCTATATTTAAGCTACCTACGAGAAATGGCACACAAAATTGGAGAGATTCTGGAGATATCGAAGCACAGAAGCAAGGGATACTGGGTATATGCACAATTTGAAGTAGAAAACTAAGTTTGATAGACTAGTGCAGGACCCTGGAAAAAAAAATTCGGGACGACGCGACGTAGGTGCTAATGTGATCGAATACATTACAAGGAATAAGGTGAGCAAAATTGTGTAATATTGGACGATTACGATAGCGGAAAAATCAAATTTATTCAAGAAAGTGGGAGGCAAGCACTTTGCACCTCCACCATTTCTAAAGTTGGGGGGTTCAAAATTTGAGGAGGCGTGTAAAAATGTGTGCAAAATTATTATGCATAATTGGATCCTATTGCTCACGGGGGTGAACCGGCTCGAAATCAGGTCCAAGTAGAATCATTTGAAGAAATTACTTATTAGATATATTATCATTGGTGTGTATCCTGCTATATGTTGGTTTGTCAAATAGAGCTAATAAATAAATATCAAAGCAAGTAGCAAGATTAAATAAAACAATCATTATGTTGAAAAGATCAACAAAACCTAAAAAAGTTGTTGCTATACATTTCAGAAACGTCTAGAGAAATCCTTGTACTTAATTTCGTTATAAGCGTTAATGATTTAAATTGCTTACTATTTTTTGTTTTCGTTAAAAAATGGTTTTAGTTTAATTCTATTAGCAACTGGAGATTACATATTTTCCAATGACATTATAATAACCAGAAAACGATAGTGATTCATTTATTATTTACATGTATAATTAAATGTGGAACTGTTTTATTGTAATGTAATTATTTATATAATTTTTTCTGTAGTGCAGAAAACTTAAACCAGGGCGAACCATGGGAAGCAACAACAAAAACTAAGTGACAGATGTTGCAAGATTTCCTACCCGAATTAAATTAAATTTTGATTATAATGAGTCCCCTGGAGCTATATGATTAGTACCTGTCCACCTTTTCAATTATCAAACCGTTATAGAAAATGAAAGGGCGTTGACTCCTCCACTTCCACGTAAAGAATCGAATTAAAATTAGTATAGATTTATTAAACATAATTAGACAGATAACTCTAATTAATTAAAACACAAAAATGTCATATTGGAAAGTTACAAAATTGCGTAAAATGCAATATCCTTCAAAGCAGTTGAATCATAGGGTGATGAAAGCTGAATTCATTCATAAATTCCTAGTACTCGAGTCTGATAATCAGGCCTAAGGTGATATAAATTTTACTACTACTATCGACTCATAACACTTACAAGATAATACTATTGCATTAAGAGTGAAATTAATTCTTAATCTATTTGTGCCACCTGTTAGGCCTATAGTTGAAGAGCGATACCCCCAAATTCAACACATGCTATGCAACTCCCAAACATACAAAAATAGTTGATTCCTATGTAAAAACACCGTACAAAACATATTTTTTAATTCGCAATTTGAATTGGAATTGCGAAATTGCAGAAAATTGCAATTTTTCACTTCTTTCACGAAAAATACTAATTACACATTTTTCATGTAACTTGTTGTAGTATAAACTTGATATTTTAGTATTACAATATTCAAATCTTTCGCTTTAAAACGATGTGTGGAAAAAGAATATTTATGTCTGAAAACTAAATAAATATTAATGGAAAATTTTTGTGTAATCTAGAGCGAAAAAATGTGGATCGAGGTAACTTTATTATTCAAAATAACTGCATACTGTAAGCGAGTAAGTTGTAGCTAATAAGAAGAGAAAATCCTTTTATTTGGAGCGTTTTTTTATAAAACGCAAAGGAAGTGAGAAAAGGACGCGAAGTACTTAACCTTTGGTAACAAATTGTTTTATTTTTTTTGGGATATATTATTGTATAATTTAAAAATTATATAGTTTTATTTTCAACTGGTTTATGATTAACTGTATAGGTATAATATGAAGAGATCAGGTGGGAAATTTTTACTATAAACATATCCAAGAAAATGTAAATTATTGAATTTACTAATTTCAAAAAAGCAAATTTTGAAAATCCCGTCATTTGGTGAAGAATGGCGCATATGTTATTAAAGATTACTTAATAAAAGCATACAGAATCGGAAAGTCCTGCGTTTGGTATTGCACTATTAACCGACCATCCACAATAAAGACGTCTACCAGTACTCTAGCAGAGGCAAACAGTGACACGCCCCTTCAAGAGAATTATGTACATCATTGCTTGCTTCGCTCTCGTTTGCTCTTATTGCCGTACCAAAACAAACACTTTCCGATACTGTATAAAGTTTTTCAAGTCTTTATTATATGGTCGCCCGGGAAGTATGAACCATTTATTTCCAACCTGTAAACTATGTAAAGAAATATCAGTTGTATATAATTGTTAAAATATTAAGTTAAAATATCGTCTTTTAAATATGTTATTACTTTAGTTATTTATTACCTACGGAAAGCGCATTTCGCTAACGTATTCTGAGGACGATTTACAATGCGACGTTTACAAAACAGCCCCTACTTTAACTGTGCATACATCAAAAACAGAGGACCTGATATAAATGAAAATTGTTATATGTGAATATCATGTGTCTATTGTAAAGCAACCACTGAAATTTGAATAACACGTTGAACATTTTTGAGGACCTGTTAAGTTATACTGAAAAATGTGCCACTTTTTAAGGATTTTTAACCATACCAGTATTATTCTATGTAAATAATATTTAAGGTACTGATATAACACCAGCTATTCTTGAACGGTGAATTTTTTTCGTAAATTTTTATTTTAAAATTTCGCATGCGTTTGTAGATTGTTGGCCTTTCTTCACCTCTTTTGTGAATTACCCTACAACTAGTCGATGCCCAGATTCCAAAGCTTTTTGTAAAGCTTGTGATTTTCTTGGGAGCTATCTTCAGGAGTTAATTCCGCCTGTTCTAAGTACTTTAGCCTAATGCGGATTAGTACCTTGCATTCACAAAGTATATCTTCCGCAGTCTCAGTTGCAGGCTTCACAATATCTGCATTTGTCATCTTCTGCCATGCCCATGTTCTTGAGATGATATCTCAATGGGCAATGGCCAGTTAGAAGGCCTGTGATCAGCCTTAGGTCGGACTTTTCATTGCCTTCTATTCCCTCATGCCTTGGCGCCCACATCAAGGTAACCTTGCTGTTTTTTTTTGCCAGTTGATTCAGGGATTGTCTGCATTCCCAGGCAATTTTACACTCAAAGGTATATAACCTGAGAGTCTTTAGTGCTGCCTGGCTATCTAAGAGCATATAGATCTTTGACCTTCGAGTGTCTCTGTTAAGGCATTTCTGGGCACACAGATCTATAGCATAGATTTCTGCCTGGAAGAGGGTTGGGGTGTTGCCAAGGGCTTTAGATAGCCTGCATTTAGGCCCCTCTATGCCTCCACCCCTTCATCCATCTGTGTACTAGATGAATGGCTCTTTCTCCAGCCGCAGTACTTCGATCCTGCTCACCCGACGGATCTCAATCAGCACATCAAACAAGCAGTCAAAGCCATGCTTGATTGGCACTGAGTCAGTGGGTTTGGCCATGGATTCAAATTAGAATAGATCCAAAATCCTTAAATTACCAACCAGGTCGCCAGGTCTAAATTTAAGTGCCTGATGCAGCCTTCGGGCACAAGTGCTGCCTCCTTTCTCTCATACAAATGCAGAGGAAGAAAGTCCAGAATTGCCTTCAGGGGCCATCCATAAATGACGTCACACGCCAATTTTTGAGATTTTGTCACGTTTTGTCACGCCGAGTTAGGACCCCCCCCCCATTCCGTTATTATTTTTCACGATATTTTTCGCCTCATGGGGGGGGGGGGGTTGCTAGTAGAAATCCACAAAAAAAAATTTTTTACGCCTCATGGGGGGGGGGGTGCTAGTAGAAATTCAAAAAAAAATTTTTGACGCCTCATCGGAGAGGATGCTAATGTAAATCCAAAAAAAAAAAAAATTTACAACTTCATGGGGGGGTGCTAAATAGAAATAAAAAAAAAACATTTTTAACGCCTCATGCGAAGGGTGCTAGTGGAATTCCAAAAAAAAATTTTTACCAACTCATGGAAGGGGTGCTAGTAAAATTATTTAACGTCTCATGGGAAGAAATGCTAGTGAGAATCCAAAAAAAAATTTTACATTATTTTTTTTTTCTTAATTCGTTCATCATTCGTTACGTCACACTTATCACACTTAGTCACATAATTACAAACCCCCTCCACCCTGGAGCGTGACGTCATTTATGGATGGCCCCTCATAGCTGCTGTGGGACAGGAGCACATGCCTGTTCCTAGACAGGCAAGGCGTTGCAGTTTCTGCAAAACGTTACTTCATGCTCATTCTCTGGACAGATAATTTTTAACCAACTAAACTGTTATAAACAACGATTTTTTTATTTTCAAAAACTACATTTCACTCGATTATACTACTACTCTATCTTCAATAATCAAATAATTTCCTCGATTCATAATATGACTTGTTTTTGTGCGGTGGCGAGTTGCATAGTCCGCTTTTATTTTACATATTTCCAGGGTTGTCGTTCTCTAACTAATAGAGTGAAATTCCGCTTGGGATTTCTTATTACGGATATTTCTCAGAAAAGTCGAATTGGCTAATGTATTAACACTCAAATCGCATAAATATTCGGAATTTACATTCGATTTGCATAAACCGTCGGTATACAGTTTGGCTCAACATAAACCGAGTTACTTTTTTACATTCCTAGGAAGGACTTAACAAAATACATTTGGGTTGTTAAATAGCGCTGATTCATTGTTTTAAAAGCGGCTAAAAGGTTTTTTTGGCGTTATTAATTTGCTTGCAAAGATGACAAATTACAGTTGTCAAGTTAGACCGCAAATTATTAGCTTTCATTTTTCTATGCGGTCACATTTGGCACTATGTTTACCCGTTTAGAAGCCTAATTATACACGTCTATTTTGTATGGATTAGTTATGGTCGAATTCTACCTAAGAGATCTAAAGTGAAAATAAATTTTACAACTAATTTGGTGTGAAATATTAAGGTTACTGTAATAATAGGACTGTAACAATAGAATGTAAAATATTTTTATAATATTTAAGTGCGAAGTTAATATTAATAGTAATAAGAAAAACGATGACATTTCATCTTCCTAAAATAATTGGAATTTAGCTCTAGCTTATGATATTCAATTAAGTATGCGTAAATTAAACGTAATTTTGTAAAGGGTCTAGCTGTTTTTGAATTTGATGAAGATTTCGACTTTCTGATCAAAAGCTTTAATTGACCCAACTATATCCTATGTCTAATTCCCGAGATAGAGCTCAAGAATTTGTAACCGTGTGTTTTAGAATATTTTTAGGACAACATTTTCCGATTTTTTTCTACGCTGTTTATTAAAACGAAAAATTATTCAAAATACTCTGAAGCACTAAGTACTAGTTCAAAAATCTATAAACCCGAAAATTTTTAACTTAACGGTTTGTAAGTTTTTTGAGCTGTATTTCGAAAACCAGACGTAGGATCAAGCTGAGCCTATGAGAGCTTTTGATCTGAAAGTCGAAACCATATTAACATATTAAAAATTTAGCAAATTCCTAGAAGAAAATAGCGAGGTCCTTTATTTACTAAATTGTCATCAACATAACAAACTAGATATAAACATTATATGTATTCTTCGCCAGATTCATAAATTTTATATATAATTCTTGAAAGTGGTAAAATACCCAATAAACAGTAAGATATTTTTGAACATTCTATAGTGTAGATATTCTTCGCAGTTTTTTGAAAATAAGTGATTTTTTTTAGTTACAATTGCTGTATTATTTGTAATTTTAATCATTCCTACGATGCCAATGATTAATTGGCTAAATATTCGTCAGTATATTAAGCAGTAGGCAGTATTAATGTGTTTGTGGAATGTGGAATATTATCAGAAGTTTACAACACTCTTCAAGTATTTTTTTCTTCGTAAAATTTTTCATTATTTGTTTGTTTACTGATCAATTTTTTTCAAATACAATAGGTTGCTTCCTTTAGTTAATACTGACTTACTGTTCAAATTTCAATATAATCGAACATGCCTTTCTTAATTTATTATGCTTACAAGACGTGACAGGCATTTTGAAAATTGTTTGGAATTCAGAACACAACGATATGAAATTTCTTTCTCTCTTTCGATTGTAGAAATATGCCGATAAAATGCGATATATTCTTCGTTTTCGTATTTGCAAAGAGTTTAAAAATGGCAAGAATATAACCTGTTATCAAAAAGAAAAAATCAAGAAAACATGACTTATTTTAAATGCCCCGAGAAACAACGTTGACATCATGTCAAGGTAATCGGCGTATTGTGACGTCACTCTATTAGTTTCGATGTGCTGTATTAAAATCTGCATAGTTGTAAAACTGTAAAATCTTCGAAAATATCATTTAATTCGGCATTTTCCAATGGAAAAGCTACATGTTAATTATTTCAAATACTATTTAGCACCTCTATAATAGTTGTCGTCAATGAAAACACCAACAAAATATTTATATCATTATCAGTGAGATCGAGCAGATCAAAAAAGTAAATTAAGTTAAGTGATGTTTAAAAATTCGTATTACTTACATTTCTTTGGCAGCGTTAGAAGATTCATTCGTCCATTTGTACTTCGTAATCATACATGCGACAACATTTGGTAGATTATCTCTCTGGAATTTTACAAATCTTTTCCACATATTTTTCTGTTAGAGAGGAAATCAAACATTGTTATACTGATTGAATATTAACATCAAAATCGCAGTTCGAAACATTTACCCTAACAACGATTGCACATAAATGGAAAAAACCAGCAAATAGAATGACGTCACGATGAGAATCGTTAGTTGTCGTAAGCGCTCGGTCAGAAATTAATTTAAATTTCGATTAATAAATCCATAAATGAATGTTGAAATTCTATTGGAACTCATCCTTCTAATAGCTTTAACTATTTCTTTTAAGCAATTGTACTGAAAAATGTCACAAATTCCTATACACAATTGGTGATTAGTTAAATGTCTACTTAAATACGTACAGCTGTTTTTTAAACTATAAATTCCAGCACGTAAGAAAAATAGTTTCATTTCATGCTGTATCAGTGGCTGTTATTTGTTTCAACTTTAAATACTCAGTTATATTTTCTTTAACACTCTCAAGAAATAATAAAATAATAAATAAATAATAAATGCTTTTTGGGCTTGTCTCAGATTAAAACGAGGTTAAGTGGTACATTTGGTTCTATAAAAGTAATCTAACAACCCTAATCGATCTTAGAGAGCAAACATTATTCATTTAATATAAATTTTATAACACCTTCATTTATTTTAAACACAAAAATGGGATTATCGGAATATATCTGTACTTGTATCGATATCGTGAATTATCAAATGTCGGATTTATCAGCAAATCCTTAATAACCATTAAAGAATTTATATACTATAGTTCTTTATTAAACTAAGAAAAAACGCTGTGGCAGATATAAACGCGAGGTTTCAAAAAACCATCATAAAACTGTAGTTGATACTATCTTGTATGTATTAACTTTCTTCACAACACCAAAGATAGTATATTTGTTTTCTTAATTCTCATTTTAACATCTGTTTCAGATGTGCCCTCCTTGTACTTATAGCTCTTTTTCTGTTTTCTTTGCAATAATAAATTAACTTCTCACATTCACTGTGATCCTAGTTTACTTTAGTACTTCCCATCGTTTATTATCAACTTTTCTACTTGCCTCTTTCCTGGCATTTGTTGGGTACCTACCTACTATTGTAAATCAAATTTCCTTAAGAGTTTGTAGTAGAGTGTTTATACCGGAGCTGAGCCTCCCCCCACCACTTTTCGTGACGTCATGGGTGGTGGGGGGTAATTAGTATGGTGGGGGGTAATTACTGTGGTAGGGGGTAATTACTGTGGTGGAGGTAATTGGTGTGGTGGTGGGGGGTAATTGGTGTAGTGGGAATAATTAATGTGGTGGGGGGTAATTGGTGTGGTTGGAGGTAATAAGAGTACTGAGTGATTGAGTAATTGATGTAGCAATGAGGACTTCATGATTTGTCGTTGCAATCTTATTCACGGGAGTGGGGGCAACCCATCCTTATAAAAGCAAGAGAGGAGTTGACACATGATCATTAAATAGGCTAGACTCCTATAGTAAATTTAGTATGCCTTCGTGTACGTCTTGTGGTAAAAGTTTCACACGTGGCGACAATTTACGTCGTCATGAAAGGCAGTCATGTGGGAACGATGGACCTCTCGCGAAGCGACCTAGGGTTGATTCAACGCCTTCAACATCATGTACTAATATGCAAACATGTGATTGCTGTAACGTGACTTTAACAGCGACTCAGATGAAATCACATAGAAGAACTTTGCAACATAGGACAAATTCATGTGCCCCTATGGTGAATGGTGTAGCTATTGTCCAAACAGCTTTTAAAAATAGGATAATTACATATCGAGTGCATTGTGAAAATAATTATCTAGATTACGCCATGTTTTTCAACGAAATCAGACCAAAGATTCTCAATCTACTCGAAGAAGTGCTGCGTATCCATAAAACAGTGAAAGTAAATATGGAATCGTTCGCCAAGTACATTTTACCGACTCAAGATCTAACTGAAATGAAATCATTTAATACCTCCAATAGGATTTTGGATGAATCCATGGATCTGAATGATGTTTTGAATAGTTTTGTGGATTCAATGGTTACGCAAAGTACTGAGTTTCAGGAGCGTGATTCAGGTATACTAATATTTTTTTAAATTATAAAACATAATGATTAATCATTATCTCTTTTTTAGGTTGGGCCCTCGAACGAATTGCTTTTGTTGAAATTAACGTAAACAAGTATAGCCCTTTGGGTGGTTCATCGTACATAAAATTACCGAAATACATCGAAAATAAGAAGGCGGTGGTGAATGTACAGAATCAAGATCAATGTTGCTTCGCTTGGGCTGTGACGTCAGCGTTATACCCCGCAAATGGCCATGTATCGTACACATCATCATATCCACATTTTTCAAGAGTATTAAATGTAACAGGTATGAATTTTCCAATAAAATTACGAGATATATCGAAATTTGAAGAAATGAATAATATTTCAATTAATGTGTACGGTTTAGAAGAGAAATTTGAAAATAATAGGGTTAAATATGAAGTTGTTGGACCTTTACGTTACTCGGGTAAGAAATTGTATACTCACGTAAATTTATTGTTAATTTCAAGTGAATGTGTTGGCGATGAAAATCACCACTGTAATAATGATTGTGCTAATAGTCACTATTGTTGGATAAAGGATTTGTCTAAGTTAGTTTCCACTCAAGTTTCCGCTAGCGATCATAAGAAACATTTTTGCGACGGTTGTTTACTTTACTTTAATACTGAACGTCACTTATTTCAACACCAGAGAAATGACTGTAATCATATTTATACAACAGCACCAACAACAAAATTTCGTATTAACAAATTTGGAAAAGAAGTAGCTGAGAATATATTAAAATTTGAGAATATCGAGAAACAAATGCGAGTACCATTCGTAGTATATGCAGACTTTGAGTCAATTTTAAAACCTATCTATACGTGTCAGCCAAACCCCGAACTCTCTTTCACGAATAAAACCTTTAAACATGAGCCTTATTCATTCGCATATTACATTAAATGCTCTTTTGATAATTCTCTATCTAAGTTTGATTTATATCGGGGGTGTGATGCAGCCCGAGTGTTTATAGAGCATATAGAGACAGATTTAAGGAATGTATATAATAGACATATGAAAAATATAGTCCCAATGGCTAAACTCACAGCGCAAGAAAACCTAGACTTTCAGAATGCGACCGTGTGCGGTATATGTGGGGGGCCTTTCGAGGGGGAGGATGTTAAAGTTCGAGACCATTGTCACTTAACGGGCAAGGTAAGATTTGGTGCCGCACATTCTGTATGTAACTTAAATTACAAGTTACCCAATTTTATACCTATTATATTTCACAACATGAGTGGATACGATAGTCACCTATTCATCAAAGAGTTGTGCAAATACAAGGATAAAGTTGGTGTAATAGCACAAAATAAAGAAAAATACATATCCTTTACGAAACATCTGTATATGCACGATTATGTTGATAAGAAGGGAGTTACAAAAAAGAAATATTTACAACTGCGATTTATCGATAGTTTTAAATTTTTATCGGCTTCATTACAAAATTTAGGTGCGAATTTAGATGATGATCAGTTGGGGACAATGCGGAGTTTTTATAGCGAAAATGACAAATTTAATTTAATGAGACAGAAGGGTGTATTTCCATACAGTTTTATGGATAGTTTAGAGAAATTAAATAGAACTGAATTACCATCTAAGGAGGAATTTTATGATAATTTAAATAAAGAGCACATATCAGACGCTGATTATTTGCGGGCTAAGAATGTTTGGGATTTGTTTGAATGTCGCAGTCTAGGTGATTATTCAGATATTTATTTGAAATCAGACGTGCTTCTTTTATGTGACGTGTTTGAAAATTTTCGCGCAATTTCTTTGGATAAATATGAACTAGATCCAGCTCAGTATTATACAGCCCCGGGGCTATCGTGGGACGCTATGTTGAAATTAACCGGAATCGAGTTAGAATTGTTAACGGATATCGATATGATCCATTTCTTTAAAAGAGGTATAAGGGGTGGAATAAGTCAGTGTTCAGAAAGGAAGCATATTGCAAATAATAAATTTCTACCTGATTATGACCCTAACGAGCCGTCATCATTTATCACGTATCTAGACGCCACGAATTTATATGGACATAGTATGTCTAAGGTGTTACCCACGGGTTGTTTCATGTGGTTATCTGAAAGAGAAATAAATGATTTAGATATTATGAATATCTCGGATGATAGCCCACACGGGTACGTCTTTGAAGTAGATATACATTATCCGGAATACCTGCACGACTTACACTCAGATCTCCCCTTCTTAGTTGAAAATATTGTGCCTCCTGAATCAAAATCAAAATTAACAAAGTTAATACCAAACCTGAACGATAAAAAAAAGTACGTCGTACACTATGTAAATTTAAAGCAGGCTATTAATAACGGGTTAGTGGTTACGAAAATACATAGAATTCTTAAATTTAATCAATCGGCGTGGTTAAAGAAATATATTGACTTAAACACCGAGATGAGAAATAAAGCTACAAATAAATTTGAAAAAGATCAATACAAATTAATGAATAATGCGGCGTTTGGTAAGACGATGGAAAATGTGGACAACAGATCAGACATAAAGTTGGTTACTCATTGGGAAAGTATTAGACGTAGTATGGGTGCAAATGCATTAATATCTCGTCCAAATTTTAAAACTTGTTCGATATTTACTGAAGATTTTGTAGCGATCCATATGGCTAAACAAAAGGTGACTTATAATAAACCAATTTACGTGGGCTTTTGCATCTTGGAATTGTCAAAGACAGTATTGTACAACTTTTTCTATAATGTAATTAAAAGAGAGTATGGGGATAATGCCTCTTTACTGTATTCTGATACCGATAGTCTGATTATCAAAATTTTAACAGAAAATTTTTACGATTTTATAATAGATAACCGAGACAAATTCGACACTTCAAATTATCAGGATGGTAATATATTTAATGTACCCAGAGGCCCACCGGTTTTAGGTAATTTTAAAGATGAATTTCCCGCGGACCCAATAATTAGTTTTTATGGTACCGGAGCAAAAGCTTATTACGTACAATCCGTGGGGAATGAATTAAAAAAAGCAAAAGGTGTAAAGAGATCTGTCATTCAAAAAGAATTATCAATAGATGACTATAGGCAAATCGTTGAACAAGGTGGCTTAATATTCAGAAAGATGAATACATTTCGAAGTCAATTACATGATATTTTTACCGAAGTAAAGAACAAAGTGGCTCTGTCTCATCACGATGATAAACGCTTTGTCATCCCCAATACAACGAAAACCCTAGCGTGGGGTCACTCTGACATACAATTTTTTCAAACTGAGCTAGAACAAAATATGCGTTGGTTAATGTCTGCTGCTAATGTTGTTCAAAGTAGTACTGTGGAAATTGATAAAATAGATCATTTACTTGCGGCAATAGCAGAGTTAAGCCAGTAATCGTTATTAAAATATGAATGTTTGTTTGACGTAAAGGTCCAGAATATTATAAATTAGATTTAGTTTATTTATATATTTCTTTGTAAATTAAGTAGAGTATTGTAAAGCAAGTAATTTATATTGTCATTAAAAGTGGGTGTTCGTTTAACGTACAATTCCAAAATATTATTAAATATGTTAAGTTTATGCATCTACTATTCTGTAAAGACACTGTAAGTTAATTTCATACTTTATATGTAATAATATGTAATTAAAAAATATATAATAATTAATTGGAGAACTATATTGTAATAAAGTATATGTAGAAAAGAATAATTATGTGTTGTTATTAAGCTTTACAGCAGAATTCCTGTTTTAAAGTAAATAAAAGTGAGCGTCATTTATGGAAGGTACTGTACCATAGCTTCTATTCGAGGCATGTTTGTAACAACAATTCCTATTTTAAAGTAAAATAAAGCAGCATTCTTTATGGAAGTGCTGTACCAACGTATTTATGGAAGTGCTGTACCACATTCTTTATGAAAGTGCTGTACCACATTCTGGGTTACATACCGATTAGAGTGGGTCATGTGGCAACAACGCTGGCGTCTATTCAAGGTATGTTTGCAAGCTGTGAGATTCAGCGTGGGTTAAATGGCAACAAGAATTTCTTTGTTGAAGTAAAATAAAGTGGAATTTCTTATGGTAGGTGCTGTACCACAGTTTGGGTTATTGTTTAGAGTGGGTAATGTGGCAACAGTGCTGATGCCAACTCGAGGTGACGCGGCGCTTGGGTTTGGTGGTGTGACACATTTCAACCAATGAGGAGGCCGCATTTCCACCACTCCTAGAGTAGGGATGATGGGGGGGTTAGCGTGGTGTATTTATACATTGTGGACTCTTCAAACGTTCTCTTTACCTTCAACTTTCACAGTGTGTAGTTGTGAATTGTATGTTCTGTGTTTTGTGTTCTGTGCCAAGTTTCAAGTTTAACAATTTGTAAGTTTATTATTTTTTTAATTGTTCGTAATTCGTAATTCTCATAATGGTGAGACACATTGTATCTGGTGGTGGCCGTAAAACGACGAATGTATCGGAGGCTACTAATGCTCAGAGGATGTTGCAGGGTGTGGCCATTTTGTCAAATTTTATGTCGGGCCCCGCTACCACGGTAGGTGCTCCTGTTCATACAACAACGAATATTATTTATGCGGCAGCCCCAGCGGCTCAATTCGTTGTGGCCGGCGTCGCAAATAATGTAATATTAACACCTAGTGGTAGCGCAGCAGGTCCGACACCCCTAGGACCTGGTGCTGGAAATATGGGTCCGACATACAGCATCGCAGGTAGGCCGGGATTAGGGGTAAATATAATATCACATGTTCGAATCCCGACTCCAAATACTATAAATTATAATGCCACCTCTAATGCAACATCGAGCAAGAGCACGATACATGGGTCAGTTTATGGCAATCAACAGAGGCACGCTGTTAACCAGTCTGATGCTGACATGCATCCGGTAATTCATATCTCCGACAACGATGCTAGAGGGATTAATCCCGATAGCACCGAGGTCGTAGATGGATTACAGGATCGTGAAAGCGAATTTCGTGATGCTGAGGAGCTCGTTCGTTTAGATGGCAAAGTAAGACCATCTAAAAGGGCAGCTTCTGCATCGGGGAATCAGAGTGGGCGTCGCGTCACCTTCCAACCCTCGTGTGCATCCGTATCGTTGGTCACTAGTGATGACTCTGAGGACGACTTTGTGAAACCGCCGGAAGTCAAAAAACCCAAACGGGTAGTTATTCACAGTGATGACTCCGATGATGACTTTGTTGTCAAGCCAAAAACAAGTAAACAAAATGTAAAAATTGAAAAATGCAATAACCGTAAAACAAAGTCATCATCGGCGGCATCGGGGAGTGGCAGGGGTAGGGGTAGGGGTAGACGTGTTGTGAACCCCAGCACAAAGTCGTCATCGGTGGCATCAGGGCGTGGTCCAAGAAGAGTGGCTACTCAACTAACACCGGACTTTTCCGATGCTCCGCGACATCTTGTTCAGTATATGTTGGATATAACCCAAGATTTACCTGAGCCGTTAACCCCTATTCTTGAGGATCCTCCTAGGCCTGTAATAAAAACTGTAGGCAGAGGCATGGGAGGAAAGGGAAATTTAATGAGCCTTAACGGCGAGGTAAATCGCGACGCGAATGCAAGTCCGGTTTTAGTTGGTAGATTTGACGACACCGCATTAGAACAACCAAGTTGTTCTAATGCAGTGCCATCATCACCACCCTCAGGTGGCAACGACGCACTAGAAGAAGCTGGCACTTCTAATGCGGCGGCGCCATCACCTCACCGAACACCAAGTCAGAATTCTACACATTCTGACATGGTGTTGGGTGCGGTACCACCGCCTGAACCTGTGGCAGAAATCGCGGAACTGGATGATATAAATTTTGAGGACTTATTACGTATTCCATCACCAGTTCCACCGATTCAGAATCCCTCAGATTCTGATTCGGATTGTGATTTTCTGTCACAGCAGGATGACCGCAATTTGCTAAGACAAGCAATTGCAACGTTAAAAACATTAAAAAACGCAAAAAAGGAAAAACACGATGCGGATGTATTGGCGCGCATTAATGACGATGCGCTACAGCGGCAGGCTGAGGCACAGGAAGCCAGTGCTCGAGAACGCCTTCAGCATGCCGAAAATCTAAGGTTAGAAATTGAAAGGCTAACCTTAGAAAGAGAGCGCATCATGATTGATGCGAATGCGGAGAGGATTGATGCCCAACAAAAAATCGAGGGCATCAATAATCGCCGCAACGCCGAGGCTAAGTCCCGTCGGGAGTTGGAAGGTGTAGAAAAAAAATTAAAAGATCTTGGCTAGAGCACCTGAAGGTAAAGAGTATTTTATTGTAAATTATTTTTTATGTGTACATTATTTGTTTAGTTATAAGTATTAGTGTAAGTTCTTGTATAAATAATTTGTAAAATTGTATTGTAGTAAAAAATATAAAACATTAGACTTAAAAAAAATAAATGTTAGGTTACATTAGGTTAGGTTATGTTAGGTTGTACAATTATATTGTAATCAAAAATTTACTAAAAAAAATACAAAAAAAAATATAAAAAAATATATATATAAAATATAAAAAAAAAAAAAAAAAAAAAAAAAAAAAAAAAAAAAAAAATACAAAAAAAATATAAAAATACATAAAAAATATAAAAAAAAAAGTTACATTAGGTTAGGTTAGGTTAGGTTAGATTACGTTAGGTTAGGGGGGAGGCGTGGGTGGCGGCGAAGCCGCCACTAAGGCGGATATAAAATAGAAATCAAAATAAAAACCGGGAAATAAATCCCTGCTTCTCTCCCGCCCTCCACTCCGGAAGCGGGATTGATTGCCCGGCGGATCAATTTACATTTTCAATCAATGAAGTTGATCTGCCATGTAATTAATCCTAAAGTTCTAGTAATCATATAGGGGCGACAGGATTCGAACCGTCTACACCCTCGACGATCAACCCAAAGACCAGCGCCTTACACTATGCGACTACCAGAACTCTGCTTTTTTGTTGTTTATTATTTAATATGTACTTCCAATATATTTGATTTTATTCTTTTTTATTCTTAAAACTGCTTTTTCTTTGTTAATATTTGTTAATTTGAAGCGAATAAGTATTTAACTAATTTTTAAGTGCAAAAATATTAATTTCTAATGTTTCTTTGCTAATATAATACCACACCTACTGACAATATATTTAACTGTAGGCATTTACCGGTTTAAAATTTTAAGGGTTTCCTACCTGCCCTTTTTTACCTACCTTTTGTGTACTACAGAAAACATCGACAAAGCATATTATTTAAAATTCTATATTCATCTAGATGGAGCTAACAGTATTGATTTAACAAACTAACAAAAAATATATTATAGATACAGGGTAGGTATAAAATTACATCATATTTTTCTTAAATTAATATTTCTTTTTCTTTTGCATTGAATTGTTACCGAAAAATATTAAGACTGCTGGATGACATCAAAATGTATATACAGGGTGTTTATATAGTACGAGACTACTGATTACGTCATATCTTTGTTAAATGTATGTATTTCTTTTGCATTAAATTAGTGCTGAAAATCTTATAATTTCGGTCCATGGAATTAAAATATATATATACAGGGTGTCTATATAGTACAAGACACTTGATTACGTCATATTTTTTTGTTAAATGTATGCATTTCTTTCTTTTGCATTAAATTAGTACTAAATATCTTAAGATTTCGATCCATGGAATTAAAATATATATACAGGGTGCATATATAGTACGAGACACTATTGATACTTTTTTATTTTCTGCATTTTTTCTTTTGCATTGAATTATTACCGAAAATATTAAGATTTCAATCGTTGTCATTTTGGTAATGTCATTTTATTATTATTTAATATATCTTGTGGTGAGAGAGAACACTGTTTAACGTAGCTTGTAGGTATCGGATCATCAGCTGGGGGATTCACCATGTTGCTTCTTGAGATGATTGCGCTATATTGGCGATTTTTATAGTTTAAGTAAAAATTTGTGAATAAAAAAATAATTTTCCAAATACTGATGTTTTATTTCTTACATACTTAATATAAAAATATAAATAATAAGTTTCCAAATACTGGTGTTTTATTTCTTACATACCTAATATGAAAATATAAATAATAATAATAAACAAGTACAAAAAAAACAATATAAAAAATATGTACAAAAAAAAAACAATATGAAAAATATCAATCGGAGTCCGAGTCCGAATCGCTGGCATCCATTGGCACCGTCTCCAGCGACCAAGCTGACGGTGAAGATGGCCTGCTGGGTAGCTCTTCCTCGGAGTCCAAGTCGCTGGCACCCATTGGTTCTGTGACCATAGACCAAGCTGATGGTGAATATGGTCTGCTCGGCGGCTCAGCTTCCACGGACCAGCTACCACTGTCTCGATCCCCTTCACGCCCCAGATCTCCATGGCTGGGCACAGACACCACCCAGCTACTGCTATCTGGACCATCTCCATCGTATGATAGAGCAACCTTCACGTTGTACTCCCAGAAGGACATTGTTGTTTCCGTGGAGTCGCTCGAACTGACAATATTGTCTTGAGTAGCCATTTGTCTTTCAGTTTTGCAGTTTAACTGAGGACCAAGCGGTGAGAAGTTTCTTATATAAACACATTCCCACTCCACCACAACCAACATAAACGAGAGTGGGGTAGTAACTTTCTTATACACGTACCATCAATGTCACCACCCCCATAACCAACAGCAGATGAGTTTCTTATAGACTATTTTAAATTTCAGAATCCGTTTCTGCGTCGGATTCAGATGGATCACTTTCAGAGGACACTGCTTCAGCTTCTGAGAATGTTTGTCGGTATCCATTTGTAGTGCTATCGGCCGGACCAGGTGGCTCCTCTGTAACCCACGATAAATATGAACACCACTCGCCGGTTTCAGGATCCTGATACCTTACTTCTTCATACCATATCAATGGTACAAAATTCGATAATATCGAATCACTGGTAGAGGAGACTGTTGGATCTTGGATTGTGACCATGTTAAATGCACAAACTCAAATGAATAAGAGTTCATTATTTCTTACTAGGTATATAAGTCGATATACCCCCACTTTATTTTGCACTTAAAATAGATAGTAAAAACAAACATTTTTCATAAAAGGAGATATATTTATTTACAAAAAAAAAAAAGAAACATATTTATATAAATTATTTAAAAATTAATCTAAGGACTAATCACTTATACAATTACTTAAACTAAACTATTTACAATATTAAACTATTTACATTTTAACTTTTTTTATTGTTATTGCAAATGTTGCAGATCTCCACAGGTCTAATTTGATGGAGTGGCTCGCTGCAAGATTTGCAATAACCCCTTTCCCCGTCTGTCAGGCGCGTTGTGGAGTGAAAGTCTACGTGCCGATGCAACGCCAGGTCGACACGTCGTTGGTACCCCATATAACAACCGTAGCACAGTTGATACTCTGCACCATCCCTTGCGTCGACAGCCACATATGCCATAGTGGTGCAGAATATTTCATTCCTGGGGTGGTGTCCTCTTAGGAGATACTTATCGGTGAGCTCCATTTCTTCTTCATCGTCTGATGCGTCTGCAACTATGCCATCGTCAGCAGTATCAAGTTCGACTTGTTCCAGTACGACAGCATCATCACCTTCCTCACCGTCCACATCTCCTGGAAGAACACCCTCTTCGACGTCAACAACTTCCACTCCGGCTCCAACAACATCCCCTTCGGCAGCTATATCGGCGTCTCCTTCATGGTCGTTCCACATATTGTTAATGCCGTCCACTTCCGCCAACCAATCCAAAAATTCTAGATTGGCACATCCTCTGGGTACACCCATCATAAAATTAGGAACAGCAGCCATTATAAGAGTAAAAAATTAGTTCGTAAACGTAGAGTGTCGAAAATCAACTGAATCGTATCAAGTCTCCTCCTTATTTATATGCAACCGGTGACGTCATGACCCCCACACCTTGGATGACATCAGCACCCTCAACATTACTTAAATGCGAATGAATACGAAGAGGAACCCAGTCATTTTTCTGCTTTCGTACTGCATATACTATAAAGTATTAACAAGTGTTAAAATGCCTTTTCCAAAAGAATGGGAATCCAAACCAACCATTGCCGCATACCCATATAGTACGCATAACCAAATTGTGTGTCATAATTGTTACGTGTCCTGGCCGAAGGAGTACATAAATTCATGTACGGGATTATGTAGAAAATGTAGAGATGCGAATCCTGTGCCAATTAAGAAAAGCCAAGGGGTTCAAGGAAGAGATTCAGGCGAGCGCCAAGAAAATGAATGCCGCAAGTGTCTGCAGCTGTTAACTCGCACAAATTTCGGAGTAATCAGAGATGTTTGTGATGTGTGCAAGGTGGAACATCCATTAAGGCAGCGGTGTCTCTCTTGTGATAGATACAAAGACGATTGTTGGAACAATGTGTGTAGGATGTGTAGAGGAGGTAAAATATTGTGCGAGAATGTTGGTCATTTTTATGGGAATTTTGTGCATCACGAAAGAAAATGCTGGTGTGTTAATCAAGAAATCCAGTTGTTAAGGCATGAGATTATTTCATGGAATTAAGGCATGGAATTTTATGAAGATGTAAAATTTCTTTCTTTATTGTATTTGGATTTAGAATAATTTATATTTTGTCAATAAAATATATTTAAATTAATTTGTTTTTTTTTCTTCTATTAACTTACTGAAATATAAAATGTAAATAATATTACAGTGAAATAAAGCTATTCAATAATGAATTTTAGACATTTAAATAAAACACATTAATGTCGTATACATATTTTATTTCTATATTACTGATACACAAGTAAATATATTGATTATGTATATTTTACATTATTCAAAATTTAATAAATTACACAACATCCTTTTTGTCAATCCAAGAGTTGTGTTCTTTGGAAATTCCCATCCATTTAACAAATATTCTGTTTCTTTTTTTCCTTAACACCTTCTCCACTAGATATATATCGGGATATTTAGTTTTTTGTAACTCCATTTCATAAAAACATCCTTTAATTGGTTGGGCATTCATATCTTGAAGCTGATAAGTTGTTGGGTTAGTTATGTTTATTTTCACAATTTTAAAAAGTTCAGTTGAAAAATTGACTGTAAAACCTTTCTCAAATACACCTTTGTATGCACTTATTCGGACTACGTCACCAACATGAAACTTAGGTTTTAAAGCAATCCTAATATTGTCATAAACACTCAATTTTGTGGTTGGTTTTACATCAGCAGGCTTCATACCAATCGTACGATGTACTTTGTTGTTGTACATATTTGTAATGTTGGCTAGAATGTCGAACCATTTGTATTTACCTCTAGCTGAGAATTCTTTATATAACCAATTTTTCAATGTCCGTATCACTCTCTCCACAACTGCTGCTTTCTTTGTACTATACGTCGAGTAATGATTAATGGAATGCTTCTTCATTAAAGTGGAAAAGTGTTTGTTGTAGAATTCGGTACCCTGGTCGCTTTGAATATTCTTAGGTGTGTAGTTTGATTTTTGCAAAATGCTTCTCATGCCCTTCGTAATTTCAATTGCCGTTTTATTTCTTAAGGGTCTTGTCCACACATATTTTGAGTAGCAGTCAATCACTACGAGAATATATCGATAACCTTTATTCTCATTAGCATGTGGTTCCATTTCAGCCAAATCAATTTGCCATAAATCACCGTAACCCTTGATGATTGTTCTTCTTCTACGAAAATTTTTACGGGGTAATCTGTGCAGCTCCTCCACAATACCCCTTTTTGTTCTACTAATTTCCATGATAACTTCTTGGCTCCAATGCGAAAGATACACCTAACTGATAGATGTTTGCAGACAGACTAATTTCTAATAAGTTAATTCTTCTAATTTAACAAGTTTCTCAATTAAATTATTAATCTGTTTAGTGTTTAGAGAAACTGCATTTTCAACTTCTTTATGTTTTTTATCAGTATCTTTTTGTATTTGTTCATTAACATACTTTTTCATTGCTGCAATAACTTCTTCTTTTTTTCTTTGCATTTTATCATCAACGTACTTTCTCACAGCACCACTAACTAAGCCAGCTTGATCATTAACTTTATGCATTTGCTCATTAACATACTTTTTCATAGCTACACTACTTAAGTCAGATTGACTATTGACATAATTTTTCATTGCTGCAATAATTAAGTCACTGATCTCATCCATAGCCTTGTGGATGTCTGCAAAGAATGTAGCAAATCGGTTTTCAACATAGTTACGTGTTACACCATCCTTACTATCTACCGGTTCTCCAATGTTCTTTAAACGTTTATTCTGGATATCAAAGTGATTATCTGTGGTGAGGTTAAAGCCAAGACCTGGTGGACCGCGTACGACTAATGATTTATTAGCGCCGCCTCTTCTACGTCCAAACTTGTCAATTGTGTTGTGAACAGGTAGCATTTCTGATTACATCTGATCTGATTTAAGTATTTCACAATATATTATACTTCCCAATTAGATATATTCACAAGAAAATTTAATAAAATCAATTTTTCTTTTTTTTATTTAAATTATTACTTCCTACGTTGACACTCCTTACTGGAATTAAATTTAATTTCGCTAATAGATTATTTTTTCTTCTCTCATTTCCTCCAACAAACTAACTATTTCATTGTTAACACCACTGTTACCTGCCATTTTTGAACTATACAGCAGACGTAGACGATCCACCAACTCTTTCGGTTTATTCCAATAAACATAATCCACACCTCTACTATTGTATAATTTCTTAATAGGCATACCCGAACCTATTCTAGATCTCGTCGTTACTGTAGGAGATAACAGTGGTTTTATAATTTCACTGAATTTCTTCCATTTCTTTACTTTCAAACCCAGACTTATATCATAGCGGTTATACGGTGCTTTTGTCTTATTTAATATTTGCCGATATATTTCACGCTCATCTCCAATAAAAGTTTCATCACTACGTAGAACTGATGGATATTTCATAAATATTACATCATACAACTTAGAACTGCCAGGATACTTTCCCACTCGCTTATTACCACGCCACAAGGTAATATTTCCACCAGAAAAGCGTATTTCGCTATTACCTATTAGTAGTTTATCTGTGTTGGGATCTAGACGCACACCGTATACACTATCATATTTATGATTACCAGACTTTACATTTTCTACATGTTGTTTGATCACATCACCCTCTTTTTCTGCACTGCTAAGGATACTTTCTGAACCTGGGGTACTCATTAACGATGATCTCGGTGGTGTCTCCATAAAATATGCTTGACTTGCATTATTCTCATCATCTTCATCACTAGTTTCAGATGCTGCTTTAAATGCACTGGTACTAGCTCTTGCACCCCCTGGTGTTTGTGTCTGTGTTGGCACATTATTTTGTGATTTTACCTTTGAAGCGGATGATAAGTCTTTTAAAGGTGTGGTTATAGGTTCATATATCTTCTCCAACGTTAATTTATTCTCAGCATCTCTATTCTTGAGAGAATTGAATTTCTTACGTACGGAGTCGGTAGCCTCAACTAATTGACGTTTCAGACTTATTTCAGCTCCCACATCTCTATCCATATTAGCTTTCTGCTTAATTTCGCCGATGTAATACCGACGCTGTCTGCAGATCGATTGAAGTCCTAATTACAATTCTTTATGGATATATGAAACTATCAAGTCCTTTCCTGTATCTCCCCTCGTTTACTTCTCTATCTTTGTCAATTACAAGAAACCCATATCTTTCTTTCCAACATTCTGCACACATTTCTTGAAATTTCTTAAAAGATACGTCCGGCGAGACATGATCAGAGAAAATGTGGTGTAAATTCATGTCATCCTGCTTGAACAATGCTATAAAATTTGCGTTGTCTCTTACTAACTGCTTTGGCACGCGAGAATATGTTTGTGCCAGATAAAAACAATCTACATTTCTATGGCGACCCATTGAGAAAAACGCACGAATTACTTCTTGTTTTTCACATATAACATCATCAAATATAAATATAGAATCAAGTTTAGCATCAGATGGCTGCACTATATCCGCATTATTACTGAAGGTGTAAAATCCTAGTCCCTTAATAGGCTCTAATATCTTGCGCAAATACTCGTACTTGGGTTGATATAGAGACTTTGAATATAGGTAAATGTTTGCAAAACGAAGTCCAAGTGGGTGAGTAAGCAGAGATATCAATAAATTTGTCTTTCCACAGGCACTTGGGCCGATTAATAGCCCACGAATAGTTGAGGGAAGTAATGGTCCATGGCGCGATTCGACTTGTAACCCACATCCAACTTTTTCGTCTAAATTGTCTACAGCAAACTTCTGTCTCTGCTTCACAATACGCATTGTAGCACGGTTGAAGACTATATAAATAGATGTATGCATTACAATTGTTATTTAAATGTTGTCAGTCAAACAGCACACAAGTAAAAACCACCATCGGTTAAAGGCTGGTAAAGGAGTAGTAAATTCCCTAATAAATAAGCTTCCATTTGAACTGCATTTACCGGGAGGTTATCAGTACTGTGGCCCCGGTACTAAATTACAAAAAAGATTAGCGCGAGGTGATCCAGGTATAAATAAGTTGGACTCTGCATGCAAGCAACACGATATTGCATACGATCAAAAAACGAACGATTTAGCTGCCCGACACAAAGCAGACTATCAGCTTGAACAAGCTGCTTGGAAACGAGTTAAATCCAAAGACGCAGGTATAAAAGAAAAGGCTGCAGCGTGGTTAGTTACCACCATAATGAAGGGGAAACAACGTCTCGGTATGGGATGTAGGTCAACATCTCGTACTACAAAAAGAAAAAATATGATTAAAAAGAAGAAAAAAAACAGGAAGAACGTTAAAAATGTAGCGTTCGGTGCTGGAATAGTGCGCAAGGTACGTGATGATCTACGCAAGGCCGGTGGCAAGCGCTCTATTGCTAATGATACAAAAAAAATTGCTCAAATGGCGCTTCAAGCAGCACGGCGTCATATGAGGGCGGCTGGTGGAAAACGCAATATTCGTACACCTCGCATAATACCGATTCCGAAAGTTGGTGGAATTCTACCTTTAATACCTATTTTTGCTGGATTATCAGCGTTAGGTAGTTTGGCTGGAAGTGCAGCTGGTATAGCCAAAGCTGTAAATGATGTTAAAACAAGCAGAGAGGAATTGGCCGAAAAAAATCGTCACAATAGACACATGGAAGCGATTGCTCTAGGAAAAAGTGGCAAAGGATTATATTTGAAACCGTATCGTAAAGGACTGGGTCTTTATTTAAAACCACAAAGTTCAAAAAACTACTAGACACCCTACCTCGAAAACCTCTTACTGACATCGATCTTAAATATTATGCTGAGAAGATGAAGGTACCATACTTTCGAGGTATATTTATGCGTGACAATCTACCAAATTCTGGACCACGTCATAATGAATCCGTCATCATAAATTTGGATAGTGTAGATGGCCCTGGAACACACTGGGTGGCATTTAAAAAACGCGGCAGTTTAGTCACATATTTCGATAGTTTTGGCGATTTACCCCCACCAAGAGAATTAGTCCTGTACTTGCGCAACGGTTCAATGTCTGTAGATAAAATCTACTATAATTATGAGCGCCAACAAAATTTCAACACAGTGTGGTGTGGTCATTTGTGCTTAAAGTTTCTTTCCTCAAAAAATTAAGTAAAACTCTTCAAATGGAATCTGTAACACCATCAATGGATCGAGAAGCAATTAAACGGATGGGCCACTCCTTGATTGCTTTCTCTAGACTACGCAGCTTATTGAAGATGAGCAAACAGCAACTTTCAGATATGCCTAAAGAAGTAATGATTGCGTGTGCCCCTAATGAAATTGCGTTAGTTTGGGATAAGTTACCTACACACCTTCAGGATGACATTGATATTTTAAAATATCAGTACTGTCAAGAACATTATTCTAATGATGAAAATAATATTGATGTTAATGATGGCTCACCACCTCGAAAAATATTTTGCTGCTACTGTAAAGTTGACGAGGTGAATGTGGTGTCAAATAATGACATAAATGTATCCCCATCACCCCCCAAAAAAAGAAGATTAATCCACAACAATTGCTGTAAATCACAATAAATTCATGCAGCAATCTCCAAAAAGATCAGTCATGTCACACACCTTCACTTTATCAAGCCGCTCAAGCGTGCTCAGTGCAGAATTTTATCCACCCATTGAACTAGATATGGGTAGTCGATATGGACTGGGATTAATTGGATTTTATTCATACAACTCTATTTTTAATGTAGACGAGACAAACAATCGTTTTTGTTATAGAGAGCGTCCAAAACTACCCCTCGTATACAAGCATATACCATATGGAGCATATGAAATTGATGAAATATATCGAGCAATACTGAAAGCTATACCGGCTGATACAGAGGAAGAAAAAGAAAAATTATTCCGGCTACGAGCAAACAACAATACGCTGAAGTGTGAAATTTGGTCAAAATATGGAATTGACTTTTCACAAGCAAACTCTATTGGTAGTCTGTTGGGATTTGAACCAACATACTTACATCCAAACCAGAGCCATGAATCAACACTCCCTGTTGATATTATGAAAGTAAGGATGGTACGTGTGAATTGCAACATTATTTCCGGAGCGTATCTGAATGCCCTAAAATCCCACACACTCTTCGAGTTTGATATTGATGTTGAACCTGGATACAAACTTACTAAGGAGCCAGCTAACATCATATATTTACCTGTTAGACCAGAAGGACGCCAGTTTATCGACAACATTACTCTGCACATATTGGATGACAATGGAGATTTAATTAACTTTCGAGGTGAAAAGATTATTGTGAAGCTAGAATTGAAACAATTTTAATATTCTGAGCAAAAATGGGCTTTCGATATAATCAGAAACGATTGGCACATTGCCGATATAAAGTGTTTAACGATAAAAAGAAGAGTGATTGTAGAAACCAATTCATTCAGCGTATACCTCTTAAACAGTTAAGACATAGATTGTCGGCTAAGGACCGTGCATTTCTTCAATCTATTGGATTAAAACTGAGAGAAAATTAAATAATAATGGCAGCTTTTACATCTAGTGAAAAACTTGAAGTGTTCGACGAGCCCGTGTTTGATAAATCACTTGCTAGTTTACATGAGCATACGTATAAACCATACGGATCACCGTATTATAATAACTCGGATGAAATACGCATTCCTATCAATTTTCAAGACCTTATACTCGACATTACAGAGAGTTATATTTACATAGAAGGAAAATTTACTCCAAGTGATGTTACCAAACGGTGTTATTTATCCAATAACGCACTAGCCTTTCTCTTCGAGGAAATCAAATATGAAATGGGTGGCGAACAAGTGGCTGTCGTTAGAAAGCCTGGTATCACTACTACAATGAAGACTATGGTATCATATGGACAAACACATCTCCGATCACTTTTAACTGCAGGTTGGGGTCTGACCCAAGAGAAGCAAGAAATTTTAGATACTACCAGTCACGTATTCAGTGGTAGGCTGCCTCTTAAATACATCATGGGTTTTGCAGAAGATTACACAAAAGGTGTTTTAAATGCAAAGCAGGAATTAATTTTAATCATAGCTCGATCCTTTAAAGATAGTTACATTGGTGAAGTTGATGCAGATCTAGAAATTAGCAAAATTGAGTGGAAGATAAAACATATTGTGCCTGAAGATAAACAAAAACTTAAACTATTAAATAGAATTAATAAGGGCGGTAATTATGCCATAGTAAAGATGGCTTACCGCATGTGGGATCTCTACGAGCTACCTACTTTACGTGATACATCGTCTGACATATGGGCTGTCAAAACCACTAGCAGCCTTGAGAGACCTCGATACATCATTATCGGATTTCAAAACAATGGCAATTCTAATGATAGAACCAAGGACGTCACACAGTTTATATCTGCAGATATTAATAATATTCGACTATATCTGAACTCTGAAGTATTTCCATATGAGCGCTGGAATTTGGATTTCGGTAAAAAACTCGACTCTGCAGCATACTATGCATACGAGAACTTTCAACGTAGTTACTATTACAGAGATATGGCTGAACCATTGATGGATCTGGGAGAATTCAGAAAATCCCCATTATTTGTCATAGATTGCTCCTGCCAACCGGATGCAATTAAATCATCCACTGTAGACATAAAAATAGAATTTGAAACACGAAAGACGAAGTTCCCCGCACAAACTCGTGTATATGCGCTTATACTCCACGATACATATTTAAGATATAGTGCACTGGATGGTTCAGTTCAGTCTGGAATTGCCGGCGCTAAATAACACTTTCTTTTGTGATGTCATCTTTAAGCAAGGAATTTCCTACTTTGATTGTTGACTTACAAGGATTTCAATATAAAGAGAATGTGTTTACAGTAAAGGAATTGGCTGTGGTGTGCTGTAACACTAACCAGCAAGCACATTACTTTTTCAAGCCACCATATCCTTTTTCATCACTAACCCGAGGTGAACAGAATCAATATCGATGGCTACAGAACTACTATCATGGCGGTGTAAAATGGAGTGACGGATATATTCAACTATCAGAATTTCCAATGATACTTCTACGGCTTTGTCAAAATACAGCTAATAATTATGGATGTAATGTATCACCACAGGATGTTATAATTTTATGCAAAGGCAGACTAAAGAAAAACGTTCTACTGCATCATCTAAGATGGAATAAAATCATAGACCTAGATGACTGCTCCCCCTGTATACCTAGTCTCAAATCTTTGAGTGTACCAAGATGTATGGAGCATTATCAGCCCAACAATAGTCACTGTGCTCTTGCAAATGTTCACTATCTTAATAAATGTATTGTAGATTTAGATATAAAATTTGAATAAATATCTTTAAGTATATTCATATTTGGTATTAATAACATATTTTTTAGATATGTAGCCAAGAAATAGGAAAATAAAAAATATAATCTAGCAATGTGTGTTTCATTTATTTCATTTTTTATCCTTACAATAAAATAAATATAGTTCAATAATACATTTTAATGTACATCATCAATTACAATAGTTACATAATTCTAATTATTATAAATATTTCAAAATGAAAAAACAATAAGTGATTAACTACTAATTCAATTGTCAACAGCTTCTTCATCAGATAGGTCGAGTTGATATCTTTCGATAATTTTTTTAGGTAGATATTTTTCTATATCATATAGAAAACGTTTTAAACCTATTTGTACCATTTGCTCACAAAATTCTTCTAAATTTAAAATACCGCTGGAATATTTGCCACACAGGTTAGCGCCGGTATTATACATTTCAGAATCCGCCTTAAGACGTTCGACTTGTTCAGCATCGAAGCAGAAATTTAGATCATAGTTTATAGCATGCAGAGAATCCATACTTAGGTCACTCAGTTGACAAGACAGTCTATCAATGGCTGAATTAATGTCTTCCGCCCATGTCCACCTTTGTGCCGAATATTGCATCCACATATTTTGTTAGTAATGGTTGAACTAAAAGCAAACAAATATATTAAAATGCATACAGAAAGACTAAATCAATTCACTTACTTACACAAGGTGCAAGCGTAGTTTAAAAACTGACGAAACTATTTTTGTGCAAACCAAGTTATTATCGTTTACCAAAACAATAACGTTCTTATATTTTCAAATGAGCTACAATATTGTGTTTTATAATACTCCTACTACCCTTTCTAACTATATTCTATGTCTAGTAGAAAATTAAAACTAGGAACTAAAAAGTAACTAATACAATTGCTGTTTATAAATTAAACACCAAAACGTATCATTGCACTGGATTTTGCACCGATGTACGTCGGTGGACGCTGACCTAAATATGTTAGTGTGTATTTACCACCAGATGAATTAATCTTATTGATTACATCTTCACTTATATTTTCTACAACTCGTTTGGGTAAAAACGATTTGAAAGTTGTTATTGTACTTTCCTCAAACAAATTTACGATAATTGATTTTCCAAACCGCGTATTGACCACTGACATTTTCTTTATGACATATGCTTTGTCTTTAATTAATGATGATATAGGCTTTTGCTCTAAAACTTCACTACTTTCACTTATCATCGCATTAAGTGCTAATAAGTCTAGTTCCGAAATTGCCATAGTTAAAATGGGTGTCTACAGTGAAAGAGTCGTAAAAAGTAATATAAAAAATATTGCTCACTTGAAATAATTGAGGTGGTTGTGCTACACTCACTTGTTAACTCTTGAGTAATCAGATGTGGATTTAATGTTTGTGATACTGTCGCACCCCATTTATAGTAATAGATCCACCCCACCACAATAATTTCCCCCACCATATAATTTACTAACCCTAATTACCCCCCACCACCACACCAATTACCTCCACCACAGTAATTACCCCCTACCACAGTAATTACCCCCCACCATACTAATTACCCCCCCACCACCCATGACGTCACGAAAAGTGGTGGGGGGAGGCTCAGCTCCGGTATAAACACTCTACTGTTTGTACAATTCTAAAGTGCCTTAAATACTTAAGAACAGAATAAAGCAAAAGCAAAAAAATAACAAAAGAACCAGGCGGAATAATATTAATATTATTTTGTATATATATTATTTTTATTCTTCGGTACATAGTTAGAAGTGCATCAGTTTGAATGAATTTAATAATTGATACAATGACGACCCTTTGTTTGTAAAAAAAACTAAGCAACCTTAAAAAAATAACTACAAATTATGAAATAAAATTATATCGTCGTCGGTCGTGTCCCAAAATACAAATCTAACTGGACAATATTATCCGAAAATTTGTAAAATTTTATTTAAATCGCATCATTTTTTAATGATAAATTTAGGTTATATCAACAAATTTTAAATCTTTTTTTAAAAGATTAAGTGAAAATTTAGTATATACACTGCGACTCACTTTAGATGAAGACACTTATAACTTTTTTATTTTTTTTCCTATTTGAAAAAATGTTTACTGAAGTCTAGAATAAATTAGTATCTGGTTATGGACAAAAAAACATTCGCCTCCTACGAATTCAAAGCCACATTTAGTTTTTTAAACAAAAAAACTCATTCAAATTATATTTTCGAACAAAATTTCAGTATTTTTCAATTTTGATTAAATTTTGGACTTGAGGTTTTCGGACAATTCTAAATAAATTTTATTAATAAAATTTTCCAATAAAAAAATGCTTAATATGGTTTATTGATTTTTTCGACTTATTTTTGGCAGGTGGCTTTGAATTTGTAGGAGGCGAATGCTTTTTTGTCCATAAGTAGATACTAATTTGTTCTATACTTCAGTTCAAGTTTGGTTCAAATCGGAAAAAAAATTAAAAAGTTATAAAAGTGTCATCTTACGTGAGTCACACTGTCACATTCTGCAAATAATTTTATGCCTAAAAAATAGATTATAAGTATTCCTACAAAGAGCCGAAATTACTTTGTGAAATGGACTCGAACGAAAGTTTTCCAGACCTTTATTGCTTATCTTTTTTACTAATAAATTACCTCAACTAAATTATAGTAATTAATTGCATCATGCTAAATTTTTAAGAGTATTTTAAATAAAATGTTCATGATCATAGTTTTTACTTACCTGTGAGATACTCATGGCAGTAAAAATGTAAATAGACATTTAATAATAAACAAATTATACTTCAAAGAACAGATCGCCTGTATGCGATCTATTCTGTTGTTCTTAAACAACACTGTAATACCCATTTTCTTTATCGCGGACATTTAGCGGTCTACCACCCTAAAGATCCCCCTCTACCCCCCTTGACCTCTATCTAAACCTCTATACACCTCTAAATTTACTCATGCAAATCCGTTTTTAAATGCTGACACTTAGAGTAGGGTTTTTTACAGAACTTTTCCCTACACAACACTGATATAAAACATAACACAGCATACCAACTAAAGCGACTTTATATGGAACTTAAGTCTATGATGATAAACAAAAATCAAACACGATTGAACTAAGTAAGAAGATCATCAAATAAATACAAGACATGATCTGAAAGTCTCTTGCCAGCAACATCTGGCCGTTGTGTCACTTCAACGTGCTTAGACGCGTAATTGTGACGCAACGTTTTATAGAAAAAATTATTGTAATCACAAAATAAAATAAATGAGATAACTAAATGACATGTATACATAGTTAAATAGAATAAAAGTACATTAATTTGGCTAATTTGACCCTAAATATGATTTTTAATGAAGTAAGTACCCTGAGTTTTTTATCATTGTCTACGTGGTAAGGGAAATAAAGTATTTAAAAAAATATTTTTGAGATCGGAATTTTTATTTTTGACCAGCTAGAATTGAACCTTATTACCTAATACCGATATTGAAGTCGGTTAAAAAAAACTGCTGCCCAAGGAATCACTACTTCCACATCCAGATTTTCTATCCAAGTCACTCACAACGAAAAAAATTTTGATACTATATTTGCCTATGTGAAAATAATTGTTTATGGAATTTTAATAATATAATATTTGAAATTGTCCACCCCAAAAACCCATAAAATGATATGCCACATCGATAGTGGGGGGTGGTGGAGTGGTTGAAGTAAAAAAAATGTTGAGGCCTTTTAGTACAGTCGAATTGATTTAATTCGCTTTCTTTCAGCGACAACATTCTACTAAAAATTTTATTGTTCATTCTTATGTATTATGATTTCCGAATTACGAAAAAAATTCCTGGTACGTCAAAAGTTATATGCACTTTTTGACGCGTTTTCACTGATTTTCTACTTATCTGCTTAATATATCTTGTACTAGTAATCGAATGGGAATTTTAAAAATACTGGCTTATTTCAACTGAAATTTTGAAAAAATATGTATATGCCGATATGTATATGCCAATCCGCCATCTTGGAAAAAATAGAAAACACCAAAAATGGCCGAAGAAATCAAAAATCTTTTCGATAAGAAGTAGTAATTTCACCAATGTTGGCAAAAATAAAATTCATCTATGGTGCACCAAGCCCGGACGCTGTAAGTCAAATAGAACGGTGAAAGGTGGCGGATGAAATAAAATTTTTTATTCTTCGTCAAGCATCTAGGGGGCATTGTGCGTCACTTTTTTTCTTCGATTGTAGGTTTTTTATGTACTTTAAGGGGATAAAGTCCATTTTTTTTTTTATTTTCAAAAAAGTGCATTTTTTACAATTTTCAAAAATGGATACCAATGTTTATGCAATTCCGACGGAATTTTAATTTTTTGTCACAAAATTAAATTTTCCAACATTAAATTACCAATGGCGACTTCGCCATAATCTCGAATATTCTCGTCTAAAATTTTGTTTTTAATTTATGCTCACCTTTTTAAAATTTAATTAGATTTTATGAAGTCGGTTGAAAAAAAATTGTAACAATTAAAAAAAAAATCGATAAATGTGTTTTACAAGAGTATTATTTAAATAACCAGTCTTCTCTTCACAGGTGGCTTGTGGCCCTATATTTTGCTTAGAAAAACTACTATCGTAAATTTTCATGCGGTTATGGATCTATAATTCCCGCACTCAAAGAAATAGTATGGGTAAATTCAACAAAAAAAAAATGGTTAACTAACAATACCGTTAATTTTGTTAAACTAAATTATATTGATGGTATTTTTAAACAAGAGGTGATTGTTATTTTAATTAATAAAAAGTTATCGTACAACAAAACAAACATTAACTTAAAAAATAGATGAATAAGACTATTATTTTTTTCGTCTGACTATTATTTTGTTGAATTCTGTCAACAGAAATTATTCCCAGATGACGCCACATACAAATCACTGACAATAATCAATCATGCATTATCTTATACTCTTATGAATTTATAGAAAATTAATAACATGATTGCAATGTTCAAATTTTATCAGGGATCATCGATATATTTGGATGGATCTTATAAACGATCTCTAATCTTTGGTTTGGGTGGTCTGATGTCTCAATACTGAGATTTTGGCTAACCAAAAAAAACTTCATCATACAATAAAGTGTAGATCAACCTAAAAATTAGTTGGTGAACAAAAAACAAAGTCGTACTATTTAATTGTAGACCAAATTGAAAATGGTTAGTGAACATAAAAAAATGTCATTGTATTATTTAATTTGTTACAAGAAGATATCATTATTAAACTACTATTTGTTTACGAAAACAAATAAAGTTGTATGACTATTCTTTTCTGATTGATTTAACTATGAAACTAGATAGGCGCGATTTCATATGCTCTTTTTGGTTGAATTTACCTATCATTTTCTTTGAGTGCGATATTTAACCTCTGTCTAATTGAGCATACGTGGGACATGCTACAAAGAAAATTAAATTTTACTTTACAGTGTTATAGGCTCAGGTTACAGATCCTCTCAAGAGTTTAGGAAGATATACTCCTATTGTGGACCAAAACTCTAAGTTTGATAATTTGGTAGAAAGCATGTAAAAACTGTTGTCACTGATGTAAGAAGAGGGCATACAGCTTACTAAAAATGCTTACTTTCTAAAAAGAACCAACAATGTACTTTCATTTTATCCTTAGAAAAAAAAATCATATTTTCTATATTTATTAAAATTTGACCTTCATATTAACACATTTTGTTAATAAATATGTAGTGATAGGATTTGAGACCAGTATTCATTGTTCCGTTCTTGAGTTAGAGCGAGTTAAACGAAATATAATTGTTTTATTTTATTTTAAATTATTTATCCAGACACCGAGATCGAGAGTAATGGTCAGGGAAATCTCATAAACGTGTTAAATAATTATTTATAATAAATAAACTACTTGACGGATCATTATGAAATTCAGTAGGGTAGACGTACGCACAGACCCACTGATAGATACGTATGGCAGTTTCCAACAGCAATTTTAGAGCTTAGTAAACGTTCAAATCAATGTAATGATGGTTTTAGGGTAGAATCTTCCAATAGCTATAATTAAAATCGATTTCTTGCAGACCTAACCGACTGAAAATGACTTTTATCACCGAAACCCAGTGGGGTATGCATTTTTGTATGTTTCATATCACGCTGGACTGGACTATCGAATAAAAATGTGTGTATTTGTGTGTGTTGTTAACTTCGGTGTAGACCGTTCCTTGTACGCGCGATAACTTCTGTTGGACTCAAATCTTATGTTTCTTTGGTACGTATATAAAATAGCGTTGTCGCTAGAGGCATGTAAACTCTCATAGTTATATAGACTATGTTTTATTATAATTTTAGAGCAAAATGTTGCTAAGGATTCGGCTCAGGAAAATACGAAGACATACAAGATACCAAAATGTGATATACAATGTCTCTCAGGTTCAGACGAACGAAGATCACGTGGATACATTAAATTTTACTTTACAGTGTTATTAAGCTACTACTAATAAGACTACTACGATATAATTGAAAGCTAGGTTTTGTCAAATTTGATGGAGTTTTACTCGGTTTTATTGTGTTTCGTTAGGAGAGTTTCAAGCATACCTCCGTTCGCTTCGAAGGCACAACCGACTATCCGACTGTGGACGTGTATTTGAACAATAAAAATTAAAAATATATTGGTTATGCATTTAGTTTAAGTCATACTACGTAAAAGTAAAATGTGCCGTAGTATTCGGGTAACCTGTTAATCAAATTATTCGGGTATTTACAGTTAGCCACACTACTGCAACTTTTATACTTTTGTTTATTTCGAATATTCCTAACTTTCGAGGTGCAGTTTATACCAGAAAATAGCGGTCTAGTCACAAATACAGCTTATTCAGCAGTAGTAGTATAAAATTATTACTTGCAAAAGTATAGTGATTGCTCGTCAGTACACAACAATGTATGTGTTGACACGGATTTCCAGAAAGTAAATATGAACAATACGTGCAACTAATTTAATAAATATAAGGTATATTTCCGCAACTAAAAAGAAATATAACACGGAAATGCAGGGAACTATAATAAAACTTCAATACACAACTCTCCCACGGGGTTGGCATTGTATCGGATAGACCATCGGGGTGAAACCGGAAGAAGTTTAGCCGCTGTGACGGAATTTAGAAGCGTGGAAACAGCGGTATATCCACTCGGAAGCTGAATCTGAGCCTGTATAATGTAAAATGGAGTCGTTTGATTTGTCCCTGCTATATTATATCGAAACTAAATAGTAAATCTGGACTTTACAGCGGATGTTGCTTCACACCTGGATGGGTATATATAAATGGGCAGCACGGGCCAAACTATTGTCTATGTAGGATGATTTTAATTATTTTTTTGAATATATATCTATTACCTTGAGCACGGCTTATTGTTAGAGGCAGGATAATTTTCTTTTCGTTTCCTCACTAGACTTAATCCATTTCCTGTTTATTAACTTAATTATTGCCTACAGTTATATTTTTTATAATTAATTTGTTTTTTGTAAAATCGGTGGCAAAAATAAAAGTCAGTGGCATGCATTGCGAGTCCTATAGACACTTTGCCATTAATATGGCACTGGTGCTGAAATGGTTTCCGCAAACTTGAGTTTCATCATCAAAGTTGGTATTATCTGGAGGTGGTTAAGACCGAATAAAAGAATTTGAAGTGTTCATTATTTTAGTTTTTATGGCAACAATGTACCTAATAATAAAAGAATATAAAAATTCAGAAATCGTCATTGGTGTCTCGCATGACTTAAGGAAGTTTTCTATGTAAGTGAAATCGCTAGTAATTATTTAGTTTTTCCAAATATCTAACGTTATAAAAAATGTCTCGGAAAATAAGTCTTTCAGCAAAATAACATTTTTGTTTCTGTTTTGGTATATTTACCAAAAATTGGTTGTAGTTTCATTTCTGAATTAGTTGAATTATGCAAAAACGATATTGTTTTTCATAAAGATTAAAGCCTGAGGAACAATTTTAGATATGGCCCCAAAAAAAACTGGCTGTACTTTCAAAATGGCGTCCGTTTAAAAAGAAAAAAAATGCAAATATTGTTTTTGTCATTTAACACAAAAACTAAAAAAGAGGGAAAAAAACTTTCTACACAAAAAGCAAAGTGCATAACATTTTCTACAATTTTGTTCCTATACAATATTTGGATAGGAGTTACCATTTTCCAGATAAATGATTCAGCTCTTAAAATAAAATATAAAATTCAATATAAAACGTAAGTAACACCTCATTCGCTTTCAGCTGTCTCCCGATACATCGAATATTTCTTCCTCTATTGTTTCATTTATGATATCGTTATCATCCTCACTTTCGTCTATTATGATTTGATTTGGAATCATCTCCTGAAGAATTTTAGTATGCGATTGAGGCAGTATTTTATCTGTTGAACACCGAAGAGGTTCTCCATTTTCTTGCCATCCATAATCATTCCAAGGCTTTGGAATACCTTCGTCATCTAAACACTCCTTTTAATATGCTCAGCTAGGGAGGGCTCCCGACTATACTTCATAACCAACTTTTCGACATTTTTTTTTTTTGGTATTGGCGTTCCACGGCTTACTTAGATTTTTGAAAAAAACGACTTTGGCGTTATTTACCGAAAAAAATTAAATTAAGACAATCATTGGATAGGAAATTTAAATCTAAATATGATAGCCTAATAAACTTGGATATTGGGATGACTTGAAATAAGCAAATTGGTATGATTTTCGGTTAGACCGGCAATTCGTTCATGATCACCTAGTGAATAATAAGTATCCCATTTAATAATATGCAGTAATAATAATAATAATAATAGTAATAATAATAATAATAATAATACTAATAACTGGTCCATCTCAAGAGAGGACGATGCGGGAACTACGGAGAGGACGCGCAGCTCGTGGACGGAAGCATCTTACATCATCTAGATGCCGGAGAGTCGTACACTTACTTGGGTGTCGAGCAACGCTCCACCCAAGAAGTGAGTGTAGTGAAAAACGCTCTCCGCGGCAAGTATCAGCACCGACTCCGACAGATCTGGTCTTCAGAGCTGTCGGGGAAGAACAAGGTGTCTGCTACCAACATGCTTGCCGTTCCGATCCTTCTCTACTCCTTTGGAGTAGTGAAATGGACTCAAGAAGAGTTGCGTCAACTCGACGTAGGAACCCGCAAGAAGATACATCTCAATAGGAGTTTGCATCCTAAATCGTCCGTTCCACGGCTATACCTCCCACGACATCGGGGAGGCCGTGGACTCTTGAGTTTGGAGAGTCTCCATAATAGGATGGTTCTGGATGGAGCCTGTAAGGTCATCAGGAGTTCGGATCCCCTCCTCTGCATGGTCCGAGACAATGAAAATGCAGGGGTAGGAGCCTTTCTGTTTAAGGCAGCACAGAGAGCAGCCGATGAACTTGGTCTCTCCTTCGACGTCGAGCGGGTAAATCGCGACTCTGTCACCGAGTTGGAACCTGCTCGGCGAAAAGCCGAAATTAAAGCTGCAGAACACAACAACTTTCTGCAGCTGCACACGGAAAAGCCAATGCATGGAATTTTCTATAAAAATATAGAAAACCTTGGCTTATCCGAAAGGCTGACCTTTGCCTTCTTAAGGTCAGACGGGCTGAAGTCTGAGACCGAGGGATTCATAATGGCTTGCCAGGATGGTGTATTTAACACCCTCGTCTATCGTAGTCGTGTCATGGGTATAGAGGTCCCTGATGTCAGCTGCAGGGCCTGCCGCAGGGCGCCAGAGACTCTTATGCACTTGCTGTCGGCTTGCCCGACATATGCAGTCTCGGCCTATATCCAAAGGCACGACGGAGCATTACGAGTGCTTTATTACCATTTAAGGCACTCGTATGGGATAGACGAAACACCAGTGCTGCCTTACGCTCCGGGGAATATTGAGTCCGTTGTGGGAAATGAGAAGTGTCTAATTTATTGGAACTACTCTTTTCCCACCGTCAGGCAAATACAAGCCAACAAGCCTGACGTAGTGCTCCTCGACCATCAACTCAAGACAATGTTCGTCGTGGAGTTCTCGGCTCCCGCGGAGAACAACATTGTCTTGAAGGAGGAGGAAAAACGGACAAAATATCGAGATCTGCTCTTCAAACTCCGCAGACTCTATCCAGACCATACTGTTAAGATAGTGGTACTGATTATAGGAGCCCTCGGTGGAACGAGACACACACTGCTTTCGGAACTCAAGATCATACCAGCATGCCGAAATTCGGCAGAGATCTTAGCCGGCAGAATGCAGAAGGCCGTCATTCTCGGTTCATTACGTCTGCTCAGGGCACAAAAAAAAAATAATAATAATAATACATAATTAAAAACTTATTTTTCCTCGGTCGGATAGTATTTTTCCACTCGACCCTTTACAAGACTTCCAAGGAACTTCAAAATTAAATAAAAGTATTCGTTGTTATATGATGGTTGTACAAAAAACACAGAGACCTAAATTCAGGAGCTGGCTGCTTACCATAACCATAAAAAAGTTGGGTTAACTAGGGCTTGCAGCGATATAAATATTCCCTATTTAAGATAATCACCCCCACGTTAACAATAGTTAACCATCATCCAAATATACAGGAGTCTTTGAAATACTCACATCTTCGTGATATACGTAAAAGTATTTATTTATTAAAATACCCGAGAAAATAAATTTCATATTGCAAACAATTACCAAGTACGCCTATGGTACTCTTTTTGTGTGGTGGTCTTCTGCATCTGAGTTTGATCTTATTCCGCATCCTTACTGCACCAGTGCCAAAAGTAAAAATGCATCAGGTAAGCAGTAGTCAAAAGTGTAGTGTTTACTGCTGTTAAACTCGCCAGGCGTTCGTAGTAATAGTGAATTATTGTGTTTTCATGTTTTTAACAATTCATTTTGCAAACATTGAGTACATAAATACTATGTATGGTGCGACTGGGGAAAATATGTTAGCCTCATATACTTTACCATCAAAGGTTTCCTAATGTGCTTGTCCCTAGTGAACGAACCTTTGTTTCGGCCATGCAACTTTTAAGAGATTATATATATTTTCAATCGAGAGCTATATCGTTTATTTAAATAAATACAACATCAACTTTGTGTGAGTTCATTTTTAGTTTTATCGACAATTTAATAAATTTGCACAGACTTGGCAACCCTATAATAAAAGTGAGTAACCTACGTTGTGGGCATTGAGATTAGGAGGATAAAGGTTAGTGTTGAAGTTCGTGATCGTCGCAAGAAAGAATATTGTAGGACACTTGGTTCAATGTATAAAAAGTTTTATTTCAACTAATAACAATTGAGGATAATAACTGATTTACGTACTCTAATTCTTAATTATAATAGTAACAGAAACAAATGACTAATTCCGGAACAATGATATTAGAAATTATCCTTCTATTGTTGAATGAAAGCATTCAACAATAGAATACTTCCCCTCAAAATAAGGACATTTTCTCAAGTCGAATTTGTATTACCAGTACCAATCCAACTTCGGCATTTTTCTAGTTTAGGCTTAGTCATTGCTTTGGTAAGGGCATCTGCAGGCATGTCTTCAGTAGCAATGAAATTTACTGAAATTCTTTCGTTTTCCAACGCCTCTCGGATGAAGTGATGCCTGACATCTATATGTTTGGTTCGGGCATGGTAAACAGGATTCTTTGAAAGTTTTCGAGCTCCCTGATTGTCGTTAAATATTTTAACGTTTCCAAGTTCCTCGAATCCTATTCCTGTTAGAAATCTTTGGAGTAAAATAGCTTATTTCGCAGCTTCTGTTAATCCCATGTACTCCGCTTCGGTCGATGGTAGTGCGACCGTTCTTTGTTTTCTCGATTCCCAGCTGATAGCTCCTCCACTCAATACGAATACGTATCCTGTATAAGAACGTCCGTCTATTATACAGTTAGCAAAATCAGCATCTACGAATTCTTTCAGGTTCTCATTGTTCTTTCTGTAGATTATTCCGAGATTGGAAGTTCCTTTAAGATGCCGTATAACACGTTTTGCTGCCTTCCAATGCTCGTTTCCGTAGCATGAATTAAACTGGCTCAGATAACTTACTGCATGTGCTATATCTGGTCGAGTAGCTACTGCCAAATACATTAGTGCTCCAACTAATTCTCTAAACGGTATATTCTTCGCGTTATTTGCCGATGTGGTGTCCTGTTTTCTTAGTTTAATCCCAGGATCCATCGGCGTTGATACTGGTTTACAGTCATTCATTCCAAATTTCTTTAAAATATCTTCAATATATCTTTTTGAGACATGGCATACCCTCCCTCAGTTTGCTGGAATTCTATTCCTAGGCAATAATTTATTTCTCCCAAATATCTTATCTCAAACTTTTGGCTAAGACTTTTCTTAAATTTATTAATGCAGGATATATTTTTACATGCAATGATAACGTCATTGACGTAAATAGAAACTATTAATATGTCTTCCCCTTCTTTTGTTATATACACAAGGATCTGCAGTAGTCGGTTTTAGTCCCAATAATTTTAACCTAGTATCAAACTGCTTATGTCATTGGCGTCCAGCTTGTTTCAATCCATAGAGGGATCTCTTTAATCGACATACTTTATCCCCCCCTCGAAGGTGACGTAGCATTGCAGTTGCTTTGCTTCTAATGGCTTCTTGTTCATTATCGTTGGCTAATATTGCTTCCAATGGTTCTTTTAACATCTTTGAAGTTTCCATGTATATCTCCTCTTCTATAATGCCGTTTAGATATGCCGTCATGTCTAGTTAATGAATTTTCATTTTAAAATGCGCGGCCAATGCAGTGATCAATTGTATCGATCCCAAACGAGCAACTGGCGCGTATGTATCATGAAAATTAATTCCTGGTTTCTGCGTGAAACCTTTAGCAACTATTCTCACTTTTCGTCTTTCGAGTGTACCATCAGTCTTATGTTTGTTCCTCAACACAATTCGACAGCCAATTACATCGCGATTTTTAAATTCAAAAGGTAGAATTGGTTTATTCATTTTCCTTCAAGTTGACGAAATTTTTCCCAGCATTTCATACAGAAAATTAAAAAAAAAGTTCACCTCATTTTAACTCTCAAAAATAATAACCATAAAAACATTTACCAAGAATGTATAAAAAAATTAAAAAACCGACATGTACATATCTTTTTATTCCAGTTGGAATATTATTAGCATGAAACAAATCATTTTGACATAACTAATGTGCATTATGGACAACAAATAAATATTGGTTTAGTCATAATAATTATGATTAAGCACATATTTATATAATAACACTTTAGTGGACAGGTGGTTAAAAATTAACTGCAAAGGACAAGCATGTCATGTCTTAATTTGAAAGTCATAACCACAAGAGAACGAAAATATGTTGGGTTGGCGATGAGAATACAGGATGATTAAAAAACAACACACTGACTAATATAATCGTTAAAATATTGATACAATTTATTTGGTGTATGTAAATAAAAAAAAATCCCGGATGTAATGAAGGTTTATGATAGGGAAATTTTAGTTTCAATTAAATTCTACTTGTGTTAGTTACAACACAATATTTTAAGATCGCCTTGACTACCGAACAATACCTATCAATTCAACGTTTACGTTTACTTTAAGTGGTAATAAATTAAACTAGTAGAAGTATTGATCCAATTTATTTAAATCCACTTTATTTACACACCTGGGTATTGTGAATTTATTGAAATTGACTTCTATTATTAACCCGTGAAGAATTGAATAAGTGTTGGTAATTTAAATTGGTAATGAAACACTCATGATCATATTATTAACAGATCGATGACTGCCCATTAAAAAAAATGTATACAGCTGATTAGTGTTACAAATTTTATTGAGATAAATGTTTAAATTACTTAAACTGCCTCCAAAAAGTTAGAAGTAACATATCAAAACAACGTATCATAATATTTTCTTATTCTGTTTTGATATTTTATTTTTAATAAAAAGAGGTTCCTGAAATGTGAGTAGTAAATGTTTGTTCTTTTTACGTCATATCAGATTTTGAAAGTTGCGTGTCTCCCTCCTGCATAAGTGACAGCCTAGCAACGTCTTTGCATGCTTTCTATATACCGTGCGTGTAATTGCCCATTAGGCATGTACATTCACATAGCGCGAGAGATATGACAACACTGCGCAGTAAATTCGTCCGTCAGCGGAGTATCCCAGCTCTCAGTAATTTCATTTCAGCCAGCTGGCACCCGCGATGTTTTAATTCTCACTCCCTATGCCTAGCCCGCCACTACACATACGGTATAAGTCTTATAAGTCCCGAGGATTTGAGTCTCAAAGGGAAAAAAAGGCAATATCTTAACATGGGAGGTTTCCGGTCTTGGGGTCTAGTCATTCCGTCTTTTTTGCAGTACGCCTTCATGAATTTTAAACTGGATTAATGTCAGGAGATATAGTACGAAGTACGAAGTATCTCTACGAAGTATAAGTGCATAAACTGGTCCCGTTTTAAATGGCAACGTCTATATTTGTATATTCATAAAGCACATGATTTTATGAAATAATCAATATTAGTATTAATCAGTTATTTAAGAATTAAAAACATATTTACAATCTCAGTCGTCGTCTTCACTGCTGTCGTCATCAGTTGATATTCCAATGTCCAAATCAGTGATTTGTTCATAGATGAAACAGTCTTGTATTTTGCATGTTTGTACATATGAGAACACTCCATACAAGAGCCTGGTAGTTTGTTCTTTTTCTTACATTTGTACGGCGTGTTGCGACATGGAGGAAGGCTATGAAATCTCACTGATCACTTTTTAGCGAAATTCATTAATGTCAGTGACTTTTGATTTGTATAGTAAATCTAACAAATAAAAATGTTTGTTTGCCCCTTCTGGCACGTCAGCTTGAGTATCAAGGGTACTTAGATCTACTTTGCGAAACTACTTCTAGTCCAGTCAACGAGAGAGTTGTAGAGGAGGATAGGAGAATTTTCCTCTTGAGGAATATGTTGGGGGTAGTTAGGAGGTAAACATACTAAAAGTCCCAGCCTCTAGCCCCGTCGAATCGGGGGGGGGAGGTTCCTCTTCTCTTTTCGATTCGTCGCTTGTAACTAAATGATGCGTCGTACGGAAAAAGGTAATCTATGAAAAAATAAACATAATTAAATTTCCTACAGGAATGTCTATATTCATTTTCTTCATATGTGTTATAATTTACGAGATATTCGTCAGACAAAATAGATAATTAATAAATAAATTAATTAGGTAACTTGAATATTTCTATCAAATCGGTTTACCTCGGTCTCCAAAAAATCACAGTCACAAAACATTCTTTGTTTTGCAACCCTCGACTTATTTACTAACGTAATATTTTGTCGAAATCTATACGTTTCCTTAAATATACAGTGTGACTCTCTTAAAATAAAGACACTCTTAAAACTTTTTTATTTTGTTTCCGATTTAAATCAGATTTTACTGGAGTATAGAACAAATTAGGATCTATTTATGACCAGAAAAAACATTCGCCTGCTACAAAGCCAAAGCCACTTGCGGTAACAGAATATGCTTATGAAGTCTGTTTTCTCAGTTTTGGTATAAAAAAAATTAATATGTAACGTAACCAAACGCATTTTCAATTGACTTCAATATCAATTCTAGGTAATAGGGTGCAATGGGTGATTGAATTAAATTTTATTTCACAATTTTTTTTTATTTTTGAAGACGATTTTTCGCATTTTTTGTTTGCAATACTTGTAAATCTTTAAAAGCAGTTTATATCTGCATTTCAAGGGTAATAATAGTTAGGATATTAAATTTTCTGCTGTAAAAAGTTGGTATTACTCATTTACCAAACGGAATTATAAATGGTACAAAATGAAAAAATAATGTAGTCGAAATAGAATTGCATCATATCCTTTTAACAATTTAGCGCGTGTGTCAAAATAATTTTAAATATTTTATGGCTCATTTCCTTTACAGTGACATTACAAATTGAAATACTAACGCTATAAATTTTCGTTGGAGGTTAATTCAACAACATTTTTCATCCAATTCTTCACTCACTTGATATTTAACTACAGTTAGGTCGAATTAGTTTGAGCTACAGGAGCTCAGAACGACAAACCACAGTAAGCTTCCTTCGCCTGTGGCAAGGTAAGACGCGAGAACAACTACGCCACCGGAGAGTATCACATTCCTTCGTTTCTCGTTGATGAACTTCTACTCTTCGAGCGTCTGTCCCATTCGCTTATTAAGAGTTTGAGCCTCAATTAAGGGGCCTCATCTCATTATGCATATACCGTAGAAAACGATTAACAGTTTTTTTTAATAATATCTCTGTTCCTGTAGTTAGTTCTTTGATGGGCGCTCTTGAAGACCTGCAAGATAATAAAAAAATTACTCATCATATTTTTATTACTTCTCTGTTAGATTGCATTTATTTGTTGTTGTAAATCACTTTTTATAAATCCTGATGTTTGTCTAGTGGACTTAGAATATAATAGGATATGTTTATTTTCCAACAATTTCAATCTAATTGTACAATTCGATATATTAAAATTTTTTCAAAGTAAATTAACAAGTATGTGTAAAATAAACATTGTTTTGCAGGTAAATATAGTAGATGATGTGTTATAATATTTTTATGCTTTTTGGATCGTCGTCACTGAACTTTTGATAATCACTTTGAAATTGTAGAAATTGTGGATAATGTATTTGCCTTATATTTGGACTGATTTCATTAAATACCAAGCAATTTTTGTTTTCTTTTTCCTTTTAGAATTTTCTACCACATATGTATCTCCATTAAAAATAATGTCCAAGAAATCTACAAAACAATACGTTTCTTGAACCAAATAAGCAGTACGAATTACAAATCTTTTATGAATCTGAAAAATATTTAAAATGAATTCTCCTTTCACACACGTCTAATAGATCGAAAACACGAAAATGAGAAGTAATATGACCATATTGGGATATAGTTGTAAAATATCGTACACAGCAATTTTAAACGGTATTTGTCTTTATATGAAAGACAGGTGCTGTAACAATATCTGCTTAATTTAAGTCCGATAAAACCATGTTTCTGAAAGCAATTAGTATTTTTATCCAGATATTTTTAAACTCTGTTTTAAACAATAAAATGCTTTTTACAAATGGTATTAACACGGGCAGAAAAGCTTGGTAAAGTACCAAAATTAACACCACTGTTGCGAAGTTAAAAAAACCATGGTTTTGACTTTTGTTAGCATTTAGTACAAGCGTATTTTGGATTGTCCATTCTTATATACGACTTAAATCTTATTGACATAGAAGGAAAACTATACATCAGCATATATTAGCAGATATCTGCATCTGCATCAATTATATTATAATTATATTGAAAAGTAGTAATCCTAGGATATGTCCTTGTGGAACACTGAATAAACTTTTGTGATATCGAGTTTCCTATATTCACACTAGTAAACTGTTGTCTGACATTGAGATAATTTTGAAACCAGTGGAAATTATTTCTAGATAACGCATGAAGCATAATTCAAACATCTGCGCTTCTTCATGTAAAAATGGAAGAATCTGAGACAGTAAGTACATAGTTCTCTGACGTAGAACGAGCTCAGCTTTCGATGATATCACCCAGTTCCTTTTGGCTTTTCCTTTTTACTAGTAATGTGCTGAAAAACCTGAAAAGCTCTTTTTAGTTTCCATCTACTCTTAAAAATGACTGCTACAGGCAAGGAAGAGGGGCTAAGAGGGGTGCCTTTATATTAGGCTTTTGTATCCCGCACCTGTTGGGTATATACCTTGATATTATACATCCTTCCATCATAGCTTGCTTGCTAACATATGAAGGTAATCATATTCCACTTTCACTGCGCAATTTTCTATATAATTATGGTTAGGAGTACAAAAGAAAATTATTTTTTTATAATAACAACAGTTTCCTCATAATAAACCGGTTATGATATAATTGTAAAAAACCGTTTTCGAAGGCCATTTTTTAAGACAGCTGACGTAAATTAACTTTTTTAGAGTGGCGTTATATTCCATTATATCCACCAAAAGAACCTGTACCAGTGTGCCAAATTCCATGTCAATATAAAAAGTGAACGATTGTTACGCTTAGCAGCTCCACTAAACATAGCGATGATTTAAAATGTTTGTGCTATTTCTTTTTTATTATAAAGGATCTTCAAATATAAAGTATTGGTTGTCACTAGAATGAAAACAAACGGAATAGTTTCTCTATTTTATTTATTTTATTTTATATATTAATTTTGATTTCTTCCAACTAATTATTTCTGATCACGATATTTTATTATTCCAAGGATGCAAAGATTTTACCTGCTACTAGAATGAAAACAAACTGATTAGTTCTACCTTTGGCCTGCTATATTTTATTATTACATGCATATTTATTTTTAAACAAATAAAAGGAAAATAATTAATTTTATATAAAGTGCAGTTTTTAAGTTCCTTTTATGAAAGTAATATTGGTTAAATTTTCTGACAAGTGTTTTTCCTCGACCTGGTTGGCTGCTGAATAACTAATACTCTTCATTGAATGCCAATTAGTATATTTGTTTAATGTTTATATAACTAACCACCGTTATTCTTCTTAGAATCCGCTGAATTCTTCATGCTATTCGAAGTTATTTTGATTTCAAGGAATTACTTTCGATATTATGCAAAAGTGGGTAATAAAAAAGTACCTCGTTATTGTTCTGATTCTTCTTCATCTCGTCGATTTTGACGTTTCCGGTTTATAGTTACGTTTAATTTGGATTATATTGAAGAAAAAACAATTATAATTTGATTTGTAATACCACATGATTGCCATTGGCGATAGAATAATAACAATTGATCCCATCTTGTGCTTTCTTCAAATGAGTATAAAATAATACTAAATCAAAGAAAAATAAATATATATAAAAAAAAAAGTAATGTGAATGTTTCATGTTATATTTTTCGAGCACATATTAATATCTTTTACATGAATCTATTTTTTTACTTGGTTTCTTAGTTACATTAGAATCTAGTACAGCTGAAAAAACAATTGATGACATCAAAAATGAAGATCTATCTAGTATATTAATTTAAATTATGACTGAATATAAAGAACACTCTCTGAATTTACATATTTATAGAAGAAAGTTCTTCAAAATCAATATCTCATTCTATTTCTTCTAATTGTCTCAGTACCTGGATCCTTATTGCAATATTGCTCTTCGACTGTTAGGTTTCTTCAGGATGATAGAAATACTTTTTAAAACATTAAAACAATGAAGTAATAATTTTTTCTATAAAAAGTATTCTGAAAAATTTAACTAGGGCAAAAATAATATTGTTTATTGTGCTTTAAAAAATTGTAGAGAAGTATTTTATAAATATATTCGTTTTAGAGCTTTTTATTTTTGAGCTAGTGTGACTAGGTTGTCAGAAAAATACAGAGATTAGAATATTCTGCTCAGTGATCACAAAGTTACACAATGAAATAATTTATTACTCTTTCTAGAGAAATTATTATTAATTTACTAATTTAATTATGCTCCTAAGGTTTTTTATAGTTCAATTAATCTCTCATCTGGTTGGCTGACCAGCTAATGAACAACTTTGCTTTAAAACAAACGCATCTTATATGCGAAATTTACCAAACAAGCGAAGGTCATCTACAGTTTCTCAGAGAAAATAAACATCAACAATCACTCTTGCTTGTAAAATTACATACATTACACTAGGTTAAGCAGATTGAGATTGCCACGGCCGTTTTTTGCAAGTGCACGCATATTTCACATGTGTAATTACTTTGGCGGAGAGTTTGTCGTATAATAAAGACTGTGATACCATCAGTACATTACATTTAAGTGTAAGAAGAAAGAAGGTAGTCTTCAGAATCTTAATCTAACTGCATATCGTGACGGACGGGAAGAAAGAAACCTTATTCGAATGCACAACAGTCTAAGGGAGCGGCTCGCAGGCTTGAGACCAAGAAACTACAACACAGAACTCAGTATTGGAATCAAGAGGGCGTGTAGGATGAGTTCCAAGAAGTTAGACACGGACTTAGTCGGTCGAGTTACTCAATAAATACCCTTCTACCCTGCCCTTCTGGGGGAGATCGGAGTGAAAACTAATACATTTCTGACGCTAATGAACACAGAAAAGTAGACATATTAATATAAATGCTTGTGGATATTTTTCATATAAAGGAATGCAGCAGATTATTTAATTATGTTGGCTATATTCTGTGCATGCTTTGAAAGTAATTGAATTGAACACAATAACAACTTTTTCAGAACAAATTATACATTTTGATTGCTAAGTAGGTCCAATTGAATTATGTTAAATTTGGCACAGTTGAACGAAGCAAATTATTTGTCATACAAAATGAAAGCCATATAGAGCTCGTTATAAGACAATCCTGAAACCACCGTGTATCAAATTTCATGTAAATCTACAAAATATTACAGTTATGGCGGACATATTGGATTTGCTAAATTTATAGATATTAATTTAATGCATTTGGCATAAAAGGCGAAGTTAAATCTGTAATAGGATTATAGATTTGTTCTACCACTTAACCTATATCGTACCATGTGCTACTTACTACGCTAATAATATTTTTTGGGGCTCGAGAAAAAGTAAAAAAGAAGAGTAAACAAAAAACAATAATTAAATAGACAAATAGATTTAAAAATATAGAGACTAAGGGCTAACTTTGTTGCATTGCTGACTAAATCAAACTTCTTTATAATTTGATTTAAACTGACTCAAACTCATTTGTTTCAAGTAGCTTGGATGACTATTGTAAATATTGCATATCTGATAACTGAAGAACCTTTTAAAATATTTATGATGAAGAATAGGTGCTGTTAATAAATATTTGAACCTTATATTGATAGTGCGAACGTCTGTTCTAAATTGTATTTTTAACCCCCGACCCAATAAGAGTATGTTTGTATGTCTGTTTGTTTGTCTGTCTGTCTGTAGCTTCATATCTCTTCAACGGGTGATCCGATTTTGATCATTTTTTTTTATTTGAAAGAGTATTTTGTCGGGAAGGTTTTAGGACATATTAGATTTTGATGTTTGGTCGCCATCTTTAATTCGCCATGTTGAACTTCTCTAGAAATTGTCCGATTGAAGTAAAATTGAAAGTGTGCAGACAATTATGGTAGCCGAACATGTTTTAGGCCTCATTTTGATTCCGTCATATGAAACTGGTACGATTAGATATATTGATCGAGGGTTTTTAAAAATTTTCAATTTTACTTGTGTTATACAGGTAATAAGGTATTTTCACACAATAATTCTATGATATAGACATATATGCTGAGTGTAAAATTCTACGACGTTCCATATTTAACCATCCCGTTTCAATTAGTTTGTAGATTATTCTCTCATGCCAGCAAATTTTTAGATGCAGGGATGAATTTTAAGTTCTTTGTATTATGTATTTAATACAATACAGTATAGGAAATCTGCACATCTAACAACACTAATCTCTGACGCAACATAAATTTAGTTTGCCTTAAGTTTGCCATACCTTGCCTGTTACCATCAATTAACTTTATTGTTGCACTACTAATGTGTGTTTTAAACCTGAGATCTCTGTCGATTACAACTCCCAAATTTTTTGCTTCCTATACTACAAAAATTTTGTTTCAGTCTATAATTATATTGACGTTTTGCTTTAGAGTATTTCGAGCGTTCTTAGGACCAAATGTAATAATATTAGATTTACTCTGATTTTTAATCAAGCGGTGATCCCTGGCTAAGGCAACAAACTTATTGAGGGCACTATGATTAATTTGGTAGCAGACTCTATCCACCTCATAAGATTTAAATGAAATATAAAGTTGGGTGCCATCGAGATATAAGTAGTGTACATAATAATGAAACTATTTAATTAATTGGCTAGTGTATAGCAACGGGCCCAGAATGGCACCTTGAGGCACACCAGACTTTATAGTTATGTAATTTGATTCTTTATTTTGAATTACAACTTTTTGCTGCCTGTTTTCAATATAATTCTGAATACGTTTAACCGCACTCTCTGTTAGTCCTGAATATTTTAATATAGAAAATAAAATTCCAAAATTTAGGCCATCAAAGTTCTTACTAAAATCCAATACGATCAGGATTGTGCATAAACCCTGACCTGTCGCTCTCACTATGTCATAGGCGATATGGGGAAGTGCTGTAGTTCAGCTATGCCCTGAATGATCAAGATTGCGCATAAACCCTGACCTGTCGCTCTCACTATGACATAGGCGATATGGGGAAGTGCTGTAGTATAGGCATGCCCTGGCCTAAACCCAGACTATGCTAGAGGTAGTAATGACACTTCAGAAATATACTCCCTAATTTGAGTTTCTATTATTTTTTCAAGTATTTTTGACAAGGTAAGAAGTACACTGATAGCCCGAAGATCCTCTAATTTCTCTGGATTTGGCTTCGTGGGCAACGCGGTTGTCATAGCGCTTTTTCATACAGTTGGAGAAACGCTATCAAGCAGACATATGTTCACTATATAAGAATTTACTACTAAATAATCTTGTTTCCACTTTTTGCTCACCTTATACTAGACATATTGATGGAACTATTATGGGATCACCAAATTGCCATACCTTGCAGTTTATGAGAGATTTTATAGGAATCGTTTATCTACTGATACTGTCAACAAGAGCTCCAAGCTATTGGCGAATCCGCGTCACGCCCCTGGTGTTAAGCCAATGAAAGAAAGCAAGAAGGCAAGAAAGCAAACATCTAAACATTAGTTCTATTCTATTTTGCTACCATCACTGACATAAAAAATATAATGGTACTATTGGAAGATCAGCCTTGGTACCTTAAGGAACTAAACCATGTACTCTCATCCAATTACTGAACAGCCTAAATTACAACGATCATACCACAAATACATGATTTATAATAAATACAAATATTTATAACTCATAACATTACCACCTAAACAACGTCTAGCTTCTAGAGCACGTTACTTCCTTATGCTAAAGCAACCCAGGACAAGCATCAAGTTGATGAAAACCCCGAGCTTCGCCACAGACTTTCACGGTGACGTCGGTGACTTAATGATGGGGATAGAATGTATTCGAACTTACTTTCATATGCCAAAGTTGTATTTTGAAGGATATTATTGGTAATAAGGTTCAGTTACCTGGGCGGAGGTGAGTTTTTATAATTTTTAGCTTCTTTGAGGGTGGTTCATTTTTTTTTAATTCACACATTTTAGTGGAAAGAAATATCCGTCATTTTTAAGCTTTACCGTCAGGCTCATTATCAAAGAATCCTAAAATGTCCATGTATCAAATTTCATATAAATCTGCAAAAATATTGAAATTATGGCACCCTTATTGAATTCCATTTTGAATTCTTAACTTTTGGCATCAAATTGGCTACTCCTGAAACACCTAACTAACAATAATGCCATTCCGAGGGAATGTTATATCACAAAATTAAATTTGTTATCACTAACAAATCTTATTTCCAATTTTTGGTCGCCTTACTCTAGACGTAGATTGATGAAATTATTATAGCATCATTGTCGAGCCATGGCTTCCAGTTTGAGAACTATTTCATAGAAATCGTTTAAGTAAATCCAGAGTAATGATTGAAGAAATATAAAAATTTGAATTGAGAAACTCCTTTGTTTAATTGTGTGAAGGTGATTGAAAAATGCTTAACTAATAGGGATAAATTGTACAAAAATATATACCCAAATTAACCCTAACTCACTTACCCACAATTCCCACGTTTATATTATTATGTAAAACATTGTTTACCATATGAAATATGGCTTACTCGATTGCGGCTGTCACAACTGACTACTTGTTGAGCAATTCAAACGAAAACCAATTCACAATGGCCTTCTTTTGAATTTTTCTTACTTAGATTTATTGCTCGTGATCATATTCTTGTAATTATGTAATGTCTCTTTCCAATCAAATAAACTTCCTCCCACGAGAGTGTTTTGTATTTCTACTTAAATTTATTTGATTGAAAATAGTTCCTTGACATAATGTGGTCGCCACATGTATACATGACAAGCCCTAGCCTAGAGGGGCTAGTCACCATCTAGTCATTTATATGAAATAAAAAATACGTGATGTAATAAAGTCATCACGATGAAAATAAACTCTTTAAACAATAATTATGCACTAAACATGCGTTTTATTCTCCTGTAACATAGAGATTACAGACCAGGATTCTTTTTTTTATAAAACTTTACAAATGCACAGTGTGTGAGGAAAAGGCGAGTGGTCAGTGCAATTTCAGTGTAGTTCAGATTTTTTTACGCACTTTCCAATACTTAAAAGTGTATCATCTCTTTTGTGATCAGTTCCCATGTGTTAGTGGTAACTTCCAACTTTAACAACCGAACATACTTTCAGAGCTGCACATTTTGTGAATAATTGTAGTTAAAAAAGTGTGCGACAAACTTTAGCAAGATTTTGGTAATAAAAAAAAGTTCATATTAATGTTCATTGTTCATTCATCCATCATTAATGTGTTGCAAGTGGTCAAGTAATGCCAGTACAACATGAGAATTGTATTGACGGAATTTTCCAAATCGTCACCTTCCCTGTAAACAAACGATTTCCATCGGCAGTTCTTTTAAAGTAAGAAGAGATAATTGTGGGAGATACCATATTGACAGAAATGATCAAACAGAAGAAAGACAGTGTAGCTACTAAATCGGCACAGGTACAAGAAACAGCAACAGCAGTAGGAAGCTTCTCAAAGACCACAATGTGGGAAATACTGCATCAGCAGTTAATTATCCATATCATTTACAAAGAGTTCAAGCACCAAAACCTGACGATCGGCAACCAAAATTAATATTTTGTCAATGGATTATTGCGAAAATGAGAATAGATAATTTATTTCTTAAATCTGGTTATGATGAAGCAGGAAGGAATCATAAATTTTCACAACAACCATGTGTGGAAGGATGTAAACCCACGTGCAATTTTTCAATCCAGGCATCGCGAAAGAATGTCCATAAATATGTGGGCAGACATTATAGGGAATAATTTAGTAGATCCGCCTGTTTGAATGAGCAAAATGATTTGCTCTTTCTGCAAAATGCGTTAGAAGATTTTCTGGACGATGTATCTGCTGAAACAAAATTTATGTGGTTTATGCATGACGGTGCTCCACCTCATTTCAGTGTTACTGTTCGACAGAATTTGACTGAAACATATCGCTGTAGGTGGATAGGAAGAGAAGGGCCAATAGTGTCGTCTGCTCGTTCACCAGATATAAATTCATTGGATTATTTTCTTTGGAGTTATTTAAATTCAATTGTTTACGCCGCATTTGTAGAGAAAATTGTCGAATTGAAACAACGTAAATGGATATGAAACAGTTAGAAACATAACGGGATTGCTCGAAGAGCAAGAGATCAATGAGAACCCGTGTCAATCGTTGTACTGAAATGAATTGTGGCCATTTCGAAAATGTACTTTGTTTTTTTATAATTATTTCCTCTTTGTAAGTACCCTACTATAAAAATAAAATAAATAATTTACCTTTATTAATTTTCTTGCGTAACTATATTCTCTTTCGAAAATAGTATATGCACAGGTATTATTCCACTATTTTCAATGCGTTTGGCTGAAAAAAATTGATAATGTTAATTCTATTAGAGTATCATTAAAAATGAATTCATAACCATTTGATTACAACTTGAAAAAAGCCTTCTACGAGATGTTTTATTCAAATCGTATTTTTAACGGTTTCGTATACTCATTAAAACAGTATTTCCAGTGAAGTCAAGTATCTAGGAGTAATCCTGGACCAAAAACTTACCTGGAACTCACACTTAGAAAGGACACTTACCAATGGAACAACGGCTACTTGGACATGCCGTAGGCTGTTTGGTAAGACTTGAGGTCTGAAGCCGAAAATGATACATTGGTCCTACCTTTCTGTTGTGAGATCCATGGTTACTTACGCATCATGTGTATGGTGCCCAAAAACAAGAGAAAATAGCACAAGGAAAGTTGCAGAAATTGCAACGCCTTTCCTGTCTAGGGACTACAGGAGCAATGCGCTCCTGTCCCACAGCAACTATGGAGGCAATGCTAGACTTACTTCCTCTGCATTTGCATGTAAGGAAGGAGACAGCACTTAGTGCCCTAAGGCTGCATCAGGCACTTAAATTCAGACCAGTCGACCTGGTTGGTCACTTAAGGATTCTGGAACTAATCCAATTCGAATCCATGACCAAACCCACTGACTCAACGCTAATCAAGCATGACTTTGACTGCCCGTTTGATGTGCTGATTGAAAGCGAGCAGGGTCGAGGAGAAAGAGTCACACATCTGGTACACTAATGGATCCAAGATGGACGATGGTGGGGGCGTAGCAGGGCCTAAATGCAAGCTATCTAAAGCCCTTGGTAACACCCCAACCATCTTCCAGTTCCAGACAGAAATGCTATAGATCAATGTGCCCAGGTATGCCTAAACAGAGGCACTCAAAGGGCAAAGATCTATATACTTTCAGGTAGCCAGGCAGCATTAAAAGCTTTCAGGTCCTATATCTTCGAGTCAAAAATTGCCTGGGAATGCAGACAATTCCTGAATCAGCTGGCAAAATACAACAAGGTTACCTTGATGTGGATGCCAGGGCATGAGAGAATAGAAGGCAACGAATTGGCCGATAGCCTCATAAGAAAAGGGGCTGAACCCCCATTTTTTGGACCCGAACCGTTCTGTGGCTTATCTAAGGGATACATAACGGGAAGGTCCTAAAATGGGAAGAGGAACAAAAGAAGTCCTACTGGAGGAATACTCCAGGCCAAAGACAAGCGAAAAGGTTTATAACCTATTCAACATAGAATGCCACAAGGCTTCTCGAAGGCTGATTACAGGCCTTTTAACTGGCCATTGCCCCTTGAGATATCATCTCAAAAATATGGGCATGGCAGAAGATGACAAATGCAGATACTGTGAAGCTGCACCTGAGACTGCGGAACATATACCTTGTGAATGCAAAGTACTAATCCGCATTACGCTAAAGTACCTAGAACAGACGGAATTAACGCTTGAAGACATAGGGAAATTAGCTCCCAGGAAAATCACAAGCTTTGCAAAAAGTCATGGAATCCTTGGCAACAACTAGTAAGTAGGGTAACTCACAAAAGACCTTTTAGGTCGAAGCGAAGAAAGGCCAACTCAGGGCCAAGCCTTAAACAATCTACAATCTACATTTCTCGCAAACGCTTGATCCTATGACTAAAATGAAACAGGACCTCTTGTGTGTATTTTTAAGCAGTGAATTATATTCCTGTACCAAATTGAAAAAAAGAGAATAAAAAACTAATGTAAAATATCGATAGTCCCACTCAGTGCCCCCTAGTTTTTTTTAAATAATGCGAAAATATAGCTTGTATTACTATCAGTACGTGTACAAAGTTGCATCACTGTAAATCAAGGATTTCCGAGATAATAAATAAAAATCAGTCTTGCAGTACCACCTTATAAAGGCCGTAGCTCTTTTATGAAGCATTTGTGGACATATATTTATATGAACTTTTTTTCATATTTTCCGCACCAGAAGTCTGTAGTCGCTATTTCTGGACACCCTGTATTTATGCATAGGTAGACTGCAAACTGAAAGCTTTACAAAGATAATTGAATAAAATAGTTGAACATCGAAATCAATTTTGAAACTCAATGTGAAAAAGCTACTCTTTGCAATTTAAAAGAAGACGCGCGGTCAGCGTCCTTGTTTTATTCTGGTTGAGTTCTCCTCGCCGTCTCGCTTGGCAGATCTTTTCATATCACCACTATTTCATGTCACTTATGGAGAGTTTTCTACATAAAACTTTGATTCGCAGTTTTTAAAAGTGCGCGTAGCAAAGTAAAAACATCTACGTAGATATCCTAGGAAAAATAACGTAAACTGCAAAGATGCAAAGATTTTTTTGCACATTTAATCAAATAAATTAGTAGGAATGCAGATCGACTAAAGGATATACAAAAACGAAAAATTCTTATGTAAAATATTCGGCTAGATTCTTTCCCTAATTCATTCAGTATCTCGTGTGGTGCTAGGAATACTAATCTCGAATTTTATGAATATATTCCTCTATTATTCATCTTGTTCGCTATGTTAAGCAAAATTACTTAACCAAGATATTTTACTTAAGTATAAAAAATGCTGAAACTATTACATGTAGTAGAAAAATACGAAAAAAAACACCGTGAAATATAGTAAGTGATAACTTCTTTATTAAAGGCGGAAGGGTGGTGTAATGAAAAAAGTGAAGTTTAAAGGTCGATGCAGTTTTTTCTTTCTGTTGTCTTTATTTTAATTATGCCTTTTCGGTGCATAAGTTACATTGGATACGAAATAATTGTTACTTCGGAAAGGATTAATTCATGAATACTTTATTAAACTTAGAAAAGTGTTTATATATAAGCATAAAAATATTTTACGGTTTCGCTTATTATATTGACAGAAAATTATTAGTTATGTACTGTGTATATTTCATTTTTTATCCAAGAAATCTGTATAATTCTCTAAAAAAAGTACAGTACTGAGGGTTGGAGTAATAATTTTTTTGCTAATGAGGATTTATTTAATAATAAAGAAAATATATTTAAATAATTTGTTTTAAAAATATATCTTCAGAGGTAAATGGGAATATTAGGAGAGATTAGCATAGGAGGGAGAGGGGAGGTGAATTTTCGTGCATATGTATTTTAATTGCAATGTAACAAAATAAGTCCCAGGACAGTTTATGCTCATATATAAATAATTGTATATTTCATCACCTGTAGAAGACTCGAGAGGTGTAAAAACAAATTTAAACCAATGTTGACATTTTATTAGATACATTTTCATTGATTTTTTACATCGTATTCTTTATTTGAATATAAAATATAAGATAACAATTCAGTAAATATTCAATCTGACAGGAATTATCAATATTGATTCACATTTATCTAAGTATAAAAATATTTATAGAGCAATGCCTAGATAATTGCCATCGTTTCTATTAATAATTTCTACTACGTACAAGTAGCTAAACAATTTCGTAGAGATACAGATTATTATTACACGTATTTGTAATATTTATAATATCCCTACAAGACAATATGTAAAATATCTGGGACTCGAGGGTTTTTCACCAATTTTTCCATATAAATGTATGTCCGATCATTATTTTCTTTTTGGTAGCAGATATATTTTTATAATTTTTGCAATTATATAGGGTGTCCCAAAATTTCGTGACCATATGGCATACCGACACAAAACATATAATCAAGAGCATCTGCTATTGGACTATTATTAGCACGATTTCATTTTTATGTCGAATTTAAATAACAGTAGATGTCAAAGTTTCAGTTAAACTTGTCGCTTTTTTGAAAAGTATTGAGTTCAAAATGCTTTCCTCGGAACAAAAAATATCTTTACTGGAATCATACATTAAAAATGGTTCCGAAGATGAGAATAGTGACTAGTAAGTAGGCATATTCGCACCTTAAGGTCTTAAGAATGCAGCAAATTTACCAGAATTGGAAGGAAAAAATATTGTCGAAGACCAAGTAAAAGAACAGAGAAAGTTGCTCGACAATATTTATGATCCCTCTAAGTCCTTGAGAATGTTCAGCCAACAGATAAATTTGTTTTATGACTCCTATCAAACCATTTTAAAAGGCACGTTCCACTTCAGAAGGAGACTACGACAAGATTGTTGAAATATCAAGATTTGTCAAAGTCGATGTGGAAGAAGACCTTGAAATCACGACACAAATAAAATGAGTATTTATAAAACATCGCTGTGGGGAATTATATATGACTTCCTCTTTTGTAAAATTACTCATATTTTCAAAACTGTTAATCTAATAGGCACCAATGTCGATAAGTTCCGAGTCTTTATTCAGACGAGCACTAAAAAAAATCAGAATCAAGAATTTTTTTGTGGAAGTTATCATGAACGAAAGAAACACACACAGCCTTAGTGGGGGCCAAGAGTAAAACCATTTTCCTTAAGTTTTGAGTGTACTACAAACAGCTACTATAGCTTATAAACAAGAAGTACACCGGGTATGGGATTCTATGGGCTTTGTGTTTCCGGGATTACAATTTGCTGGCTCATAATAACTTGTAATTTACTATTAACAATGCAAGAGCTAATATAATAAATAAGAAATGAACGGCAAGTAACATTCTCACATTAGTTAATGATTTTATTTATAATAACTGGATACAAAATATTTTTCAGAAGCAACATATTTCTCGCCTCTGATTATAATGGCATAAACACATCGGTTGCAACTTATTAATAATGCAAATGATTAATTAATGTTAATGTATTATCACATAACATGTTGTTTATTATTACATTTTAATAATTATATCGTAATCTTGATGACGAGAATGCAGATTTTGTATGAGACTTATGCTTATTGGTCGACCTCTTGGAAAACATAAATATTCATAGCTAGCATTACACTGAGTTGATAAATGGCATGGATTTACCTACACCTAGATTATGGTCCCATAATAATAACACCAATACTAATGAACTTGGTCATTGGTCAACTCTAAAAAAAATTAAAATTGTGACCGTCAATATTCTCGGATCATACTTTTAATCTCGCAAAAAAATCAGGAAAATTATTTTTATTTTTTGCCCAGCTTTACGAAGTTAAAAACGATTAATTACTGTTGGTAGTTTTAATGCAGATATTAATTTCGAGCTTCATCCTGCCATCACGGAAATGGTTGATAATAAATCATTATCTTTATTAAATTACAGGCATCTCACGCAAAATGTTAAACTATAATTACCACGAATTCTTAAACACAAACTGATTATCTGTAACTGAGTTGGAGTAGATTTTAACTACGTATCTGGACATACATCTACTTGCAAAACCATTAGGTCTAAAACAACGACATAAAAAATATTATTTTTGGTATTCAGCAGATAACTTTCAAAGAAACCATCTGCTGAATGCTCAAAATAATATTTTTTTAAAAAATGTAAGCAGAAATACAAGATATTTATTTTTAATAACGACATAAAATGTCAATAAAATAAGAAGTAAGACTATTACGAAGTGGATAGCTCTCTAGTAGAGTATGGATGTTTAGTGCCGTTTTTAGCGAGTTAACGAAACTGTAGCAATGGCCTAGACCCGATTGAGTGAAACAACGTGTTGCTATAAGACATCCCTACAATAATAAAGGGAAGCTAATTCGATTAATTCATGGGACACAAAACGTGTATCCTGACATTTCAACGAGAACATGGATGTTCTGGTGCCTGTTTATGCCAACCGAAACTTCATTATTCCTATTCAACTATTAAATGTATAAGAAAAATGCAAAGAAATGACATTTTATAAAAATAAATTTTCTTCCAATTATGTATGTATAACATTCCGATGTAATCAACAGTTCACGAGATACTATTGAAAATAGATGAAAATTGCGTATTTTAGTGACTTTTAATGGCCTTGTAGCACGGGTTGGCGTTATCCGATCGAGTTAAAATTTTATATACTTCATTTTTTAAATAACTGGAACCACTTTAGGAGGTGAGGCCGAAAAACTTGTAAGAAAAAACTATCGATGAAAATTTCGTATTTCAGTGACTTTTAATGGCCTTGAGGCACGGGTTAGCGTTATAAGATCGAGTTAAAATTTTGTATACTTCATTTTTAAAATAATTGGAAAACCTTTAGGGGGTGAGACCGAAAAAAAATCCAATTTCTCAAAATAAGGACCACCCCAATATCCAGAGAAACGATCCGACACATTGACTGAAGGAAGCGATAATATTAACAGTCACAAACTAAAAATAGGGAGACCTTGCCACATGTGGATAACAATGATTGAAAGTATCATGAACAGTCTAGAAAGCATAATGGAAAAGAATGACAAAAAAAAAAGTATACCATAAAGAAATCGCACATGCTCTGTCGGAATCAGAAACGGAAGAAACAGAAGACTCAGAAGAAGTAGAAGTCTAGAAACAAAAACACACATACAAAAAAAGGTTCCTTCACGACACAATGCGCCAACGCCTCTCACATATACCTACATTTCCCATCCCATATTCCGCCACAATGCGTCGTCTGGCCCTCGCTGCTGGCAGCAAGTATGACTGATTAATCTGAGAGTAATAATATCATTTGATTTATATGCATTAATAAAGCTGTAGAGAAGATGCCGCACAGCAATATCTTTATTACACAGGTGAAGATTTAATATAAAAAAAATTACCTCTGAGTGGATTGGACAGAACCTATGGACACTGCCTCTGACTGCCTCTGACGTAGTTTCCGAATGCTGTCACTTGATGTTTGTTTCATCAACTATATCGGCATCATCTCGGTATGATTAAAACTGGTATGATTTTGGTAATCTCCATACATTTAAAATTTTGAAATTCTTCTAGATTATAAAATGATTCAGAAAGTGATACATTTTTTGTTCTAACTTTGTAGCTATTAATAGGGAGATCATTAATTTGTAGCGGCAATTTTTTATAACAATTTATGCCGTTTTTACTTAAATTTAATCTTAAATAGGAAAATCTTTTATCCTTGGCAGCTGGTGTGTTATAAAAGTGAACAGTGTTTTACATTATGTATGGGTCAAGATTCCTTTTAGTATAACCAATACAATCAGTGTTATACAGTGAGGACAATGTTAATGCCTAGTTAAAAATCTACCCTAACCTCTTAATTTCCGATTTGTAATGATACGAAGTACTTTTCTCTTTAGTCTAAATAATCTATCTATATGAGATTAATGACTCCAGCATATGAGACCATAAGTCACATGCACTTGAAACAAGGCATGATGAACTTTTAATGGAATATTTTTATGAACTAAATGTTCTAATGTGTTAATATTATATAAATATGTTTTGGCAATTTAGATGCCATTTTATCGGGATGGCAACCAAACTTAGGTTTAGTATGCATTCAGATTTAAAAAGTGTTTTGCAGGAGTCTCTGAGAGAAGAGTATCCTGACAGTTTTATTTTCATTGAGACTTAATACATATATAGTAAATGAGTTTTGACACCTCTCGACTGCTCATCTATATATTGCTGACCACTTCAATCCTATTATTAGGCGTTAATAAAGTTGTGTTGTCCGAAAGTAACAGGACTTCGATTACTGGCACTTCACTTTTATATCATTAAAACCAGTACTGGCCCAAGAACCGATCCCTGCAGAACGTCACTGTTTACTTCTACAATTTCAGAAGAAAATCTATTAAAATAAGTGTATTGTTTTCGCCAATTATCAAGATACTAAGAAATTAGTAGTATATTTGTATTTCTAAAGTTATATAGTTTTAATTTATCAAGGAACATTATGCGATACGCAGCCGAACGCTTTTAGTAAATCACAGAAAGTATCGCCTACTTATTCGTCATTTTCTTGGCTTTCTACAATATAGTTTAAGAAATTTAAGGAAATACCTCACTTATGTATAGGTATAACCCGTGAGGTTTTAATGCATTCTTAAATTTATAGATTTAAGAACATGTTTTAACAAGAGCTATGAGATATTTGTCTCCACTTTTCGGTATAGTTTTATTATACTATTTCATGTCATCAAATAGTATAACGGGACAAACTTTTTTTATTAAAATGAACGTACAAAAATCTGTTAAAGTGAACTTAAAGATCATTTTCTTTCCCGATGATTTTACCTAAATAGGAAATTGCTTATGCTATGGCATAGACAACGTTATAGGTTCCTATTGGGGGCAATTCCACGGCTAGACCCTTTGGAGCATATCTAAAATAGTATGGTAGAATACTCCCTAAATAGTCCGTATCTGCCATACGCAGGGTTACCAGGCCCAAAATTCTAAAAACCGAACTTTATTTATAAATTTGGCCGGACATTTGGTACAAAGAGCCGAACAGCATTCGTTCGCCATAAAAAAAAAACTAAAACATAAAATCAGTCTTTTAATACTTTTATTAAACTTGATTAATTTTGAAATAAACATTTGTTACATAGGAACAGAAAAAGTCATCGCAAAACAATAAAACGTATCTATAGAAAAGCGACTAAAAACGAAAAAAAAAAAAGGAAAAAATCACGTTTTAGAGCCTTAGGCAAAAGGCCAAACAAAAGCCGGACAGGCCTGACGTTAATTTTTAGGCGGACGAAACGGTAAAAATCCAAACATGTTCGGCTAAAGCCGGATGATGTTTTTTTCCTAGCCATACGGGCTGATCGCCAGAGGCCCGTAAACTATCATGTTTTATTACAATTTTAGAACAAAATACTACTCAGGTTCTTATTAAGAATACAAAATACGGAGATGTACAAGATAATAAAACTACAATATATACTGTTTCTCTCAGATTCGAACTAACTTTAAGTAGGTGATGTATCAGTTTTACTTTAAAATGTTTGTTTTTAAAAGGATTATTACGAAAGGAATTAAAATTGCATTAATGTGTTGCTAACTGCCAATAGCTCTTTGAACTATAAAAATAAGCAATATATTCAATGTATGCTTAATCTCAGTGACACAGCAAGCAAGTAAATTGTACCGCGTTCGAGCAAAACGTGTATCGTTCCCTGGCAGCCACGCCTGCCTACAACTTTTACTCGTTTACATTTGACACTATAGACATTCTTAAAGCCATATGCCATTATTACTATCCATGATAATCGAAGACCAATAATTTTTTTCTAATAATCACTAAACTTAGTTTAATGCCTATAAAAAGTAAAAAATATGTGCGAAAAATTTAAACAAGCACCATCACCTAAAAATATATATCAAAAATTGAGAACCTTTAAAACATTGTTCCAGTGATACTTCCTGAACTTGTATTATAAACCTTGGCTGAATAATATTGGGACGTGTTCCTATTTATAGTTGTAAAGAAAATAAACAGTAATAAAATAACGTAAACCAAACAAAAATAACTTTCATTAAACGATATTCTTAATAAAATATCCAAGGTTGACACACAAAGTTTCCGCAAACTAAACATTTTGACACATCGCAGAAACTGTACTTATACAAACAGTCTAAACTCACAAGCGATCCTCTTTGGAAAACACCATTTTCTAAATTACTTAATGACTATAATTACATTACTTGCCCCGCATGCAGTAATATTATTGAGGGTTGTTCTAGGGTATAAGAGACCTAGGCGCGGCCCTTCGATGTACATTATATTATATAGTAAATTAAATAGGTGCGGCCCCCCGGTCGTTTACCCTAAAATATGATGTGCTTTGTGCTCGACGAAAATCGAGTTGTATCAAATATAAACCGCTGAACTATATGCACAGTGAAAGTGTGAGGCAACCGACAGTGCTCTTAATTTTTAAAATAATTGCGACGATTTGATTTAAGGATATCCTCTAGACAGATAAATTAAGAATAAAAGGCTTCGCCGACAGCAGAAAACCGCGATTGTTTCATTAATGTTGAGACATTCATAAATTCGTGATAAAACCTGTTGGCTAATTTACTTGTCTCATACTTTCATAACTTTCATTTTTTTTTTGTAAATTACTCATCTATAGGTGATATCAATGTATGAGTTGACGATAATAATAATTGCTGCCACGGCATTGTCACACAAGGGATCCAATCACTACAACCTATCGTACTCGTCTTTCGAACCAATCATATACAAAATTATATAATCCATATCCACATAATTTTGGCTGCGACATATAATATTGCCAACATAAATAAGCTGGCAGCATAACACTTCGTCACTAATCAATTGGTTTCAGTTAATGTTCTGTTCCGATTTTTGTAATAAATGCTATCGCAAGTAATCCTTTGAAAATGTATTAATATGGCTATTTTAGGTATCAAAAAATAAAGTTGTTTTTTTTTATCAAACGTCAAATTTACAACAAAATATCGAAAGAATAAAATTTATTCCAGAAGATAATATTTCACTACAATCCAACATGAAAGTAAATAAAAAAATATAAGGTCATTTTTAAATTTTTCTATACTCAGCCATATTAAAAAATGTTTAAGCATTATGTATTGAGACTAAGCTTTATTATCCTTTTTGTATTTATTATTTTTGGTTAAAGATTGCTAAGTAAACTTACCGGTAATTTACTGATAAAGTAATTTACCGTGCAATAAATTGATTATTTACGATTTTACATCTCTGATCAGGAAGGATACATGATCTATGAATTTGAACTTTTTTAGTCATAATCATGTCCAGATGATGTCAACATGGTTGTTGAAACGCACGTCGAGTGCTGCTTTCAAGTATTTTGTTCGTGGAAACCACTGCATAGGAAATTTTAGCTTTTCCGTTCGGTCATGGAAGAAAGGTACTCAACTTATCAACAAACATGTTTCTTTCCGGTGGTACTCAGAATGCACTAGTGTCAGTAGGAATCCAACCCACTACGAGAAGTTCAACTGGCCATGGCATCAGTTTGGAGTCTTGCCACCACCACCCAATCGGCCATCCTTGTTAATCAAATTCCTTGTTGTTAAAATTCGTAATTCAGCGCTCGGCGGGGCATTAGTCGGGAGAATAGCTGTTGGTTGCATTCTGGTTTTTATTATACTCTTCGCAAAAAACGAAGAGTATATTGCATTTGATCGGTACATTTCTTAAACCGATTAATATATTCTTACTTTATTAACCAATCAAAACGTACATTTTCAAAAAAATCGACCAATAGGGTTTGTTTAAAGTGAGAAAAACGGCTATCGATAAGTGGAAAAAATCGAGAAAAATGTATGTTACTTTTTTCGTAGTAGCCATGTGTCAAACTAAAAAAGTCATTGGAATTATTAAAATCTGACATTTCACGTTTTCATCTTTATTTCTGTACACAAAATGAATTAGAAAAAGCGATTTGGTGATGTTTCACAAGAAAATATTATCGAAGCTATGAATGAAAATGTCCCAGTTAAAACGAGAAACACTAAAAATTCTATATGGAAACAATTTAAAGCTTTTTGCAAAAAGTATTATTCCCTCGAAAAAAGATACGACTACTATGATGAACTTGCAAATATTTTGACTGACTGGGGTTATAACATGATAAAAAACACTTTCTAATGTTTTTATTTATTATTATAAATCCTTATTTTTAAAACGTTAAATAAACAGTTTTGTTGTTTTAATAATTATTTTAGATAATATTTTTTAATCATATATTAATCTTCTGTAATACACGCGAGGTTGATTTTCTACTTGGTAAAATTTTTTTGAATGACTCAAACCTGTTTTCCATGAAAATTATGCTCGAATTAAGGGACATAGGAAAAATCGCTCCACTTCGTGTCGCGATTTTTCCATGCCCTTAATTCTCGAATAATTTTCATGGGAAAACAGGTTTTTGTCCAATAAAAATTTACCCGGTAAAAAATCGACCTCTTGTGTATTAATACCCGAAAATACCGCTCGTAGAGAAAAAAATTTCATATCATTGTTTTAGTGAACGAATTCTGAACATTTTTCAAAATGTCCGCCTGTCCGTCCATCCGTCTGTTCGTCCGTCCGTCACGTTTCTTGTAAGCACGATAATTTAAGAAAGAAAAGTCCGATTGTATTGAAATTTGGAAAGTAAGTTAGTGTTAGCTAGAGGAAGAAAATCAATCAGTACATAAAAAAGTTATCAATCATTTAATTAAAAAAATATATTTTCTTGATTTTTGTCCTTGTATTTAAATAGAAATCTTGCGAAATGTTATCTCTATATTTTTTTTTTTTTGTTTATACATTTTTCTAATATATATTTCATAGTAATATATCTAATGCGTTGAAATATGATTCTCGATATGATACTACCGACATCCAAGGTTTCTTATAATGTGTGATGGTCCAGTGGCTAAAACTTTGGACTTGCACACAATGGTGATCAGGCAGGCAATCACATACGCGGTGCCGGTATGGTGTAACATCCCGTCCACGACAATGAGAAAACTTCGAGTTCTTGAGCACAAATTTATGCGCTCCATCTCTGGTTTGGACAGGCACACCTCCCTCAGATCTATACGCAAATTGTCACGACATAACCCCACTAGCGGACTACGTCCAAGAAATTTCACAAAAATTCTATCAATTCAAACTGGGCGATAGTCCGCTAACCCGCAACATAACTCGAATCAGACAGCATAACGCCATACTTTTCGATATCAGGCACTCCCTACCATACCAGGCGTTGCCAATTTTCCGGCAACTCCCTTAGTCAAACTTTCCCCTACTACTACTACTCTACCCTACTCCTCATCTTTCCTCAACTTTGCAACTTTACAATCCCCTCTTCCTTATTTATATTTGTTCAATTTTCTTATCCTTTTTGTTCTTTTGTCCTTTTTGTTTCTAAATTCCGTCTAGACCTTTTACCCACCACACCTTCCTGGCAGGAAGACCACCAGGGTGGAATTGCTTCGAGCGGGTTTCCAATGTGTTCGTCTGTGCGCGAACAACTAGTTTTTAAAGTGCTAATTTTAATTATTTTTTAAATATTTTTGTGTACTATTATTATTCATTCAAATTGTTAATTTTAAGCTTTATTCTTAGGCAGGAGTTTTAACATTTCATTTCGAACTTAAGCCAAACCGGACCTGCCCCGCCCAGCCCAACACCACGGCGCTGCGAGTCGTGGTTGTTTGGCTGGCTCCGGGCCAGACTCCGGGGAGGTATATACCTGTACCCTTAATTTTAATAAACTTGTTATTGCTTGCTTGCTTGCTTTGGACTTGCAATCCGAAGATCGTGTGTTCGAATCCCACACAGGTTGGATGTTATTTTTTGCATTTTGTTTGATATATGTTTTTCACATCAAAGTTGGCATCACAAAATTTAGGATGTCCAAAAACTAACATTATTTACAAAAAAACTGCAAAGAGTATCCTCTAGAATGTGTAACAATTATATAAAAATGTCAGTAAATTGGCGTAGTACCTACGTTTTTAGCTTGTTTCTTATACATTTAAGGAAACCATAGAGGAGTTCGACAAAATATTTCACTAGTTAATATTCTGTCTTCTAAAAGCATACCCATTAACTGTGCCAATGTCAGAGCTACTGCTGCTTTGATTGCAATGGAGATCCACCGCTAGATGGGGCCTGCCATTTTTGTTGTATGTCGTGATTTTATAAATCTCGTCATGTACCAAGAGTGAACATGGACCTCGTTCCAGCCATCCCGGATCTACCTTGCACTAATGAGAGCCAAAATCTTGAAACTGCAGTCTGCAAGTGGTGTGAAGTGGCTGACACGAGAGCTCCTTTGAGTAGGAATAAGTCTTTCGGTTGGTGTCTGTTGCAATCGAGACTTTAGCGTTTTGTGCTGCACTTGACGCGGTCAGGCTTGTAATTCGTAATTCAGCGCTCGGCGGGGCATTAGTCCGGAGAATAGCTGTTGGTTGCAGTCTGGGTTTTTATACCTTATATATTTAAGGAAACGTATAGAGGACAAAATATTTCACTATTAAATATTCTGCCCTCTAAAAGCATACCTACTAATAATAGCATACTTTAAAAAAAATAGTGACAATGTCCTTAAAAAAAAACGAGAGGCAATTACTTGGAGATCATCAGTGCAGTAATTATTCATAGCAGTAGGGCATATTTCTTACCACATGATTGACATGTTTTGAAAGTGATAGTTTTGAAAAGTGACAAATACAGATGCTGGTTAAAAAAATGTATTCAGTTTCATGTAAATGATGTAAATCTATACCAGACCTATTTTGATTATTGCCTTGTAAAATGTATAATTGTAGTTGTTGTATAATTCATTTTATTTAAAACTACTTTTCATGTCTAGACGATTACATAATTGTATTATTATTTCTATTTTCTCATTGCCAGCAAACATTTAAATCCAGGCTGGTAAACCATCCATTTCTGATTAAAATCACCTTAACACACCTAGCCTAGGTCATTTTATTTGAACCAGATTTTGACATTAATCACGACGGCCCGTAAAATCTGCATATAAAGTTTATCTCGTTTTAAATCTAAATGTTTACCGTAATGTTCTGTAGTAACTAGTAAACGAGGCAAATTTGTCTACAGAATATAAACATTTCAGATAATTTCAACCACAATTTAATAATGTTTATAGTTTCTATTTAAATTTAATCATGCCTTACACAGATATTCAAGGATGAAGACTTTATGTTATATAGGTTGGTATAAGCGCCCACCATTAGAAAGAAACCGGCGGTGTGTAAATTGGGTGGGTTATTGTGGGTTTTTTAACTAGGAAAGCGTGGGTTTTTGTTTGATTTTCGATTTTTTTTTCGTAAAAAAATTATTGTAAAAATTTATATTTCCGCATCACAAATGCTTAAATCTAATATATAAAAATCTCGTGTCACAGTGTTTGTTATCGAACTCCTCCGAAACGGCTTGACCGATTTTTATGAAATTTTTGGTGTATATTTGGTAGGTCTGAGAATAGGTCGTAGGCTATATTTTATACCCCTAGGTGATAAGGGTGGCCCTATCCAGAAATTTTATTTTTATTTTTTGTACAAAAATTTATAATTTATAGGGCAAAACAACGTTGGCTGGGTCAGCTAGTAATAGATATAAAAATGTTACATCATGTGTCAATCTATCAGTTATTATTAAACAAAGAGTGGGTACATTGTATTTAATCGGCACATTAAACTAAAGACAGAAGTCCTAGAATATTGAAATTTGGACAGAAATTTAACATTATCTAGAGGAAGAATTTTTATTTTAATTTTATGGACTTTTACTTGCTTGTTTGGCCGATTTAGTCTCATTTATCACCCAACCTTTCAATGGAAAAACGTCAAACTATAGTCTAGTTCAAAATCCTGCTATAATACATAGTTCCAGAAAATATCTAGTCGATATCATAAACTGTTCCAGAGTAATCGTGCGCACAAAAAAAGTTTCAGGCAGACAGACAGACAAACCGACTTTTTGCTTAAACTTAAAATCTCGAGGATTCATGACATTCTAAGCCCATCTGAAGAAAAAGAAATCAATTTTTTTTTACGATTACTATACTTCCACGATGTGGAAGTAAAACACATTAATAAAACTTTGAAATATATTTGATATATCATCTAACCTAGATACCCGAAGTTCGTTCGAACTTGGTAGTGGTAGGGGGTGGATGAAGTAAAAAATATTTGAGGCCTTTGGTTTTTGTACACACACTAAATCACTTTTTTTTTTCACCCCCTTTAATAAAGTGGTGGGGGTGGTAATGGGGGTGGCTAATTCTAAAAAAATTTTTGAGACCTTAGCTTCTCTTATGTATACTAAATACCAATTTTATGGACTCTTACTTGCTTGATTTACCTATTTACCCCCAATTTGTGCCCCAACCCTTCAACGGAATATGATCAAAATATAATCTAGTTTCAGATCTCGTTAAAAACAAGTGTACCAAATCAAGTCAATATCTTAGACGGTTCCAGAGTAATCGTGTGCACAAGAAAAGTTACAGACAGACCGCCATACACCGGACAATAAAAATTTTCAAAATTTTTTTTGCGTTACGCTGGATGTGGAAGTAAAAAATATCATGAAACAAAAACTTAACAAGTCTTCCTAAAAGTAGTAATATAAAAGGACAAGGATATTTATTTACCAATTATTCAAATTTCTATAAATATTGAAACTTCTTTAGCTCCCAACTTATTTTTCAGTGTGTTCCAAATATGGTCGAATGTAAATGAATTCTATCTACTGCTGCACTAGATGCAGGTCAGGTATGTCATTTAAAAAAAAACTAAATATATGGATGTCGAAACAGCACCGGATAATAGGCGGAAAACTACAAACACCCAGAATGAGCCACAATTACCGACAATTGAGCAGAAAATCTCCACCAAAAACCCACTTCTAAAAAAAGGTGGGTTTTTGCACCACTTTGTATTAGATAGGTACTTTTTTCATCATAAAATTTATGAAAGGAGGTTCCCTAGTTCGACCCGTATGCATGTTTTTTCTGTGATAAATATCTAATTTTCTTCGTACAGCCATTACGAATAAGGATACTGCACATGGAATTTACAATCCCTGTTACTATATCTTGTCAAATAGTTGGTAATTTACGTCATATCTGCTTTTTCTGATATCACAGAAATATTTTTTAGTCATTCTTGTAATTCTTGCATGGTGACAATTCGAGGATAAAAATAAATAAAAGAGTTTTCAGAACAATCATATCTCCTTTTATTCATTATTGTGTATTGTATATGAAAAAAGTTGTTGTGATAAAGTATTATTATCGGTACCCTTTCTACTACTAAAGTCTACTCTGAGCTTGAGACGGAATTTCGAATTAATAGTACATGTATATCGTACGTCGGACTTAACGTACAATAGATTTTTAGTGCCATTTCCGTATAGTTCGGAGTTTATACTAGTGTTTGTGAGTTTACTTAGGGCTGTGGTTTTGATACTTTGAAGGAAATATTCGAACTAAAAAACCGAGAGGGTCTCCTGGACGGCTGAAGCTATCGAAGTAATTATTCTTTTATAGTTTTTAATGTCTTAAACTATGCTATACAATAATAAGGTTATTGGTGAAACGAATTACTACCCCCATTTTCATCCCTTCAGCTTGGATAATAATTTTGACGACCTGAGAACATACATCTGAAATATCAGGGACAACGTGTCGTGAGTTGAACTAAAAAAGCTCTTAAAACCGCTGCCCAAGGACTCACTACTTCCACATCCTGATTTTCTATCCAAATCACTCACAACGAAAAAATTTTGTTTGTGAAAATAATTGTTTATGGAACTTTAATAATATAATATTTGAAATCCTCTACCCCAAAAACCCATAAAACGATACCCCACATCGATAGTGGGGTGGGGCTGGTGATAGGGGGTGGTAGTGGGGGTGGATAAAGTGAAAAAAATATGGAATGGAATTGTTTTACAGCAGCAATTTTATGATGTTATTTTAGGTGTAATTAGAAGTTTTAGATTAAATCTGTCCATTGCTTCGTATGATTTAAACAGTTATATTTCAACATTGAAATTTTCCTCTATTTCCCTTATTATCTCGGATCCTGGTAACCGCATCGTTAAAAAAAATACCAAATTGTTCGTAATAAAATTTCGAATAGACTAGACTAAACCTATGAAAATTTTTTTGATGATTTATTTATTGATTTTTAAAAAAGTAAAAACCACTAAAGATTGCCTTTTTGGATTATTTCAGAAATATAATGTAATAATTCATCAATTTTAATTAAATTATCGAAGACAATAGCACAAAATATTTATTTAAACGGCTAAAAATAAAAAAAAAATTCGAAATTTCAATCGTTTATTATTTAAGTCCATCGACTCGTAGGGGGACAATTTTTTTTTAAATGTAGGTTATTACATGTATTAATTACAATGGTATGGTTTATTGATTGATTGATTGTTGATTGATTGATTGATTTATTTACCAGCGTGCGGTAGGCATTGCAGCCACTGCCTAGTGTACAGCCACGCTGGGTTGGATTAGGGCCATGCTTGTTGTCAGCAACGAGAGCCACATGGCGCGTGTTAAAGGAATGTGGGATGGGAAGTGTAGGTATTTGTGAGATCCGTTACCGCATTGTGTCGTGAGGGAGCGTTTAACTTCCCTTTTTTGTGTTTTTGGTTCTGGACTTCTGCCTCTTCTAAGTCTTCTTGTGAAATATGTTGCCGCGTTGTGTCGTGATATGGAGTGTTTATGCTCATCTTTTTGTGTTTATGCTTCTCTTTTTGTGTTTCTGCTTCTTGGAATATTTTTCTGAGTCTTCTGATTCCTCGGTTTCCGATGTTGGGTTGGATTTGGGTCATGCTTGTTGTCAGCAGCGAGGGCCACATGACGCATGGTACAGGAGTGGGGGTGGGCAGTGTAGGTGTTTGTGAAATGCGTTGCCGCATTATGTTCGTGATATTTAATATTTATACTCCTCTTTTTTGTGTTTCTGCTTCTACAGATTTTCTTCTCCTTCTGAGTCTTCTGATTCCTCCGTTTCTGATTCTGGTAGAGTATATATCTGTAGGCTACCGTAAAAAACGTTCAGATAGTAGCAAGAAGAAGTTATTGTCGAAAGTTAGGTAAAGGTATTTTGTATTTTCTGCATTGTTATTGTATTAAAATTTCCCAAATGGCTACTAATGTTATGTTAAAAAAGTTAACATCAATGTTCCTCTTCGATTTAATACTATTATCGCTTAAAAATATGTAAATCAATAACGTACTGGTCAATTTACTGAAAATTATTGAATTGTTGCTTAAACTGTCACAGATATATTTTAAATACCTTCGTATTCCCTATTTGTCTTTCCCCCTTTCCGTGGCCTACCGATGTGATGTCATACAATAAAGGTCCTGGCAGGTCCTTGGATGAGAAGGGAGTATTCTTGTGAACTATCCTGTGGATATTATATGGTTGTGTTAAGGGAATTTACGGGATTGGTTAAGCATTTGCAATTTTCTAATAGATAAAATCCGGTGCCACAAAAGAAATATTCCCACGTCACTTAAAACGGGGTTATTAAGGAACAACTTACGATTATCCCATTGGAATTAAATTTTACATTTCTTTTTCGTATAGAAAGTTTTAAAGAGCGGATCCACCAGAAGCTTAAAACAAGAAATGACCTATAAATATGGACCCACCTAGAATTACTAGGTGTTTTCACTACTTGACTATTCCAATGAGAGCTGATTTACCTGAAAGATAGAACACCGAAATCGGGTATTTTGGGTACGAGATCTACTGATCTAGTCCATTTCTGCAGAAAATCAGCGAGCCGTTACTTTTGCATTGCCAAGTTTATAAACAAACGTTCAAAAAAGACATGAAAATAAACACTCAGTAGGACTTTTTATATAGGATGTGTTAGTTATTCTAATAATATACAATTTCACATGCACTGAACTTGTTTAGTTATTCCTACAATGGTAATATCCAAGTTTATTTTGAACTATACTGTGAATACATTTATTGCTAACATTTAACATTCAAAGTATGTTTATAAAGCTCAGAGCTAGCTGCCTAATGAGTTGATTTTTATTTTTAATCGAGAAGACGTTGGAAGCCATTTGTTCGTTTGTTATTGTTTCTTATTTGTGTTGGCGTCGCACTTGGTGCTCGTACTGCGAACACCTGGGTTCAAAACACCTACCTACTGCAAGTAAACGGCTTAACGTAACTCTCAGACCGAATGGAATCGGAACGATCAAAGGAATGAATAACATGGAACGATTTTTTTCTGTAACATTTTCGCAACAGATCTAGATCAAGCGTGCGTGGTTTATTATCCGATGTTAAGTTCTAATGAAGCCGTATTATATTCAGATCGACAAGACCACATCTATTAGCATATGCAGTTGACTGTTGAGGTGAATGTATTCATTGGAAATTATTTTGTGATGTAATTTTTCCAAATATGGTGGCCAGAATTGTGACTGAAGTCATTTAAAATCAAAATCTAAAAGGCATGTTCAAAACTTTGCAAAACTATTTTAGCCGAAATATGTTCAAGAAATAGAGTAAATAAAGTCATTATATCATCGATTTATTCAACTTATTGCACATTCTATAGGATGCTCGTCGAAGTTTTTTGTAAGTAATGTTAGTTTTAGACATTTTTTATTTTACGATACCAACTTGTTGGTAGGACTTTCGCCAGTACTTATAAAATAAAGTAAACAAAATAGAACTACAATCTAACCTCTCTCGACTTTCTTTATTTCGAGTCTAAAACGTAACAGCTATATGTATGTAATATATTATAATCAGAGCTCCGGAATTTTATCTCTGTGACATTAAAATAAGGGTTAGCTTTAGGTCAGCGCGGAAATATTTTTATGCAAGTATGACCTTTTCCCTGTATTAATGTTGACATAAATGCTCAGAATTGCCACAGTGTAGGTATAGTAAAAGGGAAGGAAGGAAGGATCGAATGCCTTCAATACTACAATTGTAAAAGAATCAACTACGTCTTTAGGTAATTGTCACTACGTTTCACAAATGTAACTAGTAGGTTAGGTATTATTAATATTTTAAAATGAAATAAAATTCACTTTTTCACGTTGTGCACACGGTACATGGCAATTTGATGCAATTAATCGTTAATTTTGTTTGTTATGTATTAGTCCACAGTACATCGCCCTTTTTTTTAATGATTAGTAACAAGCTGAATTTTCGTGAGTAGCTTCGTTTTAACCTAGGCTCGGGAATTTCATCTCGGCTCCAGAGACGGCTCTCATATAAACATAATATTATATTGCAAAAACGTACTGAAATAATCAGAAAAACGATGAAATTGTGAAATGTTCATCATTGCCAGCTACAATGTACTATTGGTAATAAATTAAACCTAAAAACGGTAATGGTCCTTACAAAAACACGTAATACATAGGTATCTACCAAATAGGAAAACAATTTTGAATCAAACACATACTCTCCTGTTCTGTTTAAAATGTATGGCGTGTTTATTATGTTTATTTTCATAATAAATATAAAAACCCAATAAGCTGCTGGCAACACAAAATATTTTTTCTCAATAAACTAAATCATTTTTATATAATATTAAATCATATAGTCCACAGTACATCACCCTTTTTTTTAATGATGAGTAACAGGCTGAATTTTCGTGAGTAGCTTCGTTTTGACGAGACGCCCAACTTTTCTCTCTGCGAAAATTCACGGTAGTGGTAGCTAATAGCAAAAATTATGTTTTCTATTTCACACGAATTAGACAATTCGATAACCTGTCAAATTATGTTGGTGTGGACAAACACGGGGCTTATTATAATTAACTCGCGGAAACGTAACCAAGGCAATCGAAAAACAAACTCTTAACCAAACGTTTAATGAATGAAAAATATATTGCCAAAATAATTTGACAGGTTGTCGAATTCTAGAATTCGTGTGAAATATAAAAAATAATTTTTGCTATTAGCTACCACTACCGAGAATTTTCGCAGAGAGAAAAGTTGGGCGTCTCGTCAAAACGAAGCTACTCACGAAAATTCAGCCTGTTACTCATCATTAAAAAAAAGGGTGATGTACTGTGGACTATATGATTTAATATTATATAAAAATGATTTAGTTTATTGAGAAAAAATATTTTGTGTTGCCAGCAGCTTTTTGGGTTTTTATATTTATTATGAAAATAAACATAATAAACACGCCATATATTTTAAACAGAACAGGAGAGTATGTGTTTGATTCAAAATTGTTTTCCTATTTGGTAGATACCTATGTATTACGTGTTTTTGTAAGGACCATTACCGTTTTTAGGTTTAATTTATTACCAATAGTACATTGTAGCTGGCAATGATGAATATTTCACAATTTCATCGTTTTTCTGATTATTTCAGTACGTTTTTGCAATATAATATTATGTTTATATGAGAGCCGTCTCTGGAGCCGAGATGAAATTCCCGAGCCTAGGTTATAATATAATGTGTCTAGCTTAAAACATATTTCGTCATTTGGATATTATGTTATGAAATGTATATCAGTAAAATATATAAATAAATAGTGATTTTTATTCAATTAGAAAACAAAAAAATGGCATTTTTTCAAAATTTAAGAGATTAATGACTGTATGACTGTATTTACTAATCGATTTTGTTAAAAAACAGTACAGTTCTTCCTCCAGTTAACGTTAACTTTGTCCACATTTTAATATGATTGGACTTTTCATTGTTCAGTTATCGTCCTTACAAGAAATGAGAGGGGCAGCGGACGGGCGGGAGACAAACAGATTAGACGGACAGACGAACGAACATTCTAAAATTTCTTCAGCATTCGATCACTAATACATTAAGATTTTTTATCCCTTAAATAATAAAAAAAAATCAAATTTACTATTTGTTTGGATCGAGGCTGGAGTGATAAACGATGTGGGAAAATTTAAGATTTATAGCTATTACTGTTATGGACTTTGTTAGCTTTGTTACCAACGAACGAACGGACGGACGGACAGGTGAGCGAGAACAACTTTTGCCTTTTAGCCACCAGCGGTGTGGAGATCGGTCTACAAATAAATTTTGGCTCTTCAGAGCTTACTTGATTAGAAAAACATCCCAACCTTTATTAGAAGGTCTAGAAAGTTTAATGGGGAAGCAGGTGGAGTAAATAGTCAGAGGATAGAGGGTAAAAGGAGGTTCATGCTTTATTTAGCAGACGCAAACCTCCCTTAACTATCACTACTACTACACTGTTCTAAACTAAAAAAAAATAGACATACTTACTTGTTAGTCCCGTCTATGGAAACATCTGTTTATTGTTGCGACAATATTTACAAGAATGGTACAACAATTATAATTGCCTATTTGGTATTCTACAAACATGGCAAAGTACATCACAAATTTACTGTACTTTGATGCAAATTTGAAATGTATACGCATGAATTTGCATAGAATATTTTATAAACATCCTTCCCTAGTATATAATTTGCCACAAAATGCAACGCATTTCATCTTAAAATGGAAACCCCTATCTACAGAAATATTCAATTGGAACCAAGGACTTTTCTATTAAAGTACATGTCGTAAAGTAGATAGAGAGATTAAAAGATAATATAATACAGGGCGGAATATTTAAGTGCATCAAATACAGCAATATATATTAATAAGTTTTGGAAGCCATATAAATAAGTACAACATATTTTGATATTTGTAAATATGGATTGATTTGGCATAAGCAGCCAGAAGAGAGTCGTCAGGCCCAACCTTGTTTGGTCTCTAAATTGAACTTCTTTAAAATCGATTTATGTTTGTAAAACATGATAACTGATTTAGTATATAGTATGATAGTATCATGGACATAGAATAGCTCTAGCCTATGCTCAAAACATCAAATTCATTAAAAAAGAAGATTTGTGAAATATAGTCTATTTTTATATATAATTACTTTAACTATATATTTTATAGTCATTTTTAGCACTTCAGTATTTGTTATAGATAATGTAGTCCCCCAAATTATTATTTCGTAGTGCAGTATTGATTCAGCTAAGGCATGACACGGTGTTTTTAGTATATATTTTTTGGTAGTATATCTCTTAGCTGATAAAATTTCAAAATTATTAAACGTAAGATATTATTTGTCATAGATACTAAAACATAAGTACATTACTTTTTTCCATATCGATTTTTAAGAGGCTTTCGGAAAGCCGATATATTTTTAAAGATTCTTCAATGTTTTTTTTACTGAATACGCAAGAATTTTATTTATAAGAATATTATGTGTTATATTATTTATACCAACTTTTACCACTAAGGGAGCAGTGCCATGTGTGTTGCATTTGGTATCTAAAAGTGAAATTTCATTTATGTAAATTAAAATTAATATTGGCCCCAGAATGGTTCCTTGGTGTGTTCCATATTCTAGTTGCTGCTTATAAGTACTGAGGTGACCATTACTTTTGACACATTGTTTTCTATTTTGTAAGTAACTATGAAATATATTAGCTACCCCACGTATGCCATAATCATTTCGTTTATCAACAAGCATGTTGTGAGACATTATATCAAATGCCTTGGCTAAATGAAGAAATACCGCGATCTGTTTTTTGTTTTCAACGTTATTGTATAATGTGTTTGTGGCATTGCATCATCGGTACTCATGTTTTCTCTAAAGCCAAACTGCTAATTAGACAATATTTTGTTACGATTTAAATGATTCATTAACCTCGATTTCAAATACATTTCTAATAGTTTACCAATATTGTCTATTACAGTGACATGTAAGTTGTTAATCAAAGATTTTTCTCTTTATTTAATGATCGGCGTTACAGTACTTAAATGCACTAAATCTGAAAATATACATTTCTTTAAGGATAAATTGAAAGTATAAGTAGAGGTAATGCTACATCTTCTTTTATAGGTTTAATTTAATTTCTTTATTTATTATAGTTTATTTTGGAGAAAAGTTTGCCATATCTTAGTGCTGCGGAGTTTTTTAGCTTGTTTATATGTTTGTTTATTTTCTATTGTCAAATTGAATTTAGAAATTAATTAAAAAAAAATATTTCTCATTTCTCATTAGTCTTATTTACTTTTATTTTGTGCGCCATGTTTTTATATATATTTTTTCATCATTATGATCAATATCAAATATGTTATGGTATCTTTTTTTATTCCGTATAATTACTTTCACAGGTTACTCTGGAACGGTTTATGATATTGACTTGAAATTTGGTAGGTACATTTATGTATTATATCGAGACCTGGAATTAGATTATATTTTGATCTCATTCCGTTGGAGGGTAAAGCAAACAAGTAAGAGTCCATAAAATTGAGATAGAGTGTGTGTTCACGAACCAAAGGCCTCAGAATTTGTTTTGACATCAGCCACCCCCACTACCACCTCATTACCTCCTCCACTCCATTATTAAAGGGGTAAAAAAATATAATTGTGACTCGTGCGTATACATGAACTAAAGATATCAATTTTTTTTGGCATGAGCCAGAGGAAATTTTGATGTCGACGTAGTGATTCCTTAGGCAGCGGTTTTTTTTTAATATCCTGTTTTTTATTATTGTTTGTTATATTTCTTATACATGTATTTGTCTAAATGTCAACAATAACGATTAGCTTGACTTATTGGCAGCATTAGAGTCGAGTCGAGTCGATGAGTCGTGGGAAATTTCTATGAGACCTCGCAACAAAGTTTATAAATAAATTAAGTATTATTTAATTTTCAAATACGATGTCACTTTCACCAGAAAGTGTTTTTAAGTCACGGTAAAAATTAACATTAAATATAACATCGACTGCAAACGGTTTCACCCTATATTAAACTTTCATAGAGAGTATAAGTAAAGTAAATGATCGCAAGTCATTTAATTGACCTCTTTATAGACGATCTTTGCACTTGATACACTAATTAAGTAAGTTATGGCAGTTCATTTCGGCACAAGCCAAAGACAACCGTATTAACATTGTGTCAACGAAATATTCCTTTTAAAATTTAAAGCTCTGTTACACTAATTTACATATTCCTTTTTTAACGTCATATTTTAAAAAAGGAAAAGCATGTTTGTTAAATCCTTGAAATTAATTTGGGCATTATTAATCTATTCTATATAATTTATACCATAATATCTATAATTTGTGTTGAAATTATCAACGGTATTATATGTCCATTAATTATATTTATTCCAACATGTAGGCGTACACAATAAATAAGAACAGTTCGTGGGCTTACTACAACAAATGTCAAAAAATGTTATTTCACTGCTCCTTATTAAGCTTTCAAAAGATCGACAACCTACAATTTTTTTGGTATAATTGAAACTAACATATATATTCATGTTTAATTAAGAAAGTAAATAAGAACATTAGATTAATATTTTTTACATAATGTTATAGGAATATTAAATATAAACACTAACAGGTGGTACTAGAGTTTTTTGACGAAAGCTTGTGTAGGTTGAGCTTTTTTCCTCATTTGCATACCCAACATCTGGGTTTTCACCCACATGATTATCCATTGTGTGTTGTAGGACTATTATGATTGTTGTCGCATCTTATCTTGAAAAGTTGACGTAAAAACCCTACGGACACGATAACAGCTAGGTGGAAATAAATTATGGATTAGGCGTAATCATTCGGGGATAAAAATATATAAATGGCTGTGTTAAATGCTTGTACTATTAATGTCTATCTAGTATTAAGTGTAATTAATGTCATTATTTTAAAAGTACATGTTGTTTGATGATGTGCTTATCGTGGTGGTTAATTTATGTGTTTTGATTGTTTCGTAATCTTTGATATGCAGGAAGTAATGCTACCAATAAGTTTTTACAAAATTGTCAGTTTTTTGTCCATATTCAACCAGTATTCAACTTTCACTTGTCTTATAATAGTTCGATAAAAATAAAAAATATTAAAAAATAGATCAACGTAGTTATTCTCAAAAAGTGCATGTTCATGGAATGTTAACAACGTCGAATTACGTGATGAGGAATTTTGTGGTATATGCAGGTTTTTTAGATTTTACAAAAAAAAAAATTGCAAAATAATTTTCATGATTTGTTATAAACGATCAGACCTTTAGATTTGATAATACGCAATAGACTGCCTAAATTTTAATTCTCGCAAATAATTGGTTTTTTAAAAAATATATACTAATTTGAATATTTCAGCTATACGAGTCTGAAGGCATTTTTGAAATTATATGCTAATTGTTATAATTTTCAAGATTAAATGACAAATTTTAACTTTACGAATATATCGTAAAATACTGATTTGAGAGAAAGATATCAAGGGAGATAGAGCTGATAAAATTACGTTTAATTTGTTTTTATTATATGATGAATGTGGTAGAAATTAGACACCTTCAGAGTTGCACTAAAATTTTACATTTTTTAAATTGCCCAACATCAAGCGCCAAAGAAAAACCGCTGCACAAGGAATCACCACTTCCACATCCATGAAAAAAAATGTTGATGTTATATCTGCACTCCACTATATGGAATAATTGTTCATAGAATTTTAATAATATAGTATTTGAAATCGCTTATCCCAAAACCCCATAAAATGACATGCCACGCAGTAGTGAGGATGGTAGTGGAGGTGACAGAGGGGGTAGGCTGATACAAAAAAAAGTTTGCGACCTTTGGTTCTTCTTGTACACACACTAAATCACAATTTTATATTTTTACCTCCTTCAATAACGAGGTGGGGGTGGTAATAGGGGGGGGGGGCGCCTGATGCCGCCAATGAACTGAACAAATACAAAAAGTAACTTAAATAATATCATGTAAAACAACACGACTTGTTCATTCTGGGAGTGATCATAATGTTATACTGTTATCAGCAATACGTCATTGTGCCAAATTTCAGGACACTAGGGACTAGGTACAAGGGAAGTGGGTGAAAAATCAATGGCAATATTTGACCCAAACAAACAGAAAGTAAGTAAAATAAAAGCATGTAAAAAGGAACCTAGTACAACATTTCAACGTATCCTCGCAAATACTGTTTTAAACTTGTATATATAAAGTGTCCCTTATTGGTATGCAAATTTTGGAAGCGTAAAGTTGAAGTAAGGCTAACACACAAAAGTGGTAGGTCGATTTTTATTGTTTTCGAAGTTAAATTAAATTTGTGAGCAGTATATAATCAGAATTAAATGCGTAAACTAAGCAAAAACTTTGGACCGAATACACATAGACCTAACACTTTTTTTCTTTCTTTCAAAATTGGAACATAGCGATGCACGACACCTTGTATATTCAAATATCCGACAGCAGTTTACAGTCAGCTATACTTAATTTATTTTTCCTTCAACACATTTCCATTCCTCTTAACAAGTTTTAAGTGTTATTGGGTCACAGTTCATAATCTGTAGGATTTATCTTACTCGTCAAGATAGTTAACCTGTCATCAAGTAGGCATTTCGCGCTTTCCGTAAGTTGGTTTCATTACAGCAGGAATTTCCTGTGAAGCGGAAGAATAATAACGCTTGTTTTCTACAATTACCAGGAGACGAATGTGTTGATGTCCCATTTGATCTCGACCGGAGATTTAATAAAAATGTCTATATATTTATTTTGAGTTTCCTGCCTGAGGTAATTTAAATTTAATTGTGGAGACGCCAAGTTTAATTGGATGTTATTAAACATTTCCTTCCTATCTGGAAACTAACAGAAACCTATATCATTGTTGGTGTGCACTGCAACATTGTGTAATGAGTAGCATCATACACGTGCGTAAAACGAATTATGATAATTGATTACTTATAATGATCAGAAATTTAAATTTTAATAATCGCATGACCAGTTGTAAAGTATCGAGTTTTTAAAGAGATTGAATGGAAACCGTTATTTTGTGATATAATAATTAATCATTATGATCTTCTAATGAAAATACTAAAACTAAAAATACAAATCTTAAAATCATTAACGAAAACAGCGACGAATTTCAAAATAACACAGATATGGCTAATTACTGTAATGATTATTTTATAAATATTGGTTCTGAAATGGAAAAGAAAATAGACGTGCACCATAACCCTTTTAGCTTTAGCAATTATGGTACAGCTTCTATGTTTTTAAAACCAGCCACCGAAAATGAAATTATAAACCACATTTCTTCTCTAAAAAATGACAGTGCTCCTGGCACAGACGGTATCTCAACAAATATCATTAAATTGGCACACACTGAAATCAGCCCATAACACACATTATCAACTTAATCTTTAAAACAAGTCATGTGCCTAAATATTTTAAACAATCTATGGTGACACCTATTTTTAAAGAGGGCTCAAAAAATAAAATTCAAAACTATCGCCCAATTAGTTTGATAAATAATTTTGCAAAAATTCTAGAGAAATGTCTTAAAGAAAGACTAATCCATTTCTTCAAGAATAATAACATCCTAGATACAAATCAATTTGGATTTACTGAAAATGTAAGCACAGCCGACGCCATGTACTTTCTCACTTCTGAGATTACAAATTGCCTAAACAGTGGTAAAAAAAGCATAGCAGTTTTCATTGACCTGGCAAAGGCATTTGATACGGTACCACACCAAAAACTTCTTGATGTTTTATCACATTATGGAGTTCGAGGTACGGTACTAGATATATTCAAAAACTATTTAAGTGATCGTGACCAAGTTCTAAAATTAAACAATACTCTTAGCAATCCTCAAAAAATAAAAGTCGGTGTACCTCAAGGTACTATATTAGGACCAATACTATTTATTACATATATAAACTCATTGTTGAGTATAAAAGTTAAAGGCAAAATTATATCATACGCAGATGACACTGCACTCATTTTCACGGGTAATACTTGGGAAGAAACCAAAGAAAAAGTCATAGAAGGCTGCAAAATAGTAAAAAATTGGCTAGACTCTTTCAAACTATCCCTTAATGTTAAAAGAACCAAATATATTGCATTCTCTTTAACAAAAGTAAATAGACCAGACTATAATAGTATAGCAATAAATGATAATAACAGTGACGAAATCAAAGAAGTAGAGAATATAAAATACTTAGGAATCATTATAGATAAACACCTAAAATGGTCAGAACATATTGACTATTTAACAAAAAAAATACGAAAACTGATTCATAAATTCTATATATTAAAAGAATTCTTAAATATTAAATTACTCATACTAGTGTACAAATCCTTAGTAGAATCTCTTATAAGATATGGATTAATTGCATGGGGCGGGACATATAAAAAGAAACTACAACCACTGACTGTTATACAAAATACAATTGTAAAAATAATTTACAATGGAAATAAATTATACCCCACGAGCATGCTCTTTATTGAGGACATTTGTAATATAAACACACTATATATACAGTCAGTTTGCTCATACATTCATAAAACAGAAAAACTCCAAAACTATGTCAGCCATCAGTATCTGACTAGAGCTAATGAAAATAGGCAAATAATTATACCAAATAATCGAAGGGCTATAAACCAAAAATTTATAGATTATTTGGCCCCAAAGTTTTACAACTTATTACCAACGGATATAAAACAAATAAGAAATAAGAAAAATTTCAACAAAAAAAGTAAAGCATACATTATAAAAAACTACGAAAAGTTTCGCAGGATTATGACATAATGTAGTAATGACATGAATATACAGGTATAAGTATTATATTCTCAATTTCGAAGATTTCAATTTTCTATGTGAATAATGTATTATTTTCCTTACAAAATTAATATAAATAAATAATATACTCATTAGGAAATTTATAAGGGCACATACAGATGTTTCAACATCTAGGTGCCCACCAAATCATTCGTTTATTGTAAATTATATTGTTTATTGTAAATTATATTAAAAAATGTTTTACTTACACGCTGAGTGTCGAAACTGCAGTAACGTTTGAGTTACAATAAATCAGTGATAAAAAACAAAGTAAAAAATGTTTTAATAGACCATATCGAGTTTTACATTTTTATCTCACAAAGAACACTGACTATTTTTAACACTGACTATTTTCACAACCAAGAACAATTACTGCCGCTAAAAGACAAGCTCATCAGCTGAAAATGTTGCCCAAGAAGTAAATACGAAAGATAATGAAATAAAATATTAAAAAAGAAAACGAAAACTCAGAATGAAATAAAATTTAACAAGGTTTTAAAGACCTACACTTTTCAGCAAGGTTTGAGGTTATATTATCAGCTGATAGATATCATGATCATAAGTATCATGTGTTATTTATGGAAAATATCACTCCCTAATTATCATCATATCTATAAATTTCAGAAACAGTGACTCGGCTTTAAATAATTGTAGTAGGATTTAACTCATAAAAAATATATTTGGAATAGGTATGGGAGGCGGAAGAGCAGTGCGATCTCAATCCCATAATGGAACCAAACCAAAACAGGTCTGGCTCTTCAGTTATGGTGACTACTAGTGCAATTATTGCAATCGATTCTGATAGTGATAATAATAACTTTCCTCTTGTAGAATGTTTATAAAAAATATCAATGGGAGAAGTTGACAAATATTAATTATTTTAAACTGTTTTTCAAACAGAACACTGTGAATTTATTTTCTAATTATATTTAGTTCCTTTCCTGTACTTATAATACTATTGGATCAATGTCACTTACCCACTTACCCTTGAAAGTGAATGGTTTTCGAGATACTGGGTGTTTTATGATTCTTGACTGAAACTAAAATTCACCATATTTTGGAATGGGTGGACGTATTTAGATAAAAGTTGATACACATATAGTGCACTCCTAGTCCAATCAATAGCATAATTTATTTTTGGAAAATTCCAGGACAGGACTCAATTTTTATTATTTTATATTTAGGGCCAATTACAGCACTCTGTATATCAGTTTTTTGTAAATGGTTTTGATTGAAATGTCTATGGATTATTGTGCAAAATACTGTCATAATATTTGATGCCACTTTATGGTTACTTCCTAGCAAATTTTCGAAAATAATGGTGAATAATATTTAAATTCTACAAAATACACAAACAACTAGTTAATGTAGCTGTTTTATTAATTTTACTTAAACACTTGTTTAATAATTATTTAATGTATTACTGTTACTTAAATTTGATTCTAATTGCACTTAAAATTTGTAGGGCTATATGCAATATTCCATAGAAAAACAGTTTGCTTAAAAATAAAAGTAGGCGTGTGTCAACTCTGTCATTTATAGTTCAATACATAGTAATGTAAGTTACCTTTAGAAATTAAGCTTAAAGTATTCAAAGAAGTCGTTTGAGTCATTAAAATAAGGTTTTATATTAATAAATCTAATAATTTCAAGATGCCATTCCAATTTACAAATGAAGAGTACGCAGATATGATTTATGTATATGGTTTTTGCGACGGAAATGGAAGAGCTGCAAAGAGAGAATTTAGAAGACGTTTTCGAAATCGTCGTACACCAAATCATACATTTTCAAAGGTGTATCAATCTAGTAAGGAACACGAGCAATTTTCCTAACAGGAAAAACATGACCATGTTGCCAGAGATTTTCAACAGCGAGAGGAAGTACCACAGATTGTTCATATGAATCCAACTGTAAGCGTCAGGAAAATCAGTCATCAGTTAGAAATTCCCAGAACAAGAGTATGGCGAACTTTAAAAAAAGAAAATTTATATCCTTTTCTAGTTCAAGTAGTTCAACGACTTGAACGCGTTTAACATTTTGTAGGTGGGTAGTTGTGCACAGACGAACAGTGAACAGTGTCTAGAATTCTGTTCTGTTCAGAAATCAACATCTTTGGGCAACTGAAAATCCACATGCTACGCTTCAGAAAAATTCCCAACACAGATTCAACATAAACGTCTGGTGCGGAATATACAATAGTCATCTAATAAGGCCACACATTTTTGAAGAGAGACTAACGGGTGAAGTTTATTTAAATTTCTTAATAGATGTGTTACCAAATTTATTATAAAACATCAATGCCAGAGGTATGTGGTTTCAACACGATGTACCGGTGAGGGAGCATCTTAATCAACGTTACACCAAGAGATGGATTGCTAGAGGGGGTCCAGTTAACTGGCCACCGAGATCTCCTGATCTCAGCCCCATGGATTATTTTTTATGGGGCCACCTGAAGTCACAGGTGTACAATGAAAATATTAATACCCGTGATCAATTACAACAAAATTTTTTTAATGTATGTGACAATATTAGACACAACTCGGCTATGATCGATAGATCGGTGTGAAAACCCTTTTTAAACGTTCACAAAAATGTATTGACGCTGGGGGTGTTCATTTCGAAATTTTATTATAATTTTAATGAATGGGGAACTTGCCCATTTTTTTTTATTTCATTAAAGTGTGTATTTATGTATAAAAACACGCCACACCGAATATCAGCTCTTAAATCGCAGTACTTACTTTGCAATAAATAATTAAATTTGAAATCCTCGCCACTCCTCACGAAAAGCACTGTGACGTCACCGGGTGAAAACTGGTCTCGCGTGGTGTCCAACAGATGGCGCACTTTAGCCATTCACCCTAATTAATAGACTGGGCGGCGGTTAGCTTTGAGACGTGCGCATATTCGGTCATAAGTCTTTTGTTTTTTATGTTAGAGAAAAAATAAAAAAGGGTCGGAAAGCTCAATTACTACTCTTTACATAAGCTGTCTACGAATTTTTCGAAAAAGACAATAATTATTGAGATATTCGAGGAAATGTAGGAAATTACACGTTTTCCTATAGAGTATATGTAAATCTTAAAAAAATAATTTTTCTCAGAAACCTTTGTTTCGAAGGGCCGAGATTAACGGAGCGTCAAAATAGTACATGATATTAAGTGAAAATCGAAAATGAGATCGATTTCAGTTAATTACCGATTAATTACGGTGATAAAATGGAGAAATTTTACCGAAAAAAAAAGTCCCAAATCCCGCCCCCTCTAATTCCTTAATTTTTGTCGGAATTCAAAAACTAAAAAAAAATATTTTTAGCAGATTTAATTATATTTAAATTAGCTAGAGTGGTGTTTTGGCGTAGGAGCAAAGATTAAAAAGTTGTCAACTGTAGAAGCTCAAAATTTGCGATTTTTTGCCGTACGTGGCCGACATTTCTGTAGTTATCTCCGAAACGAAAACAAAAATCAAAAGTCTGGTGATAGCAAAAGATTCGTAGTGAAAAATACTCGTTTGACCTTATTTTTTATTTCGAGCTAACTCCCACCGTTTTGGAGATATCTGCGAAGAATAGCAAAAAACAGCTTACATTTCGGAGCCGAAAAAATTGCAAAAACATGCAATCTTGACACGTTCATATTTTTCGAAAAACACCATTGGGACGACCGTACGATGTCGCGACGTAAAGAGGAAGTCTTCCAGATAAACCTGATCGTAAATTGCACGGCGAAATTCGAAAATTCGACTCTGCACGAACGAATCAAAAGTAGCATTTTGTGACATTTCAGAATATTGAAGATGTTTTTCCAACGAATTTTAGGTTAGTTGTTTCTGACAAATGAGCATGCGAAAGCAGAGTCGGTGTCGCTTGGCGCCGTCATCCGACTTTCACCCACTGACGTCACGTTTCAGGAGTGGGTAAAATCCTGCAGATTTTAATCGTATGTAATATCACTAGTGCTTAAAATTTTATCGAAAATTTTTTCGAAAGCGTGTTGCCTGGTAATATAAAGAGTGCAAATTGGCAGTTTATTATCTGATTAAATCCCGACCGCTTTAGCGAGAGGGATTTAATCTTTGATAATAAACTGCCAATTTGCACGAGTTATATTAACTAGGGGCGACTTAGCTTGAGAAAAAATTTTTAGACAAAATTTAAAGCACGAGTGGTATTTGTGGAGAATATTTCACGAATAAATAATTCATTAAGTACATCTTCAATATTATGTTTTCTCATTAACTGCCTTCAGACGTTTTCTTGTCACTTTTTGGAGTTTACTGACCTTTATTTTCAATTTCATCATTAATTTGATATACAGAAATATTTCCAAACCGACTCATATTGTCAAAACAGCAAATCTGAAACAAATGCAGTAGAAACAACGGAGATTCGCTATATTTTAAAATAATCTAGTGACGTTTCCATGGCAACTAGTAAATAAAACGAGTTGAAACCTTAGATATTATAATATATGGACTGGCTTAACACCTTTCAGGCGTTTCTGAGGTGCAATACGACGAGGAACGATAGAGAGAGCACTACTTTAGTACCGATGTCTCGCCCAAATAAAATATACACCCATGGTTCCGAGATTGGCATAGAGAGCGCCATCTAGCGCTACAAGTTATATTCCATAATAAATAAATGTTCATCGACTCATATTTACGTATTTAATCCTTACTTTTAACTTACGAAGTTTATGAATTAATTGTGTTGAGGTTTGCTTTGTTAAGCAAAGAGAATTTTAAATACAACAAATTATAATGTTTGATGCACAGCTTTGATTCAACGAGTTACTTTTTGGTAGATTACCATATATGTAAGTAATATACATTTTTAGTTTGTTCCAGAGCGAATGTGTACTTGACATTTATAATAAATGATTTGCTTACCTTTGTAACTACGTTATTGAGCTATTGAAAGCTGTGCTTGACTTGTTCCTGTATTATGAGCTATATTAAGTACAATCTTTGTGTGTAATTGTTATCTGATTGAACACTAGGAAAACTGACATACCTAGTTACAGATAGGCAAAAGTTACAGCCTATATATTTCAGACAAGATTCGCTTTGGAATTGAGGTGTGTTTTTGTTTGCTACTACATAATACAATATTACAATTTACAAGGTAAGTACGTTAAGAATTACTTAGTAATAAGCTAGAGAAGATATTTATAGATAAAACTTAAAAGCTCGACAAAAAACGTCAAAAAATTTTCGCATATTTGCCGCTGCAGCGACCTAAAAAATTAGAGCGATAAATTTTGCATGTTGGTCCTGTCAAAAGCCGATCTAGCTTGAATTACCACTAATAATGACGTTTGATTGGTGCAATGTTTTGAAAAAACGGGCTCTCATTGGCTATAGCGTTAATGAGTGAAATAATCGCTTATATTTCTGGAGGAATTTTTTTTTTTTAATTTTTTGTTGTCTATGGGGTTTTTAATGATGTTAGTTTACGATTTTGAGTATTTTAATTCAATTTTATTTTTTAGGCAAGTTCCCTATTGTACCAGTGTATAAAATAATTAGTGTCTTTTTAAAATTTGTGCTATACATTAAATAATTATTAAACAAGTGTTTAAGTAAAATTAATAAAATAGCGACGTTAACTAGTTGTTTGTATATTTTGTAGAATTTACATGTCATTCACCATTATTTTCGAAAATTTGCTAGGAAGTAACCATAAACGTGCCATCAAATATTTTTTCAAAATAAATTATGCTATTGATTGGACTAGGAGTGCACTATATATGTACCAACTTTTATCCAAATACGTCCACCCATTCCAAGATATGGTGAATTTTAGTTTGAGACAAGAATCATAAAACACCTCGTATCTCGAATACCCAGGGGCGGCTCAAGGCAAATTTTCCACCCGGGCGGGAGCACTTTTTGGCGCCCCTCCCTAAGATCACAGAAATTTCACGGACGTACTACGTACTAAAGTGCAAGGATATCTTTTCGATCCCCGCGTACACTCCATTTTTTAACTTAACACATGAAGTAACATAACCGCGTGTATACACGGTGGTCCAGAATTGTCGCTGGATATTTATGTGGCTTATAATACATCCAAAAATAAAAGTACCCTAAACAGATAATAAGGAAATTATACCCCTTTAAAGGGGGATTATAAATATCAGTTGTTCGGCATATCTTTCCGATCGCTTTAGAATATATAAGTCATATTTTAAATTTAGAAATGGGCATCAATTTACATAGTACCAGTCTTCTGCTTAAGGAGTAGTTTTAGGGGGTGGCTATCAATATTTTACCCCTAACATTTTTATTTTTACATATTTTTAAAAATTCTTGTAAAAAATATTCTCATATCACTAGAAATAAAAAGATGTTCTTGTTGCATTTCGATAAACCATTCTCAAGCAATTTATGTTTATCTAATCCCGTTAAGAAAAGTCAAATTTTAAATGCATTTTTGACGTTATGAAACGTCACATTTTTCATAACTGTCATTTTTATTACATTACTATAGTTATGTAAATAAATTTTTACGTAATTGATTATTGAACCTATTTGTTGACACCAATTTTCTAATTTTTTATATACTTCTTCATACCTGCTTTTTGATTTACCAGATGTTATTGAATTTACTGCTAAAACCGATTGTTTTAAGTATATGAGATGGAATATCCATATCTGAATCAATCAATTTCAACTTAATCTGCTTCAAAAAATTCAGCAGATTGACAAGTAAAGTTTGTTTATACAAACATCAATCTGTACTAACGCTCAGGTAAAGCGATAAACACATAATTTATTTGTACGGCTGCAAGCAGTAGCTATGATGGGAACCGTAAAACAGTATTCAAAATAAATTGTCATTTCTTTTCTAATATAGAGCGGGATTAGATAAAATTTTGTACTTAACATGTTATGAAAACAGTAATTTTACTTGACTCATGTAATTTGCAAAACTCGCTCGCTTCGCTCGCTTATTTTGACAAATATTACATTATTCGTCATGTAAAATTACTCTTTTCATAACTGGTTACGTAATAGTATATTACGTAATGAGTGTTGTAAGACGCATATTTTCCATGAGTGCGTAGTTGCTTTACAACTCGAATTATGTACTATACTTTACCTACGATCATATTTATTTATTTATTTATTTAGTAAAATCTGAATTTAGTTTACTAGTCAACAACAAATATTATGTCAGTTTTGACAGCGTTTGAAAATTACGTAGGCGCATTTGTTTTTTTAAACCCCGCGTCAGCGAACTAAGCCACCTAAATTTGCGTGTCCCGTGCGTTTTGTTTACCGTGCGATTTGTTTACAGTGCGTTTTGTTTACAATATGTAAAACTCAACTTAGATAGACGGCAGGTACTGTGTTTTTTTACTAATTACAGTAGTGATCGTAGGTAAATAACTATTACACATCAATATGCATTTACAGCATATTACTAATAATTAATTTGTAATAAGAATAATTTTTTTGTCTACACCATTTCAACGCTATTATAATGAGAGAACCCCGACATAAGTTTACTTAGAGTAAGGTTCCTTTTTATTGTTTTAATATTTCATACAAAACAAATTGCCATTTATTTATTTATAAACTGTAAATTATGTAAGATATGAAATACATACAACTAATGTTGGTATAACAAATTTCTGAATATTCTGAATTCTTTCTGAATGAAAAGTGCACGTTGCCTGCCTTCAAATATACAAAATCTTTAATGATCAACTCCGTGCCAGTCAATAATAGGACAGGAAGCTTGAGGTATGAGTAGTGAGGTGTCTCATAGCTAATCAAACATATTTGCGTTACATTTTTGAATCATTTAGACGGTTTTAATGTTATTCGGCTGTTCTGCATTATTAAAATTTAAACTGATATAGATTCTATTATTTGATATTCTTTTCCAACGAAAACTATTATTAAATTATAAAAGGTATATTAAAAAAAAATTAAGAAGATTTGCCCTCAGTTTGGCGCCCCTCCGAGCCGGCGCCCCGGGCAGCCGCCCCTGCGAAAACCATTCAGTTTCAGGGGTAAGTGTGGAGATGTTTTGAACTCAGCAAACTGTGCTCTATCTCTCATTAGTCTCTGTCACTTTAAATCTGGGACTCCCTGTATATTATTAAAGTTCCATAAACAATTATTTCCACATACAATTTTTTTTTCATTGTGAGAGACTTGGATATAAAATCTGAATGTGGAAGTAATGGTTCCTTGGGCAGCGGTTTTTTACGTAGACTGAAATTGCACAATATTGTTTGTCTTAGTCTAATGAAACCAATGAATGTATAAATATGTGTCTCCTCCACACACGTGCATTTAAATACACTTGCTTATAAATATACAGTGTTTATGAGTATATAACGTTTAATTACGTAAAACAACTATAAAAATAAATAGATTTATTCAACGTTTTCTACACCCATGTTGATTCATCGAACAATGATTGTACTCATCCCTTTTTTATTGGTCAATGAAAAGTAATTATTGATTCTAAAAATACGAATATTGTAAAGGGCTAAAAATACACGTTCAGGTCCATACTTTTTATTTCATGAGGCACTAAAGCAGTGTTTTTCTAATTACTCAGAGGCAGAATTTAGAACACATTTAACAAAGAACAGAATGTTTTTCGTTTGTTCTAGCGAAAGGAACGTGCCCTCGAAGCTAAACATTTCCCTGCGAGTGTTGATTAAAAAAGTGGTACAAACAAAATTAAATTTTGTTTGCAAAATAATGCATTATTGTTTATTTGTAGCGAAAATAGGATGCATTTCTTTGGGATTACGGCGGCGTTTCTAGGAACAATAATCATAACAGGGTCAAAATTGATTTGGCTTAGTCGCCATAAATATTAATATTATTCAGGAATTTACGAATTCAATTTGTAACCGTTGGTTTGGGGTATTTTCAATTATGAACAGAATAATTTACTTTCGATGTCTTCATTTCTTAGAACTGATATTTATTTTAATAAGAAAATTGGAAAACTTTTTAAAAGTTTTTAGTATTCCGTGCATTGTCGTGTATAAGTTTTTGCCCACCTCGCTGGGATTAAATCACACCATATACAATTAGAAATATTAAAACTAGCCATATCGAGTACATATAACATAGATAAGATTCTATTAGATAAAGATTATTGAATTTAACTATTAAAAATTAAAGTTATTTATTTACGTTTTTTTTTGTTTTAACGCCTTATTTATATTAACGTCCTGGGGAAGTTTAGCCTTAGCTCTTCCACCACTCAACCGGGACACGCACACATAGACAACAACACAACAACCATTTCCTGCGACATTGCCATCTGCCGCAGCTGAGACTCGAACTAAGGAGAGGAGAGCGACTAGCCGTGTTGTCTCTCACACAACCGCGGTCTACTCCAGTGCTACCGTCTCGGCAACACGTGAAAAATTGCACTACATAGTCGGGATTCGAACCCGAGACCCCGGGGTAGCAAGCCTAACACCGCAAGCACTGCGCCACTTATTATTTATTATTATCTCTTCATTTTTCTTAGTTTAAAATTAAATGGCATATAACTAATTTTATTGAGTATCTGAAAACGTTTTTCTATATATTTTAATTTACATTGCGTTAAATTAGATATATTAGAATTTTATGTCAGACACAGTTTACATCAGTACAGATTCGGACAATTGGCGAGTTTTTTGCATTAGTCTTATAATACGCTTGGAATATAATTGGTAGGGCTCTAAGTTTGGGTGGAATATAAAAATTAAGTTTTGATAAAATATCCTTTGACGCTATACCTGTTTATTATTTTGCCTACAAAGAGCACGTTATTTGTTTCCCTTCTTCTTTACAATTTTACAATATTAAATTCTTTTCTTATTCTATAATATTCGAAAACCTTAGATTCTTTTCTGTAAATGTAAGCTAAAAAATTGTTTTAAATTGTTTCTGTTTGCTGAGGAATTTTGATCTTACAAAACTGAAATACAGCATTCTACTTGGTTTTCAGCTAAATTCCAATATGTTCATTAAAATTAAAGTTGCGATTAAACAGATCTCCCATATTTTTTGTTTACAAACATGTTTCAGAGAGGTAACGTTATTTTTGCACGTATGCTGAAAATAATTTGTCCTTGTTGAATATGATATTAGAAAATATTATTTAGGTATTATGCAAATCACAACTTACACAGTTTTTTTTATTTAATATGAAATTAATACACAATTCTTAAGCGTGTAAAAAATGCCGGCGTCTTTGATCTTTACCGCACCGACAAAAACGCCGACATTTTTTACACGCATAAGAATTGTGTGGTCAACTTTACCTACTTTCTGTACATTGGTTCTTCAATCGGGTCAATAATATTTTCTAATCATGATGAAAGCGAATAAATAAAAAATAATTAATTGTATGAATATGACATTGTTGGACATTTATTTATATTTAACGATATTTTATTGTTTATACTCCAATCAAAAACGGTATCAGTATCATGTTGCAGTAATAACGCGTCTTTTGCATTTGTTATACTTCTGTAAATTATATCTACTTGTTGAGAATTATCGATTGCTGTACTAATATTTTCAGTAAATATAGTTTAATTAGTTATCAACGACTTTTTAGAAACAGTCCCATGCTGATATTCAGTAATATTATTTTTAACGTGGGTATATATTTTGTTGTACATTATTTACCCAAAAACTTTGGCAATGGCTAATGATCTACCTTGATGTGTCGGTGTTACAAGGGGTTTTTTCAAAATGTTGTAAATTTATTAGTTTTTACTGCAAAATGAACAATTATTAATAGTGAATATTCAAACAAACTTATTGACAATTAACAATATGCAAAAAGTAGCGTTTTCATACCAATAATGCCTAATGCGAAATGCAGATATTTTACTGTTGTTCAAAGTAATGTTCTGTGGTTTATACATATAATTTGTTATTTCCCACAGTTTTATATTCGTTGGAAATCGAAATCATACAGCCAAAATTGCAGTTGCCTATGCTTTTCAACCAAACTAATAATTTCAATACTGTTAGGTATGTCCCAACATTTTTTTGAGCGTTTAAACAAACGTTTTAAGCTTTACGATCCCATCCCCTACAATTAAAGTTAAATAGGATGTAGGCACCCTTCTTGATATAAAACGGAAGTTGTCGTTTATTTGTAAGACCTTCAAGTAATTTGTAGAAGAATTTAAAAGTTAACAAAAGGGGTTTGTTTAGGCTAAAATGTAATTTAATCATCGTCATGTTGGTCTTTGTTCTTTTACCGAAAACATGTTAAAAAATTAGTTGGTGAAAGATTCGGGTTTGATGATTCGATGAAAAATGTAACATTATTGACGCCTTGGGATGACTGTATATTTATAGAGTGCATCCGCACATTTTTTGTTTATATGTCGATGTAAAAAGTATTTGGCGATAAATAGATTGCGGCAGGAAACGACTTTGAGTTTTTAGAGAAATATGATTTGCTATTTTTATTTATAGGTGCAGAGATCTAATCATAATTTATTAATTATTCTCAAATATTACTGCAATTAACCATACAGGGTATATACTACAATCTCTGCATCTACAAACAAGGAGGTATGTTAAGTCTAAAACCGAGTTTACACTTTTAAAGCCCGCTCATATAAAATAAATAATAATTAATTGTCTGATTGGTTAGACAGTGATAACAGAGGATAACGAAATATTTTTGGGGAGGTGCGCCGGACCAGACCCAGTATAGCATATTTTTTGGGGTCGCTGAAACCAAATCTGAAACTTAGCCTCATCACGTTAGGATTTTTTTTAAATTAAGAACAATTTTTTTTAACCAACTTTATATTACGAGAATATTCGAAGATTTGGCGGAATCGCCGGTAATCTAAATTAATTCACAAGCAGGGTATTATTCTTGCAGTAACAAACATGGTGTCAAACATAAGAGAGTTCGAATTGTGCTTTCCGAGCGAACGGACGCATCCGAAAAACGCTGCCATTAAAACGTGAAAACACCCGCTAAAAGTCCGCTAAATTTGATAAAAATTAGGTGAATTTGTAGAGTAAAGAATTCCGCGCAAATCGATATATCATGCCAAGAGAACAAAATTGAAATAGAATTAATATTTGAAAATAACTGATACAGAGTATTTAGTGGCAGAACCGATAGTGCAGTGCTATGCATAAAGAAACAAGCTTAAAGGACCAGGCAATAAGAGAGGTAAGCTAAGTATCTTCTCATTTTTAAAGTACCACCCAAGTTTATTTATCTAAGTTTATTTATGTCTTAATGATTAACAAGTGTCTGCCGGATAAAACCATTTCAATGCTTTTTAGGTCTAAGCCCTAGCTAAATACAAAGTGTAAAAACTTTTGAGGTGTCAAGTGAATAAATAGATAATTTCGTACACAATTTATATTTGTATCAAAAAGAATGTGTTTTGTGGTGTTGTATGTTTTTTATGCAAATTTTTAAGGTGTCAAAAGTGAGTGATAGGTTTGGGGAATAATACATACCTGGGACGTGCGATTAGTGATTAATTTCGTACATAATTTGTGTTTGTATTAAAAAGAGTGTGATTTTGTGGTGTTGCATATTTTTTTGTCAAGTAAGCGACAGGTTTGAGGAATAATACATATCTTGGGAGGTGCAATTAGTGATTAATTACGTACATAATTTGTATTTGTATTAAAAAGAGTGTGTTTTTGTGGTGTTGCATTCTGCATCATAAATGATGTAATAAACTGGTGAGGGGCTGATTCAAACGACTTTCTTCGAAAGTATGAGAAGTGATTATGAAACCATCGACCGCTGTCACCGTAAATTTATAGCAAGGCAATAATGGTGTTATTCCTTAAGAAGAACAGAGTTTCTTAGATAAACAAGCGTTGACTTGGGTAATAAATGGACAATCTGATCAGTGGCGTACTATTGGCTTAATACGCCGGGGGCTGAATTTCTTGCAGTTCAATGGAAATGCATAGTTTTTCTCAGGAAATGGTATCTATACACAAGAATGATGAATCGAATACAGAACATAGAACCACAAAATCAAAGAAACGGGGGAACGAGTTAGGGGCAGTAAAACGGCGACAGGGGGGCATACAGAAAAAATGATAACACATACACGAGAAGAGGTATACCACGGCAACAGTGGAGATAAACTGGAGAAAGAAGAGGTTCTCAATTCGGCCCGTATGTATGTTTTTTATACTTGTTCAATCATTAATCTGAGTTGGGTTATCCGATTTCTATGAAATCATTTTCAAACTGCAAGGTATAGTTCGGTGGAGGTCTCATAATATTTTCATCAGGTGATCAAAGATTGGAAATCAGATTTTTTGTGATAAAAAATTAAATTCAGAGTTCGTCGTAATTGCATTAAAATTGATAGTTAGGTATTTTAAGAGTAGCTGATATCCAATCTGTTTTCAAATGTTACGAATTCAAAATAACGAATTCAGTATGGCTTTTATAATTGCAATATTTTAAAAATTTTATGAAGTCTGTTAAAAGTAACCATGCATAGATATTTGGCATTTTGCGCAAAAATTACTGCTCCATATAAATATAACGGTGCTAATCATATGATGAAATAAAAACAGACACCGGATATTTCACATCTTAGTCAATTTCCTTTAAGATTTTATACCTGATATAGTGTTCCCTAAACAGAATAACACTGACAAAGATTGTCTTGTTATTTTAATTTAAAATATTCAAATCAAATTAGTTTCAATGCGTGCTTGGTTCTTTAAACCTTTCTAATACATACATGTAGAACTATAGAGGTTGTATAAACAGTCTGCTGAATATTTTATATTTTATAAGCATTTTGGGATCCAAGTAATTTTGTTGTTATAAAAAAAACATGGATTCAAACATTTCTTCGTTCACTCTTAGCAGTAATGCTCAATGTTTAAGTTACCACAGACAAGGAGTATTTATTGGTGGATCACTCATTATTTGACTGCTTTTTTACTAGTGTGAAATATCACATAGTAGGATCATGGAACTTATAAGGTTGCTATTTTTAAACCATTTAGGTCCAAATTTACTAATTTAAGTTATCTTTTTTCAAGAGAAACGTCAAAATATCTTGTGTGAAATATGTTTTTTGAATTCCAGTATATGATTTAGCTGAAAATTTTTGAAATAAAATTTACTTAGACTATTTATTAACAAATTATTAATGAGTTTGTTATTAAATAAGTGTGTACATATAAATACTAATATATTTGTCATATATTAGAACATATTTAGCACTTGCTCTCTCCTGTAAATACGTATCTAAAACTTAACAGTTATTTTACAACAGAAAGTAAAAATGATAAAAAAAATCAAGTGTTTCAAACTTTCTACATTTTAATACCCGTATTATTACACATCAGAATTGTTTTCATATCTTGTACTAACTATGAATGATACTATGAATAAGTAAAGGCATAAATAATTACGTTATTTCCTCTTGTATTATAATTATACTGCTGATTATTAGTTAGACTTTCCCGAACGTGTTTAACATATTAACATTTTAAAGACACACAAGCATACTAATATAGAATCCTATAAATCTATCTCTCTAAAGACGCCGTATGTGGAGAGTAACGTTTTCAGTATTTGCAACGATTTTTTTGATACAACTGCAGAGAATTTAATAAACTCCTTTCCAACTGCTGATTATACAGCACTGGACCTTTTAAAGAATTTGTAATTCCCAAATAACTCTTTTTTTCTCTACCCCGTATCAAACTTCAACTTTTTTTTATTAACATCTGTTTTGGCAAATGCATCTTCCCAGGTGCTTTCAAGATCACTAAAGTCCTACCTACTATTTCTTAAGAAAAGTAATGCCGCGAACAAGGATACTTACCGGCCCATTTCCCAAGGGATTTAGAAATAATTTTGAAAAATCAGTCAATAAACTATATTGAATCGAATGACTTTCTTAATATCGGTCAATTTAGTTTTTGCAGCAAGTTCTCTACTACCCAAGCTGTGTTTACAGTGGCAGTGGTGCGGTACATTGTTTAGAGCCTTAGGTGGGGAAGGCATGTCGAGACTACATTTCTTGGCTTATCCAAGGCCTTTGATTATGTTTCGCATTACTTACTCGTGAAAAACTTGAGTTTCTGTGGTGTACGTGTAAGTTCGTTGGAACTACATCGATATTTATTTACGTAGCAGAAAACCGTGCATCAGATCACCTCTGATCTAAATCCAGTAAAACATGAAGTGCCTCGGGGCTCTGTTCCGGGGCCACATATGTAATAAATAACATGTCAAAGACTTATTTCATTTCATATTGCCTGCTAGGTGTATTGCTTATGCTGATGACACCATTTTGATAACGTCTCATAATAATCCTGACACTTCACATTAACAAACTTCTTTATTTTCAAAACCTGGTTTGTCTCTAACAAATTAAAAATGAATAAAGGCAACACAGAGAATCATATTTTCTACGATGACTAAAGATGCCAGTGTGAAACTCGTTGGTGTTACATACGACGATAAGTTAAACTAGTTTAGCCACCCACATTGAACAACTTGCTAGTATGATTTTTTTGCTCCGAAAGCTGAGAAACGATGTGTGCTTGGAAACCTTAAAAGCGAGCTCTATTTCACTTACACATTAGTTACGCTATCACTATATGAGGTAAGTCATGTCATATTAATAAAACATTTCATATACAAAAAAAAAAGCGATCAGGAAGAATCATTGTCAATACAGGATTTAGAGATCAATGCAGGCCTCTTTTTATTTCATTGAGCATTATGCCAGTACCATCTTTATATATTTATCTTATTTTACTGGTAGAAAACTTTTTTGAGAGAAATTCGAATTATTATAACTGCAGCACGAGATGATTTCCTAAAGCCATCTAGGACTAAAAATTCCCCGAACCTCAAGTTAAATAATGTACTACCAAATTCAATAAAATTGTTAAATTATAATTCTTAAATTCAAAATTAAAGGAATTTTTCTACACTACTGTTTTTATTCCATTGGCGAGTTTGTAGTTTTTCTGATAAACCGCCTATAAATTTTACTGTTTTAGAGACAAGTATTTGACATGGTGCACACTCACCTTTTAGACCTCCTTTTTTTAATATGTCCTTCAGGCTATTCGTCTATTTTTTTTTCATAAAATTGTTTTCACCGTGTTTTCTGATTTTTAGTCTTTTTAATCAAATACATTATTTTGATTTTTGATTTTGGTTAAAGAATAACCTGAGATCAAATCAGATTGCTTCAAAATTTAGCAAAGAAATATTTTGTCAACCTCATGTATCTCGAAACCAAGCATTTGCTAGAGAAGTTTACAAGATATTTTCATTCATTGGTGATTTCTAATAACACCCTAATTATAATTTATCTTTTACTCTAAACCGATGCAAATGGCTATTGTAGGTGAGAGAAATCATTTTTGTAAACTTGGTTTTCATTTACGCAACGTAACCACAGCCATCACGAAGAACAAATTCCGTGTAATGAATTCGATATTGCTATGTTAACCATTGTTTTGAAGAATAATCACTCCTAATGATAGCATGCAGCTTCACAACACGTGTTTCGTCTCGCATTTTAGTCTACGGTGAAGGTTAAACCTCAGGTTAAATCTGATGATAACGTATCTGTCTCCACACATCCAAACGGACTGGTATTCACCAGGTGTATAGGTTTCGTTTTCTCTTTCGATAAATCTGTTAGCTTATTTATCGTAATAAATAGACTAAATAATTTCACTTTCGATATATTTATTGTTTGCCTTGTAATAACAATAATGGTTGTTATGGACAGTTAATGGCATGCGGTGATATATAGAGCAAAGTAAATTACTTAATTGCCGACTTATTTATTTAATTGCTGGTGTTTATTGATTGTTATATAAAATCGGTTTTCCAAAGGTATTTAAGATATAAGATAGCTAATAAATAGAAAATTGTATTATTTATTTTGTAATAAACTGTTAATAATAATGTTTGTAAACTATTTAAGTGTAGGAATATGGCGGAGGCGAGGTAGTCAAAGACTGCTTCAAAAAATATTTCAAAAAAAGGATCCAAAAACGTAGCTACAAATACTGGCGTTTCGAAGTTTTCATGAGTTATGAAACGTTTATGTATTAATGTTCTGTCTAGTAAATCTTCGTCACTCGCTGTCCACATACCTATACTGGTACAGACATATTAGTACAGTCGATAGGTAGATTCTTAGTCCGAACGTTGAGTGAAAAGCGAAAAGTGATTTGTAGATTTCGATGCCCTGAATGAAATAAGAAAAAATGCAAAATGAGATCTCAGCCGTCGGTACCGCCATATTGAAAAAATGGCGCACAAAATCAGTTTCTTTGAAATATCTCGCTTCTGGTGCCTCATACGGCAAAAAATATTCTTATGAAAATAAAAGAGCATTAAATATTCTACAAAATATGTCTTATATATTTTTTCGTTAAACTGAATAGTTTCGGTGCAGCAGCCGATGGAATTCAAACATTCTTGACAGAATTATGATATTTTGCAATTTCTCGATTTAGTGCGAATTTTATGGAGTATTTTTGTGTTGAGACAAAATTTGTTTTCATACATGAAAATCCTCAAATATTGTTGATTTTACTTGTCTGCTACACATAGCTCAATTTTCAATACCACCTTGAGGTTAGAATATATGGCGCGTTTTTTTTGCGTGGTTGTCCCCTATAGGCCTAATCCACGACTAGCTTGCTTCTTGAGGCGTTTTAGGTGCTTGATGTCGAAGGTCCAGGTTTGTTGTACTTCAACAATACTTTCTTCGGAAATGGCTTCCGTTGCGCTGTCCACTGATTCTACGTATAGATTGTTCTCCATGCTTGCGAGAAATGTTTCGTCGTCATGAAGCTCGTCAACTGTGCGTTGTCATGAGCAACGGAGGTAAAAGTACTTTTTCTGACGCTGTGACCCATACATGGGGACAATATCTCTGGACGGTTAACGTTACTAATGTTTCGTAAGATCGCTCACAAAAAGCAAGTTTAACATCTCGTCTCTACCACCTACAGTTGCAGCGACACGACAGCATTTATTCAGGACATTATCAAGTCCAGGAGTGATAGGGGGTTTGTAAAAATGTTGAAGAATGGGGCTGGAAACAAAGCAAAGCTGGGCTTACACCAGTAACACTGCTGAAAGATTCTGCTTCTGAAAAGCTTCCTAAATTTCTTTCCTGTAAATGCAAGAAAGGGTGCAGTGCAGCATGTGGTTGTAGAAAGGCAGAGTTAAAATGTTCTGTAATTTGCAAATTTTGTAACGGACAAAGCTGCGGCAATGCACCAGCAACAGTCGATGAGCTTCATGATGACGAGGAAGTCGACTCTCCTACCAGTCGAAACATTCTCGCAAGCATGGAGAACAGTCAATACGTAGAATCAGTAGACAGCCCAACGGAAGCAATTTCCGAAGAAAGTATTGTTGAAGACTACAACGAACCTAGACCTTCGACATCAAGCACCTAAAACGCGTCAAGAAGCAGGCTAGTCGTGGGACAACAACGTGAAAAAAACGCACCATATACTCTACCTCAAGGTGGTGTGGAAACGAACTAAATCGAGAAATTACGAAAAATCATAATTTTGCCAAGAACGCTTGACTTCGATCGGCTGCTGCACCGAAACTATTCGTTTAACGAAAAAATGTATAAGACATATTTTGAAGAAAATTTAATGCTCTTTTATTTTCATAAGAACATTTTTTGCTATATGAGGCACCCGAAGCGAGATATTTCAAAGAAACTGTTTTTGTGCGCCATTTTTTCAATATGGCAGCGCCGGGGGCTGAGATCACATTTTGCATTTTTTCCCATTTCATTCAGGGCATCGAAATCTACAAATTTCCAAAGTTTTAAAACTCCCGCACTTATTCGGACTAAACCCCATGTTTTATGATCTCACCGCTGTATGATATCACATATTTTACAGGAAACCGTTGCATCTTCAAAAAATTAAGTGACGATCTTTCATTTATAGAATTTTTCGCTCTCTAAATTTGATCTCATATTTTGATCTCATATTTTGCATATTCTTCGCATTACGAACTTATTTGAAGGAAAACGTTTTTTCGAACTTTTTCGGACGTTTTCTCGAGGGCTGAAGCAGGTGCCCACCCATGGAAACTTTTCTGTTTCATTTATAATACAACTTTTTTACTTCTATCTGAAAGATATGAATAACATGAGTTTAAAGAAATTATATCAAATTCTATACACTCAAAGAAAATGATAGGTAAATTCAACCAAAAAGAGCATATGAAATCGCGCCTGTCTAGTTTCATAGTTAAATCAATCAGTAAAGAATAGTCATACAACTACAAATAGTAGTTTAATAATCATATCTTCTTGTAACAAACTAAATAGTACAATGACATTTTTTTATGTTCACTAACCATTTTCAATTTGGTCTACAGTTAAATAGTACAACGACTTTGTTTTTTGTTCACCAACTAATTTTTAGGTTGATCTACACTTTATTGTATGATGAAGTTTTTTTTGGTTAGCCAAAATCTCAGTATTGAGACATCAGACCACCCCAAACCAAAGATTAGAGATCGTTTATAAGATCCATCCAAATATATCGATGATCCCTGAGAGAATTTGAACACTGCAATCATGTTACTAATTTTCTATAAATTCATAAGAGTGCAAGATAATGCATGATGGATTATTGTTAGTGATTTGTATGTGGCGTCATCTGGGAATAATTTCTGTAATAGACTACGTGGTAAGCAAGCAAATTTTATGGTAATTCTTTTAGAACTTCTAGAAGACGACAATAATATTGGTTTGTCTACCAAGTACAATAGTACAGCGAACCAATACTGGGTTAGAATTACAATTCGATAATAGTTAAAAATAAAATATACTATTATCTAGTTTAATTTGACAGAATTCAACAAAATAATAGTCAGACGAACAAAATAATAGTCTTATTCATCTATTTTTTAAGTTAATGTTTGTTTTTTTTGTACGACAACTTTTTATTAATTAAAATAACAATCACCTCTTGTTTAAAAATACCATCAATATAGTTTGGTTTAACAAAATTAACGATATTGTTAGTTAACCATTTTTTTTTTTGTTGAATTTACCCATACTATTTCTTTGAGTGTATATGTTTTAATTTCGCACACAAGAAGCCATGGCAATTGGTTAACTGTATCAAGAGCTTTAGAAAAATCCAGTAATACCAACGTCGAAATTTTCTTATCATTATATGGTCCGTGATAAAGCTGAGATGTGGTGCTATAGGTTTTTTAAAGCCAGAGTGACATTCAAGTAACAAGTTATTTTCATTAAATTAGTCAGACATTTGTTTGTAAATAATTTTTTCCCACATTTTTTTATAAAAACGGAAATATGCTGGTAAGTCGTAAGTCTGAAAAAGACTAAGGTTAGTAATTTTAGGGATGGTAGGAAGTTGTATTAACGGTATTAAGTATTGCAATGTCACAAATCACACGACGACAAATAGGCACAAACATTTTTGAGATTCTTTCTTCAGGGGCAAAGCTAATAAATTTTTCTTATTTATCTTCAATTATAAGCTTTTAGGAATGAACGTTCTTCATCTAATTAGCATAAAAAAGGATTCTCTGTAAATTTATTTGCATTCCAGTCCTTTGATATCTAATTCACTAGTTAATAATCATAATTAAGTCAACTTCCAACCGGATTAGATACTGTTTTAATTATTATCTCATAATGGCTTATAAATACTATTAATTATTTAATAGTGCTGATAAAATTACGCGCCAAATTGTCACCTACTAATCATAGAGTTATATGTATGAAATAGTTTAAATTACTGTCAGGTTCAAATTATCAATGCAGCAAGTGTGAACAAAGAATGAATCATATGTTAAATTAGTTTATGTCGCCACTACTGCAATAAACATAAATTTTTTCAACTGAGATCTTGCTCGTCTTATAACGAATCGTGTGTACTGTTCATTTTCTAGTTTTAGGATTTAACTTTTCTCTTTTGCAAATCTCCGTTCATTCAGAGGGACACCTAGTAAACGATGAATTCTTTTAGTTGTATGAATCAGTGAATACCTACGTACTCTTAACTTGTTACTTCTTACCATCGTAACTTTTATTGCCTGAAAACTATTATTTGTCTCAATTCTTAATAAATAGAGCCACTTTGCGTTCTTTTCTTTGAATACATTTTTTTCAGTCGGCATGTTATCCCATTAAAAAATAATATGTTGTTGGTAGCTCAGTGTGTTAGCGCGTCTAGCTTGCACTCTGAGCGTACCTAGCGAAGTGGGTTCGAGCCCCACATAGCGAAAAAATTTTTCATTGGAAATTTTCCCCAAGAAATGGTTCGGATTCCACTATAAACTGTAGGGCCCCGTCTCCTTTACTCAGACAAATCTCGATCTACTAGACTTAAGAGGGTCATTGGGGTGACATGGAAGGCGGTTAAAACACATTTTTTTTTAAACAATTTTAAAATGAGACCAATTTTTTTATTTCTTCTTTGCTCTCAGTTGAAGAGCCTTAAAATGAAATGTCTTGAATAAATCATCATTTTTATAACAAAAAGAAGATTCTGAAAAAATTAAACAATACAATAACTTAACAATTCCTTTTTTTTAGTAATTTGTATTACCTCCTTTGCACTACTAACAGCATGCACACGGTTAGTCATGGATCTAATCAAATTGGCTATGGTTTTTTGTGAGATATCATTCCACTCCTCTTCGACTACTCTCATTAGCTCTGCGATGGACGTTGTAGTAGGAACTGGCCCAAACTCTGTTTAATTTCCTCCCGCAGATGTTCAATGGGATTTGAATCGGGACTGTTTGCTGGCCATACTATAACCTTCTGAGAGGTACTGTCGTGCGCAAAAAATGGGACAAGTCTTATAACGTATTTTTGCCAAAATCTAGTTGTGTACATCTAACTTTAATTTTTGTGACATTGTCAATTATTTTTCAAAATTCATTGCAAGTGAGACAGATTTACATTAGAAAAAAATAGTTGTCCTATTTTTTTTGCTCGCGACAGTACATGCATTAAAAGTCAAAAACATGATAGGGTCGATTTATTTTCTCGTGTATTTTCACAAATCTTAATCTTGCTTTAGTTACTTACACGTACTTATATTGATCTAAATAACTCAAAGTAAATGATAAATTAATGAGAAAAACAATAAAAAAACTCGCGAATCTTGAGCCCCTATACATATTTTTTAAAATCGACGCCACTGGATGGAGTACAATCGTAATTGTGAATTTTCGACTATTTTTCCTCTAATCACTTTTTCAAATTTCCTATCAGAAGCGCTTTATGATTCCCGTAACAAATAAAAAGAAAGTCGTGACATAGTCACACCTGCTTTTCTAAATATAACCGTACTCTCATCTGTTGTTCGCCGGTACCCTGCAATTTTGATTCCTGCCCACTCTCTTCTTATTTCGATGATATACAGCCTGAAAAATAACCAATCCTATTATGATCGTAAATATCTCGATGTAGCGGTAGGTTATTGCATTACAAAAGCCTTTATTGTGTCCACTTTGCAATAAAAAGACATTAATAGCATTTAGTGGATAGTGGATGAATGAAGAATGAAATTACGAATACAATGTTGCAAATATGCCGAGTGGAATGAAGTCAGTGGGCAGAAATCGTAGATTTCACTTAAATTTAATTTCGAATTTGCATGGTTATTTTATATTTATCTGATTAAGGCAAGTATCTTTGCATTTAATATATGCAAACGTGTATTTGGATACTTCCTGCTTTAAGATTTTTATTCAGTGGTATCAATGTTACGTAATAAGGTTCGTGGTTAATAATAGAACAGATGTTAATTATAATTTAAATGAACTACCACGGTCCATTATTTGATGTTTAATGTATCTTATATGAGTTAAATGAAAAGTGTAATTATAAATGATGTTCAAATTGGAACGAATTATATTGGAGGTGTATATAATGCCGAAAATCAGTGGCGTACGGGCAAAGGGTTTTATGGATCAGATGCCTCCCAATCACATGAGAAAAATTCAGGTGTGAGAAATAAATGTAAATTATTATTATTATTGAGTACGAAATTAAATAGTTAATGCATGCAACACGATAATGGGTATAACAATTGCTGTAAGCATAAAATAATCATGAACTATCATCATTTTCATCTGATGAACCCAGCAATATTTAGCTAGTAGGTCTACTATTTGGAGAATAATACATATTCAAAATAAAACAGGATTCTTAATAAGAATAAATAAAGTAAAATTTGATAACATTGATTGTTTCCTCGACGGTAAAACCCAGTACATGATAAGGGGGAGAATAAGGACGAGACTTGTAGTACGGTATCGTGAAGGTAACAAATAAATACAAAACTGCTTTGATATCGTAAGACCCAATGGAATAATGACCAGAATTGTATGAAACACATGTTAAACTCATTTATATTTTTTCCATCACTTGTAGAGATAAAAATTAAAGCAAGAAAAGAAAAACTGTACCTGGAATAGGCAAAAAAAAACACAACGAAAAACTAACTGAGCAAACCCTAGATATTATAACCAAAGCATGGATGGAAATCACACCTTTACCTACGATAAGAATAGAATGGAAAACAATAAGAAAAAGGACATAAATGTAATGAAATACTGGTAACATGTACAAAGAAGGGGCCCAACTTATCTAATGAAGGAAGCACACTGAGAACCAATATCAAGGGAAAGAAGGAATTCTATAAACAAATTGCAAGTATATATACGCTGCTAAAATCAGAAACAGAGGAAACAGCGGAAGAAAAACACAAATAGATGAACATAAAAGCTCAAAATCGCAAGGTAGTGTGGCAACACAATCTCAACACCAACACTTACAACTTTAACTAACACCCACACTTTCCATTCTATATTCCTGTACCATGTGTATAGTATAGACGTAGCCAGCGGTGTGTTTTCCGAAAGTGGCAGAGTATGCAGATAAATCAAATTTAAAAAAAAATCAAATACAGATTATACCAGCTAAGTATATAAATGTTCTCGTTGGAGGTAGCGTAGTCGCAAAATATGACGAAGAAATTGCTAATTCCTTTAAAGACATAAATTGATAAATCTACAACTTTAATTTCGCTCAAAGTAAACTTTAAAATAAATGCCACAGATTTTAATAGAAATAAGTAAATAAAATGAATAGTAAATAAAGTATAATAATACAAAATATAATTATATTTTATATTCTTTAATATTTTTATAATGAAATAAGGTAGTCATTATTTACTATGATAATTTGTTCTTGCAAGTCATCCTAACTGATAATTATTTCGTTAAGAAAATCTGTTAAGAGCTAAATAAGATTACTGCCTGTCTTTCGTGCTGATATTTTTCTGTTGCTAACATTCAGGGTTATAACATGTTTTTAAGGCTTTATATTCTCTGGGTATCCACTATCCGGTTTGATATATGTTGAGGGGTTATCAGAAACAAATCGTCTCGTTAACCTAACAACTGTACAAGGGGATCTCAATCTTCTGACAACTCGAAAAATTACACTAACTTATACAAGGACTTCAGTGTCTCCTAGGGAATTATTTTTATTACACTTTACACATATGGCAGATTTTTAAGACTTCTCATCCACTGTCGTCATTTTGGCAACAAAATACACACAATTATTTCGTTTAAGGATAGAATTTTACAGTGAGAGGGAAATATGCGTTTATTTTCGATTTATTGTAAATATTTAAAAAACTAAACACAGTATAATCTTTAAAACTGTTTTAGATACTTAGAACTATATACAAAATGTATGATAACTGTACAGCGTTGTATTCTTTAGAGCAATGGGAAGTACCTGAAACTATTTTAGAGATTATACCATTTATGACTTTTTAAATATTTAAAATAAACCGAAAATAAACGCATATTTCCCTCTTACTCTGCAAAATCCTATCCTTAACGAAGATTTACAAGAACTACTTATTTCTAGATTTTTAAATTTAAATTAATATGAATCAATTGAATCATGTTAATCTCAAACAGTTATATTATTAGCTATATGCCACCGCAGAGAGCTGAATTGCAAATAAGTATATTTTGTATATATATTTAGAAATGCTGTTATATTTTTACTCAGAATCAGTTTTGATTCTTTGTAACATTTAGCCTTCATATAATCTAATGCCTATACTAAAGCCAGATCAGACTAACCGAAGATAGATGAATGTAAGAAAAAGTATCACTTCTCCTTGTTCGTTTTTCCCTTTCATTGAATATCCAGGGCTTCATTTCATGTTTTTAATTGCTATCATATCACAAGGAATTCACAAAAATACGATGCGCCGGAATCCGAACATAAAGTTGTCAAAAACCAGTTTTGGTAGTTAAGTTGTGATTAGTTTACCTAAGCTGCAGGTATCTTAGTCGCAGTTGATCATTGCACTTCCAAGGCCTCCCGCGCACTGGCAATTTTTAGTTGTACAACTAAAAGTTGAAGTTTAGAAGCGCATTAAACGACAAAAAATTGTATAACTCAACCTCGCGCGCACTTCCAACTAAAAATTGAGCCAATTAACCAGTTTAAAAATGGACTTTGATGAATTAGCATGTGTTTGTGCACTTGTAATAAAGTTAAGGAAAAAACGCAGAAGAAAATGGTGGGTTCATCCATTGATAAGTGCCCGTCTAATAAATGGAGAATTTCAGAAAAATATGATGATTTACCCTACCCAGAGAAGTTTTTTAACTACTGCAGAATGAGTATTCTTACCTTCGATGAATTATTATATCTTATTGCTCCTTCTATTATTACATACCGTAACACTCACCTTAGACAAAGCATTTCATTTGAAGAAAGGTTATTTACGACTGAACTGATAAATGTGGCCAACTAAAAGTTGGAAGTGCGCGCAAACACGCTTGAACCTACAGGCGTCGCTCAGTCGGTGAGTTGCATAAGTTGTGTACAGAGACAACAGCCCTACGACTAAAAATTGGATCGGTTGGGGAATCGACAGTGCGCGGTGTTTATCCAATTTCCATACATTTTTGTGGTTGTCACTCTACCAACTTTTAGTTGTACAACTAAAAATCGCCAGTGCGCGGGAGGCCTAAAAGATAGTGACGTGTGGACGGCGCAATGAGTAATTTACGCTACTTTCGAATTCGGATGATGAAATTCACCCTCTCATTTTTAGCAAGAGATTTTCAAGTAGACAGATGTATAGGAATATATTTTTGTCACCATTTTTTTAACCAAACTTTAAACATTTTACTGAAATATGTAAATAACTACGAAAATATAACATTAATTCTTTTGGTTACCAAAAGAATAAATAAGAATTGTATGAATTGTGAGAATTGTGACCCTATTCGTGATAGTTTTTATTTCCTGTTCTCTGTATGTATATTTATGTGAAAGTCTCGGCAGATGCGCGCATTTTCTTCTATGAAACAGTTATCCTGTGCAGGAATCCGTCAACACTAAAGAATTTCAAGGAAAAGGAAATTATTAAACCGTATCGACCGTAATGCCTGTATTAAATGTATGTAGTGTAAAATGTAATAGATAATAAAATAATTATCATCAGTATAATTTGTGATAGAAATGCAAAGTTTAACAGGTAGTAAATAATATTTAAAAACAGTATTTTGAATTTTACTGTTTTAAGGTAATCATTTTTTGTTTTAAATTAATGACCAAAGAAGACTGCCAGAAATTGCTTTTTAGTAATTCATACAATGCTTATAAATCGACATCAACACAATATGCTTCTATAGTAACCGATTTAATGCTATTTGCCAGACCCAGACCATTATCTGCAATAAATATAATTTTAAGCATACACTTACCACAGATAACAAAAACATAATTGCACTAATATCTATAAAGCTTGGTAAAACAATAATTTTAAAGAAGAAACTTTTCCGATTTTTTCGCCATAAATGGGCACAATATTAATAAATAAATTAACCCATGATACATTCTATTGTCACATTTTAAAAATTGCCCATTTTTAGAAACATATTTGTTGAATACCTCTCATAGTTCTCTGAAGAAAGCGAGATATCACGTCGAAACGTCATTTTTTATACTTTAAAAACCTCGTTTTATGATAAAACAAACCGTAAGAAATTTTCACCTTAGTATTATTTATGTAAATTGAAATTTCTTGTGTTTGTTGCATTTCCCTCTCACTCCACGCTTGTTGATTGTCATCTGTTGTTTAGTATTTTATTATTATTTGTCTGGATAAAAGAATCCAAGAAGACTGAAACGCCAAATATGGTAAAATCATTAATATAAAAGTAAACCTTTTCCAGTGACATTTCCATTGTGCATTTTTACTCGAAAATACTTAGTTGTCCTCGGTCTAAATAAAAAATACGTTCACGTCCAATTATGGAAAAAGAAGATACCTACCAGGAGGCTCTATATACTATTATATAAAGTAGATGAATAATCTGTGACCATTATTTTTAACGGATACGATAATCACACAATTGTAGTAACAGTATTTTTTGCTCACGAATGAAAAAATATACAGGGACACAATCGAAAACTGAAATAACAACAACGTGGGCCCTGAGTGTGAATGATTTGATCTAGCGTAGGTAGGATATATCTAACATCTAAATTACAATATATAGTGAATGCTTCATAAAACACTATTTGCTCTTCTAATCAGGTTAGTTTAGTCGGAAATAGGACGAAAATACATTTTTTGTAAAATCATATCAATTAATCATATATACAGTGTTTGGATACGAATAGAAACTAGAGAAATATAAACCAGAAAACTAGCGAAAGTGTCAAACCATCGTCTTTTCTCGGTGTTTTTGCAAATTATCGGGTCGCATTGGTCACATGATAAAAATTAGAAAATGGAGATTGTTTACAATGAAATTTCAAAAGATGCAGATATTCAAGACCTCTATTGAATATGTACTTAACTTAAAAAAAAATTAAAAGGTAATAAATACTTTTTTAAATATGCTCTTTATGTATATTAATAACCAGAGAAGATTTCAAGTCAAAATATTTGTTTAAACGGTCAAAAAAATATATATTGTTTAAAACTTGCAGTCAACTTTTCTAAAAAAAAAAAATCGAGATTTTGAAAGACATTTTTTGTTTATTTTAACATTTTTTTGCATTGTAATTTTCTTTTTATTTGTCTAAATGCTTGTATTTTTGAGATTTTTTTTTACAAAACAAAAATGATTTAATATGGTCAAAAAGTACGTAAAAAAGCAACAATTCAAAAATGAAATGTCCTTGTATGTTAATTGGAAGTCGAGATATCGTACTTTTTGCGTTTATTAAAAAAAATTAAAAGCAAAAAAATTGTTAAAATAATTTTTAAAAAAATTCGTTAATATCAATTAAAAGTACTTTTAAGAAGGTAGAGAAAAATATATCAACGACTTGATATATATAATAATTCCATGGGACCGCAAAATTTTAAACAATTCATGGTTTTTTCGCTGGTTAATATTTGAACTTGAAATTGTTACGTTATTATTGAAGCCATAATAAATTGTTTAAAAAAGCTATATATGATTAGAGAATATTATTTAGGTATTAAGCAAATCACAACTTACACAATTTTTTAATTATTATGTAATTACCTACTTTCTATATATTGTTACCCTAATCTGGACACGCTAATATACTAGTTACGTAAATACTTTAAAACACTCATTATTGGAGAACCAATCAAAACAACTACTCTTCTAGCTAATACTGACGAAGTATTGAATTACATGATAGGATTCTTAGCACTTTAAAGCTAAGAAATATATTAAAAATACTTAAATTTTTTATTTAAATTCAGTCATTCACACTTTTTATTTCATATGAAATTATCTACTTTCTGTATATTTGGTACCTTAATCGTATATTATACTACTTAGGAAGACACTTTAAAGCACTCATCACTGGAGAACCAATCAAGTTGAAATTTGCTTAATACCTAGATAATAACCTGTATACATGATGAAAGCAAATAAGTAAAAAATAATTAATTGTAAAAAACTATACAAGATGTTTCACAACTTTTCCGAAAAATTTTAACCTCATTTACACTTTCAAATAAGAAGTCGATTTCGTCAAAAAAATTATAATAAAAGTCAAACAGAAGACAAGATAAAAATTGTTAAAGTTACAACATTATTGAAATATAAAAATGGTTAAATTATAATATTATCTGGTATCTGGTAAACTGTATTAAAATAAAAAGGTAAAATAAATAGTTTGAGCTCACTTCCAGCATCGTTTCTTATTAAAGGTTTGGGCAGCGATCGTTGAATGGCTAATTGAACCGTTCATATTTGCTAAATCGGATGGATAGTTTACGACATTTGCAATTTCTCCATAATAATTTCCCTGACCTTCTTGAAGATGTGCACTTGGAGGTCCGATTGCGGATGTGGTGTTACACGATGGTGCGCCACCTCATTATCGTGTGGTAGTCCGGGATATTTTTAACAAAGTATAAAGGATGCGTTGGATCGACGGGGTGAACCAGTGGCTTAGCCTTCGCGGTGTCCAGATCTAAATCCTCTAGACTTCTTTTTGTGGGGATATTTAAAAAGCGAAGTATATCATACGGAAGTAGGAAATATCGAAGAATTACGTGAACCCATCAAAACTGCTCCGATAATGTGCGTCTTTAGGAACGACAGGAAGGCGGAAATTGAATACAATGGACCCAAAAGAAATTTAACACATGGATACTCCCTTGCAATTCAATGTATAAACCCTTGAACAGCTTTTGTAGAAGTAAATGATATGTTAACCATTTTTATAATTTTTCAGTAATATAACTTGTAATAATTTTTATCTCGTTTCTTGGTAGACTTATATTATAATTTTTTTTTGACAAAATTTACTTCTTATTTCAAAGTGTATACAGTATCGGAAAGTGTTCGATTTGGTACGGCAAAAAGAGCAAGCGAGGGCGAAGCAAGCAATGATGTACATTAAGGGGCGTGTTACACTTTACCTCTGTTAGGGTACTGGTAGACGCCTTTATTGTGGGCGGTCGGTTAAGTCGTTGAAACTATGTAATCCCAAAAACAAAACTTTCCCATACTGTATGTGGTTAAAATTTTTCGGACAAGTTGTGAAACACCCTGTATATTGCCGTCATTTTTACGATTTCAGTTGTTTAAATGAATATGGTCCGGGCCTCGCCGGAAGTCAAAATCTTATAATCATACTTCTTTATATTTAGTTATATGCAGAAATAGGTAGTGTGGATGATTGTGAAAACGTTCTAGCACAACTAAAAATAGTAGAAAATTGGTGTAACCAAAACAACCTCCATTTGAATGCGTCAAAATGTAAAGTTGTTTCTTATACAAGAAAATCTAAACCAGTTGTGTTTGACTACTCCTTAAATTCCCAAGTACTTGAGCGTTCTACAACAGTAAAAGACTTGGGGGTAATATTTGATCAGAAACTTACTTTCTCGAACCATGTGGCGCAAGTAACATCATCTGCCTTGATAATGTTAGGTTTTATTGTTAGAAACTGTCATTCATTCTCCAACGAGTTTGCTCTAAAAATACTCTACTATTCATACGTAAGATTCAAACTAGAATACTGCTCGATAGTCTGGTACCCGCACTATGCCTGTCATAAAAACGCCATCGAAAATGTACAGCGAAGATTTCTGAAATTCTTATCATTAAGAATTGACGGTTTCTATCCAGAAAGAGGCTACCAACACTCCTTATTACTTGATAAATTTAATCTTACTCCTTTGGAAATGCGGCGTGCAATAAATAGTTTGAAAATATTATATAACCTGTTTCACAACAAATTAGACTGTTCATCGCTTTTAGGTATGTTTTCTTTCCAAGTTCCCCGAATAACCTCACGTCAGACTAATACGTTTTACTGCGAGACGGCCAGAACTAACGCTCTTATTAGATCCCCAATACATGTTATGTGCAATCATTTCAATAAAATATCAGATGTGTGTGATATCAATTGTAGTACATTCTCGGAAATTATTAATGCTTTTAACATAACTTTTACAGCTACTAATAGTTAAGTGTCACTACAATTGAGTGTCACTACACCTATTTATATGTATATATTATGTATACCTATGTTTACATGAATACTTATGTTCTTTTCTTACTACAATCTTCTTTTCGATATTTTTTTCCATCTTATTACTCAAATATTGACATCTTATTCTCTTACTGTTTAAAAATATACTACTAACAGATTTGTAACTTATACTACTACCATACCCAAAGTATAATATACTTTATTAGTTTTTAGATTTTAGTTTTTAGCTATTAGTTGTATCTTGTTCATGTTTGTCCTGTAACTGGATTTTTTTATCTGTTGGGCAATAAATCATTATTATTATTATTATTATTATATGTGGAATTCAGATTTCAGAAAAAATTCCCCTCCCCAAAAACTTTTACAAGAAATATATGTTTACTCCAGTAAATATGATATATTATTTACACTCAACGTAAATTAATTTAAAGAATAAGTAAAAAAGTCAAACAAATCATAAGTCAAAAATTTTTTAAATCAAGTCCTGAATATTTTAATAGATTTTGCAACTCTAATCGCGGTTAGTACTTGAAAGTGTTAACCTCCAGATAAATACAACGTCACCTCACCTTTTAGCTGCTTGAATATACTAAAAGCAATGAAATAATTGGTAAAAAAAAAGTTAACACATGGATACTCCCTAGCACCAATATCAGATGGAATTTCTATTACTAAAGAAAATAACGCAACCAATTCAACATTTAAGTGTAGTATTCACAACCACAGCCAACGCCACAAAAGCCGCCTGCGAAAAAAACACATGTAGAATGAGAATGACCACCTCAAATGCTTGCTACTACAACTGCACAGACAAAACCTGAATTTGCACAGACGAAAACTGAATTCCTATATTAAATCAAAGGAAGAGCTAGTAGACTTATTAGAGACGGAGAACACAATGAGGTCCAAAAGAACCTCGCATGGATATATCCCACATGTTAGATACTTAGGGGAACCCTCGCCCTCGCAATCGTTCATAATTTGGGCGACACCAGACCTCACCAAATCACTACCACAGGGTACCTCTTCGCCTGGTATCCTCCAATGCGTCCTAGAAGAGGTACTTCCAGATTGATAAACGGCTACGTTTTCTACAAAAAAAAAATGTGCACAAACTGAAGGCGTTCTGGTACTGCAAAAACAGCAGAACTCTAGAGAAATGCCAAGCCGTCTATGAGTGGGAACATCGTCAAGTGGCCCCATACACACTCATCCAGTTATTCCGGATAATTTCAATCCCGACGAAGATACAGAAGTTCCCATCGAAAATTTGCAGAAAGTTTTGCGGCAGACATCCTTAAGTTTAAAGTTCTTAGTTGTTAGAGTTTCAGTTCGTTTATACAATAACGTGTTTATATTTTTGTCATCTAGAAAAATGGTCAAATTTGAAAAACGTCGTCAACAATTTTGTTGAGATAAGTTAGAAGAGACATACATTTTTTATAGAATGACGATATACATCAAACATTTTTTAGTAAGAGTAAAAAAAGTGTAAGTTGGAATACAGTAAAAAAAGTTCAATAGCAGTGGTGATGCCAATTAAGTACTAATTTGAAATGTGATGTTTTGCTAATCCATGTTGCGTATATATTTCAATCTAAACGCCTTTAAGACACTACACATTATTTATCTCTGTTTACTGTACGTTATTTCAGCTCCAAAATGTATTTTCATATAAGAATATATCCAGTATTCTTTGGTGGCTGAGAATTTAAGCTTATAAGTTTTCACTGATGGGGAAACTAATACACCATCGAAAGTTACTTGGTTGCACCTCAATATCCGGCCATTTCGTCTCATATTGTTATATATAAATTCCGATATATTCTCATCCGTCGCTCCAGATTCATGTTTTGAATTTACCACAACTATTTTATGTTCAGAAACCGCAAAGGTTTTGTTACACGGTGAATGTGCTCAGAGGTGGTTTTGATTACAGCGTGCATATCTTGCTTTACGCGTCTCATTGTTAAGGTACAAGTTTAATGATATTTTTATTTCAGATGCATAATTCATTTTTTAATAAATTCCTGGCTAAGTGACCGTAACAATAAGCAAATCAGTTCCCTGTCATATTTTCTTATACATATATTTATTTATATGATTTTGCAGCGTAATTTATAATTCTCTTTGATTATTATGATTAACTAAAATTAATTAAGTAATAATACTCTCCTTGTATACTCTGTAGTTCTTATACGCTTAACAGAAACTGATCCAGATAAATGGGGTACCGTTTATCGTTCATTTTTTTTTTTTTTTAATAAAAAAAATTCTTTCTGAATTACTTTCATTACGAAGTAAACAGGATACACATGCACATGTCGCTTATAAATATAGCATGAATTTTCGCAGTAGTGAGTTTATTTTATGTGCCTTGACACCACTCAGCACATCAATAATTTTGTTTGAATTTTATTGCTTGTACATTTTTTTGGTTTTTGTTTTCGACAAACAATAAAACCTCAATTCTGTATCAATTTTCTTATAGAAACGTTCATTTATCCCAGTTATCGGTCATCAGCTTTTATTTGTGTCAATTTTGAAATATTTTGAGTTTTCCAAAATAAATTTTAATAAAGAGGGACTTAGAACTTAGAAATGATTTTTATTTTGGGCGAGTCGGAAAGAAATTATTTGCTTGCCAATAGAATTTATCGCCAACGGTATCCTGAGAGAAGCTTTGAAAACCTGATTGATAGATTCGTATGCACTGAAAAATGGAAATAAATGAGTTTTCTGTGGTGCTGGTAACAGTGTAAGATCCCCATATTAGTTAGACGCGAGCGCATTAGTAAGAATAAGTAGACGTTCTTTTGGTGGAAACTTGATAAAAAAAAATAATCGTTTAATGCTCCAAAAATTAAGTGATAATTTTTAAAAGTGTCTACAGTTTTTTAATTGGACCAGAGATAAAATGTAAAAAGATGCTACTTTCTTCAACAATGATTTGTTCATTGATGAGACAACTTTTCTATACAGCTACACAACAACTAAAAAAATTTCCTAAATCCTCAAACGTCTGGCAAGACATTTTTGAATTAGAAAAAAATATTAACTGAAGCTATGTATCTTCATTATTTTTCAGGGACGAATAGTTCTCGCCACAATTATTGGTGAATGTTCCTCAAAGGATCCGAAATAGGATGTGACTTCAGCAAGATGGTGTTCCACCACATTATTGAAATACCAGTATAGTACCTTATAATTGAATTAGAAAAAACGGTCCCTTTAAATGGCCTGCTCGATCCCTAGATCTTACAGAAATTGATTTCTTTTATGGGGATACGCGAAGAACATTTAGCACATCAGCAGTTTTAGGAAGAGTAGTTATTTTAAATTTTTATTATAATTTTTTGTCTTGAATTATTTTTAAATGTTTATCGTTGAATTTTGTACTTGTTGTTCAATAAATCGAAAATGGTTACAACTAATCATACGGATGTACATACAAAAAAATGTTAATTTTCAGTTCTACATCACATCACATATACAGGATGTTCCATTGGAAAAAATCGAGAAATTTTAATTCCAACATTTACAGATTTAATATTCATTTCCCACCCTGTATACTTTTAGAAAGTGAAAATGATTCAGAAACATCACACAGATGTTTCATAACTTTTTCAATACGTATGTGTAGATGGCATTATTAAAAAAGGAATTATTCCATTCAAGTGGTTGGGAGAGATTCAGTAATAATATGTAAATGATAGTCTATTGTCTATGTACTGTAGAAAGGAACTAAAACGTTAAAGGGTTTTTTTGTTTCTTATGTTCAATTGACCCCAAAATATGAGAAAAACCGCGAAGTGCTACCATTTAAAGTTTTTGTTTTTGAGATCGAAGTAAAAAGGTCCACTTTTCACATTTTTGAGTTTTACTCGAAAACTATGCATTTTTCCTATAAACACGTCAATAGAAAAGTTGTAGAGAATTAAATTTTCAATCAAAATAGCACCCTCAGAAGTCAAATTTTTTTTTTTTACAAAAATACGTCCAAAAAACAAAAGAAAAAACTAAACAATGCAATTTTTTATTTTTTTTTTTCGGGTACATTTAGGCATAGACATTGTTGCATAAAAAAATCTGGCGTTTTACCCATTAATAGTCACCGAGATATAGCGTTTCAAAGTTTGCAACTTTTAACTTTTTTGCTAATTTTTACTAATTTTTTTCAAATTTATACTCGCAGCATTCTTGTTTAACTGGTCTGCAATAGAAGTTTATGTGATCAATAGTAACCAAAATACAGTCTAGATATAGTAGATTATTGTACTTAAAAAATAACTTTTTACATTTGTCCACTTCTGAACTTTATATCAAGTGATTTTTTTTTTGTTCAAATAACAACTTAGAAAGGATAGATTCAATTAGACAGAGCAACTCTTAAATGTGCGCGTGCGCATGAATATCTTATAGGTATTTTTATTATGTCTACAAGATATCATCACGAAATGTATCAAGCAAAAGTGCCAGTAAGCTGATTTTCTGAGGCCGGAAATACGAAAAATAGATAAGGATAATGAGGAGATAAAACAATACTTTAAGATGAGTTAAACTTCTGTTGCAGACCATTTAAAGAAGAATGCTGCGAGTACATTCAATGTAGCAATATCTGTACTTAAAGTATTTGACAAGTAAGTTATAGGCCAAAATTTAAAAAAGAACGTAAAAATTAGAAAAAAGTTAATAAAAGTAACAATCTTCGAAACGCTCTATCTAGGTTTCTATTTGTCGTAGAGACTTTTACCAGCCACCATTTCAACGGGCATAAAGTCAGCTTTCACTTTAATATAATAATGTCTATACCTAAATTCACTCAGAAGAAAGTTACAGGACGAAAATTGAAAAAAAATAGTAAAAATTATCGAAAAAAGTTAAAAGTTGCAAACTCTTAAACGCTATATCTCGGTCACTATTAATCGTAAAAATTTTTACAAAATCTCATTTTAACGGGTAAAACGCCAGCTTTTTTTATGCCGCAATGTCTATGCCTAAATGTACCCGAAAAAAAGTTACAGGCTAAAATCAAAAAAAAAATAAATAAAAAATTGCATTCTCGTTTTTTTTGTTGTTTTTTGGACGTATTTTTGTAAAAAAAAAAAAATCTACTTCTGAGGGTGCCACTTCGATTGGAAATTTAATTCTCTACAACTTTTCTATTGACGTGTTTATAGGAAAAATGCATAGTTTTCGAGCAAAACTCAAAAATGTGAAAAGTGGACCTTTTTACTTCGATCTCAAAAACGCACCTCTTTAAATTGTAGCACACCGCGGTTTTCTCAAATTTTGGGGTCAATTGAGCATAAGAAACAATAAAAACCCTTTAACGTCTTAGTTCCTTTCAACCTTCTTTTTTTTTGGACATAGACAATAGCCAATGAAGAAGATTTCGGAAAATGTACTGATATACATGGCTTTCCATTAGAAAAAGTCACTTGTCCCTGTAGAATCATCTTGGTTCGCCCTATATATTCGAAAATAATTTCCGATTGTAGACCCTTCTCTCTAATTTACTTATAATTTTGAATGAATTTTTTATGGTGTTATTTATATTTTCCTCTCTATTTTTCCTCTTTTCCCCTATCCTTTTTTTTATGTACTTATAAGTCAGCAATGAACAGTACTTACAACCTGTTGGTATAAAATAACTAAAAATTACTTATAATTTATAGGAAGAAGGCTAAATATAAATATTCTGACATCAGTCTCATTCCAATCACAAATTAAAATAGCTGCAAAAATAAATCTCTACTTATATTTGTAATATTTATAACCATCTATCAACATGAAGTATCTTTTATTAGATGTCTAGTTTTTTTTACAATCATGTGAACTAATAATTTCCTTGTTTCTCATATGCTAGTATTCGGGGCAAATAATAAAAAAATATAGAATATCCTAATGACGGTTGCAAAAAAAAAATTATCAACACTAAAACAATTTAATTTTGCTCTTTCATAACCTTGGAACATTACAAAATATTCTGTTTCCGCCTTAAAAGCTCTACGGTATTCAATTATAATTAAAGAAATTGTAATATTTAACCACATTAGTAGGAGTTCCCACTGCCAGCATCCTAACATTCCTGAACAACTGTAGTTGCAATATCCGTACAAAATGGTGCCGTAAATCTGCTCTAAAAATTAGCAAATCATGGGAACTAGTCAACGCTACAATTAATAAATTATGTTATAATGACACAGTTTTGCTTTTAGTCATTCATATTTCGTAAAACAGTTGTTAAGAAATTTATGGTAGTGTTATATTTTGATGGATCAATTAATTCGTTGACATCGCATGTCTGAAAGATGACGGAGATAGAGAATTTGTATTGTTACGTGTTTACACCCCCTTTGTAAACACCCTGTATCGTGGATCCGAAAATTATAACATTAACACTAATTACAACAAATAATTACTTTATTGATATTACACTGAGTACTATAATTCAATATTTCAGTTACTTTCACTTTGTTTACTCCTACTCTGCTCACTGAACTAAACTGTTGATTGAACTGTACTAAAATGTCCACTCTGGGCTTCTCCATGCCTTTATATATCCATAGATAAGGGCTCCAGTATATTCTCGACTAATTCTGTCACTTTCTAGTAGGCTCTCTACAACTTCCAAGCGATTGCCAAACTAACTAACTAGCTTAGTTTTTGTTACTTATAGAACTTGTAGGAAACTCACACAGATGTCTCTGAGGGTATAACATGTCACAATATTTTATTTCTGGAACTTTTTAAATATTATACCTAGTTTCTTTAAAATCATGAAAAAGCAATAAAACCAGTATAAGGAATTTAAAAGAAATTATACAAAATATAAACTAAAAATATACTACTAAATATACTACATGCCAAATATTATTGTCCTCCAACAAATGTTGTTCGTTAATTATTTTTTAAGTTGTTCATCATATTGTACCAAAAGTATATAGTATATCCAGATTTTTCCTTGGCAATAGCGTCAATTATCTGCCAAATTTTCTTTTTCTCTGTCAAATAGTTTTTAGATCTAGCGCCCACAAACTGATATACAGACAACAGACCGATACATAGACAGTCAGACTGACGCAACTGAAATGCCTTAATTTTCATTACCTACTGATCTGAAATGTCTAAATGCGAAGAAATCTCGCAGAGTGATTTTTCCACGATTATAGTACTTCCATTTGGTAAGCGATGGAAGAAAAAAATTACTTTTAGCACTAAGTCCTAGCCGTTGATAGGTAGTTTAAAATTTTTGCTAATAGCATTTGCGTTAAATAGTGTAAATAATCTTTTACTTGTGTAAAAAAAAATGAAAAATTGAAGCATTTGCTTTTTTAAATATTTGGTATTTTTTATAATTAAAAGTATATCAAAATGTATCTGCAAACCTATCTCATGTTTTTTTTTTTTGACAAAAATACAATCATAAATGCCCATCACTTTCGTCAAAAAGTAATCACCTCTAAATTTTTAAGATAAGGGTCAGGCTTAAAAATATTTAAGTTTTTACTTAATAAATGTAGTACTTACTGAACACATGGTTTTAAGCAACTGCTGGAAAATTTAGTTTTAACTTAAAGTATAAGCTTTTGCTTGTTATTAGTTCTATGCGGTAGCTTAATTTTCATTGAACTAGCTTTTTCTTAAAACGGTAAGTCGAAACTTTCGCTCAATTTTTATTCACACACTGTCTGACAGACAATTAAAAATATTTGTTGAATATGTTGAATGAAATTGTAGAAAACAATATTGAAAGTTTGGAAAAATTAAGTGTACAAATTATATTAGTGTTTTTTTCGAAGTATTTTATTTTCAAGATTAGAAAATGATAAGATATTGAATGTTTTTAATTTTTTGTCTACATTACTTTAAAATGTACTTGAAATATTTCGACGGTAAAAAAAATGCATTGCTATATAAGTCAAAATAATTTTTAGTCTATTTTTTCACTGTTTTTTTTTGCTATAAAATTATATTAGTTATATCATATAAGCCTTAAAAGGAGTAATTATTGAAATGTATCCCATTCCTAATTAGTGTATGATTTTGACAGTCGCATATAAACAATACTGGTATTTTGTCACAAATTTTAAGTGATTATGAGTTAAAAAATACATAAGATATAATATGTATTTTTGAAATATCCTGTATCAGGTGTCATTCAATTAGTCGAATGGACACCTGATAAATTACATCAAAAGAAGTATTAGGAATACTACTTGTGATGTAATGTGCTGGATTTGATCCAAAAATATGAAATTGTTTTCAAAACACGAAAGAATTTCCACACATCAAAGAAACTTATTTAATCAAAACAAGACAATAATTATTTTATTGTCGATCGTAAATTAAGTTTATGAGCCTTCTATTTTAAAAACTTTGCGAAACACGACGCTAATCACTGGGACTGTTTACATTTCAAATTATCCTAAAATTTATAATCCGATTTAGTGAGGAGTTAGGATTTAATAAAATTTGACTATTTTAACGGATATGGCATGGGAAATGAAAATTGCGTCATCGTCCTAAACTAATATAAACGGATGTTATTAGCCGCGGTGAAAGATTGCTGTTATTACTTCTGGACAGGTGACCTTTAGTTTAAATATTTACTTTTATTAACTGAAACTAGTTTAATTAACAGAATGCGTCATAGGAGTAATAAAATTTGGTTTAAAATATACCATTTTTCAGAGGTTCCCAACTCGAAAAAACGTAGAAAACTTTATCTAGAGAGTCTTTTTTGTTTATGTACGTTATTATTACTTTACTGAAAATAGAACAAAACATTACAGTGATAACTGTGATATCTGTTGTAACCCAACTAGCACCAAAGTAACTGTAACTGAGTAGGCACCTCGAATGAGTAACCATTACATAACCGCCGCTAAAATTCCGACTTTGATGTATAAATTAACTTCATTTGACAAATCTACAGTGACTGCCTTATAATTTCTACCACTATTAGTTACTTTATAGTTATATGGCTTCTACTTAGCTTTCCCAGTATATGAGGAAGAAGAAAGGAACGACTATCGAGTTTTTAAAACTTGAAGGTGGTAAACGATGGTAACAGCAACTAACTGATTTCACTGAAAAGTGACTTTAAACTTGCATTCACTTTCAATTAGCTTTGATAGTTACTGCGAGGTTCTGAGAACCTTCACTATCCTTTTTAAAGTCGTGGAACTTGTAAGTAATATCTATTTGTGTTAATGACATTATCGCTACCTCGAGAACTGAACCTTGCTTTGCGTGTGCATGGCTACTACAAACTGTGTGCCACACATACTTCCAGTAACTAATTGCGCTAGAGGGGAAGCCTCCTATCTGGGCCCAATACATCAATTTCAATCAATCCAAGTTTGTCTCAATATGTTTCATATAATGTTAAGACATTGGGTAAATACGTATGCTAAATGTTAAAATAAAAAAGCGAAGTTATATAAATATAGAAAAAATCAGCAAGAGGCAAATTAATTATTTCTAGTTACAAGTTACAAGCTTTGACTTCTTCTCGAAAGAATTTTAGACTAGTTAGGCATTTAAGGGTTGGAAGCAACCGATTGAATATTTTTACAGCGTTATAGCTAAAAGATATTCCAAAAAGAGTAAGTAAGAAGAGTAAGTATTGTGTCGAGGAGCAAAGTATAAGGAATTGCTTCTAGTTGGGCGATTATGTTAACACTTGCTGTTTGAAATATATCATTGCCAAGAATTTAGAAAAATCGGCAAAGTAAATGAAGTAGTTGCCTTAACACACTCCTTTGAGGAACACCATTCTTGACATTTTGGGTTCTTATCTGGAAATAATTTGTCCAACAACATCATTGAGGCTATAGTAAATTAAGTCACAAGACTGAGTAATGTAAATTAGGTTTTACTGTAATGTAATAACAATAGATGACGAAAATGTTGCTGATTATCAATGGCTTTGTACAACTCATCATATGGCAAAAATCGGAAGTACTTGAAACGTTGCTATTTTTAGGCACGAGAATAACGTAAGCTTCTTTCTAACTATTGGAAAATGTCTCATTTGATAAACCTTTGTTAATAATAAATATTAAAAATAAGGTATAACTGACATTATTAAGTTGATAGTATTAAATATTTCTTTTATTCTTTAAACAAAAATAAAATTTTCTGTCAATAACTTCAACATTTTTGAAACATTGTGTATAGTTCATCGCAAAAAATATTTGAACCAAACATATGACGCAAATGTATTTATTTTTTTTATATTCCTAATTAAACTAAACCCCTTTTCTTTTTGTTTCAGATGATGAAACATGTGCAGCTTTCTCCTTATAGGAGTAGAGCTGACACAGTGTCCCTCAGTTCAACTGTGTCCTATGGAAGTTTGAGTCCTGAGCCTTTGGGAAGTAGATCTTCGAGTTATTCTTCCTTGAATGAATCGTCCAATTTGCAGGTAAGAGATTGATTTGCAATACCAAATCGTTAGTATTAAATGTTATGATATAGATAGGAAGATGAACGATTCTAAGATTCTCCAACAGAGAAATTTCAGAGTACACAAGTTTGCTTATTAGAGGTTACATAGAAATTTTCAGATAACTTTCCTATTTAATATGTTTATCATAAGATTTTCTGAAATTTCTTAATATTTCAAAAATGTAAGTATACCGCATATAATTTCTTCGAGGGTAGCACCAGTCTCAACTTTATTTAACGTGCTGAAAGCATTTAGGTAGTTTTTATTCGTAAATAAAATTATATCAATAATTACAGACTGTTCAAAAGATGAATACTCTTTAGAAAAACTTGTTTGTAGATAGCAAAATCTAAATGCCGAGAGAGTATTAAAAATAATTAAATTATAAAGCTATGTCGTTATCCTTGTTAAGTAGAGAAAATCGAAAAAATTAATAAATCATAAAATTATACAACAAATAGAAGCTAATTAGAATAATTAATAGATTACAAAACGTCTATTGTGAGGAAGAAGAACATTGCACAAAATGAGGCATTTACTATTATTCTTAATTACCATTACAATAAATAATAAACCATATAATTTTAAGTTAAATAACCTTATTCCCATTCAAGAAAATTTGTGTCTGTTCGGTAAAATTATATTTCTGTAAACTCCAGTTATTTTCATTAAGAGTAATATATTTATAATGTCTTTAAGTAATATTTGAACCCATGCATCCAACCTCCTATTTATCCCATTTTACACTCAGTTTGCTCATAATTTTGAAAGTTAGAAAAAGTAACTGAACTAACTGTTAATGTAGCTTTTCCGTTATTCCTGAATAAGGGAAAAACCATTGAAATATGTCCTCTTATTGTCGATCATTTTAACCGAATTTTTCCGACAATTTTTATGAAATCTATTGCAAACTGTAGTTATAACTGGTAGTGGTTCCATTATATTATCAAGCTGGGTCTAGGATAAGGTGAGCAAAAATTTTTGAATGCACATACATTGTTCACAAATTTGAATTTTTTCAATTTATACATAAATTGTTTTAGCAAATGAAATAATTTATTTTTCTTGTTTATTTAGTTGTCGTTACCATTAATAAATAATAAAACGGCTTTAAAAATGTCAATTTATACGAATTGATTGGTATGTCAGATATTACGTAACACTTTATAGCGACTGGTATTTGGAATTTAATTCGATGTTGAGATACGCTACAACGTCGTATATTGAATTTCAGAGCGGATAGTAAGGCAGGCCTTCAGTCGACCTTACAAGGCAACCTATTTTCACGGGAAAAGAACACATATTCCCACGCAGGTGACGTTTTTTTTGTTATTCTCATGATTATTGTTTAGCTGACTAACAGTAACTCTGCATAAATATACACTCTCTAAGGTATATTTAGTGTGTTTTTACACTTTTATAATTGTAATGTGTTTACTTGTTAAATATTTTTATTTAATGTATCCTGCTGCTGAGTTCGAAAAACTATGGGTCTCATTCAGACAGACATTATGAGTTAAACATTAGTGTAACATACACGTGAGAAATTATTATCTTGCAGTAAAAGGTGGATTTTATTCGTACAAATCATATCTACTAAAAAAAAAAAAAACGCTCAAATACAAGACGAACTCTCGCGTCTATAAGCCCAGGAATTTTAGTTTTTGACCCGGAATTAATTATTGTATACACATATACATGCATGCATATACATACACATATACACAGTGAAATTTGCCCAATATTTAAAAATTCCGGAATACTATAAGAACTTTCTTTTATATAAAAAAAGTTTTATTAACTGTTTACATTTCACCTCTTGTTTAATTTGTGATAAAAAAAAGTAGGGCCATAACAATTAAAGCCACAATTACTTGACTTAAGTCTATTCAAATCTTTCACTGATCTTTCACTATGTTGAGTGAATCGTGTTGTATCTGAACAGTCTCATATTTTTTTTATGAACGTATATTTTTATAAATGTATCAAGCAACGAAATATATAGAGTAATGGAAATGTTAAAGTCCTTAATTCAATAAATATGTCTCTTACATCCTCTCTAAGTCACGATTCGTAATTTTTAGCTTGCGGGGCGTGAGCCCAGTTTATCACACCACAGGTCTTGCATAGGCCATTAATAAAATTTTAAAATATTTTTTGGGGGTCTGAAGCGAGAATAATATTTTTTTGCTGTGTAGGTGGAACCAATTTAAGTATGGGCAAAAAATACGCCTTTTCTAGGTTTCCCTAATTTTCAAGTAGTCTATGACTGAAATTTATATTTGTAGTTTCATTTTGTTTAGTGACAGTTTATTTCATGCGAGCCATTCTAAAGCGTTTATCTTAGCTTCACTTTTGAACGACATCCAATTTATTGTCAGGTATCAGGAGTGTGCAAATAGCACCAAGTCAACATCAGGTACGAATTTACTTAGATCATATACAAATATACAAATACATATATATATATATATATATACATATATATATACATATATACATATACAAATGTAAAAAAAGGTTGGTCCTAAAACTGATCCCTGTGGTACTCTACTCCTTGTATACTCGTTGTCGAGTTAGTATTACTTAGTCCTATGACTTACGTACTGCTGTCTGTGTTTAGAAACGATTTTATTTGTAAAATTTGAATTTGTCTATTAGAATTAGACTTACAAAGTTTTACTTCCACATTCAGTGGAAGTATAGTAATGGCAAAAAAATTTTTGAAAATTTTTATTGTTCAGATAGGCTTAGAATGTCATGAAACGTCGAGATTTTAAGTTTGAGCGAAAAAAAAATCTGTCTGTCTGTCGGTTTGTCGGTCTGTCTGTCTGTAACTTTTTTTGGTGCTCACGATTACTCTGGAATCGTTTAAGATATTGACTTGAAATTTAGTACACGTATGTACTTTAACGGGATCTGGAACTAGATTATATTTTCATCTTATTCCGTCGAAGGTTGGGGGTAAATTGGGGTAAATAGGAGGTAATTACCACCCCCACCTCATTATTAAAGGGGATGAAAAAAAATGTGATTTAGTGTGTGTACAAGAACCAAAAACCTCAAAATATTTTTTTACTTCATCCACCCCACTACCATCCTCCTATCATCACCCCCACCCCACTACCAATGTGGGATATCGTTTTTTGGGTTTTTGGGGTAGACGATTTCAAATATATTATTATAGTTCCATAAACAATTATATCCACATACATTTTTTTTTTCGTTGTGAGAGACTTGGATAGAAAATCTGGATGTGGAAGTAGTGATTCCTTGGGCAGCGGTTTTTTATAGTTTCCATTAAATTCAATGTCCCTCTGACATTTCGGATTCTTTAAAGAATTTTGGACCCAATACTTTCATAAATAGAATTGGGGGCCTAGTAAAAATGAACACTTTTAATGAATCATGTAAATTTTTTGTATATCTGGAAGTCTTACAATTAGACTTTTCCAACGATACTCACTTGCCTGGATGTAAAATAAATATTTTTAAAAATATCAAATTTTGACCCACAAAATATTTTTGAAACATCTGAGCTGCCTGAGGGCACCTAACTACATATCTAGCTCTAATAATTTCGGAAATAAACTGCTGTAAACTGCGAACGGACGGATGGATGGACGGTTTAACAGACAGACAAACGGTCATCTTAAAACACTCACGTTTTTTACTTCTGAGCACGGAAGCCTAAAAATACTGAAAGCTAATGTCATATCCGCTGATTATAAAGTAACTTCAGGTGTTCCTCAAGGTTTCAATTTAGGTCAGTTGCGTTTTCTCACTTTTGTCGATGATCTAGCTGATCAAATCAATTGCCAACTGTTTTTTTGCTGACAACCTTAAAATGTATGAGACAATTGCTACTGCTGAAAGTTGTGTACTTTTACAGACCGTAATTGAGAATATTACTGATTGGTGTTATTTATATTGTCTTATCTTAAATATCTCTAAATGCAATATTATATCCTTCTCTAGGTAAAAAGAAATTATTAATTGCATTTAGGTTTTATTGCAAGAAATTTCAAAAATATATCAACATACAAGGATTTATATTTTTCGTACTTAAAGTTAAATCTTGGATAAGGAATGCCTATTTGGTATCCTGTTTATTAGTGTCGTATAAACAATATACAAAGAAAATTTTTGAATTTCTTGGCGTTTAAAGAAGATGGCGTATATTCTAATTAAGGAATTGACCACAAAATTTTTCTAGATAGATTCGCTATTACCATTAGAGCAAAGACGTGTTTTGTTATCTACTAAATTTTTATTTTAATCTAGTCCATAATAGCTATTCCACTCTGCCAGTTCTCTAGCACATATCACATCTCATTTTTACTCTAGATGTTAAAGATGGTTAGAGACAGAGCACAGCCCAGTTTGATGCCTTTTCTTATTTTAAATTTAGCAGATATAGCACTGTCGATCACCAAAGCAATGTTTTCCCTATATAGTTTATTGATTGATTGATTTACCAGCGTGCGGTAGGCATTGCTGCCACTCCCAAGTTATACAGCTGGGCCTGCTACGTCCACGCTGGGTTGGACTAAGGTCATGCTTGTTGCCAGCAGCGAGAGCCACATGGCGCATGGTAAAGGAATATGGGATGGGAGGTGTAGGTATTTGTGAGATGCGTTACCGCATTATGTCGTGAGGGAGCGTTTAAGCCCCCTTTTTTGTATTTTTTTTTTGTTCTGGGCTTCTGCCTATTCTGGGTCTTTTTGTGAGATATGTTGCCGCGTTGTGTCGCAGCTATCTGTGCTCCTATTTTTGTACTTCTGTTTCTACAAGTCTTCTTCTTCTTCTTCTTCTTCTTCTGAGGCATCTGATTCCTCCGTTTCTGATTCTGGTAGAGTATATATCGCTCCGATTTCTTTGTGAAATCCATTTTTTCCCCTCGCTTTTCTTTCCCAGTATGTTTGGTCCTTTCCCAGTTTGTTCATGATCCTCTCGATTGTTGTTTTCCACGTGTAACATGGTCTCCCAATTTTAAGTTTGCTGCTGTTCAGTGTTAGTGCTTTCTTCAGTAGGTGTGTTGATTCCCTTCTTTGGACGTGTCCCCAGTACTTCATTGCGTACATTTCTATCCTTTTTGTGATTGTCTTCCCTTCTAGTAGTGTTGATGTTTTATGTCGTTGTTTTTGCCCTGTTGTTTTTCTAAGTAATTGGATGATGTCTCTTTCAGCTCTTCTCAAACTTCTTCGGTTGGCTTTTGTTGTTGCCGCGTTTTTAACTCCATGTGTCATTGTCGGCAGTATGATGGCTATGTACAGCCGTTTGGCCAGGCCCCATGATAGTTTGTTTTTCTCGATGAACGGTATAATTGCTCTTGTGACTCTGTATGCTGTTTTTATTCTCTCATTTACTGTTTCTTTCCTTTTCAGTTGGTTCGTCAGATATGTTCCTAGGTATTTCAGTTTGTTCGTTGTTCTTAGGGAGTAGTCACCTATTTTGTATTCTTCTCCACTGATCCGGCTCTCTTTTGTTGATGGGTCTCGCTCCATTATTAGACTTTTCTTGAAATTTATTTTCAGCCCAGATGTGTCCAAATGCGGTTTCATGTTTTCTAGGAAGTTGAGAATTTATTGCTCTTCTTCTGCGACGATTAGGAGGTCATCGGCGTAGGCTAATACGATTGGGGTTTTCAGTGTTTCCGTGTCTTCGTTAAAATTTGGTGTTTCCCTTATTGTGTTTTGTATCGCTTGGTCTAGGACCGTGGTGAATAGTCGGGGGATAGGGGGCATCCTTGTTTGACTCCACTGTTCTTTTGTCTGGTTTCCGTCAGTTGTCCGAACCATTGTATGACAGTTGTTTCATGAAGGCAGGTTTTTATTATCTTGTTTATTAGATAGTGCGGCATTCCTTTGTTATACAGGGTGTTGACTATTTGTATAAAAACCGAATTGTGACTTATGACAAAAAAATAAACACTTCCTCATGTTTTGACTATATTTTTCATCAAGTATTAATCATAGAAAGTTCTGTTAACGCTCATTTTGTTTGATAAACAGTCTAAACTATATGCAGTTTTTTCGTTTTACACACAAATAGAAGTAGAAGAAAATGGAAACAAAGCCGCATTTCTTTGACTTAGGAGACCCAACTTTGGCTCTCATGTCTCCAATTTATCCTAGACTTTCCTACATAATTATGTAGCCTACTCAGATGGATCTTTTCCATATGCACTTGTACGTTGGCCGCGTAGAAATATAGTTTTTGATTTTTTTTTAGTTCTTATATAACTATATCTCATTTTTTATTTGAGAGATGAGACGACATTCCTTTATAAAGCTTTATTTAATAAAGCAAGAAAGAAGTGTTTCTAACTAAATTGCCACTCATGAGTGGACGTCTCGTTTAAGCCTTATCTGTTGGATACATTTCTGTTTTGAGAAAGCATCTGATCATCGATGTCATTAAAATTCTTTAATGCATCAAAGTAGAAGTAATTATGGGATTATGCATCATTAATGATTAAAGAACTAAACAAATTATTATCCTATATGGCTTTATGAATCATTCTAATATCTAGCTTCTATGCAGTTATTGTTCTAGCAAAAGTTTAAAAAACGTTTAAAATACTAAGTTGTGTCCAATATGAATCATTCCATTATATCTTCGATATAGCTATTGTTCTATGTTTGATAATAATACCCATTTAAGCCATCAGTAATTTCAGCAACTTTTAACAATAGTCGCGGGACAGGGTTAAAGTTTCTTCTCACGTGAGTAGATAATTTGCACGTCACAAACGTCCTGCAATCAAGTCGTGTAACAGTATTTAGTAAAAGCTAAGTTATAGCCTTGGGTAATTGCCTTGATTGCCCATTGTTTATGATTCGGTTTACGGCAATTCCCTTCTCAGAAACTATTGAACATTTTTTATTTAGATATTGCGATATTGGTCGACAAAAATATGTGAAACGTGCGTGGAGTAATTTGTCCTAATTTGTGATTAAGAGCGATTTATTAATTATCTACTGAATTATTTGTTTTCGACAAGAAGTTTATCATGGCTTATGAATGGGGCTTTTATCTATTAATAAGGCGATTTATTGAAATTGTTACTGGTTACAACGTAATACCAGAGATAAATATTCGTTACGAAAACAGAATTTAGAAAAATATGGTAATGATGATTAGGGATTGCATTACCGGTTAACCGGTTAACCGGTTATTAGGACAAAAAACACATGACGATAATTACCGGTAATTTTAATTTTTTACCGTTTATTTCGGTAAATTCTGAACTTACGATATGCCACGCATTCAACGTTTCTATTTATGTCACTGACTAGTATTCACTAAATACAGAGTGACTGTCCCAACACCGAGCACTTTTAATAATAAATAAATAATATTATAAAAAGTAAACTCCAAACACCAAGCCCTAAGAAATACAAGAGAGACACTGACAATATCTTACGACAGAAAATTGAATATTTCACTGCCGCAAATATCCGTGGAATACATTTAGAAGTATGTTATTACCAATTCTTATTAACTTATCGACCCACCAATATCGATTGAGGAAGGGCATTTTCAGCTGGTGGTATTCTATGCACAAATATCAGACGACTAACATATATAGCTTTGAAAAACTAACCCTTTTAACAGGCTATTTTTAAAAAATATTGTATTTTTAGATTAGGTATTCAGTAAATGCCCTATTTGAGTTTATGTTTATAATTTTTGTTATTTACAGACTAATTAGTTATTTAAATTTATTTCATTTATATTTTTTCTTTTTGATAAATTAACTCCTATATAAAAAAGTCACATTTTTGTCACTTTGACAGCGATAAAAAAGGTGCATCGTTTTTTATCACCGATTAAATTGCCTGTTCCTCAAAAGCAGAGTACACCTAGTAGTCGCACGTCACTTTGAAATCTCTACTGTCAGCTATAATTTTTAAGTATTGTGGAAACTATACTGTACGATATGAGTTGTTTTGGGAAAATTATAATTATTTTTAATAAATTATTGTTGTTCGTTCACATTCATATTCTGTCGTTAATTTATCTTGCCAAAAAACACTGGAGCTTTTCTTTTATGGATAAATTTCTTTTTAACTCAAAATTTTGCCACTCAGTAATTTTGCTCGAAAAACTGACATTTGACAAAATCATTCGACCTCCGGTCTCGCGATTTTTTCATGTCAGTTCTTCTTATAAAATCACTGATTGGCAAAATTATTTCATTACAAAGAGAAATTTATCCAATAAAAAAAAGCTCTTGTGATTTTACTGTTGATAAAAAACCTTTTGTTTGTTCATTATATCACATATAAGTACGTATATAAAAATGTTTTTTGTTAAATTTAGATAATTTTGTATATGGAAAAAGACAATTGCCATTTTCGCCACCCTAATAATCCATTCTAAAAATTACCGGTAAATACCGGTTAACCGGTTATTTACATTTTTATTTACCGATTTACCGGTTATTAAAACTTCCGGTAAATTGCAATCCCTAATGATGATAATGAATCCAGTATCATGTGGATTTAGAGAAGGAAGAATCTCGGGATTCACAAATTGTGATGTGTATTCTATTCACTAGGAGTTCACAAATGCAAAACATATTGGCAGTTTACGAACTAGTACAGCAAACGAAGGAAGTGGCAAGGAATATTTTGGATAGTTTGGGATATTTGAACCCTTTATGTAAAAACACGCGCTGATTACGAAAAAAATACTAAAAAAAATCCAAACATGTCGCAACATGTTCTTATATATATTTTTTTTAGCAAAAAATGTAAATATGTCATAAAATAAGCATTTTTTTGAAAAAATACAAGAATAAAGTGTTTAAAATCGCATTTTTCATATGACCATGGTATTAGATTTGCAATTTTCCCTTTAGTTTTCCGGAAAAACGGAAAACTAACATATAAAACTACAGATAAAATTGCAAATCTAATACCATGGTCATATGGAAAATGCGATTTTAAACACTTTTTATTCTTGTATTTTTTTCAAAAAAATGCTTATTTTATGATATATTTGCATTTTTTACTAAAAAAAATATATAAGAACATGTTGCGACATGTTTGTAATTTTTTCAGTATTTTTTTCATGTTCAGCGCATGTTTTTACATAAAGGGTCCAAATATTCCAAACTATAAATTTTCTCATTTGGCCGCCATTTTGAACTTCGTTTACTGTACTAAACCTTTAGTTTATATGTTATAGTTCCGCAGTTTTCATTCCCGTATTTTTCATTGTTAAAGGTCCTCAAATGACGGACTACAATTTTGTCTTTATAAAAACCCGAAAGTAATAACCTTACTTTTCACTATTTTTAGTGTATTAAAAGGCTCGTACTCGTGCAATTTGTTTGAGGTGCAGTAAAATTAGACAATACTAACTGACAAATAAAATGAATTCTAGTGAAAAGTTGGACTTGAATTATAAGTTCTCTGCATATGAAGAAATTGAAATCAAAATCAAACCATTTATATTAAATTAAATAAACGTGATTCGAAGTTATTAAAGTCTCTAACAAAGAAATGGCCTCTGAAATTATCAAATGTAAATGAACAGGAAAATCGTTTGTTTGAAGAAATCTCTGCAAACGAGCGGTAGGATATGACATGAAGTAGATAATTTGAAGAGCTAAGTGGATAAAGGTGATTTTGAGATTTCTACACAGACAAATATTTTAACTTATAATATATCATTTCAATAAGTTTTTGGGATAATAAACCTTTCCTAAATGCGTTTTAATGTTTGATAAAGGTGTTATGTACATATGGTTTTTATATTTTAATGGATAAAGGTGTCATGATCACATACCACCTTTATCCATTACTGTGCGATATTAAATTGTTTTAATCCAAATCACTTTGCTTTTAAAGTTATGTTATATTGACAGTAATGTGACAAGTTGTGTTAAGTGTTTCTTACTATTATAGTGAAAATGGCCAGTCGTAGTAAACTGATATTACAAATGACAATGAATAAACGATTTCATGAATCATGTAAGATGTTTATAAATTGGCTGATATTTGGAAATAGTGCTTATAGTGTTTTAATCCATATATTCATTTCGTTCAATTTCGTTCACATTTATACCTTTTGGCAATTCAGCAGAAATCAGTCACATAGTGGCAATTTCTTCCCAGGCAAGTTTTAATGATGTTTTAAAAACAAAACATTATCAATATAAAATGCAATAATAAAATACGAATTTACCAAAGTATTCTAGCAAATTAGTATGTAAATCAGAAATACTGGAGAAAGTGACGCTTTGCGGTGTTGATTTTTATACAAACATTTTTATGCTGACAAGTAGAAGAGGGCTGGACCGTAGAAATTTTTATGACAAGAGCAAAACTGATATCTGGTATGGCTTCTGTCCACCCAATATTTTGAAAGAGCATTAAATTGTTTAAGGGAAATCTGGCGAATTCCGAAATTCTTGCGGAAAAAATAATAAGTATGATAATTACGCCAATCAAGTCAAAGGTCATTTGGGTTTGTAAGGTTATCGTTTAAGAATTACATCTATTGGGTTAAAAAAAATTTAAAAAAAAATAAAATAAATAATACTAAAGAATACGGAGAAAATTACAAACTAGCTTTCGAACAACAAAAGCGTGACGGAGCAAAAGTTACAGTAGATAGAACGATTTGCTTTCTTACTTTAGATCTTCAGCAAACCATGCCGCTGCCAAAATTAAGTACATCGAAAGCATTTTACCTTCGTCAAATGTGGTTTTACAACCTTGGCATACATACATTGAGGAATACTGAAAAAAAAACATTCTTTTTCACATAGACTGAAGATATGGCCAGCCGTGAAAGCCTAGAAATTGCTAGTTGTTTACATACCTTTTCACAAATTTACAATGAATATTTCCAAGAAAAGATCGATCACATTTTAATATGGCCCGACTCCTGTGGTGGACAAAATAAAAACTTCAATATCATTACACTTTACCAGTTGTTAATTTTAAAGAAAGAACTTAAAGTTATCGACCATAAATTTTTGGAGGTGGGACATTCATATTTAGATTCAGACAGAGACTTTGGCAGAGTCGAGAAAATTTTAAGGAAACATCAAAACAACTACGTTCCGGACCAGTATCGAGAAATTTTAAGAACTCCCAAAGGCGCCGTTGTCATAAATATGATGAATCATTTCAAGGATATTGATGGAATTGCCTCAAAACTCAATTTGTAGAACAGGAAGAAAAACTTGAACAATAAAAAGGTTTATTTTCACGACGGTATAAAATGGCACTGTGCTACTTTTACGTCACTAGATGAAATGACTCCATTTTACAAAGTCGATATTTTAAAGAAAAGGAATATGCATAAGATAAATTCCGACTGTATTGCTCTAACGGTGTTTAATGAAAACAAGGGCAGCCTAAGTGTAGGAAAACTGGCCAATCTTAAAGAACAATTACCATTCATAAATGAATGGTAAGGCCGTATTACCACAACATACTTGGAAATGACCAAACTGTGGCTCAAAACCGTAGAACTGTCCGACTACCTAAAAATTGTACAATGTTTTAATAATAATAAAATATGTTTAATTTCTTAACACTTTTATTCACTAATTCCTTTCAGAGAAACTTATGAACGGATAAAGGTGTTATGTACATTAATTTTTTAAAATTTTCGAAAATAATGACTACTGACAAGTTTAGTTATTTGTCTCTGAAAAGTACATCAAATAAAAACTTTCGAGTTAAATTACTCAATAACGTGTTTTTGTGACATGACTTTATACACTTAGCTCTTCAAAATTTAATACCTTCTGTTTTCATAGTTATATTTTATTCTTAGCACTAGCTGAGAAGATTGTCCTGTCGAAATATGCTTTACCTTAACAAATGTTTCACAAAATTTAATTTTATCAAAAATTGTTTGACATCAGAACCATGAAATTCAAAGAGAAGTATTTGAATGTCTTCCAGAACAGCGTAAGCTTCAGCTCAAGAAAATCAAAATATAAAGAACCTCTTGGACTTAAAATGAAATCGAGTATTACTAAAAGATTATTTTCAGAGAAAAAATAGGAAAAAGGGTCTTGCTACACGATAAGGAAAAATAGAAGATCAACTGAAGATGTTTTATGCAGTTGAGAATCTTAAAAAGGACAAGGTGGAAATAATTACAGGCGATAATGACACTATAACTTTGTTAGGGGTTTATTTTCAAAGCAGTAAACTGTTAGCAACCTTTAAGGAGTTTCCTGAACTGATTTTCTTAGACATCACATTTAAATTTAACAATTTTTTTATGTAATTTTGGTAATCAATCCGAATGGGTGGTAGCAGCAACATTCCTGTTAAGTAATGAGGCATCAAATAATTTGTTCCATACGATATAATCCTCCCGAGCAATAATAAACACGGGAGCCATGGATTTCAATTCATATCAGAGGGACACAGTTCTAAATATTCTTCAAGGACTCGCTTTTGCAAAGTCGGAAAAATATTACTATACCAAGCACAAATCCAAAACTGCATTTACTCAACAATAACAAATATTTTGACTTCTAAACTCTTGCAATGTTAATGAATCTATTTAATATATATCTGCAATTACGGACCCTGAGATTCTTCCTTAAGAGAAACATTGTGTTAAACTAATTTGCTTTCTATGCCATACAACTAAATTTTATGACATATTCCATAGTTTATTAACAATATTAGGAGTCATCGAACAATTAGTTTGGTGGAGAACAAAAAATGTTCAAGTATATTTTTAAATTGACTACTATTTTTTCTTCTTACGGGTTGCGGTGCTGAGGATCCGCTGTAGTGTTGCTATTCCAGTCTATTCCAGTTTACGGTGGATGGGAGCTTTGACTATCTTCCGGTATCGCAAATGGTGTCCCGAAGCTTGAAAACCTCCTAGCCACAAGGTTTGGATATTCATATAAGATGTCACACTTCAAACATGTCGAAGTGTTCTTCACACTCAGGTTGTTTTGATGTGGTGTCTGTAGAGTGTGCAGTAGCCTGTTAAGATTCCAACTGCACATCTCAGATGTTTTCTGGTCTGCTTTAGCAATTGGTTGGTCTCTGATTTGGAGGTAGACAAGTCCACACTTCCCTGACTACGACTACGGTAAGCGATTGTCATTGCTCCTGTTATCCCTAGGCAGACTTGTCTTTACATGTTTCTTAGTTTGCATATCTTTTCGTTCTATACGGCCAGTGTACCATTTTTAATTATAGTCTCCAGAGCTTGTCCATAATGATTCTGCAGGTTCATAAGGTCACTTTATCTAGACAAGCTTCAAAATAATTTGATATTTAAAGTTAGTCCCAAGTATTTGACGTCATTGCTCACCCACAGTTCTTTTTTCCGAAGATATAATTTTCTCAGGTTCTGGAGTATAATTTTCTTGGTGAGCGTCACCACAGCGGTCTTTCCTAGATTCACGGATAGCCCCATAAATGCAGAATTTTAGGGCTCTTTTCATCATTGCCAATGCAGGCTCTCAAATTTTTCTATTACTGGGATGGTAAGTGCATCTTTCTGCGTACAAAACTCTTTGCTGTAGATTTTTGTGAATATGGACGAGAGAAGTTTCAAATTGATGAAAATTTCAAACTTTAAAAAATATCTCTTGGCATTTTTTGCTAAAACGCTTATTGTTAAACATATTTGCAAAAAACTCATTTTACCCGTATTTTCATTCCTCTAAACCTCAATCCTGACGTACACTCATCGACTCCCAAAAGAGTAACTAAAAATGAATTTAAAGTAAAGCTTTATGGATTTTTTCCTTTATACTTTCTATTGTTATTGATCAAATTAATAATATCAGTGCCAAGATAAAAAAAAAGGGGGGAATAAGTGACACCGTATTATGCAAAAGAAACGTGCTCCATTGCATATTATGTGGCAAGAGAACATTTCCACAAATTTTCCTTTTACAAATGTATTTGTTTCTCATATTGATGTATTCGTGACCGTAATTTTATAGCATTAATTCATTCATATTTTAACATAATACAAATTTAAAAACTTTTTTTTCTTTGATATTTCAAACACTGGACAATGCCAGATGTAAAAATATAATGGGAAAAAGATGTACTGCATAAGTTATTAACTCTGATTTCTGTTTATTTAAAGTTAAACAGGTGATGAGTAAAATAATGCGTGGGGTTGATAGTTGCTTTTGATCTTAATAAGCATATCTAGCAAGCATATTAGTCCCAATATGTGTATAACGTTGATAATAATTTAATTATCGGAAATAATTTACAATTTTCATTACGGTTTACTAAATGACTGGCAAATTAGTAAAGAGAATATGAATTAACATTTGCAAGTCCAGGGCCGTATACAGGAAAATTCGTCCCTTACTTACAATGCGTAAAAGAATACAATTTTTATTAATTTTAATGCAAAATATATTTCAAATAGATTCTCTCTCTTTAGATCAACATAAAAAAATACTGAGATATTTGTAACATCATAAGCAAGCATGATACTATGAATGAGGAGATACTCTTGGTATAAGTACCAAAATAATAAAATTATGGTTTAGGAAACTAAAAAACACGTTTTTTGGTACCATATTATTGTGCTGTCGCCAAAATTGCATAAGTTTGCAAAGTTTCAAATCGATACAACAATTAGAAGCGGGTGAAAAGTGAGTTGAGAGATTTGATTACAATGTTCAGGTCCAATTAATAGAAGCGTATTAAAAAAACATACATAAGGGTCGAACTGAGAACTTTCTCCTTTTTTAAATTCTATGAAGCTAGTTAAATATTAAAAATAAAGGTCCTCTTGATTTTTTAATATTTAGTGACTTTTTTCGAGTGTCATATACCCCTCATTACTTTTGACAATTCCAATATTTTTTTTAAACGTTCTTATCAACAATAAGTTTTTGTCGTAAAATCAGAAATAAAAAGTTCTTCCTCTTGTAAGAAAATCCAGCGCACCCTGTATATTAACTTGTTCTCTTATGTCCAAACATTTCACATGTAACAAATATAAAACTGTGCAATACTCTTTTTGGAGGCTAAAATGGTAAATTATACCAGAGGAAGGAAGGTATCATCATTCTTACTGGTGCACTTACTATTTATGGTCAATAAGAAAAATTCTGAATTTAAAAAAGTTCTAAACTCTGGAGTTGTGTATATCCCGTAATAATGGAAATAGAAACGAAACGCAAAAAAACAACACAAACTACACACAGTGGCGTAACTAGACGTCATGGTGCCCCCTATTATATTATTTTCTTAATACCTAATCCTTTGATCCCAACATTTTTTTGATGAGCGGGGGGGGGGGGGAAATCCGAGGAAAATTTTTTTGCAAAACCAGACGCCGGCTGGAACTCTTAGTCTCCCGAGGCCCCAGGACGCCGGTTGGGGCCCCCTTGCTCTCCCAGGGCCCCGGGGCACTGCCCCAGTTTGCCCTGCCATAGTTACACATCTGAGTACACAAGACAGAAAACTAAATTTACACATATAGCGTTCTCTTAATGCTCTATATGCTCAAGTAAAGTTTACTTTTTAGAGCAAAGTAGAGAAAAATGTTCTGTTGGTCAACTTTAAAGCATATACACATAAGTGAATCTTGAAATCCGCCATTTTTTATATAGTAGAGTAAATATGTCATTTGATCAATGAATAATTCCAAAACTATAAAGGGGCCCGATCATTAGTTGATATTTTCCACAAAATATCGTGTTCGCTACGACCTCCATGTTGAAAAAATGACAGCCAAAATAGGTTTTCCTCAATTATCTCCTTTTGTGTTAGTTCTACCCTAAAATTAGGTATTACCAATATTGCAAAGAAAATGAAAAAAGCTATGACTTTTATTAAAATATTTTTCTCTATTATTAATATTTTACGATTTACAGCCCTCAGAATGGTGGAAATTTGTATTTCGCTGCTCATTTTTGCAATTATCTCTGTCCTCGTTACTCCTATGTAGTAATTGGCCATTATCAATATTGTAGATTATAAAATTTCCCAAATCTTTTGTTTAAATAATTTTCTTCTACGGTGAATTTTTAAAAAATTACAGCAACTCGAAGCAGTGGCGCAGCCAGAAAATTCATCTGGGGGGGCAATAGAACCGACCTCCCCAGAGGATGAGGAAAATTTTTCAGAAAATGGTTGAAAACGGATGTGTATGTAGATTCCTCTATTAGATAATATTGGCATTAATTACAAAATATTTATTTCAAGGGATAATTTAGATACTGCTTTGTACTGCTTCTTTATTTTTTGGCTCATGGAAGACGGCTTGGGGAGGGGGGCATGGCTCCCCCCCTGGCTGCGCCCATGACTCGAAGTTTGAAAAAGATTCGATGTTATTCATACTTATTATTAATTTTCTATAATCAATACAACTGACTTACGATAGTATTATTTCTTTAAAAGAATGAAATATTTCAATTTTTCGAGTTTTCACTAATCTGTCAATGCAACAGTTTTATTTATTGCCAATACTTTTCGATTGCTCCTACGTAGTAATCAGTTATTATCAATATTGAAGATTAGAAAATTTTCCCAAATTTCTGTTTAAAAATTTTTATTGCACTATCAATTGTTTACAAGTTACAGCAACTCGAAAGTTTCATATTTTTTTTAATTTCAAGCTGCTGTCATTTTAAAACAGTTCATCGTGGAAGAAAATTCTATAAACAAAAATTTTGGGAAATGTTATGATCTACAATATTGATAATAGTCAATTACTACATACCTAATACCTAATTTTAGGGTAGAACTAACAGGAAACGAGATAATTGAGAAATACTACTTTGACTGTCATTTTTTCAACATGGCGACCGTTGCGGACACGGTATTTTTGTGGAAAACATTAATTAATGCTTGGTGCAAGCCCCTCTATAGTATATAAAAAAAATCTGTTTTAGGAATTATTCGCTTTTTTTCTCTAGAGACTGTATTAATAGTGATCGCTTCCAATTTTAACGAGTATATATTAAGAACTAAAAAATTAATGACTCTTATTCCTCGTAATATGAATCTAAGAAATAATACTTGGGAGATAATTTCTTTAAAAATGTTATTATTTCTTTCTCATTCGATCCGGTCCTGGCGAATACTCAAAAGGGATATGCGGCTACCAGATGCTACATGATACCATGAGAACATCCGATGGGAACCGTACTTTTTACCTTCTTGTTCGTCATTGTTTCTGTCTTTCTCCACCCACGATGAACCCATAACCATCTTGAAGCAAGAAAAAGAAAAATTTACAATAAAACATACCGAACAGGCGGTAAAGCGCAATGTGTGTTTTAGTTTTATTTTAAATAAACGGGCATCTTGTTTCTGAAGGTTTTCGGATGCGAGGGTGGAGGTGTTAATTTCTTACTTTTTTCTGAAGCACCCACAATATCATATATAAAACGTTTAGAGAACAATGGGGGCAGGTATTCATATTTGGCTACTGAATTCATACAAAACTTGTCTCAGAAAGTAAGCATAAACCCTATACAGTTGTTTTATCTTGTAGCATTGTAAAAAAATTTGCAGGTTTAAAGTTCTTATAAAAAAAAATAGAACATCTAAGAAAACTAGAAAAATATGCTTGAACGATAAAAAATGAGGAATTTTCTTAATTTACATCAAACCGTAATAAAATATGTACTTCCTTCTATGCTACTTAGTTATTAATGTGTAAATAGTATATTATTGTCGGTACCACTTCCGTTAATAGGTATAGACGAATTCAAGCGTGGCGGATTGTTTTACTCTTTTTTCCGTCTCTATTTGTCAACACCTATACACTGTAACAGTGACATAAAGTGAAATTTTCTCTCTAAGAGTCGTATTAAAACTATGGTGGATTATTTTTTCCAATATTTTACATGTGTACTTTTAAATTACTCCATACGACATTCTAATTATGCACACTATACAGGGTGTTAATATTTTGCCAGACATCACTCTCAGCGTAAATTCTTTAAAAAAAAAAGACAAAAAGTTTCCAGGAGCATATCTAGACCCATATGTGCATCTACGTAGGGTGGGCTGAAAATCACGAAAATTTGAATGTGTAGATGGGGTATTTTCTAATTTATTACTATGTATTTAAAACTAATTCGGGTAAATTTTTAATCAAATCGGTTAATATCTAGCCGGGCCCCTACGGCCTTGAAAATGAAAGAAAAGGGCAATTTTTTGATTTTTAACATTTTTCAAATTGACATTTGAAATTTTTTGATGACTCTATTATGTCTATACGCGCGTGGCAAAAGTTTTCCTTATGAAAGGGAAATTGAAAATTTTATACAAAAAACCTTATTTTCGGCAAATTCTACGTTTTAGTGACCAATATCTAATTTCCCTGGAACTGCAAAATATTTTACTTGGAAAACTTGCCGCGCGTGTTTAGACGTTAATAAAGAGTCATAAAAAATTTCAAATGTCAATTTGAAAAATGTTAAAAATCGAAAAATTAGCCTTTTTTCTTCATTTTCAAGGCCTTGGGGGGCGGCTAGATAGATATTAACCGATTTGGCTGAAAATTTACCCGAATTAGTTTTAGATACATGGTAACAAATTAGAAACTACCTCATCTGCAAATTCAAATTTTCGTGTTTTCCGGCCCACCCTAATCTACAGGGTGTTGAAACAAAAATTATTCCGTCTTTTAAAGAGTTCGTTAATGACTTAAACTCGCATAAAGGTTTTCCTTTGCATCAATTTGGTTTTCATAAATCGCACAGTACCACCACAGCACTGCTTAATGTTTGTGATAATATTATAAGGGCCCTAGATAAGGAAACTGCAATTATCACACTAGATTACTTTAAAGTATTTGACACTATTGATCACGCTCTATTATGCACGAAATTTTGTAGGGTTCCTTAAATCTTACTTATGCAGCCACAGTCAGTCAGTATCTGTCAATAATCCTGTATCCCCCTCAACTAATTTTATCAGGTATTCCGCAAGGATCTGCCCCCGGACCGCTGTCTGTCATCTATACAGCCGATATTTTTAACCAAATTAATCATTCTCACTTGCGGTAATATACTGATGACACGCAGCTTGTATATGTCCCTGACCCATCAGACGTCGAAATAGCTAACACATTTTTAAATGATGATATAGATTCTACTTGTAGGAGTATAATTTAAAAATGAATTCAAACAAATCGGCAGCATTGCTGTTCACTTAAAAAGATAGAAGAGAATTTCTGAAAATGCTGCTCAGTGATAGGATAGATCGTGAAGATATTAAGTTTTCAGATCACCCAGAGTATCTTGGCGTCTTCTTAGATCAAAAGGGTATGGCCGCAAAATATTTAGAATTTGGCCCCTTTAAAATTTATTCAGACATGTATCAAATGAAAGTTAAATAAAAGCTATCTATTTCGAAGCTGCACATTTCTGAAATGACATTTATATCAACTTTTTGTCTTATTTTGATGACAGTATTTAATCCTGAGAATGATGCAATCGTATATTTTCCCTGTACATTTTCGTAATTAACATAAATGTGAATGACTCCAAGTGGTTGACCAAATAAACGCTCTTCTCGAACAACCTTGAACGACCCTACTCGTCAGATACAAAAAATAAATATGCAACGAAGCGACAATAGTAATATGCAAATAAAATCTTCAACAGGTTATAGTTAGAATTATAATGAGCTTTATGCTCAAACGTGCGTTTCAACATATTTTATTTACTATCGACATAAAACGGTCGTAAATTTTTATGTAATATAATATATTTTCAATTATGTAGGCTCGGTATGAAATAAAAATGGTATTTTAACTTCTAAGTAATTGCAGTTTTTAAAGAAGAACTAAACTATTTTTGTGAATGATTTAGTTACAGCTCCTTCCTGAATGGTAGTATAGACGAATATCAAGGCAGCTATTTAGAATACCGCTCCCTAAGGAATCACTACTTACACAACCAGATTTCCTATTCAAGTCTCTTACGACGAAAAAAAAATTGTTACTATATTTGCAACGAAATAATAAAAAATATAATCTATTTCCAGATCTTGTTATAATACATAGGTGTCCCAAGTTTCAAGTATCATAAACTGTTCTAGAGGGTAGATTCTTTGGATCAAAATATGAGGATATAACCAAACATGCTTTAGTAAATTGTTGCCATGGAAGAAGATACAGATGCAAAATGTAATACATAAATTATTGTTTCTTAGCTTAAAAAATGTTTCCTTACCAAATTGGGAGAAGATCGGTCAAGCGGTAGTTGAGATATTGCAAAAAAAAAGAAAAAAAAATTACAATTTTGACACTGTATTTTTTACCAAAGCATGTTTGGTTATATCCTCATATTTTGGTCCAAAGAATCTATCTTTGAACTATGGCCTATTATTAATAGTCAATCTGTATATATTTCTATCTATATTTACTGATCATTTTTTTCAAAAAACGATAGGGTTTCCTCTCTAGCTAACACTAACTTAGTGTTCTTTTCCTTTCAATAGGATCGGACTTTTCTTCCATCAGTTGTTGTTCTTGAAAAAAACGTTACGGACGAACAGACGGACATTTTGAAAGCTATTCAGAGTACGATCAGGAACACAATGATATAAAGGAAATTACATATTCTGCAAAATTGTTTTTGTACAGATTCAACGCATCTCGCGTTGTTTACGAGATATTAACGGTAAAAGTAGAAATGATTAAATTTTCAAGGTTTTAGAGTTTTTTTATTGTGGGTGTAAGATATCGATGGAACACTTTGCTTCGTTATTAAAACTTACCAACACTGTTGACTCCTGAAGATTATATTACACAGGCCCACGAAAAAAGAAAAAGTCATGTCCGCCAGGCTGGACCATCGTATCCTCATGTTTTTCGGATCGTTGAATCCGAATCCGGTGTTATATTTGCTCCATCAGATCTGGTTTCCTCCCTAACCTCAAAAAATAGCAAAAAAACGCTAAAACGACACCATTACTCTTATCGCTGAAATCGTTTGTAAAAAAGGTTACTTTATGTTTTTGGTATTGCTGGATCCGAATGCGATGTTAGATTTGCCCCATCGGGGAACAGTTCCTTCCTAACCTCAAAAAATAGACAAATCACGCTAAAATCGCACACTTAAGGGTTAAACTGTAACTCTTACTATTGAAATCGTTCGAAAAGAAAAGTTGCTTTATGTTTCTAAATCCGAATCCGAAGTCAGATTTGCCCCATTAGATAACCGTTTCTCCGTAACCAAAAAAATATAGGCAGAAACACGCTTCAAGTTACAATTCATAATCAGTTACAAGTTACAATTTATAATCTCCAATATATATACTTTGAAGCTGGACCTCTGCTTTATTTTAATTTCAAAAACTTTAATGGTGGTCATATATACCACATTGTTACATATCCATTATTTTATGTTATTGGACTATTTTATCCTCAAATCTCAGATCTATGGAGTGGCTTTCTCTTACGTTTTACTCCCTTCATTTTCTGTCTTCAAATCCAACAAAAACCGGCCATTATATTAAAATCCTATTTCCCTTGATATCGAAGCTCTATTTCCTTAATGTCTCGATGAAATCTTTCGCCTTGCTCCTCACTATAAAATCTCCTAAATTCATTAAGAAGTAATCAACATAGAAAATGTAACTTGAGGTTTATCCAACATCCCAAGTTACCAAAATTTTCCACAATTTTCCAGCTACTACTTCTCTCTAATTTTCATCTTTATGATTCCTCAGGAAATTCTGTACAACTTTCTTACAACTGGTTCGTGCAGCTGTTTTATTGCATTACATTGTTGTAACGAAATTCTCGTCCCTCATTCTGATCCAGACTTATTCAAATCAACACTATCCCATCCTACTTCAGGCTCTTCTACCACGCCCAAACATCTAGCGTATTTTAGCAAAATGTCTAAATTTTTATCATGCCCCAAGCCAAGGTTCTCACATCTCCAATTTGTGGTCCATTTCTTATAGTTTTGCATCAGACATGTTTGAGAATTGTTTCTGTAAATACTGAAAACATCCTACTTCTTTACCTAGAGCTTTAACAGACTGCTTCATTAGACCAAGTTTGATATGAAGGGGTGGAAGCAATACTTTTTTGCATCTACCAGATCATTTTTAATGATATTCGTTGAAACCGGTTTAAACGATGTTCTCTTTAGCCATATACTATTTGATTCCATATTTTAAACGTTCTGTATATTCTCGCGTTTTATATGTACGCAGAACAATATAATGTTTTGCCAATAAAATATTATGACAAAACTGCATTGTGCATTGTCTGAGGTACCCACACTTTCCATGTTTTGAAATAATACAACCGCAGTCCACAGTACATTTTATTAATTAATACTAGAAAGTTTTACTGCCGCTCTGATTTAATTATGATTTTATTAATGTAACATATAGTTTTAAAAAACGCACATTGAAGAAGAAATTTTGCTGATGATTATTACAATGCGGTAGTAAAATCTTAGTGGAGTCAAATTAGGATTTTAATGTGCATTGTCTGGTCATAGCAGTTTTTCTGTTTTAACGTATTCAGGAGGTCAACTTAAGTTCACAGTTCAGTTTTGCAGTTTCTGCGAGGTCGGCGTATTGTTTATTTAAACAATTTAATTTTGCACCCTTGTGAAATCCTGCCATCAAGACTAAGAAATGTGTACGATGGCTCAAATTGTAGCATTCTACAAGAACTTTAAGTTCACGGAGAAAAACATTTTTTTCCAAAATATGAACCCGTTTTATCGCAGTTGATTATAGTTTTCGAAATTTTAGTTACAAACAAATTCAAGTAACTCTCTGTTTTTTTTTATGAAATCAAAAACGGTAAACGAGTAATGAAGGTAGATTAAAAAAGCCAACTTTTGAAAGCAAAAATTAATGCTGTACCTGCACTGGGAGCTGAGATACGTTAGTTTGTACAATTAGGTCACTTATAAATAAACAAATTGATATTTCTTCTCGAAATTTCGGCTGGTTGTTCTGCAATGCTTATTATTTTGTTTCTGCTGTTTAAAGATAATCCAAAGCTACAATTGTTAAAAACATCGAATAAAGCGGCTTTGAGAACATAACGCACATTTCTAATTTTTTATAACTTTTTTAATTTTTGTCACGAAAATGGTAAACCAACCTAACTTGAACAACTACCCTTATCTTCATGTGTACAGCTCTATAAAACTTTTAATATTATTGATACAATAAAGAAACATATTTTGCGAGCAGGATTTGAACTCGAGACTTATATTTATAAAAAGCTACAATTTGAGCCATCGTGCACATTTCTTGGTTTTGATGGCAGGATTTCACAAGAGTGCAAAGTTTTAGCAACAACTGTATATTCGAGCCGTTTTAATAATCATTTTGATTTGAAATATTAAGTAAGTTGTGACTGTACTTTATAAGAGCTATGTTTCTCCAAAATTTCATTGAATATTATCCATTGTTTTTGAAACAACAATGATTTGTTTAGAAACGCATGATTTTGCAATATTCAATTTTTTTAATAATAATAACAATTGGAATGAATTATAGTTTATGTACTTTTATTGTACAGCTCATAACGAACATGTTTCTTCTCTTGGTTGTTTTCCATGCTTTCCATTCCGAAATATTAAAAAAAAACCGATGGAAAACAGGGTTTAAAAAATTAAATTGTTTAAATAAACAGTACGCCGACATCGCAGAAACTGCAAAACTGAACTGTGAACTTAAGTTGATTCCCTGAATACGTTAAAAAAAACTGCCCTGACCAGACAATTCACATTGCGAGTTTTTTAGTATTAATTTAACTCCACTATCTCCCCATACTAATCATTGAGCGGCTTGATAAGAAGCGGCCAATTGGCGTGCTCCATGAGATTACTTTTTGGAGAGTAAATGACTTTGAGCTAGTTTAGTTAGTATAAATCACCATTTATGGCCAAAAGAAACAGACATATACTGTGTAAATTGAGGAATTCCTTTGAATTTGGTATTTTTATATTATGATAAAAAAAAATCTACAAGGTTTCATAATCCTGAAGCAATCACTTCTGGACGATGCACAGAGGGGTCAAATCCTGAAATGCTTTCAAAAATTCATAACAATCAGTACGTATACTAAAGTAAATATCTGTTAGTTTTTTGACTCACTGATTACGGATCCGATGTTAGAATTTGCAGAAAGAAGACGGCGGATTCAATATGGCGAATTGCAACCTTAAAAATTATCTGAAAAATCTGAAAGAAAATGATTCAATTTTTTTCGTTTTGAAAAGCGCACTGTGATAATTTTGTGTGAAATAAAACACATACTGTCAAGTAATTTTTCAAAACATTTGTAATTTCTTTTTTGGTTTTTACGAGTTCTGTGTATGCAAATATCAATTTATTTTAATTTTACCTTATTACTGACAAATGTTGGAGATAAAATTAATAACATCTAAAACTAACATATATAAAAAAACTGTGAGGAATATATCATAGAATGTGCAACAATTATATAAAAAAATCAATAAACCGGTGAAAAGTGTAAGCTTATTCTAGATTTTATATAAGATAATTTGTTTCAATGTATTTATTTTACTTTGGCTACATACGACTCAATTCATCTGAAACCAGAACTTTACTGTTAGCCTGTTTTCTGAACCATATACCCATGAAAAAATCCCAGGGACCACAAACTCACTAACTGAAAATTTATGTGGTATGTCTGCACACACGCATACCGACAATAATTTATATAATGATCATTGAAATTCGCTGTCCCAGTTTCACATGAAATGGTAATTGTGTATAACCGGAAGCGCCTAAACTATGCACAATTGGTAAAAATACTAAACACAATTATCAAGTTCACTAAGCAGTGGTGTTTTGTTCTATCAGTTAAACAAACGGATACGGATGCAGAAGAGTAGAAATTTGTCTGCCGACGTTTTGTCATCTTCACCGCACATTTTACTAGTTACTAATTTGTGATTTGCAATGTTGATAAAATTAGATTCTATCTTTGCTATAAGAACATTTGCATTTTAATTGCATTTGGCATAAAATTTAATTTGAAATAGTGCAAATTTATATACAATGCAATCATAAAAAATAAATGTTTCTTCTGTTATCCATACAGTTAGATAAAGCAATGAATTTTTACTTAAACTTAAAACTTAAAGTTTTTGGAATCAGTTTCTGAAAAGAAAAAGTTCCACCGTTTTGCGATGTAACCAAATTTTCTATATTATATTGTACAATGTCCTCTTATTTAAAATACACATCCATAACACTTACTTATTTTGCACGTTTATGAGTACACACTGCTGAATTGCCATAAAGTTGAGCATCAGAAGGGGGGGGGGACTCTTGACTCAGAGTAGCGCTGGGTGTGGCATGCAACATCCTCAGGAGCTCGGACCCACTCCTGCGGTCCGTGAGAAATCATGAAACTGTAGGAGTTGGCGCATTTTTATTTAAGGCAGCACGTAAGGCCTCAGATGATCTCGATCTCGTATTCGACTTCAGGCGAGGAGGCCGGCGAGGTGCTGATCCAGAATCAGTAACTGAGCTTGCGCCAAATCGTCTGACAGCCCAAATCAAAGCTGCCGAGCAGAGAAATCTGTTCAGGCAGCACGTCGATAAGCCCATGCAAGGTGTATTCTATATCAACATAGAAACGCTGGGTTTATCGGCAAAGATGACCTTTGCTTTTCTACGGTCAGCAGGGTTAAAGTCGGAGACCGAAGGATTCATTGTGGCCTGCCAAGATGGTGTTATTAACACGTTGGTCTACCGCAGTCGCATTATGGGTGTGGAGGTCCCTGATATTAATTGTAGGACCTGCCGTCAGGCGCCGGAGTCGCTCATTTGCTCTCTGCATGTCCGATTTATGCGACTTCGGCCTACATCCATAAGCATAGCGCGAGCTATATTTTGTCGAGCGGTTTAGGTTTTTTTAAAAAATGTAAATTTTTTATTTAAAACAAACTTTTGACAATTAATAGCGAATGAGTTTATTGCGTTAAAATACAAAGGTATGTATCTAAAGTACGACAATAACTAAACTTAATACTGTTACTACATCTATTTATAAGCTTCTTTATCTGTGCAATTATGCACAATTGCATCTTCTTTTGTTTAATACGGCGTCTGGATATCATAACTCCTCCATCGCTAGTGGAGAACTCGGAGTTTCCTTTTAGAAAGGACCGACGTTCGTCATTTCAGTTTCTTGGGGGGTTTCTCGTGTTTTTGGGTTGCTGGTAAAGATGTTGAAAGTTGGAAAGCCTTTGATCTTATATTTGTTATATATTTTCCATGATATAATTAGGACAGCAATGATAATTATTATAATCAGGGTATAGGTAAGCCAGGAATTAGATTCAATTAAGGTTGGTTCTAACATCTGATCCTTTATCTCTTCTTGCAGATTTTGTGTACGTCGTGACAGGTCTGTAAATTCCTCTAAGTCCACATGGTCCATGGTTGGTATATTGGTACCATCTCTTATAATTGAAAGGTTGCTATTTATTTTCACTAATGGAATGTTTATGGGTTCAAAAGTTCTCCGAAAGTTTTTGTTTGGATTAAGCTTATATTTGTCAATAACGCAATAGCATTGATCAGGAATTGTTATTAGATAATTTCCCTTGAGTTGTCTCTTTTTCTTCATCTCGCAATATGTTTCGGCTATAATAGTGGTGGGACTTGTAATTATCCATGAATTTGAGTTTTCGACCCTTTGAATTTTGGGATTGTTGATATTGATTTTTGTGAATGCACATCTGTTTTCTTCTTGGGAAAAGTCAATGAGTTGAATTTCACAGGGTTCGTTTGATGTCCTTTTTATAATAGAGTTGTGAGTACACAGGAATTTTTTCGATTCTATTTCTGTACAGGGTGTGTTCGTGTACGAGTACCAATCTGGGTTTATAAGTAGATAGCTTCTTCTGGGTATAATAGTGAAGTAAAAGTCGTTGTTCTCTACAGGCAATGGGTATAACTTGTAGTAGTCATAAGATACTGTCTCTATCAATGGTATTTTAATAATGAAATATGTATAGGAATTCTTCTGAAAAACTGAAGTTTCGCATAGTTTCTCGTAATTTATAATGTTTTCGAGAGTAGGTTGAAATGGTAGTTCTACTCTTTTTAGGTAATTCTGGATTTCTAATAGTTCTTTGATAAGATTAGTTGGTTTTATAATGGTTTGGTGCATTTGTCTTAAATTAGCAAAGGAAATTGCTGTCGAAAGTTCGTCTAAAAGATTGCAGATAAGTGACAGGGAGTGTGATAATTGGTCTAGGGTATTTTGTACAACCAATAATTCAATGCAGCGTGCTGTTGTTTCCATTTTCTCTCCAATTTCAGCCATTGCTGAATTAATTTTCTTTTGGTTCTCTACGAGAATGGTAATTGATTTATTTGTAGATTTAATGAGATCATCCGTAATTGATAAGTGTTTTTCCATGTCTATTTTTAATTTGGCTTCATTGTTAAATAATTTCTTGAAATTTTGCTCATATCTTTCGCCATCTTCGGCATCTAGGTTGCCTGTGATTGATTTTTCAATTGTACCAATAAAGTTAAATGCTCCTCGTGGTTTTCTAATGTGGTTTGGTAAAACTTGTTCGAATAATGTATAGGTTCTGGTTATTTCAAAGGATAGAGTTCTATTGATTTGGAATAGGAGGGTGTTTGTTAAGGAAGTTTGTTGTTTGTCGCAGGATAGATTCAGTTTTAGATATCTATTGATGTTTGCTAGGATTCTAATAATTTCGTCTTTTTCTTGAATAAAGGTTTCATATAACGGTTGTATGTCAAATGCGTTCATTATTTCCCATTCTGATACAATATTGTCTGCTGTACCCATGCGAATCGGTAGAAGTCCGGGGTTGTCATCTAGGGGTTTCCATTGGATGTCGTCGGCTGCTGCGAGGGTGGTGGTGCATCTGTAAGAGTAGATCTTAGGTCAGACAAATGGACTCGACGTTCTTTTTTATTTCTTAATCTAATCATGCAGGTATTGTCATTACTAATAGAAATTATTGGGAAGGGTCCCTTAAATTTAGGGACTGTTTTGGAACCTCGTTTTTTGGGTGCTCTGACATAGACCTTTTGACCTATTTTATATTTTTCTTGTGGATTTGTTATCTCTCTGTTCATTCTGTTGACTGTTGTTGTTTTTCGACTTTCGATTCTTTCGTAAATAATATCATAAAGTTGAGAAAGTTTCTTTCTATGTTCGTCTAGTGAATAATCGAAAACTATTTGACTGGTTTTCGTATCAAATAAGTTTTTACTTGGTGAATATCCAAAAACGACGTCGAAAGGTGTGTATCCTGTAGCAGAATGGTTTGTGTGGTTGTAAGCAATAACAGCTAGTTTCATAAGTTCTTCGGTAGTTTTGTTGTTAAGTTGTGGGTCTTGTCGAAATATTCGAAGGTGTTCAATTAGTGTGGAGTGGAGGCGTTCCACAATGCCATTTGATTCTGGATGGAATGGGGTTGTGAAGTGAAGATTAATCTTGTGATAAGCCAACAAGTTTTTTATTTGATTGTTAACGAATTCGCGACCATTATCAGTTGTGATTGCGGTTGGGGTTCCATAATGTTCGAAATAATCAATTAGGGCCTTCGCTACTTCACATGCTTCTTTGCATTGAATAGGAATTGCTTGTCCAAATTTCGAAAACGAGTCTACTAGGGTTAGGTAGATTTTTTGATCAATGGTAAATGTGTCCATGAAAACGACTTCGAATGGTTTTTGCTGGGTAGGTGTTTGGTTCATTGGAATTGTAGGTGGATGTCTATCGTATTTTCCTCTTTGGCATATATTGCATTTATTGATATATTCTTGTATTGTGGTTAACATATGACTCCAATAATATTTTTGTTTCAATTTATCATATGTTTCTTGTGAGCCTCTATGATTTGTTTTGCTTTCATGGTAAAATTGTATAACTTCGTTTATTTCTTCTTTGTTTCTTAAATATATTCTTTCTTGGGTACATCTTACTAATTTTGGGCCGTTGTTGTTAAAATATTGATTATATATTCGACAAAAGTCTTCGTACATTTTGTCGTTATCAAAATATATATAGAAGGTAGTTTCTTCAACTGTATGATCTCTCAATAGTTCAATAATTTGATCGTCGTTGTCTTCCTTCGTGATTTCTGCATATAGAATAGTTTTGTTATCTACATGTAAAGTTCTGTTTCTTCTGGGATTCATTGAGACTGTTTTTATAAATATTTGTTTAGGTTTTGTGTTTATTACATCGTCTATGATTGGAATCGTGTTTCGTGGTTCATCGTCTTCGTTAGATCGAGCTGTAGAAATTTCAGGAATATCAATTTCATTTGTTTCATCGTCTGTGTCTTTCGTATTTTCAGGGGGGTTGAGTATTTCTTCGATTTCTTCTTGCGTAGGCGTTCTTAATTCTGTCTCCCTGTTTAGGTCTTGTATTATTCTGTCCAGTTCAGGATCATCTATGTTTACTTGCATCGATTCTGTGTCAATTGGGTGAATTTCAATTCTTGACAGCGCGTCCGCGTTCGTATTTAGCTTGCCTTTTTTGTATTCTATATCGAAATCATAGTCCTGTAGCTTTGTACGCCATCTGATGAATTTAGAGTTTTGTGGATCTTTTAATGAGAATAACCACCTTAGTGGTCTGTGGTCTGTATATATAGTGAAGCGTCTGCCGTACAGATAAGGCCTAAAATACTGGGTGGACCATACTAAACTCAAAAGTTCTTTCTCCACAACTGAGTAATTTTTCTCTGATTCGTTCAGTGTTCTGGATGCGTAAGCAATAGGTTTATCGCTTCCCACGATCCCCTGTGACAAAATACTTCCGATGGCATATTTCGACGCATCGGTTGTCAAAATAAATGGTTTGGAAAAATCCGGGTGTTGTAAGAGTGGGCTGTTGGTTAGAATGTTTTTACAAGTTTCAAAGGATTCTACAAACTCTCTTGTATGTTCTATTTTGGCTCCTTTCTTTAAACAGGCTGTTAATGGTCTTGTCAGTTTTGAGCAGTCTTTTATAAATTTTCTATAATATCCTATTAGTCCAAGAAATGACTGAATTTCTTTTTTTGTATTTGGTATTGGGAACTTTACAATTGCTTCGATTTTATCTGGATTGGGTAATATGCCTTCTGGTGTAATGATATGCCCAAGGAATTTTACTGTTTGTTTTAAAAATTCTGACTTATCCAGCTGTATTTTGAAATTAGTTTTTCTGAATCTATCAAATACTGAGCGTATACTTTCTATGTGCTCTTGCAAGGAAGTTGAAAATATTAATACGTCATCCATGTAAACTAAACATTTACTCTGTAGGCCTGATAGTACGTGGTTCATTGTTCGTTGAAAGGTTGAGGGTGCATTTCGAAGTCCAAAGGGCATCCTTAAAAATTCGTAATGACCGTCGTCTGTCGAGAATGCTGTTTTCTCGATATCTTTGGGATCCATTTCAATTTGATGGTATCCGCTCGCTAGATCTAATGTTGTAAAGTATTGACTGCGACCAAGTTTGTCCAGGACGTCCGTAATGTTTGGTATTGGAAATTTATCGGGTATGGTTTTCTCATTCAATTTTCGGTAGTCTATTACAATACGAAATTTTCTTTTTCCACTATTGTCCATTTTCTTCGGGACAATCCAAATGGGGGAGGACCATGGCGAAGTTGAATTAGTTATTATATTTTGTTCCAACATTGAGTCGATTTGCTTTTTGACCTCTGATTTATAGATGTGTGGGAATCTGTATGATTTCGTATAGATTGGTATGTTGTCCGTTGTTCGAATCTCGTGCTTAACTTGGTTTGTAAAAGTTAGTGGAATGTCCTCGCAGTAGAAAATGTCTCTATATTCGTAACAAAGTTTTCTTATGGCTTCGTACTCTTCTTGATTACAGTGTCTTAGATCAAGATTTTCCAAATTTTTCTTTTGTAGGTCGTCGTAGTTTATATCTGGATTGTTATATATAGAAAGTTCTTCATCAAAGTCCATAGGTTCGGTTGTAAAGTTATTTAATTGGTGGCTAGGCATACATAGAAGAGGTTCAGTTATTGTGAATGTTTTTTCTTCGTCAGTGTTGTTAATAAGCAATACTGTCGCTTCGTTATTTTTTGTATTTATAAGTCCTGCTGAAATTTTTATTTGATTTTCAAATACAATAGAATTTATTAGAGCTTCTCCATTTTTTTGTGATATTGGTATTTTAGCTACAATTTCTGTCTTAGGACTAATTCTGTATTCGTAATTGTTTTCCATTTCGTTGGTGTCGTTAGTACTTATTAGTCTTTTTCCTTCCAAAAATAATGGAATTTTTGCTGAGTCTGTTAGTAAGTAACCATTTTTAAAATCAAGGGTGGCTCCTATTTCTTGTAGTAGATCAAGGCCAATAAGTCCATCATATGTTTGACTAAAGTTAAAGATGTAGTGTGTATACAACATTCCTGGTTTTTTAAAGATTTTTGATACTGGAATTTCTGCTGAATATCTATGTAAGGATATGCTATGAGGTGTTTTTATTTGGAAAGGGTCTTCTTTAATTCGGTCTGGAAAAAATGTTTCGGCGACTTTTTCTGTAATCAATGTTTTTGTGGACCCTGTATCAATCATAAATTTGGCTTCGAGTTCTGGGATAATTATATATGGAAGATTTGTATTGGCTGCGACGTTGATTTCTACTTGTTTTGTCTGGGTTACTTCTTCGCATTCGGCAGGTTCGTAATATTGGTCTCCGAGGCTGGTAAGGTAAAATTTTCGTCATCGTTATAACTTTGATAATTTTCTGAATAGTATTCTTCGGGGTAATAGCTATTGTCAGCAATTTCTGAATCGTATGTCGGTTCTTCGTAATAGTCTGATTGATATTCGTCCCTGTTGGAAGAGGTACTCGGTATCTCTTGCAAATGTAATTCTTGCGCTGTCCATTTCGGTGCATTAGACGGTTGGGAGAATTTTGATCTTCTTGTGTTTCCAGATGAGGTATCCATTGGTTGGGGATAGGATTGTTGCGTTTTAGGTTGGAAATTGAAACGTGGTTGATTTTGGAAATGTGGGAAATTTTGCGTATTTTGGAAATTTTGCGGAGTGGAAAAATTTTGTCTTTGGAAGTATTGCTGCGGTGGAGCTTGGCGTTGGAAATTTTGAGGGTTTTGAAATGGTCTTTGTTGAAATGTTTGTTGGGGGTTTCTTGGCATGAAAAAATTCGGCATACGATAAGGGATGTTTGACGTAGGGCGGATTATTTGAGGATTCGGTTTTGGTGGGGGTGTTTGAGAGTAACTGGGGTTATATTTTGGGTTTGTCGGTGTCGTTCTTATTTGAGATTGATTTGTATTCTGATAAGTGTTCTTCGTCCCTAACTTTTGTTGCCGGTTGTAGTTCATGTTTTCTTCTTCTACTACCATATTTATAGCTGCTTCTAGGCTCGTGGGTTGTTTACATCTTAATAGGTGACTTAGATGTGCGTTAAGTCCAGATAGGAAAGTCCGTAGTGCCATTTTTTTGTACAAATCTAATTTTTCTTTTCGTAGTTCTGCTGTTATATTTGCCATCTGCATTTTTGAGAGTAACAGTCCACGTAGCGATATGCATCTGTCTGCAAATTGGCTAGCGGTTTCGTTGTGATTTTGCGTTAACATCATAAGGTCATTTAACAGTGATTCTTCATTCCGTTGATCACCGAAAGTGTCTAATAAAAATGTTTTTAATTCCGGGAAAGTGAGTATAGTTCTCGCGGCTAATACTTGAGCTGCTTTACCTACAATTTTATTTCTAAAATGCAGCATCAAAAATTTAATTCTTTGTGGATTATTATCCTGTACTAACATATCTAATACTTGCTCGCACGTGTCTAAAAATATCGGTAATTTTGAGTTATCTCCATCGAATTGAGGTATGAGCTCTAAATAATCTCGAACGGTAACATCATTTCTAGCCATCGCGGTTGAATTTAAATTTTCTCGTCCTACTAAATTTGAGGTTCCGGTACTATTAGAGGTATTTGCTCCCGTATTTGTTAGTATATACTGGTTAGGACCAAATGTCCGTAAAGCAAGATTAGCTAAGGTTTCGTCGTCGGAGTCAGGCATTAATGGTACTTACAAGAATATTAAGATGACAGAAAACATGAAGGCTCTGGTATATATAATCGATTACAATGTGATAACGAGGGATTTCAAGAGAACTCAGAGAGCTCCCAGGCGATGCTCTATTACACTTTGATTGATTATATATTTTTTCTTGAGCTGGAGGGCGGTTATTGTCTCGTTAGTTTTGGTCGTTCTAGTCAATTTCCCTAAATAGCGCAAGGCTATGTGCTTTTAAAGATGTTTTCTTTATAGGTGTTTTCTGGCTTGGGCCAATCTTTCCTATACACGATTTAAGGTCACGTGTAGTCCTGGGAAAGAGAGTGCACGATCTTGGTTTCTTCAAGGGCTTATGTGAAATTACTTTCACAAGTGCAAAGCCTCACGGCGCTTCCGACGAGGGGATACTGAGCGTCTGGTGGTCGTGCTCACACGTACTGAGCTGGGTGTACTCAGATTGAGATGTACCAGTTTTATAGCTCAGGGTGTGGAAGGATATTTTAAGGATAGGTACAAAGGAATGGTATGGCTAGGTATGCAGAGTATATCTTCTTTGCTTGAATTCACTTGTTTCTTGATTAATTATCTTCTTAAAAATTATTTGTTTACCAACGGTATGGTAAGGGGTTGCAGGTCTTCTTTGGTTAGTCGATGGCACGACGAGTTTTCCGATATTCTCTCGAAATTACTCCAAAGAAAATCCCTATGACTGCGCCAGCTATATTTTGTCGAGCGGTTTAGGTTTTTTTAAAAAATGTAAATTTTTTATTTAAAACAAACTTTTGACAATTAATAGCGAATGAGTTTATTGCGTTAAAATACAAAGGTATGTATCTAAAGTACGACAATAACTAAACTTAATACTGTTACTACATCTATTTATAAGCTTCTTTATCTGTGCAATTATGCACAATTGCATCTTCTTTTGTTTAATACGGCGTCTGGATATCATAACTCGCGGCTCTACGAGTATTGTACTACTACCTAAGGCACTCGTACCAAGTAAACCAAACACCAGTGCTGCCTTACGTCCCCGGAGAAATCGAGTCCGTTGTCGAGAACGAGAAGTGCCGTATCTACTGGAACTACTCGTTCCAGACGGTCAGGCAGATTCAAGCAAACAAGCCTGACATAGTCCTCCTCGACCACCAAACCAAGATGATGTAGGTTATCGAGTTCTCGGCACCTGCCGAGACAAACATCATCTTGAAGGAGGAGGCAAAACGGACTAAATACCGAGATCTCTAGTATGAGCTTCGAGTGCTATACCCAGACTACTCGGTCAAGATGGTCGGACTGATAATCGGTGTACTTGGTAGAATGAGGCCTACGCTGCTCTCGGAATTAAAGGCCATACCAGCCTGCCAAAAGTCAGTCGAGTGGTTGGCAGGCCAAATGCAGAAGACAGTTATTCTGGGGTCCCTTCGTCTTCTTAGGTCACACGAATCTGGCATCTACAGTTACTAACCTTGCGGGATGCGGGGAGTGGCTGTGGATAATTCGCTGGCGCTTCTCCCGTGAGAATGTCGGAGACTCGGAAGAACTGTTCAGCATCGCGCGCGCGGAAAAAATAATAATAATAATGGGAGGCCACGGAAGCCCTGTACGGCACCGGGAAACCGAAAATAATAGTAATAATAATAATAAATAATGTCTTTATTAATTTAAATATATAACAATTTATAAACAAATTTTAAAATCGCATTTGACACCAAACAGTACAACAAATATGTTATATACTAAATTAAAAGGCGCAAGATTCAGACTAGAATGTCTGCTATTCTTCGTGAACCTTAGGGAAATTATAATTATTTGGAATTAATTTTGACTGGGGAACTAAAATTTAAATTGGTGTATAATATTTCTAATAATATATAGAGTAGAGAGCTAGATAATTAAGAATTGAGAGAATTAGTACACATATACACATACAATATACCTCTATCCAGAGAAGAGGATATAACTGAAAGTTACTGCCTTCTCCCTTGTTCTACTAATAATAAATCGTGCACATATTTATAAAATTTCTAAAGCGTTATTGATCTAATATCAATCGAGAGAGCATTTTATATTCTTTTCAATATTGAATGTAAAGGATCGTTGAAACGTGGTCGTTCTATATTGCGGAATTATAAGTTTTTCTTTCCTTCTTATGTTTACATTATGGATATCAGTTCTGTACTTAATATTATTATTTAGGTAAGGAGGAGTCTTTTTTATTAATATTTTGTGGTACAGAATATTTGCGTGACGTTTTCTTCGATTTCCCATATTTAACCACCTCGCCATTGATAATGTGCGGGATATTCTATCATATTTACGGATAGCATAAATAAGACACTAGCACGAGTTTTGCACTTTCTGTATTCTTTTGCTATCTCTAACAGTGAGACAGGGTCCGTAAACAAAGTCACAATAATTAAAATGGGAAAGGACCAGGCTGTTACATAATAAAGTTTTCAATTTAGCGCTCAATATATGTCTACGGGAATATAACATTTTTAGGTTGCCATATATCTTTTTCAGCATATGGAAGACGTGGTCATGAAATCTAAGATCTTTGTCAATACTTACACCCAAATTATTTTGAAATAATATTGAGCTTGTCCTCCCCCAATTTAATTTCGACTGCGTTTAGTTGGATACTACCAAATAGCAGAACAGATGACTTAGATGAATTTATACATAGATCATGTTTATTCGACAGATTAACCAACTCATGGATGTCCCTATTTATATCAGCAAGAGCTGCTTTACAGTCACCTTTCTCAAAAAAGTGATATATTTGGGTGTCATCAGCGTACATGTGAACCTTACATGTGTTCAATACAGTGGGAAAGTTTAGTGTATAAATTGTGTAAATGAGTGGTCCCAAAATGGACCCTTGTGGAATACCTCTAGAAATCCTGCATCTGTTTGACATTTCTCCCTCCAATATCCCTCTGTGAGATCGATTTGCTAAATAGTTTTTAATTAAATCTATTGCTGGATGACTCAGCCCAATAAAGTGCAGAATCAAGAGTAAGATTTCGTGGCCAATCATATTGAAGACTTCGCTATAATCAAGTAGTGTCAGAGTTCCACAGCGCTTGTTATTAATTTCTATTATTACATCATCAGTGATGTTGAGAAGGGCAGTACCACAACTATACCCGGGTCTGAAATCAGATTGAGTGTTTGGTAGAATATCATTGACAATCAGGTGGTTACGTAATTGATTTTCCAATTATATTGTAGTTTGTCATTGAAAATAGTTCCTAATTTCATTTTTAGAGTATGTCATTTGCCTATATACAAAATTTATGATAAAAACTGTATATGGTTGTAGAACAAAGATTATATCATTTATGATTTTTTAAATATTTATAATGAACCGAAAATAAACACCCTCTCACACTGCAAGATCCTAGCCTTAACAACGTTTAGTTTTCCAGTTTTGGGAAGAGCCCTAGATAGATGAAAGTGTATTGAAATTATCTGTCGAACAATTGATTTCGATTTAAAAGAATGTTCTTTTTATTGTTATTGAGTGTTATTATTATTACTATTTGTACATTTTATAATTAATATAATTTTAAAATAAATCAGCTTTACTTTTTGTTGCAATAATTTTCTTTTGTCGTTTTAAACATTTATTTTAAAACAATACGAATACTGATAAATATTTTATTATATTTTTGGGTTATGATATCAAATGAGTACCAGAAATTAAATATGTATAGACGTACATACAAGTACCATCTGTTGTTTAAGAGAAATGTAGTAGGAAGATGTTAAAAAAATGGCTAATTTTGGCCTAAGCTGGGCAACGGAAAATGAACACTATTCTTTATAGCATTTTTCCTGTAGAATGCGATGATGTATCAAGTTTTACGGAAAAATGACGGGAAAATGTGGAAAAGTTAAGAAAATACTTGAGAATTTACAAAATCCTGTCTGAGATATTCACAAGTTGAACTTTTGAGATCTATAATATTTTATTTTAGATTATGGTGGTTTCTTTTAGAATTTATCTCATAGAATGTGATGCTGTACTTCGCTTTGCCGAAAAATGTCGGGAAAATGCGCAAAAATTAAGAAATGCTTAAAAATTGAATATTACAGATTCGAGATTGTAAATTTTTAGGCATTCTCTTAATTTTTCCGTATTTTTCTGACATTTTTAAAAGCGAAGTAGAGAATTATATTGTATGACAAAAATACTAAAAGAGACCACTATAATATAAGTAAAATATAATGGATCTTAAAATTTAACTTGTGAATATCTCAGGCCAGATCTTGTGAATTCCCAAGAATTTTCTTAACTTTTACACATTTTTCTGTAAACCCGAATACATCATCGCATTCTACAGGAAAAATGCTATCCAAAACTTCATTTTCTGTTACCCAACTTAGGCCAAAACTAGCCACTTTTTAACATCCTCTGCTTTAGAACAGAATAAAAAATATTTTTTCCACGATTTCTTGAAAATTTTATTTCGCTATTCTTAGCGACCTATTTTGAAGCCGGCTCAATTATTTTCAATTTTTTTTTAAATATACATTCGACAATCGATTTAAGAGTTATCGCCACACCTTGGAAAAATACAGAATGAATTTGTTTTCTGGGTTGGCCTCAATATTCTATTTAGGGAGCTTTATTGAGACATTAAAAGAATCACTGCCGGTAAAACTAGACACAATTGGAAAATGATATTTTATGATATTTTAACTGCCTCTCTATGAGAGTTTTACGACAAAATCTCTACTATTTCATGTGCCACTCAATTATTTTAAGCACTACAAGCTTTCTCGTAACTCGCGTTCCGGGCTTTAAAACTTGCACCTTTTCGAGTTGCTGAACGCAATTATTGCCCAGGATGTGTGCTTCCATCAAAGTAGCAGGGATTTTTATTTTAACAAATACCTTCGCCAAATGGCACACGCCATACGCTGCTTGTCTGGGTTTAAATGACCCCATTTTAAACTCTCCTGATGTATTACATGCAACACATGTGCTTACTCAAGTTTCCTGAGTACGGTCATAAAAATTTACCCTCCGCCTTATGTTTGAATTCATATCGAGAGCATATTTTCTTAGGATCTGGATATCTGGTATTATTTTTACCTTATACCTGTTTTATATTGCTGCTATAAATATTACCTTAATGAAGTACGTTTAATGTTTATTTAAATACTCATATTCCAAATAGGGCATTCGTTTAAACAGCATACTTTAATAGATAAATACAAATGTTTTACAATTTATAAACTCGTTAATCTAGAAGAGAAAATTGTAAATATAGTAAATAAATAATTAATAATAATCAGTATTAATAGTCGAGTTGTGATAGAATTAGTTTATTTTGAACTATGTTTGATGTTACATTTATCTTATCTTGTCGACTAATGGTATTCCCGGAATCTATTAAAATTAAAAATTATTTAAATCTAACTAATGAATAATATTTTTTACTCGAAATATCACTAAGTAAATAGTTAGATAAAATTCCTTCACCAATTTATTTCCAGGCGGGATGAGTTTACAGGGTTTTCTGAAAGCAATGTTAGATACAAAAGTTTCAAGGTCAGTTTAAAATAGTGACCTTGAATATTTCGACAGGCCTCAAATTCGTCAGCCAGCAAAAAAATGGTGTGCTTAATATTTGCCAAATAATAAATATCAAACAGTAGAGAAATAGAGTGCTTTCCGAGTAATTAGGAACGTTCTGCAGTAAGTCCACTACCTAATGCAACTAATCCACTATCATTTGGTGACTTGAGATCAAGTTCTATTTTCTTTGTCAAAAATTTTAGAGAAAATAACGTATTCGTAGATATTCTTTATATTGATAAAAGTACTGAGTAAATATCAGTCTGGCTGTAGATCTGTATATAGCACTGCCTCTGCGCTTCGTCAAATTGCATATGATATTATCAGGGCTACAGATAAAGGTATGATCACTGCTTTGGTTTCATTAGATTCTTCCAAAGCAAGTTACATTTTATGGCTTTGATGAAATTGCGGTTAATTGCGGTAAATCTTATTTACACAATAGCCGGACTTATTCTAATCTGCTTCTATTAACTGGAGTTCCACAGGGTTCAATTTCGGGGCCTTTATTTTTTGTGTTGTATACAATCGAAAATTTTAATACAATTGAGCTGTCATATATCACGTATACGCAAATGTTTCTCAAATATATCACCGTTTTCAAAAAGACAACTTTCTTCTCGCATAAAATATGATAGATAAAAAGGAACAATATGTGATATGTCTCTTCAACATAATTTTTCATTAAATACCAATAAATGTGTGACTTTAATGTTCGACGCAGAAATAATGTAGATGTAATAAAAGCAACTTCAAATGAATGGGGAAATTCTCTCCATCAGTAAAAAGCTTGTGTTTAGTATTTGACAACTTATTGAAGTTAAATTTGCAAGTAAACCAAAGAATACAAGAAATCTATCTTAACTTAATAGTTTTATATTTTAACAGATATATATTAAATTTCAACATGCGTAAAAATAGTTGTGAAGCGTTGGCCCTATAGGATAAAAGAAGATTGCAGAAGATATAAAATTCATGTTGTAGACTTATTAATGGATTGTGAGTCGGAATAAGATCCGAATAACCCGACTATTGTCTGATGCAACCAAAGTAGTTCTCCCCTCCCCTCTGGTTCGAGGATGCTGAGCACCGTGGTGGTGGCAGAATTTCTCGTTGGGGTGAACCAAGTCCGCACACGGCCAAAAAACACTCCGAAACGGTCAAATTCGTATTGATAATGTGTCACGGAATCTCATCCCGTTTTCGAGCATGCCAATTATGGGGAGGACCTTGGGACGCGCGCCTGACATCCGCCAACGGCCAATAACCACCCTCCCACGGGTTATTCATCATACCACTGGACAAAAAGGTTTCCCTCCCATGCCAAACACAGAGAGGACCATGAATCGAGTGCTTGACACCCGTTCACCCCCTCAATGGCAAAAAAAATACCTCTTCGCATTTTCATAATGAGTGTGACTACACGAGTTCAAAGAAGGTAAGAAATAAATTTAAAATAAAAAATAAATATATAAATTTATTGTTTTATTTATATAGTCTTAATATTTTATAATATAAGAAAAGCCAGCGTAACAATAAATGCAATAAATGTTTGCGTCAATGAAAATATTTTATATAATACCTAAATTATAATTAAATAAATCAGATGTTTCAATTAATATATTAAACCTATTTTTCCCAAAAAATATGTACAAAAAATATACATTCATCTTTTTTCAGTTCCACAGTAAATGAATATTGACTACTTTGTTGATGAGGTCGAGGTGACATCTTAATGTTTTTTTGCTGTGCAGCATCCTCAAAAACGGGGGGGGGGCTTTGCCCGGAGGTATGTTGAGAATGTAGAAGAACGCACTACCGGGCGTCAAAATGACGCGACACCAATTTATTTCTCAGGGGGCGCCAGTCGCGTATTACCCCGTTCTTCTACCTCCCAGGCGGGTTCGAGATAAGATGCACTTCGGTAGCCGAGTAATGGACCAAGGCTGCACTACCACAGATCAGAAACGACGTTCTCTCTGGACCTGAATTCCCTCGTTAGGGGTTTAGGCACCTCTTAATTTCCTGAAATTTCGCATAAAAAAATCCCAACCGAAGAATTTCTCTGCGGAGGGATTAACTTTTGTACGTGGAAACCACGTTTTGGTCTGTTAATGACGGAATCTATTTCTCAAAAAACGCATAAAAAAAATCCCTATCAAACCTCCGTAAAGCAACCAGAAGATCGAACGTTAATGTGAATTAACTCGACACATCCAGCTTTCTATACGAAAGTTCCAGGGATTATAGACCGTCAACAGGCCTCAAGATCAATTAAGAAACAATAGTTGAAAGAATCCGTTTATTTAACAGAATTGGTTATACAAAATTCTCAAGATAAGAATCGTGCCTTCCCCAATCAAGGTAATGACTTTCAGACCATACAAGCGAGAGCGCTCACGCTAACGATCGATTAGGTAGAAAAGATTCATGCATACCTTCTCAGAATCAAAATGCGAGCATTTTTAGAGTCATTTCAGACTCTGGGTAAATGAATAATTATGGCTGACTGAAATAACTTAAAAAAGTTTTACTTAATGAATTTAGGTTCGCTAGAGACTACTTAGCTTTAAAGTTCTTGTATCGTGAAGAGCCACGTACTCGAACACATTCAGAGGACTTATTACTGCGTAAGTTGAATGGCGCTCGATCAGTCCACGACTTACTAGCCCTTATCATAGTCGTTCGATATTATCGATATGGCAGCGACCCACCTTCGAGCGGCTTTCAGGCAAAATTGAAATTTTGGATTTTTATGCACAAGGCGTTTTCCTCTATAACTTTGTCATTTGAAAAGCCCCGTTATTGGCTTTTCTACCATTGCTTTGTCTGGACCTCTCAACGCGCTCGACCAAATTGCGAGCCGCTGAGTCAATCCAAACTCTTTCCATGCGAGAAACCGGCCTGGTACGTGTGCATTGATTTTTATCAATTTTTGCTTATCGGCACTACGCCGGCTTTGTCAAAATCTTCTATTTTGCCTTTTGTATGCAGTGCATCGCCAAAATTTTATGCTCATACTTTAGAATTGGGCTTTCAATGACCGTACCTCAAAGGTCAATGTCTTTGGTGGAGGAATAAAAAATAAAAAATAATTCAAAGTATATTTTCGTGGTACTTTTTAAACTGACTTTGTGGTACTTTTGAAAAATCGATTGTCAAGCCAAATTTCAAGGTACTTTTGAAAAACTAATCTGCGGGTGAAATTTTGGCATACTGTTGAAAAATCGATTTTCAAGCCAAATTTCAAGGTACTTTTGAAAAACTAATCTGCGGGTGAAATTTTGGCGTACTTTTGAAAAATCTATTTTCAAGCCAAATTTCAAGGTAGTTTTGAAAAATTAATCTGCCGGTGAAATTTTGGCGTACTTTTGAAAAATCGATCTTCAAGCCAAATTTCAACGCAGTTTTGAAAAATTAGTCTGCAAGTGAAATTTTGGCGTACTTTCGATAAATCGATTCTTGAGCCAAATTTTGACACCCTTCCAAAAATATTATCTTTCAAATTCCAATTTGTGGTACCTTTAAAAAAGTATATTATTTCATAAATCTTTGTCATTATATACTTCTGCTCTAATATTCTGAACCAAAAACATTTTTCCTAAGTGAAAATTCGGTGTTTCTTCGAATTTTTACCTGGTTATTTCCAACGCCTTATAGAACCCAAAACGGTCCCTATGGATTGATCTGTGCCTCTGCAGACTCTTAAAAATGTCTTTAAATGAAATTTTTACCTAAGTCGAATTTTGATTCTGTCTTCAACTTAGGACGATTTTTGGAGAGTTCTACAACAAGAACACCTCCTTTGGAGGGTTGTTATTGGCCATTTACGGGGTGGATCTCTCCGGGGAGGAATTCCACCATCACCACGGTGTTCAGCATTCTCGAAAATAAGTAAAGTAAGAGTCCCTTAAACAATTATAATGTGCCATCCCGTTTGGGGATGGTTTTTGGCCGTTTGCGGGGGTGGGCCATCCCAACGAGAAATTCTGCCACAACCACGGTGTTCAGCATCCTCGAAATCGGGGGGGAGAACTAAACTGGTTGCATCAGACCATAGCCGGATTTTCGTCCGAGTCACACAATCCACTATATATCCGGGCGCCGTAAATATGAGAATATCTGCTGAAATAAAAACATTATATTGGTTACATATAAGTAATAGGAAGAAGTTTCACTGCTTATCACTTGTGCACTTCATAATTTATTCAGGTGTGCCATCGTATATTAAAGAAAAATTTGCAATAATGCAGTAAAAATGCATATTTTTTACTATCATCATTAAAATTCTGTAATACTTTAACATTTAATAGAATTTTAGACAACAAATTTCGAAAACGAATCTTTTCACAGGAGTAAGGTAGTTTGGTGGAACGAACCGAAGGCGAACAATTTCAAGTAAACAGATACTATTTATTTAACACTAAAAATTAAAATTTAATGTAAAATTGGAGCAGTTAAACAAGACGGTTGCTATATGAACCTGAATAGGCTAGCCTAATTCAAAAAATACAAATAAAAGGTGTCACTTCTATTTTCGACAGGACTGTGTGAAAAACATGACAGTATTGTTTTTTGTATTTTTGCATACATCGTGTGAAAAAAGATAGTTTAAGTCACGGTTACTGTGCGTTATTTGTCGTTTCCGAAGGCACTCCTAGAAAAACATAATTTAAAGGCAGCATAACTAAGCGATCAGTGTTGATAATATTTAAGTATTGAAGAGAAATAATAATGGAGTACCTCGCAGGACCAAATGTTATTCTTGTCTTTCCAGTGTTTTCTCTTTTTGTCCCAATAAAATTCACTGGCAAATAATAATTAAGTGCTTTATAAGAGTAGTCCTCTGTGGGTCTAAATTTTGTTCTGTATAGTATTTTTTTCTTAATAGTTTTTTTTTATTATTATTATAAAACTGATGTATTCAAACTTTGAGAGAGATTAGAATAATATGATGCATTGTCAACTTCTCAACACTAACCTTCACACAGGCGAACCCCAAAACATTCGGCATGCATATCTGCACCTCATTTTAAGTTTAAAATAGCATGCTCCGTTAATTATCCCTTTCGCAGAGGTAAATTTTTAATAGTGGGTTCTAAGAAGTGTGTTACACGTCTACGTCCACATGTAAAAAACAAAATGGAAAGGGGTATTCAGGTCTCTTGGCTCTACATCACTTTAGAAAAACATAGGTACCTTATATCCCGTCTTCTGTTAAGTTTAGAAATGCCGCCCAGCTGTGCCATATTATGAATTTATATCGTACACATGTCAAAACGTATATTAAAGCTCGTGCAGTTGACGCGATGGTCGATATAATAAATGTTGTACGTCTATTTAAGTAATTTATTAAGAAATGAAGACCCTAAAAACACCTATATGGAAATTTAATTATGAATAAAATTGGTTAGATTTAGAAATAATAACAACCTCCCCTTTTTATTAAAAAAAAATAAGCTGACCTCCAGATAACCTTGATCATGTAATAAAAGAATCGACGAAATTTAATTCAATAAAATAAAATCAAACTTTAGAATTTTTAAAACTTTAACCAATGTAAATTGAAATAAGCAACATGGGGAGCAAAATTCCGTTATACCTTATCAGGTTATAATATGCCATTAGTACGTTTGCAAAAATTGAAAAGCTTTGTATATTACCTTAAAAAGGATTTTTAACTGTTTAGTCCTGATGAATGATATAATCGCTCATATAGATTTATAAAGCAAGCCACAAGTGACTCAGAATTTCAACAAATATTACTATCTTGAATCCCAATTATGTCAGCATCCAAATGAAGATTGTTAAGCGTACCTTTTAAAGAAATGTAATCTTTTATCTTGTTACCATCACTCGAATCATTGTATGAAGTTGAGATTTAACATCCTCGGTGATGTGTCCCTAACTTACCATGTGCAGCATGCAGATCTGATTTGTTTTAATGTATAAAACCAATCAGATCGGCAGTTATCACCTACATCTAAAATACCTAACTGCCAATTTTTATGCCATTCAAAATCTTGTCTCCAATTTTTACTCATCTTACAGTAGAAGTAGATTGATGAAATTGTTATGGGACCATCACTGAGCCATACCTTGACAAAAAACATACTGGTCAAATTGAGAGCCTCCTCCTTTTTCAAATTTTATAAAGTCGACTAAATAGATGTGAATATGAAATTTTCAATGATTCCACCACATTTTTTCGTTCATAGACGTATTATGATTGGTTGAGATGGTAGTAAGTGATAACTTTGATTTTCGATGTTTGTTTATCAGTAAATTTCTCTTTCTGGATTTTTTTAAGACAAATGAATGATGACACACATCAGAGGAAATCGATAAAGCACTAATCGAGCTTGTAATTTTTATCTACCATTACAATGCAATAAAATACAATATGCTCTTTATTTGACCGCAAAACTTTAACGGCAAGTTAACATAAAACAAACACAGATATCAAAAATTATTTAAATACGTTTAAAAACATACTGTGTTAGGTGCTTTTAAAAAGTATAATACACAATAATTAAGGATAGGATTTTGCAGAGTGACAGGGAAATATGCGTTTATTTTCGATTTATTATAAATATTTAAAAAACCAAACATACTATAATCTTTAAACAGTTTTAGATACTTGTTCTAACGAATACAACTATATATATTTTTTACTATAAATTTCTGTTTTTTAATAATCGTAGTTTGTCAATGAAAATTGTTCCTAATTTTATTCTTAGAGCATGGCATTTAACTATACACAAAATTTATGATAAAAACTGTATATGGTTGTATTCCTTAAAGCAATGGAGAGTATCTGAAATTATTTTAAAGACTCTGCAAAATCCATGTTTTAAAGTAAAAATGGAAGAAAAATTGTAACTAGTAACGATTATAGATACATATCATGGTAATTCTGGATTCATGTAGAACTGATAAAAAATCTTGTTATTTGTTGACCGAAATTTATTCCTATTACCTAATTACTGACCGTAAAATCGTAATCAGGCACAACTAATAAGCTCTTCTTATTTGAACATAAACACTAAATCACATTTTTATGAAGATTACGTCGTAAACGTGTCGGAAATATAGTAGTAAAATGTCTGCGGTAACCTTTATAATTAAAAAAATATTTCCACGAAAATAACCATGAGACCACACTAATAACCTCATTTTAAAGTTCGTTAGATTATGTTGAATTGTATAATTAAATTACTACATTACTTTTCTGTTTCTTAACATAGTTTAATTACTTATTTTAATTGTGTTGCACCAATAAATATAAGTAAAAACAATGACTTTGGTATTAGTGACAAATAATTAGATAATCAGAAACAACATCGAATTATCAGGCAATCAAGCAAGTTACATTGGAACACGAATTTCAACTTGAAAATTGCTGTCGTAAAAACTTTCTTGTTATCTCAAAAGAGTCCCAAACTCATTTCTATAGAAAGTGTTTGCATGTGAGTAACCTTTAAATATTTTATATCACTACAAAATAGAAAATTCAAATCAATATTCGAAGTTAATCAGGAGTTAAATTCAGATCATTGTTTGGTCATTTAAGGATTTTGCAGCTAATCCAATTTGAATTCATGAGCAAACCCACTGACTCAACGCCAATCAAGCATGACTTGGGTGGCCCGTTTGATGTGCTGATTGAAAGCCGTTAGACGAGCAGGGTCGAAGTACTGCTGTTGGAGAAAGAGTCACTCATCTGGTATACAGATGGATCTAAGATGGACGAAGAGGTTAGTGAGGACGTTGCAGCTATCTAAAGCCCTTGATAACACTATCTTTCAGGCAGAAACCTATGCTATAGATCTGTGTACCTCAACAGAGGTACTTGAAGGGCAAAGATCTATATCCTTTCAGATAGCCAGGCAGCACTAAAGGCTCTCAGGTCCTTTACCTTTGAGTCTAAAATTGCCTGGGAATGCGGACAATCTCTGAAACAACAAGGTTATCTTGATGTGGGTTCCAGGGCATGAGGGAATAGAGGGCAATGAATTAGCTGACAGCCTCGCAAGAAAAAGAGTTGAAGCTCCATTTTTCAGACCCGAACCATTCTGTGGATTATCTAAGAGACACATAACGGAATGGGAAAAGGAACAAAAGAAGTCCTACTGGAGGAATATTCCAGGCCAAAGACAAGCGAATAGGTTTATAACCTATTCGACAAAGAATGCCACCAGGCTTCTTGAACTCTAAAAGTTCAACCTAAGGCTGATCACAGGCCTTCTAACTAGCCATTATCATCTCAAGAACATGGGCATGGCAGAAGATGACAAATGCAGATACTGTGAAGCTGCAGCTAAGACTACGGAACATATACTTTATGAATGCAAGGTACTAATTCGCATTAGGCTAAAGTATCTTTTTTTTTTTCAGGGAAGGGGAAATCCTTTATGGACACCCAGCGCTGCGATCTATCACGCTGGGTAGTGCCAGACTTTTTCTGCTCCTTTTTAGAAGGTACCGGCTAAAACCCCTCCGGTACCCCCCCATCCACACTGGTACCGCCTCCGCATTTATTCGGAGTGGTGGGTTACTAGCTGATGCTGTCTACTCTTTATTATCTTCGGTTGATTTCTCTGTCCCTATCCTCGTTCTCCTTGTCTCTTATGATACCCTCCATTATATTGACAATGGCGTCCCACTTCTCCTCAGTTTCTAGCATTTTCCCTAAAATTGTGTCAGCACTGGGAGGGTTCTCTAGTATGATCGCCCATCCCTTTCTTCTTTCTTACCACCTAGGGCAATGGAAGATTGTATGTTCTGGGCTATCACTCTCACCACAGTACATACAATCCTCATTTCTTCTCTTCCCTATTCTAAACAGGTAGTTTCCAAAGGTGCCGTGGCCTGTCAGCGCCTGAGTTAAGAAATAATTTACTTCACCGTGTTTCCTGTTTATCCACATATTCAGGTCAGGTATCATCCTCCTCGTCCACTGCCCTTTTTCTGGCTCATCCCAACTTTGCTGCCACTTCCTGATGAGCCGCGATCTCGCCTCTTCATGGGCCTACTGCTCTTATGGCTTGCTCCCTGTCCATGCCTCTCATATCTTCAAGCAGTTCCTTCCTTTCCTCCGCCAGCAATTCGATAGGAGGAAGACTCGCGATCACCAGCACGGCTTCTGTTGACACTGTCCTGTATGCACTGCTAACTCTCAGTGCCAAGATTCGCTGTGTCGGCTTTCATCTTCCCCCTTGTCCTGCTTACTTTCATCGCTCTTATCCAGATCGACGCTGCATAGAGCATGATAGAATCGGCCACTTGCTGGCTCTAGGGCCTTCTATATTTGCCATTAACCTGCCTAGTGCCGCCGCAGTTTTCCGTGCTCTGTCGGAAGTTCTTGTTACATGTTCAGAGAACGCCATACTCCGAGATATTTGATGGCCTTCACTGTTAATATGTTGACCCCTTGCACATTGAACGTGATGAGGCCCACTTTTTTTCTCCCTATTAGCATGACCGCCTCTGTTTTTTGTGGTGCCAGTTGTGGCCAATTTGTTTCCAGCCAGTTGCTGATTTCTTCTATTGCTCGATTTGCTCTTCGCATTATTTCTAAGCTAAAGTACCTAGAACAGGCGGAATTAACGCTTGAAGACATAGGAAAATTATCTCCCAGGAAAATCACAAGCTTTGCAAAAAGTCTTGGAATACTGGGCAACAACTAGTTATAGGGTAATTCACAAAAGATTTTTTTAGGTCGAGGTGAAGAAAGGTTGACTCAGGGCCAAGCATCTACAATTCTAGCAGCTTAGAGTTCAGACCCCGAACTAGATATCACAGAGATTCCTACTACAAGACTTTCCTTAAAATATGCTTTGTTCCCAATAGTGTGATTTTCTGCACTTCTTATGCTCTCGGTTGACCAGGCAGTTGTAACCTCCGGTCATGGCTCTTCTTCACAGTTCCGATAGCTTCTACAATTACTGTCACGACTGTGGTCTTTGCATTTCACATTCTGCTAACTTCTATTTGGAAGTCTTGGTGCTTGCTCAACTTCTCTGTTTCCTTGAGCATCAGGTTGATGTCATTCGGGATGGATACATCGATCAGCAGACAGGACTTCTCCTTTTTATTGTATACGACGGTGTCTGATTGATTTTTACGAATTTCTTTCACGTAGGCGGAGCAACGTGCTTGAGGAAGTTGTGATAAAATTATGAGCTAGCTATTTATCAACGTTCGAGAGGGGTATTCGCATAGAAAATTGTTTGCAATTTATTTTATTTATTTGTTCAAAACTATTTATTAAAAACCTAATTATTATTAAAAAAGCAATTTGTAAAATTAAATGTAGATTATGTATTATGTATTATTTGGTGTGTTTTCCTCTATTATTCCTCTATTTTCCTCTATTATTCATTAAATCGTTATTTGCAGTTCCAAATCGACATTGTCAAAAAATAAATTTTAAATTATTGAACTGTCATTACTGTCAAACTGGATGGCATACGTGAAAAGATAGATCCCTTGGGGATCACGTGGCTGTTTCAGCACACGTGATTAGAAATGGGCGGATGTAATAGGATTGCTATTTGAGCTAAAAATTTTCGCCATAATTTCACGTGAAAATTTTTTCAGTTTAACATAAAGCAAATCCATTTTCTCGAAATTGTCATAATGAATACTAGAAACAAACAAACTGGTTGTTAAAAATATATTTATTAAGATACACTACAACCCACCGGTGCTATTTGTCAAGTTCAACACCGTTTAAAAATGTGCTTGGTACAAATTGGCTGTTGCAGTAAAAACAAGCCTTCGTGTCGTTTCAAAGTGAACAATAAAACTGCGTTTAGTACATCAAACGCAAGACAGGAACACACACCCTAGAAATCCGATATCTCTAAACAAAAGCTGTAGCACTATGACGAAGGGAATTTGGCTAGCAGACAGGGTGGAACTTTTAAAGAACCGCCAAATGCATTTAGCAGTGCAAAAACATTGAATCTTGTTAGTACAGGCACTACAGCAGAAAGCAAAGATAAAAAATATGCAAAACATAGAGGCGTCATATGTAGTGATAATTTTTTTATGGGTGATTCTTGTAATAAAAAGCATTTTCTTCAGCTTCTATATGGTCACTTGCACTTGCATTTTGCAGTTTTCAATACCGAATTTAAAAATACTCTAATAACATATTTAAACCGTGTAGTTAGTTTATTTGGCACACTTTTAATGCTTCGAGAATTAACAACTGAGTTTCATAATAAATGAATTTCAAAAATATTTGGGAACCTTCTCGCTACAAGTACATCAGTAATTATATAAGTGACTTTAATTTTGCGGTAAAAAATTGAATTTTACTCTGTGTTATAATTTGTCACAACGATATTATATGGTTTGCCAAAATAAAAAGGTAAAAATGTCAACAAACATTGAAAAAATTAAAAAGTGGAACCTTTGGAGCCTATGTAATATCTATTGTGTGTTTATTGTTATTAATGTATCATTCTAAAGTGACATGATATTTGGGGAATACATCTTAGACCAGTTATGTATTATATTATCATATTAGCATCTCCTTATTTGCGTTAAAAACAACATTATACATTCTAAAATTGGTGTATAAATATTAAAAATATTAACTGGTATTAATAGTGAGGTTCACGCTAGTTCGAATACAACAAAAAATAAATAACCAGTTTGATTTAGAAATTATGGAAACGGTAGCATTTATGGCATTTTCATGGCGCATTTAAAAGCTTTTTTATCTGCCAAATAATTCTAAATGGTTAAACAAACACACATTTGTCAGATATGTGTTTACAGAGCTGAGAGGAATTTAAAACATCTACATACACAGGCGAAGGAAATTGGAAAGAGGAACAGAAGGAATTTAAATTTAATTTGAGTTATTACAAATGGAAAAAATTACGCCTTGTTGTGTGGGTCCCTATTTTTTAAAAATCTAGAAATGCTGAAAAACGAGCCTTTCTACAACTAGATTTTGCACTAAAATGTAAATAATTTTGTAAAGCTTTCAAATTCAATTCAATTCAAATTCTATTATCGTGAGATTATTCATCAATTCAATAGCATTTAAGTCCGAGTTCAGTTAGAAATAATTAAATATTTTGACATTTTAAGCAGTGGATGCACTTAAACAGCCGACAGAGTTGAAACAAGCGGAATACAAAGAGCCTGTACTACGTACTTATGTTGTTTTCAAAACACAAATTCGATGCAAAAGCGGAAGTGCAGAAATGAAAACTTAGTTGATAATGCCATACTTTTCAATAAACTTCTGCTTAGTTTGGGTAATCTCAGCATGTTAGCGTAATGCACAATTTTTGTTTCATAAAGCATCACCAAATTATAAAACCTTTGGTAATATAAACTGTTGATGACAACGTTTCAGTTACCTCTATGTACCCGTTAACGAGCTTACATGGGTTACGGTTACCACTATTTGGTATTTATATAACGCTAAGTTATATAACAAGTTGTAGAGATATAACTTACCTTACTTACCTTTATATAACTTCTTATAGACCTCTTATAGGCCTTATGCGCCTTTTAATTAAGTAAAGAGTATGCTGCCGCAACCTTTATATACATTCTATATAATGGTAACCACAACGTATATGGGATATCTTGCATTCTCGTTTGCTTTTAGCACTTTCTGTATATGTTCTTCTTTAGGTTGTTAGTGGTAAACTATTAAATGATAACATAGTATAACATCTCTATTTCTTCCAACGAAAAGTCTTCTTTTCTTTCGCTTATGGAATATATCTAATACAAAAATATACTGATACTAATAAGAGAGTAATACGACAAATCGATTCTTGAAAAAAAAACTGTTCTACTATGTTGTGGACATTGCATTTTGAATATTTTATTCTACATTTTTATCACCAACACCAATATGGTGTCCAGAGATGCATAAAAAATATAGCGGATATATTTAAAAGAGCCAAGCGAACACTATAAAACCAATATGTAACTTTCAGTGTGCTCTAAATACTTCGAAATCTCTATATAGATTTGAGGAACATTACTGCGCAAAGGTGATGTTATATAACTTTTTAATATTCATAGTGACCAGAATTATATTATATAACTTAATGGTACCACTGCTCACTACGGGTAATGATAATCTCCTAAAATAAGAATCACCACTATATAACTTCCAAGTTCCCGCTGTTGGCGCAGGTTCCATTCCATTTCCAATTTAGTTTTCCATTTTTCACTAAACACCAAAGCACATTACCAGCATCTATATATAATAACGCAGATTCAGTATATGAATGCCAACAAACTGAATAAATTTGATAACGGGGCGTTTACATCACCAAAGAGTCACTAAAGATTTCTCAAGAGTGACCGTGGTTACAAACATGAAAATTAACACAATACACATATGGGTTGAAGTTTTATTGCAGTGTTTTTTAACACAAATAATCCCCAGATTTTACAAAGGCAATTGCTATTACTATGGGGATACCAATTTTTTTATTTATCACAGCAAATACGTATATGGGAACTAAACACTATTGGTTTTATAAATTAGTAGCTGCTACTATGATAAAAACTCTTTACATTAGCCGTAACTATAACTGATATAAGTATAAATTTCGCAACCAATTAGTAACCTTATAAACCTCCAATATAAACTCGTAACCTTAATAAAACCCTTATGAAAACTACAAGTTACTTAAGGTGGTGAAAATTGTTTATTTTGTGTTCATATCCATATCTTGATTTTTTGGTGTTCATACACGCAACACAATGAAAATTAAAACATTCCCTATCTTTGAACATAGCAGTTTCGTTGACCTTCGCTCTTCAGTGGTGCGCTATAGTGTCAAGAACATTAAAAGTAGCTCTCATTTGATAAAAACATTTTGCTGACATATAGATGCCGTGGGCTCATCTTCAGCATTTAAACATTCTATTTCACATACATTTTTTGCCTGCTCTATATTATGATGTATTTTTTTTAGTCTCATAACACCTTTTCTCAAAACGAAGGTTTTCCTATAAAATACCAAGCATTGTATTACAATTATTGTTTTATTTGATTAGAAGACAGAACTCCTATGACTTCCTTTCATCGACATAGATCTGCTTTCTCTACTGATACAACCCATTTGCGTAAAGTAATCCAAAGTTGACCCAATTTACATATTTAATTTAATGCAGGCCAAATACAATTATACCATTATCCGTTCTCTAGTTTCCCATCGTTGCTCACAAAGAATTTTTTTATCTGTCATGAAAGTAAGACTTAAAATAAAACCCGATAGCACCACTATCAGTTTGATAGTCTACTTAGATTCGACAATCCATTTCTTCCTACCCACCTTGATACTATTTATCACACGTTGTCTGTTCTATCATTGCTTCGTGTTGATTTTGACCCTGCTTATCAAGAAGAACATACAGTGTCCCTCGATATGAACCGATTATTTTGGTAACGGCATGGCATATTGATAGTTGTTTCTACCTTAAACTCAGATGACAATACAATCGGTTAATTCTCTAATCTTTGCTTATAATGTGAGAAGAATCATAAGAAGTCATTTTAATCCCAGCTCTTTGGTAAATATTTGCGGAATTTTTTCTAAGAGCGATTATTTGACGAAATAATATTTAAATAGGATTAAAAGCCCTTCAACAGATATTCTATACCTTTGATTTCAACCATGTTTGTACAACTATTCTTAAGGGTCAATTGTACAAAAAAGGTATTACTTCTTTAATAAGTTTAAAGATCTTTTAACGATTGAACAGTCTACAGAACAAGAAGTTTTAAATTCTCTTAAAAAGAAAAGGGAAAATGCACAATCGACACTGACAAAAGTTTGACCATTATATTACATGATTGGGCTAGTGCGTTCATAATTTTTCTCATATTTTTATTTAATTTGGCTATTAAGTACAATTTATTTCCAAATATATTAAAATTTTCTAAAAAACCGCTGCCCAAGGAATCACTACTTCCACATCCAGATTCTCTATCCCAGTCACTCACAACGAAAAAACTTTGTATGTGAAAATAATTGTTTATGGAACTTTAATAATATAATATTTGAAATCCTCTACCCCAAAAACCCATAAAACGATACCCCACATCGGTAGTGGGGTGGGGGTGGTGGTAGGGGGGTGGTAGTGGGGGTGGATGAAGTAAAAAAATATTTTGAGGTTTCTGGTTCCTGTACATATACTAAATCACAATTTTTTTTCATCCCCATTAATAAGGAGGTGGGGTGGTAATGGCGGTGGCTAATGCCAAAAATTTTTTTGAGACCTTAGCTTCTCTTGTATATACTAAATACCAATTTCATGAACTCTTACCTGCTTGATTTACCCATTTACCCCAAATTTACCCCAATTTACCCCCCAACCCTTCGACGGAACAAGATGAAAATATAATCTAGTTCTAGATCTCGTTAAAGTACATATGTGTACCAAATTTCAAGACAATATCTTAAACGGTTCCAGAGTAAACGTGCGCACAAAAAAAAGTTACAGACAGACCGACAGACAGACAGACAGACCGACAGACAGACAGAAATTTTTTCGCTCAAACTTAAAATCTCGACGTTTCATGACATTTTAAGCCTATTTGGACAATAAAAATTTTTAAAAATTTTTTTGTCGTTACTATACTTCCACTGGACGTAGAAGTAATTATAATTCCTAGATGTAAAAGAGATTTAAAAAATAGTATTGAGAATGATAGATCTTTAACGATTATCAACAATTTCTCTAAAGGTTTCGAAATTTTGTAATATGACATTTCCACAAAAAATCTCATTACTGAATACCAGCACGGTTTTTTCAAAGGAAGATCTACCTCAACCAACCGTTTTTGTATAACACAGTATACAGGGTACGCCAGACTTGTAACTTTTTTATTTTTGAAGCGATGACCATGTTTGGCTACATCAAATTGTAGACATTTTTAAAGCCTTTAAATATGCATACAGAGTGATTTAAAAAAATTGTTAAGAAAGGAAACTAAATTTCTTTGAATATTTTTTTACCTCACCTTGTACATGAAATGTGTTAATGTTTTCTTATAAAGGTTTTAATTAGCTTCAATTTATGTTATTAAAAAAAAAATTTAAAAACAAAAATTTTGCAGTTTCCTATTAGGTATTTACTTAGTACATTTTAATAAAGTTAGTTTTAAAAATATTTATTACTTTTGTTTCTTGTTGCTGTTTTATTACGTTGAGTATTGTTTGTGATATGTCTTTTACAAATAAAGCATAAAATTGTTATTTACATTTTTTCAGTTATTTAAAAAAAATCAGTTTGGAATCGGAAGGAATGATTTTAATTCCTTTCTCTAAAACCAAAAAGAATTTCGAATATGACGTAATAACACCAATTGAAGCCAATTAAAACCTTTATAAGAAAACATTAACGCAGTTCATGTACAGGATGAGGTAAAAAAATATTCAAAGAAATTAAATTTTCTTTCGTAACAATTTTTTCAATTTTTTTTTAAATCACTCTGTACACATGTTTAAATGCCTTAAAAATATCTACAATTTGATGTGCCTAACACGGTCGTCGTTTAAAAAATAAGAAAGTTACAAGCCTGGCGAGTTTTAAGTGGCGCACCCTGTATACCTCGCAAGTCGACGCAATTTGCAGACTTCACTAAAATTTGGACAGGCTTGTTCAAAATTTCAACAATTTGGGTTTTCAAACAATTTGATGTTATTTTTCGAATCATATTCTCGCCATTATAAAAAAATGTGAGAGAATTATGATAATATCCAAGACCATTTTGATATTTTCCACTGTAATGTAGCTATGATAAATTAAAATTTTTCTTTTGTATTTATCAGTTTATTTTACATTTTTATGATTCTACGTCTCTTCCTGATATATTTGTAACAACTTATTATCTTCTGCCCTGTATTTGAAATGCTCTGTTGGGTAGTGTAGTATTAAATAAATAAAAAACTTAATTCCACCCCACTTCAAGTATTTAGTTATATATTTTTTTAACAATAAATATTTATGTAATCTTGGCCTGTCTTTTGAATATCGACCGCCCTTGAGATGAGATAAGCAAGCATTATTTAACTTTACTTCAGTTTAAATGGTTTGATTTTAAGAAAGTTGCAAATAAATGCATTGTGGCCATGCCAGTGACTATTATTATTATCCTGACCAAAGTGTAAGTAGTAAGAAGGCAGGCCCTCGTTTATCCCATTTGGTTGATTGATTACGCGTATCCAATAGTTTGGTGACGCACTCTGTAGATAGAAAAAACAAAGCCTGCTTTAGGGGGATTTGATTTTTTAAAGAGCGGGGCAAATAGGCACTGGTAACGTGATATGGGCCTCCGGAAATAGCCATTTGTGTTGCTAGCACGTGCACCATGAAGTAAGACCCTTGGTGCACACCTGACGAGCAGACACACTTAAGTTTCGTTATGGTGATATTAAACGACGCAACCGCAGGATCTTATCCACGGCTTAATTTTTTTAAGTACTCGGGTAGCTGATATTAGAAGGATGTACGTGTGTGGGCATGTAATTGATACTAAATGGCACAGGAAGTGCTATGCCGCCTTATTGTTAAGCTAATTAGGAAGTAGGCATTCGAGAAAAAGGTAAGAGAACATATAATAACGAGAAAATATTGTATATTAATACCGTGAATTTGCTTCCTTAATCTCTTATGAAAATGTGTAATTAATTAATTGGGTGATTTGGTGCTATAAACCTTAGAATTTAGTAACTATTCCCTCACCAGCTAAATGAAAATCAAATGAGATTCCGTTTAATTTACTACTAGCAGTGCCTGGATGAATGATCTATATTCCAGAGACGGCGTTTATGTAAAAGTTTGCAATCGGCTTCCTAAGAAATTCAAAGAACATAAAGTTAAAACTAAATATAAAACAAATGTTAAATATTTTTGGCAAGAAAACCTTATAACTTAAGTGAATATTTTACTGACATTATTAAGTTAACTTTGTCGCTTCTTTGTTTTCACATCACGATTTCAATTACTAATATATAAATATATAATAAAGAATATATAATAAATAATATAATATATAATAAAGAAATAAATGTTTTTTTATTATCATTGTATTATTCAATCATCATTACGACAATCACCCCCAAGTAGTGGGGGTATTTTAGCCATCGAATCTCATCTCATGCAATGGCGATATGAGATAGTGGCTCAGCGTGGTATTGGCGCTTCCTAAAACTCAGCCTCGTGCTATCTCATAACACGGAGTGAATCTAGCAGAGCTGCTTTTATTTTATTATTATTATTATCTCAGCCACCGAGAGACTGATCTACAGACGAGACGGGAATGGTGTTCAGTTCTTTAAGGAAACACCATCTGACACCTCCAAGATGGCCAGTTCTCAAGACCATTACAAAACTTGAGTATATCTTACTAAAATGGAATAGCAAGTCTTTGTATTTGCCTCGTTTCTGAATTTCTTTCGTTTTAACATTTCTCTCTGCTGGACAAAGAACGTCGATAACATACATTATTTTTTCAATTAAATCCAGAAGCGCAATGTTCGGTATGGTGGCATCCGGCTTATTATTACTATTATCATACACATAGCAAGCGACACACTTGCTCAGCTGTAACTGGCAACTATTCACCGATACCAGCAGCTCAGAGTCCAGACACCAACAAAGGATCACAAAGACTCGTAGCCCAAAACTTCTCTTAAGATATGCGTGGTTCCCAATACTCTGAAGGAATTTTTGTAGAGGCACTGCACAATAAAGGTATCAAAATTAATCTCCGCTATACCGATGATACTGTTCTGCTGGCGGATAATATCGAAGATTTACAGATGATGCTCAATAGAGTAACTACAGAAAAGAAACCAAATTTATGGTAATTGGTAAAAGGAACATCCAAAATATCGACCTACAAATAGGAACCGAATCCATCGAAAGAGTACACCGCTACAAATATTTAGGATACACAGTAAATGATGAATGGGACCCCGATTTAGAGATTAAGATCAGAATAGAAGTCAACATTCATAAAAATAAGAAAGCTCTTGAGTAACCGCAACCTTGAGTAACCGCCTAAGCATTCGTACCTGATGGAGAACCACGAAATGCTACGTGCTCTCTACGTTGCTCTATGGCGTGGAAGGGTTGACATTAAAAACAACAACAATGAAAAAACTAGAAGCTTTTGAAATGTGGCTGTATAGACGCATATTAAGGATACCTTGGACTGAAAGAGTGACCAAGTATTGAGAAGAATGGATAAAGATCTGAAATTACTTACAACTGTTAAGAAAGGAAAAGCACCCTACCTAGGCCATGTGTTTCGGAATGACAAGTATGGTCTATTACAACTTATCATGGAAGAAAAGATAGAGGGTAAGAGAGGATTGGGCAGAAAGAAACAATCCCGGATGAAAAACTTACATGAATGGCTTCAAATGCCAAAAGCTTCAACTATAATTCATGCGGTGCAGAATAGAGAAACCTATTACATGATGGTCGCCAACCTTCGATAGAAGACTGCACAGAAAGAAGAAGATTCCCAATAGTGCGTGTTTCTATACTTCTTAGGCGCTCGGTTGACCTGATGGCAGTTGTTATAGATTTCGGTCATGGCTCTTCTTGACAGTTTTAAGGGCTCCTACAATTACTGACACGACTGTAGTCTTTGTATTCCACATTTTGCTAACTTCCATTTGGAGGTCTTTGTACTTGCTCAACTTCTCTGTTTCCTTGAGCATCACATTGATCTAATTCGCATCTAACCATGTGACTAACGTGTTCTTCCGTTAGACCGCATATTCTACACTTGCCCATTATTATTATTATTATTGTAAATTAAATATTCCCAAACAATATAAAAACAAAGAAATAATGAAATATTAGTAAAATAAGGTCGTCTTGTATTATCTTGTCCGTCTTGTTTTGTATAATAAAGTGTTATTTTTGTAATGCCACATTCGAAGCTGAATATTTTTGTGAAGATCTCGAATCATCGGCTTTGTGTAGGTACTTCCAGGTAGGTTTTTAATCATGATTTGTTCAAAGCCTTTAGATTTTCTTGCCAGCTTATATATTTTCAAATATCCGTGTCCAATTTTAAAAATCAAGGACCGCCAAAGTTTAATATTTTCATGAAAATGGAGAATCACCAGTTTTATGTATAAACTTTTTACTTGTTTTTTAATCTTCATCTATTCAAGGCCTCTTGATTTTCTTCTCCATTTATACATTTTTACCCCCGACTCGATTGTACTATATACAGTGTGTCCCAGGGTAGATGTAACAAGAGGTGTAATGGACCAAAAATTTTGGAATTTTGGAATGGTATTTGGGGATTGAATCCTGCTTGTTGTAAAACTAAAGTAAACCAAAAATGACTTGATTTGGTGTTCTACAGGGTGTTTTATAAGCAAAGTTGTAAAAATCACCACTAATAAAGTACCTTTATTTTTCAAAATATGAACAAATTTCACTAAGAAAAGTTATTTAGAATACAATTTTATACATCTATACCAAATTTCAGGAATATAAAATTATTTTTTTGAAACTTCCCATTTTTTCAATAAATTAGTATTTTATTTTGAACCATTCAATTAAAACTGCATAGAAATTATATTTTGTGAATTAATATTTAAAGTTATGTAGAAGCTAAAAGTAGGCTATGAGAAAAGCAGTGGATGATTAACATTTGCTCCTACACAACTTTAAATATGAATTCAACTCTTAATTCGCAAAAAATGGGAAGTTTCAAAAAAATAATTTTATATTCCTGAAATTTGGTATATAGTTATAAAATTGCATTCTAAATATCTTTTCTTAGTAGAATTTTTTCATATTTTGAAAAATAAAGATACTTTATTAGTGGTGATTTTTACAACTTTGCTTATAAAACACCCTGTAGAACACCAAATCAAGTCATTTTTGGTATACTTTAGTTTTATAACAAGCAGAACTCAATCCCCAAATACCATTCCAAAATTCCAAAATTTTTGGTCCATTACACCTCTTGTTACATCTATCCTGGGAGACACTGTATGAGTTTGCGTGTTGCGCGTTGAGTGTTTTAGTTACTTTTTTTTTTTTTTTTTTACAATTAATTATTTTTTATTTATTTGCTTTTATCATTTTACAATTAATTATTTTTTATTTATTTGCTTTTATCTCTTACCTTCTTCCAGCATATATTTTAAACTATTGGTGTTCTCTAAGCTGATCGTTAAATTTAACAGTTTGGTGGATGCGCCAAGGTTATCGATACCATGACTTCATATATCAAATCGATGCAAGATATAGCAAGTTACATTCTAAATGAAGGTATGAAAGTACACCAAGCAGGCAAATCAATTATTAACATGTTAAACTACTCGCTTTGGAAACAAATAAACTAAAAATGTACTTACCCACGATAACTCATCACAAAGTAAGTTACGAAAATCAAAACTATCCACTATACAATATAATTCGTTGTACTTAATGTTCTCTCTGCTTAAACAAGCAAACCTTAACCTGACGGTTAAACTTCTTGAATTAACATTAAGTATTAAATAGATATCAATGAACACTTTAACATAATAATTCTAGCAATATTTCATCTGCTATCGGCAACCTTAAAACATAAAGTCGGGAGATTGGTAAAATGTGGTAGTGCTGTATGTTTTTACTCGTAATGTGATTGGACGAAGCATGCCCTAGAACTCTTTACACTGAAGACCAGTCTATGCATTACAATACCTATGGTGTAAGGTAAATAGTTTTTCTTGATTCTCATTACATTTAGAATATGGGGAATTCCATGGGCTTTAAGTTTCTACGGTTGCATTCGATAAATATGTAGATTTTTTAGATATCTCTGATGATTCTCAAGTTTGGAGAGGACATATAAACAAACAATCAAAACATATAAATTAAATTGAGAACGTCATTTTTAAATTTCTTTCACCGTATTAATAAACGTTAATGTTGAATGCAGTTTTAAAACTAACTTCCGAATCCGTCATCTTACTATCTCCTGACTCATTATCTTAAGGCAAATATTTGTAGATTACTCCTTAAGATCGTGTTCATACCACATATAAATTATCACTTGCATATTCCGTGATTATTCTACTCCTTAATCAATTGTAAACGTGATTTCCAGCAATTTTTCAGCAGTGACTCCTCTGGATAATAATATACAAATTTATTTAATCATAATGTAAAGATTCCTTTCCTATAATTGAATATTTGATTCATTCCAAACAGTTATCTATTTCTAATTATTTCGCCATATATAATCGGCCTCCGCTGGGTGTAATCGTGCGTCAACGTTCTCATGTCATATTATTGTTAGTATTATTATACCTATTTGATTTTATCAAATAGGTATATTACAACCCGACAAAAGATTTTATTATTCATCGTAGAAAAAAGTTTTTGTAAGAAATTCATTTCTTAACAGGCAGAACTCAAATATCGAATAAGAAATGCCTGTGTGTCTGTTTGTGTGTGTGTACAAACCGTTTCTTGTAAACGCAATAACTTCTGTTAGACTTAAAACTGTGGGACATGTATAAAATAGCATATAGTAGAATATAGATATGGAAATGAATTCTGGTGTGCCACACGGTTCCGTCCTTAGGCCACTACTTTCTCTAATATATTTCAGTAATCTGGTATCTGTTAAAAATAAAGCAAATTTCACTTTTTTTGCTGACGACACCACGATACTCTGGCATGACAAATTCATTGATGAACTCCATGAGATTGTAAACACTGATTTAGAAATGATTAAAGAGTGGTGCGACGCTAATTTGTTGTTCTTTAATGTGGCTAAAACTAACATTATTACAATTAAGTGGAACCTAAATGAGGGTACACTTGGAAGACCAAATTGTTAAAAATCAAACTGAAAGTAACATAACAAGTAAGTAACGATAACAAATTGAAATTCAAGAACCATGTCTCAATATTAAGTAAAAAATTATCTGCGCATTGTTATGCAGTTAGAATGGTGTCAAATGAATTAAAATTAGACTCAGCCAGAAATGCATATTTTGCGCTTATAGATTCGCATTTGCGTTATGGCATTTGTTTCTCGGGTGATTGTTCACAATATTTATTTATTAAAATCTTTATTCTGCAAAGAAGGACTATAAAATATATGAGTAAGGCTAATGTAAGGGACCGGTGTAAACCGCTGTTTGAAACATGGAATTATGACACTTGCATGTATTTTTATTTTTGAGACTGCATGCCTCATGCATAAAAAATTTAGACATGAGATAAACGCTAACCCAGTTCACTACACACGTCGTACTCATAACATCCTTCTTCCCATTCCATCATCAGCTCAGACAAAGAATTCTATCTTATATAACAACAAAAAAAAATTCAATCATCTTCCTATAAATTTGAGGCGAATTATGAACGAAATCAAATTTAAAAAAGAAGTAAAGGAATTGTTACTTAGTAAAGTTTACTATCCATTCGATGAATTCTTTCAGGACACATTTGATTGACTTTATTTGATTTTATTTTTTGCTCGTTTAGATTAAGTCCGTTTTATACAAAAATAGACGTTTCTTTTATGTCATTATGTTTGCATTTTTACTAGAATGTTTTAATATATAGATTAAAGTCTGGCTTTGTCAATACAAATATTTTGTATTTTTTAGACAATAAAGCATATTTGATTTGATTTGATATCCCTTACTGAAATTGGGCCACATCCGTTATACAGGGTGATCACCAGAGGCGTGTAAATAAAATGCTACGAACATTTGTCATTCAGCGCACAAGAATACGAAGATGTACAAGATATCAAAACTGCAATATACTGTGTGTCCCCAGTTCTAATTCTCCTTTATCAACTGGGGTTTAGCCAGCTGTGAAAAATTGCAATATTGCTTTCATGTCATTAACAGCAATCTAATGTGTCAGTAACGTCATTTCCTTCTTTTGAAAAAATCTTATCTGGAATATACTTTTTTACTCGCTCTAGTCGCTATCCTTTACAGAAACAGCTCACATCGTCATATATGTATTACTGTCTTCTATGGCGTTTTTTAGAATTTCAGTTGTCACAAATGAGCGAACAAAAGATGTGCTTGAGTAATAAACCTAATAATAAAAAACTTCAGAATTGAATTTTTGAAATTTTGGATATCTGATGTGTCAGTATGCGAATTTCATTGGCCAGGTCGTTACTCAGATTTTAATCCACTGGATTTTTACTTTTGGACTACATAAATATTATTAATCTGAATCGCATATTAGATAGTGTTTTAGTAAACGTCATTTTGTACATCTACTAAAGTTCTTTGTTTACTAATAAAGCTCAGATGTATAGAGACGGTGTCGCCATCTACTAAAAAACATTATACTAAAATGATAATTAATAATATGCTGTTTTTGGCAATTTGGCTTATATTATTAAATTTAAAAAAAATGAATAGGACAGGATGGTCGAAAAAAATTTGTAGCTAGAATTTGCTTATTAGAAATATCTCTTCTTTTCCGCATTGCTCCCTGCTTCTAAAAAAATATCGCCATGGCTTATATTTACGCTAAATTAGCACCAACGATATTAAAACTCATCAAATGCCCTTTCTTTTCAAGACAACTCAGCTGGCTTAAATGTAGGTTAATACAGAAATAATTGTAGCTCACAAAATTTTCTGCAGCAGTTCCCTCAACTAATAACTAACATTGCACTAAATATAAAAGCTAAAACTATTCCATTTTTATCTCGTGAGAACCTGGAAAATTACCACGGAGCAACATCATCAGAAAAGTAATCATTCTGCGTAATAATAAGACTTAATAGTTGCTGGCAATCAACTAAATATGTAGAAGACTAGAGGAATGTAAAAGATTACAAGACAAATTATTAACGGAAGTTTATAATCATTGGGTTGTTTTGCTTTAATTACTGAAATAGACAACTTAAATGAGGTTAAATTATGTATCTATTTTGACAAAATTAATAAATAATGTGTATCTAAGTACTCCCTAATCATAACTCTTCGAATTCTTTAATCACAGTTATTTGTCTTAATAGATAGAGTAGGAAGTGTGGCGTTTTCGAATAGATATATATATATAAAAAAAAATCAACTATGTCTACGTTGACCGCGGTGTCATAATGCTACCAACTTTAATAGGATACGATTTAAACCAGTGATGGACGGGTATAGTATCTCTTGACTAATGATTTTTATGAATTAATATGTGTAAAACAGTAGACCACCGAGAAAAAAATATGACATTTATTTTGATTGGTTGAAATATTTCAGTGTGCCCTGTTCTACAATATTCACGCGGCTTACAGATTGTTCCAGAATATTGTCTGAGAGTTGCTTTGCTAAAGGATACCACTGTGGTTGCTACAATCCTCTCTTTTACTCCTTTTCTAGAAAAACTTATCTTATCAATCTGCTCGCTATTAGAGGGAGATTATCCCAAAGTAGATGTAAAGATGTAAAAAATACGATATCGGTTGGGTGTCGTTTGGTAAAAACTGCAATACCTTCATTCCTGTCCTTAACTATTTTGCTCAAGACTTTGCCAATATTTGGTACAATGTGGGAACGCATAGAAAACACGGGATTCCGCCAGTTCATGGAGTCCTCACACTTTATGTTTGAGTAACTTTCAAAAAGATCTCTGTGAGGAGTGCCTAATTGTGCTATTACTACGTTAAAAAGTTGTTGGTTCAAGCCTTATTCCATTTCGGTTTAGTATTTGTCTTCATTGTGATTTTTTTATTTTCAAAAGTGTATTATTAACTTTGCTAAATAAATGATTACTCACTCTTTCTCTATCTTGTCTAAACGGTAAGAAATGCCTGAGGAAATACCAAATGGAAATGTTCAAGTTGTTCATCGTTCGGATGATCAACATTTGTATATTTTTTTCGAAAAACAAAGTATACTCGTGTTCTTTATTTTGCGTAGCTTGTTATGTAGGTACAAGACCTGCCTTAATACACACCTTTTCATGTAATTACTACAATATTTATTTAAACACCTTACCTAATATTCCACGCTAACCGTAACTAATCATTGTTCCAATATCCTGAAACAGCTCAAGGTTAGAGATGCACGGAAATTGACAAGTGATCAAATCCGGGCTTCCTGTTGATAACACCATGGCCAAGGTTATATATAAATTATTTCAGTCCATAACAAACTACGTAACACTGTTTTAGCGATATCGTAATTTATTTTTGTTTGTGCGTCTTCTCAAATAAAGCTTTCTGTGTTTATTTTACCTGACAAATATTTAAATCCAACAATTACGTTTGACCACACTTTCATTGTAAATTTTATTATATCTTTATATATTTCCAGTTAATTTCCTTTTCAATTAAAATTTAGTTTAATATAAATAACATAATGGTAATGGTGCATTTTTGGTCAGATTCGACAACTTTAATTGTGCGTATCTCCACGAGTTTGGAATACTTTTGAAGCAAGATTTAGATTAAGATACACTGGAACCGGTTTATAAGGAATTAATTATTTTAATGATACAACTAATTTAAATTAAGCTGCCCTCATATTAATATATGAAGCTACGTGGAGAATTTAAAGAATAATAAGTCAATTCTTGGAATTTCCAATTAAATACCTTTTATGTTCAGTGCATTACTCTCTTATTAGTGAGTGCATCTTATACGCTAGGTACTGTCTAGTAAGGGATGGAATAATTCGTTGCCATTAATGAGATACCATTAATTGGGCATTTTTAAACGCGGATTATCTTAATAAATTCCCACTCAACTTATTTTATTTCTACACCAATACATTTTAGCTGTGGCACCTCCATTTTTTAAGAAATGCTTTCAAAAAATAAAGACATTAATACTAGAATTTATCTTATACATATAATATATTCAGGTCTAGATATCTGAGCTTTTGATATGGCGTCTTCCATTTGAACTATGACCCTACGTCAATTTAAGGGATCGCGACAAAATTTCATAAGACCATTATTGATAATAAGTCACTTCCTGACTCGTGTTCAAGATAATTTTGTAATGGTGGTCATTGTTTTAAACTTCTGCGGTTAAGATGTTACGTTATACTCCATTACACAGAATGAACAATTTCCTTTTTAAGTTTGTCAGGCCTTTGACTTTTACCTAGATATATGATGTGTATAAAACAGAAGGTTCAAAGATCTCGTATTTAATATATTAGTATATAATGAATAACAAAGCCAAACAAAATAAAGATACTGTTTTTTCCAGATATCAGAATACTATATTCCCGTGTATTTTGAATCACTGAATACAAATTTAGAAATTTCGCACTATTTCTTTTTAAATCGCGAAAAACATCATATTTAGGCACTTTTTTGCAATCTGTTCGAAATAAGAAATATCTGAGGGCTTAAATGTCTCAACAGATGCCATGAGTACTTCTTTTTAATCGACTTATATGGCTACGTCTAGTAAAAGGTGAGCAAAAACTAGATTTTATTAGTCGAGAATTTTTTGAAGTCGCTAGTGATAATTTATTTTCATAAAATTGTATTTTGCGGTAAAAAAATTCAAATTTCATCGGAATTGCATTAAAATTGGTAGTTAGGTATTTTAGGAGTAGGCTCGTTATTAGAGAAACCTGCCATCTATGAAATTTCATGTAAATCTACAAAATTAATTGCAATTATCGTGGCCATATTGGATTCGTTTTTTGAATTCTTAACTTTTGACATCAGCTACTCCTATTTCTAATTGCATTTTATAACCTAACGAAAATCAAATATTTTTTTGATCGTTTAAATCAGTTATGGAAGTTATATTTACTTTTGAGTAAGCATAGGTAATCGTTATTTAAAAAAAAAACCGCTGCCCAAGGAATCACTACTTTTTTTTTTAATGCCTTATTTATATTAACGTCCTGGCGAAGTTTAGCTAATGCTACTCTACCACTTAACCATGACGGCGAGGTGAGATACGTCACCAATCCAAGTTATGGACTCGCCTCGGCGTGCTTAACTTCGCCGATCGAGTCCAGTCACTGAAACTGGTACAGTACCTACTTCCACATCCAGTTTTTCTATCCAAGTCTCTCAAAACGAAACAAATTTTGTACGTGGAAATAATTGTTTATGGAACTTTAATAATATAATATTTGAAGTCGTCTATCCCAAAAACCTATAAAACAATATGCCACATCGGTAGTGGTGGTGAGGGTGTGGAAGAGGTGGTAGTGGGGGTGAATGAAGTAAAAAAAATTGAGACCTTTGGTTCTTGTACATAATACACATATTAAATCACAATTTTTGTTTTCAGCCCCTTTTATAATGGGGTGGCTAATGCCAAATTTTTTTTTGAGACATTAGCTTCTCTTGTATATACTAAATACCAATTTTATGGACTCTTACCTGCTTGATTTACCTTACCTTACCTCACCCATTTACCCCCATTTGCCCCCTCTTACTCATATTTCTGTTGATCCTACCGAACCTGAAATGATTACTCCCAATGATTTTCTCTTACTTCGTCCAGGAGAAGTAAAGTTCTTTGATGGGCGGTATATTACTTCTAAAAAGTAGTGGTGTATCGCATAATCATTTGCTGATCTGTATTGGAAGCGATGGATCAAAATTGTGCTCTAAAAGCGATTCCCTTAAAATATGAGACATAGTGTTTACGGTTGATGGAAAAATACCCAAAAATGAATGGATTCTTGGATGAATAGAGGAAGTATACCCCGGAAAAGATGCAACTGTTCCAGTTGACCAGTTGAAAATGGTGACAAAAGTATATGTTTTCCATATCGCAGAACTAGTTGATGAAGATTTCAGTTCTTCATAGGGTGGAAAATGTTGAGAGAAAGTTCTGATGTTATATTTTATATTATACATTTTGATAACTTGTTGTAATATAAATTGAGACAGATGTAAACAGAAAAATAATAATCAATTCTGATAATAGTTGTCAAACGTTAAAAATAAAGTTACTCATTAGTAATTTTACGATAATAATTTTCAGTATTTACTTTAGTTGAACATCTTCAAGTCTGAAATTAGCATCGAAGGGGATTAAAATTGAGGTAAAATATTACTACATAAAAAACAAACCAACATGCAACCAATTTATTTCACTGGTCGCCTATATCAGTTTTGTGTCCGTTTAGTAATGATACGTCTAGTCTCGCGAGTCACGGCAACATCAATAAACATTAAAGTTAATTATAACTAATTGGAAGACATTATAAATTTTACAGTAACAAATCCAATTATAATTTAAAATGTGGCACAAAATTCGTGTCTAATTTACCTTAACCATGAAAATTGCAGCAAGAGCTAAAAATTTATTTTTATTATTTCGTATATTTACAGTTTTCAGAGTTGAAATTTTGATAGGAAGGTCAAATTTCCTTTTTGCCCAATTTTCTGTGATAGTCCAGACCAGTCCAGAAGTTTTGGCAAAAGTGGATAATGGTTGGTTTGTTTGTTTCATTTGTAAGTTATTAATAAAATAGCTGTTAATAGAAAGAGCATTAATTTATCTACAAAATCAAAGATCACCTTACAGCCAATAGTCTCGAAGAAACTAACGCTGTCTACCAATTTTCCAGGCACCAAGTCATTACTAAAATGGCATATATTAAGTTCGTTCCATATTATATGAACACAGTTTTTTTTTTTAAATAGAACACTGTAGTAACTTCTTTGCGTTTTTCGTGTCTCACATACTTTAAACAATTTTATGCTCGCTCTAGTATCGGCCCACGGTGTGCAATACCCAGAACACGCTTTTGTGCCTCTGATTGCTTTTGAGGCGTTTTTGTTGCGGGTGGGTTTAAAACGTTTAAAAAAGTCTGTGATCATATAATATGGAACGAGCTACTTTAAAGTAAGTCGTTTGTTCCATTTATTATATTTCACTAGCCTTTTCCAAATAAATGTTTAAACAATAAATCAAAGCAACAAATATTCATTTAATACGTGATTTTGTTTCCACACACCTAATCCAAATTCTTTTTTGCGGTGTCAAAAAATCGTCTTGTTGGATCCCGATAGGATCCTAGTAAGTTTTTGGTTTTAACTTTCTCTTGATTAGCTCCTCCCGATTATAGTTTTTATAAATTATTATGTGCAAAACAGTAGACTACTGAGAAAAGGTTTGTTATAGTTGGTTTAAATATTTAAATGTGCCGTATTCTACAATACTCACGCAGCCTACAGATTGTTCCAAAATACTGTCTGAGAGTTGTCTTGGTAAATGATACCATTGTGATTGCTACAAACCCCTCTTCTACACCTTTCCTCGAAAAGCTTATCTTATATATCTGCTCGCTATCAGAGAGAGATTACGGTATTCTTCTTCATAAGTTTAAAGTTTCTAGTTGCTAACTATTCTGTTGTCATCTTTTTTAACTAGAAGGAATCGATACGTAGGATATCAAGTCTGATCGAATCCTAGCTATATTTGGAGTGCCCCAAGGCTCAATGCCGGGGCCTCTATTATGTCTCTTATTTATTAATGACATAGTTACCTGTGTTGATGTCAACGGTCTGCTATATGCTAATGATATGGAATTATTTTGTACTGTAGATTCAGACGAGGACTGTGAGCTACTCCATAATAGGTATAGTAGGTATGCTTTTAGAGGGCAGAATATTTACTAGTGAAAATATTTTTGTCGAACTCCTCTATACGTTTCATTAAATATATAAGGAATAAAAAACCAGACTGCAACCAACAGCTATTCTCCGGACTAATGTCCCGCCGAGCGCTGAATTACGAATTACAAGCCTGGCCGCGTTAAGTGCAATAACTATGTATTGCACAAAACGCTAAAGTTTCGAATGTAACAGACACTTAGTCCTACTGAAAGGAGCTCTCGTGTCAGCCACTCCACACCATTTGCAGACTGCAGTTTCGAGCTGTTGGCTCTCGTCAGTGCAAGGTAAGTCTGAGATGGATGGAATGAGGTATTTGTTCACTCTTGGTACATGACGAGATTTATAAAACCATGACACGCAACAAAAATGGCAAGCTCCATCTACTCCAAAATAATTTAAATTATGTAAATGATTGGTGCATTCGAAATAATCTGCCTTTAAACATCATCAGATGTAATGCTTTGCCATTCAGCAGAAAGAACCACCCAGTGTTAGTTGATCGGAGCAGTCTTCAATAGGTCAGATAAGTTTAAAGGTGTTTTTGATTCGAAACTAAATTTTTACAAGCATATTGAAAGTATTATTGTTCTGTCCGCTTAAAGAAGTTTGGATTTGTGATTAGAAATTCAAATAGTTTTCATAATGTTGAATTATTGAAATTGCTTAAAATTAAGACTTGAATATGCCTGTCTTATTTGGAATCCTGGCTATAGCTATAGAAAGCCGAAACTATCTAGCAACTGTCTATGTTCAAAGCCAATAAATTTAGATAGCAAAGTTGAATATTCTCTCTATATCTATAGATATACAATATTTATTATAATAAATATTATACTTCTATAGAAATTTTTTCCACCCCGTAATATTTATTATAATAAATATTGTGTTTCTATAGAGAGAATATTCAACGTCACTATCTAAATTTCGCTTCCTATGAAATTGATCATGTAAACAGATTCGGTTTTCTTAGGTTACACGACCGTAGGAAATTTTGTTCTCTTCTATATTTTTTCACAAATTAATTCATAATCTGGTTGATTTCCCGAATATCTTGAATTGATGTAAAATTTTTATGCCCCATAATTTGGAACACGTAATCATAAAACCTTTCTATCTTCCCACACCACGAACAAACGTTTTGAAGTTCTCATCCTTGCACTTTATGTTTGTGAAACACTTTCATGTCTATTGAAGACCAGCTTGATATAGGTACCTATTTCACTCAAATATTGCAAATATTAAGTGTATAGTGTATTCCACATATAATTCAGCGATATAGAAAAGCTCGCAAAAAAGCATAAAGGACGTCGACCGCTTCTAGTTAGTGTACCGCCCGTCGGTCCACGTTGATCACATACTTTATTCCAACCTATCATAATTCCGGTAGAGAAAATTTCAACCAATTTTATTCAGTGGGAGTGGCCTACATTGTTGTTAGGAAATTCCATTGACCATTTTTTTGTGATGATAATAAAGAAGCCGAACACTTTTATGGCCTTTTATGTAAATAGACTGAAATTGATACACGGTCGGTACCCTTTACGTTTTTTTGCGAGCTTTTTTATATCGCTGGATTATCGTTGGTACAAACTATATCTTTTTCTACCCATCTCTGTTTAATTCCAATGTTGTTTTTCTAGTTAGTTGGTTCATTATGTATTTTCTATTTCTTTTTGTCTTTGTTCTTAATTACCTGTACATGTATGTTTATTCATATACAGTATCGGGAAGTGTTTCTTTTGGGTACGGCAATAAAAGCAAGCTTAATATGTATAATATGTATAAGCCTATTCTTTGTATTTTTCCCACCTCGTAATTGGTTTTCACTGTGGGATGATGTAACTAAATAAATAAATAAATAAATATATAAGAAACTTTTTTATGTTCAAACACTTTTAAAGATGATGTGCCCACGGGATAATAAGATAGCACTAATATTTTATTCTACTATAATTTCCTGTTGAGTTATTCAGTGAAAACAATATAGATATTACTGAGAATATACATTTACATATTTAAATCTTCTGTAATCTGTATTCTTCTGAAGACACAAATTTTGAGTCTTCGAAGAATATGTACATATATCATGTTTGTAATAACAAATGTTATTTATGTGACCTTATATTTCAACCTATAATATAAAATTTTTTGTCAAAATATAAGTACAGTAATTTTGTTGTGTCTAATTTACTAATCTGCCATTATCTTTTTGTGATGAAATTCCACAGACTAATTGCCAAAAAAAATTTGGTAATGAGAATATAACATGACCATGGTAGTCCATCTTTTTTAGGTAGAATATTATAAATTCCTAACATTAGATCATATATTACGTACATATTACTATTGCGATAGTAAAAAATATAATTATCCACAAGCTACTAGGAAGTATGTCAGTAGATATATTTGGTCAATGTCTACGAATTGTTCATAAAGTCAACTAATTTCTTTCAATTTAACGCTACATTTAGAGGTAGGTTTTTAACATTCCTCCAATTACACGGTTTTGTAACTGTAATATTTGGTAATGACAATTAATGAGACCCAATTATGGTTTATAGTCTATCCGTCAGGTAGTTTTAGGTGGAATTCACTCGGGAAGTTTTGATATTTGGTATAATTCTTGAGATGGGTGTCTAGTACTAAGATTCACATTTTGCACAAAGCAAGCACTGCCGCTCGCGTCGCCATGTTGGCAACATGGCCTCCAAAAACGGTTTTTTCAAATATCTCCGTTACCGTGCGCTCTACAGTCAAAATACCTATAACCAAAATTAAAGAGTAGGAAATTTTTTACAAAACATATCATACATATGTTTTCTCTAAAATCAACGGTTTAGGTACAGCAGTCGAGTGAAGTTGAAAATGTTGTTTAGTTTCGTCTAAAGGCGTTCTTTTGTGACCGATTTTTCGAAATTTATGTGTTTTAGAATGGCAGCGAGCTATTTTTGTAAAACCTTTGTCCAATTTCATCTTGGGTCAGTGACGTAGCTTTCCAGTTTTATGAAAATTCAATTATAAAATATTAAATAGCAGTGAAGTTGTATCCCAGCCACTAAATGCATGGAGGAAAAATATATTGTTCTTAACAGTTTCGTCGCCTTGTAAACTATGAGACGAATATTTGCGTTGCACTGTCTTTCCTTTTCCAGGCTTCAGTAGGTATATATTTTCATGAGTTGCCCAATGCTGTCAAAAGAACGAGAAGATCGACATCCTCTCCAACAATAATGTCATATTCATATGAAGATGATATTTCGATGGCTATATTTACTATTAATGTATCTGCATCTTCTGTAGCCTGGATAACAGTGAATTTTTTTTTCAAGATGAATATAAAGCGACCTTTATTTGTGTCATTTGATAAGAAATTCGTCTGTGGAACGGTGGGAGTCATAAATTCTGCTGTAATATTTTTTCGTGACGTCGGAGTCGTTCTGCGCTTTTCGTACTTTTTTCTGCTGCACTGATGGGATAGCCGTCGAAAACAATTATTGCATTTGATTGATAGTGTCATTCAGTGTTGCGAACTGTGTTGAATCAAATTATAGTACAGATGATGCACAAATTATCGTACATTATCGTACACCGTGAAGTATAAAGACCAGCAAGATTGGTATACTCTAAGGTGGCCTAATAACTCACGATCCCCACCAAAAAATGTCATTAGCCAATGAACAACTGGTGTGAAATCACACCACATGCAAGGCCTTATTCAAAATATTGTAAGTGTTCGTGTAATGTTAATCAAGCAAAGAACTTGTAACTAGAACGGGCTCGCAATGACCCGCTTTTGAGGTCCTCGCATTTTGAGCTACTGTTCTGCTTGCTGGTAATGAGGATACGTTGTAGAATGTAACACTACAGATCATAGTATACGACAGACCATATTTCGGGCCAGTACGGACGGTTCTTCCAGAGTGAGGTAACTGCGCCGCTACTGCGGATTCGGGGAACAAGGATACCCCCGCACTGACTTCTTCGCCTAAAAGCTCTATATTAAGGAACCTCATACTCTACAAATCTTGAGCGACCAGTAGCAACCACGTTAATAGAGATGGGTGGTCCGGGCGGACCCGTTCCAAGTGAACGAATCCGGAGGTGGAACGGGTCCGACCGAATCCACGATGTGGATCGGACCGGGTCTTCGGTCCACGGGTCCGCTTGGATAAATTTGAAGTTTGAGTTGACTGACTCATCTCATCGTGTCATAAATAGTAAATACCGCACATGCATACATAATACTTAGAAGGTTCCTGCATCGTGATTTAAAAGTTTTATTTACTGTTTATCCAAACTAATTCGTATTAATGAAAAAGTATTTTATTATAATATGACTTATCAAGAAAATGCGGTAGTATAATAATACAATAATTAATAATAAGATTCAATGATAGTTGATAATAAAAATATCCGTTGTCTTGATATTGATAATAGATAACTGCCGATAGGTACCTACCCTCTTACCTATATAAAAATAATAGGAAAAAGTGATTGGACAATTTTTAGTTTAATACCTAATTGCGTAAACATTTTGAAGTGGATCCGATGGAACGAATCCAGCTGAACGGGTCCACAAGTGGAACGGTTCCAAACGAACCGAATCCACTAAAGGAACTGGACCGCCCTTGTCTACACGTTAATGGGAATACCGAGGAAAACCGTTCCGCAAAATGTGATAACACGAAACGTTCCTCAGATGACGCTAATAACACACTGAGCAGCGGCACAGCTTACCCCCGTCTATATTTTGCCGCCTATTTTCCTGTCATTAATGTTCAGTGTAAGAACCGCGACACCTTGCGTCTGCTTTTTTTCTTCCTGCATCGGACAGCGGCACAGCACCTCCCTCCCTAATTTTACCACATATTTTCTCGCCTAACGTTCAGTGTGAAAACAGCCTTTGTTTTCTTTCGACCAATTTTATAGACTTGTGAAAACACGCCATGCTATAGCTCCTGGTCTCTATCTTTCGTGGCTAGTACTCCCCTTTCCATATAATAATATGTAAATAAACCTAAGGATAGAAAATTTTGATACTTTTATGACATGTTACCAACTCAATTTACTCTACTATTGAATAGGTTGAAATTCATAGTGGTAGGTGGACGGTAAATGTTCTTCTTCTTTCAATTGAAATTATCGTACAAATCAGCATTATCGTACATGTACTATCGTACAACAGATGAAATTATAGTACAAAAACGATAATTATCGTACAATTCGCAACACTGGTCATTTTACATACTCTACATAACTGGTGCAAATCGAACCAAATGTTTCATTTCGGTCCCAAGCAACCCTATGCAGCAGGTATCTACCGTCAATTATATAAATTTTATTGGTCCCAAAGTCATAGTCTGCAACTGGCAAAAAATATTTATACAATAGAGACTTAACAGTTTTTCGCATTCCTTCATTCTTCAGAAAACAAGGACAAGGGATCCGGAGCCAATTCATACTGCAGATGCTGTTCAAGCTCCTCGTCTGTTTATTTTGTAACGCAGTCTCTGGCAAATAAGTAACGGGTCAATTGGCACTACAGTTTCATAAATCTTGATGCTTGAATTCATTGCACCTAGAGGTAGTACTTTCTCTTTATATCACATCGCCAAAGTTTTTCTCAATCATATTATTTATCCCAACTTTACTAATTTCTTGCGCCTTAAAACAGTTTATTGTTTCATCTCCAATAACTTCTGAGGAAATAGACATTATTTCGTTTACGTCTGGGAAAGGAGGGTGTTGCGTAAGCTAAGCCAACAGCTTTTGCACATCATCATTTTCTCGAATAACACGTGAACTTCTCATATCCACATATTGTTCTGTAGATGCAAAAGAAACGTTGCAAAATCTTTCAATCTCATCGCATACGTTGTGCAAATACACCATTCCCAATGTCCACATTATTAACACGTAATTCCTCGTCCATGAAGCCCTCCAATAGCTTTCATCGTCCTCATTAGCGTTTATTCAATGGTCATATCTGGCCAAGTACCAGCCCAAAACTTATTGGTGCGTCTGATTGTGAAAAAGCCGTCTGCTGTAAATTTATTGTACTCATCAGGAGTCATTTTGGGAAAAGGAAAAGTAAAATGATTTTAATCGACTGTTGTGTCTATACTATTGATTTTACAAAGAACATATATATAACGTAATTTGTAGGAAATTTGCCCCTCTTTCATTTCTGAATAAGTCTTTTAACTCTAAAGCCCAAGGTAAAGGAGATATTTCAAAAGAACTGTTTTTGGCGGTCATCTTGGTAATATAGCTACGCTGGCGGCCGATATTGCTTTGTGCAAAATGTGGATTTTAGTTGTAGATACCTAAATCCACAACCCTGCCAAATTTCAAAACTTCCCGACTTAATTCCTGGTAAGGCCTTTTTATATGACCTGACGGGTGGACTATTATTTCTAACCATTGAAATTATTTAAGTAAGTGAATAATAATAATCACTCGACAATTATGAATAGATACGTTTTATTTTGTATTACTTTTTTTAATTTTTGGTTTCTATCGTACACCTAGATTTTTATTTGTTACAAACTGGCTCCATACTGCACACCACCGATCGCTAAGTCTTCTTGATACTGAGTATATAGTTGGATAAATGAGGATGCGAATAAATTACACCAAGCTTGTCTAGCGGCTTTTTTAAAATAATTCTCAAAGTCCAAGAATCAATAATTAAGCAGAATGTATTGGCACACGTAGTTTTTTCTAAAATGGGTAATAAAATTGTCAATGTAAGGACTGGAAAGACTTGATGATTAAATAAAAATTGATTATCCAAGCTTAGGACATAGATTTATTCAGGTTTTTTTTACTACTACTACTCGTACGATAATACTAGAATTGCATCTACCAAGAAAACAATACATAAACATTACGTCTTATGCAATGGAGATAAATAAGTATGAGGATAAATATTAATTGTCTTCGCATGTCACGTATTAAGTTCCTTATTTTGAAAAAAAACCCTCTTGGAAAATGTAACTTGATGTCAAAACATTCGTTGTATAATTTAATAGGTAATGCTTTATTAGACTAGAAGCTATAAAAGTAGCTCTTAAAGTAAATGATGTGACAATTTGGTATCTAGCATTTTCCTCCTATTTGACCATATTGTATGCGATAATGATGGATGCCAGATCAAATTTTCCGCCGAAAGTTTAATATTTAGAAAAAATGCCTTGCTCGTGGTTCGACATATTTTTTATTCACAACATTTTGCCAGACGTTTGCTGTATAACTCGTCTGATAGCATCACGCCAACTGTAGCGGTTGCCTGTTTTTTTTATGGTATCTAGAATCAAATCAATCCACAATCAGTTGTGGTATGCAGGCTGCATACGCTAGTTGATTGTGATTTAAAATACAGGGTTTACCATAGTAGACGACTATCCATTTAATTGGTGGTATATAATATGTGTAATGTGTAAGCGTTTGTAAACTCACTCACTCAAAAATAACACCAAGACAAATAAATATGGAATTGAAATAAACGGCAATATAACATCGGAAAATTCGATCATTTCCAACGAGTTTAACTCATACTTTGTTAACTTACTTAAATTCTGTAACAACTACTAAAACAATTAATATTATAAATAAATTATGACAATCTAACTCTGTAGGCCCAGACGACATATCAATTAAAATTATCAAAAAATGTACCCATCAACTAGTTGAACCCTCATCTCACATAATGAATAAATATTTTCAAGATGGTACATACCCCAACGTGTTAAAAATATCCAAAATTCTACCACTTTATAAAAAAGGTGACAATAAACTTCTTAGTTATTATCGACCAATAACAATACTATCTTCAATACGCATAATTACATTTTTAGAAACTAAGCAACTATTGTCGCCAAATCAACACGGTTTCAGGGAAGAGTAATCTACCACTACCACTACCGCGTTTTAGCTATACTTGATAAAGTCTACAAGAATTTAAGTCAAAACAAAAAAGTCCTCGCCAGTATTGTTGATCTCTCTAAGGCTTTTGACTGTGTCTTATGGTATACGTGGCATTTGCAATGACTTACTTAGGTCATATTTAACCGGTAGGAAATAGTTCGTAGATTGTTTTGACAAAAGATCAAATGAACTTCTGGTCGATATAGGTGTTCCACAAGACAGTGTGTTAGGTTCACTATTGTTTGTTTTGTATATTAATGATTTGGGCAATTTCATTTCTTCTCATTATGGCTGGTAAATGTTTTGCTTTATAAAGACTACGCCAGATAACTAGCATCGAAAGTGTAAAAACTTATTATTTTTCCAATTTGGAAGCGCATATAAGATATGGAGTACTTTTTTTGGGTAACTCTACAACAGAATATAGGTTTTTTTACTACAAAACAACGGCAAGAGCAATACGCTGTATATTCGGTTGGGGCTATAAGGATTCTTGTAAATCTACTTTTATTCTGCAAAAAATATTGACCTTACCGTGTCTATTAGGGCGGTCCTTATTTATACTTGAGGAAAAAAATATTTTCGAATTTAGTTTGGGCCACCCCCCACAACGGTTTCAATTGCTAAAAAAATAATGTGGGTGGAATTGAGCGAAATCGGATACGGGGAAAACGTGCCACCCACCACCCCTAAATTTAATATTTCTTGAAATTCCCCACATTGTTATATTTGGTTTTTCTAAGTAAACAATAGGTATAATTGACATCCTGAAGATAATTTATACTAGTTTAGGAAGAGGAAAGCCAATTCTAAACACTACCCATGAAAATATTGACATTAAAATTCCCTAATCCTTTTAGGGGCCCTAGTTTTAAGATCTATTTCCTCGAATTTTGTCTCTGCAGTAGGGTTGAGTTTCTACCTGAACGGCATAAACCTTAATCCTCACTGTAATTTTAGCCGACCCTTATGGCAATAAGTGCGTCAAAGCATTTCAGTACCTCATTATCAGTGAAAATAGCAGCACAAGTTTTGAGTGTACTTTTTTTAACTTAAGAGAAATGAAGCTGAATTTACGTGAAAGTGCCAGACTTGTAATACAAGAAGTTGTGATTTTCTGGGAAAAGGCGAGAATTCCCACTAGAAAACAAAACCACTGTATTGATAAGCTAGTATCTTTGTATGAAGAATGGAGGACGCTTCAATAAAGGTGTAGGAAGCAGACAAACTTTCAAAAACAGAAAGAGGCAAATTTTGTAGCAAAGTTTGATGACTTCTTCGACATAGCCCACGAAAACGCGCTTTAGACGATGGCTATCTAGGAAGATAGGCAATTTTTAGTTCAACAACGGGAAAAAGGTCGACCAGGATTTATGTACGGTATAGATTACGAATTAGAAGGCAGAGAAAGAAGAGCTGAAAAACGAGCACGCGAAGCTTCAGAAAGAAGAGAACGCAAGATACGAGAACTTGAAGAAGCAAGTAAGTACCAAAATTAATAGTATACAGTGCGACCCATTTCAAGTGGAAACACCTTCGTAACTCAATTATTGGTCATCCAATTTCAACCGAATTTGGATCGGTATCAAAGATCTTTAATATTTCTTTTTTTGAGTAAAACAAAACTTATTTCAGTCAGTCAGTCAAATTTTTAAGGCCAAGAATTTTCTTTAAACGCTTTCAACAGTATTGGGCTGAGATTAACAAACATTATTTTAAGTCCTGATTTGAAGATGGATATGTTCTTCCATTTTTAGATGATACAAAAGAGGTAGTCACATTTGTGACATCTGCTCTGGAAAATCCGCAAAGGCAGCCTCGAAAAGATTATAGAGAATTTTTGGAGTTGTCCTTAATATTATTGGGTGAAATTCCTCCTCGTGGAATATCTTTTCGGGTTCCTGGGACAATTCACCACGCGAGATGGATGGCAAAAGCTATTTATTGCTTAAAGATTTTCTTGTTCCGCGATGAATTCCCATTGACAGATGGTGAGAGAAGAGGTCTTTCAGATATATGTATTTTTGTCGTGAAAGTTTATATTGAAGCCTGGTTTTGCGCGCCACTTGCCATCGAAGTGCCTTATCAGGACCTCCGCTTTTTAAATAAGCTTTACGACTATAAGGCCGTCGATCCCGAGATATCGTTGTTGCGTTGAAAAAATTTCATAAGCATTTATGGTACCTAAGTCCAGAAGCAGTTGCCTTCGCATTCTTCGATTCAAAATTGTCAGAGGAATCCAAAGTGAAAATGGTTGAAGCCTTAGGTGAGAAAGATTATCTGGAAGAAGAAACATTGGATGTGAAAGAAGAATCATCGCATGTGGAAGAAAAGCCATTAGATATAGAAGAAGAATCATCATATAGTAAAAGTATCAAGCGCATAGAGATAGGCGAAAATGAAATTCCAAAGTTTGTTGAAAACACATTTATTGAAAATTTTGTTACTATCGAAACCCGAAAGTTTTTCAAACGATTTCACATAAATGATGACTTTCTTGAAACGCACCCTACAACTTGGTCTAAAAACGATAGTTTTAACAAAAGGTTGGATATTGTTAAAAAAATCAAAGTTGTTAATGATACAGCAGCGCGGGGCGTTCAGTTAATGACAGATTACAATAATGTAATAACAAAAGATGAGGAACAAAAACAATTCGTCTTGCAAGATGTAAAAGATTATAGAACACGATTTCCCGGTTTTAAAAAGGAGACCTTATCCCAAAAATTATAATCAAATTAACGACTTTTCATAAATAAAATGATTTTAAGTATGTATATTATTTATTTTCAGTCACTACTAACTCGATTGTCAGTAGCAAGCTTTGAAAAATAAATATCGAAATTTATTAGAATTTATTTGAATTTCACAGAATCAAGGGTTGGGTGGCACGTTTTCTCGTTATCCGATTGTGTTCAGATTTTGTACAGGACATTTTTTTAAGTATTGAAACCAATCTAGGGGGTGGCCCGCAAAAAAAACATCGCGTAGAAATGATGTTTTCCGTTAGTTTGTAATGTATAATGGGTAGCATTAGATGGTTAATGATTAGGATCAAGTTAATAAGTTCTATCAACAGAAGGAAATTGTATCAAAATTAAAACGTAATCGAAAAATCATGTCACAAAATTTATCTGTAGGTATATCTTGAGCAACTTCGTTTACGTAATACTTTAATGTATTACATTATTGACAGGTACTTATCTATTTATAAATCGCTAATTATAATAATTAGAATTTAATATTCAAATTATCTAGTGCTTAATTTACATGAATTTTATCAGTAGAGCCAGGCGTCAACTAAAATAAATCTCCTGTTGACTTGATTCTTACTTATCTCTACTTCTGTATAAGAATGCAGCTGAGATAATTGCTTGTTAGTTATTTTTATAATGTTACCCTAATCAAGATGTTTGTTTTGCACTTTTTATGAAATGTAAACAAGAATTGTCTGAGCTCACGTATGAAATTTCATTTCAACCTACATTTTTATGTGTGGACATTTAGTCATAGATATGAGAATATAACCGTTATTAAATGTAGTTGTAAAGATGCTGTCGCGACTGGCGACAATGCGGGATATCAAGAGACACTCAAAGAGAGCACATTTAATGCATACTTTTTTACATGAAACTTGTGGTCGTATGAATTTATAACGGTGAAGTGCTGTCAAAATAGCTACTACAGTAATCAAATCAATGAAAATAAACTGTTAGTTGGTTATGCATTCAAGTGAAAATTTAATTCAATTAGGCACTGACTATAATTAAGAATCAGCAATAGAAGCTTAACGGTTATCAAAAAGTAATTCTGTCGTTTGCCATATTTTAATAAAATTCACTGTTTTATACATAAAACTTATTTAATTAACACTGCCTATTTCAATCTATACTGTATACTGTCTGGAAAACAGGGAAAACTTATAAAAATCAGGGAATTTGATTTGAACTGGGAAATCAAGGAAAAGTCGGGGAAGTCGCAAAGAGTGACCCCAAAAATAGGCCAAAAATCGCCCTTTTTCTAGCCCTCGAATTTTGTTTCACACTAAGTGCTAAATTATAGAGAATAATGAGAAAATCCTGAATACAAAATTTCAAGATGAGCATATGTTTGGTTTTTGAGACATGAGAGATTGAAGTTGTGATATGCGTGATGCTATAAAAAATATACAGCCCCACAAAAAATGCTATGGCAGAGCAACCAAGATATTCTTAGTATTTTTCCTATCCTATCATGTAATTCAATACTTCGTCAGTATTAGCTAGAAGAGTAGTTGTTTTGATTGGTTCTCCAATAATGAGTGTTTTAAACTATTTACCTAACTAGTATATTAGCGTGCCTAGATTAGGGCAACAATATACAGAAAGTAGGTATTTTCATAATAAATAAAAAAGTGTATAAGTTGTGATTTGCATAATACCTAAATAATATTCTCTAACGTTATGAATGTTTAAAAAAATTGAGGCATTTGGGTAAAAATAGGCAAATCTCTAAAAATGAGAAACAAGGAATATAAATAAATTCGATTTTCAGTGTGCAGTCTCGCTTAAATGTGAAAGTGAGGACGAATGAAATAGGGACGATTTGGAGCCAAATATATAAAACTGATCATCGTGGCAATATCGTGGGAAATTATAATTTAGAGCTTGAAAGTACCCCTTTCCTAACGAGTTACATGAGCTGGGTGGAAAATTTGAATAGCAAATAGTACATTATTATTATTAATCTTATGACCACGTCTATCCAGGCAGATGAGTGGTGTAGCTGTTAGTTTGACATCTGTCAAAGTGACGTTTACTTACTTTGACATCTGTCAAAGTGACGTTTATCCCATTTGACATCTGTCGGTTTGACATCTGTCAAAATGGCGTTTATCCAGTTTGACATCTGTCAGGTGGATATCTTCCAGTTTGACATCTGTCAGTTTGACATCTGTCAAGGTGCCGTTTATCCCGTTTGTCATCTGTCAAAATGACGTTTATCCGGTTTGACATATGTCAGATTGACATCTGTCAGTTTGACATCTGTCAAAATGACGTTTATCCCGTTTGACATCTGTCAGGTTGACGTCTGTCAGTTTGACATCTATCAGTTTGACATCTGTCAGTTTGATATTTCAGCGTTTGTTAAAAGTATTTAAGATAATAAAGATAGATTTAAGTTAGTAACTATTGCGGAAATTGATTTATAAGTAATTATTCTGATTAGAGTATATGGAAATAGATGCCCAAAATGTCGACTAGATATAATGTTTCCGCAGGATATTTAAAATGTGGCGCGAAAATTTTTTTTTTTAAATTTTACCAAATAGGCGTCTACGGAAAAACGTGATCAGCGACTCCAAAAACCCCCGAGTAACAAGTTTCAGCCATAATCTTCAAATTTTGAATGCTTTTCTGATTTTTACATCCGCCATATTGGATCCGCCATATTTTATTCAGGAATTTTTGGATTCGGACTTCAGATTCGTAATCAGCGACCCCAAAAACCCGCGGTAACAAAATTTAGACCAAAGCAGAGAAATTTGAAAAAAAAAAATTGGCAAAATGTCTTGCGGGTCCTCGCTACGGGCCCCTCGAGAGCCAACGGACCCCCGCGCTCAACAATTGATGAGCGAGGGGGAGAAATTTGAAAAAAAAATGTCCAAAAGCTCTGGCGGACCCCCGCGCTTAATAATTGATGAAAGCTAGGGGGGAGAAATTTGAAAAAAAAAATGCCAAAATCTCTGGCGGGCCCCCGGCCCCCACTACGGGCCCCTCGGAAGCCCGGGCCCCTAATCTCAGTACCCAATAGACCCCCTCATACGGGGGGTCTGCCTGACCCCCGTCGGGATCATTTGGGGGATGATAAGGAATTAAGAGACCCTGACATAAGAGAAAAGCACTCTTGAAAACCACTACATCAGTATTTTTGTTTATGTAATGCAGCAATTACGAGATTGCTCCGATATTCATCCCTTCGCACCCTTACCCCCTCATAAAATCCACTTGAGGGTTAAAAACGGACCATAGACTATGGCGTTCGGGAAAGGAGTACTTACCTTTATGCCAGATTTTTTTTCCATACAATATATGATTGTAAAATTGCTCAAATTTTCACCCTCTAACCTCTATGAATTTCTCTAGAGCGATGAGAAAGAATCACGAGGCCATGACATTCCCAAACAGCACTCTTGAAATCCCTTGCTACAGGATTTTCGCTAATGTGAGACAGCGATTGCCATGTCTCGGATATTCGCCCCTTCGCACCCCCACCTTCTTATAAAATTCACTTGAAGTTTGAAAACAGATCATTAGGACATTAATTTTATGGAGAGCGCCCTTTATTATCCTTGTGACAGAATTTACTTTAATGTAATATTCTCACAGCGAGATTTCTTATATAGGTAAATGTGCGTTATTTTCTCACCCCAAAAAACTATTGTGGTAATATTGGTTTTCGTTCCAGATCCAGACACACTGCAATCAGTAGTGTTGCCGTCTAGACAAGACAAGACAAGAGTTGCCCAACTCTTGTCCTGTCTTGAAATTTCAAGACAAAACTTGCCTAAGTCTAACTCTTGACAAACTCTATACAAGAGTCTAGATTAGAGTCTAGAAACAAAGTACATACCTAAACATAATGATGGCATACTGATTAGGAGAGCATTTATTTCTTTCAACGTTCCATGATCATAATTTAAGTATAAAACCCAAACATCGTTGTCGGTGGGCAGCGGTCGACGCCGTAATTGACATTAAATACCTAATCTTAATGGAACTGAAAATTGATATTGCTGTGGCGCACAAATAATAATTGTTTCTTTCACTGCAAAAATTTGTTTATATATTTTTCTAATCGGGCTATATTACCGATGCCCGCCGCTAGTCAAGCGACATAAACGCCATTGTATGGAATTTGCATTGTATAATGTATATCAAGCCATGAAATAATCTAGTTCTCAGAACGAAAAAATGAAGCGTGTTGTGAATTGTTGTAAGTGTCTGCAGCCAAAAAAAAAGGTTTTGCATAAAGAACAAATATCTATAGCTATACACAGTGATACCGATAGTGCATCAGTTAATAAATTGGAGACCGACCCAAATCTCAAACATCCCTACGATATTATAAGATACTGGTAGGAGCGATCATAGTTTGTCTGCTGATGAAGACAGAAACAGTGACACAGTCATGCCATCAACAACGTCCGATGACCTGTTATCAATCACCGCAACTAATAAACCAGGGCCCTCTGAGACGACAAAGAAATTGGCAGCGAAAAAAAAGACCGGGACATTGGGTCATTCTGGAAAACTTCTACTTAAGTTTTTCGAAATGAAGGAAATACGAAATAACGACAAAATTGGCACCTGTAAAATTTGCAAGAAAGAAATCCAAATAAAAAACGCTAACAACACTGGACTTAAGAGGCACCTATCTTCACATCATCCGAAGCAATATGTTGAATTGTTTCCCAAAAATATTTCTAACGAGCCAAATGGTATTTTGGTATTTTTGGTGTCTGTTTAACTTCCTTAAACAATTTCCTAAAAAAGGTACTCTTGTTGGATACCGATAAAACGACCCCTTTTCGAGAAAAAAATATTTTTTTGATAAGGTGTCCAGGATAAAATTCCAATTTTTTGCCCAAAAAATTTTTAATTAATTTAATTAAGTGGGTCAAATCAGCAAATATTGAAAACCTACATAAATAAAATATTTTTAATAATAAATACAATAAATCCTAGAAATGAATGAACACGAAATATTTGCTTAATTCCTAATAATAATTTTCTTTATGAAACTACGATAGCAAATAATTAATACTGTAACGTGTTTCCACCCTTAGGAAACCACCCTCGCAAAATCCGTGGGTTCCAAAAATTATAACAAGAGATGTCCACTAACACACTTTATTAAATATTTACTGGATACTTCACAATACTATTATTAATTTAAATACACTTTACTGACTAAAATCACAATGTTTATCACTTTGTTTATCCTTGAAGTCTTAACCTCACTTTCTATACTTTTTGAACTTTCTGAACTACTGAACTACTCGCCGAGAATGCGGTCGGTCTTTTATACCCAAAAATGACAGATCTCGATTGTTCTGTGTTGACGCCACCATTCTCTAGATCATTCCAGATGTCACCAGAACTAACTTCTGGTAGGTTTCTCGAGTAGGTGTAAATACACTACATTAATTCTAAGGGTTGTAACACATTACACTGCCCCCTCCTTAAGCCTGAACGTCCCGGTCAGGCAATTCAGCCTCTTTCACATACTTCGCCAGTCTATCCAAGTGTACGATCTTCATCTTGGACTTTTTGTTTCGTTGAATACGATAGACGACATCACTAATTCGGGTAATAACAGTATACGGTCCATCCCAAGGAGGTTGAAATTTCGGGGATCTCCATTCCTTCCGCTGTGGGTTGTACAGCCAAACCAGATCCCCCACCTTGAATCCCCCTGTACTGGCATTCTGATCATAACGAGCCTTCAAGCGGTTACTAGTTCTGTTCATCTGCTCTCGATCATTCTTTGGCTGTTCTCGACTTCCATTTCTGTAGTTGCTCATGGAAAATGGTTCCCCACGGGCAGCACAATTCTTACACTTGCGACACCAGGCCTCCACATCCTGGCGACTATTAACCCAATAGAATTGTTCCCGTGCTCTACTCAATGTCTTGTTTATGCCGAAGTGTCTGCTGGACGTTTTATTGTGCGCTTTCTGGAGTACTTCTGGTACACGACACCTGGGAATCACTAGACGCATGGCAACCTGCTTCCCATCTGGGTTTTCCCATGCTCTCCTTAAAAGCCCATCTACGACTGTAAGTGAATCCCATTGTGACCATAAAGCCTTCAGCCCCACTTCTGTGTCGGAAACATCCTTCCATGCTGGACGCGTTCCCTCTTCTTTTGCTCGCAACATGGGTCCGATTTCTACATCACGCAATTGCTCTTGCCTCAGAGTTTTCTTTGACCAACTGTCTGGAAGATCGACCTTGACAGTGTTGACTTTAACCATGTTCGGCAATTTTCTCACCTGAGGGTAGCGCTTGCAATCTTCCTTGTCTGGTTTTCTGGATAATGCAGGAGTTTTGACTGCCTGCGTTGTCAACAGCCTGGTTTTCTCGCATTGGTCGTTCACTTTTGACAGAATAAATTGTTCGTTCCCAATCCTTAACATTCGCTTCCCTACGTCAACAATAAATCCATACTGTTCCATAATGTCCAGTCCCAAAATGAAGTCATCCGTAATGTCAGCCACGATGACCCTGTGGTCGAACCTCAAATGCCCAATCTGCAAACCCAGGTCTACTTCTCCATGAACCGTAGCCCTGTCCCCCGTAGCTGTCCGGACGATCACTTCTTCATTTTGCCACTTGGTAATCTTTATGCCCGATATAAATCCTGGCCGTACTATTGATGACGTAGTACCTGTGTCGATGGTAAACAAACATTTTCTTCCGTTCACATATCCATGCAACAACAGACTGCTTGCGATTCTTCGAAGCTGGGAAATCTTTATTTCTCTGGGGTCACTGCATTCCCTAGCCAGAACAACCCCCTTGGTACTGTTTTCTTGCTTCTCTTCAAGATTCACAGCATTTACTCGACTCTCCGAATTCTGCTGTCGACAGTCTCGCTTCATGTGTCCTACCTTGCCGCAGTTGTAACATTTAATACCTCCACTCGGCTTTCCTTTATTTTGTTGTTTTCTCTGCTCCCTAAGATCATCCACTTTGTTCAATAATTTGGTAAACATTTTCTGCATCTCCGTCAACATAGGGTTCTGGTTCATTTCTGGTTGCGATTCTTCGAGAGTCACAGCTCGCACTCTCGACCTTGGCGTATCCCTGTAAGCGGCTTCTACTTCAAGTGCACGCACCAAAGCTTCGCTACTACTTTGGTGTCTCGTCAGCCTCAGAACTCGCCTGACCTCTTCGTCCCTTATGCCATCTAAAAAGGCCCCTACAGCTAACTGTTCCTGAAATTCTCTAGGTGCACTCGGATACGCCAGGTGTGCCAGTCTCTCTATCGCAGCTTCGAATTCCTGTAAACTCTCTCCAGCCTTTTGTGTTCGTGATTTTAGCTGGGCTTGGTATACTTGGGCGAGATGTTGGTCGCCATATCTCAAGTCCAATGCAGCTTCCAAGACTTTGAAGTCCCTTTGTTTATCCACTGGGATAGTCTGAAGCAACTCTGAGGCCTGGCCCCTTAACGCCAGAACTAATGCCATGGCCTTTTCCTCATTATCCCAGTTGTTCGCACACGCTGCTGCCTCAAACTGCCTCTTGTACGTTGTCCATGAGCTTTGGCCGTCAAAGGAGGGAGGTTTTAACCGGTGACCTGATGATACCACCTGCTGGCTTCCTCTATCTCTCAACTGTCGTTTAAGTCGCTCCACTTCTCCTTCGAACTCACTCATCTTTCCTTTGATCTGACTGACTTCGGTCTCAACTACACCTACTTTGTCTTCTACCTTATCTACTTTTTCTTCTACCTTGTTTATCTCTTCTTTAACTTCACATTTTAGTACTTCATTGGCAGAAATGATAGTGTCTTGTTGTATTTTCATTTGTTCATTCAGAATTTTCCTTAATTCTTCTTGGCGTCTTTCTTGTTCCTCTTTCTCCTCTTGCTGTCGTATCTTCAGGTCTTCCATAATTTTTCTCAATTCGTTTTTTTCTTCTTGACATCTTCTCTCTTCATCCTCTTTTTCTTTCTGACGTCGCTTTTCTTCCTCTTGACGTCTTTTCTCCTGTTCTACTTTGTCTTCCTGGCGTCTTTCTTGTTCTTCTTTTTCTTCATGACGTTTTTTCTCCTGTTCTTCTTTGTCTTCCTGCCGTTGCTGTGCCATCATTTTTTGGAATTGTTCGAATAAGTCCTGTATTTGTTTATCGGATGCCATACTTCTTGTTGTTACGGGCATACGATGAAATTAAAATAAAATAAATTTAACTGTCACGTCAATATCGGTAATGGAACTTCCCAGACAAATCTCAAAATAGCACGAAAAAGTCTTATCCAGAGTCTTTTGTCACTATCCAGTTCAGAGAATTTAATAATCTCCACTAATGTCCAAATAGAAAAGTTCTAGTAATTTCCACGCACTAACACAAAAAATGAGTCTTTTTCAGTGTCTCTATCACTACTCAGTTTAAAGGGTTTAATACTTAACACTATTTTTCTGTCCACAAATAACCCCTGAACAATGTCCAGTAAATTAGTCCTGTGTTAGCACTAAACCTCGAGAATACTTCTCGAACACTCCAACACAACTTCAGAGCTCCTCTTGTCATAAAATTCCGCTTCTGACACCAATTTGTAACGTGTTTCCACCCTTAGGAAACCACCCTCGCAAAATCCGTGGGTTCCAAAAATTATAACAAGAGATGTCCACTAACACACTTTATTAAATATTTACTGGATACTTCACAATACTATTATTAATTTAAATACACTTTACTGACTAAAATCACAATGTTTATCACTTTGTTTATCCTTGAAGTCTTAACCTCACTTTCTATACTTTTTGAACTTTCTGAACTACTGAACTACTCGCCGAGAATGCGGTCGGTCTTTTATACCCAAAAATGACATATCTCGATTGTTCTGTGTTGACGCCACCATTCTCTAGATCATTCCAGATGTCACCAGAACTAACTTCTGGTAGGTTTCTCGAGTAGGTGTAAATACACTACATTCATTCTAAGGGTTGTAACACATTACAATACTTTAAAAAACGAAAAAGAAACTTGTGAGAATTTTTATCCCGAAAAAGGGTCGCTTTATCGGAATCAAACAAGAGTACTTTTTTTTTAGGAAATTGTTTAGGAGACTTAGAAAGTCGGCAAAAATTCCAAAAATGTGTCAAATGCCCAAAGTTTGGGGGTAAAAACTGTTAAGGGTAGTCCGTCTCTGTCTTCTTAAAAAAGATACGAAAGGCGTCATTTCTCAATTATAGATACCCACTAACTGTGCATACTGTCCAAATTTTATAAGAATCGATACAGGGAGTTGGGAGTTATCTGCAAAAAACCATCTTCACGATTGAACCTTTTAAGGGCGAATAGCTACGAAGTGGGGCGGCCTAGGAAAAAACTTAATCTTACTTTTAGTGTTATTTTGACCCAAACTATATGCCCCAGGAGTACTTCCGCGTACTTTAGGAACACCCTATATACATATGTCTATGTTTATGTTATGTTTATATAGTCTAATCAAGACTCTTGATCTTTGAGGGACTTACTCTTGTCTTGTCTTGAAATTTCAAAACAAGAGTTTGTGGGGGTCTTGTCTTGAATTTTTAGCTCTAATCAAGACAAGAGTAAGAAATTCTAACTCTAGACGGCAACACTAGCAATCAGAATGCAATATCTGGTACATTCATTATCTTTTCACTGACTCAAGTTCATAATTCAAGATAATGGGTAGTTTTGCACCCTGTGATGGGTTGTTTTCGTGCATGCATTCAGCCAATAGACTTATACTATATCTATGTCCATGGAAGCATCATTTTCCCCTATTTTCATCCCTTTTATAGGGGATGTTTTTGGCCCTTCTGAATGAATCGATGATTATACGGTTTCGTCGATATTAGATATGAATTCTGCGTTGAAAAATACTAAGAATATTTTGATTACTCTGCTATAGCTGATGAGTATTAATTTTTTGTGGGGCTGTGTATTTTTTGATAGCATCACGCACATCACAACTTCAATCCCTCATATTTAAAAAACCAAACATATGCTTGAAATTTTGTATTCAGGATGTTCTCATTATTAACAATAATTTAGCACTTAGTTTGAAACAAAATTCGATGGCTATAGAAAATGGTCAATTTTTGGGGTCACTCTTTATTAAAATAAAGTCGGAGAAACTTATTAAAACTGTTTATATTAAAAATTTAAATTTTTTCTTCTTCTTCTGGAATTTTGATTGCAAAGCCCTGGGAAACCTGGGTCAGGGAATTTCCAACGTGTGAGTGTTTCTTTCAGTGCATTAAATTGCGATAACAATTTTTTTGTAATATGTTTAGATAAACCGCGGCCAAGTTTAACGTCCCTATCATAATATGTTTTATTGTAAAGCAAAATCAGGTACTCAACGGAAACTGATATAACAAATGCTCTTGGTTGACAGTAAGCCAGGTAAGAAATAAATTGAAGACACAAGTGGATGAAAGGTCTATGTAACAATAAAGTGATTTTGAGATAATTGATCTCAAAGTTTTTAACAACCTACCAACTTCAACAGTACATAGATCCTTTATAAATTTATAAATCAGATATTTTTGCATTAGAATCAAATGTAATGTACCTGGGGGAATTTTGTCTCCTTATAGCCTTCATTCATATAAAAAACTCGTTTTTTTCGAAAATGTCACATAGACCCTTCATCCACTTGTGTCCTCAATTATTTTGCTGGTCTTGTGTACTTTTTTCTGGAGAAAATTCGGTGTGTATGTAGCATTGCAGGAATTTATATAACTAGAAAAATACGAAGACTTGAATTTTCCGAAGAATTTTCGTCTGCGGCGCATTCTAAAGCACTCTCGCCCCTGTACTTACTTACAGCGGTTGCTTCCTCATTTCGAAATTCCACGGAACGTCACAGCCCTGTAGTATTCTTTAACAGAAGTTGATGTAAATCATGAAACATTCAATTCAGTTTGGAACTCCCCAAGCTGTAAAGTAAAATTAGATATTTTTGGAGGAGTTATTCTGCATTTTATAGTTTCTTGAGAGAAATTTACACTGTTAGAACTAAAAATATACGAATTTACATTGATGTAACACAGAGTTAAATTGTCAATTTTACTTCAAGACTAGATATGATTTTATATATTTTTTTTCTTTTACAATAGGGCTTCACCCTCCCGAGCTCTTCTCTGTCTAGGCCACTGCCGCGGCTCTTAGATTTTACGTGTCAAAATAAAATACAAGTTTATAACACTACCTACCCTAACTGAGAATTCTAAGAAAAACAGTCTGGCTTGCCTCTTTCAAGATCTTTACAACCTGTCTACAAAACAGATATCCGCACATGAGATATTACTCAGAATAGCCAACAAATTCTAGGATTAAAATTATTTCGTGGCTTACGCCTTGAAATATTATTTTCAAATAAACCAAGATCAATAACCCAGCGTTTAGTGAATGATGAGCTTACATGTTGAATATAAAGTATATATTACAAGTATTATATTAATGCATGGTTTTTATCACTTCTGAACATGTGTTCGAAGCTGTTAACATTTCAGAAAACGAGTCGAAAAAGTAGCAAACAAACCGTAATCATTCATTTATGTGTGTTTATTGTTTGTAATTCTTGACTACATATTTGCCGCCTTTTTACGACCAACCTCACACCATGGCTGAGTTTTATGGTATTTGTGCTATTGATAATGATAAGCAACTAACCGCCAAAAGGTCGCCAAATTAGTTTTCTCGGTGAACATTCTCATCCTTGAAACCTCCGTTAATTTTGTGCACTTAACCGTAACGCCCTACATATTTTTTGTCAAAATTTACCAATAATATATAGGGTGATTCATAAGTAGTGGTAAAGTACTTAACCATGGATATTAGGAGTCAAAACATTAGGATTTACCCAGTCACGCTTTAATGAAATGTTAATAGGTAAAAAGAGACAGGGTGTTCATCGATTTTTTAAACTGATTTACCAGCGTGCGGCAGGCATTGCTGCCACTCCCAGGATATATGCTCCTCTGCTTCTACATATCTTCTTTTGTGGGTATTATTGTTTCTTCTATATTTTTCCAGATATTTGAAGTCGTTGTCCTGTAGTGTGTTTTCAAGGAATGCTCTACATTTTTCCTCGACGTGGTTTCTCTACGCCTCTTTTTTCTTTCAATGCTTCTTTTAATTTTTCATTTATGTTTCACGTCGGGTGCTGTTTGTCTGTAGCCTTCATCTTTTTTAGCTGTTCGTACTTATTATTTTTTTCCCCTTTCTTGTCGGGCTCGTAGGTGACCTGTCCCTTTTTAACGTTTTTCTTGCCACAATTTTTATTTTTGAATCCATTGACATCCAGTCTAATTCTTCTCCTGTCAGTTGTTTTTGTATTTCTTCGCAGTATTTCTTCTGGAAGTTTTCGTGCTGTAGTAGACAGCTATTCCAGGTACTGTGTGGTGTTTTGTTGTTTTGTTGTTTACTTTACCCTTTTCTAATAATAATAATAATAATACTTTATTAACCATGTCGATACAATACAGTATATATGGCAAGTCAACAATAAAAATAATTTGTATATATGTAACATTACTTATGGACAATCAACAAACATAGTCACATCATAAAAAAATATAAAAACAAAATACATGTACTACATATACAGAATTAAAATAAGAAGTAGGTAGTTAAGTAAACTAGAGTAGAATTCACCGTTGTAAAAACTCTTTTACACTATAATACTCTCCTTCAATTAATATCTGTTTTATTGCCTTTTTATACTTGTCATAATTTTCAATATTTTTTATTTCCACAGGTAAATTATTGTAAAAAGAAATACAGTTGTACTTTGGTGATCGCTTAAAACAAGTCGTTAAATGTCTTGGAATACATAAAAAGTTGCCGTGTCTCGTATTATATTCATGATTTAACGTCTCAAATAAGTTCATATTTTTCTTTACATACATTAGACATTTTAATATGTATATACAAGGTGCAGTTAATACTTTCTTTTTTCTGAAAGTATTTTTACAGCTTTCTCTATAACTCAGCTTAAAAATTAATCTAATAATTCTTTTCTGACATAGAAAAACTCTATCAAGTTGTGTAGAACTTCCCCAGCAAAGAATGTTGTGCGCTATATGTGAATATGCAAGAGCGTAATACATATTTAATAGGCATTCTTCATTCAGTGTATTTTTCATTTGCATAATAGCAAAATACGCTTTATTTAACTGTTTACAAACATGTTCTACATAGGTATCAAATGTTAATTTAGAATCGATATACGTACCAAGAAGTTTGGTACACTGAGTTAATGTTATGTCACTACAATGTGTTGTATTGTCAGGTAATGGTTTTTGAATATAAAAATTTATGAAAACTGTCTTTGACTCATTTAAAATTAATTTATCTCTTTGAGACCAGATATAAACTTCTTCTAGGGTTTTTCTTACTTGTTCTTGGAGCTCCTCAAGTGTGTCAGAAGCTATAGTGACTGTAAAGTCATCTGCAAACATAGTAAGGTGACCATTCGTTATTTGCTCAGGTAAATTATTAATATATATCATGAACAATAAAGGTCCCAAGACAGATCCTTGAGGAACTCCAAGTACTAGTTCTTGTACTTCTGACAGATCCTCCCCTAGTTTTACCCTCAAAGTTCTGCCTTCCATGTAGGACATTATCCAATTTAAAATGCTACCCCTAATCCCCATGCTGTAAAGTTTATGCTTTAGCAGGTCTTTATTTATGGTATCAAAGGCTTTCGATAAATCAAATTGTTAAGAAACAATATATCTACCTTTATCTAGATTTAAGTACACATAGTCTAGCAAATGACAAGTTGCTGTTTCCGTGGATCTATTTTCACGGAAACCATGTTGAGCTACAGTTAATATATTATTTTTTTCCGCAAACAAGTTTATTCTATTATATATAGTTCTTTCGAATATTTTTGCAATAGCGCTTAAAATAGAGATTTGTCTATAATTTTCAAGTTCATCAGTTGGACCCTTTTTATGGAGAGGTGTTATCAGTGCCTGTTTGAGTATGTCCGGAAAGTATCCCTCATTAATTGACAGATTGAATGAAAATGTAAGATGCTCAATAACTTTATCTTTAACCTGTTTCAGTAAGTTCGCAGTTAGGCCGTCAAAACCAACAGACTTTTTATTTTTTAAGTTCATAATTATTTTATTTATTTCATCTGCCGTAATTGGTGCAATATAAATTGACTGTTCATTTTGTGGTGATATTGTACAGGGGAGAGAAAGATTTGAGCCAAAATGTTGGTATAACATTTGGGATGCATTTGTTGAGAAAAAATCAGCAAACATATCAAGTACTTCTCTTTTATCTGATACGGTTTTGTCTTGATATTTAAGACTGATGTCTTTATTTGTTTGGGGTTTCCGACCTAATTTAGAATTTACAATACTCCATGACGTTTTTGATTTATTGGTAGAGTTGTTTATTTTTCTGGTATAATAATTTTGTTTAGCATTTCTTATATTTTCTTTGTACTTCTTTTGTTTTCGATTTTCCGTATTGAATTTTGTGGTCTGTGTTGACCTCTGCTGTCCTTTTTGTTTTAATGTTCTTGATCCTTTTTCTTATCTTTATGATCTATTTATGAGATTGAGCTTCCCTTATTCCAAGTGCCACGAAGATTCGACTTTTGCTCCACGTGCCTCTTATTATTAGGTCAAATATGTGTGCTAGGTTTTTCAGCGCGTTTACATTTTTATTAGACCATGGGTGGATTAAAGTTTTCCAATGATGCTTTTATCTTCCTCCATCTGGTCGTCTTTTCCTATATGTGCGTTGAAGTCTTTTGATATTTTAATGGGAATTTTTCTTTTTTCGTTTTACCAGTAGACTAATAGTACGCTACTAACTAGTTCGGCCTTAGTTCAGATTCAATATTTGCAGCCAGTTAGTAAATAAAGGAAAGTAAAACTTAAAAATGATTAGGAAATTATTGGCCTTTAAGAAAATGTACGTTTAATAATACAAGATAAGAATATAAATACTTATCTGATCTGTGTTCTTGTTCGGGTTTTATTTTAACTTTGTTCTTTTGTTATAACGTATCCATTTACGCGGAATTTTTTGGGCTACAATTCATTTAAGCTTTATCAAATTTAACGGAGTTTTACCTGGTATTTTGCGTTTTACATGGAAGTGTTTTGGTCGCACATCAGTTCATTCGACTCCTCCCTTCGAAACTCGGAAACTCGGTAAAGAGATACAGGGTGTTAGGTTTAAAATTTATTTTTTTTATTTTCCTATACAATTTAATGAGCTTTTAAAATTTTCTTTCAAGAATTAATGGGTGGAGATTATTTGGGGTGTAGAATCATAACACATCTTCAATTTTGATATAGCTTCTAGAGGGCGCTACGTAAGCTACTTAATATATTAAAAAGGCCGTAACTTCTTTTTCCGTGCCCTTACGGCAGATTTTGCATAAAAATTGTATTCTTCTGTCATTTCTTAATAAAAACATATACTTGTTCCAAGTCTCTATATACAACAATTTGTGAGAAAAGTGCATATCAAAAGTTCCGTGTAAATTCGTTAAGCAAATTGAAAAAAAATTTTTAACGGCAAATTTCGACAATTTTTAGTTGTAAATGTTTTTTTTTTGTTATGTAGCCAAATGTGGTAATTGGCTGTATGTCGTTAAACAACTCGTTAAAATTTCAGACAATAAAACAAAGCAAATCATAGTGCACTTTTAAGGGGTAGACATAAATAATTTTATTCAGAATAATAAACAACTCCGTAAACAATGTATCGCAAATACGACGAGAACAATAAGATCAACATAACAACGAATATTTTAATGAAAAAAAAAATACATGATTAATTAATAATTCTTCAAACGTTTACTTAGACACTGTCATAATAATTCTGTCATAATAATAGTTTCCACAGCTTCACAATTTTTTCTCCATACCTCCTCGCAGATATTTATGGTATCTTTGTCTACTAAATACTTACAGTAGCCCCAAAAGTAAGAATCCAAGTAGTAAAATAATAATTTTTTTCATATTTATGTTATGTGTTTCTTAAACCTAATGAAAGAATATCGTCGCGTTAGCCCAACATACTTTTATTGCGTTTTCTTAAAATTCGTAAACGAATTTTAATTCACATTTTTTCACTGTACAAGCAATATTACTAATATAAAATAAAAAAATATAAAATTTAAAAATAAATTAGTATAATAATCAAATTGTTTTATCTTGCAATCTTACATATTTAGCATAGCATGATATATTACTTAGTTACTTTAACAAAATTCCTGTTGACAAAAATTTAATAATAATTCATTATTCTTTTACAATTAATGTGAAAAAATTATATCACTTATAGGTAGGTATTCATAATATTATAATAGAAAATAGAAAATACTTTTAAATAAACCGGATTCTGTTTATTTATTTAAATGAATTTCACATCGTACTATCTCAAATATTTGTAACTTCCGTATATCATCACTTTACATTGACAATAGCTTACTTCATAAAAACTGGAACTTAAGTAAACGAAAATAACGACATTTGTGTGTTTATGTATTTAATGTTATGTTTTCAATTAGTTAGATAGTTGATATACAGGGTGTCCCAGGGGGAACTGCAGAATTCTAAGAAAATCGCAAATAATTCAAAAAGTTAAACCCCTACAATATCTCCAAGGGAAAAAGGAGAATTTAATTTTACATAATTTAATGCAAAAAATACAGGGTGTTCCATATGACTTAAACAAGTTTTCGCGGTTTGAAGTTGACAAAATGTATCGTAAGAAAACTAAACGGTATATTACTATTGAATTCCTTTAAACTGTAGAGCGTAGCTCATCGTATGGTCTTTCTGCGTGCCAAAAAGCACATCAGGATCTTTTACGTGAAAAAAGTTATAAGGGTTATTGCAAACCGTTACACCTGTAAAAATTTTTATAAAATGTCAAATATCTCTGAAACGGCCGGGTTGAGAGGTAGAGTATGTCATATGTTTTCGACTCAGTTTTTCGCTCTTTTCGAAAACTTTGAAATATATAGGGTGTTCCATTTAAAATGAGCAAGTTGGTATCGACTTCCGGTATAAGCGGAAGTGTCAAATGGTTGTTATTATTTTCTTTGGATTGGCCATACTGACATTAGTAATTCCCTAAGTTTTCAACATTTTCTGGTGCGTACTTTTCCCTATATCGATCGATGCATTTCTCTGTATATGGTAGTGTTTGCACCTCTATATTTTTATCTCAATAAGTACCTTATAAATAAGTGTAAATTTAATAATGCACAAATATAGGTTTAAGTTGGTAGAAGAATACTTCCGATTAAAATTTGTTTAAATTCGTCATACAAGGTGATCGCCAAATGTATGTAAACTGGCATGTTTAATATCAACATGTTACTAAATAAGGTTTTTTAAGCACACGAAAGTACGAATACATACAAGATATCGAAAGTGCAGTGTCTTTCAGCTTCGAACGAATTTTACGTAAATCAGATTATATTTTCAATTAAAAATGTTTTAATTGTCAAACATATGAAAGTTGTAGTGGGGCTTTGCCAACTTCCAATACATATTAAACGCGAAAATTTCTTTTTGTCTTAAAAGTTTTATTTCAATCTTCAACATCTGAAAAATGGCATAGAATAACCCCTATTGATATTGGGCGATATCCGTTATACTGGGTAGTCGCAAACTATCATATTTTATATAAACAAAGTTTTATTATAATTTTGGAACAAAATGTTGCTAAGAAATTTTTAATAAGACTCTTATGACACGAATGAATGTTGCAGTGGGGGCGTTGTCAAATATCTATTTGAATAATGAAAATAAGGAATATAATGAATGTGTGCTTAATCTCAGTAACACCACATAACATTTAATTTAATTTAAATTTAAAATTCTGTCATATTCGAGCAAATTTACTCATTTTATGATTTTCACACTTTTACGATTCTATACTACACTGCTACTTGAATTATAAATATTTTTATTCAATTATAAGTACTTATAAATAAAAATGTTTAAGGCCAACTACTAAAAAAAATTCAATAAAATCCAATTTAACTCCCATTGTATTTTTTAGATTATAAAACTGTACTTTACAAAACGCCAAGGTTGCACATGAAATCGTTGAAATTATTTATAAATATATTGTTTATCTAGGTAATAATTACAGATAATGTTTTCTTAATAAAGCAAGCAACCAGAAACGAACTATGTATGTTTGTCAGTTTATAAGTATAAAAACCAAATACCAAGAATTATTTTTTAAGAAAATCATTATATTGAGGTGTCGGTGGAAAGGATAACAGGTTTATAAAAAAAAAAGTTTTGATCTGGGAATGGAACCTATCATGCCTTAAGTATTTACGCTGACACAAATTTTTTAAATTGAAAATTCGAATTCAGCACACTAAAATACATAAGGAATGATAGGTTTACTCCTTGGAACAGAATTTTTTTTTGTAGATCTGTGCACAGGTCTACAAAAAAAAATTCTGTTCCAAGGATTAAACCTATCATTCCTTATGTATTTTTGTGTGCTGAATCCCAATTTTCAATTTAAAAAAATTTTTACCGCGTAGATTTCGAGTAAATCTCGGTTTTTATCATCAAAATACGGTTTTTTGACAGTGTGTCAAAATACGTAGGAAATGATAGGTCCCATTCACAGATCAAAACTTTTTTTTTGTAAACCTGTGTAATTGTTATTAGATAACTAATTACGATTTAAAGAAAATATTTATTATTTACTCTACCTGTGTAGAGAGATGTTAACAGTTTCAAGAGTGGTTTTTAAGTCAATTCTACTTTAGTACACACGACATAAAAAGTAGTTAAAATTTACAATAATTAACTTCCAGTTGTATAGAAGTTGTATATTTTTACTTTGAAAACAATAAAACGGAAGTTATCACAATGGAATAAATCAATGAGTACAAATTATAGTAATAGAACAACCTACTTCAACCCATTTTTCCAATATAAGCGGAATAGACAAAGTGGGTTAATTTATTACAATCTAATTGTTTTAATTTAATTATAACGATTCAGTTATGCAAATTGCATTAGTAAAGGTATTACTATTGCGGAGAATCTAGAATGAAAAAGTGTAATACTTTTATTAATCATTTTTCATAATAGGATAATTCATTACAACATCAACCGGTTCAGGGTATTGAAGATAAGATATTTATAAACTAATGGCCAATTTTCTATCGATCAGTGTTTTTCGTCTTATTTATTTCTTTTTAAATAAACAAATTAATAGCTCAGTAAATTAGTTCAGTAAATGCTTATTCTTTTTACCCCCCGGTACAAAAAGGAGGGGTGCTAGGTATAAGTTTGACGTGTATATCTGTCTGTGTGTTTGTCTATGGCTTTATATTTCTTCAAAGGTGATCCGATTTTGATGAGGTTTTCTTTATTTGAAACACTATTTGTCCCGAAGTTGTTTGCTGAGAGGGTTTTGAGCAAGGCTTTATATCGGTGATGCACATCATCAATAAACTAATTATTCTCACGTAGCTCTCTATGTGGTCTTCTTCATATAAGAGTACATTATGAAATGATCATAGGACATAGGATATGGTCGGGAGTTTTAAGAGATTTTCAATTTTTCTTGTTGCGGTGTACCCTCCTCTTGCTTCGATGACAACTTGACAACGTCTCTCCATGCTTTTGACTACATTACTGACCATGTTAAATTACCGTACTTGTAACGTCATTATTTGTGTTGGATGATTTTATTTATTATCACGTAGTTTGTTGTAGGAATTATTTCTAGATGGCGCCACATATAAACCACTGACAATAAGCAGTCGCTTTTTATATTATATTCTAATGAATTTACAAATACTATACATATACACCGCGGAAAGCGTTCAAGGGCGGAAGCCGCAGCCAAAGCTCGAAAAACCAGTAGACGAAATACTATACAATTTGAGCTGGAAAATTCAAATTTCAAATATTGAATAGTGATTTGCGTGGACCGTATAATGATCAGGTTAAATATAATTGTTCTATGATCAAGCCAAGACGATATAAAAACCAGTTTGTGGTTATCTATTAATTGTCCAAATCTCCATTCGTTTACATGGTGACCATCACCATATAATTCATAGGAAAATGGGAGATCTAAAAATACTTTAAATATGGTCAAATAAACGTTGCTACATTACGTCAATATAACGTCAGAAACTGACGTCGCTGGGCTTTGACATAATCACGTCATTTGTACGTAATTGTAACGTAACGGTAGCGATCAACGGGTGGTATCGTCTGACAAAAAAAAATTACGACAAAATGACGTTATTTTGCTGTCTGGGATGATGTTGATAGATCGCTGAATTATACACGGAAAGTGTTACTCAATGATTACACGAAACAGTGCACAGTTTCGTAGTTGTGATGGCCAGATTTTCTGTGAGTTATTACCACACCTTGATATGGGCTCGTCCCTTTATTGGCTATATTTTCTAAATCCAGAAATGTCTTCACTGAAAAGAAATGAAAAGGTCATTGGAGCAACAGAATAGTATATTTTATTAGGAGTCCAGAAAATAGGCTTTTCCCGTGCGCGCGTGACAAATTCATGGGAAGTCATGCAAGCACGGGAAAAGCATTTATGGATGTGTAATGAATGATAATTTTCATTATACCTCTCTGAAAACAAGAAATAAGGCAAACAAATCTACATTTTTAGAAACTTGAACGAACAAAAACCTATATCTTTAATTTTTACTAAATGAAATATTTATGTTACAATTTGTGTTACTGTAAATATTCAATTCTTTAACAGGCCCTTCGTTTTATAGAATTGTAGTTGATGAAGTCGAAGGTACTATATTAGAATTTATTTCTTGGTATTCCTCAATTAAAATGTTTTCTGGTGTTGATGTTGTGTTTCCTATTCTTGAATGACTAAACAATTTACGAGAAATTTCAATCTTTCTGCTTACCAATTCTTCGATGTAGAGTTCAGCCACAGTCGAGGAATGCCAACCTCCATGTCTTTTTAGAGTAAGCAAATCCCCTCCGCCTTCGACCAACATAGATGCTGAAGATCGTCTTAAGCCATATCCAGTTATATTCTTCAGGATTTTTAGGTTCAGATATTCAGCAAGCTGTTTTGTTGTACCACAACCTACATGTTGAGCATAACATCTACCATTGCGATATGCAATAAGTAGTCTTTTACTATCCATATTTGTATGTCTTAGATTGATATATTTACGTTAAAAACTGCATGGATCAAAGGGACATCCTTCCTTTGTAATTGTAAAACTTCTTGGTTTGTGATTTTTGCCGTCTCGAAGAAATACCACCAAAACACGGCCATTATCCTCCACGTCTTTCAAAGATAAACGAATCAAGTCATCTCCTCTGCAGGCACCGTAAATACCAAATATTAAAGTTATTTTAGTTAATAACCACATTTCATCTGGTGCTTTAAGTATGAATTTGGCGACTTGGTCTGCAGTTAATACTTTGTACTCTTTCGGTATGTAACCAACACTTTGTCTTTTTAGAAATGCAGTAGTTTTCGGCAAATTACTAACATTCACATTTTCTTTTACTGCTAGACAACTTTTTAACATTGAAAATCGACTCCATAAAGTTGAAGCTTTTATTGATTTGGCTTTTTCTGACAAACGAGAAGACTTAGTGCGTTAACTTTTTTTGCTGGCGCCACTTGCAGAATAGACGGTATTCATTTTTATATCTCTCACAAGACTTCCTGGGCAGTAACTCTGCACTTACTTTTTCCGCTTCAAGTAATATTTCTTCTTCTGGAGAAATCATTTTAAAAATATTTTGAATAAAAATTCGAAAACCTGTCACAATACAAGCTCTGTTTAGCGTTGCTAAGGAAACTAAACAATCATTATCTGCGGTTATTAAGGAACTTTCAGTAGCAGATATTTTATTACGACTCGCAAGTAGGCAGCTAATATCATTAGCGCACGGGAAAATTTTTGCTGTGTGGGCGCACAGGAAAATTCCATTTTCCGTGCGCTAAATGGGTATGTAAACATAGTATTTTGTTACAGAGAGGTACAGAGAGGTATAATTAAAAGTTTGTTACAGATCTCCGCTAAGAACTTTTCAAACGTCAATAATAGAAACTAAAAAATACATTTTTTTAGTTTCGTTTCTATTCCGATTGAATGAGCATTAAAAAAATAGTAAGTCAATTTAAAATAGATTTGGACTAAAAACTCCTTTTACTTTCCTTCTAAAAACGAAGTATCCACCAAATTCCTGGCACCTGTGTAATTTATTACATAATATTTTTAATATAACTTCATTTTTAAACTTCTTGTGGCCCACATCTGAAAAACAAAAAAGTTTCTAAATCCTTTTCATAATCTCGTAATATTTCTACTATAATTTTACCTCCAAAAGCGCCATATAAACGTAGAACAGAGCCGCGAGTGCCATTAATCATGCTTATAGGGAATCAAAAAGTAAAGTGTTCTTTTTTAATATGACATGAACAGGAAGACGCTCAGCATCGAGACGCCTTTAGGTGTCGATTTAATCTAAATCCAGCATATCCAGCAGGCACAGTTATAGTGACACTACCTCCGGCTTTTAAGATAGGTAGTTTCTTTTAAAAATCGTTCATTCGTGAATATGAGTTTGGTTGTGTGAATAATTTATACAAATTACTATGTATACGCTTTGGAAGTATGGGAATATGTCGCGGTATGTTGTTCCTGCACAGAACGTGCATGTAAGTAAAAATTTATTTTTGAACGAGAACAATGCTTCCCGAGCTCTTGTTCTTGCGGGGTAGGTCTCATTTTGCTCATTGGCAAGCATGTTTACTATTTATAATAATAATTATTATTTATTTATAACAGTACAAATGTGCATAAGTTTAAGAAATTTCGCCATTACTGTTCTAGATATAAATATAAACGATTTAAGAAACATTTGTTTACGAAATTGTATGTCAATACCCTTATAAAAAAAGCAGTTAGGTACAATTAAATAAATAATAAATAACAACCAGTTTAATAAATACGGTATACAAATAAAATATGAACTAACGTTTGGATAGTATACCAGTTTCTATTTAAAAGAAATAATTTCACTGAATTTTTGAATTTCCCGAGTGTTGGGAAACATTTTATGTTTTTGGGCAAAAGGTTATACAGCTTAGAGCTATTAAAAAAGTGACTCTAGATGCCTGGTCGCCTGCGTGTGAGACCAAAATTAGCGCCCCCCATGTGTTTGTCAAGTGTTCAAAAAATTATTTATTAGATACATATGTTGTTACATGTTACTTAAAAAAATGAAAAGTGTACAAGACGAGCCTTATTCCTAGTCAATATAGCTATCACATCGGTATAGTCAATATGTTATTTCTTCCTCAATTGACATTATCTCCAAATCTGACAATCGGGCTTATCCCCATGTGCTTCTTAACTAATCTTTAATGATTTTAATCTAGAAAAATTGGGCTCACCTGAGGCGACACTTACTGGTAACAATAAAATTCTTAGAGTAGTTGCCACATTTGGGAATGACTTACAACACTTACGCAAAATCTTTAAAATCATTTGGTCATGTATTATTATTATTATTTTTAATACCAAAGATAACAATAAACAGAAAGAAGCAAGGTACGTAATTTGCCACTTAAATTCAGATGCTTATAGTGTACAAATTTTGGTATAGGATGACAACGATATTTCTAATTAATAAATTATAATCGTCTTTTTTTTTACACATTTTGGCGCCCTGCTAAATGTGGCGCCTACACACAATTTTCCCCCGGTAGGAACGACCCTGGGTCTAGCAGTTGCTAATCCCCAGTGCACTATGACATATTTTATGGTTGGATGAAAAGAAACAAAATATAGATAGAAACTGCAGTGCAATGACTAAGGCAATACAAGTTTTAGATAATTTTGTACAAACGTCTTTTTCGTGACAAGACCATTTCAGACTACAGTCTATCCTTAAGCCTAACAGTTATTTGGAATTGCTAAAATAAGTCGGATTAATTGTGTCTTCTAACATGATAGAATTATTCGGTTTAACGCTAGAACGTGACATTTTAAATATAATACATGTTGTCTTCTCATTATTTGTACAACTAGCTATCAAACATAATGAATGTTCGTTAACGTATCTTCCAAAGATATAATAAATAATTAGGTCCTAGTATGGATCCTTGGGGAACTCTGCAGTGAATGTAGATAAGCCGGACACCGCTTTCTTGATTTTAAATTGTTGGATTTGAACCATTCATAATTCCATGAGCGTACGGTATCCCTAAAGTCATACTTTTGTAATTTGTTTAGTAATATGAAGTGAGTCAAAAGCACTAGTAAAGTCAATAAAAAGCCCCAGTGCGAACCGAGATTGATCAAGTACACTACCAAATCACTGAGAGCACTGATATCAATACTTTTATGTGTTGTGAAGCCACGCTGACTGTTAGATAACATTTTACTATCTGCAAGAAGTTGAATATTTACTGACGATTCAAAAAATTTTAAGAGGCTAGATGAAAGACAATCCCTCTATAATTAATAACAGAGTGACGATCAACTTTCTTATTATGTAATGGAATTATATTTGAAACTTTCAACTTTCGTGCTATGTACCCTCTGTTCTAAAGAAATATTAATTTAAAAGCGTTAGGTAGTGGGGTGATTATATTATAAACAATGAGTTGTATATCTCATCAGATTCCGAAGACATTGAGTTTTTTAATTTACGAATTAACTATAAGACATCTTCCTCAATAAGAGATCGCAGAAATAATGTTATTCATGTTTGTTAAGTTTTTAAAACTAGATAACTATTAAATTACCATTAAAGTTATCTTTGGAATCAGTGAGTTCTATTACGTACTGGAGTGAGCTCGAACAATAGGAAACGATTATTTTCTTTCGTAAAACTATAGAGAGAGAAGCATATATGAGGAGGCTACTTTCTGTCTTCCTCGCACTGTAAAACTACGATTTCAGGCAGGCCCCCTGATGGGGGGGGTCTATTGGGTACTGACATTAGGGGCCCGGGCTTGCGAGGGGCCCACCAGAGATTTTAACAAAAAATTTGTTTCAAATATCTCCCACCCGCTTATCAATTATTAAGCGCGGGGGCCCGCCAGAGATTTTGACAAAAATACTTTCTTCTCGCTCATCAATTATTAGACGCAGGGGCCCGCCAGTAAATTTGGTACCGGACCCCTTGATTTGATGTGGGGGGCCTAATTTCAGGCAATAAAGAGAGACCTTGCTAATTAAAGCTTATCTCTCTATTGTTTCCGCGACCCCCCCCCCCCCCCCAGAGCACACTGGAGTGTACCTGTGTTATTCAGTTCAATGTTTGGAATCATTTGGAATCACTTCCCTTTAAATAGAAATACCTGCATTCAGGCATATAGCTAGGGGTGGGCCAGAACGGGCGTATAGCCGTAGCCTACGTAAATGATTTCATCAGGCCTACGCATTGGATTTCAATGGCGGCCGTCGGAGTCCTAGCATTCCGGTGCATACTGAAACCCTTAACGCTTTCTTGAATATTTCTAATAAAATTATATGAACTAATACAACAAAGAATGTAAACGTATGCTTAAAAATTATTTACTTTATATAATTAATAATAAAATATATTATAAAAACATAAATAGTTTTCTAAAAATAAATAAATAATATGTAAATGATTAAGAATCAGTATTATTGTACTATTAAGTAAAAATATATCTATAAAACTAAAATACACACTTGATACCTTATTGATTCAGAATAAAACAAACACTTCTAATAATAGTTAAAAACAAAACAAAAAATAATTATTTCTTTAATCTCTAACAGCAATAAATTGTGGATAACAAAAATTTAAAATGCCTCTCTAATAATAAGTTACAACAGTTATTGTAATAAATATTAAAAGATCGGTACATACACGAGTATGTACAACATATTTATTTTAAATTTAATTCCTATCACAGAGATTGCAACTTTTCAACTTTTCTTTTACTTCCACATCCAGTGGAAGTATAGTAACGACAAAAAAATTTTAAAAAATTTTTATTGTTCAAATAGGCTTAGAATATCATGAAACGTCGAGATTCTAAGTTTGAGCGAAAAAAAATTTCTGTCTGTCGATCTGTCTGTAACTTTTTTTGTGCGCAAATTTACTCTGGAACCATTTAAGATATTGACTTGAAATTTGGTACACATAATATGTACTTTAACGAAATCTGGTACTAGATTATATTTTCATCTTGTTCCGTCGAAGGGTTAAGGGGTAAATTGGGGTAAATTTGGGATAAATAGGTAAATCAAGCAGGTAAGAGTCCATAAAATTGGTATTTAGGATATACAAGAGAAGCTAAGGTTTCAAAAAAAATTTTTGGCAATAGCCACCCTCATTACCACCCTCACCCCATTATTAAAGGGGATGAAAAAAAATTGTGATTTAGTGTGTGTACAAGGACCAGAAACCTCAAAAGATTTTTTTACTTCATCCACCCCCACTACCACCCCCTATCACCATCCCCACCCCTCTACCGATGTGGGTTATCGTTTTATGGGTTTTTGGGGTAGAGGATTTCAAATATTATATTATTAAAGTTCCATAAACAATTATTTCCACATACAATGTTTTTTCGTTGTGAGTGACTTGGATAAAAAATTTAAATGTGGAAGTAATGATTCCTTGGGCAGCGGTTTCTTTATCAGACTTTATTTTAATCTCTTCATTGCTAGTCATTTTTTTTCTTATTACACCTCATTTTTTTCCTCACTGATACGATTATTTTTCACTTTAGAATAATTGTTCAACAATATATTAGAAAAGTATATCAAGTCTCTCACAACGAAAAAATTTTGTACGTGGAAATAATTGTTTATGGAACTTTAATTAATATTTGAAATCATCTACCTCCAAAAACCCATAAAACGATATCCCACATCGGTAGTGGGGTGGGGGTACTGAAGGGGGGTGGTATTGGGGATGGATGAAGTAAAAAAATATTTTGAGATCTTTGGTTCTTGTACACACATTAAATAACAATTTCTTTTCACCTCCTTTTATAATGGGCGTAATGGAAGTAGTAAGGAGGGGGTGTGGCTAATGGCAAATTTTTTTTGAGATATTAGCTTCTCTTATATATATTAAATATCAATTTTTTTGGACTCTTACCTGCTTGATTTACCTCTTTACCCCCATTTACTCAAATTTACCCTTCAACGGAATAAGATGAAAATATAATCTAGTTCCAGATCTCGTTAAAATACATACGTGTACCAAATTTTCAGTCAATATCTTAAACGGTTGCAGAGTAATTGTACGCACAAAGAAAGTGGCAGACAGACAGAATTTTTTTGCTCAAACTTAAAATCTCGACGTTTCATGGACATTCTAAATCTAAATGAACAATAAAAATTTTTTTTAATTTTTTTGTCGTTACAAGACTTCCACTGGATGTGGAAGTAATTGCTTACTAAAGTGATTAACGCAGATTACTGACTTTTTATTCGAGATAAAATGTTTTTGGTGAATGCTGTGAGACCATTTTTGCCATGTTCTTGTCCGACGGAAAACGAAACAGTAGTATATCGTTGTTTATTGTAATTTGATTTGCACTGGCACACAACATCGACGCCATCGACGGGACAGTCTTTTAATTGACATTCATTAATTAAGGGCGTTTTCATAATGTTCACAGTATAAAGATACAGTAATAAATCAATATCTAATTTCAGTATTAGGAGGCTGAATCATTTATTTGTAGTATTTCTCACGATCTATTTTGTGAATTATTACTGTGTTAGGCACATTAAATATTTGAGTAATTCCCTTTTCATTCGACTCCAGTACAAATTGAAATCCAATTAGTTGGCACTAATCCATACTCAACTTAATACTAAACAAATTATACGAAGAAATAAAATATTAATCTTGCAAAAGAGCGCTAAATCCACCCGTAGCCGCAGTAACTTTGTAAAGTCGTAGGACTCCTTTCGTGACGTCACACGCGGACTCGAGTGCAATGCGGTGGCCTGATAAAATCATTTACGTAGGCCACGGTATAGCCCGTCCTAGAATAATTTTCGCCCGACCTACGGCGACCGCAGAAAATGAGGTAGCTATTTTTAAATGGAAACAACGAATTTTTGGCCCACGGGCCCCTCTGAAAAATTGTTTGCCCACCCATAAGGCATTTCCTAGCTAAGTACAGGCCTGCCTGCATTTATTCTCTTTAAAAATATCTGTAGTAACTTCGACAGTTTTGGTGATTGATTTTCATATAAATAGGATAATTTTAGTCAGAATAATGAAAGGAATTTCAATAGTAGAAATGTCTTTGGTTTACATATTTGGCGAAATATGACCCTATTTCAGTTGAAAAATTTATATTCATAATAATTAACCATTTTCATAAACGCTCCGAACATTTCTACGTACTTCCTGTGTATTTTGTTTCTATATTATATTTTGAAATGATACATTTTTTGCGATACGATACGATAGAAACAAACAATTATGAGAAGCGGTTGACACTTTGTATCCTGAGAAAAATAAATTGAAGGATGTTTCTTAAGAGATAAACTTTGTTATTTAATAATATTGCGTATTTGAAACAAGTTATGCTTTAACATCCGGTATACACCTTGTTTGTTCAAATAAATTGTAAACATATTTTGTTAAGTGTATCACTTGATATTATTTTTTGCTTAGATTTCATCAAATAAATTAAGTTGGCTGCATCGTGCTTCGGACATCAAGACAAATCTCTTTGCAGATCCGATATGGTCTAGTGGCTAGGATACCTGGCTTTCACCCAGGAGGCTCGGGTTCGATTCCCGGTATCGGAACGATTTTTTTCATTTCATTATTTTTTTTCTCTTGTTTTCTAATCCGTAAGTAAAAATATACAATATTTTTATTTGCTTAAAAATAACATTGAAAATCCAACATTAAATAAATAACGTTTTGTCAAAAATTGCCATATGATTAACTTTTTTTTACTTTTTTACTTTTTAGTAAAAAGTAACAAACTCTTTTATTTGAGGTTATGACCGTGATCATTTTACCCATGAACATTAGAGACCCAAGATTTGCTAGAGACCTCTAGTATTCATGATTTTACCATAACCACAGACTTGCGGAAGAGGATTGATGGAGATTTTATATAAAAATTGTAAAATTTCTGTTTTTGTATTTCGCAGCGTAAAAGCAACTTTTCCGGACTGTTTTCTGATAGTTGCTTGGCAACTGATTAAGTTACCAGAATATGTATTTTGGGATCTGAAATGCCGCCAAAAAAGTAGGCATTCTTGATTGACTAGAAAAAAAAATTATTTTATATTATGAAGTGATCAAGCATGTTATAATTCTTAGACATTACGAATAATATTTTTACGATCCGGTATGGTCTAGTGGCTAGGATACCTGGCTCTCACCCAGGAGGCTCGGGTTCGATTCCCGGTACCGGAATATTTTTTCTTTTTTTTCTGTTATATTATTAATTTAGTGATATTATTTGTTTCAGACTACCATAAAAGTTTACGCGAAGTGCCTACGGCCAGATATTGAATATAAAACTCTCAGTATAACTTTCCAAACGACTTGCAAAGAAGTCGTTGGGACATTATTGGGTAAATACAAGATGAAACACAGGGATCCGAAACTATTTTATCTCTCCATGGAGGTTACTGTACGGAAAGCTGGAGTCAGAACACACTTGGCTTTGGATGAAGAAGCCAGACCTGCTGTTTTGCAAAGTTGTCATCCGAAAGGAGATTCCAAGTAAGTGCACACATACCTACATTGTGTTTGGATTAGACGCACTAGAACATCACAAACAAACCCTACCTACTCTTTTCTTATTTCTTATTTAATTTTATGAATAGAGGTACTTACCTATAATACTATTAATACTGTTGTATTTTTGATAATATATGCACACAAGTAAACTCTTTTTTTTGTTAAGTAAGTCTTATGAAATAAGAAATAATAATTTTATCAATGGTAGGTAGTTATCTCATGTTTAATCTTTGAAGGTAAAAATTGGCATTTTTTTTTTTTTCAAATAAACTGTCAATTTTACTTCAGTAAAGTAAAGCAGTGAAGTTCCTTGATACATGCAACCAGATGTACAAGTGGCTGATATGCTGCCTACTGCCCAGGGGCTAGTGTTTCAAATGAGATTTGAGTCACATTTAAAATTTGCAAGTATAGTACACTAAACGATGTTTGATTCTATAATAAAAAATGTAAAGAAAAATCAGTAGTGCACTATAAGAACGTACCGATACGGTTTTAATTATTTGTAATTGGAGAGTATTAAGAACATTTGCATATTTCACATTTTAATACATAGATAAATGTAATAATATTTTCAGAGGATGTTATCATTAGTTATTCTTATTTACGGTGGGTGAAATATCAGAAAAATTATTTGGACAAAGATCAAATTAGGGAGTCAATGAAAATTTTGGGGTTTGTAGGTTTCACCCTAATTATTAATAAATATTATTGATTTTCATTTGACATAGCTACCAAACGATTTTAAAAAAAAATTAAAAAACCTTTCATTGCAGTGGCGGATCCAGAGAGGGGCGCTGGGGACCACCCCCCCTCCCCCGGATCTTCGGGGGACTTTACCTGTCACCACACGTAAATAATAATTAATAATTAACAGCTCTTTGAGAGTATAATTTTGAATATAATATATTCAACTAGCTAATAGCTAATCCGAGTCGTGACTTCCTTTCATGGTATTTCCGTAATGCTTAAAAATCTCAAACGAATTTTCGAAGTTTAATAATCAATCTGGTTATTTATTTGTAACTGGTAGGTAATTGTCTCTCCTATAAGAGTCTGTTTCTACGAATGAACGAATTCCGGTGGTCCCCAGCAAACTCTTTATGTGTCGTCTCCCTAATAAATCTAAGGCAAAGTACTTCAAATTTTACTTTTACCCAAACAGAATTTAAGGATTCTTTTACATATTTTTTCAAATCAAGCAAGATGTTATAATTATTAAGTAATATAGTAATAAAGGCCAACACAAAAAACAAGATTGGAACTCTTATTATAAGTATTTTTGGTACTTTGATATATTGTTTTTTCTTTTAATTAAGAATGCGTCTTTTTACGTTTTATTTCTTTTAGTTAAGGATAAGATTTTGCAGAGTGAGAGGGAAATATGCGTTTATTTTCTGTTTATTATAAATATTCAAAAAAATCATGAATAGTATAATGTTTAAAATAGTTTCAGGTACTTCCCATTGCTCTAAGAAATACAACCTTATACAGTTTTTATCATAAATTTTGTATATAGTTAAATGCCATACTCTAATAATGAAATTAGGAACTATTTTCATTGACAAACTACGATAATCAAGTACAACAGAAATACTTACAATAAAAAATATATATAATTGTATTCGTTAGAACAATGGCAATTATTTAAAATAGTTTTAAAGATTATACTATGTTTGGTTTTTAAATATTTATAATAAATCGAAAATAAACGCATATTTCCCTCTCACTCTGCAAAATCCTATCCTTAATAGCGCTTTTCTTATCTTTATACGGCGTTTTTTCGCATCATATGGAATTTTCTAATTTTTGTTTTGTACGTATTGAGTAAAGGTTATTTCCACAAATGTTTACTTAGTGTTAATTAACGCCCCCCCCCCCACTGCTTCCCTAATTGTTTCTTTTTTAAAATTATTTTTTTATACTAATTGCAAATTTGTCAGTTAGGGATGAAAATTGAGCATTTTCTCGTGAATGAAATAAATAAACACTTAGATAAAGTGAAAGTTTGCAAGCGCTTTAAAGTATTTTGCAAAATGTCCAATATTTATTATAAATAAATAGAAACAAACAAAATTTGGAAATCGATTTAAATTTCAATTGTATAAAACACATACCTTTGAATAAAGTGAAAGAAATGTGTACTAAGATAAAGAAATATCATAATTCAAATAACTCGCAGGCAGATTTTCTCTCGAAATTCTTGGAGAACAATGGAAATTATAAAACAAAATTCTTTCTTCATTTTCTTCTGCCAAAAAATTACAATCGAATCATTTGTAGCTTTAAAGTTCTTCATGAATTGTTTTTCCAATCCACTCCCAAATAAATCTAACGAAGTTTTTAGGTTTAAAACTAATTAATTTGCACTCCCTGCTTAACATGCTGAATCACATGATCAAAAGACGTCCTTACGATTGGTCCAATTGGATTTGATTCACTTTGAAATAGCATAGTTGATGGATAAGGAACATTATGGAAAAACACTTAATTTTTAGACACATTTTATATAGGATGACAATCGATTTGGCAGAGTAAAATGTATGCAGATATGACTAAAGCAATGTAAAGAATTAATTCACATGACCCTCCTCGTTTATGGTTCTTCCTATAGCAAAGACTGTATAGTCTGCGTTTCTGCAAGGAGTACAATAAATTGAAAATCTCAAGTTGTAATTCATTTTGCCCAATCAGCTGAAAAGTGTCAATTATCAAATATTATTATTTATTTTTGTATCATCAAATTATCTACCTATTCTATATATTACGTAAGTTATTAATATAATGTTTTATTTTTCAGATTTTCCCTTCAAACGAGAAGAGGCGGTTTAGTGAAGGTCCATGACTCAGTGTTGAACAGCAACTCCCAATATAAAAGTCTACTTATAAGTGCGCGAACGACCGTAGATGAACTGATCGCATTGTTACTTAACTGCTACAGTAGTAAAGAACGTGTAGAGCAGTTTTCTCTGTACGAAGTCAACACAGATAAAGAACAACAAAGAAAATTGCACCCAGATGACAGGCCACTACAAGTACAGCAGACTTGGCTACCTTCACACCGGTGCCATTTTCTCATTAGGCGAAATCCTGACTACTTACCTCTATCCAGAAGAAAGGTAATTTTTCTTTAACTACATAGTCCGAATAGAAAAAATTCTTAGTAATTTATAACCACAGTGTTCTTTTTGATCTGGTCTACGTAAATAATTACAAATTTAATACATGAACAGAGATCACCTCCTTCAAGTATTGCACTACAGCGCTTAAAAGTTAAAGTTTGCCATGTCCCTTGTATCATATTGATTCATAGTTTATAAGATTTAAAATAAAACTTTTCAATGTAAGGTTGAAGCTGCAATGTCATACATTCAGTATAATTCCTAGGTGCTTGAAAATGGTTTTGTTTTAAAGAACACAGTGCGGTTTTTTTTTTAAATTTAAAATTAACTTTAACTGTTTGAATTATTCTTCTGATAAAGATAATAAGGTACTGGTAATATCTATATCTGTTCTGGTTATGTTTCGCCTGTAAAGCATACTGCCCTGCGGGAGACCTACAGAAACATCCAGAGTATCTGAGTGCATAGCTACCTAAAATTTTTAAGGCATGTTTTCTCCCATTCAAGTAAAGTTCTAATCATTTTAAGGCATTTCCACGAATACTGTAAGTGAGTTTGATTAAGTGAACAGAAAAATCAATACAGTCAAGTACCCCAGAAAAGTTCAGGAAAATTCTGCAAATAATAATATTTCGTTTTCTAAAGAAAAATAAATATCAATAGGTAATTCAAATAAAGCTGTTTCAATACTTCTGCCTCCCAGATAACCGTGTTACTAATTACTGAAAAGATCACGATTTTAAAAAAATTCTTATGCTGTAAAGACCACCATTTCGAGTTTCTTAAAATCCATTGGCGTAATTTCAGCATTTTTATTGGGTAGGCAGGGATTTTTCACAGATAACCCAATAGATGGAAGCAAAGTGAACCTTGTAATTCTTAAACAATAACCCCATAAACCCAAATGGCCGAGGGAAAGCGAGTGCTGCAAAAAGTTAAACCATAGACAGGAACTCCACCCCTGCCTAATTGTATTGAAAACCTTTGACTTGATTGGCGTAATTATCATGTTCGGAATTCACCAGATTTGCCTTAAACAATTTAATGCTCTTTCATAGAAGTTGCACCCCAGATCGTGCAGGAACCACCTCCATAAGCAATCGCTCTTCAATGCAGCATTCTGTAAATCACTCTCTTGGTTTCCAGTACGCTTTTCTTCTTCGGTCGCTACCATAGACGCATATCCTGGTCTCATCGAGAACAGAACAGACTCTCACTGTTCCAATGTCCAATTTAGATGATCTGATGATGATAGATGAACTGGGGTAAATTTTGGACTAGGTATTTTAGGAGTTAGGTTACTTTCCTGCAGTCTTCGTCTTACTGTCCACTGACTAATAGCCACTACTCGTACTTCACAAAGCTGTTGTTGCAGTTGAACCGCATTAAGGTGACGATTTCTTAATGTTATTGACACAATAAAACGGTCATCACGAGCCATTGTAAATCGCATTCTGCCTGTTCCAGGTCGCCTATGGAAGGATCCAGTCTCCTCATAACGTTGGCACACTTTTCGAACGGATACGCGTGTCATATCCAGTTGTTGAGCAACAGCTCGTTGGCTAAGTCCACTTTCGATTAAAGCAATTACTTGGGTGGCTTTTTGCGGTGTAGTATGCATTAAACTAATACACTTGAAAACTAATCAAATTATGAAAAACGAATAATGGGCAAATTTCAATTGCAAGGTTATAATTTTAATCTTTCACAAATTTGTTATTCTCGTTATAACCATCACATAAATACGTTTGACTTATTTACCGGTTGCTACGCATATTAGCGATAAAACGATAAGCACTCTTGAAAATTTCAACTCATATTAAACCATATTAAATTGTTCTTGGATCCAGCGAAATGGAATTTTGGATTTCTGTAATTTCATAAACACAAATATGTTTCACATTGCAATCATGTAGGAAACAAAGATTTTAATAAGCAATTTGTTAATTATCATTCTAATTATAATGTTTTCTTACAGATTTTCTGGGTATCTGATCTTCCACCTTTGCCCGCCTCAAGATTGTTCAAAACCTCTATTCCAACATCAAATAACAACAACAATAATCTATTGCAACTTTCAAAGTCTCAAACCAGCTTAACGCCCGAAAAGAAACAAGAAGAAAAACTTAAACAGCCGACACAGAAATCAAAGGATGCTCAGAAAGCGAAAGACACAGTAGTAGCTAAAAACAAAAATACCGAATTAAAAATCTGGGGTAGCAGCTCTCAGTTATCAAACAAAAATGGGCAACCGTCCTATGCCGATTATGAAAATTACTTTTACATATAATTTATTTCGAAAATTGTGTAAAAATTGTAAATAACTTTTGTGTGTCGTCTAGTTGTTATTTTAGATGTGATACAGCCTATATGTTTTAAGCCAAAGAGTATTTTGTAAAAGCATTAAATTAGGCGAAATTCTCATTTATAAAATTAAACAATCTCGGTAAATTACAAAACAAATAACATTCTTCTTGCCTCACACCGTAAAATCAAAAAACTTGCTTGATGCAACATCTTAATCATTAATTAAAATCATTAATCCTAACAAATCGGTACTTTAATTGAATTAGCAAATGATGTGTGTTTTACTATGAACATGCTGGATTAGAGACATTTTCTTTTTTCAAATTTTGCCTGAGAAGATTTGAAAATCTTTTTTTTTGATCAATAATTATGTGACGGTGGTTGAACGTCAAAAATCCAGCTTTATCAGATGAATTGTGGAATTATTTATGCTGCTAATTTGATTAGATTCTAAATGCATTAATATATTTTGTTATGTGAATAATTTGAAATAAATTTATGGTTTGAATTATATGCTGTTCTGAAACAGGGTAGGAAAGAACTTGAAATCTTCTAATAAAATTTTATAAGAAAATGAATGTCCATTTTTAACTGCAATTTCTGTGACATCTTTTTAATTAACATTTCATATCAGATAGATATTCTTGGCCACAAAATTGTTGAAAATGCAGAAACACCTAATAGAGCTACATTTTTGTGTGTTTTTATACCTACTTCTAACAATAGTAAATAGTTTTATTGTCTGTATGAATGTTGTTTTATTATCGTCTTGTGTCGTCCAAAGATTAGTTATAGGGAAAAGAAGCTGCCGTGCTTTGATTGTAAATTTTACTGTATTTGTATTCAAAACAAAATGTGCAATGTTTATAAATTAATGTATTATAGAGAATGTAATTTGTAAGTGTTTACAAATACCAAAGAATCGTTTAATTTTTGTACATAAAAATCATTGTATATTCATTTTAAACTTAAGAATCGTGTTCAGTAATAAAAATTGTAAATTAAATCTGTGTTTTATTGTGAATTGTTATTGAATAATAGAAAATAATTTTGATGTCTAGAACTGTTTGGTGAGAGTTCCATGTTGGCATGGCATACATGAAACACTGACCAAATAGTTCTGAACAAGCAGAATACTGAACTACTCTTTTAGGAACTCTCCTAAAATTGTTTAAACAAAGACAAAGCAATGGGTTTCCTGCTTTTTCAGAGGGTATTCTTGAACTCTGACTAATTTGAAATAAACATTAGTTATTTATGTATCAAGGGTCGTATGCAGGGTCTGAAACCGAAATTAATTTCGGTTAGGGTTAAATAATGTATACCATTTTCAGTTTTCATAGATGCGACAATTTGGTTTTCATTTACGGTTTCAGCTGTCAAGGCAGCGACAATTCGTTTCTCAGTTGTGGTTTCAATTTACAGATCCGCGGCAATTCAGTTTCTGTTAGAAAAAATTAGTAATTACGGTGCGATTTTTGGTTTCGATTTTGGTTTCTGGCTTCTTACTTGCCTTTTACCTTATATAATCTTTATAATGAACGAATCAACTTAGATATGGCTTTCACCGTACAATTTGGTATTTCAACATCATGGTTTAAAGATTTGAATCTTTGATTTTAACCATATTTTTTTAACTTTAAATTCACAATTACAGTGCGATTCGGTTTCAGTCCCTGGTCGTAAGTGCACTTTTTTTTATCGAGAATACAGTTTGCAAGCCGAGGCCCATAGGGCCGAGGTTTGCAAGTATTCGAGGCCAAAAATCGCACTGTACACGGTGCATATTATATTTTTCGTCATACTTATGAATCATTAAACTAGAAAAGAACTTTGGAAAACCAGTGCAAAAACTATAATTATTTGAGTCAGGTTTTATATTTGCTAAGCAAATAGTAAAGATAGCAATGCTTGGAATATCCATGGCAACCGCCAATAAAACAAATTTACGAAGCAGCTTCTATTCAAATTACAACTACTGTCAAGATAAATTAAATCGTATTATTGTAATAGACTATCTGGAGAAAGGCGGAAGCTTACCGATTCGTGACAACAGCGCTCGCGGCGGCTTACTCTATAAGTTTCGTGCAGGCATTTTACAAATGCACAAAATCCGATTTATGACTCATTATGTCATTTTAATCATTGCGGGAGCCATCGAATTCTTAAAAGTAATAAACTATAACCGAGAGTTTCGCATCTCACCAGATAAGCCATCAGATGGCATTAAAGATGGTACTTTTCGGAACAGTTTGGACCTGTTGCGAAGAAAATCCACTCAGCACCATCTGGATGGCTCATTTGGTGAAATCCGAAACTCTCGGTAACTTGAACATGAAGTACTGTGGACGTCACATCTTGAATTAGCATCGGGCATATTGGCAGTGCAGTATTACTTTTTAATAGTGTAAAACCTTCTGATAAATGTCGTGGGTCAGATTTAACCGTTGAAGAGAAATAAATGTATTGGTCCAGATAGTAATGATCTTAATGACAAATTGATGATTAAATGCAGGGAAGGTTTCCACGGAGTGCAGCTGTTACAAATGATAACATTAATGATATTGCTGGAGTGAAATTAGCTGTGTTGCAGTTATTGCTGCAATTTATTTCCCCAGCAAAGAATTAAAAATTATCTAAAGAAAATCATTTATTGCTGTTCCTCATGAAAATGAATTTAGGGCATTTCAAATCTGTTCTGACAGTTTTGGCAAGGAAGTGTAAAAATTTAGTAACTTGGCCATCGCGAGGTACAGTTCATGATTTATTACCAGAGTCCTTTCGGGAAAAGTATCAGAATTGTCGTGTAATCATTGACTGCACAGAATTCCCCGTAGAACAACCTCCGGAAGTTAACCAACGCGTGCATTTTTATTCATATTATAAAAAGGGATTTACAATTAAGCTATTAGTTGGTTGCACACCAAATGGGTATATAAATATGATTCTCGTGAAAATTATACTTACTTTATCAAAAATTTTTCCCCCGTGCAATTAATAACATTTGCAAAAATGTAAAATTCTTTCTTTATCCCAAAACAGTACAAAAACCGACTCGACGCATATAACACAATACAAAATCCAATGTAGAAAAATTCCGAGCGTGGCACTTCTAGTTATTCTGCAGATAGTCTATAGCACTGAACACTTGAAAATAATTTCGATTATAAAAGATAGCAAGTAAGGCTTGTCTGGATTTACTTCTAAAAAAGAATATTTAATACTTGTTATATAAAAGAGAAAATTTTTCCAAATTTACTTTATTTCCCTAGGGACGTTATGACAAATAACGACCCGTTGCCAATGGCAAAAGTACTTGGTACATAAAGCGTCACATACGACCAACAAAACAATGGAATTAGAGTATACTCATGAGGGAGGCATAACGAAAATAAAATTTGTATAAACTTTAAAATACACTGGGTTCAAAAATATTAGAAAACGAACACGTGTTTGTATCAGTAATTTTTTTATAGAAATAGTGTATAAATAAAATATATTTAGGAAAAATACGCATTTTTTTCCAATAAAAGTTGACAAAAACAGTGTCGAACCCACATAGAGTTTCATGTTGGCATGGTATATTACATATGAAACTCTGACCAAATAGTTCTGGACAAGCAAAATACTGAACTACTTTTTTAGGAACTGTCCTAAAATTGTTTAAACAAAAGCAAAGCAATGCGTTTTCTACTTTTTCAGGGGGTATGAGAGATGAAATAAACATATAAAATTTGTATAATCTTTAAAATACACTGCGTTCAAATAAGTTAGGAAAGGAACACTTGTTTCTATCAGTAACTTTTTGATAGAAATAGTGTGCAAATAAAATATATTTCAGAAAATTACACATTTTTTCCAATAAATGTTGACAAAAACAGCATCAGTTCTTCAAGCTGTGATTATCATATAAGGAAAGAAAACAGACTGAAAATAAAGTGTGTTTCACCTAAGCTTGTTATTACTGTAACTTAATCAAAAATGTTATTGATCGTATGCCTTAAACTATACCTGAAGAACAATAATAAATACTTCAATTTTATATTCACATACTTAAAAATACAATAAAGTATACAAGAGCACTACAATACAGTTAAATGAATTCTAAACTGTGATGGAAAGTACAACAGATGTGAACGATTTGTTTTAACAAATGTCTACGATTTGTGTCTATAATTTAGGAGCAAATGATGTAAGTATTGCATATTCTTTCTAAACAACAGAATGTCGTCAAAATCATCCAGTTAAGGTGAAAAATAGTTTACCACCTTTCTGTCTATACAGATTCGGCAATTGCAGTTCATGATATGTAAACGTGTATCAGCGCAAGTAAACCACGCCTTCTTGTAGATCAACGCAGGGCATTGGTATTCGTTCATATCACCACCGCGTCGACGACCCCACACATTCTGCTTTCAATAGCCAATGGTACATCGAAGTTTATTCCCTATATCATGAACTATATTTTTGCCGAATCTGTATAAGATTATACATTCTTCCTCTACCAGCAGAAATAACTTTTTGACACCTCTGTGGCATATGTCTTGCATGAGCCTTCGAAGGTTGTGTTATATTGTCCGCTTCTTCAATTAGAGCATATTCTGTTACCCAGCAAACACACTAGAGGTGGCAAAGCAATGGTCCATTAGATTTATGACTGGTAAAGTGTTGGCAACTTTTGCCAATACCTGAAAAGCAAATAGAAAGTGCTGTTTAACATTATATCATATTTTCTGTAATGGTAAGTTGATGGCCTTATGTGTTTTGTTATTACATACTTTTTATTTATTTATTTTTATTTCACCATCATTGGTACATCAAATGTATAAAAGCACTCTTTTGTCAATACTAAAAAAGCTAATACAAAGTGCTGTGTAACCATCATAGCTCCTGGAAATATTTAACCATCACTGGTATAGTAGATACAAAAAAGCACTTTTTTGCCAATACCTGAAAAGCGAATACAAATTACTTGTCTACAATCATTATAACCCCCTTCAGACCTTTAGGACAAGATGGGAGGCAGCCATGTTGCTATTTTGATCGAAAAGTAGATCCAGTAAAATTTATATCATTTTTTTTAAATGCTTGTCCAAAGTCACATTTAACTCACTAAATCAATGCATTAACCACTAATGATCACTGTTGATGATCCTGCCATCTTGAAATTTTGCAAAAAAAAATATTCAGATTAAATTCTATTACCCGTTCTTAAAATTTATTTATTTCATGAGGCCCCTTTGTTTTCTGTGACTATTTTATAAAGGTTTACAGTAAAACTGGCTGTGCAAACACATTTCAAGTCTACGAAGATGCATAAATTATGTTGATACAACTTTCTAAAATAATAATATTACTGCATTATGTAGTCATTCTCTGCATCTATATCTCTCGAACTATATTTGCAATCCCCGTATATTAGTATGCTACCATGTATCAAGGCAATAGTAAAATAATCATACTTTTCATAGACGGCACGCGAAAAATAAGTTAATGCTAGAAATACAGTATACAGCCATTAATATTGGCAAAGTGTGTGATGGTCGAGCGTTGGCCGATGTTGCACTTTATTCAATAATTTAGCGCTCCTTGCCATTACTTTCCCAATGATCTAGTGAAGGCATGCACGTAGTTTATTAATGATGAGCTAATTATAAGTGTTTGCTGGGTAAGCTGCCAGGGAATCTGTGGGACATATGTGAATACGTCCGTCTATACCCATATATGTACTCGATAAGGTTTTAGTCTGGACTTAACACAATCCAATTCATGGTCACCATTCTGTTCTCTTGCAGAAATTTTATGGTGATTCCTATATATATGACTCCTTTCTGGTCCCAACGGTGAATGGGGAGGGTAAACCGGCCCGAACCCATTTTGTTGCAATGTCAAAAAAGGTTCTTTTAGTATACTAACACCAGCCATACCGAGAGTTTCTTATCTCACCAGATGAGCCATCAGATGGCATTAGAGATGGTGCTGAGTGGATTTTCTTCACAACAGGTCCGAACTATTCCGATAAGTACCATCTCTAATGCCATCTGATGGTTCATCTGGCGAGATGGGAAACTCTCGGATATTAACTATTGCACAGAATGGACTGGACCCAAAGTGACCGGCCCTTCGAGAGTTCTCCCAGCCTTCCAGCCTGGATCATATTATCAATAACAGTGTTGAGCATTAAGTCGTCGTGAGTCTATTACAAGATTGCATCTTTCGTCAACATTGACCCAACCCAATAGTTTTTATTTTTTAGCCGGCAAAGGAGGACAGTGATCAAATAAATTGTCAGTAGTGTACGTGTTAAGCTTTTGTATAAAATATTTTGAATTACACCCACTTCAAATTTAAATGTGATAACATGCATTTATTACTTCCAGCTAAGTTAATTATAGCACCGTAATTCATAGAAGCGGCAGAGTAGCATTCACATGGGCAATTGCATATACGTGGCTTTCAAAAGAACCGCAGCACTAATAGTGCCATATTGGCCTTTGTTAATAATGTCCTCGACGCATATGAAAATCTCGAATTTAGTGATACAATATTCTTAGACCTTAGTAAGGCTTTTGATTGTGTTTCGCATGAAATTTTAATCGAAAAGTTATTAAAATATAAAATCAGTGTAAATAGTATAAAACTATTAAAATCTATACAATCGCAGTCAAATTGTCAAATTCAATAACATAATGTCAAGTAAAGAAATTTTAAAGACAGGTGTGCCTCAGGGTTCTATATTAGGACCCTTACTCTTTTTGATTTATATTAACGATATGCCCATGTCAAAAAAATTTCTCACATATATTTTGTATGCAGACGATACCACAATTTCCATTAGATCCGATAATTTATATGAAGTTGAAGTAAAAAAATGCGAAATACACTCAAAAACTGAACAATGGCTTAGTTTTAATAATCTGATTTGTAATAAAACCAAATCACAAGGTATGATGTTTACGTTACGCAATTTCGAAATTTCTGCTGATGTAATATCTAGCGTAAAATTTTTAGGTGTTTATTTGGATTCTTATTTGAGAAGGAATATACACATTGATAATATCTGTCGAAAACTGAGTAGTAGAACTTTCGTTATTCGTAACTTATCAGGCACTGTGTCCACAGATACATTGAGGTCAGCCTACTTTGCATTGTGTCATTCAATCATGAGTTATGCTATAATAGTCTACTGGGGAGATGCTGCGGACATTGATAAGGTATTTGCTATTCAGAGAAAATTAATCCGAATTATAGCATGTTTAGGATATACAGAGGATTGTAAAAATGCTTTTATTGAATTCGGCATATTAACATTACCTTCGCTATATGTCTTGGAATGTTTAACATATATTAAAACAAATATAAATAACTACCCTACTTATGTGAACGAACATGACCATAATACAAGAACTAAAGATAACATTATTACCCCCATATTATAGATCAAGGAAGTCACAAAACGGACCAAATTATCTAGCAATTCAAATGTTTAATAAATTACCATCAGACATAAAAAACATCGATAATCTAAAAAAATTTCGAAACGCAATTTTCTCATAGGAAAGGCATTCTACCACTACAGGGAATTTTTGGAATATTTTGACAATGAATATAGATAGATAGATAGATAGATAGCTTTATTGGTGCTATAAATTACATTTTACACAGGTCAATACATACAATACAATGAACAGAAACATTAGAGATAAAATTACAATATAAAACAACTAAAGTGTAACACATTTACAGTTAAAAAGTCGAGTAAGATAAAAAAGAAACAATTTAAAAATTTTAAAAACTTGTAGGGGACTTGGATACATGATTACAGTTCAGAAATCAGTACATGATTTTAAAGTGATTACGTGAGGGGCACACATAACAACTAAATATTTTTGATATTGGACAAAATCTCATCAATTGTGTAAAAGGCATTTCCAATGAGGTTTTTTAACACAGTTTTAAGTTGGTTTGGAGTCAGATTCCTTACTTGGATCGGTAGACAATTGTAGGCTTTTGGACCATAATAGTTTAAACCATTTCTTGATCTGTTAACTCTATGAAAATCTAAGAAAATATTATTACTATGTCTAGTATCATGATTATGTATATTTTCAAAGTTGATTGTATTACTTAAATTATTTTTTGTATGCATTATACATTCCAAAATATAAATACTAGGTAATGTTAGGATGCCCAGTTCTTTAAAAGCCTCTCTGCAATCCTCCCTATATTTTAAGTGATTTATGATACGTATTGCCCTTCTTTGTAAACCAAATATTCGTCTTGCTGAGGACGCATGCCCCCATACTGTTATTCCATAGCTCAGGCGACTATGAATTAATGCGAAATAGACCGACCTCATTACTTCGCCAGACACTAAATTATTGATATTTCTTAACATGTAAGTATATTTAGAAATATTTTTGGCCAAGTGATTACTGTGATCATCCCAAGTTAACTTATCATCCAAAAAGATGCCAAGGAAACAAACTGATTTGGGATTTTGCAATTTAATTGAGGTTTTTAAAGTGAAGATCATGGTTTCTGTTTTAGACTCATTTAGACTTAAGTTATTAGCTGCAAACCAGTCGAAGGCCATCGACCGAGCATTCTCCAGATTACTGCTAAGAGCTTCGTAATTCGTATTTCGATCCACAATAGTCGTGTCATCCGCAAACAGCACATGCTCAAAACCAGGGATACAATTAGGGAAATCGTTTACGTAGACAAGAAATAGCACCGGGCCAAGTACCGAACCCTGTGGCACTCCCATATCCACGTTCCCCAGGAAGGAGCATGTACCCTCCAAGGACACAACCTGTTTTCTGTCATTTAGATATGATACTAATAAATCAAGAGAGGTATTGGTAACACCATAACATCTTAATTTAATCGCAAGATCCTTGTGAGATACACAGTCGAATGCCTTCGACAGGTCGCAGAAAATGGATCCAGTATATTCATTATTGTCAAAACAATCAGTTATAATATTTATTAGTTTGTGAATTGCATCCATTGTTGAGCGTTTACATCTGAAGCCGAATTGAGATGTATTAAAAAGATTGTTTACCTCAAAATACTCAACTAATTGTGTCTTTAAAGCAATTTCAAAAATTTTTGATATTAACGGGACCAGTGAGATCGGTCTAAAATTAGATGGGTCGTCTATTTGTCCTTTTTTGTGTATGGGCATTACGCGGGAAATTTTCAGGCAGTCGGGGTAAATACCTGCTTTGATACATTCGTTTAATAGATCAGTCAATGGATACACCAGGTATTGAGCAATACACTTAAGGATCTTAGCATTGAATCCATAATAATCCAGACTGTTACTATTTTTTAGAGAATAAATTATGTCTCTGACTTCAATGTAAGTAAGATATCTAAACTGAAAATTTCCACGATTATTTGGTATATATAGGTCATCTAAGTAGTCAGTGTTATTTGAGTCAACTTTGGGTATATTTGCTATTATTGATTTGGGAACATTTACAAAAAACTTATTAAACTCATCCGGCGTTAATTGTTGTGTTCGTTATAGTGTTCATGTTCGTTTGCAAAATTTTGTTATATACACACTGTCCGTCAACAATATATGTTTATTTGTTGTTTATTTTTTATATTTATTTGTGATATGTAATTTATGAAATTACCTAACCTACTCTAATTGACTTGTGTAAGTACTTTTGTACATTAACACCAATAAATTATTATTATTATTATTAACTAGTGTGGGAACCAATGGAACTTTGTCTCTTCTGTGAATGGTTCTGTCTCTATAAGCTCCCAAGCAACTTTTGTTCATGAGTAAAATTCAAAAGGGATACGATGCTGGATTTTCGGGCTGGTTCTCTATGTTCGCTTCTCTCTATAGGTGTTGCCTTTGACAATGTGGAGAGGGACGTACTGTAGGCTGTATTATTAAAGATGGGGGACATGTAAACATCTGGTCTTTACTATTTTCCAACTGTATGAAGAAAACTCCACTTTGGTGAAAGCGGACAACGCATTAATTTTGACAAATGTTGGTAAATGCATCAGTTGTGTTCTGTCACCAATACTCGTTAACAATTACAGTGAACACGTGATGTGTGTATGCTGGAGAACTGCAGGTGGAGTGAATCTATAGGCGGATGCGATATTTCCAACTTGAAGATTTCCAGATGATGCCACTTTAATTGCAGCAAGTGAAGAAGAGCTCGTAAACCTGCTGGACAGGCTTCGGGCAATAAGCTCTGATTATGGTTTAAGAATACAACAGAATGAAAATTATGATTGTAAACTAAGCAAAATGATAACCACCGGAACACGTTAAGAATAGAGGTGATTGTGAGGTAGAAAGCACAATGATATACCTTTTGGAGTCCTTGTGGTTGTGGACACTGGCGACTGCGAATATGAGATTCGGTGAAGAATGACATGATCGGCAACTTGTCTGCAGATGAGTAAAATTTAAAATACATAAGTAAAATAAATTGATTATTATTATTATTCAATAATTTAAAATTTTTCATTTAAAGCAATACCTATTTTTATTTTAAAACATCAACAATTTATCATTTATTTTGTTTTTTTTAATTTGAAAGAATAGAGCTCTACAACTGAATAATGTGTTGCATAATGAATATTTTTCATTTAAAGAATTCAAGTATTTTTAATGGTTTTCAACGTACAATTTGTTCAATATTACATACAATGTATTTATAACTAATTATTACTTATAATTATATAAATGTAGTATCGTGGTGAAATCAATAATTACATGTACCCTAAATACGTTATAAAAGACATTACAAATATGCCTCGGTAGCGCAGTAGGTAGCGCGTAAGTCTCATAATCTTAAGGTCGTGAGTTCGATCCTCACCCGGGGCAGTATATTTTTGTTTTGCATTGGCTGAAATTAGAAATGACAAAAACAACTTCTGATAATTAGCTATTTTACGTTTATATGGCATTTTGATGAGGTGTCCAACATAAAAGCTATGAGCAGTATGTAAATTTTTGTACAGTTTATAAACAAAATTGTAAATCTTGTTCAGAAGAAATAATAATTATTTTTTCTGTGCTGGTGGTATGACTTATCAAAAAAATTGGCTTTTATTCGAGTTTATTCTGATATCAACTATTAAAATTAAGGTTGGATATTATTTTATACGTTTTATACGAAAAAAGAATTTATAAGAAGTATAAGAATATCATAGTTCGCCCAATGCACTCCAAGAAACAATTACGTTGGTGAATATAATGAAATATTTAACATAGAAGATAAGTGAACCATTCCTATAGCAAATATTAACAAATGCTCACCGATCATTAACCGTTAAGCTGACCACTTTCATAATGAATCACTACTTTGCCATACCAACTCTGTAATAATTGAACGCACCTACGAACCAAAAGTCTTGATAAACGCACCCATGAATACTAGAGACAAGGATAACGCACGCCGTGCTTTCAACATGACCGTGAAATTGGAAGAAAGAGCGCACGTTATATATGGCGCAGTGCTCACGAGCACACTGGAACGCGAGCTGCCCATTGGCTAATGACATTAGGACACTGGAACGCGAGCTGCTCATTGGCTAATGACATTGTTGCTAGTGTTCCTAGCGCCACCTGTGCTCTTCACATTTTGCGGATCGGTTTTCATCGGAATTCTCATTAGCGTCCGTAATCCTTGTCTTTATCATGAACGCACCCAACAAGAATCGGCTGAACGCACCCAAGATTTGTAAAGCATACTCTCTCTACCCACGGTACTTTAACCAAGATTGGTAGAGTATAAGGTGGAATAATAACTTACGATCCCCACCGAAAAATGTCATTAGCCAATGAACATCTGCTGTGAAATCACACCAGATGCAGGGCCTTATTCAAAATATTGTAAGACTTTGGGTAATGTGTAATGCAAAGAACTCGCAACTGGAACGGGCTCGCAAATGACCCGCTTTTGAGTGACTCGTATTTTGAGTCACTGTTCTGCACGCTGGTAATGAATGAGGATTAAGTTGTAGAATGTAACACTACAGATCATATTTCGGGCCAGTTCTTCTAGAGTGAGATAACTGCGCCGCTACTGTGCGTTCGAAGAACAAGGATAGTCTGACTTTTCACCCCTGCCCTGACTTCTTCGCTTAAAGCTCTATGTTAAGGAACCTCATACTCTACAAATCTTGTACTCTACCGATCTTGGAATGCACCCGCTTAATATTGAACCCACAAAAGACCTATATCAGAAGCAACACTCTGTTATTCTTTCATTGGTAAATAGGAGCGATCTTCGGCCATCTTTTTGATGGTATTTATGAGAAAAATTTAAAACAGCATAATCTCTTTGTTATTCTGCTTGAACAGTCGCTAACAACTTACCCGGTTCATCTTTTCCTTTCCATAACACGTACAGAACCACAGAATCGGAAAGTGCTGAATTTGGTATGGCAATAAGAGCAAGCGAGAGCGAAGCAAGCAATCATGTATAAATTCTCTTGATGGGGCGTGTCACTTTTTACCTCTGCTAGAGTACTGGTAGACCAAGATTGGTAGACTTTAAGGTGGCCTAATAACTCACAATCCCCACCAAAAAGTGGCATTAGCCAATGAACAGCTGGTGCAGGGCCTTATTCAAAATATTGTAAGAATTTGTGTAATATTAATTAAGCAAAGAACTCGTAACTGGAACGGGCTCGCTATGACCCTCTTTTGAGGTCGGTGGTAATTATCCTCGCATTTTGAGTCACTGTTCTGCATGCTGGTAATGAGGATAGGTTGTAGAATATAACACTACAGATCATAGTACCGTCAGACCATATTTCGGGCCATTACGGACGGTTCTTGTAGAGTGAGATAACTGCGCCGCTACTGCGCGTTCGAAGAACAAAGATAGTCTGACTTTTCACCCCCGCACTGACTTTTTCGCTTAAAAGCTGTGTATTAGGGAACCTTAAAGTCTACCAATCTTGCTGGTAGACGTCTTTATTGTGGGCGGTTGGTTAAATAGTTGAAACTAGTGCAATACCAAAACAAACACTTTCTGAATCTGTATAATAATCTTTAATTAAATTGCAAACTTGCGACAAGAAACCACAGCAAAGAAATTATAAGTTGACAATAATACCACCAAGAAGATGGCTGCCGCAAAGACAGGGCCAAATATTCAATTTGGGTGGGAAGCCAGAGTGTCGCTTCTGGTGTGTGGTCTCCTGTGACTCTACGTCAACGTCACGTGCCACAATTTGAGTAAACGTCAGTTTTTAAGGTTATATTTGTTTTCTTGTCTATTAAGAACTTATTTAATAAAGTCATACTAAAAATGACGAGTCCTAATGCATCAGGACAATTAGGAGGAAACACCGAAGATGACGAGCTTACGCTTCCACGTGCAAGTATTAATAAAATGATAAAAGAATTAGTACCATCTGTTCGTATAGCGAATGAAGCTAGAGAATTAGTTTTAAATTGTTGCACTGAATTCATACATCTTTTAAGTTCGGAAGCTAATGAAATATGTAACCAATTACACAAGAAGACTATTAATGCTGAACATATATTAATGGGTAAGATATATCTTTGTCATTTTTTAAAAATATCGATGGTATAATATTGGATTATCTTATTCTCATATTTGTAACAAAACCTTAATTCAACATATTTTGAATTAATATTCATATTGCATGTATAAAATAATGAGTACAAGTTGCAGTTGGGCGTTGCCGACCGTGGATACCTATTTACACTTTCACTGCGGCCGTTCAGGCTGTGGATCACCCGCCACGCTGACTAGTTTTTATTGCATAATATATATTGTATAATTAGGTGTCAGAAATCGAGTAGTGTCAATAAAAATTGTATATACAGGGTATTCTATGTTTTTTGGACTCTCTCTGAGGAGGGCCATGCACCCCTGGCCAAGAATTTCTTGTTCAGTGCTGACTGGCATAGTAATAAAAATAATAATACATAATATGGCCTGGCTTACATGAGAGTCGTGCGCACTGTGCTAAGAACGGGACCGACTCTCATGAGAGCCGTGCACAGCGAAAGTGTTAATGAACATTTTGATTGAAAGCGTCACATCACAATTCACGTTATTGTAGTGCCACTGAGTTTAAGTACACAGTCAATAATTTTTTATTGTTCCCGACTGCCACTTTCATTCGTTTCGTAATAATTCCATTAAACAGAACATTTAAAGTAAAATTGATAGGTATATCACCTAATTTATATATAGTTTGTTTGGATCTGTGAGGCATACTGAGTATTACAGTTTTGATATTTTGTGCAACTTCGTATATTTTATGTGCCTTAACAAAAACCTGCTATAAATTTATAAAAAAACATAGTTTATATAAAACAACACAGTTTACATGCCTCTGACGATGACTCTGCATGATGGACATGGTTCAATTTCAAAAGAGAGTATTGTACCATAATATTTTTCTTACGTTTGAAATAAAAGTTTTAAGACCTACAGGAGTTATCGTGTTTAATAAGTATTCACAATCTGCAATGCCCGACTGCAACTTTCATGACATTTTTACAAACATTTTCAAAACAGTATTTGTTGATATAAAATAAGTTGTTGGTGTTCAAAACCATCTCATTGTATTATTTCTTCGATTTTTAGTATTTCATTGAATTTATTTTATATTTTTGCTGTTTTTATTCGAATATCTCAGTAAATATGGTGAATTATATGAATCCGGAAATGGCGACAATCCATTACGTATATGGTCTTGCAGATGGTAACGCAACAAAAGCCAGAAGTATGTATCAAGAAAAATATCCTAATCGTGCCTTGCCAGATAGCCAATTCTTTTTGACTATTCATCACTGTCTTTGTGAAACCGGTAGTTTCCAAAAAGGTGCTTCGGAAGTAAGACCTCGAACTGTCAGAACACCCGAAATTGAGGAAGCGGTGCTGCAGGAAATCGACAAACATCTTGAGACGAGTACGAGGAAAATTGCTAGAGCTCTGAATATTTGTCAATTGTTTGGTGAATTCTGGTTGATTTTTTGTTGTATCCGTACCATATTCTAAGAGTACAGGCATTACTTCCCAGGGATTTTCCACAGCTTGTGAACTTCTGTCAGTGGTACCTTCAAAATGTTACACTAACGCAGTTTGAATCACAAATTATGTTCAGAGACGAAGCAAATTTTTCTATTCAAAATTTCCATAAAAATAGGGAACGCCCAAAAAATAAAATTGAATTAAAATACTCAAAATCGTAAACTAGCATCATTAAAAACCCCATAGACAACAAAAAAATTCCTCCAGAAATATAAGCGGCGATTAAAATCTGGCGGATTTTACCCACTCCTGAAACGTGACGTCAGAGGGTGAAAGTCGGATGACGGCGTCAAGCGACACCGATTCTGCTTTAGCATGCTTATTTATCAGAAACAACTAGCAGCAGGCTATGCGCACTCCTTCTATTTTACAAAATCATTGTCTTTTGTTTCCATTACGTCGCTACTTGAATCATACGATGGCTGCGCATATCTGATTCTTGCCCGACACTACCTTCGAGCATATAAGGCAAAATAAAAGTGCCTTTTCAATTTTACAACAAAGCGTATGTTTGTTCTCAACACATATGGGCAAGAGACGCGAGAGGCGTAGTGTAAACACCCACAAAACACAATAGAACACGAAAGTAAACAATATGCAAATTACACTAATTACCCTACCGAACACATTATTTAGTACCAGCCAAGAGAATCGGGAATTAATAATTTCTTGTTTACAGTTGTGGGCCGAACAAACAAACAGCCATTTAGCGACCTCTATTTTCCTCTATATCCTCGAAGGTCACTACTTTCAGCTTTCAGTTGTCACGCCATTGTTGTTTACATATGTGTGCTAATCCGTTTGCTTATTTGTAAATAACATGAGTTTCCAATGAAATTGACTAGAAACGACGCTGTTGTGTTGAATATTAAAAACTGTAATGGGTTTTAAGTGTTGTGTAGTTCTAACACAAGGACGTGAAAATGCATATTGATTTGTAAAGAACGTGGCTCCCAAGAAATTGACTAAAAACGACTGTGGTATTATTGAATTTTAAAGACTGATGGGTTCTATGTGTTGTGTTTCTACTTCTAAAGGACGTGAAAATGTATATAATGGATCATTTAATTGTATTACAGGTATTTTGATACATTAGTTACTTTAACACTTATTTCAACGCAGCTTCAACATCTTAATACTTTTGTAATAATTTTACTTACGTTAGTTACTTTTTAAATGTATTTTTAAATGTTATTGCATTTATTGTAATGATTTTCCGTTAAGTTAATAAATGATCAATTTCTAGTTTCGAAATGACTTATTTAATTTTAAGCCTACCATTAGACTATAAAAGTTCTTTGACAAAGATTTTTTATAAAAGATATTTTATGAGTAATTTGATAGATATTTTATCTCTATGATGGTCTGATCAATTTGTTTGAAAATCGTTTAAAATTCCCGCTTGTGCCAACCCCGCCTGTATCGAAAAGGCGGGAATACAGCGCTGTCTGCGACGTAATGTTTGCAGTTTGAAAAAATACTGAGAGTTCCCTATCTATATATAATATATAAGTCTTTAACTCAGATAAACAAAGAAATATGGATAAATGATCCCATTTGAAGTATACAGAAGTTGTGTGTAAGGAGAATTACCTTCTGAGGGGCAGAGTGGAGAGGAATGTTTATGTTTATAGAGTCTCCTAATTAGAGGCGTAGACAGATAAGGGGGTTAAAATTTTTAAAATAATCGATTAATGTTCTGTATTACTTAATACTCTATCTGACAATATATGTCTTCTTTAATAATAGTACTACGACTCTATTGAGACAAAAAGAGTACTGTTTGGTTAGAATTTTTACAAAATGTGTTATTGAAGAGAAATGAAAGTATTGAACTATTAATTCTAAAAGTTAAATGGTTCTTAAACGATAAGTTACTCAACATTTTCTGAGTAAAAAAAAATTAATTTTTGGTTAGGATAAAAAATTAACTTGATGTAGGTATATCCTACTAGGGTTATGCGGTCTTTATAATAAAATTATTCTTTTTGTTACGTTTCGGTTTATTCAACCATCATCAGAGAACTACAATTAAATGAAGACAAATATTTTTTTAAATGCTATTTTTTATACACATGGATTTAAATTGCATGTGTATAAAAAATAGCATTTAAAAAAATATTGGTCTTCACTTAATTGTAGTTCTCTGACGATGATTGACTAAACCGAAACGTAAGAAAAGAGTAATTTTATTATAAAGACCGATAACCCAGGATATAACTGCATCAAGTTAATTTGATATCAACGGTCAAGAAAATAAAAACATCTATATATGTTAGCATATAAATGAAACCAACTAGTATTTTTTCATATTACAGTATAACATATTCATCTAAAGGTTTACATACTTATCACTCTACAGTATCGGCAAGCGTTTGATTAGGTATGACAATAAGAGCAAGCGAGAGCGAAGCAACTGGGCTATTCTTTTTTATCGTATAACACATCCTACTCGTGCCACCTGCTTTCCTCACTACATGTGCGTGGGCAGCTCTGTTTGCATGCCTAATCCAAGACTTTCATACATAAAACAAAAATAACATTATATTACTTTTAAATCTCTATATTGTAAACAAATATACTCTACATAATGCACTACCTTACTTCCAGTTTTTAATTTTAATATTGTTGAATATAGTTATGATAAAGATAATACAAATTCCTTATCAAATCTCTTTTCGATACAACGCATCAAATTATTTCAAACTGATATGGCTATAAAAAAATATAATAAATTGCAGTTAATTTTCTAACTTGCTAAATTTAATTTATATCGGTATCGTGGCAGGGCCGTGTGGAGAGAAAATACGGGCCCGGAGGGGAATTTTTTTTTGAAAATTGATGAGCGGAGGGAAGAATCCGAACAAAAAAATTTTTCGGGCCCCCAAACAAACCCGGGCCCCTCACAAAATTTTTTACCAAAAAAAAATTTCCGGGCCCCCTAAACAAGCCCAGACCCGGGGGGGAATCACCCCCGCACCCCTCCCCTCCCGTCGGGCCTGTATCTTGGATATGTACCTACTGGACAGGTATCGAAACTCTATCTCTATTATTAATAATTTTAATTTAATGGCCGTAATAAGTAAAAATATTTTTTTATGTTATTAAATATTAATTTAAAAATTTTTAAAAATTATGGTATTATTTAGACACTTATAGGAACAATATACCGTTGGAAAAAAATAGTTTCGCTGATTTTTCATAAAATGAGCCTATTGTTAATGAACAATTTTTTTTCGGTTTGCGTTTATATTTCAAGTCGGATAATTGTTAAACAAAAGCCATAAAAATTATTTCGCTTCTTGGAGACCTTATGTCAACTATACTTTATGGTATTATGACATTGCGATGTTTTTAATTGTTATAGTCTATTAGTTATTAATTAATTAACCTAACAAAAAACTAAAAAACGAAAGAGAGAGGTTGAAAAATTTTTTTTATTAATTTTAATTATTATTACTGTTTTTATCTTCAAAAATACTATAAGATTACATAAACTTTAAATTTGTAGTGCTATTTGTTTAAATAAATTTTATAAACAAATAGGTAAATTACCTATTTTTGAAAAAAAAAATTGCCATTATATTTGTTATAAAGTAAGTATTGTGATTAAGAAAAAAAAATTCTTAAGAATATTTTTTTTAGTTGAGTTTCCTGTATTTATTCTGAAAAGTGTTTTGTTTGTTAAACAAAACATCAATCAATTTTCAACACTAAATAATATTCACAGATATAGTATGCGAAACAGCAATAGTTTACTGATACCTTAACATAAACATTCATACTTTATAGTCCAATTAAATAAGTCGGCAAATCAAAATTTTGAGGTAAATACTTGAATTTTTGATATAACTTACTTTGATGTATTAGAACACGATTAATGAAAGAATTTTTTTTCTGAACCCCCGGGGAGGGGTGAAAAAAAATAAAATAAAGTGTTTTTTCAAAATTACTCAAAATGTGTTAAAGCTAGTAAAAAAAGTTTCAAACAAAAATTGTAAAGCATGAAATTTTATATAAAAATGATCTCTAGACTTTTTTTGGTATTACTAAAATTAACGGAGTTAGGCTGGTTAGAAATTAAGGGCTGATATGTACAACTTTAAAAAATCATAGCGTGCTGAAAAGTTAATGAATTTAAAAATTTTTTTTTCTATTTACTCAGAAAAATATGAACATTCGTTTCAGAGAAAGGGATTTTTTTTTAAATTGTTAATAAAAAAGTTATAAAAATTTTAATTTTTTTATTTTCAATTAAAACCAGTTTGAACGGTAAAACGATTTTTTTCTTTATACCATTCTGTTCATTATTCAATATATTGAACATTTGCTTTTGAAATTTTTTTTTACCCATCATTTTCGAGCAGGTATGAATTTATTTACTTGCTTAGTTTTTTTCCAAACGTAAGACACTGCTCTTGTGACGTCACGATAACTGAAAAGAAATAAAGAATGCATACGACAAAGATAAAATTGTTTCGTAGCTGCTGCGTTGCCTACAAGACGCGCATGCGTCACATCTATAGGGCATCTGCACGTGACGTCACAGCTAACCTAAAAAATATGTGTTTCTTAAGATTTAAGAGTATTTCGCAGCTATTATTAAAATTTCTGCCTTGTTCCCGTATTTTCAACTAAAATCTAGTTCAGTGTAATGTTTATGAAGTTCTAAACACTTTGTACTAATAAAATAGGCCTCTTTTTGTAGGTTGAAAATCTAACCTGTAATTAGCAGTCTATTTCTATTAATCAAGAATATTGAAAAAATATTCATGTGAATTTTTAAATATTTGCTTGGAGCCAGTACCGGCTCCAAGCTAAAAATGCGTACACAAACATTAAAAATGAGAATAAACTTGAAAAACTTAAAATTTAAGGTTATGTTAGGTACATGATGCAGATGCAGACTAGTTTACAAGTTCATGGCCGTGTTAATGCTTGGTAAAGCTCGTAAACATATTAGTGAGGGTTCACTGAACTCGGAATGACGTCTAGAAAAAGTGTAAAAGTTTCACACCCGCACATAAACAGTTGCAAAAGTTATAAACAAATGAAGATTGAAAATATAACGAGTTTCGTCTTTTGCAAATAACTCGAAAACTATTAATATTTAAGAAAATTGAAAGAACGATTCTTAAAGAGGAATGAATTTCCAATAAAAAAGCCGAACTCCCGAAACTCTGTCTCTCAGCGCTCTGCGCGGCGAACACTAAGCCGTTACGATGCTCTGAAATCGGCCGTAATAAGTTAAAATATTTTTTTATGTTATTAAATATTAATTTAAAAATTTTTAAAAATTGTGGTATTATTTAGACACTTAACGGAACAATATTCCGTTGAAAAAAAATTGTTTCACCGGTTTTTCATAAAATGAGCCTATTGTTAAGTAATTAACAAATTTTTTTACGTTTATATTTCAAGTCGGATAATTGTTAAACAAAAGCCACTAAAATTATTTCGCTTCATGGAGACCTTATAAAAATTCTTTTGCCATTTTATTATAAAATATTATGATTAAAAATTGAAAAAATTTGTTAAATTTTTTTTAAATTGTTTATAATGTTTTTCTTTTTTTTATTATTTAAACAAATTATTAAGAAAAAAATGTATTCTTAAAATTTATTATTTGCAATTCTCTACAAGACGAAAAACAGAAAAATTTTTGTTAATTTATTTGTTTATTTAATAAACAATTTGTTATTAACAATCGCCGAATGTTTTTAGATAGAAAAAAAACAAAAACAACCGTATACATAAACATGTAAAAAGAAAAATAAATTTAACATGTTTATGTATACAGTTGTTCTTGTTATTTTTTTTTCTATCTAAAAAGAATATAAACACATTCGGCGATTGTTAATAACAAATTGTTTATTAAATAAAAAAATAAATTAACAACAAAATTTTTTTTCTTTCTTCCATCTTGTAGAGAATTGCAAATAATAAAGTTTAAGAATAAATTTTTTTCTTAATAATTTGTTTAAATAATGAAACAATGGAACAAAATATTATAAACAATTAAAAAAAATTTTTAAAGAAGATTTTTTAATTTTTAATTACAATATTTTTAGTCTATGTCCAAAAAAAGGAACTAAAACGTTAAAGGGTTTTTATTGTTTCTTATGTTCAATTGACCCCAAAATATGAGAAAACCGCTGAGTGCTACCATTTAAGGGGGTGCGTTTTTGAGATCGAAGTAAAAAAGGTCCACTTTTCACATTTTTGAGTTTTACTGGAAAAATATGCATTTTTCCTATAAACACGTCAATAGAAAAGTTGTAGAGAATTAAATTTCCAATCGAAATGGTACCTTCAGAAGTCAATTTTTTTTTAACAAAAATACGCTCAGAAAACAAAACAAAAAAAACGGAAAAATGCATTTTTTTAAATTTAAGCCTATAACTTTTTTTCGGGTACATTTAGGCATAGATATTCTGCATAAAAAAAGCTGACGTTTTACCCGTTAATAATCATTTTAACGGTAAAACGCTAGCTTTTTTATGCAGCAATGTCTATGCCTAAATGTACCCGAAAAAAGTTACAGGCTAAAATTTAAAAAAATAAAAAATTGCATTTTTTCGTTTTTTTTTTGTTTTGTTTTCTGGGTGTATTTTTGTAAAAAAAAAATATGACTTCTGAAGGTGCGATTTCGATTGGAAATTTATATCTCAACAACTTTAATATTGACGTGTTTATATAGGAAAAATGCATATTTTTCGAGCAAAACTCAAAACAACAATAGGCTCATTTTATGAAAAATCGGTAAAACAATTTTTTTCCAACGGGATATTGTTCCTTTAAGTGTCTAAATAATACCATAATTTTTTTAAATTTTTAAATTAATATTTAATAACATAAAAAATATTTTTACTTATTACGGCTGGTTTCAGACCATCGTAACGGCTTAGTGTTCGCTGCGAAGAGCTCCATTTTCAACATTAATTTATTAATAATAGACATAGAGTTTCGGGAGTTCGGACTTTTTTATTTGAAATTCATTCCTCTTTAAAAATCTTCCTTTGAATTTTCTTAAATGTTAATAGTTTTCGAGTTATTTGCAAAAAACGAAACTCGTTATTTTTTCAATCTTCATTTGTTTATAACTTTTGCAATTGTTTATATGCGGGTTTGAAACTTTTGCACATTTTTCTAGGTGTCATTCCGAATCCAGTGAGCCCTCACTCATATTTTCACGAGCTTTATTAAGCATTAACACGGCTTTGAACTTGTGAACTAGTCTATATATCTCAATGCAGCGGTGGTGTATGTTTTGGTGAACAGATGCTCCTAAAAATTGTTAACAAATTTGTTTTTAATAATTCTTATTTTAACTTTTCATAAGATTAATTTAATATAGAATGGATCATACATTTTGTTTTAAGAATGAATTATTTTCTTCTAATTATTATTATCCATCCATCCAAAAAATGTTCAATTATTTATTATTTAATTTATCCAATTTTATTTTTTAAACTGTTTATTTTTATTTAGATTAGGAATAGAATAATATCAATGATCTATTTTAATGGAAATGTATCGATCATTTTTTTTTAAATGTCATTTTTTTTTTCATTCAAAATTGAAATTAATGATCCAAAAAAAAATGTTGATTAATATATTTCTGTGTACACAATTTTTAAAATATGTATACAATTATAATAATTTTTATAATAATTTCTTATGGTCTTAAAAAATAATAAATTAAAATAATTGAAATTTTGTAATTTAAAAAAATAAGTAATGTAAATATTTGTAATTGTCAATTTTTTTGAAATTAAGAAGAAAAATTATTTCAATTGTTAATGTGGAAAAAAAAATTATTTTCACTATTGCAAATATTCATTTTTACAAATAATTTTTTACTTCTACATTACGGATTAGTTTATTAATTTAATCGAAAATGCATAAAAAAAACATTTTTTGCAACCTTGGTTAAAATACGCGAATTTCGATTAATTTGAAACGATGTTTCAAACAATTATTTCCAATACTCCAATAATTCGTCTGCAAAATTTTCTCGCAAAAAAAAAATTATATTGTGTACTTTATTTTTAATTTATATCAATAATGTCAAAGAAATAATTCTAAATTTAGTAGAAATCAGCAAGTATTGGCAGTAATAATAATTTCTTTCATTACAATTCAAAGATTAATTTTAAAAATATTTAGATCATGAAAACAAAATTCCACGTGTCTAATACCTATAACCAAAATGTACATAAAACGAAGCGTGTATAAGTATGTAGATTTCGCAAAACAATCTTATTATACTTGACCACAATTAAAAATGTTGTTAACAATTTGTAGGAGCATTTATTCACCAAAACATTCATAACTGCTGCATTGAGATATCGGGCCTCTGCATCATGTAACCAACATAACCTTAAATTTTAAGTTTTTCAAGTTTATTCTCATTTTTAATGTTTGTATACGCATTTTTAGCTTGGAGCCGGTATTGGCTCTAAGCAAATATTTAAAAATTCGCGTAAATAATTTTTCAATATTGTTGATTAATAGAAATAGACTGCTAATTACAGGTTAGATTTCCAACCTACAAAAAGAGTCCTATTTTATTGGGACAAAGTATTTAGAACTTCATAAACATTACACTGAACTAGATTTTAGTTGAAAATACGGGAACCAGGCAGAAATTTTAATAATAGTTGCGTAATACTCTTAAATCTTAAGAAACACATATTTTTGAGGTTAGTTGTGACATCACGCGCGGATGCCCTTACTGCCATCATAAGGTGAAAAGCCGCATCTAGATATTTGTCATAAATGAGATTCTAATGATATATGAGCACCCAAGAGTTCTGCATTTAAAAATATTATTAAAAAATTATAAAGTACAAAAACATAAGTGGATAAAAAGCAGCTATATGATTTTCTTAATTAATATTTACTAGTTGGAAAAAAAAACAAACGCCTTTGTTACTTTCCTCGCCAACCGACAATTTACAGATGGGCTATGCTCCTTATGACTTATGACGGCAGTAGATGTGACGTATACGCGTCTTGTAGGCAAAGCAGCAGCTACGAAACCATTTTATCTTTGTCGTATGCATTCTTTATTTCTTTTCAGTTATCGTGACGTCACACGAACAGTGTCTTACGTTTGGAAAAAAATTAAACAGGTAAATAAATTCATACCTGCTCGAAAATGATGGGTAAAAAAAAATTTCAAAAGCAAATGTTCAATATATTGAATAATGAACAGAGTGGTATAAAGAAAAAATCGTTTCACCGTTCAAAGTGGTTTTAATTGAAAATAAAAAAAATAAAATTTTTATAACTTTTTTATTAACAATTTAAAAAAAAAATCCCTTTCTCTGAAACGAATGTTCATATTTTTCTGAGTAAATAGAAAAAAAATTTTTTAAATTCATTAACTTTTCAGCACGCTATGATTTCTTAAAGTTGTACATATCAGCCCTTAATTTCTAACCAGCCTAACTCCGTTAATTTCAGTAATACCAAAAAAAGTCTAGAGATCATTTTTATATAAAATTTCATGCTTTACAATTTTTGTTTGAAACTTTTTTTACTAGCTTTAACACATTTTGAGTAATTTTGAAAAAACACTTTATTTTATTTTTTTCACCCCTCCCCGGGGGTTCAGAAAAAAAATTCTTTCATTAATCGTGTTCTAATACATCAAAGTAAGTTATATCAAAAATTCAAGTATTTACCTCAAAATTTTGATTTGCCGACTTATTTAATTGGACTATTAAACATGCACCAAATTACAATTTTGTTACGATGTATAATAAGTTGCCTAATGATATTAAAAACATTAATAATTTTAATAAATTCAGACATGAAACTAAAAAATATTTAATCTATCATACATTTTACAGTATCAATGAGTACCTTCTGTCATGAGTTTTATTATTTATGTCTCTAAAAGTTTCTGTTGACAAGGTATGTGTATAGGTATATTTATATTTTCTGTTTTATACTTTACATATTTTTATGTTTTATTTTACCATTGACTTACCATAATGTACACTGTTGTATTCTTAAATGGTTAATAAAATATCTATCTATCTAGCTATCTTTAGCGAGTTTTGTTTGGAGATTGAGAGTCTAAATCTAGGTACCTTCAAGATGTCACCTGACCTTGTAGGATAGTTATGCAACTCTGACTGGAGATAATGTGAATGCTTATTTTTATGTGTTTGTACTTATCTTTTTTCACCTCATAAATGGTGAGGAAGGTATATGACGGCACAAGCTAGGGTTTCACGCACCTATACTGACGTCGTGTGATGTTCATTTACTTTTTTAAGCGGGTATCATATGACTCAACTAGTTCTGTTCAAGCCTGTACAACCTACAGGATGGGAGGTAGCAAACCCAACGTCCTGAAGCTATATCAGGATCAACAGCGTGGAGGATAGAGCTCAGTCGCTCGGGTGCTTGGGTCATCGGGTTTGGACCTGGTAGGTCATGAACGCGAGGGACTTTGTCTCGCCCTTGGAAACCTGTCTGGTATAAACCGTGTAGAGTAAGTTGGTGACAGGCTTGCTCTACATGGGGGTCTGCCTTAATCGGCCGACAAGTGGATGGGAGCCACAATACCCCCTCCCAAGTCAAAGTGGAAGAGCATAAACCGAAGACTGTGGTACTGAGGGGAAGCTTAGTTGCTATTATGCGGACTCCAGGGCACCTGGCACACCCTGGTTTCAATTATGCCTGCCCGGGGGCACTGCCTCAGGTAATCTGCTTTTCCTCCGCTACTCGTGGGACTTCATGGAAACCAAACTGGAGCAAGGGTATAGGCAAAAAGGGCCACAAAAAAGGCCCCAAGCCACCAAAACGACCCAAAACTTGAAATTCCTCCAGATAAATCTCCACCATGCAAAAGCAGCTTCAAGCGTGCTTAGCAGGAGATTTATTAGAGAGAAAATAAACATAATTCAAGAGCCCTGGGTATACAGAGGACACATCAAAGGACTTTCCACACAATCATGTAAGTTAATTTATTCTACTTTGCATGGCAGTCCTAGAGCAGCCTTATTGCTTGATAAAAACACTAATTTTGTTCTTCTTTCAGAGTTCACAACCAGGGACTTAGTTGCCACAGTTGTGGACGTACCTACGGAAAAAGGCAAAAGGCCAATTGTAATTGCCTGTGCCTACTTTCCCAGCGAGGAACGAAGCGCACCTCCAGAGGAAGTAAAAAGCCTCATTAACTGGTGCAAAAGGACAATCAAACATTATATTATTGGCAGCAATGCTAATGCGCACCATTTCTTGTGGGGCAGCACAGGTATAGACACTAGAGGTGAGTACCTTTTTGAATATTTGTCTGCAAATAATATCCACATTATCAATAAAGTTAATGAACCTACTTTTATAAATGCGGTTAGAAAAGAGGTTTTAGATGTAACCCTTGCGGATCCATTTATAACTGACTCTATTAAAAACTGGCATGTTACAGATGAGCCCTCAATGTCGGATCACATGCAGACATATTCGGTTCGACTTGGAGGCATCTGTAACAAGCTTCGAGGAGTGTAGAATACCTAGACTGATTGACTGGAGTGTTTACAAGGAACACTCAAAGTCGGAGGTCGAAGGTATCGCACACCCCATCGACACAATAAAGGAATTTGATATAACCTCAGATCAATTACAAAACCTCATAACCTCTTGTTATGAAAAAAGTTGCCCTGTTAAACAAAAGGCAGTCCAATGAGACGTGCCTTGGTGGAATTGGGATCTCAGCCGCCTCAGGGCTGACACCAGGAAAACTTTCAATAGAGCAAAAATTCTGGGACTGGGAGGACTATAAAAAAGCCTTCACGGAGTACAACAATGAATTGAGAAAGTCTAAAAGAAGATCATGGATCTGTGAAGGGGTAGATGAATTAGCCCCAGCAGTCGGTCTACAAAAAGTCCTTGCAAAAGACCACTCAAATGGAACAGGGCTACTCAAAAAGCCCGATGGTCAACATGCAGAGAGTCAGCAGGAAAACAAGAGTATTTTTAGGTACTCATTTCCCTGGCTTCCACGTAATCGAATGTGAACTTCCACAGGCCTACCTGGAAGAGGATGCATACCGTCCTACCAGGGAAGGAAAAAGGCTAACTGGAAAAATATTGACCTCTAGTAGAATTGAATGGGCGGTATCGACCTTCAAATCACCGCACAGGGACGGTATTTTTCCTGCCTGCTTCAACATGAAATTGAGGAACTTATCCCATGCCTGAGAAGCATATCCATAGCAAGCTATACTCTTGGGTATATTCCCCAAACTTGAAGGGAAGTTAAGGTGGCGTTTATCCCAAAAATAAGCAGGCATCCACCAGACGAGCCTAAATCTTATCGCCATATCTTTTCTCCTTAAAACAATGGAGAAAATACTAGATTAACAGATTAGAAGCGAAATCATTACATAGAAACTGCTTCACTCGGAACAATTTGCCTATCAACCTGGCAAATCAACAATAAATGCTCTACATGGCGTGGTCAAAGGCATCGAAAACACATTTACAGCAAATGAACTGGCTCTGTGTGCTTTAATAGATACAGAGAGTGCTTTTGACAACACCTATGAATCCATACAAAGAGCCGCGGAAAAAAGGGGAATACAGTCCCCAACAATCAAATGGATACAATCCATGCTAAGAAGCAGAATAATTACCGCAAATACGGAGAACGAGTCAGCCACCGCGACTGCAGTTAGGGGCTGTCCACGAGGTGGAGTCTTGTCGCCCTTGCTGTGGTCAATGGTGGTTGACGATCTCCTCCATAAGCTGAGTAATTATGGCTTCAACGTTCAGGGCTCTGCTGATGATCTGGTCGTTACTGTCAGAGGCAGGCATGAGGTTGTTATGATCTCAGACCACATGCACATTGCCTTAAACATAATATCTAAATGGTATCGTGCCAAGAGTCTCGCTACCATCTATTAAATATATTTTACCCAGCAGGAACTATTAATTTCTTATAAACGCAAAATCTCAAGGATAGGATTTTATAGAGTGAGAGGGAAATATGTGTATATTTTCGGTTTATTACAAATAATTAAAAAACCAAACATGGTATGATCTTTAAAACAGTTTTAAATAATTGCTATTGTTCTAACGAATACAACTATATATTTTTTATTGTAAATTTCTGTTGTACTTGAATATCGTAACTTGTCAATGAAAATAGATCCTAATTTCATAATTAGGTGTTTTCACTGTATGCAAATTTGCTTTTCTGATATTATTAAAATGAAATACTTCATACATTAAAGCAATTACCAATATTTAAACACCATTCTTTCGTCTATCAATTTAAAATTTCAACAAATAAATATCAAAACTGAATAACTGAACGGGTATTATACAAAACATATTTTGCTCCTTTGTCAAAATTTATAGAGTATAATTACGTATTTGAATATAATGATAATTTCTGTCTTGGTGTAATTTACACTTCGACTATAATCAGAGCCTGTTGTCTGAAGACTGTCCTGAGTTCTTCTTTGCTTGCTGCAACTAAGGTGGTATCATTTTTTGCAAATCTTAAGTTAAAAATCTTGGTTCCACTTATAGCTACTCCACTGAGCCCGACTTCCAGCACACGTCTCGCCACGTGTTCACTATAGATGTTAAAGAGGATTGGTGACAGAACATATTCCTGTCCGACACTTTTTCCGACTTTACATTTATCAGAGTTAGTATTGTCACTTAAGCAGAGTTTTCTTGATACAATTGCACAATTATCAATTATTACAAATTATTACAGAGGCGAGGCGATTTTGCCCAGCAGTTACCTGGTGGGCAGTATGTGCTTGGTGTGAACGAATATCTTATGGCCAAATAAATCAATTGAAAATTTTTCTTCTGTACTAATCCCCTATAGTCTGGCTAATCCCAAATTCATTTGTTACAAAAATTTACCCCATCTACTTAAAATTGTATTTGTTTATAATTTTTTAATATTTTGTAGCTTTAGACAAACTCGGTTTCGGAGACTACCATGCTGAAGCAGAAGCAGTCTTGAAGGATTGTAAAGCTGTAGCAGCCAAACGCAGAAGGCAAAGCACTCGTCTTGAAAATCTAGGTATACCTGAAGAAGAATTATTAAGACAACAGCAAGAATTGTTTGCCAAAGCTAGACAAGAACAGGCGTATGCTGATCAACAGCAGTGGGAACAGCTTCAAGCTGCAGCTCAACAAGCACAAGCTTCGGCATTACCTACTAGCGATGATCAGGATGACTATTCTTAGAAAATTGTGTATATTTAGAGTAATATAATCTGTTAGGTTAAGTTCGATGATGATATTGATTTACTTTTTTGATTATTTTTTAATAAAATATTATGTGATTTCTTTGAATTTTATTAGAATTTGCCATTTTTCTATTGTTCGTAAAACATAAAAAGCTTGTAAAAATTCCGCTTAAGATAATTGACAAAGTTGTGAAAAAATTTAATCAATTTTTACCACTCCAGGTTGATAAGCAAGCTTAACAGTTAATCAGATACAAAGTAGATAAATCACTAATCAAATTATTTTTAATAGTTGTAATCGAACTACTTTTTATAAGAGAATAATTGTAACTGTGTACGTCAAGAAATGTATTTAAAAAACATGTACCATTGAAACAAAACTAAATTATTATAATAGGCGATTCCCAAAATAAATTATTGATTAGTGGAGCAAAAGCAAAAGAAAGAGCTACAAGAAAATATAACTCCTGTAAGAAACTGCTATTTTACTATAGTCGAGTAAACTCTAAGCTGGCGCATCCAAAGGTCGCTTCCTCATATAAACTAAGAGAATAAGACATACGCAACTAGTTAATCTCTATATCACTGCAATAGCTTTATGCGCATCGCATATCAAATCGTACGTCGTGTTACCAACTCATACATACGCCACCTTAGAGTTTACCAGACTATAGATGGTGTCCTTACAAGAGGAACACTATATGAAGGAACTGAGCCATTTGAACTGTGAAGTCTTCTCCTTAGACTCTAAATCTTACTATTAGGTCTTGGTATGTAATATTTCTCAAGATGGATAGACTTCTCGAATATTTCCTTCAGAACACAACCAAATGACCTGTGTAATGGAAAGAAAAGATATAAGTTAGAACAATCAACTTTGGACAAGAATGGTATGTACTTACCCCATTGTTGCCCTTGTTGAACCTAATTGGAACGAACAACTGAGTATCTACCTTTTATATAGAAAAATCAAATCAATCAGGGGGGGGGGGGAGGTCATCCGTAGCCTACGTAAATGATTTCATCAGGCCTACGCATTGGATTTCAATGGCGGCCGTCGGAGTCCTAGCATTCCGGTGCATACTGAAACCCTTAACGCTTTCTTGAATATTTCTAATAAAATTATATGAACTAATACAACAAAGAATGTAAACGTATGCTTAAAAATTATTTACTTTATATAATTAATAATAAAATATATTATAAAAATATAAATAGTTTTCTAAAAATAAATAAATAATATGTAAATGATTAAGAATCAGTATTATTGTACTATTAAATAAAAATATATCTATAAAACTAAAATACACACTTGATACCTTATTGATTCAGAATAAAACAAACACTTCTAATAATAGTTAAAAACAAAACAAAAAAATAATTATTTCTTTAATCTCTAACAGCAATAAATTGTGGATAACAAAAATTTAAAATGCCTCTCTAATAATAAGTTACAACAGTTATTGTAATAAATATTAAAAGATCGGTACATACACGAGTATGTACAACATATTTATTTTAAATTTAATTCCTATCACAGAGATTGCAACTTTTCAACTTTTCTTTTACTTCCACATCCAGTGGAAGTATAGTAACGACAAAAAAATTTTTTTAAAATTTTTATTGTTCAAATAGGCTTAGAATATCATGAAACGTCGAGATTCTAAGTTTGAGCGAAAAAAAATTTCTGTCTGTCGATCTGTCTGTAACTTTTTTTGTGCGCAAGTTTACTCTGGAACCATTTAAGATATTGACTTGAAATTTGGTACACATAATATGTACTTTAACGAAATCTGGTACTAGATTATATTTTCATCTTGTTCCGTCGAAGGGTTAAGGGGTAAATTGGGGTAAATTTGGGATAAATAGGTAAATCAAGCAGGTAAGAGTCCATAAAATTGGTATTTAGGATATACAAGAGAAGCTAAGGTTTCAAAAAAAATTTTTGGCAATAGCCACCCTCATTACCACCCTCACCCCATTATTAAAGGGGATGAAAAAAAATTGTGATTTAGTGTGTGTACAAGGACCAGAAACCTCAAAAGATTTTTTTACTTCATCCACCCCCACTACCACCCCCTATCACCATCCCCACCCCTCTACCGATGTGGGTTATCGTTTTATGGGTTTTTGGGGTAGAGGATTTCAAATATTATATTATTAAAGTTCCATAAACAATTATTTCCACATACAATGTTTTTTCGTTGTGAGTGACTTGGATAAAAAATTTAAATGTGGAAGTAATGATTCCTTGGGCAGCGGTTTCTTTATCAGACTTTATTTTAATCTCTTCATTGCTAGTCATTTTTTTTCTTATTACACCTCATTTTTTTCCTCACTGATACGATTATTTTTCACTTTAGAATAATTGTTCAACAATATATTAGAAAAGTATATCAAGTCTCTCACAACGAAAAAATTTTGTACGTGGAAATAATTGTTTATGGAACTTTAATTAATATTTGAAATCATCTACCTCCAAAAACCCATAAAACGATATCCCACATCGGTAGTGGGGTGGGGGTACTGAAGGGGGGTGGTAATTTTTTTTGAGATATTAGCTTCTCAATTTTTCTCTATTCTTATTGGGATGCTCTGCCACATGTATTCTTCTAAACAATGTCTGAAATCTACAAAATAATACAATTAACCAGTATTTTACTGGAAAATAACCTCTACGCCTGTGACTGGCTGCCGATGTTAAAAGAAGAACTTAACAAACTCAACATTGTTTAAAATAAAACTATCAATTAGACATATCAACAGTTCTGTGTAAGCAGTAAGTATCTATGGATACTGAATATAACAAATATATTCTTAAAGCTGTGTATTTAATATACACAGCCCACAAACATTATAATACGCTTTGAGAAAGGAAACAGATTCGTTTTCCGAAACGTCAGCAAAATACGTCATTTTTATATTTTTGTTCTTATTCATTATTTGTCAAAACCACCCTCTAACTGATCCTTTGACGTAAAAGTCACAGGCGTAGAGGTTATTTTCCAGTAAAATACTGGTTAATTGTATTATTTTGTAGATTTCAGACATTGTTTAGAAGAATACATGTGGCAGAGCATCCCAATAAGAATAGAGAAAAATTAAGAAAATGCCACAACCAACGTTTAGACAATAATTAGCTTCTCTTATATATATTAAATATCAATTTTTTTGGACTCTTACCTGCTTGATTTACCTCTTTACCCCCATTTACTCAAATTTACCCTTCAACGGAATAAGATGAAAATATAATCTAGTTCCAGATCTCGTTAAAATACATACGTGTACCAAATTTTCAGTCAATATCTTAAACGGTTGCAGAGTAATTGTACGCACAAAGAAAGTGGCAGACAGACAGAATTTTTTTGCTCAAACTTAAAATTTCATGACATTCTAAATCTAAATGAACAATAAAAATTTTTTTAATTTTTTTGTCGTTACAAGACTTCCACTGGATGTGGAAGTAATTGCTTACTAAAGTGATTAACGCAGATTACTGAATTTTTATTCGAGATAAAATGTTTTTGGTGAATGCTGTGAGACCATTTTTGCCATGTTCTTGTCCGACGGAAAACGAAACAGTAGTATATCGTTGTTTATTGTAATTTGATTTGCACTGGCACACAACATCGACGCCATCGACGGGGCAGTCTTTTAATTGACATTCATTAATTAAGGGCGTTTTCATAATGTTCACAGTATAAAGATACAGTAATAAATCAATATCTAATTTCAGTATTAGGAGGCTGAATCATTTATTTGTAGTATTTCTCACGATCTATTTTGTGAATTATTACTGTGTTAGGCACATTAAATATTTGAGTAATTCCCTTTTCATTCGACTCCAGTACAAATTGAAATCCAATTAGTTGGCACTAATCCATACTCAACTTAATACTAAACAAATTATACGAAGAAATAAAATATTAATCTTGCAAAAGAGCGCTAAATCCACCCGTAGCCGCAGTAACTTTGTAAAGTCGTAGGACTCCTTTCGTGACGTCACACGCGGACTCGAGTGCAATGCGGTGGCCTGATAAAATCATTTACGTAGGCCACGGGTCATCCCATGAATTAATGAATTATAACATCAAAAGGGGATATTTAAAAATGCGCCGCAGGCGAAAATTCGGTGTATTTCAAGGTCAAACGCTATAAAACCTAATACAAACACAACTTGCAAAAACAGTTTCTTCGAAAAATAGGTTTCGTCAATCGAATTTTCCTTTTTCTTTGTAATTGCAAAAATTATTTTTTGTCATGAACAGACCTCTGCCTTCACAGGAAAAATGTATCACAGGCGAAAATTGGAAACTGAGTTTCGTCAAAACAAATTTAATTTTTCAGATCAATAGCAGGATTTTGTTAAAGTAAAACAAAAACAAAATAAATGTACTTTTTTAATTAAGAAAAAAATCATTTAATAAAACAAGATAATAGAATACAAAAAAATATATAAAAACATAAACCGAATAACAAATAAACAAATTCATATTGTCATTTAAGAAAACAATACAAAAAAGTATAAAAATATATAAAACGGAATAACAAATTCGTTAATTCATATTGCACATAGGTTAGTGCCGTAGTAGAATAGTAGAAAATTAGATTTAAAACCTGCCCGATGGCCTGGCCCTGGCCCCTGGTCATGGTCTGACAACTACACAGTGCAGTGGCAGACCAGGCCATCGAGCAGGTTTTAACTATAATTTTCTTAAAGATAATACAAATTACAAATTATTACATACATTATACGTTGAACTTGCCCAATATAAAGCACAAGCAGTTTGGAACATAGTAAAAAACTATATATACAGGTAAAACAATAACAAATTCTGAAAATATACTAACAAACACACAACAAGATAGTAATCCTATGAAATTTCTATACGAGTTAAATGATAAATCCATTAACCAATGTCCAAATAAATGCAGATCGAATAGAACAGCAGAATCAAAGAGAACAGCAGACAAAAATAATCTCTCAACACATAAATCTTTATTCCTAAATCCTACTGATTCCATGGAAGTATTCAATGTAATAATTACCTTAAAAAATAAAAAGTCTGTTGGAGGATGAAATACCAATAAAACTTTTAAAATATATAGCGGACATCATATCTAAACCATTGGCTTATATTATAAATCTAACCTTACATACAGGCATCTTTCCAGAGCAACTCAGAATAGCAACAATTAAACCTGTGTATAAAAAAGGAGACAAGTCGGACTGGCAAAACTACCGCCCAATTGCATTGCTGTCTAACATAAGCAAAATATTTGAAAAAATAATATACTTAAGAATCATAAATTTCATTGAAACTAACAACCTAATATCTGACTCACAAAACGGCTTTAGGAAAGTGAAGACAACTGTACTAGCAATATATAAAGGATTGAAATTAATACTTGAATCTTTGAACAACAATAAGGAGACTTTTGCAGTCTATCTCGACTTATCTAAAGCCTTTGACAGCCTACTAATAGAAAAACTACCATGGTATGGGATCAGAGGAGTTGCATTGAAATTAATATAATCCTACCTAACAAACAAGAAACAGTGTGTAATAGAACGAGACAATAACAAAGTTGTTAAATCTGGAAAGAAAACAATTAAAAGAGGAGTACCTCAAGGATCTATCCTAGGGCCGCTACTATACATTCTATACACAAACAACTTGCCTCTCGTTGTAGATCAGCCGATTGTACAATTTGCTGATGATACTACACTAATTTTAAGTGAATTTCCTGAAATCAATATTAAAAAAGAAATGACAGATACCCTAACTATATTAAATCAATGGTTTACAGATAATAACTTGCATCTAAATCTAAATAAGACCCAAATGACAAAATTTGCATACTTCCGACAAAAAGACGAAACCATACTTACCTATGACAACAATATCATAAAAAGTAGCAGCTCCATAAAATTTCTTGGAGTAAATTTGGATTGTAGATTAGACTGGAAATTTGACATTGATGACCTAGCTCGAAATATGACATCATACTGTTATGCGTTGAAGGTTATTTCACATTTTGTAAATGTTGAAGCAGCCTTTGTCGCGCATATCATGCGTATATCCAATTCCGTGCTAGATATGGAATCATATTTTGGGCAAGTTCAAGTAATGCGCACAAAATATTCAAAATTCAAAAGAGATTTAAGGTATATACTCAATATGGGGTCAAAAGATAGTTGCAGGCATTTATTTCGTGAGAGGAAAATTCTTACACTGATATGCTTGTATATTTATGAAGCTGTAATTTTTGTCAAAGAAAATATTGATCTTTTTAAGTCTCTAGAACACAATTACAACACAAGATATAAAGATAATATAACCACCGATAAAATCAATTACAATTACATTCAGAAAAATGTTGAATTTTCAATAATTAAAATATATAATCGATTGTGTACTGAGCTGAAAAATCTGCCTATAAAAAAACTGAAAGTTGAACTAAAGCAATTTCTCATACAAAAGAGGCTTACTATACGATAGACGAATATATCCATGACATGACATTTTTATAATTCTATTTTGTTCAAGTATATTAATACTTTTATACATTTTATCTATACACTTGTAGATTTCTATAATTTTTTTATATATATGTGTTAGTCTTAAGATCTTTTTTAGTGTGTACGTCTTATTTTTTTTTCTTTTTTATTTTCTGTTTTATCTTGTATTGACATGTTCTACATGTTATACAAAGAACAAATAAAGGTATATCTATCTATCTATCTACAAAATTACCAAAATGAAAAATGTCCCAGTTTTTTGTTTTTACCAAAATGTTCCTTAGACTTCAATAAACAATTCGCAAAGAACATTACGCCAATTAATCCTTTGCCAGAAAATATCTATCTCGACGCGACTAATCATATATAAAGAAAATAAAGGAGTCAAGAACAAGTCATTCGGCATTATAACAAATTCGGTGTTTTCACAAATTTTAAAATCTCATTGACTGTGAAGGTAATACTTAATTATAACTAAAAACATTTGAATTTCCACAACCAGTTGAGTAATATCCAAGAAAAAGTATTTTTAAATTTGAATTAAAATTTTACCCCCCAAAACACTAAGCTATATTGTTGACGTCATCGGTCATAAATATCTAACCTTAAAAATACATCTTTTAAAAATTTCCGGGTTAATATATCACTATTATGAAAATTTCTGCTTGGTTCTCGTATTTTCAACTAAAATCTTGTTCAATGTAATGTTCATAAAGTTTTAAATATCTTCTCCCAATAAAATAAGGCGATTTTTTTTGGAAATCCAACCATTAGCAGCCCATTTTTAGTAATCAACAATATTGAGACATCATATGCATCAATTTTTAAATGTTTGCTTGAAGCCATACTGGTTTCAAATGAGAAGTGCTGATATAATCATTAAAAATGACAATAAACTTAAAAAAAACTAACAGTTGAGGTTATGTTAATGCAACCGATTACAGGATGGTGTTTAAATATTGGTAAATGCTTTAATGTATGGAATACTTCATTTTAATAATATCGAAAAAGCAAATTTGCATACAGTGATAACATCTAATTCGCACCCCCCGTAAAAACTGCTTAAAACCGGCCCTGTTTCTTTGAATTTACTCGCCATGTGGTTGAATCTTGCGCGCGTAATTCAAAGTAGAGATGTGTTGCTATTTAACAACCTGTTATTTTATAACTGTTATTTGTAAACAGCATTAACAGACTGTTATTTCTGATCGAAAATAACAGGTGAGAAAATAACAGATAAGCAGCTGCGGCAGCAGCATGATGTACAAAATAACGTCTCTGAAATAACTTTGCAAACTGCGCGCTGCGGTATGCGCATGCCAGTACTTCTCAGCCATCTGTTATTTTTAAACAGTTATTTTAAACTGTTATTTCAAAATAGCAGTAGCAGTTTAAACTGTTATTAAAAAATAACTGCTTTTACCGATCACTAATTCAAAGTACGCTTTTCAAGTGCTTTGGTCGTGTTAGACATAGAAAGAGCTAGAGCATTTAGTATCTGACCTCTTTTTCTTTCTTAGCAGTCATATTTGACGCCATTTTACGTCGGTATTATGTTTGTCGTCCCATGGAATATAATTTTAATTTTAGAGATGTAAATTAGTTTTCTCAACAGCAAGAATGCGAAACAAAAACATAACACAAGCACCACTAAAAAATGACTAAAAGTAGCAGTTTAATTTTGCAGAGCAGGAATTTAATAATGCATGCAATAAAGTTATCCTGGAATCTCTCCCTTATGTAAAATTGCGACATGGCTGCCATGTCACAAGCACAAGTCGTAAAAGTGAGAGTGGTGAAAATGTTCATTGACGTTTCGTGAAATTACGTTTTAATGAAAATAGATCCAATCACGTATATTAAAGGTATTATAATAATTATTAATTTATAATTTTATAATAAACTGTATCCGCCATTTTCCCTTTTAAATATATTGTAATAACACATTTTAAGTTTTGTTGAGATGGTTTAATGTACACGTGTATGGCTAGCAATCAAAAGGTCTGAGGTTCGAGCCCTATTGACATCTTTTCAAGTTTTAATTTTCATTCTTATATATAAATTATTTTTTTTCCCTATTTTTTAAAGAAAATTCAATAAACATGCTAAATATTTAACCTATATTTTTTCAGGAAGAATATAATTTTATTGATTTATCATGGAACATAAGAATCCCGAAGAAAAACCAGGACCTAGTGGAGTGTCAGATTTAATTATTATAACTCCAGATGAATTAGCAAAGTTGGGTTTATTTCAAGATATACAGACTACCACAGTATATCCCAAACCGAAGAAAACTACAGAATCAAAAATCGAAAGTACGAATCCAAAAGTAAAGAAACAAAAAGTTGAAAATCAAGAAGCCAAAATAATTGTTTTAAATCAGGCAAACGATAATGCTAAAGAAGAGAATGCTCTAACCCTAAAAAGTAAAATTTCAAGTTCACTTTCTGAAGTTTTCTCAACAAAGCCACCTCAAAAAGTTTTGAATTCTGAAATTAAGACTGTAAACGAGGGTAATAAAATTATTGGAAACGTCAAAGGTCAAACCATTCTGAATTCTAAATTTTTAAATAAAAATCTAAAAGCTCATCAAAGTTCGCCTATTTTGAATAAAGATGAAAACCTTGCTAAATTAAACCGAATGACTCCCCCTAATAACACACCTCTTCTAAATCCTTCAAAAAGCCAACCGAAAATTTTAAATGATGATATTAAATTTCAAAAACGAAAATATGTTATTGCGCAAAAAAAAATTGATCGAAGGAAGCACATACAGCAAACGTCTGGCAAAAAATACGTAGAGAAATCAACGGCACCGCACACAGAAACCGACAAAAACATTACAGCAGGGGTACCGAAGACTTTTAAAACGACAGGTATAGCAAATGTAAAAGATGTTTTGACAAAAACCGTGAATAAGGAACCAAAAATAATTAATTCAACACTTTCTTTTACAAGTATCGTTGATCATACACTGTCCAAAAGTACCTTGCCGTCAAAAAATCTTACATCTTTAGAGGAAACGCTAAGAAGAGGATTGAATAGAATATTACAAAAAGATATAATTAAGCCGCCCAATATTGATGAACTAGTATCGGAGCCTGCGATAGTAATAGAAGACAATAAAAGTGACTTAGACACTCTTGGTATATTTAACATACCACAAAATGAAAAACGTGCATCTTCTGGAGAAATAGCGAAGAGAAATCCTTTTCAAAAAGCTAAAACTTTAAAAGTAATTGAAAAAGCCGATAACCCATCAGTAGAAACCATCAATTTAGAGGACTCGGAGAATCCTCCTAAACAAATTATTCCCTCCAACAGCAAAAAAGAAGTAAACATTATTAGCAACACATCGCTTCGGCTTTCAAATGAGGAACTTAAGCATTTAGTCTCTAAACATAAAAACAACTCCCAAAACAATAGTCCCGTAAAAATACCTTCCCGAGAAAATACTGAGCATGTTATTCAGTCCTCTTTTCCTGTTGAATTTACTGTGAAAAGTGCAAAATGTACCGAAATCAGAAAATCAAATTTTGCCCAAAATGTATCATTGAATAAAGAAGGTATAAAGGCAGATCCACCAACAACTAAAATTGATGTTAATGAGGTAGAGCGTACACATGAGAGGGCCGATACATTACCTACTTGTTCTCCTACTACTGAAAACTATGCCACAATAGAGGGAGATAAGAAAAATTACCCTGCAACAAAAGAAACCCACATCTCGCAACTGGCTACTCAATATTCGGAGAAAAAGAGTAGTGCTCCAGTACCAATTAATAAGAAAGTCGTAAGGAGCCTAAAAACACCACCAAAATTACTGGTGCATCCTAAGCCGATATCAGTTACAAAAGCAGATAGCGAAAAGAGAATTTTAGAAAATAAAGAAATAAAAAATGTCAGTGAGATTGTAGAACAGCCGGAAAGTAAACTGAAACAGGAAGAAGCCGGTTTCAAAAGTAAGGCACGTAATATAAAAGAGACAGACTCTAACGATGGAGAAAACACTGTTCAGTCTGCACTTAAGCCGCTACATAAATCATTGGATACAAATGAAGCTAAAAATGTATTACCAAGTACCTCAAAATTGATTGATGGTCCAGGACTGCATGACAGACAGCAGCAAGAAGGATTGAAGATCATTGGAAAAAAGTTGGGAGGTACACATGTAAGTAATGAACTAGAAGATATAAGGCTGAAAACAAAAACAAATAGAAAAAATCTGCATACGTCTGCTGATGTAGTTAGTAAAGGAAAAAAAAATATGAATAAAAATCTTAGTGATCCGATTATCAACACAAAAATTGAACAAGAGGGTTCTCATAATGAGTCGACGATTTCCAAAAAACGTAAAGAAATTTTGGAGGAGAATACTGTTAATAGGAGTGAAGGAATGAATCGAATGTGTAAAGATGTTCATAAAATGGGCAGTTTGGAGGTTATAGAAGGTATAAAAGAGGAAACGCAACTTACCAAATCTGAAGATAAAACTATCGAGAAACGCGTTATTCCAATAGAATCACATGAACAACAGTATGAAAAGAAAGAGAAAATAAAGGCATGTAAAAGTAGTACAACAACGAAAGAAGATAATAAATTAGCAAGTGATAAATCGGAGGCCACTGAAGTAAATAATTCTTTAGAGGAAATACAAGTTGTTCCGAAAAAAAGGGGACGACTTAGAAATTTTAATGTTGAAGAAAAATCACGGGATTCTGTAGCTGAATCCAAGGTTGATACTATGGAGACTGCTGGCGATGCAAATAAAAATGAATCAAACGTAAGTAAAGGTTATAAAACCGACTCAAATGAAAAAAATTTTGGGGAGAGCAATGCTATTAAAAGCGAAAGGACAAATCGAAAGTATGTTCATAAACCGGGCAATTCGGAGACAATTATAGATGGCATAGGAGAGGTTGCCCAACTTAACGAGTGTAAAGATAAAGCTATGAAGAAGCTTGATATTCGGGTAGAAAATAAAGAATCGATAGAACCAGATAAACCATATGAAAGGAAACAGAAAATGGAGGCATATAAAAATAGTACAGTAACAAAAGAAGATAATATATTAGAAGCAACTGATAAATCTCGGGCTACTGAAGTAAATAATTCTTTAGAAGAAATAGGAGTTGTTCTGAAAAAAAGGGGACGGCCTAGAAGCCTTAATGTTAAAGAAAAATCTCGGAATTCTGTAGCTGAATCAGATACTATGGAGATTGCTGGTGATGCACATAAAAATGCATCAAACGAAAAAATGTTGGGGGAGAGCAATGCTAATAGAAACGAAAGGACAAATCGAAAGTATAAATATATTTATGAAAGGAGCGATTCGGTGACAATTATAGATGGCATAGGAGAGGATACCCAACTTACCGAATCTAAAGATAAAGCTATGAAGAAGCTTGATATTCGGGTAGAAAATAAAGAATCGATAGAACCATTTAAACCATATGAAAGGAAACAGAAAATAGAGGGATATAAAAGTAGTACAATAGCGAAAGATGATAATATATTAGAGGCAACTGATAAATCTCAGGCTACTGAAGTAAATAATTCTTTAGAGGAAATAGAAGTTGTTCCGAAAAAAAGGGGACGACCTAGAAGTCTTAATGTTAAAGAAAAATCACGGGATTCTGTAGCTGAATCTAAGGTTGATACTAAGGAGACTGCTGGCGATGCACATAAAAGTGAATCAAACGCAAGTAAAGATTATAAAGCTGACTCAAACGAAAAAATTTTGGAGAACAGTGCCAACAGAAGCGAAAGAACGAGTCGAAAGTCTAAAAATGTTTATAAAACGGATTCACAGACCATTAAGGATGGCATAAGAGAGGATACCCAACTTACCAAATCTAAAGATAAAGCTATGAAGAAGCTTGATATTCGGGTAGAAAATAAAGAATCGATAGAACCATATAAACCATATGAAAGGAAACAGAAAACAGAGTTATATAAAAGTAGTACAAGGGCAAAAGAAGATAATATATTAGAGGCTACTGAAGTAAAAAGTTCTTTAGAGGAAATAGAAGTTGTTCCGAAAAAAAGGGGACGACCTAGAAGTCTTAATGTTAAAGAAAAATCACGGGATTCTGTAGCTGAATCTAAGGTTGATACTAAGGAGACTGCTGGCGATGCACATAAAAGTGAATCAAACATAAGTAAAGATTATAAAGCTGATTCAAACGAAAAAATTTTTGAGAACAATGCCAACAGAAGCGATAGAACGAATCGAAAGTCTAAAGATGTTTATAAAAGGGATTCAGAGACAATTAAAGATGGCATAGGAGAGGGTAACTTACCTACCAAATCTAAAGATAAAGCTATGAAGAAGCTTGGTATTCGGACAGAAAATAAAGAATCAATGGAACCATATAAACCATATGAAAGGAAACAGAAAATAGAGGTATATAAAAGTAGTACAATAGCGAAAGAAGATAATATATTAGAGGCAACTGATACATCTCAGGCTACTGAAGTAAATAATTCTTTAGAAGAAATAGAAGTTGTTCCGAAGAAAAGGGGACGACCTAAAAGTTTTAACGTTAGAGAAAAATCACGGGATTCTGTTGCTGAATCCAAGGTTGATACTAAGGAGACTGCTGGCTATGCACATAAAAGTGAATCAAACATAAGTAAAGATTATAATGCTGACTCAAACGAAAAAATTTTGGAGAACAATGCTAATAGAAGCGAAAGAACGTATCAAAAGTCTAAAGATGTTTATAAAAGGGATTCAGAGACAAATAAAGATGGCATAGGAGAGGATACCCAGCTTACCAAATCTAAAGATAAAGCTATGGAGAAGCGCGATATTTCGGTAGAAAATAAAGAATCAATAAAACCACATAGGACATATGAAAAGAAACAGAAAATAGCGGCATGTGAAAGTAGTACAATAGTGAAAGAAGTTAATATATTACAGGCAAATGATAAATCTGAGGCCATTGAAATAAATAATTCTTTAGAAAAAATAGAAGCTGTTTCAAAGAAAAGAGGACGGCCTAGAAAATCTACCAGTTTTAAAGTTAAAGAAAAATCAAAGAATTCTGTAGCAGAAGTGAAGGTTGATACTGAAAAAACTTCCGGTGATGTACGTAGAAATAAATCAAATGTAAGTAAAGATTATAAAGCTGACTCGAACGAAACAATTTCGGAAGAAAGTAATATTAGTAGGAACGGAAACATGAATCGAATATATAAAGATGTTTATAAAATGGACGATTCGGCGACAGTTACAGGTGGCATAGTGGAAGATATTCAACTTATCAAATATAAAGATAAAACTCTGGAGAAGCATGATATTCCGATAGAAGAAAAAGAATCAATAAAACCACATAAAACATATGGAAAGAAACAAAAAGTAGAGGCGTATAAAAGTGGTACAATAGCGAAAGAAGATAATATATTAGAGGCAACTGATAAATCTCGGGCTACTGAAGTAAATAATTCTTTAGAAGAAATAGAAGTTGTTCCGAAAAAAAGGGGACGACCTAGAAGCTTTAATGTTAAAGAAAAATCACGAGATTCTGAAGCAGCTGATCCCAATGTTGACACTACAGAAACTTCTGGCGATGTACATAAAAATGAATCAAAAGTAAGTAAAAATAAAGCTGACTCAAATGAAAAAATGGAGGAGGAATCTGATTTAGAGCCTCTTAACAGTAGTAGCCTTAAGGAAAAAGATAACATAAGAGAAAATCTAAAAAGCAATCCTATTTCTGAGGTATTGCTAATAAATGAATCAGAGAATTCACCAATAGAAACTATAGCTACATATGTAAAACCACCAAGAAAAAGAGGAAGACCAAAAAAAGTTGAAAATTTAGTGGAAATACGGGAGGATGATCCTTTGTCATTAGAAGAAAATCACGAGCATATGGTAACATCAACACCATTACCAAATAAAAGAGGTCGAAAAAGAAAATCTTCTGTTATAGCTGAATGTTCAACTGAAGACCTTACTGAACCAGTTATACTGGATGAATCAAGAAGTGGGAGAAAACGGAAGAAAGTGAACTATTTTCAAATGAATAATAGCATATCATCAGACGAAGAGGAAGTAAGTCCTAAGAGAAGAAGACGTAAAACTGATACTCAAGCTAAAGATTTAGTAGTAAAAAAGGAAAGTGAACTAAAACAATATAATAAAGATAGTAATAAGGATAACGCACAAAGAACAAATGAAGACAAAGATATAGAAGAAACTGTAAATATTTCTGTAAATAATACTGAATGTGAATCTGGGGAAGATTTAAAAGAAAAAGATGAAAGTGATGTAAAACCAGATTGTGATGACGAAAGTAAGAAACAAAGAAAACCTAGGAACAAAAATACTATAAATTTGATAAATTCTATATTTACTGCGGCTGTTAAAAACAAGTTCAAAAATGATTCAGGGGCTGAAGGTCAGGAGCTTGAGTAAGTAAATAAAATTATTAATTTAATGTGTTTGAATGTTTCTACTTTAATTTTTCGACGCTATTTTACATTTGTGTCCCATTCTCAAAATGAAACTTCAAATTTCGAGTCTGTGTAAATTCAATTGGCTGTTGCAGAGTTCGAACTTATCTTATCACTTTATATACTAAATGTTGTATGAAATTTAAATCTGGACCGTATTCTGGCCAGTTCAGTTCAGTTCATTGTTATAAAATACTAACGGAGTTCAAACCAGTCAGCTTGATCCAAGATCAAAAGCCAAGGTTACGATTGTTACAACGAATGTAGTCATCGGTTTTGATCTTGAATCAAGCCGACTCAAGGGGGGATTTTTTTTGAGTCCCCTCGCTCATCAATTTTAATTTTCGAGGAAAAACATTTTTGTTATTTTCAGCACGTGGCTATGTTACCCCTCCCAAGCTCAAGGCCCAGATCCGCCCTTGAGCTGACTTTGGCTTGAACTTAGTTGGTACAACACCACAATGAATTCTCCTTGACCTAGGTCATATACTATAGAAAATAGTTTGGTATTTGACCATGATTAAAGCAAATTGCAATCTTGCTAGGTAGTTGGAAATAACGCACACAGTATTCTTGGCCTTTTGATATATTTTTATTATAATTGCTAAAAAAATTTTAGGGACGATTTCATAGCTTATTATTTTAAGACGAAAAGTTATAAACATATGCCCTAAATGACTTATTTTTCGAAAGAAGTTTAAGTTCATTCCAATAATGTCTGAAATAAAATGTTTTAGGAGACATCTTTTGGTTAGCTTTAAATTTTTCTTGCAGTGCAGTGGCACACGTATAATATTGAAATTTAAATTTGGTATCAGATAAATTTGAATTTTTTCTTTTCAATAGGTAAGTGGGCAGTTGTACAAAGCATGGTCGATTCATGATATTAGTGACTTGGTCCAAGCTACAACCCGTGTCCAATATTCGCTTAAATGAGTCTTACCACACCGTTATAATAAAAAACTTAAGCTAAATTACGACAAAAATAAAATATTGGCTGTTTTTACCCCTAAAACTCAAGACCGTCACGCGTAACTCCATACAGATTGACACTTGTTTTGGCTGAAATTTTGTTACCAGAGAAATGGTTAGTGTCCATCTCTGCTATAATTATTACAAAATATCCAAAATTTGTTGGCAAGATACAACTTTCATGTTTTAATGTCTAGGATTTAATATATAAACTATTAAAGTCGCGTAACTTGGTTAATACTCACATCCGTCACAGCGCTCATTATTAATTAATAAATTGAATGCTAGGACTACCAGCGACTCAGAAACACATCGAAATTTAGTTTTTGTTGTGAAATCATGTGAGATACAATAACCAAGTGCTGTTTCCCAAAACATTTTGAATTTCCAGTAATTTATATGGTAAGTCTAATATATGGCCCTGTGTTCTCTTTCATGACCATCACGTTGTGTATTTTAGCATTTATCAACTTATTAATATCCAAATACGTTTTTATTTTGAGGTATCCAGTACACTGTCTTCTCCTAACCTTACTTTAATAATAGCGCTAGGGTGAATATAATTCTTAGTCATTAGTTAGGTAAATACTTTAAAACACTCATTATTGGAGAACCAATCGAAATAACTACTCTTCTAGCTAATACTGACGAAGTATTGAATTAGTTCTAGAAATACTTACTTAGAGCTAAGCATAAAGACAGACAGACAGACAGACAGACCTTTTTTGATGCACAGAAAAATTTACACTTTCTTACATAAGTCAAATACAACAAAAAATAACACATACATAGAAGTATAATAATTGTAAATTGGACAAATAAAATTCAATATTAAAATTTATACATATCATGATTTAAAACTTATATACTAGATAAAAGAGAAGAATTTGTTATATTAAAAATCATTAATTGTGATATTGTTATTTAAAAATTCATTATAGGAGTAGTAGGCTTTTTTTATTAAGAATTTTTTTATTGTGTTTTTGAAATTGTTTCCTTCCAAAAATCTCACACTTAAAGGTAATTTATTAAAAAAAGTTGGGGCCAAATGTAGAGTTGCGTTCCAGGATTTATTTAATCGCAGGAATTCAATTCTAAGATCCTCCTTGTGCCGTGTGTTATGATTATGTGTGTTCTGTAAAGTATTATAGCACTCACTATTATTTTTTATGTATAGTAAACACTCAAAAATATATCTACATGGAAGGGTCATAATATTGAGTTGACTATATGCGTTTCTAGCGTCGGCGCGGTATTCTAGTTTTGCTATTATACGGACTGCCCGTCTTTGCAGTTTAAATACTCTGTTTGCATGTGGAGAGTGTCCCCATACTAAGATAGCATAACTTAAAACTGATTGTATGACTGCATGAAAGGTCATAATGCAAACTTGTTGACTCACCGTTTTTATTAGATTTTTCAATAAAAATATACTTTTAACATAATTTGTTAGATATATAGTTAACATGACTTTCAAAATTTAGAGTGGGGTCTAAAAAAACTCCTAAAAATTTGACGGATGCTGTGTAGTTTATTTTATCATTTCTGCGTAAGGAAAAAATCATTTTTTCTGTCTTATTTACATTTAAACTTAATTGGTTAGCTGAAAACCAATCCTCCACATTGGAGATAGAGGCATCCATGCAAGACTTCAACTGATCAATATTGATATTGCAGTGTGTAAAATTTGTGTCGTCAGCATACAATACTAATGCACTGTCTGTGAGGGATGAACGAATGTCATTGATATAAATGAGGAAAAGCAGAGGTCCTAAGATTGACCCCTGTGGGACTCCATGGGTTACTAGTCTTTCCTCCGAGAAATTACCACCATAATAGGTTACTTGGGTTCGATTTGTTAGATACATAGTGAGCAATTTCAGACTACTGGCACCAACTCCATAATATTGTAATTTTTTTAACAAGATTTTGTGGGACACACAATCAAAGGCCTTGGAGAGGTCGCAGAAAGTTGACCCTACACAGTCTCCGTCTTCAAAGCCCCTGATTACCGTAAAGAAGTTCGACTAGGATTTGCGCTTGAATTTTTAGTGCATGATGTAAATTTTTGGAACACTAGTTTTTACAGACGAAAAAATTTTCCAGTCAATACACAGCGGTCGTTTTCGACCTCCGAATACTCGATTCGATGAGAAATATATATCTAACAATGACAAAAGTGGTAGATTTTCTGTTAATATGTGGGCTTGGATATTTGCATGTGGTCCTGGTGTTTTGTGGCATATCGAGGAACGATTTAATAGTGAAACGTACATTAGGATTTTAGACAATAATATGCTCCCTTCTGTGTCATAATTATTTCAGAAAATGAATTCATATTTCAACAAGATAATTGCTCCGTTCATACTGCTCATACCGTAACTAACTGGTTTCAAAAACCTATATGAGAATTACCCATTTTCTTTATAAAAAGAACATACCGAATAGTCATTCACCATAAAAAATGTTGGTCTCTAAATAACATTTTACTTTCAGGTCACCCAATATAATAGTTTCCACATGTGATCATCGAACAAGGTAATACCATAAAAAAATTATTTTTCCAGAGTGATTCGATATTCAATTGTATTTTAGGGAGTCATTGCTGCCAAAATTTGTAATAGATGAAGATAATATGGTTACTTGTATGACTTGCAAAAACAAAATCAATAATGATGAGTGGGATGCCCATAACAGAAATGCACATTACTATTTAGCTTGGCGAGAAGGAGATCCGGAATTGGTAGGTAGAAAAACCTAGCCCTTAACCAGAAAGAGAGGATAATAATAAATGCATGTGATCGATGCGTGCAACTGATTCTATTGGCATATAAATTTGGAGGGGTTGTAATTCAAAATAATTTTTACAAATCAATGTAGCTCAAGGACATGTGCCGCTTGACACCCTTGATAGACCAATTATTCACTGTCTTCCTTTCCCAGCTAAGGTATAGGTGCAAAGATACTTTTAGATCATAAACTGAAAATATCTTGGTCTGAATCTGCATTTTGTACGTATCCTTTTAAGTTTTATCTGACTTTCATAGTTCATACAATTTTTGTCATCCAGAAAGTGAAACACTTTCAACATAAGATATTCACAGGCTTTAGTGCAAACTTGAATATATTCAAGTTCAAAACTTTTTGAAATAAGACGATATTGTGATACTTCCATTTGAGTAAAAACAAGCCCTTTTAACCATGCATAGACCAGAAAGTAAATTTATTCCACATTTTTCAATAAAAATTGTAACTTTAAAAAACTATGGATACCTAACCTACCCCTACACGATATGTTGCTAAAGGCTACCTACTTTATATTAATTTATCTACTGCAGAACTTGGCCGATACAACTTTTCTTACAAAGACGTTGACACCATTGATGAAAGAAGAGAAGAAATTGAAATGTAACAAGTGTGGAAAAGATCATACTACAGTGAGCAGTTTTATTACACATATGGAAACATGTAATGGGATAGTAACCAAGGGTGATTTAGTAACTTGTGCTGTGTGTAAATTAGAAATGAAAAAAAATGCATGGCCTTTTCATAAGCAAAGAGACCATAATAATTTGGCATGGAGGATCGGCGATCGCCCTTTGGTAAGAGTTTGATTTATCTTGTAGTGTCTACCACGACCGGCTTTAATGTGAACAGGCCAGTATATGGAAATGTGGCAACGTGTGCTTCAGTCCCCATTCTTGGCAAAACTAAATTGTGTAGTATCTGTCACGAATAAATTGGCATTATAATACATAAAAAGTGCTTCTCTGTTGGTGTAATTTCACAAATTGTGTTTTATAAAGTAAGTAGTTATCATTTTAATTAATTATAAGGGTATCTATCGCACCGCTCGCACTTAAAATCACTTTTTGTGCGTCAAATTACGTTATAACCTTACTTTTCATGCAAGCTATATTTTTATTCAATTCACTTTTACTACCAAAACCAATAAAATAATTTTAATTAATTCTAGGTGTGGGGTCTGAAAACAATAACAACATGCCGGATAAATGTTGTGTACCTGGCTGTACAAGCAATTACAGTTCATCTGAAGGTTATGTCCGAGCCTTTAGATTTCCCAAAGAACCAGACAGAACTGAGGAAACAGTGGCTAAATAGTATTTCTATGAAAAATTGGCAGCCTACAAAATATTCAATGGTGTGTATAGCGATTATAAATAAAATTAAAATGGAAGTTAATATACGTATATTTGTTATTAATACATGTTCATATTTTATATGATTTTGGTATTTTTTAAGTAGATTGATATTATATTTTTATATCGAATGTTTTTTATTTTTCTTAGCGACTTCATGGAAACTTCTCCATTATGGATCGAGTTTTCCTTTTTGTTTCTTAGCGACTCCATGAAAACTTCTCGCTTTTGGAACTTCTCGATTTCCAGTGAGTGAGTCGCTATAGTCGCTATATACACCCTAGCGACTATAGCGACTCACTCACTGGAAATCGAGAAGTTCCAAAAGCGAGAAGTTTTCATGGAGTCGCTAAGAAACAAAAAGGAAAACTCGATCCATAATGGAGAAGTTTCCATGAAGTCGCTAAGAAAAATAAAAAACATTCGATATAAAAATATAATATCAATCTACTTAAAAAATACCAAAATCATATAAAATATGAACATGTATTAATAACAAATATACGTATATTAACTTCCATTTTAATTTTATTTATAGCGATAACGCTATAGTGTGCATAAAACATTTTTATGACAGTGCAATGTCCAAATCTGAACGATACAAAGATGCTTATGGTGTGTGGAAGGAGAGAAATGGAAAAGTTTATGTTAGTGTTTGGTGCAGTGCCTCGTGTAACGGAAACTTACTCTCATCCACCAGTTATCGCTGCGGCGATGAGATCGTGTGTGATGTGCATTTTGAGGAATATGAGGATTGTTATGCTGTTTGTTAACGACCTAGGTTTTTTAAATTAATTGTAAGCAAATAATTTATTTTGTCATAAAAATATTTTCACGTAATTCTTTGAATAACCCTCTTCCATGTAATTTCAAGTATAACCCGTCGATAAATCACTCCCCAGACCAGTTTATCTATGAAAACATAAAGGGTTAAAAGGGATGGTTTTTGGCTGCTTCAGGGGGTTGCGGCAGTCGAAAACTTCTTCCACCACTTCCATCGTGTTCAGCATCCTCGAAAACGGGGGGCGAAGGTAATCTCGTCTTTGCACGAAATATTTACACTATTTTTTCCTTCATTACATAGATTATTGATAGGAATGACAGAGTTTAAGATTGCAGCTTTGCCACATCCTACACTCCGGCCTGTTCACATTAAAGTCGGTTGTGTGTCTACCTAGCATTATTTTTAACTTTAATCACATGCCAAATGGTTAAAGTATTAAGCAGATAATTGCATGTATATCTACTATCACTTTAGTCAGAAAACTTAGTAACTCGAATGTTTATAGATTGTTATGTTGACACATCCAAGCCTCTTTTCCCCCGAGAGAAAAGGAGAAAAAGTGTAAACCAATATAACCAATTGAAAGTTCAAGTCTATACATTTTTTTTTTCTTTTCCGGATTTTAAATTTAGATTTACGAAATTTTATGACAAAGTGCCAGTTTTGTAGGTAAAGATTAAACCAGAGTTTCAACTGGAGTTTTACTGTTAAACTCCCTAGTTATACCAGGTGTCAACGAGGTCACTTTCCGGCTGTCATTTTTTTATTTTTTAACAGACCGAAATGAAATAAGTTATATGTTTTTAAAATGACATTGTTTTTATCCATCTGTAAAGTTTCTTAGACTTCCGATTTCACTTTTGATTCTTAAACGGAACACCCTATATATTTTTGAATTTTTGAAATTTTTGGAATCTAGAGAAGCTAATTAATACTCCAGTTAAATTAGACTTTTCTGATCTAACAAAATATATCCTTCATTTTTTTTTTAAATCGATTTATTTTGGTGTTTTAAAGAAAATATTAAAAATCGGCAACGAGATCACTACGGCATAAAAAATTATTCAAGGTCAAAGTTCACAAAAAACGTTTTTTGCGAATATCGCGCTTTCTATGGCTTGGAGGCCAATTGAGGTTATTATGAAAATGAAAGATAATAAAATTCCGCATCTTCCATTGTTTATGTACAATGAACGGTTTAGGCATTGTACGTAAAAAATGAATAAAATATTTTTCGTTTAAAATTTGTGTACCTATAATGTGTAAGCACATTATACAAAGTTTTATTGTACAGTACAGTAATTTTGATCGGATTTTTTTCTTGTATATATTGTATTAACTAAGGTTATTATGAAAATGAAAGATAATCAAATTTTGAACGAAAAATATTTTATTCATTTTTTACATACAATGCCTAAACCATTCGTTGTACATAAAAAATGGAAGAGATCATTTTTGTGTGGAATTTCATTATCTTTCATTTTCATAATAACCTCAATTGGCCTCCGAGCCATAGAAAGCACGATATTCGCAAAAAACCGTTTTTTGTGAACTTTGACCTTGAATAATTTTTTATGCTGTAGTGATCTCGTTGCCGATTTTTAATATTTTCTTTAAAACACCAAAATAAATCGAGTAGAAAAAAAAATGAAGGATATATATTTTGTTAGATCAGAAGCCATATTTTTGTCTAAAATGACTGGAGTATAAGTAGGTACTCTTTCTGCAATTTTGATTTTTTTGCATCCAATTTTAATTTTCAATCTAGTGTACAGTGACCCACCAGAAATTGTTCTAATATTAGTAAATAATTGAAGAAAAATATGTATTGGATTCTTCTGTTGTTAATTTGTGTCACAGAGAAAAAAGTTGATAAAGTCGCTTTTTCGAAATTACTCAAGATTTTCAAATGAAAGTATGTCACCTTCATACTACAGCTAAATGTAATTTTTCAATACCAATCTAATGATGTATCACAACACATTCTGGTGGATTACGGCGCACTAGATTGAAAATTTAAATTGGCTGCAAAAAATTTAAAATAGTGGAAGGAATCATCAAATTAACAGACATGCGGAATCACCTCTAGATTTAAAAAATGCAAAAATACATATTTAAAAATCAAAAGTACTTCTGGTGAAACCGGAAGTTTTAGAAACTTGATAGATGGATAAAAAAAATCATTTTGGCAACACGTGACACATGCCTAGCTTCATCTCGATCCGTTAAAAAATGAAGAAATGGCAGCCAGAAAGTGATCTTGTTGACAGTCGGTATTGTATATGAGCATTTATTTGTATTACCATATATCTATTTTGTAGAACTTAAATGATAAAGATTTAGTCATGAACATACTAAATGCTTTATATAAATCAAAAAAACCGCTGAAATGTGAAAAATGTGGCGCGAAAAAAAAATCAGTTGTTGGGTTTTTGTCACATCAATCCCAATGCGGACGTAATATTGAGGAAGCCCAAGTCAAATGTGAATTATGTGATAGGAAAGTATTACCTGTTAGCATGTCGAGTCACATAAAAATGTTTCATGAAAAACCTAAAATAAATGATACAGAACAGGAACCAAATTACTTTAGCGTTGACTCTAATGCTACTACTTCTAAGAGGCAGGCGGCTAAAAGGTATGTATAATCAAGAGTGAGTACAAGATACTTTGTTAGGCTTGTTTTATGAGAATTAAAAAGGAAATATTGCTTACAATAAATTTGATTTAATGAACTATGTGTATATAAACACAAGTTGACCCAATTCAGTTGTTGATAAATTTTAAAAAATGGTGAAATATAGTAATATTTTGTTAATTTCATTATAAATCGATACATATCCAAAACGAACAAAGTGATAGTGGACCCAATGAGTACCTAACAATATTGATTATTTCTTATCGAGTCCGATTTTTACGGTTTAAACGTTATGAATTTTTTTTTTCAATTACTTCCACGTCCAGTGGAAGTATAGTAACGACAAAAAAATTTTTATTGCCTAAATAGGCTTAAAATGTCATGAAACGTGGAGATTTTAAGTTTGAGCGAAAAAAAAATTTCTGTCGGTCTGTCTGTAACTTTTTTTTGTGCGCATGTTTACTCTGAAACCGTTTGAGATATTGACTTGAAATTTGGTACACATATGTACTTTAACGAGATCTAGAACTAGATTATATTTTCATCTTGTTCGGGGGTTAGGGGGTAAATTGGGGTAAATTTGGGGTAAATGGGTAAATCAAGCAGGTAAGAGTCAATAAAATTGGTATTTAGTATATACAAGAGAAGCTGAGGTCTCAAAAAAATTTTTGGCATTAGCCACCCCCATTACCACCCCCACCTCCTTATTAAAGGGGATGAAAAAAAATGTGATTTAGTGCATATACAGGAACCAGAAACCTCAAAATATTTTTTTACTTCATCCACCCCCCACTATCACCCCCTATCACCACCCCCACCCCACTACCGATGTGGGGTATCGTTTTATGGGTTTTTGGGGTAGAGGATTTCAAATATTATATTATTAAAGTTCCATAAACAATTATTTTCACATACAAAGTTTTTTCGTTGTGAGTGACTTGGATAGAGAATCTGGATGTGGAAGTAATGATTCCTTGGGCAGCGGTTTTTTTCTGAGCATTCTCTACCCTATGCTAAGAATTTCGTCATTATGAAGAAAACAACTGCTGCAGCCAGGTGATTTTTTTATTGGTGATAGCTGAATAATGTAAATAGAAATAGAAATATTAAAATATTGCATGAAATTTGTAAAAAAAAAATATTTTCTTCAACTGTTGTGGCAGTAATTGAATAAATGATATTTGGTTAGGTGGATACACTATTAATCTACCACCAATAAAAAATTCACCTCCCTAGAGCAGTTATTCTATTTAGTTATGAAATCCATAGTGTAGGGTAGAGAACGCTCGGTAGAATAAAAAAAAATTCGCAATTTTTAAACCGTTCAAAATCGGTCTCCATCGGTGTAACAGTCAATATTGTCACTCTTGGGCCCTCTATGTTCGCTTTGGACGTCTATCAATGGAATACCCTGTATATTTAATTTGGAAAAAAAGTTCTATGCGCAACATATCCAAAAAAAATGTGTTTAAACTTCAACTATTTGTTCATGCCGTGAAAATGGCAGTGACATCATAACTTATATGAGAACAGAAGAAGAGGAACAAGTTGACAACAAAGTAATCTCATCTGTCGAAAGTACGTTTAACGTTTAGTGCATAGAGAAGAGAAATCCATTTTCACTTTTGCCTAGTTTGCTTACTCCTTTCTATTCTTCATGGTTTTATGACTAACTTCTCTTCAAACTACTGTTGTGATGTCATCGGCATTTGAAATACATGTTATTAATTGACATTGTAATATTATTAAGACTTTATTTTCAACTTTTACATGTTTATAAAGATTTTTCAAGAAAAAGTATGACAGATTTTACGAAAATATTTCAACTATGCAATAATACTCCAGTCGGTAAAGTAAAAAATACACCAGAAGCTCGCAAAAAATGTTAATCTGAGATTTTCCTTCAGTAACTGTTAGTGGAAGGGTTATACATCATAAAATCACAAAAATCCGTTCTGTGGGGGGGGGGCGCAACCCCCCAAAAAACCACCCCATCGGTTAAAAAAAGCCTTATTTTACTGATAACTCGTTAACCGTTGAAGATATAAAAAAATTGCTCATCATAAAAAAGAAAACTTGACTAATTTCCTAAAAAAAGTCCTATTGTAATTTTGTTGTATATGCCATGGTTTTAGAGAAAATCGATATTGAAAAAAATTCCAAAATTTGTATTTTTAATGTGCGCGAATTTTTGTTTATTTGAAATTTATTGCGTGCAGCTTATAGAAAAAATTGAATTGTTCGAAAACCATACAAGCTAGGAAGAAAAATCAAAATGGGTTTTAAAGGGGATATAAAATACTCTCTTGTGTTGCCATTTTTGATGGCTATTGATATTTATTAGTATATAAAAATAACAATATAATATAGTTATCTCTTAATTTTTTGAGTCTCTAACTATTCACAAGCCCATAAAAAAATAACTGACTTTAATATAAGTTATAAATGCATTATCTATTTAGTTCAAGGTAGTACTTCAATGCAGAAAAAGTTAAGAATAAAAATATTCACATTTACACCAGCATGTTAGCCAACTTTTTGCCAATTTTTTACTTTTTATTTTGATTTTGCCAATATAACCATTTTAATAATAATAATCTCTCTTTTCAATTTCCTCCATTTTATTGAATAATTTTTTGAGCTAAATTTTCAAGATGTTTGGGCCTTTTTTTTATTTTTAGGAAGCAATAAAAAATTGGCCAAAATTTGGCTAACTTTAACATGCTGGTAAAGGACAGGGTACACTTTCTATAGAAGAACGGCCCAATTATGAGCAAAAGCTAGAAGCAATTTAGTTTTGCGATATTTTGTGAATTTTACTTTCTAATACAATAATCACATAATAAAATAATAAAAAAGGGCTTCCTATCCTTATCAAAAATCATAAAATATGATTAAAAAATGTGCGAATTTCGCTGATTTCTCAATATATTTTTATGATTTTTATATACGGCGAAGGATAGTAGCACTTTTTTATTATGTTATTACTGTATTAGAAAGTAAAATTTACAAAATATCGCAAAACTAAATTGCCTCTAGCTTTTGCTCATAATTGGGCCGTTTTCGCTGATTTCTCAATATATTTTTATGATTTTTATATACGGCGAAGGATAGTAGCACTTTTTTATTATGTTATTACTGTATTAGAAAGTAACATTTACAAAATATCGCAAAACTAAATTGCCTCTAGCTTTTGCTCATAATTGGGCCGTTCTTCTATAGAAAGTGTACCCCTCCTTTGTAAATGTGAATATTTTTATTCCTAACTTTTTCTGCGTTGAAATACTACCTTGAACTAAAAGATAATGCATTTATAACTTATATTAAAGTCGGTTATTTTTTATGAGCCTGTGAATAGTTAGAGGCGCAAAAAATTAAGAGATAACTATATTATATTGTTATTTTTATATACTAACTAGCTAGTTAAAAAAAAAAAAAAAAAACTAGCTGACCCAGCAAACGTTTTGCCATATAAATTATAAATTTTTGTCCAAAAAAAAAAAAGAAAATTTCTGGATAGGGCCACCCTTATCACCTAGGGGTATAGTCTCAGACCTACCAAATATACACCAAAAATTTCATAAAAATCGGTCAAACCGTTTCGAAGGAGTTCGATAACAAACACTGTGACACGAGATTTTTATATATTAGATAAATATCAATAGCCACTTTATTTAAAAGGTTTAAGACCAGACAAGTGTAGTGAAAGTGAAGAGTGAATATATTCACTGATTTCTATAGTTTTAAATAGGAATTAATAGTAGAGTGTTATATCACTAGAAAGGTTATAACACAAGTGAACCATTGGTAAAATCATTCTTATGTTTATTGATATAGTTTAAACATTTATTTGAAAATATCCATCTTTTATGACAAGCATAAAAACACACTTCTCTAAAAAGTACTGATATAAAAAGTCTCAAGTGCTATTCTTTGTGAATTAAACATATTCTCTGGCTTTTTGTCCCCATCTGTATAAATAATAAGAAAAATGAACAGGCCCGGATTAAGAAATTATGACATAAAATTTAAATGCTGCAACAAAGACCTTAGCAATTATTCCTGTATGGCTTGCAATAATATTTTTCACAAAAGTTGTTGTGACAGAAGGAAAGATTTAGTTATAGTTGATAAGCATAAGATATTCTGCTCCAAAGTGTGTGCTGAAAAAATGAATATTGACCAAGAAATCGTGGAAGTATTACAACTAGAAATAATTAAGTTAAAGACTGAAATTGAGGAAAAAAATGCCTTCATCCAGAACATAAAAAGGAGATCGAAAAGTTTTGAAAATGAATTCTTTGAAGCTGAGAAAAATTATGAGATGGAATTAAATGAACATAAAATAATTATTGACGAACTAAAAGTGAAACTAGGACAAATGATTAAGAAGAATTCCGAATTTGAGGATGAATTATCTAAGGAAGTAAATAAACTAGTTCAATATGAGCGGGACATCAATGACTTAAGGGAAAAAAATTGTATTATTTTAAAATATACAGAGGACCTTCAGATAGAAAATAAAAAAACCTGGATGAATTAAATAAGCTAAAGCAAAAACCAGAAGTTCCTAAAGGAAGGGAGAATAACGGAGAGTGTTACAGGGAGAAAATTGATGAGAAAATACTTCCTATGATTCACAGCTCAAAAAGGACAAAAAGTACAAGTTGTGCTGATCATCAAAAAATGCCACATTGTCGAAAAAACAATTTTAATTTTATGCGATGAAGCTGGACGCAACTTAAATAGGATAGTGACAAATAAACTTAATGAAAATGAGTATCACGTTGAAAGTTTTCTTAAACCTGGAGCTACATTAGAACAAGTAATCGAAAATCTGGAATCTTTAACTCGAACATACTCTGCTCAAGATCATGTGATCATAATGGGAGGTTTAAACAATTTTAATGTAAAAAATAGGTATCCACTTTTTAAAGACATTTGTAACAAAATAAAACAATGTACAAATATCAATATAATAATTGCGACTGTTCCTCTTGGTAGAAATCGTAATCTAAATAAAGCCATACATAAATTTAATACAAAGTTAGGGGAATTTATAATAAAACTTGATAATTATGTTCCTGGCTCAATCAGATTATTAGATATAAATGGTAATAAGAAACTATTGAGCAAAAATGAAATCTCCAATGAAATAGTTAAGATGACTATAAATAAAAATAATAATAAAAATCTAACATTTGTAAATATAGAAAAGGATCACCTTGTACAAAATAACTTAGATCCGATTATCTTATTAGATGAACCTGTTTCAATGCTTTCAATTGTGAATGACAGTCTGATTTATAAAAATGATGATAGTTTAGGTACTAAAAACGATTTATTCAACGACAATACAGAAGGTAATTTTTTATACCCAAGATTATCCCAGGTATCATTTCAGATGTAACAATTAAAAAATGTAAAATGGTCCTAGCACATGTCAACGTTCAAAGTATATTAAATAAATTGGAAGAAATTGAAATTTTTGTAAGTGATGAAAATATTGATATATTGTGTTTAACAGAACACTGGTTAAACAACCATAATGTAAAAGACATTCACTTAAAAGGTTATAACTTGGCATCTTACTTCTGTAGACAAAACCATATCCATGGTGGATCTCTTATTTTAGTCAAGCAAAATGCATTAAAATTTAAGGATATTGCATCAGTTGTAAAGTTCTCAAGTGAATGCCATATAGAAATTAGTAGTGTAGCCATTAATGATATTGCTATAGTTAACGTTTATAGACCTCCAAATGGCGCCATAAATATTTTTGTGAACAATTTGTCCTCTGCCTTAAACATTGTTTCCAAAAGATTCTCTAGTATTATTCTCTGTGGTGATTTGAATATAGACCATGCTAAAGAATCATTGAACAAAAAAATCTTGTGCGACATCTTCACCTCCTTCAACTGAAATATTACAACTACTGAAGCAACAAGAATATTCTGTAATAATAATGGTCAAGTAAGTGCTAGTGCAATTGATTATGTTGTCACCAACATCTCTAATAATATGTATTCATGCCATTTAGTTGATCCTTGTATAGCAGATCACTATGCACATATTTTCTCAGTTGACTGTTCTTCGGTTGACAAGGATGAATGCAGTATTTTTTCAGGTAGATGCCTGAATGATTTTAATATCGAAATGTTTGTGGCTGGCATAAGCTTAATAGATTGGTCATTTGTATATAGCAATACAAATTTAGATACTAATTTTAGTTGTTTTTTGAGTTGTTTACTTCAAGTATTAGATAATACATGTCCAGTTACTATTAAAAAGAGGAGAAACAATAAATATAATCCTTGGTTCACCAAAGAACTAGAAAATGAGAAATGTATTCTAAAAAATTATCACTGGTTAGCGATAAATTTAGGTACCATGGAAAGTAGAAATTTGTATATAAACAAAAAACGCCAATATAAACAGAACATCAGAAAAGCTCAAACTAAGTATTATAATAATAAAATAAATACTTCTAAAAACAAATGTAAGGAAACATGGAAAATAGTAAATAATAAGTTAGGGAGAACAACTAAAACTACAAATATTGAACTGGTTGAAAATGGTGAAAAAATTAATAATGCACAATTAGTTGCAAATAAATTTTCATCCCATTTCAGTACAATTTCCCAAAACAAGTTAAAAGAGCATTTTGGTGAAAACTTATCTTTACCTTGTACCACTACTACGAGTAACGTTGAAAATTATTTTTGCATGAGTGAGGTCAAGGAAAATGATGTCATTAAAGCGCTACATAATCTAAAATCCTCAAATTCATCTGGTATTGATGGATTCACGAAAAAGTTATTGACTGCCAGTATTCATGTGATTATAGCGCCATTAACATATTTAATAAATAAATCTATAAAAGAGGGTATATTTCCCCAGATCCTAAAAACGGCGAGTGTTTTACCTCTCTATAAAAAAGACAACCGCGATAATATTGAAAACTATCGACAAATATCTCTACTCAGTAATTTTTCAAAATTAATTGAACGGATAGTATATGATAGCTTTATCTCTTTCTTTGATTCCCATAACATTATTACTGCAAATCAACATGGGTTTAGAGCAAACAGATCAACTGAAACAGCATCGTATAATCTACTGCAGTTTGTCTACACTCATCTAGATGAGGGGAAATATGTAGCAGCACTTATGTTTGATCTAACCCAAGCATTTGATACTATAAATGTAAATTTACTATCAGAAAAACTCTATAAAATTGGAATAAGAGGTAATTATTTAGATTGGATTAAATCCTATATGAGTAACCGAAAAATGATAGTAAAAGTTAACAACGAACAATCAAAAGAAAGTAGTGTTTTGCTAGGCGTTCCCCAGGGGTCAGTGCTTGGTCCGCTGCTGTTTGTGTTATACATCAATGATTTACCTGAGCATATTACGGAAGGCATAGTAACAATGTTTGCTGATGACACCACAGTTTGTGTGACTGGTACTACTTCTGAGGGGCTACTAGCCAATATAAAAACAGTCTATGATGACTTAGATATATGGTGTCAAAGAAATAGACTAATTCTAAATAAAAATAAAACAATTAACATGTACTTTCATAAGAGAAAATTATTGGATTATTCAGCATTGTCGGAAATAAATATAACATTCTCTAAGGAGGCTAAATTTTTAGGTACTTGGGTTGATGAAAATTTAGCATGGTCTAAACATATCGAGCATGTCTGCTCTAAATTAAACAGTGCTTATTATGCCATAATGCAATTAAAATCTTCCCTAGATTGCAATGGACTTCTAAACGTTTATTTCTCGTTAGGATACAGTCACATATCATTAAACATTGTATCTTGGGGTAAGGGGGCAGATATTAATAGAGTATTTGTCTGTCAAAAAAGGCTTATAAGGCTAATATTTAATTTAAAACCAACAGAGTCATGTAGGAATACATTTATGGAGAACAATTTGTTGACAGTTTCCTGTATATTTATTCTGAAAAGTGTTTTGTATGTTAAACAAAATATCAATCAATTTTCAACACTAAATAATATTCACGGATATACTACGCGAAACAGCAATAGTTTACTGATACCAAATCATAAACATGCACCAAATTACAATTTTGTTACGATGTATAATAAGTTGCCTAATGATATTAAAAACATTACTAACTTTAATAAATTCAAACACGAAACTAAAAAAATATTTAATCCACCATACATTTTACAGTATTAATGAGTACCTTCAGTCATAAGTTTTTTTTTATGCCTCTAAGAGTTTTTGTTGACAAGATATGTGTATAGGTCTATATATATATATTTGTTTTTATCTTTGTTCTAATAATATTATATTATTATATTTACATTGTCTGTGTTTTATACTTTACGTGTTTTTATGTTTTATTTTACTATTGACTTACCATAATGTACACTATTGTATTCTTAAATGGTTAATAAAATATCTATCTATCTATCATCAAAAATAGCAACACAAGACAGTATTTTATATCTCCTTTAAAACCCATTTTGATTTTTATTCCTAGCTTGTATGGTTTTCGAGCAATTAAATTTTTCAATTTTTTTATAGGCCGCGCGCAAAAAATTTCAAATAAACGAAAATTCGCATGCATTAAAAATACAAATTTTGTAATTTTTATCAATATCGATTTTCTCGAAAACCATGGTATATACAACAAAATTACAATAGGACTTTTTTTTAGGAAATTAGTCAAGCTTTCTTTTTTATGAAGAGCAATTCTTTTATATCTTCAACGGTTAACGAGTTATCAGTAAAATAAGGCTTTTTTCACCGAAGGGGGGGGGGGTTGCGGCACCCCCTCCCAGAACGGATTTTGGTGGTTTTGTGATGAACAGTTACTGAAGGAAAATCTCAGATAACATTTTTTGTGATGGAAATTTTTATAATTATTGGACTACTTCATTTTTTAAAAGAGTTATTATTTTAGGGCGATGCTTGTTATAGACCGATTTTCTAAAGAAAAAATTGTCCAAGAATATGCAAAGGTAAGTTTTACAAAGTCAACTTAATTGAGCGTTATCACGTGCAAATGGATTTCAGCATTTCCTGCAAAATGTAGACTTCAAAGAAGAACATTTTGTAACTCAGCTTTTGCTAAAAGAATTGGCAGATAATAATATGATCAAATGTAAATTTAATAACTGTATATTTCAAACTGAAGAAGTTAAATTTTTGGTGGATCACCTGGATTCGTGTGAGCATAAACCTGATCGGGTAAGTGCAAGAGCAAATACTGTTAAAAGGAAATAGCCATATGGCTGGCAGTAGTTTCTACTGTGTAAGATAGATCTACAAGACATTGACTTGAATAATTTAATGAGATAATTCTGCCGTGCTAAAATCAAACGCCGTATCTACTGGCGACAAAGAATCGAGAAATTTAGCATCAAAGTTTTTTTTTATAGTTCTTGGTAAATTACAACACAGGTTATATAATTAAGATGATTCCCTACGTAAAGTGACGTAAAAAATCGACTAGACATGTTAAATTTAAAAAAAAATTAAAAGTTTATACCAAAAAATCAGATACTGCTTTTATCGTTAAAAATATATTTGTACATGCTAAAGCAAAATGCGGTATCTACATTATATTGATTTAAAACACAGATGGGGCATTATTCTAACTTAGCATTCCCAGGAAAATAACACATGGAAACAAAAACATTCCATAATATTAATTTACCTTTAATATTTATCACCAATAACTGACACGACATGTAATCACTTTGAAGAACATAGAGCAACTAACTAGAAATAGAGCACGCAATTAGCAACGTTTCCTAATCGAAAAGGCGGGAACTATAGCATACTAGAAACAAATGCGGCATATGCACTTTCTCACACGTAGTTACTGCGTTTTCAACTAGTGGCATGCAGATACCACATTTGTACTTAGGAAAGCCAAAAGTCTTGTGAAGATACGACAAAATATGTAATGTTTTTTAATATAACTAATGTAGATACAGCTTTTTGCTTTTGTAAATAGATAGAATAAAATGTTAATATACCAAAACCATTAAAAACCCGATTTCGGATATTTTGTAGATACGGCGTTTGATTTTAGCACGGCAGAATTAGTATCAAAGTAGCGATAATTTAAAGTAAATTCATTGAAAATGCAAAAGAGTCGGTTTTCATTGGAACTCCTGCTTATTTATCAACAAAATGCATTGAAAATGTTAACATCAGGTTTAATTTAGTTTCTATTTTTTAGTACTTTACCTGCAAAAAATGTCTGTTAATATGTGATACTGAGGAAGAAATAAAGAAGCACATAAAAGAGGCTTATGATATTGACATAATTGATGATGATTATAAAATGGACTATGATGATGGAGATGTAGAAGAAGACGATTCTGATGAAGAGGGGGAACTGACTTTTAAGGAATTAAAAAAGAAAATGATGAGTGATAAGATCAAATTAGAAAAATGTGTTACCGCTAGAAGTAAGTGAAATTGGAAGTTTACGATTTGTTTGTGGGTTTTTTATCGGGGAAGGAAGAGGGGGTAGTGTGTCAAAAAAACCAAGGGAGATAAAGATTTGAGAATTATAGAGGGCGGTGAAGAGAAGCTAATAGGGCAAAGTGAGATTAACAAATAAGGGTAGGTAAGGGGACAAAGCAGCAGCCGGGGAGGAAATTGAAAAAAGGGAGGGAAAAGGTGAAGGGACTAAGAGTAAAGTTTTTTTCTCGGGCTTATGATCAGAGTTAGATAGTATGACTCAGCTAGAAATGGGTATGGCGATCATTCTTGTTATACATACTTCGCCTATGCTTTTATACATTACCGGTGGAGGTAATATCGTTTTCTCGGGCTTATGATCAGGGTTAGATAGTATGACTCAGCTAGAAATGAGTATGGCGATCATTCTTGGTATACATACTTCGCCTATGCTTTTATATATTACCGGAGGTAATATAGGTGGGTTCAGTTAACAAAGTTGTTCTTATACTTTGCACATTTGCAATTCTGGCTGAGCAATGTGATTCATATTGATATAAAAACAAGGTAAAACATTATGCTGTATTCTATCAAATGATTCAGGGTGTTTCAGTTGGTACATTTAAAAAAATTATAAAGAATACTTATTGCAACTACAAAATGATTGACAAGATGCTACTTGAATTATATGTGATTGTTAGATATAAGTTTTTCTATTTTTGGTTTGTATGGTGGCGTGGTAGAACGTTCAAACGAACATCACCTTTTGTGGTGTATATTGTATCTATGTGTACGTTTATATATAACACAATAAATATTTTTCATTCTATTCTTTTCTATTACACTCTACCAATGTATTGAACTTTTTATATAATTGTTACACATTCTATAGGATACTCTTCTCAGTTTTTTGTAAATAATGTTAGTTTTAGACATTTTTAATTTTGTAATATGAGCCTAATTGGTGAAGCACAAAAGAACTATATACAAAACCTATGTGGGTTTCGAACCCGGGACCCTTGGATTCTTAGTAAAAAACTGCACTACCACCTGCCACATAAAACAATCTAAATTTTTACATTATAAGTCATATTTCTATTCAATTTCCAAAAAATAAAAAAATCAAAAAACTTTTGTTTTCTAAATAATTAATAACTTTTTTCGTTACTGATCGATTTTGTTCAAAAACATAGGGTTCTTTCTCTAGCTAACAGATTGTTCTTTCTTAAGTTATCATGCTTGCAAGAAACATGACGGACGGACAGATGAACATTTTGAAAGTTGTTCAGAATTCGTTCACTAATACAATAATATGAAATTTTTTTGTCTATGAGTGATATTTCCGGTTTTGGAAATGTGTCAATCAAATGGAACATACTGTCGTTTTCGTATTTGCGAAGAGTCTAATAATCAACTATTTCACTGTTTTTATTGTTTTTGTGTTCAAATTTTTGCAATATCTTTCATTTTTATTTTTAGTAAAACACCCACATTTATACAATGTAAAGGACAAGAAACCCGGAACAATATTTACAAAGGCATTTAAGTTCACTATGGAATTGTAAGTATGAAATTCAATTCTTATTAATTTATTTAATTAAATTAAATATTTCCCATCACAAAAATTTACATTTGTGTTTTACCAAAAAACGAAATTGAGATAAGGCAAAATAATGGAAGTAAGGAGTCAGGATTTTCCCTAAAAAGTGCAAAATTGTGCTAAAGATAGATAGATAGATAAAACTTTATTTGTTCCTTTGTGTACAAAGACAACAGAAACTCTAGTGGGTGTAGAACATGTCAAGATGCTTAATATAAAATATAAAATAAGAACAGATATATGTATATAAACAAATAGGAGAAAAATATGTCAGATACAAATACACTAAGTTAAAAAAATAAATAAATAAATACAAACAAGGCACAGATACTACGTGAAAGTAATATATTCTAACAAATTCTTTCAGCTAAAATTATTTATAGTGTATAAGACAATTTATTAATTTATAGGCACAATGGTATATGGAAACAATCATAATCATAACATAGCATTTATAAAAGGGAATTGTCACAGGTATATTCGTCTATGGTATAGTGGGCCTTTTGAATGAGTATTTGTTTTAATTTAGGTTTTAATTTATTTAATGGAAGACTTTTTAGATGAGGACATAAATGATTATAAATCTTTGTTATGTTGATTGTTAATTGTGCCTCCGTTTTTGAGGGTGCTGAATACGAATAACAGGGTGAAAAAAGTTTGTAGTCATGCGCACCGCACCTCCTGAAATAGCCAAAAACCACCCCTTCTTGCTTATTTCCCATATAACAGCTTGGCATCGACTCTTTTTGCAGGGATTCTTTATTTTTTCATGGGAATATAACAGATGGTGCAGGGTGATGTCAGGTAGTAGACTGCAACTACCCTTAGTGGTGAAATCTACCTGTCAGGGGGTGTAACATTGCTTCTTTTTTTTTTTTTTTTTTGTTAAAGACTTCCTGTTTTCGAGAACGTTGTCACAATACACTCTTACCATTGTCCTGGATCAGCATCCTCGAAAACGGGAGTAAACGTGTTTAACAAAAAAAAAAAAAGAAGTAATTTTACACCCTGTGGCCGGTTGCGGTCTACTACCTGACATCACCTTTCACCATCTATTATGTCCCCATGAAAAAATAAAGAATCCCTGCAAAAATAATCGATGCTAAGCTGTTATATGAGAAATAAACAAGAAGGGGTGGTTTTTGGCCCATGTGACATGGTCCACTGTAAAAGAACTCCTCGAATGCCTACCTTAAATAATTTTTCTTTAACAAAAGACAAATTGAGAGAGTCAAATGCTTGTGATAGGTCAAAGAACAATCCTATATTTGTCCATTTCATTATAAACAAATTGCAAAAGCTGAATTGTAGCAGTGTCAGTAGAATTATTTTTGTAAAACCCGTGTTTGCGATCCGTCAGTATTTTGAAAGAATTAAAAAATGCCATCATTCAATTAAACGCAATTCTTTCCATTATTTTAGAAATCACACTTAAGATGGATACTGGCCTGTAATTTTCTGGTTACAGAGAATCATTTTTTTTTAATATGGAGATGATAGTAGCTATTTTTAAGACGGATGGAGAAACACCCAATGGGCTCATTTAGCACTTTTTTTTAAATTTGATTATCGGAAAGATCTTAAAATTCTAAGACCCTAGTCACACAGAGAAAGACTCAACGATCTCAAGCGGAATGCAAGAGCTTTGTTATGTTGTGCGAGCGTTACGTTTCCTATCCTCTGACGTCTCGATGTTGGTCGCACCGCGCTTCTAATTCCCTCTTTAGAAGTCGTATATTTCAAGAACCACATATCGAATTCATTTGAAATTTTCAACAATGGCTAATTTTAAATAATACTTTATCCACAAGAAGTAACAACTACTAAATAAAATTCATTAAATGAGCCCTTTGAAAAGATGCATTGATCAAAACGCTCAATGGGTCAATGATGAAATCACATGCATACTTGACAAACTTAGTGGATAATCCATCTGGACTGAGAGCTTGTTTATTTTTTAATTCGAATATAATTGCTTTATTTCCTTGGGTGTAACTGGGTAAATAAAGATAGACTGATCATTGAGTTCATTGGAAGTGCAAGTGTGTGATTTTTTACTTTGTCTACAGTGACTGAAGCGAAATAGTTTGCAAGGTGTTCTGCCATATTGTTAGGATTGTCAGTGACTTTATGTTTAACTTAATACTGACTGGAGATGAATTATTGTTATGTAGTTCAGATTTAATGAGTCCCCAGCTTTCCTTTGTGGAATTTGAGGCATTTAAAATTCCATTGGAAGAATACTCATGCTTAGCGTTTTTATATGGTTGTTTCGTACACTTACAGAGGTTAACAATATTGCAAATTTTTTAGGTACCCACTTTCACATTTGATGTTGGGTTTGTAATATTATTGTAATTGTTAGTGATCTGGGAAACGAAGCATCTGATTTGTTCATCATAATTTTCAGAAAATGTGTAAAAGGCTTCATCAATGTTTATTGGGTTCATACTGTAAATAAAATCCCAATTTGTATTGTATAAAATATATTGAAATTTGGCTATATTCTCAGTAATAAAGCGAGTAGTAAGTTTGCTTAATAAATTGGTTGGAATATGGCAAAAAATCTTTAACACATATAATTTGGGCAGCAGGGTCTGCAATGCAAGGATAATTCATATATGCATCAACCATATTTCTTGGAAGATCAGTGACCATGTAATCGATGGCAGATTCTGACAACGTGACAACATACCATATATATAATTTACTACCCGAGTAGGTTCATTGAGATACGTGGAGTTATTAAATGATTAAAAAATGTCAGATAGTAATTGTCTGTTGTGTGAATTTGAGCAAAAATTTACATTAAGATCCGCACAAAGAATTATGTATCGTATTGATAAAATGTCCGAAACGTCCGCCTTTGTAATTTGCATTTTTTAATTAAAATATTATCATTCAAATATTTAACATTATGTGAGAATGACACTGAAAGCTAATTTTTACTCTTCGGAGTTTGAATCTAATTTTTATCTATTGATGATAAATTAAATTTTTAAGTCATTTGTGAACTCATGTTTTGTAATAATGGCATCATAAGTGTTAGCATCAAAATGGCGTACTTTAGAAAGAATCACTTTGAAGTGGTTTTCACTAAGAAATGCCACGTTAAAGTAATTGCTACTTGACGAAAGTGACAGGAACTGCAAATATATAACTTTAAAGTTATATTTATTATAAAGTACCGAATGAGACTGTAACGTCACTTTAAAGTCACAGCAAAGTTGTAACCACCACAAATTCCTCGTTCAAAGTTCCCGCTGCCACTTTTCCGAACGTTGATTCTGAATGACGTGTATGGAATGTAATGCAAAAATATTATGTTATTATTATTTTAAAATGGTAAACAACCCAAATTTGGAATAGATAAAGATCACAAGACAAGCATAAACTAGGCTACATATTTCAGATCATCAGAATCAGGAACACGAAACATGCTATCTAACAACTTGCGCATGCGTGGAACATGAGGTATTTTCCACTTGCTATCACCTCATTTCATATACAGTGCGTGTAATTGCTGATTAGACATGGACATCCACGTAGTGCGAGAGATATGACAACAGCAAAACCCGCCTGTTGGCACTCGACTACTGAAGTATCCCAGCTCTGTTATTTCATTTTAGTCAACTGGCACATGCGATGTTGCAATTCTTACTTTCCATGTGTAACTTGCCATTACACCCACGGTATATAGCCAACATTGAGAACTAGATGATGAATCTAATAGGTGATACGCACTTTACAGTAGCCATACACAGTGAAGTTCAGTTCTACAGGTACCGGTAATGTCATTAACACCAATAAATGTTAGTTACACATTCTATGACTTTAAACGGAGAGTGGTATTTCCCAGAACGCCGTGGCAGCTGTCAAAGCTACTTGACAGTGATTGCAACTTCGAAGTCACATTTCAGTGACATGAGTTGGTCACTACTACCATCGTTTGCCACCTTCCCGTTCTAAATCACATAATTATAAAGTAATCCCTAGTGGTAGGAACTACTAGGCAACGGCTATAGATTCAAATGAATATGTATACATCAAAATCGTAAATTTAGTGACGGATACATAATGGTCACTCATTTGAAGTTCCTATCTCAGTCACTGTTACTTTGGTGCTAGTTGGGAAGTAGGAACAAAATTGGGAATGGAATAAATTGAGAATGAAATATAGACGAATATTGCATAGCAGTGTCTCCTTGCAGAGAATCGTAACAATCACTGAGAGTCACCTCTCAATCTGCCTATGTGTGTGTAAATACTGGCAATATACATTATTATATATTTCTGCTTTCAGCCTGTATAATTTACACATCACAGTAAAGCTACGTACTAAAAAGTATAGTTCGAATAAAGTGTTCGCTGCAAATTCTTGGGTACATTGTTGGTTGCCAACAAAATAAATATAGGTGTTTGCGTACATTTGAAGGGAAATGTACTACATAGAATACTTCTCTCTGCTATTGATCCACAATTTACGATGTTCCCATTTATGAGCCTCTGTCGGAAAGCAATAAAATTTGGCACCGCTATTAGTGCGTTCGTAACTTGTGGCAACAGATAACACAAGTTTGCTTGATCACATGAACAGCACAAGTATTTGACAACTGACTTCCATTGAAACTTCAGACAATCACCGATGGTAACACTAATTGCAAATTCGAGTAGAGTATTAATTTCAATATATTAAAACCCAGCCTGGATGACTGCTTGTATTCCATTATGTGTTATGTTCTTTCTCAACTCTGTTCATCATTTTAGGAATATAGCAATATTTATGTTTGTTAATAACTATATCAATTTCTACGAATTGAAAAATAGAAATTAAGTGATTGGCTATATATATTATTATTTTTAGTTGCGAGCAATTCTTATCACAACCTTTACTTTTTGATCACTTACGTTATTGGGACACTGACTGGTCAACTTTGCCTGAAGATCAAGTTGAGGAATACCTACCAAAATATTTAGAATCTTGTGATGTTGCATGGACAAAAGGTGATACATTTGAGGAAGCAGTAGGCAATGATTACTCTTTTAAGAAATTTGAAATATTTGAGACTGTGATTGATAAAGGTAAGAGAAATAAACATTAATATTTGGTGAAAGTGAATATATAGTTATTTTTGGGACGTCCCATAATAAAGAACCCCACCCCAAGGAAGACAGATAGTCTTCCTTGGGGCGATAATACTAGAAAAAATGAGTTGAGTTTTGCTTATGAACATTTACCTTAAAACAGCTCCTAAGCAGTGGCATAGCTTGGGGGCCACTGCCCACCCCCATCATGTAGCGCTCCTGCTGTAATGAAAAAATCTATAGTTTATTTTTTATGTGCAATTTTTTTACACCACTCTGTAATCGACTGGAAAAGATTCTATGCAACTTTTTATATAAATTAAGTCTTGAAATTTAGTCTTTAAGTATAACGATTCGAATATTGCGATTTTAGCATTAAAAAAAGTATATCATGCACTTTTCATCAAATAACTCGAAAAGTAGTACATTTAGCGAAAAAATACCTGATACAAATAAGGAAGCTACTAGACTGAGGATGAATTTCGTTTTTTTCCTAATTCCTCAGAATTAATGGTCACGGAGATCTAGAAGTATAAAGATGGTGTCCGAACTTTTATAATATGAAGTATTTAGTTTAAATGTGAAATATCACAGAAATTATGACTTACGTCAATAATGCTAACGACCAAAATACGAGAATATTAATTAAGCTTTCAAATGATTCTTGAACAATTTCTATCCCATAAAAAACAGAAATTATGCAGAATGTGCTTCTTCACGTTTCTTTAATAAAAATGTCTCCATTTTGTTACTGTAAATAGTCACTAGTCAGTAATTAAAAAAATATAATTCTCAAATGTTGTTTTTTGTTAAAATATAGCAGGACCTAGACGCTCAAATTTTTTTATACTTTTACATCACTTGCTTTAGAAAAAAAAATGCATTTTAAACCAGATATGGGTAAAGGAAACTTCCCATATGAAAGTTTCCTTTACCCATCTCAGTTTTAAGGTACTTGTATACTGATAAGAGCGAATCTAGTGGTGGATTTAATAAAGTAAAACGCGAGAGAGACAGAGTAAAAAGATTTGGCAACACTATTAAATACGACTGTCATATACTAATCTTGTTGTCACTGCTTATTAATTTTTGCAAAATATATTTTCGATCCATAATGTTCCATCATGGCACTTTCAAGAATTTCGGACCTGACCATGAAAAATGCTGTCGAAGGTATTTATGGATTTTTTAGGGCATCTTAAAATGTGTATCCAATGGACAGCAAAAAATGTCATTAAAAATGCAATGTCAAATTTCAATTTGAATTTTACATGTCACATAACTGCTCCATCCACCCAGAGTTTTCACCTCCTCCTCCTGCGCCTACTGACAAATAGATAAAAATGGAGTGAGGTACATTCCTGCTGTTGTATGGATTATAACTAAGGAGTTGATAAAATTCCATAACAATTTTATTTTATTTTCACGTTTTCCTGATTTGTTTTTCTTGGACAACAATCTCTTAGTGACATTTTATAGTCATAACTAAAGGAGTTAATTAATCATTAAACATTCTAATATTTTAGGAATCGCAACAATATATTGCGGAGGACCTATACATGCGATGGCATGGATGCCAACTCCTTATACTTCTTTAAATTCCAAGCAAATTCTTGCCGTTGCACCTGGCAAGTGTTTTGAGAAACAATATCTAACTAGTAAATGGTACAATGAACCTTCTGTGATACAATTTTGGGATTTTGGTGTTTTAAAAAACAATCAGGAAATGACTGAACCCACAATGCGTTTCTCTTTGGCTGTTGATTTTGGTCCAGTGTGGCATTTGGAGTGGTGTCCCTCAGGTTGTTACGATAGCATGGAAGATAACGGACCTGAAAATAAATTGGCAAGAATGGGACTCTTAGCTGTTGCAGGTTCAGATGCTGGCGTGTATATCTACTCAATACCATTTTTGTACGAGGATGATGTGTATGTATATTCATATTCATTTCTATAATGTAATTAATACTATATTTGTAGGGGTTCGATTCTTAAAGTAAAACCTTCATTGAAGTTGTTCTTGGCACCTAGAAATAGTAAGGGTATGCACCGTGAGGAGTTTTATGCTGTTAAGATTTCCTGGAGTATGGTAATTATACTTTCATTTTTTCAACATTTGTAGAAGTATTCTGATGCTATAAAATGATTCATTCAGTTTTTATTAAGACATCACATGAATCCGCTTTTGCCCCTCAGTATCACGAAACTCAAAATACAATGGCAAGAGTGTGACATAAGTGAAAAGTAAGGCCTATTCTAAGCAAAATTTAAGACTCCCCAACCGTTCCTTGAATCCATAAGTAAATCAAAATATGCCTGCTTTGGCTGTGGACAGGGGCGAACTAAAGGGGGGCTTTAGGGGCTTAAGCCCAGGGCCCTGGATACTGAACGGGCCACTGAATGCTGAAAACGGACTTAAAAACCAAATACGATTTGTTTATGACTATGCTCTGTACTGGTGATCTCATTGACGGTATAAATAATAAATATAAAAGTGTACATAACATTTTTTGCTCTTGTCTGCTTCCGTATCGTAATCCACAGTCTCTGCGTCACTGTATGCATCTGGATTTGACCAGTCTCAACCAAGGCCCAGTGTAATGCGGCTACTCGATATTACTATTATAGTTTAGTTAAATATTTAGACAAAACAAAGTGAAACATGTCTTGGTGTTGCGTGATCTGACCTGATCTCAAAAAAATGTTATCTTATGAGATGGGAAGGGCCCCAAAGCATTAACAGCCCAAGGCCCCGCATCCAGTTAGTCCACCCCTGGCTGTGGAAAATCTCTCTTATGTCGGTATGAATGACACACCATGTTATATTCCTACCATTCCCACCACGAGGCTGACTGATAAAAGTTGAATGATATTGTAAAATGAGGTGAGGTACCGGTTTCAGTGACGAGACCTCAATCAGCGAAATGGTACGCCGGGCGAGTCCGGCACTTAAATGGGTGACCGTATCTCATATCGCCATCTTGGTTAAATGGCAGAGTAGCATTAGCTAAACTTCGCCAGGACGTTAATGTAAATAAGGCATAAAAAAAAAGAAAAAATGTGCTTGCATTTGGACTCAAGATTAACTTGGAAGAAGCATATTGAAGAACTAGCCCCAAAACTAAATTCATTGTGCTATCAACTTCGCACCCTACTTAACAACATCAGTACAAATATATGTCTTTGTGTATATCAGTCCTATTTCCATTCAACTATAAAATATGAAATAATTTTTTTGGGATACTCGGAAATAAACAGAATACAGGTTTTGCAAAAAAATGTATTCGTAACCTAAAAAGGAAAGATGCTTGTAAGTCACAAAGAAAATTTAGTATAAGAGGAAGTATTATTTAGACAACTAAAAGTAGCTAAAGAGAAGAGTGGCAACAGCGTAGGTTAAATCCGTTTCTTTTCAGCATATTATTTGTCCCTTTCTCTTCTCCTCTATTGGCATCGACTCAATATTTTAATATGCCACTACTGTATATATTTAAAAAAGATTTTAAATGAATTTTAATTAGAATATGCTATTATGGAGTAAAAGAGTATTTTTCGGATCTTAAATTTTAATGTATTTGTATTTTACTCTTTCAATGTATTTGTATTTTATTTTCTTTTAATGCATTTGTATTTTACTCCCTCAATGTTTATTCTATTTAAGGTTTTTTAATGTTTTATCTATTTTCTATTTTTTTCTTTGACATATTTTATACCTGTAAGGTTTTATTAAAAAAAAAACTTACTATTATGTGAATTGAGGCTAACAGTTGTTTAATATTAGTGTTTGTTCCCCATTTACTGTCGTTTATGTGGCTCTTACATTTTATTTTAATTATTTGTGAGGTAGAAAACACATTTTTTTTTTTTTTTTTTAGGGAGTTGGTCATAAGTATATCGCGGTGGGTTATTCAGATGGTTTGGTTGGACTCTTTGATATAAGTACCAACACATCACTGGTGATAGATAAAGATCATGATGGTGTGGATATATTAAGACCTATCAAGATATTTCCAGCGCATTACCATTATATCTCAGGTAGGTATGTAAATTATGCTAATGAAATCATAAAATAATTGTTGTAGTTCAATGGTAGTAGTTGTAGTTCAAATAAATGAGTCCGATTAATATTTTTATCTCAGGTTGAATAATAGGGTGTTTTTACATTTTTAAAAATGAAAAATAAAAAGTAAAGTGGTATTATGAGAAGATGCTTGGGGTGGAGCCAATGTGTGCAAATATTTTTATGCAGAGCGTCATCTTTGAATTATAAAGATGTGTAATTGTAATAAAATTTTCGCCATTAAGGAGTTGCATAATGCAGTAGATTAAAATTTACCAACTCTAGTGTTTACATAGGTTATACAGCTCCCCAAAAGCCACAAGATGTGAAGACATTTCCCACCGAAGGCAGTGTTACATCGCTTAATATATTCACTGCCGAGGAACACAACTTTATCGCAAGTTACCAGTGCCACTGGTTTCGACCCCGAATATGGCGCAATTAGCTCACATTGGCATTGAATAATGGAAGCATACAAACTCGTTTCTGCGCATGTTTATTGCAAGCATTTTCTCAGAGTAATACTATAACAGTAATACTATACTTTACTTAAGATATGTTTCATTGGCGATATTTTTTTTTATCTGACAAAAAAGCATTGTAATTATTTTAAAACATGAATTCAAGTTGAATATTTGCCAGAAAAAAAGATTAGTGACATCACAATTTATATACTTGTCAAATCAGCTTATGTTTGTTTGCCATTTATTGTAAGTTTTAACCTCAAAATTATTTAAAATGTCAAAAAAGATAACTGATATCACAACCAATAATGTGATGCTTTTGACATCCTTTAGTGTTTCGTTTTTTTAAGTAGTTTTGTTTGTTAAATATTTATTTAAAAATCACAATTACAATGGCATTTTAAGTGGGTTAAACCTGATGTCTCTAGAAAAGAGAAGATTGCGGATAGATTTGCTTTTCGTGTTTAAATTATTGCATGATGTTTTATCCAGAGCTGCTTGAATTGAATGTTCCTATATGTCTGCGTAGAAACAACGTGATTTTTAATGTTGGATTTTCTTCAACAAACTATGGCATGCTTTCACTAATAATGAAACGTTGAGGTATATCCAATGAAATCAGTCTGGATGTGTTGAACTGTTCATTGAGCATGTAGTTTGTATTGTTGCCGTTCTTATTTAATGTCAATATTTTTATTGAAAACTGCTATAAAAAAGCTGATTTTTACATGACATCTGTTAAGATTTAAAACGACTGTTTTTGGGCTACAGAACGTAATAGTAATTTGTGCAACTAGAGTGGATATGATATCCATATCGCACGATAAAGAAGTTTGAGTACGACGCCGTAGGCGGAGTGCTTCAAATCTTTGGAGTGCGATATGGATAATCCACTCGAGTTGTACAGTATACTTTTTCTACGACCAGCTTAAAAAAACTACAAAATTTATTAAACATTAATATATTACACAAATACACACTGACAGTTACTTTGACAGCTTTCGCACTAATTTGATTTTGAAATGAATAGTTGTAGAACTGTGATTGGTCGGTTTCATTTCATATCCATCCTAGAACTGATATGAAATATATCCATTCAGTTAACTGGAATTGCCTACTTATCCATTCTACAGACTGTACAAAAAACAGCAAATTTACATAAGGGAGTAGAAAAAACATTTTTACATCCAGGACGTAAGAGCACTTTACATCCTGCAATTTTTGATTATAGAAAAGGCTACATTTAATAGAAAATCGCAACCAAACTATGTTGTTTATAAATGCTTGTTTGTTTCATTTCCATTGTCGCTGACTAATCAGAGTTATCAGACTTGATAGTAATATAATTCCATTCGTTGATATCATGGATGACATTAAATGACGATTAATTAATTATTAATCGTAAATGTCAAAATTCTCTTCAAATTTTTAATAGATTTGGATTTTCGAAAAAAAGTTTTGTGATATTCCATTGTAAATTGCTTTTGCATTCTCGAATGAATTTAATCTCGAATGCAAAATGGCATTTTGCAATCTAGAATCAAAAATAACTATTTTTCAAGGCAAACATTCCATTATCTCATAATTCTTAGTTTTCAGGCAGTTTTTGATGATTCTCATTATTATATTGATTATTTCAGTTCTGCATTTACTTCATAACGATGATGGTAAGAGATGGCTACTGACTGGATCGTTCGATCGAAATGTTTATTTTTGGGATTTAAGCAATGACAGTCGACATAGTTATTCCACTACTGGCAAAAAATTCATAGTGTCAGATGGTGTGTGGTTGACAAATTGGCTCTCTAATGTCATTACATATGATACTAGCACTACCTCTTGTAAGTATAGTTATTAAATAAGTTCAAAACGTGCAATAGTAATTAGGTAGTAGTAATACGTTAATATATTATTTGACTTACTCAGTGGCACAGTGCGTACGGTGTTAGGCTTGCGAAAATGGTTTCGTTTCAGCCCTTTACCTCCTGGAGCTTGTAAGGGGTGCTAGGGGTGACTAGGTAGTTCAAATCAGTTTTTATCATATTCGGTTTCAGCGCACCAGAAAACTTACTTTTCAAATGTTTAGAACAAGTGGAATTTCAATCCCCCAGGAGGGTTGTAAGGGGGTGCTTTATTGTCATATTCGGTTTCAGCGTCCCAAAATACATGGGGGTACAGAGGTCTACCATCTGGGTTTCGACTTTTTTTAAATTTTGTGTGCCTGTGTTATTAGTATTGATTTGTTGTTTCATGTAATTTTAAACTACAATGTTAATGGATTTAGTTCACTTTGTATAATTGGTTTCATATATTGTGGGCTTTACCTATTTTTAACTCAGAATCGACTTAAATTATTTTCAAAATTTAGTAAAAAAAATTACTAAAATAATAAACTGAAATTATATATGTCGAAAACTTACCACCATTTTTGATGTAATATTCCTGATGTCTTTTCATTGGGATTAGGACAAGTCACGTGGGGAAGGAAATCGTTTTCGACACAATCAAACAACTAAACTCTGATATTCCACGAAGTAAAACAGTAATTGCAATTCTCTTCAAAACACAAAACAACTAATTTTTAAATAATATGCGGGAGCTACTTCTATTTTAAGCGAGAATCTAACTCATTTCTACAGATGGCGCACTGAAACTAATTTTTTGTTTCCCATTTTCTTTATACAATTTTTTAATTCTAAACTAAATTTCTAATTTCCCAAAATAAAATATACACTTTCTAAAGGCACGTCACCACATAATGTGCAATCATTTATGTAGTTTACGCACAGCAGAGAAAGAGAGACAGCAGGGAAACTTGAATGGCGGGAACGGTTTGCGCAGATCGTCGCGCACTTTGGGTTAAATCCTTGGAAAACAGTGTGGGCGACGTAGGTACAATTTGGGCTCTGTTTGTGCTGCAATATATTGCCAGAACAAACGTTATTTGTGCAAAAAGTCTTTTTTAGATTCCCTACTGATCATAATAATAGGTAGGTAAAATTAACTGAAACTTTTTAGTAACAGATACTTGTATAGAGAATTAAATTTTCTACAAAAAAGAATGTGAGTGCATACGTATGTATCTTTTTAATACTTATGTGCACAGGAAGCGTACAGTGTGGCTTAATGCGGATTGAACGAATTTAAATGCATATATTGCCAAAGCAATAAATTATGGGTACTCTTTACCTGTAAGTAAGGAATTATCGTAGGTAGAAAAATTTCGATGCGTTTTGTTTTATTTACATAAAATGGGGTCGTTGCACATATTTTTTTTATTGCATATTCTGAAAATATAATGAAAAATATTAAACCCGTGTTTTTTGTTTTTTTTTTGCATGCGTTTTAAGGGTGTAAATTAGCATAAAAGTTGAAATGATGACGTAGCGCGGGCAACGCCGAATGCATCCGAAAATAGTCGGAACTTACCGATCCATCCGTGCCCGTGCCTGTCATTCAAGCGCTAGAGATGGGTCCGGTTCCTTTAGTGGTTTCGGTCCGTTTGGAACCGTTCCGCTTGTGGATTCGTTCCATCGGATCCGCTTCAAAATGTTTACGCGATTAGGTAGGAAACTAAAAATTGTCCATCACTTTTTTCTATTATTTTTATACAGGTATCTACTATCTATCAATATCAAGTCAATGGATATTTTTGTTCTTTTTTTGTTGCATGCGTTTTAAGAGTGTAAATTAGCATCAAAGTTTACGTAGGCAGGCAACGCCGAATGCCTCCGAAATTAGTCGGAACTTACCGATCTATCCATGCCCGTCCCTGTCATTCATAACAAAACAAAATGTTTGTGTTGGTTTAACAGTTTGATATTGTGCATGTTAATTTTAAAAGGTCCTCTGGACACGTCACTCCCGCTCAAGAATTTTATTGGCTCCTGGAGTTACCAGGCAACCTGCCTCTTTTACAAATCTAGACCTAAGCCTATGTGTCGATCAATAATCCAACGCAAGAGCATCATCGTTTTCAATTTGGTGGTTTAAATTTCGGACAGTTGTTTGGTCAATTCATGTAACACAGGGCATTAACAAACCCACGGTTACATTTTCCATACAAAATCACACTCAATTTCGATATAGTGCAACGACCCCAGTACACACATATACCAGATCAATGGACCGCAGACCCGGTTCGATCGACATCGTGGATTCGTTCGGACCTATTCCACCTCCGGATTCGTTCACTTGAAACAGGTCCGCCCGGTCCGCCCATCTCTATCAAGCGCATCAGCGTTTTCATGACGTAGCAAGGGCACAGGAATTGTGCTGACGGCGCCATTTATTTTAAAGTGGTGTAGTTCAAATTTTGCGCAATAGTTTGGTCAATTTATGTAACACAGGGCATTAACAAACCCACAGTTACATTTTCCATACAAAATCAGACTCAATTTCGATATAGTGCAACGACCCCATTGCTTAATTATAAATTATTACATAAATTTCATTCTATTCTGTTCTATGTATTTAGTTTATTTACTTTTTACTCTGTTTAGTAGTGATGGATAAAAGCTGTTATTTTTTAATAACAGGTTTAAACTGCTACTGCTATTTTGAAATAACAGTTTAAAGTAAATGTTTAAAAATAACAGATCGTTGAGAAGTACTGACATTGGTATACCGCAGAGCGCAGTTTGCAACTGTTATTTCATAAACGTTATATTATACATTATGCTGCTGCCGCTGGCCGACGGGCATAAAAAATTCTTTGATTTTTATGTTTTATAGAGGTATTAATTGATTTTTTCTTACGTTCATATACATATAAATAAAATATAAATAATTTTATTTATATAAATCATTTTTGAAGCCTCAACTTTTAATTATTATTATTTTATGTTAAATTAATAAAGAAATACCAGCATAGAAACACGCCAAACACAGCGTATGCAATGACAATATTGGAGATGCAGGTAAACGAAAATATACATATGGAGAAGAAAATATAAAAGCTCTGAACATATTATGATTTAAAAACCAGCTAAAAGTCAGTAAATAAAGCGGATGGCTCCAAATTTCTACAAAAATATTCAACTCAACTCTGGTATTCCTTCATTTTTAAACTTGGTATGGGGGTAATCGAATATATACACACGGAGAAAAAAATCGAAAAGATTTGAATATACAATATTTTTCCTGTCTATGACTAAGTACAGTTTCGTAGTTTCTAGTCTACATTTTCAAGCACACAGACTGTTTAATTTGAATTGGATAATACGGTCCTGTCGGAAACATTTAAATTGTTTGGAATCCAACTCTGACTTTTAACCTGAAATGACGACTTCAAGGTGAATGATTTTAGTCACGCCAACACAAAGGAACTCGCGAGAGTTTCTTTGCTGTCTCTCTAGGTATGCTGTGGTTTACGTCTGACAATCTACCCTGACCAGAGTCACTGATCACGGTGATTGTGAATTATGTATGCACATTTGTGAAATTTTTAATTAAAATTGGTAATAATTAATGTTATAATAAAACTTTTCAAGACAAATTGTTTTCAGCCCTTTTAGTTTCAAAACTCATGGATATGCCTAAAACCTTCTAACTCTTTTGGTATAGTTACGCAAATCATCCATAACTGGAATGGCGCTGAGTTTATTGTCAGTGTTAATAGAAGGCTAACAGATAAACAGAGCCGTACTTTGAATTTATCTGTCAGTGTCACGAAGGACATGCAATGCGTCTACCAATGCATAAGATATTCCTATTTTGACGCAGAACAGAATAAGATTTTTTAATTTACCAGAAAAGTCATTAAGTTTCTACCAAAAACAATTTCTAAATCTAGTATTATTTTGTTCATTCTAATTCACAAAAATTTGAAGTACAGCTCTATAGTACTCTTAGCGCCGAGTTTGATATTTTTATGGATTTTTCTATTCACACTTAAAATTTGTAGACAACTATACCTTCTGCAGCTGATATCCTCCACATTAGTAATATCCACTTTTGAATCAGACTAGCAGTTTAGCAGTTATGAGGCCACGTACTTAGGTACAAACACAAGGACATATAGACAAATATACAACCGAACTGAGTATCTTGTTTTCAGGCTGGATAAAAATTATCCAGTATACAACTTGTGACAATAATTATTAATAGGTGGTGGCAGGGGCTGATTGGTGAACAAGGGCTCGTGATTTTGTTTAAAAAAGTGTCCAATCAATTTTTACAAGGGTTTGTTTTGCAGAGAAATATTTTATTTAGAATTTTTCGATTCAGGAGAGGCATCATAGGTACTTGCCCATTTGGACAATTCGCCCTACTATAATTTAAACTATTATCGTTGAAGTAATATCTATTCCAAAGTTGAAAGTTCTATTTTGAGACATGTCTGAATTAAATTTTAGACATGTCTGAAATTAAACGACTAGAAAATACACATCGTGGATGTCAGTGGATCGATGTAGGAAACAAACGTTTTTTTTTTTCAAATTAGTGGTTATAATAATAATGTTTTATTGAAAACAAAAAAAAAATTATTGCAGCCAACACCAGGAAAATAATATATTGGTCGATTTTGTAAGTCAATTTGACGTAAAATGCCAACTTTTCGAAAATAACCATTTTACGTTCTTAGGGCAGAAACAACTACTGTTAACAAAGCATAGCCTTACTAGACTTACCTTCTTTTTCACACTTAGCATTGAAGCTGGCTTTTGCCTTTGTATATAAACGGTCCAACCAATTCTATCAGATTTATTACTACTAAATATTTACTTAATCTAAACTTCTGATCGTAAAGTACAAACAGATAATATTTCTTGTAGTACCGTCCTCTATATTAATTGCCCTGCGTCTTCTTGAAATGTTAAGTTTTCAATTGCTATTGTCATTTATTTGCATTCGAGAGTATAATGTCGTGTGGTCTCTACCATGGGCCTTTCCCACGTTTTTTTTATTGAATATTTGAAAAGTTCTCTTTAAAAAAACTCACCCGTATTTTTTCTTTTTTGCTAAAGTTGCTTCTTTTCTACAGAAAAAATTATTATGTTATATGAATTTAAAATTGGCGGCAATATTTCTGCACTGATGACGAAATGGGCGGAATGACCAATCAGTATACTCTAGCACCCTTGGTAGAGGCTACATATGAGCAGATTGTACGTATAAGTGTTTGTCTCTTTCTACCTTTACCGAATTGACAGACATGTCATCAAGCTTTGTTAGTTCTAGTCTAGTGACGTGTAAAACTACAGAAACTTTTCTTTGATGCATTTACTATTATGTTGCCAAAAATGAATAGTATTTCATACCTGCTGAATTTATAAAACTAAATAGGTATGTACAAAAACTGAATAAAAACGTTAAATCAAAAATCAGATCACAAGCACTAAAAGGTTAGGTTGCATCAATAGGGACTAGAGATGGGCACGTGACGTGAATTTCACCGTGTCACGGCGTGAGCGTGTACATTTAAGGTACCAAATCACGGAAGATTTCGTGAGTCAAAAGATCCCGTGCTTTAAAACTTCAACCTGTCGTGTTGTGACAAGAATAAGAAGCGAAGCGATAGACGGAAGACGGAACACGAGCGCGAGAAGAGAGGGAAAAGGACAGGAGACAGGATGAATGACGCAACATTCAAATCAAACAGCCAAGCCAGGGCACAGCGCAGCAGGGCACCACGTGCCGTGTGACTGCCGGGAGCGCATGAATGAATCATGGGGTAAAGTTAACTAGCTTCGTGCGTGAGCGAGCGTGCGTGCGTGCTTGAGCGTGAGTGTGCGTGTGTGAGCATGCGTGAGTAAACTATCAGAAAGCGTGAGCGTGCGTGAGTTTGCCTTAACATATATTAGATTAGATACATTGTTTATTAAGTAGAAATTTCTAATACAAAATATACAAAAAAAAAATAGAAATATATATATATACACACACGTATACAATAAGAACAGCGAGAAATAACAAATACAATAAATTAAAATTAACATTTACATTATAAGTATATATGTACTATTCGATGTAATATCTTTATATTTGCACTACTAACTTAAATAGGGACTACATTTAACAGTTTAACAACTGACGGACCTCATTGTGATGTAAAAACATTTTTGATATATATCATTAGTTTATTTTTGAAAATAGTGATAGAAGAACTTGTTTTAATATAATTTGGCAATTTATTAAACTTATCAAAACCTTTAAATAGCAAGAAATTCATGGTACTTTTATAATTAGTTCTAGGTATGTATAGGTTGTTATTATTACGGGTAAAGTGGTAATGTATGTCAGAATGGAGAATAATATATCAGTCGTGCGTGAGTGTGCGTGAGCTAAGGGTTCAAAGTCGTGAGCGTGAGTCAAAATCGACTCACGCGCCCATCTCTAATAGGGACTCTACCTATTTTTCTATTAATATATACAAATTGCTCTACTGTTCTCTGCTAAGGATTCTACTAGAATATGGCAGTGTGATATGGAATCCAGCATATAACGTTGATAAAGAATCTATTGAGAATGTCCAATCAAAATTTCTTAGACAATGTGCATTCATCCAGTAGGCGAATATTCCTACAGTGATATCTTACGCGAACTCAACCTTCTATCACTTGAGCGAAGAAGAGTGCAACTTGATTTATGCTTTTTGCATAAATTAATTAATTGTAATATAAACTGTCCAGAGATACTTCAGTTGCAGTGGCGGCTGGTGAAATTTCAATATTTTTTTTCTCGTCTGTGGCGCATGGGACCCATACGAAACTTGGGAAATAACATCTAGAGAAGCACTTCTCTAATGACCCCTAAAAAATTTTGAAAAAGCAGTTTGCGAAAAAATTTTTGAAAATTCGCTAGCCTCCCCTGGGTCTAGGGACCCCTGTTTACTTTTATTTTTTTTTGTCATATGCATTTGACTTTTCATAAAAATGCATCGACAGATTTTGGAGTTTGTGAAAATATTTTCATTACTAACTGAGATACAACGAATTGAAATATTGTAATTTGTTAAATTGTAAATTACAAAATTTCAGTTCATTGTATTTCAGTTAGTAATGAAAATATTTTCACAAACTCTAAAATCTGTCGATGCATTTTTATGAAAAGTCAAATGCATATGACAAAAAAAAATAAAAGTAAACAGGGGTCCCTAGACCCAGGGGAGGCTAGCAAATTTTCAAAAATTTTTTCGCAAACTGCTTTTTCAAAATTTTTTAGGGGTCATTAGAGAAGTGCTTCTCTAGATGTTATTTCCCAAATTTCGTATGGGTCCCATGCGCCACAGACGAGAAAAAAAATATTGAAATTTCACCAGCCGCCGCTGTTCAGTTGATTAGCTTTAATATGAATGATCGTAGAACAAGAAATTCAGAACTCTTTAAAATACCTTTTCATCCTACAAATTATGGTCAAAACGAGCCCATAAGCAGGTTACTCAGAACAGCAAACTCATTCCATAAAGATATAGAATTCTTTGGCTCGTCACTATATTCATTCAAAAACCAAGTTAAACATTGTATAAGTAATTAAAATTAAAACATGGTGCAGCTAAATTTTATTGTATTTGTAAAAAATGTTTTTTATTTTTCTTATTTTATGTATTATTTCAAAACTATTTTTATGTAATTATGCTCTCATTTATTGAATTATAAAATATAAAATGGCTCTGCCGTATAATAAATAAATAAATAAAATAAAATATGATTCATTTCACTTTTGTAGTATACAAAAAACAACTAGGTTTAACTGTTTTATTTTCTTTTACTCTTGTTTAATAATTTTTAAAATCATTATTAAATCTAAAGATTTATCAGTAACAGTTATATTATTTAAGTAAACAGGAACTGTCATTCACCATTTCACTGTCAGTAATAGGGAGATTATCACTTGCTGCCTTCTCCAAATTTGTCTCCATTTTTTTAATGCCTACACAGTACACACACACACACACTTTTAAATAATTAATAAGAAACAGTTATGCAGTCAAAATACTAGATCCGTACGATCACAACGTAAATCGTAAATAAGAGAACATAACCTATCTATTTATTTTATTTCCATCATTGTTGCCAAGTGCCAGTTATTTGTTGGGAGCCGACATGTCGAAAGTGTGTTTCTTCCGTTAATTATTATCATATTTATTATAGGAGGTGGTATTATTCAATGGAAATTCAGTATTTTCAAAAGCGGAGATAAAAAGTAGACATTCTTTAGTGAAATAATTAAAGCATTTCCTCTGACGTTAAACATTCATATACATTAGGCAACATGGAAATAGTCTCATCGGCAGGTTTCCAGACGAGATGTAAAATTCAGAAACGTCAAGAGGTTCGGTTAATATTCGTATACGGCATCTGCATCATAACCTTAAATTTTAAGTTTTTCAAGTTTATTCTCATTTTTAATGTTTGTATATGCATTTTTAGCTTGGAGTTGTACTGGCAAATATTTAAAAATTCACGTAAATAATTTTTCAATATTGTTGATTAATAAAAATAGACTGCTGATTACAGGTTAGACTTCCAACCTCCAAAAAGAGTCCTATTTTACTAGGACAAGGTATTTAGAACTTTATAAACATTACACTGAACTAGACTTTAGTTGAAAATATGGGAACCAAGCAGAAATTTTAATAATAGCTGGGTAATACTCTTAATCTTAAAAAACACATATTTTTGAGGTTAGCTGTGACGTCACGTGCAAATGCCCTATGAATCCAGTAATTATTTAAATTTGATTGGAGTTCCGCCCATGGCGTAATTTGAGCGCGTTTACTTGTTTGAAATATGGAGTAAATTAGACAATATTTGTATTTTTAAAATATCCATTTAAAATTAAAATATTATATGATATGACGTGTATATACAACATTTATTAGGTGTTAATAAATGATTTATGGCAAAATAATCATCAAGTTCCAATATGTGGGAAAGGCCCATTCTATTGAAAATTGTAGAATGTGACATTCGAGAATGCATATTTTTAGGGTCGAGCAAATTTCGATAGACATTTTCCTAAAGTGTAGTACGCGACTTTTGCTTAGAGAGAGAGATTGGAGAATAGACTCCCTGGCTCTCACTCTAAGCTGTTGCCCAATCTTTTGGGTATATCCTATATAAGTACCTATATTTAATTTATATTTATTTTTTTATTTTCTAGGCCCAGTTCATGCCACTTTAAGATCATTTCGTGAACATATGTGTGACCGTGTCAACCTCTCATACTCCAATACAACGGTTAAGTCTATTTCTTCAAGCAATTGGTTAAATAGCATCGTACATGGAAATACTGCTGGAGAGATCATCGCAACGTTCCCACATTCATTGTATTCAATAGAATCTGAAAAACACCCGAAAAGTTATAGATATGTGAGTTTAGTTAAATTTCTGTAAAATTGATTACTTAGTAATTCAAATCTGGTAAATATTAAGTAGGTTTCCATGTGAATTTTATTTTTGAAGAATTTTACGTACTTTGTCATCTATTGGTGGAATATAAAAATAATACGAGAATCTATAGTAGCAAGAATCCAAGGATGGTTTACTGTATAGGATTGCTCGATCTTTTGTTCTATTATTCGCAAGTTTTGTAATGTCAGCTGGCGGCAGTGATAGATTACATCAAAACTATGGTTGGCTCTAGGTGACATGTCACCGCGTAAATATGTTCATGCATGTAATAATAATAGTAATAGACTTATTTCCAGCAGGTTTACACCCATTTATAGGAAATGTATGGTAACAGACCAATATAATAATAAATTTAGGTATTAGACAAAATTTGACACAATAAATTATTAATACTACAAAATAAAATTAACTAATATCAAAATAACACTTAATAGTGGAGGCTGTTATAGAAGGCCGGTATAATGGACTAAAACACTTAGGATTTTTGTTACTTTAATTATATGATCCCATTGGTGGGGCCTAACTAATGCCAAAATAATTATTACCCACATTTTTAATATCTGGATTAGGTAAAAATTAAAGAAAAAGAACAACTTTATTGAATTAGGAAGAGACCTAATATACATATAAAAAAAACCCATACGACAAAAAATGCGTTGTAAAAGTAAACATAGTTATTAAAATTAAAAATAACACATTAAAATACCTTAACTGAAATAGATGGTGATTTACAAATTACATAATACTTAAGACATTATGTTCTATTTTCATTCAATTTACTTTAATCGCAATCTATTTATTCTTAATAAATTCTTTTAGCTTAATTTTGAGGTTGTAGTATCTTTTATAGATTCGGGTAACTCACTAAATTTTTGAAAACCTTTAAAATATAATGTATTCATAGAGCTACGGCATAGGGAAGATGCATGAAATTTTAAAATGCTTGAAAAAGTGATTTGCTCTTAATTTCCATTACCCAGAAAACGATTGTAACAAAAGAAATTTAAAATAAAATTTATTTTCCGTAAAATTAATATTTAGATTATGCCGTAATTTGTAAACAAAACTACGTGACTGCAAACGGTTTTTTATTGGCGTGAAGTCAATGACGACATCCGTTAGTCAGATAATTTGTCCAAAGTAGACGCAGTGTCCTAACCTCTTGCTGACGTCTGTCTACGAACTAATTTTGGAGAATCTTGAATGTAAAATTACCTTATTTGTAGTGATACTCTTAGTTTTACATTTAGGCACAATGCAATATTTGTAGCTCATAAGTCATAATAATGTTCACTAGCTCATTAACCAAATGATAACACAATAACACCACAAACAAGAACTTGGTAAACTGACTGTAAACAATAAACAGTAAATTGACATTTGACAAACCCATCGAAATTGCTTCAGATATATGAAACTACTGAAGCATGTTTATACGGAAAAAGAAACTTCCGTTCACTATTCCGTCCTTGTCTGACAAGATCTGATTGGTTGAAGAAAACGTCCGATTGGCTTAACCGTCTGTACACAGACCGAGAAAAGGATGGAATAGTGCACGCAAGTTCCTCTCTCTGTGTCACTTTCTCTAGTTGAGTGCACCTTCCAGTTTGTTATTAATTTCGATGGACAAATCATAACGGAAAACGTCACAGTTAATGGCGCCAAATAGCTGCCGTTTTGAAATATCCAAATTCCTCACCGATGAAATTATTTATTTTCTCGCTGTATTAACATTCAAAAAATCGTAAATTTTACATTTTTATAACTTTTTTTTGATGCTGTATCGATTTTCATTATAAAAAAAAATCATGCAACTTCTCTATAGTTCTTTTCTGGCTGATGGAACCCATCCAAGGCCAAAAATTGGAGAAAAAAATCTATAGTTCTTGCAATATGAATATTGTTTGTACCTCTTTTATTATATGTATGAATATCTTTGTTGAAAGTAATGAAATGCTGAAAGTATTCTGGAGCCACATGATTTACTATTTTAAATACAAAAATCATGGTAAAATAGTACAGTCTATTTTCAACTGAGAATCAATTAAGAGATGTCAACATCGAATTAATTGGAGTAAGGCGACTTGCCTTTAAAATGACTCTCATTCCACGATTTTGCAGTTTTTGCAGCATATTTCATTTATTAAGATTAAATAAGAATAATATTGATGCACAATAATCAAAATGCCGCTGAATAATAGTATTATAAACTATGATTTTAGATTCAGTTGATAAATGTTGTGCTATTCGACTAAAGAAATAAAGTTTTTTTAGAAATTTTCTAGTAAATATAATCACAGTGATGGTCAAAATTCAAAAAGTTATCGAGTTGAAATCCCAGATATTTTGCTGTAGAGACAAATGGTGGTGATTTTACCTGCATTAAATTGCCATTTAATTACAATGATCTTATAATAAACATAATCTGTTTAAAATGTTTATGTCTTTACTTTTTATTAATACCAAAATAAATAGCAAAAATGGCAAATAATTGTTTTAAATTATTAAATTTTATTTGATTTCAAGATTGACAACACCACAATATATTCCTGTTTCGTTCTGTGATACTCACTGACATTTCAACTATTTGTAAAAGTGTTTTTAATACATATTTTTGTCAATTTTCATTAACTTTAACAGGAAAAAAATCGCGAATTACTCAAGAAAATAGTATATTTCATTAGGAGTCCAGAAAATAAGCTTTTTCCGTGCGCGTGACAAATTCTCGTGTGAGGTGTAGCCGAACACGGGAAGTCATGCAAGCACGGGAAAAGTATTTATGGATGTGTAATGAACGATATTTTTCATTATACCTATCAGAAAACAAGAAATAAGGAAAACAAATCTACATTTTTAGAAACTTTACTTTTAATGAATGAACAAAAACCTATATCTTTAATTTTTACTAAATGAAATATTTAGGTTACAATTTGTGTTATTGTAAATATGCAATTCTTTAACAGGAACTTTATTTGGTAGAATTGTAGTTGATGAAGTCAAAGGTACTATAGTAGAATTTATTTCTTGGTTTTCCCCAATTAAAATGTTTTCTGGTGTTGATGTTGTGTTTCCTCTTCTTGAATGACTAAACAATTTACGAGAAATTTCAATCTTTCTGCTTACCGATTCTTTGATGTAGCCTTCAGCCACAGTCGTGGAATGCCAACCTCCATGTCTTTTTAGAGTAAGCAAATTTCCTCCGCTTTCGCCTAACATAGATGCTGAAGATCGTCTTAAGCCGTGTCCAGTATTCAGTTCAGGATTTTTTAGGTTCAGTTATTCAGTAATCTGTTTTGTTGTACCACTTATAGTACGACAACCTACATGTTGAGCATAACATCTATCATTGCCATATTTGTAGGTCTTAGATTAATATATTTACGATAAAAACTACATGGATCAAAGGGACATCCTTCCTTTGTAATTGTGAAACTTCTGGGTTTGTGATTTTTGCCATTTCAAAGAAATACTACCAAAAAACGGCCATTATCTTCCACGTCTTTCAAAGATAAACGAATCTCTTCGGCATGCACCGTAAATACCAAATATTAAAATTACTATAGTTAATAACCAGTTCTCATCTGGTGCTTCAAGTATGAATTTTGCGACTTGGTCTGCAGTTAATACTTTGGACTTTTTCGTTATGTAACCAACACTTTGTCGTTTGAGAAATGCAGTAGTTCTCGGCAAATTACTAACATTCACATTTTCTTTTACTGCTAGATAACTTTTTAACATTTAAAATCGACTCCAAGTTGAAGCTTTTATTGATTTGGCTTTTTCGGACAAATATACGAGAAGAGTATCATCACTTACTGTGTTAACTTTTCTTTGCTGGCGTGACTTGCAAAATAGACGGTATTCATTTTCATATCTCTCGCAAGATTTCCTGGGCAGTAACTCTGCACTTACTTTTGCCGCCTCAAGTAATATTTCTTTTTCTGAAGAAATCATTTTAAAAATATTTTGAATAAAAATTTGAAGACCTACCACAATACAAGCGTTAAAGGAAACTTTCCAATAAACGTTTCCTGAAAATTTTTGGGAGTTTCTGGAATGAAGTATTGATAAAAATCAGAGATGGGTAAAGGAAACTTTCCATATGAGAGTTTCCGGAACGAGGTTTCCAAAAGAAACTTTCTCGGAATTTTGGTAACTTTCAAATATTCAAAATATTCCAATATTTTATTGAAAACTTTTATTTTTATAAAAATTCTGTTCCGGGAACTTTCAAAATAGGAAGTTTTCTTTACCCATCTCTGTCTTTAGAGTGTATTTTCAACATGCAATTGCCTTAAACGTGATAGCCACAGCTATGTAATCCACCTATATCTATTTGCATTGATATTGGACACTCGACAATAACGCACCGCGACAAGCAACAAATTTTAATGTGTGTATTAAGTTGAACGTTTATTCTCATAAAGAAGTTGTAAATCAATGAGTAAATAACTACCTACTTACTGACCGAAAGTAATTGTTTTTTATGAATGCCTGCCATCCAATTACCTGATAAAACCATGATTATTCATATGTAAAAGTCAGTAAAGCTTGGAAAGTTTAGAGAAAAGCATTTTAGTTTATTTGCCTGAAATTCTCTTCATTGTTTAAATAGGTATGCTTCAACATAAAATAAATTGCCAGCCCTCAGCTGACGTCACAAAATGTACTGACATTAGAAGAAAGTATCGAGCAACCTATGTAGTAAATCATCCTTGACAAGAAATCTTATTTTTTAATGTTTTATTTTCTTTTAGTTCTTTGGCTGTGCAAAATTAATCAACAAACATAAATCTCCTGAGGAAAGGCTTGCAGAAGAAAGGAAATTACAAAATATCCTTAATGTTCCAAAGACAAAAGATAACTCTGAATCTTCTAGCACAGAACATGCTACATACAATTTATGGGAGCCATTTACCTATAATGAAGGTGCTGCCAAGTATGGTGTAGTTTTTTGTGATAAGAAAATGGTATGTATCAATTTGTAGTTTAGAAATTTACATATGCTGTGCAAGTATACCGAAGCAAAGCATTGTTATGAGATTACACACCAGTGATTTGTAAGTTTGGTATGTTGAGTCTAGTTTAAAGCTTTTCCATAAAAATAGTGAATATGAGCCAAATTTTGAAAAACATTAAATTGTATCAAAACAAATTAAATAAAATGTATGGAAAAACGCACTTATTTTAAGTGAAAACTGTTATTTTTGCTCTACCTAACAAAAGCAGTCCTCATGATGTAAGCATATGTATAATTAGTGTGGGCGCGTAGGTCATTGAATGGGAAATTTTGGAAGGAAGTTATCACCTATGCTAAATCGAAAGGTTGTATTAAATGTAACAAGAAAATTCATGGTGCCACGTTTGAACCCGTGGGTGTCACCTTGCAACCCACTATAAAGAGCTCAATTTTTAACTTGCTCTTTCTTCGTTGTTATTTAAGATATTTTGACAAACTTTGTTTTAAAATGCTGCTGTTTTAACTCTCCATATTATTGTTCATATATATTGTTTAATAAAAATAACTTATGTTAATAGAAGAAATTTATTATGTAAAATAAGTATAGAAAGTGTATGTATGTTCTTCATTTCCAACCTGAAAATATAAATATAATTTAATTAGCAGGTAGTATGAATAGTTTTTTATAGAAATTATTTACCGTCTTATTCATCTTCCGAGTCGGACCGGACCCTTCTAACTGATTACGTTCGCATCCTTCATCCTCCTCCGCAGTCATACACTTCTGTAAAACTAATGCTTTCCAGAAATCATTTGCATTGCTTTCCTGCGCATTTGTTTTTTTTGCAGTTGCACATAATTAAGTCTAAAATTTCAGGAGATGCACAATCCTTATAACATAATACCGGTACCACTCCGTTTTCTGTTGCGTCCCAACTATATCTTTTATATCATAAGTTTTTTCTGAATTATACCAAATTTGGCATTGTAAGAATATTCGTGATAGAGCTGGAAGAAACACTGCAGATGTCGGTAGCAAAACGTCAGTCTGCAAGGACTTTTTCGTAAAGAAATACCATCTCAAATCCTTAAATGGTGTTATTTTGCCACATCAATAAATAGAATATCCGAAGGAGATATTCCAACAAGCACATTTATATATGTAGCGATAGTCAAGCGACCCTCAAGGCCCTTGCATCAGTACAGACCAAGTCAATATTGGTTCAAAACTGTAAACAGGCACTCTGTGAACTTGGCTCATCCAACTGGGTCAAGCTTCTCTGGGTGCCAGGACACAGCAACATTGAGGGTAACGAACGGGCAGACGCTCTGGCCAGAGAGGGCTCTCAGAGACATCTACTGGGTCCGGAGCCAGCTTTCGGCTACCCTAGATCAAGTGCCAAGAAGTCAGCAGAGAGCTGGACACGGTCCCAGTTCTTTGACTTCTGCGCCTCATACCCAGGACTCCGGCAAGCGAAGCTCCTGATCTTAGGGCCCTTGCCAAAGTGATCAGAACAAATCCTGCGACTAAGCAGGAAACAAGTCAGAATCGTGGTAAGTCTTTTGACTGGATACGGCTCTTTCAAAAAACACCTGCACACTATAGGGGTGGTTGACAACCCCAACTGCAGGTTCTGTGGGGACAAGGAGGAGACTTCCATCCACGTCCTTACTTTCTGCCCTAGTCTTATGAACCTGAGGCACCAACACACTTTGGCATTGGTTTTCCGAAGCTGGAGGAAATAAGAAATGTCCCTATAGGAAGGATTTTGGCCTTTGGGTTAGAATCCGGCCTGAATGAGGGATTCCAAAAATTCGTAGCGGTAGCACAATGGGCCACAAGGCCTGAGTGTGGCGACCCTTCGTCGCCCCGCTAAAAGAAGAAGAAGAAGAAGAACTGCAGTGCTAAGGATTTTAGATAATTATGGGGATCCTCTTCAATAAAAGTGTCAATGCGTTAGAAATAAAACATTTGACAGTAATTTGTATTATAAGTAGTTTGAAAACGTGTGTATAATGATACTATTTTAAGATTGCAATTTACTTCTAAGTATCTTTTAGATATGTCAATTCTGTGCCATTATTATTTTAGTATCCGCTATTTCTTGATTACTACTCAGATTTTCTATTACACCGTCCCGGTTGGAAATGCAATGTCTTTCCCAAGATACATAGACAGGTTTTGTGCATAAATTTCTACTATGGATAAACTTATTGGCAAAATACGTTACTAGTTCAGATTTTGTTTGATCATGTGCCAATAACTGTAACATTGATAATAACGGTTCGGTCATCAGTGTGAAAATGTTGTGGTTTTTTTCTTTTAAACTTTCCATTCGCTTTTGTAAGTGTTCTAATACTGGTTCTGAAATAACTGTCAAATATATGCATTTCAATTTTATGTTCATATCTTGATAGTAAAACTTTTTCAAAATTAGAATATAAATCTAGGCAGGTTCTTAATATCAGCAGATTTTTTAATTGTGTACAATTCGGCTCGTGCATCTAAAACAACAAAGGTAGCTTTTAATAGGTCAGCAGAAACGATCATCTATTTGTAAACAAGTGTAGAATAATCATCATTCACGCTATATGTAATGTGTTGTCAGTATGTGATACTTACCTCTTTATAATAACAATTAGGGTAATATTAGTTTCTATTTTCCTGTCTGCACTTGCTTGGGTTAAAACACAGTATTACATGAGATGTGAATTTGGCTCGTAAAGCATAAACTGGTGACTATCACATAGACAAAGCGATTAAGGTGCCAACGCATGGCAACATACATCGCCTTAAAACAAGTGATAACTCAAATCTAGTGACGCAGTGTTTGTTTTAAAAACGTTTTACATCTATAGGATACAATTCACTCACTGCATGTGTACAAAAATTTTAAATATTTAACGTAACTCTACGATGTTGAAGTTTTAGATGCAATATTTTTATAATTTTAAATTTACAATAAATTTTTGAAAAACCTATTGAATTTAATGAAATTCTGAACTGATTATTCTGGCGCTGTATTTTTCTCAACCAAACGTAAAAAATTTTTTTTGGGCGGTTTATGTTTAGAAAATCATGGATTTGTGAATTGCATCCCAACCCAACTTACAAGGGTGTAGAGGGTAATTGACACGAATGCTAGGATGGCACCATCACTTTTTTGGTGACTTATGTTACAAAGATCGATCTAGCATAGGTGACAACTTCCCTCAAAAATTTCCCACATATGCCAAAATTCTTCCCTACGCGCCCATACTACATGTTAATTAAAAATTATTCGGAACTTTATCAGCTACTCTGTTAAATATGATAAACTTGTCACTTTTAATGCTGTGAATGCACTAGGCAACTACCATGACCATGGTCTCATGACTAGTAGTTTATATTGAGTTAATCATATCAGCACCCATTGTGACAACTGCGACCACAACAACGACCGTGGACTCAGCGACCACTCTTGTGATTAATATTAATAATAAAGGACCCCGCACGTTTTATGTGGAAATCGGTCTTCCGGTGAAATGACTGAAAATTTGGGAAATGGTTCATTTTGTATCCCTGATCAAAAGTCTCAATGGGGTCAAAGCTTGAAATGCCCATCATTAGGCAGTACGGCCGTTTTTAAGGGGCAAAAACGGCAAAAATTCAATTTTTTTACGTACTGTGTTTAATTCTTGAATAGTCTCCTGAGTTGCTATATTATTGAGATACTTTGCATGTGTATGTGTTTTTTTGAGTCTATCTGTGAGTTTGTATTTTTTGTATGTGTGCGTGTGCGTGGGAATACGAATGAATGTTTGTTGCATTTATTAACTACAATATACATAGATACGATAGTTGCGATTCATGCATTGCCCATTTGTGAATCACAAATACAACCTGGGACTAACCTAACCTAAAAGTGTGACATTTCCCCCCCCCCCCCCCTTAAATGTGCCATTAACACATGTATTAAAAAAAGTAAAGCTATATTAACATAAACCAGTAGATCATGATATTACCGCTGACATTAGAGTCACCCAATGTGCACCACGAGGAGGTTGTCAAGTCGGATTTTGCACATTATTTGGCCCTGAAAAGGGCCGATTGTTCATTGTAATTAAAAATGTTTAAGTTTTTTTTTGTAAAATGTAATATAAGTGTTTTTATGTTCTGATTCTTGGTTGCTGTGCCCATATTGCCAGTGTTCTCTGGTATTTAGGTTATGCTAGACATGAAGCTCACATTAAATATCCTTCAACAGATTTATTAAACAATGTTATAGATGCAGAACATCGACCTCTACAATTAAACCTTAACGATCCTCGAATAATTGAAGGCTAAAAAAAAATCTACAGTTTTTTTTCTAAAAGAATATTGAATATAACACAAATGTTGAGACAGAGAGTCATTAAATACCGTGAAGCTGACGACTCGTCGGGTCCTTATCTCTGTCAAACATTATACACAAACACACAAATAATAAACACAATAAAATCGTGCCCACAAACATTTCTAAATAACAAAAATAATAATGCTTTGATTACTAAAAAGACGCAAATCTATATTTATATATGACTACACTACGTCAAAAATCAGAACATAAAAACACTTATATTACATTTTACAAAAAAAAACTTAAACATTTTTAATTACAATGAACAATCGGCCCTTTTCAGGGCCAAATAATGTGCAAAATCTGACTTGACAACATCCTCATGGTGCACATTGGGTGTCAGCGGTAATACCATGATCTACTGGTTTATGTTAATATAGCTTTACTTTTTTTAATACATGTATTAATGGCATATTTAGGGGGGGGGGGGGGGGGGGGGGTTGAAATGTCACACTTTTTAGGTTAGGTTAGTCCCAGGTTGTATTTCTGATTCACACATGGGCAATGCATGAATCGCAACTATCTATGTATGTATATTGTAGTTAATAAATGCAACAAACATTCATTCGTGCATACGTGTATTCCCACACATACAAAAATACAAACTTACACATAGACTCAAAAAAACACATACACATGCAAAGTATCTCAATAATATAGCAACTCAAGAGACTATTCAAGAATTAAACACAGTACATAAAAAAATTGAATTTTTGCCGTTTTTGCCCCTTAAAAACGGCCGTACTGCCTAAAGATGGGCATTTCAAGCTTTGACCCCATTGAGACTTTTGATCAGGGATACAAAATGAACCATTTCCCAAATTTTCAGTCAATTTCACCGGAAGACCGATTTCCATATAAAACGTGAGGGGTCCTTTATTAACCATTCAAATGATACAATTAAGTATATATGATAAGACGACAGAATCATAAGGTAAATAAAAATAAAAAAAGGAGGTGGATACAACAAGATTTAACACGAAACAAAAATTTTACACACACACATTTAAAGCCTAGTTTTTCCATGCAAGGTTGAGCACTTTATCCTACAAATAAACCAACTAGAAGTTTAGAATGTGAAGTTGCATTATAGGTTCCGTTTAACTTAGATCTGATAGTTAACTCTGAGTTTTGTCAAAAAGCACGTTTTATATCTGCCAGTAACTGCCAATCTTAAGTTTAAACGCCAAACTTAGGTTTATACACGCTTACGTTGATTAATTAGCAACATTTTGAAGGATGTTGCACTCGATGCAAACTTCAGATTTCAACTTAACCTACAAATAATTACCTATTATATATTCTGTAAAGAAAGAAGTTCTAGAAAATGGACATTTTTGATATTTTTGAGGACATTTTATCAAGCGACGAAGATGGTATTATAAATATTATAGAAGTACCTCGTTGTGCATGATCATTCCCTCATGTACAGATATGGAGTAACAAAGAATTTATAGATCGATTTCGAATATCTAAAAAATGTGTGCATATACTATTATAAATAGATAGATAAATCAGTTTATTTCAAAACAGATTTTGATTTAACAAAAGTTTGAAACAAGTCAAAATACTTTTTACACAACATAGAATATAAAATATAGTAGGTATAATAAAATAAATATTTTAAAATAAAATTGAACTTATCTGCTAGAGGACATGCTTACTTTACATTTAATAAAACAGAGTTCACAAATAGCTAACACTGAAGAGCATTAGTTAATTAAAAGAAATTCTCTGATGGTGTATGGCTCCGCATCACGGATGTATTTAAAAAGCTCTGATTTAAAGGATTTAAAATTTTTTACATTTTTTATGTATTCAGGAACATGGTTATAAAAATATATACATGAGTAATAACTTCCTTTTTCAGTTAAAGTTAATGAATGTGTAGGATAATTGTAATTACTTTTTCCTCTTGTGATTTATCAAATTGATACTAAATTTTTCCAGATGCTTTTTTACAAAAAGTTTACATTCAAATATGTACACACCCATGTAACCGTTAGCAGATCATTCTTTCGAAACGCCCCCCTGCAACTTTCAGGACAGTTCATCCTAAGCATTATTCTTATGACTTTTTTCTGAATTTTAAATATTTGGTGTATATCAGATGACCTTCCCCAAAAGAGTATGCCGAATTTTAGTACAGAGTAGAAATATCCATAGTAAATCGACTTAAGTGTTTTATAATCCATATATTTGGTTAGAACACGAAGAGCATAACAGGCAGATGATAATTTGTTGGAGGTATTTTCGATATGGTAATTACATTTTAAGCATGAATCAATATAAATACCCAAGAATTTTGTATAGCTGGTTATGTTTATCTGAATATTTTTTAAGTTTATCGAATATCAGACTTATTTTGAGTAGTTCTAAAAAAGATACATTGTGTTTTGTCAGTGTTTAAAGTAAGCAGAGCTGTGCAGTACTCGAGTACAAGTACTTGACTTTGGTACTTAGAGTACATTTCATGTACTCTGTACTCTGTACTCGAGTACTTTCTTAAGTCAGTACTTGGTACTTGTGCTCGAAAAATTAAATACAAGTACTTGTACTCGAACTTTCAAAATTCAAGTACACGAGTACATAGTACATATAAAGGCAATTTCGGCCAGTTTGATCCTGTCTGTAACAGAGACAGGATGCAATGAAAAGTACTCGAGTACCTTGAAAAGTACTCGGGTATACTGAAAAATATTCGATTGTATAATCAAACGAAGCCATTATAGCTGCTATGGTGTGCCCAAAATTTAAACTTCGCTGGTACAATTCAGTAAAATATGACATTGACTTGACCTTGACCGTTGACTGTATTAAACGAATGGTTGTTCTTGCTGCTGATAATCTCACTTCTCCAGCAGAGCGAAATAATTTAGATATAATAAGAAACCAAGCGGAAAAGGAAGAGAGTGATGACAGTTTTTATGACTTTAATGAAACCAAAGAGAATGTGGAAATGGAATCCAATCAGGCGAAGTCAAAAATTGAACTGGAGTGCGATAAATACTTGGACGATAAGTGAAGTAATAGATATTTTGACAGATTATCAAAAAGCATTTTGTTAAATATAATACTTGCCTGCCTTCATCTGCCGCTGTGGAAAGATTATTTTCATACACTACCATCAATAAACAGTCCTCGTCGTCATGCCCTTACAGACGAATATTTTGAAAAGTTGGTGGTAATGAAAGCCAACAAAATAAGCACGTTTTAAACCAGAATTACCAGAAACGTTAATATTGATTGGTAATGTTTTTGTTTTATTATTATTACAAATATAAACAAGCTAAAAACGTACTCTTCGCCAATTTACTGAGCTTTTTATATATAATTGTTACACATTCTATAGGATACTCTTTTACTACTGTTTAAAGGTAACATTTGTTTCAGCTCAAACGCTTGCGCCGTATTACTCAGGACTTGGTACTCGAAAAATTGTACTTGAAGACTTGTACTCAAGTACTTTCTCCATTACTTTAGTACTTGTACTCGGTACTCGGAAGCTAAAAATCAATTGTACTCAGTACTCTGTACTCAAGTACATTTTAGCTGTACTCGTCCCAGCTCTGAAAGTAAGATTGTTATTTGAATACCACTTATCAATTTCACAGAATTGTTCGTCACTTAAAGTAATTATTGACAGTACACTTTTGCCTCTAATTAGTATATTGTTATCATCAGCATAACTAATCATTGTATTTTGTAAATTGCTTAGTGCAATGGGTAGATCATTAACAAAAATTATAAATAGTAGTGGTCCAAGAATACTCCCCTGAGGCACGCCCAAGCTGGTATAGACCTCAGAAGGACCATCTCTTAATACGACCCTTTGGGATCTGTATGTAAGATAGGATTTCAGCCAAGATAATGCCACTCCTCTAACACCATACGTAAATAATTTATCTAACAAAATATTGTGATTTAAGCAATCAAAGAAACATATTAGTCCACATTTATTTAAATCTTTTCCAAGTGCAATCCAGGCATTTGATTATATCTTTACGCTTTTTAACTAATTCAATCAATAGTTTGATTTCACTGTCGTTGAAATTTAAAGATCTTTTGTCACTCATCGCAAAAAGTCAAGGTAAGAGTAATAAAAATGACATCAATCGCCAATTTGTCACTATATGCTACCAACTAACAAAATGGCGATAGAACTGACGATCTCGACAAGCACCTATAAAACAGCATTTTAGCGAACACTAAAATCTAAAGTTTAAACCTTCAGTAAAACTTCAGTTTAAACTTCTAGTTAAACTTTGGTTTAATCTGTACCCATAAAACCGGCCCTAAAATGTTTAATAGAAGGACATTCTAAACTTCTATACTCGATCTCAAATAAGAATGCAGTGTACGTAAAGATAGGGAACCTGAATCCTTCTCTCTGATTGGTAAATTTACAAGCCAAGTTCACACAGGAAAAAACTAGTAAATCAGAACAGATTTCTTGCCAGGTCCGAAAAATACATTATGAGTAATATTGAAATGAAATATTTTATTGAGAATATTTTTATACAACTTTGTTTCTATACAGGGTGTCCCACTTTTCATGGTAACACCTTCGTAACTAAAAGTGCATATACCTATTTAATTCATTCCATAGACGTGCGAATTTGGGGTGGGGTCGAGGGGTCTTAGGGACTTTTTTATAAAAAAATTATTATCACATAGAGCATCCCTTAAAACCCCATTGTGCCAAATTTTGTTGAAATAACAACATATTTAAAAAAAAACTAAATAATTATTTAAACAAATAATGACAGAAGGAAACTACAAAGCCTTAAGCTTTCATTACTGTCAAGTTAAAAATTTTGTTTATGGTGATTAGATTTAAAACAAGTAAAATGGAAAGGGCCCGTGTAAAAGGACAGAACTTTTTGGCGAGTACCATGATATTCTTGATTATTACTTCAAATTTGTAGCAAGAAATGTAAAATAACTTTGTTTCTAACTTCACTTTGAACCGACTTAAAGGCCATTCCTTGATAAAACGTCATATTTGCCTGTTTATAACTCTAAAACCACTCGAGATATTTTAGCAAAATTTGGCACGAAGGGGTTTTAAAGAATGACCTATAAAATGGTGGCAATATTTTTCTTATAAAACGATCCCTAATTTACCTGAAAATTGCCCCAAATTTAAAATTAATTGATTTATTTATAACTGAGCTATGAATGTGTAACCGTGGAAATTGGGACACACTGTATATAAAGGAAAGTGGAACAATGTTTGTTTGTTAGTTTTCTGTCCTGTGAATCGTTTGAGATACTTCTTGATGAGCCAAGAACTTGGGATTTCTCATGGAGAAAATTTCGAAATTATCGAAATTCAAAATAGCGTCTCTAATATAGCGGCCATTCTATAATATATAGAAGGCAATATCCACAGCAAAATGAGGCATATATTGTCAAAAACATTAAAAGATATGCCACCACTCACTTTTTTTAGTAAAATTTTATTCTCTACAACTTGGTTCCTATAGTTTTTTTCACATTTCTTACCATTTTGGCAGCATCTTCGTTTTGATGCGAATATTACGTTCTATATAAATATAAATTAGGCATCAGATTGGAGCCGCCACTTGAAATTTTACAAGTTTTTAACATTTTCTAGGGGTCGGAAAGATACTTCTTACCTTCATGCCAAATTTAAATTACCTAGCTCATTGGTAAGTACATACTCAAAAAATTCACCGTACAGGTAAAAACATAGTTAAAAGGTGATATAACGAATATATCTGTTTTTTTTTTGACGTTTCCAGACATGCTAAGAACTTGAAACTTTGCAAGTAGAGCGACTAAACTCGAACCTTCAAGAAAAGTAATTGGGAAATTCAAAATGACGACCCCAATGCGGCGGCCTAAAGTTTAGTCAATTATTTTCGGAACTCCAAACTTGGCTAGTTTAGGTGGCCATTATTTGAATAGTTTAGTTTTTGTTTGATAATAATTAGATGGGGGTGGTATTCATTATTTTTAGCTACCTTAGCGAACCCGTAGTGCAACACAGGCATTTTACCAGTATTATATAAAATTAAACTACAAACTACAAACATTGTTATTTAGAACAATAATATAATCATTGTAACTACTCAGTAATTAGATATGTTCCTGTTCCTACAGCAATTCATTATCTTATGATAAATGGTAAATTAATATTATGTAATTTTGTTCACAATTCTTAAAAGTTAAAATACTAATCATAGAACCTTGTTAAATATATAAAATAAAGAGTTCCTTATTGCTTTTACTGTGATAAAATAAGAACATTTAAGTTGCAAATTTTCCGTTACTTTTTATTTTGTGTATTAATGTTCTTGAGACTGCCCTGGGGGATTCCACTTACTTGGGAATTCCCATGTGTCTGTGTAAACCAGGCTCCATTTATAACGTAAACAATTGCATTCTTAACTGAGATGGACTAAAGTTAGTTTATCTGTAGGATAAAGTGCTTAAACTTGCATTAATAAACCGGCCTTAAGTAATATAAAAATTCTTTATTTAGGTATTCATTTATGCTCTAAGTAACCATTTTTCAAGAGTATATATTTTTTAGTGTTTTTGAATCTCGGTGTTGTCATAAATAAAACATATAAAGCAACAAAACGTGTTTTTTTTTATTAAAATATTGATTTTACATGTTATTGAATTACTTCTACTTTTCCTGTGCCTATTTTTTAGCATGTTTTAGCTTGTGTACAGGGGCGGACTGACAACAGTTTAGCGGGGCTGGATCTTAGAACTCGCAGACCACTTATTACTCTATTAGCCGGTCATCTTGACAAGCAGCCGGCGCCAGCGGCACACTATTGGAGCGGGCCACCGGGATTCATCCCGGTATCCCGGAGGGCCAGTCCGCCCCTGCTTGTGTATATTTGCATACGTATATCATAGCTTTGTCAGTACATACAATTCATGTCTACTGATTAGTCTAATGTTATTTTGATTTCAGGATAAAATTAGTGATTTCTTTACGAGCGATAATAAACTGAAATATGAAGCAGAGTCAGAATTTTACAAACCACAAATGTATCCTATGCGAGCAATAAATAAAATTGCATACAATCCTAACCATCAAGCAAGTCTGTATTATGCTACTGGTTATCAGTGTGGGTTTGTGAGACTGACATATATGAAATTCTGGGAAAACGATCCACACCTTAAATGAGAGTTATATTTTGTTAAATTAATTTTTAGTGCATAAACTAGTTATTTATTGTATTAAGTGATAATAAATTGTAAGCTTTTTATCAACCTTGTGTTTTTGTGCAGGAAACCATAGTCTTATGCATTTATATTAAAGGCATTTTTTTAAAAAATACAGTGGGAAGTGTTTGAGAAAAATGTTACCTAGTTCTGTTTCCAACTATTAAATTACTGTTAGACGCTTATGCATGGTAAACATCATATTATATTAGTACTCAGTTTTCACTAGGTACACTTGATTTTAAAAAAAGTAATACATCTCTTAGATAAGAAAATGTCCTTTTTTAGTCGTATAAAAAGTTCTTTTGACAGTATACTCCAGGTGTTTTAGACTTTTGCTGCCAAAGAGTATGAGCGGGTAGCAATGTAAAAAGTGCCCCTGCATCTACCGAACTAAAATGGCTTCCATAAGATGTCTCGTATGCTGACTGTCTTGTGTACAAAGTTTTAAGCTCGTGGACTTTGCATGGGGTGGAAAAAAAAATAATTTACCCCCAAATGTTTTATTTTTTTTCTCACCTCCTATTTGACATATCGCTTTGTAATTTGGCACAAATAATATTAGTGTTAGGGTAGTTTATTTTAAAAAATATTACTCTTCTACGATGATTTTATGCATTAAAAAAAAAATTAATATATTTTTTCAATGGCCGGAAAGGTGACTACCCTGTTTGACACTATTATCATATTTTGATATAATATGTATTTAAACTATAAGTATAACATATAACAGTTATAGTTTTATTAATACGGTGGAACAGGATAAAAATAAATAAAAATTATCTGAACTTGCAATATCACGAGTGTATTATTTAATATTTTGATAGATAATTATATAATTCATTCAGACAAGAGTAACTGAGTGTTGCAAAAATTGGATCCATATTGTGAGCAAAGGAAAAAGGAATCCGAGAATGGAAGGATGTCTCAACAAAGGAGTAGGATTCAGAGCTGGGCAAATATGTACTTACAAATACCTCATAAATATTTAAATACTAGAAAGTATTTAAATACTTCTTGCAACAAGTATTTGTATTTATACTTGCAAATACTTTATCTGAAATATTTACTACTTAGTATTTGTGAAAATGATCCTAAAGTATTTATAAATACTTAAACTATTTAAATAACTGAGAAGTATTTAAATACTGTAAAAAAGTATTTAAATCCTTTTCTGACAGTATTTAAATACTTTCAGAAGTAGTTGAATCTCAAAAGTATTTAAATAAATACAACAAATATAATCAAATACACCAGGGAGACAGGCAGATACTCGTCAAGAATTAAGACATGTACCATACTATGTAGGTAATAAACACATTGCATCATTCAGTCTTCAGTCATTCACGTCTTAATTCCCAGAAAGTTGGTTGAGAGCAGACATAGACAGTAAGTGTTAACTGTTAAGGTTAGGCTTTTGCAAAGTGAGAGGGAAATATGCGTTTATTTTCGGTTTATTATAAATAATTAAATAACCAAATATACTATAATCTTTAAAACTGTTTTAAATAATTGCTATTGTTCTAACGAATACAACTATATATATATATATTTTTTTATTGTAAATTTCTGTTGTACTTGAATATCATAGTTTGTCAATGAAAATAGTTCCTAATTTCATTATTAAAGTATGGCATTTAACTATATACAAAGTTTATGATAAAAACTGTATATGGTTGTATTCCTTAGGGCAATGGGGAGTATTTGAAACTATTTTAAGGATTATACCATTTATGACTTTTTAAATATTTATAATAAACCGAAAATAAACGCTTATTTCCCTCTCACTCTGCATGTGTTTTGTGATTGTGATAGAGAACAGTTGAACTAGTGCCATAGTCTCTGTGCTTTATTTGGGTATTTGCAGAAGACGCAAAGGTCTAGCTCTACGGATAAGTAAAAGTCCAATACCCAACTAGAACTGATTAAGTAGAGAGGTATTAAAATAGTGTTGTAGAAGTTCATGAAAGTCATGAAACCTAAAATTTTGATACCTCAAATAGTGAAATAGTATTTAATATAATAATAATAATGATAATGATAATATTAAGTCTTTATTGATTTCTACAAAAATAGAAAATACAATTTGGCGAAGTTTAGCCATTAAAGGCTATTTTTATTACACTTAACTATGCTTCAAAATATTTCAGTGTTATCAAAGTATTTAAATACTAAGTTTAAACTATTTAATTACTTTTGTTATTTATTATTTAAATACTTTTATCTTTTGAAAATACTTAATATTTAAATACTTTCAATTTTCTGAAAGTATTTAGTATTTAATATTTAAATACTTTTTCAAAGTATTTGCCCAGCTCTGGTAGGATTGAAGGCTGGGATTCACTTAGAGCATTAGACGGGATGTTATTATTATTACATACGAACATCTATAAGACCTATTTTATTAACCATTAGGAACATGATAACACATAAAAAATAAAATTATTTATCCAAGTCACTTTCCTCATCTAACTGTGGCAGTAAAGAAAGTTTTATTGGTTGATTCGATTATAGTACCTCCATTTTTTTTACATATACATTGTTACTGTTTTTGCATTTTAAATTAAGTGAGCTGATTTTGCTCTCAGAACTATTGTTATCAGTTTTAGAACTTTCCATTTCGTGCATAACACTAATTACTATCTAAGTTTTTTAAAAATGGAAAAATTAAGTATTAGATACAATACAAATAATATAAGAAAATCACGAGTACCTACGATACACACACTTAAAATTCCAGAGATAAGATACTATATATGAGAACGTAACAGTACGAGATGGAGCTACAGATTTGTAAGACAGATGCGGCTGCGTCATAGCGGGGGCGTAAGTAGCCAGCGGTCCGGCAGCCAATTAAAAAATGATTTATTTTGTATTTATAGTGCCTCTTCAACTATCACAGCACGCACTTCTGACCAAGAGGTGTCTTTAAAGGCAGCTTCTACTTCGAGGGCACGCACCAAAGCCTCGCTAATACTTTGATGCCGCGATATTCTAAGAATTCGCCTGACCTCTTCGACCCTGATGCCATCTAAAAAGGCTGCCACCGCTAGTTGATCCTGAAATTCTCTTGGTGCACTCGGATATGCCAGGTGTGCCAGTCTCTCTATCGCAGCTTCGAATTCTTGTAAGCTTTCCCCAACCTTTTGCGTCCTTGATTTTAGCTGAGCCTAGTATACTTGAGCAAGGTGTTGGTCGCCATATCTCAAGTCTAATGCAGCTTCCAAGACTTTGAAGTCCCTTTGTTTCTCCACCGGGATGGTCTGAAGTAACTCTGAGGTTTGGCCCCTTAGGGCCAGAACTAATGCCATAGCCTTTTCCTCGTTATCCCAGTTATTCGCACTTGCAGCCGCCTCAGATTGTCTCTTGTACGTTGTCCATGAGCTTTGGCCGTCAAATGAGGGAGGTTTTAAACGAGGACCTGATGATGCTACTAGCTGGCTTCCATTCTCTCTCAATTGTCGTTTAAAGCGCTCCACTTCTCCTTCGACATCACTCATCTTTTCTTTGATGTCGCTTACTTCCTCTTTGACTTGACTGACTTCAGTCTTGACCACACCTACTATCTTCAACCTTGTTTATCTCTTTAATTTCGTTAGTGATTGAATTCATAGCGCCTTGTTGGATTTTCATTTGATCGCTCAGGATTTTCCTCAGTTCTTCCTGGCGTCTTTCATGTTCCTCATTTTCTTCTTGGCGTTGTCTTTTTTGTTCTTCTTTCTCGTCTTGACGCCTTATTTCCAGGTCTTCCATTATTTCCTTCAATTCGTGTCTTTCTTCTTGACACCGCCTTTCTTCCTCTTGACGTCTTCTTTTTTGCTCTTCTTTTTCTTCTTGACTTCGCTTTTCTTATTCTTCTTTTTCTTTGCGATGTCTTATCTGAAGTGAAATAACTAAACATGAATGAATTATATGATTACCTATCTAAATATTAAATATACTCGTAATATTGCAAGTTCAGATAATTTTTATTTATTTTTATCCTGTTCCACCGCATTAATAAAACTGTAACTGTTATATGTTATAGTTATAGTTTAAATGCATATATCAAAATATGGTAATAGTGTCAAACAGGGAGTCACCCTTCCGGCCATTGAAAAAATATATTAATTTTTTTTTAATGCATAAAATCATCGTAGAAGGGTAATATTTTTTTAAAATAAACTATCCTAACATTAATATTATTTGTGCCAAATTACAAAGCAATCCGTCAAATAGGAGGTGAGAAAAAAAATAAAACATTTAGGGGCAAATTATTTTTTTTCCCACTCCATGCAGAATCCACGAGCTTAAAACTTTGTACACAAGACAGTCAGCATACGAGACATCTTATGGAAACCATTTTAGTTCGGTAGATGCGGGGCACTTTTTACATTGATACTCATACTCTTTGTGCCCTACGAAAAAAAAAAAATTGTTGTGTTTGTTTGGACGTCTTGAATAATAGTTATGTAGTTACGTCACGATACACCTGCAGGAGTTCATGAAAACCGCGTCGAAAGGTCGCGGAAACCGCGGATTCGTGATTAACTCAGTTTTTATGGCCCAAACGGGAACAACACCTATTATAGAAGTTGTACATCTGTAAATTCTCTACCTTAAAGGTCCTATACATTTTTTTCGTACGCCTAACCATTTTGGAGATACGACGCGAACTAAGTGAAAAGTGCATTTTCGCATCACATATTTCACAATCATCTTACTTTCTATGTCTCAGAATGAAAATTAACTATTGCTGTTATAGAGCTCGGTGATCTTTATTATCTACCAGAATGTATTATACATTTTATTTACCTTTATTTACAGTGAATAAGTCAAAAAAAGGAATCATTTCCGCACCACGTTAAAGGTAGAATGCTCGGCACGCTTTTTTTACATGGTTTCCCCAGGAGGTCTAATCCAGACCGGATCTCAAATTAGTCAATATTTCCGACTCCTTCGGTATCTGAAACATCGTCCAATGACAAATCGTTGTCATTACTTTCATTCTGATAAGATTCTGCGTCGTCCATTTCGTCATTCATAGCAATTATAGGTGCGGTATTCAAGCAGGAGTGACCTTGGCAATGGCCACAAGCTGTTGAACAATTCAGCCTTACTTTCCTAGAGCTATATTTTCCTGCACAACCCTTCGTACAGTTGCAAAAATTGAATATGTCTGGTGCTGGTGGTAACTGCCTTGCTACTGGCTGCAAAATATCATTTTTCCTAATCCAGCCCCACTGCTCAGGATCAATGTCTTTTCCCAACCAGGTTTGAACTTGATAATATTTAATTTTCATTCTGAGACATAGAAAGCCAGATAATTGCGAAATATGTGGTGCAAAAGAGGTTTGGCGGAACTAAATGCATTTTTCACTTAGTCCGCGTCGTATCTCCAAAAGGGTTAGGCGTACGAAAAAAATGTATATGAACTTTAAGGAGAATTTACAGATCTACAACTTTTATAATTAGTGGAGTGCCTGGAGCGTTAAAAACATGAAAACCTCGGATTTCAGTTACAGTGAATGAATTTTAAAAATTCAAAATGGAATGTTTAGCTAATGATATATATAAAAAAGTTTACCTATTAAAAAATTGTGAACTTGATTTGAATAAAAAAAAAAATTGATAATTGCAATAATAGTACAGTACCTAGAAGTAAAAAATATGCAAAACTTCGGAATAATGTCATATTGAATGGATTTCGTTCATTTTTGGCAGTATAATAGTAAATTCTTCACAGAAAAGTTTCTATATTGTGCGGGGGCTTGCTAATTTATAGGGGGTGGATGCCACCCCCTCTCAGGGGGTGGCATTTAAGAATATATATATTTATTGGAGCTGAAATAGAATCAAATGCAATTTTTCACATAAATTGGTAGTTTTTAAGTTATAACGACTTCAAAATTGCGATTTTAGCTTAAGAAAAAAAGGAATTTCCAAACGGCTTTCGTCAAGTATCTCGAAAAGTATTGCTTTATAGAAAAAATGTTACAGACCAAATATAGAAAGTATAAACTGGGAATTAATTATATCTTTTGTTTATTGATGTAGGATTAATAATTTTGGAGATAATTAAGTTTACATTTGGGATTCAAGTGTTGATAAGATAATTATTTATAGTGAGAGTAAATATCTCAGAAACTGTGACACCTACGTCAAGGATGCTAATAGGTAGAATAATAGGTTATTAATTATGCTTTCAACTGTTTTTTTATTTGTCTTAATAACAACGTCGCCATTTTGTTACTGTAATTAGCCAGTAATTAAAAGAAAAAGGAATTTCAAACACTGTTTCTCATTAATATATAGCATGACGTAGATGCTCAAATTGTCTGGTTTGTATACACTACTTGCGTTAGAAAAAAAAATACAGTTTAAACTGTAAAGATATTTTCGATAAAACGCAATTCTTTTTTTTTTTCTTTTCCAAGTATCTCAATAAATATTAGTTTTATTGAAAAATATCTCAGAAATTGTGACGCATGCTAAGAAATGAAATTAAAGACAATTAATTGCGTTTTCAAATACCTTTTTTTAAAGCTAAAATCATAATTTTGAAGTCGTTATAAATTAAAAACTATCAATTTATGTGAAAAATTGCATAGAACCTTTTCTTCTTAAAATTTAATTCTGTTTCAGCTCCAATAAATATATATTTTTTAAGTGCCACACCATGAGAGGGGGTGGCATCCACCCTCTATAAATTAGCAAGCCCCCGTACAATATAGAAACTTTTCTGTGAAGTATTTACTATTATACTGCCAAAAATGAACGAAATCCGTTCAATATGACATTATTCCGAAGTTAAAACCTCTAGTTACTGTACTACAATTCAAATAGTATAATACATATTAGGCTGTAGAGTATTTTTGTATAACGAAATTAAGTTAACGTATCTATTATATAAAGACAGTAATCGGGGAAAAGAAGTTAATTAAGGAAAATTAAATAAAAAAGAAAATTATTAATAAAATATCTGTTTATTTAAACAATTTACATTTTTGTCCATATCAAATATTTTCTTCGACTTCATTTATTTGAATGAAAGAGGGAGTATTAAAACAACTATTTTCGCTGCACTGTAGACATGCTACACTACAATATAAGCCACTCTTCCGACATCCACAAGCAGCTCCACATCCCTTTTTGTAATTACAAAATAACATTTGCAATAGATTATCCGGAGCCGGCAATTGATTCATTGTTATTGGGATGAACATATATGTTATTGGAATACTTCCATCTCCAATTTTCAATATCTACGTCATTTCCTAGCCATATCTGGATTTGCAAATGCTGCATCAGTTGTAGGAGGTAATGACGACAAAAGAACACTTGTATTTTTGGCCGTTGCTTTTATGAAAGAATTGAACCTCAACATATTCAAATCTTTAATTTTTGCAGAATTGTTATTGGCCATTTGCAACGATGTAATAACATGCCTCCATCAATGACGTAATGAACATTGTCTAGACTTTTTAAATTAATGGAAATTTCCGGGAATAACTCGTAAAAAGTTGATTTTTTTTGTCTTTCGCAGTTCGCCATTTTCAAATAGAGCAAGCGGATTTGGTGCGAGTTCATAATTCATATAATTTTTAAGCTCTTCATCGTTTTTTTTTTTAAATACAAATACGTTGAAACAGCAGCAATGAATCAACAGGAATCACATCGTCATGAATTTTAATTTTGTTATTTTTCGCCAATAAAGGATTTATTATATCTTTCCTTGACAATTTCAATTCGCAAAAATTTTTTCCCTCTGTTTTCTTCATTACGTTTAAACCTTTTTCAAAAGCATCGTAACAATTTGTATCTTTATCTCCAGCAATTCCGGTATCAATGGACGCAACAGCAGGAAAAGGGCTGTGTTACTTGAAGAAGTCCACCAATATTTTTACATCGACATCATCCCTTTCTATTCTAGCATCTGTGAAATCACTATGCTGATGACTTTTCTTGAATGATATATCACAAAAATGTTCTATGCCTTCAATAATATCTTGGCTATAACGGGCAACTAACTTGATTTTTGCAATTAAAAATCTAGAACTACGTCCGTAAAGTAGAACATTGCAGCTGTCGCTGTCGTTCTCCCCTCCACGTTTTACTACCTGTTTAAAGTCCCTACGACCCTTGTTACACTCAGGTATATTTGAAAGATATTCTTCTATGTATATTTAGGTGAAATTCAACGTATACATTAAAAAAAATATTATTTAAAATAAAAGTATATGCTAAAATATTAATTTTTTATAGTTTTTTGTTCAAATAATGATAAAATCAAAAGCACAAAAAAATTTTTGGTAAACTTTGAAATTTATAGTATAAAAAACAAAATCCCACCTTGACCATATAAATTCATTCACTGTAACAGAAGTCCGAGGTCAAAACCCCCAGGCGCTCCACTAAATAGGTGTTGTTCCCATTTGGGCAATAAAAATTGTGTTAATAGCGAATCCGCGGTTTCCGCGACCTTCCGATGCGCTTTTCATTAAATCTTCCAGGTGTATCGTGGCGTAACTATCAAATGTTATCCAGTACCTCCAAATAAATACAATAAAAAAAAACTTTTTTCGTAGGGCACGAATTTAGCATAGAGGTCAATTTTACAACTAAAACGCCTGGATTAGTAAATTATTGAAATTAACTTAATAATGGAATAATAGATTACATTTTTAATAAAAATTTAAAACAAATAAACAAATTACAACATAAATAATAGCAATTAATATTGCATTGTCATTGCTCCATCCCCATCTAAAATTGCTTGCAGCCTCCTAGGCATTGATAAAACTAAATTTTCTGCAATTTGAGTATTACATAAACTTTCCCCATTCATCTTCAAATCATGACACGAAGTTGTTCAGCATTTTGAGGATGATAATTTAATTTCTTTATATACTTTATAATTCCCATTCTCAGTGGGATTAATGTCGGTACTTTTAAAAGTGTATTTTATTGGAAGGTGGTTATGTTGAAGAGACCAAAATTTAAAAAAGAAATTGTTTTTAGGTTTGTTATAGCAATTAAATAAAGTTATAAAAAATTAAAAAAGTGTATTTTAAGAAATCAATTAATATTTTGTTTCTGCCATAATCCGTTTTTGAGATCGTGGAGAATATGAATTAAGGGGTTTTTGGACATGCTGAATCCAAATATGATAGGAAAATTTGTCTAAAATAAGCCCTAATATCCTTTTGCCAAAAACCTACTCTATTTTACCCCCTAAAGCCGCACGCCAATGAAGAATGAAAATTTTTATTATGCCAAATAATTCATTTTTCCTACATATAATTACCACCCAAATTTGAAGAAAATCGCATTACTAAAATTTTTTTCGAATTTTTTCCCCCCACCTCATGCGGAAAAAAATTTATCGCCTTGAAAACGTAACAAATACTTTTCTCGGGGGGGGCAATTGCCCCTACTGCCCCCCCTGGATCCGCCCTTGTTTCCTGGACAGTCATCACAGTATGCAACTACTCTACGGACTTTTTTATAGGCATATCTGGGTGAGAGAGTTTCTCTAAATATTTCCCTACATCGTTTACAGTCCCTTCTTCTCTTTTTTCTTTCCTCCTGGATTTCGTAAAGAATGTGTCCGTTTTCTTGGTAATTTTAGACCCTCTGGAATTTACATCAAAGAATTAGCCAATAAACATCTAAATTCCATTATGTTAACTTTGGTCTCAGAATATATATTGTATATTATAAGGAAATTAACAACAGATGTTCCCAGGATGAGCTCAAACATGACTTTTCTGAAAATGAAAAGAAAGTAAATAAAATTCGAACTAAAAATATATATTTTTACCTGTACCATTTCGTGCTTCGACGTAAAACCGTATGATAAGATGACATCTGGTCTTAGTAGTTTACGCCTTTCTTAGCAGCATTGTAATCTAAAATACATTGGGGTTTTAATTGCTCTGTACCAGTTCTAATTATCTTTCCAGTTGATAACAATGAGCAGTTATGATTTTTACAGCTTGTAATCATTACCACCCCTGGTAGTTTGTCCATTCACTTTATTATTTTAATATTTTTTTGTTTATTTATTCCTATAATTTGCCCCTTCTTCATCCGGTTCTTTGCATTTTTTAAAATAGGGGGTATTACTTTTCTTTTTTGATTTAATGTTCCATAGTCATTTTCTGCTCCAATAACTGTCACAAGAGGTATTCCCGAGTATACAATATTTTACCTTCTTTATTGTGTGTATTTGCTAACAATTCGAAAACAACATCTTGTGAGTGGTTTACTTCTGATTTTTCTCCTTTTCCTGAATAAACAATCACTTCCAAAGTGTAGCCTTGTGGTGAGCAAAATTTGTAGAGTTTAACTCCATATTTGTGACTCTTTTTAGCCAAGTACTGACGAAATAGAAGCCTTCCGCGGTATGGTACCATTGATTCATCAAGTACAAGGATATTACCAAATTTGATTGTTGACTGAAAGTTTGCTACATTGCTACTATTTTTTTCAGTATTCTTTCTATTTTGTATAGGGGATTATTCTAGTTACAATTTTCATTATTTTCAAAATGAAATTATTTGAGTAGGTAGGTTGGTTGGCTATTATAATTTATGATCAATTGGACCTTGTAGATCACGTATTTTGCTATTTTGTTATATGTATGTACAGTTACCGCAGTTAGAACAATTCTTGTCTAAGCATGCCTGTACATGCCACTAAAGGCATGTGCCGCACACGAGTAAAATATTATTAGTCTTCTGCGTCACAGAGGCATGTGGTACAGAAATATGTTAGTTACGTCCTACAATCACTTACAACCGTACTGCTATTTGTTTCAGCAAGATCTGTTGAAAATTAACGAATTTATACATTCCGCAAGTTACAGAAGTACTGGTGATTTTCCACTCGCACATAAGAAAAAACGGCCACATGCCGAAAAAGGCATGTATCGCAGTCAAGGTGTTAAGGGCATACTTTTAATGATCCCGATAATACCATCTTGATTGTCGAAACGTTGGTTAGTATACACTGTGCAGTAACTTTGTGTTTATAGAATCATAATCAAAGGTATTACAACACTCTTCACGTGCATTTTTTTCATAAAATGTTTCATAACCTTTATATTCACCATTCGATTTTTTCAAAATCAATATGGTTCTTCCTCTAGCTTTAAGTTATCGTACTCACAAAAACGGGCCATACAGAGAGAAACAGACGGACAAACGGATAGACGACGGAGATTTTAAAGTTATTCGGAATTCTTGAACTAACATAATAATATGAATTTTATTTTCTTGACGAGTGATATTTATGGTTTTAGAAATGTGTCGATCCAATGCAATTTTCATATTTCCGAAGATTATAATAATAGATATGGATAAAATGTATATTATATTTTTTGTAGAGAAATTTATAAGCATTATTTTTTATAGGAAAACTTATTTCGATATCTCTAATGGTTAGCGAGATTTAAATAAAAACTTAATCCAAGCGCCTTTTTTCCAAGATGGCGGCGCGAGCGCAAGAGATAGAGTTGGGGACTTGTAGTATGTTTAACAGTGGGCCTTAATTAACATCTCTGCAAGTTTCAAAACAGTTTTTTCCTTCTAACTTTCCTTATTTGACTGGAGTATAAACTCCTAGTTTCTCGGTACCAAAAAATCTAATCTTTAAGAATTACATTGATTTCTAACAGATCTATCAGAATACTTACTGCAAAACTGTATTCTGAAATATTATGTGGGAGGGATTTTAAAAAGTAAACATTTAATACTAACGAGTTAATTATAATAATATAGTATTGGGTAATACACGTTTGCATCAGAACAACTTTAAGAGTATTTAATTAATTTTGTTAAACAAAAATTTTAAATCCTATGTACAAAAATCTTATTAGAGAAGAATAAAATAGGTACAGAAAGAAAAATCTAGTCATCGATTAAAATGGGTTCTTCTTTGATTTTTATATCTTCTTCAATTGCCAATGACGGTGTTTCTAATGTCTTAAGACGTTCCTCTAGTTTTGTAATTTTTTCATTTAATTCTTGAATATTCTCTTCATTTTTCATTTGGATTTCTTTAATTCTTACATTTTCTTGCTCCAGACAAGCATTTCTTTCCTTAATCTTTTCATTTTCATAAATTAATTTCAGATTGGTGCGTTTTTCATCACTGTGCAATTCGGATAATTTACTTAAAATTTCATCTCGTTGGTTCATCTGTGTCTCATAACATGATCGATTCAATTTGCACTGAAATGTATAATATGTTTTGTTATTATTTAGTGTATTGCAATGGGGCGCTGCATGGTATTTAGATATAAATAAATACATTAAGACGAAAAATTGAGACAAATAAATCGTATTTTCAAATAATTAACATTTTTGCTATAATTAAATTAATAATAATAATGATAATAATAATTTATTTTCCATAATGACAACACTACATAATTGTGTAGGAATAGTCAAGTTTACCAGCATATGTCTTAAAAATAGGTAAAAAATCAGACAGAAAAAAACATTTTTACAGTAAAAATAATTTTACCTCGAATTAAGAATTGAATGAAGAACTTGAATTAAGAAAGTAAAAGGAATACAGTGGAAATTCATGGCGTACACAAATCCAGTACTTTTGCGCCACCAATTTACAAATGAAGTAGGTACTTTTTATAATTTAATAAATTTATTTGTCATGGGTATTTATTATTAGACAAATAGTATGCTCGGTGATGTAATACAATCAATAAAGGTATACAAAAAAAATATTTCCATAATATTAATATATAATGCAAGAGCTATTACGGTGGTAAAAGTCACATAACCAGCAAAATTCATCAATTTTTAGTACTTAACCACGGAAGCGGTAAAGGAAAGTTCCCGGAACGAAATTTTGATAAAAATTAAAATTTTCAATAAAATATTTGAATATTTGAAAGTTTCTAAAATTCCAGGAAAGTTTCCTTTGGGAACTTTCGGAATATTCAAATATTTCACTGAAAACTTTCATTTTTATCAAAATTTCGTTCTGGAAACTTTCATATGGAAAGTTTTCTTTACCCTCCTCTGGCTTGTATCAAAACTTTGTTCCGGAAACTCCCGAAGATTTCCTGGAAACGTTTATTGGAAAGTTTCCTTCAGCCTTCACCCATCTCTGTAAACTATATCTGCACACATTTAAACATAGATAAATTAACCTCAGTAAGACGTTTCAATACACGTTAATATTTTGGATCAATGATCACCATAGTGTCATCGCACAGCTAACATGATGGGGGGTAATAGTCAAAATAGTCTTAAGAGTTTAAAATGATTTATTTTATTTAATAAAGCTGGTAACATAATAAAAAATAAACAAATAGAAACAATATGTTTTCTCAATAAAACAAAACATGGGATATGAAAAATAAAATAACTAGGTATATTACAAAAAAATCACTTATTATGGGTACTGATGACGACGTATCCTTTCGTGGTTGAGGGTTCGTCCACTCGGAAACACTGCACTGATTACCTCACTTTTTGTCACTTAAATTACGAACACCCTGTATATGGTGGTTTGGGACTGGAATACTAGACAGTCTGTAGCAAAATTTGTAGAGTATGGGCAGATTTCTAAATTCACCGGTGGATCGCACCGGTAAGCAATAACATTATTTGATTGGCTAATTTGAAACAGATAGCCAATCAGCTTCGTATTTTGTCCACCTGGTGCGTCCACCGGTGAATTTAGAAAAGTGCGGTATGAGGTTCCTTAAAGGCGCAGTTACACGACTCGTGATTAGGCGAGCCTGGCTCGGCGAGTCACGGAACACGCGCCGTGTGACATAGGCAACTTGGCATGGCTTGCGACTCGAGAGACGTTGCTCGCGTCGGCTCGCGTCTTCCATCTAGTTGTCGGTAACTGCGCCTGAAGATCAGTCATCAGTCGATCCATGCAGTTTTGACGAGCCTACAATCCACAACCCCACGCGAAATCTGCATTGGTCACGCGCCGTATTGACACATCTGGCCCGCTATCCGTTAAACGGCGCGTGGTTTGCCGAACCACGCACCAGGTTCGTGGATCGGCGAACCACGTGCCGTGTAACTGCGCCTTAATATACAGCTTTTAGGCGAGACGATGAGTGCGGAGATGAAACGTCAGACTGTCCTTTTTCTTCGAACGTGCAGTAGCGGCGCAGTTATCTCACTCTAGAAGAACTGTCCGTACTGGCCCGAAATGTGGTCTCAAGTGTACTGTGATCTGTAGTGTTACATTCTACAACTTATCCTGATTACCACCATGCAGAACAGTGACTCAAAATGCGGAATAATTACCCCCGACCTCAAAAGCGAGTAATTATGAGCCCGTTTCAATTAATTTTAAAAGGGATGCCAATATTGCCAAACGAAAAGCCGTGAAAAAGAATCCAGCGGAAATTCATTGGCATGCAGTTTCCGCGCGCAAAACAACTTTTGATGCGCACATTAAATCGTAAAATTTTTTTAGTGTTCTTGATTTTGGATGATTTTGATTTTGAATTTTTTTTCAAGGCTTTTCGTTTGGCACTATTGGCATCCATTTTAAAATTAAAAAAAAAACAAAAAAAAAGCAAAAAAAATCGATTTGCACACCCTTCTGCGCACGCGACGACTGCCTAAAATTTGCGTTTCTGGCATATTCATGGTAATTTCGTTCATATACATGATTGGCATGCATTTTAAAAACGTTGCACCTGACTGGTCATGTACCGCCAGTCTATTAATGAAGACGAACATAATGAAGCATTTAGGTATACGTCGAGCTACGATGGACAGCGCGCTTCAAGCGGCGATTTAAGTTTGCGATTTCTTTGTCGATTTTTTAACTCGAGCTAAAAAGATAATGAAAAAATGTGACGAAGAACGATAATATTTGGCATATAGTTAAAACAACTGTCAAAGATAGATATAAAAAAATTGTACAGGAGTCACCATAAAAATGTTTATGAAAAAATGTGAGGAATAATATTTCGCATGTAGTTAACACAACTGTCTGTGAAAAATATGAAAAACAAAATATGCAAGGTGGTCACCCAAAGAAAAAATTAAAAATATTTGGCTGAGGACAATCCCTAATAGCACACGCTGTCCGCCGGACGTCCGTGTTATGTTTATTTAATGTACTGACGTCCATGGACATAAATTGGACATCTACCGGACATCTATCATTGGATTTACTTTGAAATTCTACGGAATGGACGTCCTCTGAATGTCCATTTTATGTACGGGAAGTATGTACATTTTATGTCCATATACAGGGACAGGAGATGGATGTCCATTTCGTGTCCGTTGATTTAAATACTATATTTTTGTAATAAATGATAGTACCTCCATACCGCTTTCTCTCCAACACGTTTCCCACACTGAACGTCCAACACATGTGCCGCAACGGACGTCCTCTGGATGACCAGTATATGTACGGCAAGTACACACGTTTTAGGTCCCTATCCTATAGGGACAGCAGCAGGACGTCTATTTAGTATAGTATTACCCAACAAACACAAAAAAACGTTAACAAAACTGGTTTTTCAATTTTACAATGTTTTTGCTTATATTTGACCGTTATTTCTGAAAATTTGTAGTTTATGTTTTGTATTAATTTATAATTTGTCATTAATAATCTAATTTTAGCCTTTTTTGTAAATTATTAATGATATTATTTGATACTAAACATTTAGTAACATTTATTAAACATCCAAATACTTTCTACATTTTGAAATAAATCTAATATATAAAAATCTCGTGTCACAGTGTTTGTTATCGAACTCCTCCGAAACGGCTTGACCGATTTTTATAAAAATTTTTATGTATATTTGGTAGGTATGAGAATAGGTCGTAGGCTATTTTTTATACCCCTAGGTGATAAGGGTGGCCCTATCCAGAAATTTTCTTTTTATTTTTTGGACAAAAATTTTATTTTTTTATGATTTGGCATCAAAATATACTTATAACCCTAAATTTTCAATAATTCATATGGCAAAACAACGTTTGCCGGGTCAGCTAGTAGCCATATATTCGTCTAAGATTCGGCAGCTTATTTGTGCAGGTATCGAGTTCTTTTAATAAAATTAGATTAAAATGCATTAAAAAGCAAAATCTAATCTGCTTCCAACTATACAGTCTTTAAGTAAGTAAGTACTGGTATAAAAGTTAAGTGGGCGAGTCAGTTAAGGCGTTGTCTTGCAGTGCCGATCGTAAAAAATTGGCAGAGGTTGCGTTAAGTGATCCGGTGATATAATTTGTAAAATAAGTGTGCAAACAATTGTGTTAATATATTTCAAAACGTGAATAGAGGCTCCACAAATCATAGAAAGTGAAGGCAGAGCCAGAACTTATCTGAGAATCGGCGAAACAGTGAGTAAACAAATCAAGAGGTCGGCTGTTCGATCCCTACTTATTCCATTTGTTTTTTTCTTGTTAAAATAATTGCGAAAAAAGTTTTCGTTGTTTTTTTTAAAGGTAATAATTGCTTATAAAACCGATATACGAATGTACTTTTTTTCAATTTTAGGTCTGTTTTAGATTTGTATAAGTACCTCAACTATAAAACTTGAATTCTTAAAATAATTGACTCCTGACTTCCCCCCCACCGCTCATCAAATTTGAGATGGGGAAAAATTTTGATTCGGATTCCAACTATAGATTCTTTAAGTAAGTAGTAGCATATAAGTTTCAATGGCCGAATGGGTTAAAGCGTTGAATTACAAATCAGGAGGTCGGAGCGCGGCGGTTCGATCCGTACGACGGCAATTGGTGAAAATAAAATTAATTTAATAAACATAATTTGCAGGCAACCCTTATGAGAATAAATTGGAGTGATGGTAAACAATATTAGATATGTTATAATGCAAATAAAATATGCGGATGCTAACAAAGAAATTCATAGAATAATATTTATGCATTAATTACTTCATTTTTATCAATTATTTGTCAAAGTTGTACTTTTTCGTAAGAAGCGCTCTGAATAATATATCTATATATAAAAAAGTAGGATGTCCATATATCGTACTTTATGGATGTACAAATATTGTTCAAAGTTGTGACATTTGAACGTCCCTCGGCTGCCCGTCTGATGTACTTTGAACCAGAAACGAACGTCCATCGGATGACCTGCGTGTCCATCGAGGACATCCTACAGATATTCATAGGACAATGTTGTGCTATTAGGGATCGCATGCAGTTAATACAACTGTTAAAGAAAAAAATATAAAAAATATACTGGGTGGTCACCCTAAAAAAAATATGAAAGAAGTATGGTAAACAGAGTGGGAAGTTTTGTGTAAATACCTTTACCGATTTTTTGTTTGTTTTGGAATTGAACCCAATTTACGATTCCAAAGTTTAAACAACGATACAGAATTAATACTTTGTACCTATATCATATATTATTTAGTATTAAAAATTATGCACATGCCAGATATAATGCTCGACCAGAATCACTGCTAACACGTTAACGCGTTCAGTGATCAATTCTCACCTGATTAAAAACAATCCTCGTCATCAAATTTGGCGTGTTGATCCTAGGGTCAGTGGTCATCAGTTCCTCTAATTTTTCATATTTAGCTGGAAAAAGCAGATAAACAAGTGTGTAAAAGAATATGCAAATTAGCACACATATACCATTCACTTTAATGAACATTTCTTCAAACTGCTCTTTTTCTCTTCTAAGCTTCTCATTTTCGCCAACAAAAAATTTCAGTTTTGTCAATGCCTCGCTCGCCAGTTGGGCTTTCTTCGATAATTCGATAGCTTGGACATGTTCTTCTTGAAGTTTCACCACCATTCTGAAAAATAATTTAACGTTTCACTAGAATAACACCGAATATGTCCAACACTAGAGTAAGCATACGCCGGTTCTTCGGCGATTTGTTCAAATTTTTATATAATTGTTGCACATTCTATAGAATATTCTTAGTTTTCTTGTAAATCTTGTTAGTTTTTGGACATTCTAAATTTTGTTATACCAACTTTGTTGGTGAAACACGTTAGAATAAAAAAAGTATATAAAAAAAGTTAAAAAAAAGAATCCAATCTGTCTTAGTTTCAAACACAAGACCCTTGGATTGCAAGGATTTTTCGCTTTTACACGTTTATTGATAATTAAGGTACAGTAATCTGCCTCGCCGAAACTTGGCCCGGGGCCAGCCAGACATCCACGGTTGGTGATTGTGGGGCTGGACGGGGCAGGACAAAAAAAAAGATATTTGGTAGGTATTCGACCATATTTTGATCGAAGAACTGAGATATACTTTTAGTGGAAAATATACAGGGTGGGCACACTTAAAAAAAATTAGCGAAAAGAATGCGACGGAGGACAATAAAGAAACCTACTATAATTCTATTAACGAATATACAGGGCGGTCACCAAAAAGAATTAAGATACGATGGTTGAAATAATTTTTGGAATATAGTACCTAGAAGTAAATTTGATATACTTTTATATAATATAGAGGGAGGTCATTCAACTGAAAAAGTAGTAAATAAATAGCCGAAGGTGCCAAATAAAGAGGGAAGTTTGGTGTCGGTTCTAAAATCTTATAGTAAAAAACGACAACAGGAAAGTTTTTTTCCATGGTTACAAAAAGAACAAAAAAGCTATAAAAAATGTTTGTTCCATGGAAAGTGTTCCATAAGACTTAACAACTCATGTGATGGGGATAATTGGTGATATACCATTTTTGTAAATAATTTTACGCCCTGCCCTACAAGATAGCTATGTATTGTTTTTTACCCTATCTTGGATTTCAAGTTATTGAAGAAATTGCAAAAAATAGTTTTTCATTATAGAATTGTTCATAACTTTATTTTTAATACAAAATTTGTTGGGCAAATTTTTTCCAAGTTTTGTGAACCAGGCCTGACTTATTATGAGTGGCTGCAGCCTTTTGGCTGACTGACTAATATTGATAAGTTATACAATGTGGTAATAATGATTGTAACTTTCTTATACCTATGAAAAAACAAAAATTAGTCAAAAGGGTCAGCTAATATTTACCAGAATATTTTATACATTATAAATAATAGTCAATGCTGTGCCTCTTGTTTTTTTGCTCTACAGACTGTACTAAAATAAACTTCAAAATATTTTTGCTTACTCGTTTACTTCTGCCATAAAATTTCTTAAATGATTATCTCTTTTTAAAATTTCATTGTGATAAATTGAATTATGGCGTTGCTTTGCTTCGAAAACGTCCATTTTTCTGGAAAGATCAATATTTTCTATTTCTGTTTTCTGCAACTTCTCCTTTAAAGTTTCCACTTCTGCGATCTAAAAAACAAGGGCAGATCAAGATATACTCAACACACACATATTTTCTGAGGCACAGAAAATTAAAAAAGTGGTATTTTTCTGGTACTTCATTGGTAACCCATGTGTATTTCGACGTGCTGAACACGAATCAGATGTCCGTTTAGCTCCATTGGCCACCATTTTTTGTAAATCGCGAAAATAACCTAAAACAAAAAACCTAATAATTTAAGTTATTTTCGCGATTTACTAAAAATTGGTGGGTAACGGAGCTACATACTAAATAGATACCCGATTCGTATTCAGCATGTCCAAGTACATAGAGTTTGCCCAATGGAGTCCCAGAAACACCTTTTGTATGTGTGTGTGTGTCTGTGTGTGTGTCTGTGTAATATATGAATATCACCGGATCCTCCGCCATTTTCTAGAAAATCGCGTATGCAAATATATTACACAAACACACAAAAAAAGAGAAAAGCGATGGTCAATCTCACTTAAAAATTAAGTTTTTTAAATCAATGCGAAGTAAAGTAGTAAATAAAGTAACTATTTATTGACAACATTTATGTACATAATCCACTTGATGTTACAAATTACAGTTATTTTATTTTCTCTAGTTCATATATTTTTGCACAGTGTAAAAACATTGCTGCTTAAATAGGTTCTTAGCCCGAATGACAAACTGATTATAGCTCAACTTACTTCACTAATTGATTTACAGCCCAGTACACAAACACACACACGTTAAAAAAACGTTTGAAAATGACGATAACCGAACGTTACATAAACGTAACTAATATTCGTTGAATAAACGCAAAAATGTCGCTGAGATTCATGGAGTTTTCCACTATTAAATAGACTACTAATCAACGTTAGTTAATTAAGGTATTTTAACGTTTTTGTTATTGGTGGAAAACACGTAATATTATTTAGTTGTTTTATAGTAAACCAACATACGTCAGAAAGACATTTTAAAATCACTTTATATAAAAGTGAATAATATTCGTTGAATAAACGCAAAAATATCGCCGAGATCCACGGAGTTTTCCATTATTAAATAGAGCACTAAACAACGTTAGTTAATTAAGCTGTTTAAACGTTTTCATTATTGGTGAAAAACACGTAATATCATTTACCTGTTTTATAGTAAACCAATATACGTTGTAAAAACATTTTAAAATCCCTTTATATAAACGTGAATAATAGTCGTGGAATAAACGCAAAAATGTCGCCGAGATCCACGGAGTTTTCCACTACCCAGTGGGCACACATACGTTTAAGAAACGTTAAAATAGAATTGATAACCACACGTTGTTATAGGATTCTTAGAAACGAGTTGATTCAACGAAAAAATGTAATTAATAGGTTAAACACCCACTGGTTTTATCATAAAATCGGTGGGTGATTAAATCCTTATAAACAGATACCATAAAATGTTTATGCTATCTCGGTCCAGCCACAGAATAATGAACTTTACCCTGACTGTTATAAGATCCATCCAAATAAATCGATATTCCCGGAAAGAATTTGAACATTGCAATCTATGTTCTTTATTTTCTATAAAGTCATAAGAGTATAAGATAAAGCATGACTGATTATTGTTAGTGGTTTGTATGTGGCGCCATCTAGAAATAGTTTCTGCAACAAACTACGTGGTAAGCAAGCAAGTTTTATGCATTAATGTAGATGAGTAGAAAAACGTTAAAAAACGTCGTCATCTACCATTTATTTTACCTGTAGATAGAATGTCTGAATTTTAATAAGTTGAAAGCATCAATTATTTTAACGTTGTATAAAAACGTTTCTTTCCCTTAAATAAAATTACTATATTATATTAATGCAATAAAACATGTTAAATTTTTTCGTTTCACAAATTTTACATTTAGCGGGTTGTTACAAGTTCTCATTATATGAACGTGTATTATACGTTAATATAACAGTAAAATAAACGTTCTGATCAACACATTTTAGTTCAGTAATCCCTTCCACTACTGGTTGGGAATGTGCGTAGGAGTAACGTATTTTATAGATTTTATTTAAATATAATATTTTACAACCGAATTTTAAGCGTTGATATTGATTCGTAGAAAAATGTTTAAAAAACGTAACCTTCTACCATCTATTTCACCTAAGGATTTAAAATTCCCTTGCAATTAGTAAGTTGGAAACAACAGTTATTTTAACGTTGTAAAAAATACGTTTCATTTTTCTTTAAATAAAACGTTTGAATCGCCGTATTAAATGTATGTAATAAAAAACGTTAAACTTGTTCATTTCGCAGACGTTACTTTTAGCGAGTCGTTAATAGGATATTACGTAATGAGTATTGTAAGAAGCATATTACGCACGAATGGAAAAGCTACGCAAGATGCCGCGTAGTGGCGAGTGCGTATTTCCATAAGTGCGTAATTGCTTTACAACTCGAATTATGTACTATACTTTACCTACAATCGTATTTATTTGTTTACTTAGTAAAATCTGGATTTAGTTTACTAGTCAACAATTATTATGTCAGTTTTGACAGCGTTTGAAAATTACGTAGGCGCATTTGTTTTTTTGAACCCCGTGTCAGCGATATAAGCCACCTATAGTTGCGTGTCCAGTGCGTTTTGTTTACAGTGCGATTTGTTTACAGTGAGTTTTGTTTACAATATGTAAAATTCAACTTACATAGACGGAAGGTAGTGTGTTTATTACTATTTACAGTAGCGTTCGTAGGTAAAACTCCTTACATTATAAACATGTTTTATACCTTATTACATATTTGTGAAAAAAAAGCGATCTTACTAAAACGTTTCATTCCAGTATTTTCTTCTACTAGTGGTTAAAATTGCGTGTAGTCGTAACGTATTTTAATCGTCTTATTTAGGCTTTGAAATTTTCAACCAAATGTGACGTTGAAAATTCAAATATTGTCCCTTTTTACGTTATAATATTATGTTTAATAAATGTGTATTAAATAATATCTAATAACGAATAGTTGTAAAACGGTTAACTACGTTAATAATTACTATATATGTTAATACGTGGTTATAGAGCAGACACAAAAATACATATTGCTCTGAAATAATATAATCGTTTTAAAAATACGTTGAATTAAACTTACGACTAAAACTAATAGTTAATATATTTTCTTTCATCAACGTTTAATTGACGTCGAATTTAAATTGTAAAATTTCCTTGGTACATCAATGTTGGATTAACGTAACATAACACTACGTTTATCGGATATAAAATAAACCACCTATAATCAATATATGGTTGATTTTCTTTATTATATCAATGTTTCTTCAACGTCAAATATTATCCCTTTTTTACGTTATATTATGTTCAATAAATGTTTATTAAGTAATATCTAATAACGGATAGTTGTAAAACGGGTCTAGGATATGTGAGAATCAACGTCGCTTTTATAAGTAAGTTTAACCTGTCACAACTACGTTAATAATTACTACATGTTAATATGTGGTTATAAAACAGGCATAAAGTACATATGGTTCAACGTCATATTGATCTGAAATATAAACGTTTTAAAAACACGTTGAATTAAACTTACGACTAAATCTAATAGTTAATATATTTTCTTACATCAACGTTTAATTGACGTCGAATTTAAACGGTAAAATTTCCTTAGTACATCAATGTTGTGTCAACATAGTTTTGTTGCTCCTTTTCATCGCTATAATACTACGTTTATCGGATATAAGATAAACCATCTATAATCAATATATGGTTGATTTTCTTTATTATATCAATGTTTCTTCAACGTCAGATATTGTCCCTTTTTAATGTTATAATATTATGTTTAATAAATGTTTATTAAATAATATCTAATAACGGATAGTTGTAAAACAGGTCTAGGACATGTGAGGATCAACGTCGCTTTTATAAGTGAGTTTAACGTCTCATAACTACGTTAATAATTACTATATGTTAATATCTGGTTATAAAACAGGCACAAAGTACATATTGTTCAACGTCATATTGATCTGAAATATAAACGTTTTAAAAACAAGTTGAATTAAACTTACGACTAAACCTAATAGTTTTTTTTTTAAACCTAATAGTTAATATATTTTCTTACATCAACGTTTAATTGACATCGAATTTAAAATTTCCTTGGTACATCAATATTGTGTCAACGTAGTTTTGTTACTTTTTTTCATCGTTATAATACTACGTTTATCGGTTATAAAATAAACCACCTGTAATCAATATATGGTTGATTTTCTCTATTATATCAATTTTGTTTCATCGTCAAGTATGCATTTTTTACGTCGTAATGTTACGTTTAATAAAGGTTTATTAAATAATATTTAACAACGGAGAGTTGCAAAACGGGTCGAGTATATGTGAGGATCAACGTCGCTTTTATAAGTGAATTCAACGTGTCATAACTACGTTGAAAAAATGTTGTAATTAAACTAATGATTACAATATTCATTACATTAACGTTATATTAACGTCGAAAAACAAAGTCTATTTATGACCAATAATCAACATTGACTTTTTCAATGACTAACGTTATATCAACACCCACAACGTTATATCGACGTTTAATAAACGTAGGTGTGTTTCCTGGGAAAGTTGTTATATGTCTAATTTATTTACCTTCGTTGTGTGTGTACAAGAATATGGCTGCACTAAATTCTCCGCTGCTCTCGTATTGTATGTATGGAAGTTGGCGTGTTTATTTTGAAGTCCGTATTTGTTTGAGTGTTTCAAGAATATAGATGCAAGGCAGCGGAAGAATTCCCAACTCTGAATTTTGGTCTATATGAAGCATCATGCATCATGATACTCCATAGCGTATGTGTACAGCCGCTTTCTGGTAGACAAATACTTTGTCGGCATTCACTGAGTTTCCCCAGAGATATACCCTATACCCCATTAAAAGGTACGAGGTTTAGACAACAAAAAATGGCAAAAAATTGGAATATTTTTAAAGGGATTACTTTGAAAACTAAAGGATTAGAACTTTTTTTTTTGTTGTACACAGAATTGTATCAGTATTTCCTCTCGTGGAGACACAATGGAACCGAAAAATCCACAATTTTTTGCACCGCTTTTCGAAAAATGTGTAGGGGGTTCTCAACTGACTTAAAATTTACAAACAAATGGTCTTTTTGGGGTTTCCCATATAAAGGGCGACGAGATGCAGACGACTATAAAGAGTTAATTATGTTGTAACTCGTAGAGCGCAGAGTTGCTAGATTTCGTGCCTTTATTTAGTTACGCGGTAATGGGGTATTTTCCTATTTTTTTTTTATTGAATAATATCATAGAATATGTATAAATAAAAATAAACCTTCCAATACAAATTTCTGTGGAAATAATTATTTTTTGAGAAAACAAGAGTTAAAATAAGTGGCACGAAAGGTGTTTTAAATTGGTGACGTAAGTAATCTGCCGATGATGTAGGTAGTCTGTTGGATTTGTTGATATAATGGTTTTATACAAAACAATGTAGTGTTGCCAAGTTGAAATTTCTTCTCTAGTTCTAGGTTCTAGTAAGGATAACTGAAGAAAAAAGGAGTATAAAGCTTATTTATTAAATCAATGTTAATATATTTATCTACGAAATTTAATTTTGTTTTAAGTTGGAAGAGGGGGAGAGCCGTTTTTATACAATCTTGCCACATAATCCTCGCCGAGAGTTTTGTTTACATTTTTAAGATAACTTCTAAATAATAACAAATATAAATACCTCTCGATTCCTTCTAAATACATGTATAAAATATTTATTGATTTTCAAGATATTGAGCAAAATAGTAATAATATAATATAAAGTAAATACACATTCTAAGTGAAAGTCTATTATTGGTTAAGTTATTTCTCTCCAAATAAAATCATTTGAAATCTGTGTCTAGACGGGCGTATTTTTATTTTTATTTAAGAAATTATTGTTTTGGTTTAAATTGATTATGCAATAATTGTTAAAATAATAACATTTCTTGATATGTATCACCAAAACTGAATTTAAAAAAATGGAAAAAATATTCCATTACCAATATATTTTCAACACCCCATCTAAATTAATATAGCTTAGCTTCAATTCTCTTTTCTCGTAATAACAAACGCATTAAAAACCAAAACAGATCACCCTGAGTATAAGAAAGTGGGCATCACCTTTCGATTATGGAAAGAACATACATCTTATGAATAAATCAGTGTCAAATTATAATGCCTGTAAATAATAAATGTAATGATTTTACTGTCATGTTCTGCTGTAATTGAATTTTCATCAAAGATTCCCTTTTTTCTTGTAATTCCTCTTCGTTACTGCGGGACTTCTTTAGTACGAGATTTAAATTGAACTGATTTTCGTCAGAGGATTTTTTAGACTTATCCAAAGCTGCCTTGAGACTTTGCACTTCCAAATTCGCTGTGTCTAAATCCGTTCTTAATTGTTTTACTTCGTCCTAAAAAAATAATGTTATTGATGCAGCATTAAGGTATTAAACAAAAAAATATATACATAAGTATTAAAATCCAGTATTCAAAACATATTTCATGCGTTTTGGAGGGAGATTTTTTAAGGAAATGGAATCTATATGTTATTATAAAGTTACAGTAAAGTTTCGTCAAATCTGGGAGGTGAGCTCTTTTTTTTAAATTAAGTTTTCATTTTGAGACACGTTTTTCTCGTTTTTTTTTTAATATAATAGTGTTCTGTTCATTGGTAGTGGCGCGTGCTAGAAATTTGCACATAACCTACACTTCAATGAGTCAGTGGCAATGTCACTAGTGGCACTGTTACTAGTGCCAGAGTGTAACTTCTCTGCTAGTATCACTACTGTAAAATTCATGGAGGGCATATCGTCTTTTGCATGCGCATGATGTTTTGTTCACTGTTTTGTTCACTGAATAACGTTATTAAAATGAACGATAATTCTGTAGTCAATTTGATTGATGGATATCTTTCTTAGTAATGATATATATTTTCTTAATATTCCATCTTCGGTTTTTTTATTGAATACACTAGGTGCAAGATTGTCATTTTCTGCAGATAAGTTATTATCCACATATACAAAAAATTAAAAAAATACACCGATTTTTCTTATTATTTCATTGTTAAACCTCTATCAATTCGTTTTTGAAGGTACAGACACAGAAGACCTATACCAGAAACGACACTCTGGCCTTCCCGCCAATATTGAATTATATGCGCATATGTCATGTGGTATTATTGTCAACCTATAAATCCGCAGGTTTCTAAATTCACCGGTGGAGCGCACCGGTAAGCAATAACATTATTTGATTGGCTATTTTGAAAACCAAAGCCAATCAGCTTCGAATTTTATCTACCAATGCGTCCAGCGGTGAATTTAGAAAAATGCGGATTTATAGGTTGCAGATTTATAGGTTGACAATACCACCGACAAGATGGCCGAAGGTCACCCCAATTTACCAATGAAAGGGTGCTTTTGCACGCACCCAGTAATTTAGTCGAGTCGCTTAGTAATTTAGTACTCGACCAATGCGGACAGCGTGTTTTAGTCAAGTAATTTAGTGGAAAGCAATTACTAAATTACTGGACCGTTTCTCTACTCGACTAAATTACTGGATGCGTGCAAACGCAGCCAAACATCGAACGTGCCTCCGACAGTGACGCTTCTGGTACAGGTCTTCTGTGGTACAGACGTGTTTCTAAGGAAGAATCCTTTGATTCAATGACATTCACGTCACTCATTTAGCTGCAACGTCAACTTTCAGTGCTCACGACATGACAGAAGGAAGAAACTATTTCCAATGACAGTCGTAGAAACACAAAATTGTGTAAGTATATTTTTTGCAGTACTAAGCAATATTTTTCTAAAATCATTATGAAATAAATACAAATTTACTTGAAAGGACATACGCAAAATTCTTTGTAAAAGTATGTAATGTCCAATCGTTTTAGGATGGTGGTGGAGGTTATCCCAGTTAGGCCGAGGTTAACCTACAAATTTTATGTTTGTTGTTGACAGTTGGGTGAAAAGTCAAAGTTATATTTTGCTTAAATTAGAAAGCCTGCGGCAATGTTTATTTTTGCAATGAACAAATCGAGGCATTGTTTCGAGTTTCCAACCGATGGTAAAAACGTTTTCTAATGTAGCTAAAAAGCAAATATTAAAATCTATTTTATTCTATTACAAAAATCATTCAGTTTCACCTAAACATTTGTTGCTTTTAACATTGAGATATTACACAATTGGTCATTTTTTATTGGCTGCTGGAAATCGCATAAATGTCAGTAAATCTTAATTTTGTGCCAAGAGCCTCCTTTATCCTTGTCCTCATCCTTTGTCCAAAGATACTGCATAAGTTTATGTTTATTTGCTATTTTAATTAATAGCAACCGCTCTTCTTATGAAATATAGGCCTACATTTGTTGGAGTTTCACTCATTTTCTTAAAATAAAAAAATAACTATCGATCAGGAAAATATTCTAGTTATATATTATAATGGACTCATTTAGCAGTTTTTTTTATTTATAATTTCGAAAGAGGACCCTTCAAATAGTAGCTATACAAAAAATCAGAATTCTATTTCAACGTTAAATCCGTTAAGATTCGGTACTTTCATCTATAGACAGTGATATTTAATCTGCAGAATAATATTTATCCCAGAGATAAGCAAAAAATCGGTATTTTCACCCACAAATAGTGATATCTGCCAGATAAATAGGCAGGATAACCTATCGCGGGACTAGACCTATAACGGTTTTATCTAACGGATAAAAATAGCCACGCCCACGCGATTCCACTGTGGCTGACAGAATTGCTATTTTTCTTCTAACCTAACTTTTTAAAAATTTGGTATGTCGTCACACTTTTCTCAAGCTGCAACTTTGACTTTAAATATCTCAGCTACGAAAAGAGCTTTCATCCTGAAAATCTCAGGGCATTATGGGCAGACCTAATGATGCAAGAAAATTATTGAATGCATTTTAGTGATTGACCCTATTGCAGTTGCTCGTTGCTTTCACTGCCAGGTGATTTTTCAACAAAAACAAACAAATGCCTTTAACTTGGTAACAAGAACTTAAAAAACTAACAAACAGAAAATCACTCATTTTTCGGTCAATCATAGTCAACCTAAAGCTGGCAACTCTGCAGAAAGCTATTTAAGGGTTTCCTAACGGTTGCGAGTTTAACACTCACTTTGACCCGGGGCTAAAATTATCCTGGGGCTACTAGCTAACACGAACATTTGACCCTGCATTGATAAACCGGTCCTCAGAAGAAAAAATGTTAATACGCTTGTACCACTACTCCCTTAATTTATAATAGGGGCGTATTCAATGGCTATTGCTTGTGAGTTGAAATAAGTAAGGACACATTGTAGTATTTTATTGCCCAGTTCGCCATCTTAAACCGACTGAACTTTAATAATCCGTACAAACTTACCCTTTTAATAAAAAGCTCCGTTTTTATTTCCCGAAAACATTTTTCCAATTCTATGCAATCCGTAGATCCTTGATTTTTTAGTTTCTCCTTAAATTCTTGAACTGCTCTTTTCATATCCATAACTACCTGGAAGGCATTACATTACAGTTAAAATAGGAGAGCAAGAAGATAATAAAACATGTGGAAATCTTTGTGGCAATAAAAGTTGTTTAGAAAAGTTGTTCGTAATAACCGTCTCAAATATAATGTATTTATTCTTAGATACAATTACTATTTTCCTGCTATAAGCACTGGCTATAAACCTAGTGGATGATTCTAACTGATCTATATCGAATAAATGAAACTTCAAAGAAACAATCATTTAAAGATTTCAGAATATTTTATCAACTTTTAGAATAAATAACATATATACAGTGTTTCACTTCTTATGAAGTATGTATGTATGTATTATGTATGTATGTATCAAATTTACCCACTTCCCGTTATCCAATCGAGCTGAAATTTTACATACACGTGTAGTTATGTAGTTAAATAATAAATAATTTCAATAATAATTGTGCATGGCTTTCATTTGCTGTAAAAGTTATTCTTTATGTGTTATAACCAAGGTTCGGGAGATTTATCTCTGTGACAGTTAAATCAGGGTTGGCTCTAGGTCAGCGCAGAACGATTTATATGCAAGTATGACACAATATATCTTACCTTGTACTTTTTTTAGAGAATTCTGTAATATCCAAAGTTAATATGGTCATAAACTTTACGATATTATGAAATTCGCTAAAAAAAGTACAAGGTAAGATATATTGTGTCATACTTGCATAGAAATCTTTCTGCGCTAACCTAGAGCCAACCCTGGTTTTTGACGTCACAGAAATAAATCTCCCCTTGGTTATAACACATAAAGAGAACTTTTTACAGCAAATGAAAGTCATACACAATTATTATTGAAATTATTTATTATTTAACACGTGTGTTAGTCGGGGAGCCCTGCCTAGCTGTACGTGCACCTCCCCCCGATCCTTGGAAACAATGTATTTCATAAAAATTAAAGCCTAAGGAACAATTTAACATATGTCCTAAAAAAAATGGCTATACTTTCAAAGTGGCGGCCATATGTTAAAAAAAACTGTTGCCAATATTGTTTTTGTCATTAACACAAAAACTTTTTTCACAAAAAACAACTTTCATTTTATATACTTTTTTCGAATTCGCAACCGTTTTCGAGCTACATGCTCCGGAAAAGTGAAAATTTGCGAAAAATATATTTTTTACCTCTTCAACTTTAAGAAAAAGCAAGGTGGACTTCTCAAAATTGTACTTGAGTCAGAAAACATCAAGGAAGCGGCAGTGATCTTTTACAACCCCTCCTCCACTCAAGGCGAGGTTGAAGAGGCTGGGAAGATTTGCTTCCTCAAATGGTATGGGGCACCAGCAAGACAGTCCTCCCTCAACCAATACCACTTCCAGTTGTTCATGAGGTCAGTGGCAATATTAAGCCTGACATCAGTTCCCTCCCACCAACTGAGAGCGCAGCTAAACAGCATTCCCGGCGCACCTACCACCAAGTGCAGCAGTGGCTCGCAAATAAGCTGCCTCCTCAAGAGTGGGGGTGGAAACATGTAGGAGACACCCTGGTGCCAATTACAAGCACCGGAGTTCCTACTTTTTTTATCGTCTTTGAAATACAATTTTCTATTTTTCAGGTAAAAAAAAAGTCGTCTTATGGAGTTGTATGGCTGATAAAAATTTGAAATGACTTGGGCCACAAATAAAGAAGATACAGGGGTGTCTTCACGAGAAGTGAAGCAAATTTTTTTTTTTGAAAATATTCCGATTTTCACAAAATTTTACAAGGGCCCACTATGAATTCTCGAAAATTGCAATTTTTTTTTTATCGCAGTAGACCGACGTTTTAGATCTAGGCGGCATTTATGTGTTAAATATAGTCATCTTATGGAGTTGTATGGCTGATAAAAATTTGAAATGAATTTGGTCACAAATAAAAAAGATAGAGGTCACAAGAAGTGAAACAAAAATTTTTTTTTATGAAAATATTCCGATTTTCACAAAATATTACAGGGGGGCATATCAAATAATCCCGAACAACTTTCATTAACAAAATTTTTGTCTATCCTTATAGTCCGGGGTCCAAGCACTCCAAACTCAAGATGACCTGTTCCGACATAACGTACAAATGTTGATATAAGTAATGAAGAGAGCATTACTTGGGGCACTAGAAAACACTTGTCGGATTAATTTTTGCTCTTGCGCAACTTCAGAAATCGCAAAAAAGATGGCGGATTGATAATTACAAAATTATGTTTTACAATGGTTATTCTCCGTAAAAAAAAAACTATGTAACCTACCGATCTGATTTTTGGTATGTATACTCAAAATATATACGTGATGCTAACTAAGCTATTGGTATTTTTGAAAAGAATATTTTTTTTGGAAAAAAATAATTAAAATCCAAAGGTTGATATTTACGTTCTAAAAATTTCGATATGCGGACAACTATGTTAAATTTATGAAATTCTTATATACAATTGCTTACCAAATATGGTACATATATTGAAAAAGTTTTTTTTAAAAAGATCCTGTCAATAACGAATACAGTTTTTTGTTTATGATTTTTTTTATGAGGCGCGTAATTATGCAGCAATAAAATAAAAATAGTCTACACGAGAATTGGTACAGTGTAACAGTAAAAAGCACTATATTGTTCAATATAATTGCAAATTTGAATTACTTTATGTTAATAATAAAACAAATCGAATGAAAGTAGTAGTCGGGCGATGCCGATTGCGGCCACTCATTTAAAAAAATAATAATCGATACAAAGTGAATTGTGTGTTCGAGCAAAATGTTAATCAATTAATCAAATAGGTATTCGCAATTGGCCATGCCCGAGTACAACTTCTACTCGTTTTTATATTGTTTAAGAAATAAAACATTAGTGAGAAATATTATTTTAGGTATTTAGCATATTTAATAGAAAGCAGAAAAGGGAGATATTTTAAATAAAACATTAATGTTGTATATTACGTAATTTTTGTGTATAACTATTCTTACATGTTAGTTAGAATCACTATCATTATAAAATGATGCATATTGCTTTTTCCCTTAAAACAATTTTCAGGAAAAGCAGCACACGAGCACGCAATTGAATACCACTCACAAGAACATTTTGTGTCGCATTTTATTTTACAGTTGCACTTTTTAATTTAAGTTCAGATAAACTTTTTTTGTCGACATTATCGGTACCAGCTCCTGATTTCCAATTCTGCATCCAAAATTTTGTGCAAGAGGTAATTTGAATGACGGTTCACAACACTGTAGGGAGCGTAAATAACTTTCATTAAATTATTTTACCTTTTAATAATTTTCAAACGTATACATATAATACATTTGTAAAGTTGACGTGAATGTACATTGAAAATATTTGCAAAAAACTGATGTGGAGGGGTGTAAGATAAGATGAGTAATGGAATACATTAAGACAGCTTTTGGCATTTTTCTCTGTTTGTCTGCTTGTCTGTTTGAACGCGCATCACGCAGAAACTACTTAACCAATGAGGTTCATCTAAGCTTGGAGTAACATTTAGTTCTTATTTCATCGAAATCGGCCTAGACTAAGCCAAGTTTTATGAAAATCGGTCTAGTTGAACAGGAGATACAGCTTGATCTCTATAATAAGCGTATTTGCACGGCATAAACTTTTAAGATTAAACTTCTGTAATATTCCAGAAAATTCGAGAGTACTCTGGAATATTCCAGAAAATTTGTGAATTTTCTGAAATATTCCAGAATGGTGATTCTACCTCAAACGTCGTTTATAAAGAAGCTTTTTAGTCAATTTCAAAATTCCACGCGAACGTAACCGCGGGCATAGCTAGTAAATAATAAATATGAACCGCAAACAATAATCAATCGATTTAAACATCAAACACAAATAGTTTTTATAATGTTAAAATGTTAAGACAAATAACTTCACACTATATACATAAGTACATACGCCTAGTAAACATAAACATACCAGCTAATTATTACTGTAAACTGTTTTCATGCGCTATATGAATTTTGGAAGAGCTGTCGCCTTTATTACACGCGTCGCATCATGCACCCATTTTAAAAATTCACAACTCGAATACTATATGCAATATCAACTTAGTTCTTGTCTTAAAAACATTTTCAATATATTGGGTATGTTTTTTAGCATAGTTTGTACACAAAAAATTTAAAATTGAAGTACTTGCTCGTATGTCGAAATTCTTACTACAATATTTTATAGTTACAGATTGCATATTTTTTTCCCAAAAAACTAAACATATTTAAACATCCAAGCGCTTATGTCTTTGGTGTATACTATAAAAAAATTAGATGGATAGCACTCATAGTTTCTTTTACAGGACGTGTTATGTATTAAAAAACATTTTTTTAGGAACTATCATTTCGTCTCTTTTCTTATCATTTAAGAAGTTATGCAAGAGCTGATAAGAATCCGACAAGTCATTTCTGGTGTCCTATATAACCCTTTTTGCAAATCTGAAGTTGAAAAATGTACGTCATGTCGGAACAGGTTACTTGGAATTTAGAGCGATTTCGTACTGTTGGACCCCAAACTATTAAGCCTATTATGATATCTCGAAAATGGCAATTTTCTTTTTATGGCAGTAGGCCGGCGTTTTAGATCTAGGCGGCATTTATATGTTAAATAAAGTCGTCTTATGGAGTTGTATGGCTGATAAAAATTTGAAATGAGTTGGGCCACAAATAAGGAAGATACAGGAGAAGCGAAACACACTGTATATGTCATATTTCTAGAGTGGTTTTCACTGCAGGCTGCAGAGTGCTTGAAGATCCTAACAGCGAGGTGACGGGTAATCTATGTACGTGTTTATGAATGGCTTTCAGCGTGTTTGTGTACATGCGTTCCTGAGTTTGTGTATATGTATGTGCCATTATACAGGGTTTTCCGGAAATATCGATGACAAACTTCTGGTGCAGATTCTACATGCAAAAATATGTCTACAGATATCTTGCTACGGCCCTTTCAAAACGGCACCCAAAAACTGATTATAATTTCCCACGAAAATAAAAACTGATGAGCTTAAGAAAATCGAAAAAATTACGCCTTGTTGCCCTGCCCTACGCTGTTTTACGCACAAAAGGATGAAAAAAGTACAGTTTTTTAACAACCGTAGAAAAAATATCTTATTTAACAGCTAAGCAATTTTGGGTCATCCTGTAAATCCTGTTCATTATTCGGTTTAGGGGTCTTCCTGTAGTGGATCTTTATAATCCCTTGCATATTCACGTAAGTGGGTAGATAATGAAACCCTTTAAATGCAACTTACTATTATTGAATTGTGGGGTAATTTAATTATGTTTAGGGAATATGATGTTACGACAATGCATCTCCCAGTCATTGTTGTTCATCCACATCTAAGGTTACTATAAAAATAACTAGTTTTATATAATATTTTAAATATGGAACATTGGATAAAAAATCAGTGTGACATCTACAGTTATTGTGCACACTCATTCAGATTATCGACGAAAATAAAGACGTTTTTCAAAACGTGCGATTTTGAAAAAGACAATTTGAGGAATTTGCTAATCGAAGAAAATAACAATAATTCTATCCGAAGAGCGTCTACTAAGAAATCTAGAAATAAGAATGTTCACCATGGGATTTCTGGTAAACCTGAATGCAGCAATGAAGAAAATAGTCAGGGTGATGATCGCATCTGGCGTAGGCTGAGTATTCAGAATTATAAGAAAAGGAAGCAGCAAAGACAAGAAGAAAAAACTAAACCCGTGTTACCTGCTGTGTTAAGAACTTATGATAAAAGATGTTTGTAAAAAGAACAGTGCAGGTTTTAAAAGGTGATTTATGGGTGATCATCCATGGCTTTTTTAAATTGTATTTTTTATGTAGAGTATTTTTTTATATATCAAGTACATTTTGTGAATTGTAATATGACGTAAATTATATAGAGATTTATTTGTTTGTGTAGTTTCTTTCAATTAATGATTACTATAACAATATTGTCCAACATTTTTCCAGGCTCTTTGTGGATAGTTGGAAAAATAATAATTTATTTAGATTAACTAGTTTCTGCAGTGGAATCTGCTTTCTTCAAAATATTAATTTATTAATATGCTGAAAAAAATGGTAAAATAGGACGCAGTATATTATTTGTGACTAATATTATCAAAAAAGGAATTGTAGATAGGTTTCACAATAATCTGTCTATGACTTCACATAAAATTTAAATAATTTATGTTGCAATACTAAATCTGCTATTTCCCTTCTAACAATTTGTTAACCAGCAAAAAATAAAAACCGTAAGAAATTGTCGTTTTTGGATAATTTAAGAATATATTGATATAGGGCAAAATATTTAAACAGCTAAAAATCAAAATAGATTTTGAAATTTCAATCGCTTATTGCTTAAGTGTATCAACTAGTACTAGAACAATTGTCTTCAAAATGTAGGTTTTCACATGCAATGGTGTTAAGAAACATGTTTTTTCCTCATTTATTTTTTTTTAAATTTATTTACAATTTTCTAATTTGTATTTATGTTTATTTTTTTTATCAAATCAAATACGGCTTACGAATTATGAAAATAGATGAAAAAGCCAACAACATTTCTAAAAATAATAATGCTCTTTTTGCATTTAGAGCCGAGCAGCCGAGATAGGTTTCTGCTGGTTGAAAACAATCCAAAAATACGATATTCAAAATTACATCGAATAAAGCACTCTTGAGAACATAATGTATTTCCCTTCCCCACTCCTCGAATTTTGCCACTAGGAATCAGATAATTAATAGTAGAGTAAAATCTGGAAGTAAAGTCGCTTAGTTTTCGAGAAAAAAAAACCGGCGTAGAACCAAACCAGACTTAGTGGGATTTTTTAGTAAGATAATCGTGTACACGAAATCGTTTTTTACGACATTTTTCGGTGGTCGAGAACTTTTTTATTTCGGAAAAACTCAAAAAAATCGATTTTTAATGAAATATGTTTTTTAACGTCTCCACCGCTATATCTCTGAAAATATTTGTGCTATCAAGCTATTTTTTTTTAGATTAAAGTAGACACTATAGCGCTTCGAACAACGTCCCACGTGAACCCGATTTATTTTTTTTTAAGTTGGTAAAATAATAGGAAACTCAAACTTGTTATTTTCAGTAGCGTAATTTTAGGCAATCGAGAAAAAAGTTTATTTATAAAAATTTGTATATACATGCTGCGTACAAATTGAAACCAATAGTTGAAAAAAGTTTTTAGGATAAAAATTTTTCATGTCCCGTTCATAGTATTGAGTCAGCGATTTTTTTTAACGGGCCAAAGTCATATTCTTGCGCGCTCGGCTGTAGCAAGCCTGCCGACTGCAACGATCTGACGATCCCGGTCGGGGTGTATATAGTAGTTTAACTTATATCAATAGGTACAAAACCAGTAGTGATCAAAAGCATCTAGGGGATCAATATTATTGTTCAATATTTCATATATTGTACAGTAGTATTGATCATATGTTGTTAATATTAAGAAATTGTATAATAAATATTAAATAGTCTCCTTTTAATAATAAAAAGACAGGTGGTAGTAGTACAGTACCTAGAGGTAAAAAATATGCAAAACTTTGAAGTAATGTCATATTGAACGGATTTCGTTCATTTTTGGCAGTATAATAGTAAATGTTTCACAGAAAAGTTTCTATATTGAGCGGGGGCTTGTTAACTTATTTATATTTTTTAAGTGCCACCCCCTTTGAGGGGGTGGCACTTAAAAAATATATATGAAGTACAATCATATTTTAAGAAGAAAAGGTTCTATGCAATTTTCCACATAAATTAATAGTTTTTAAGTTATAACGACTTCAAAATTGCGATTTTAGCTTAAAAAAAGGTATTTCTAAACGGCTTTCGTCAAGTATCTCAAAAAGTATATTACTTTATCGAAAAAATGTTATAGACCAATTACAGAAAGTACAAACTGGGAATTAATTATATTTTTTGTTTATTGATGTAGGATTAATAATTTCGGAGATATTTAAGTTTACATTTGGCATCCAAGTGTTCGTAAGATAACTATTTAGAGTGAGAGTTAAATATCTTAGAAACTCTGACACCTACGCCAAGGATACTAATAGATACAATAAAAGGTTATTAATTAAGCTCTTAACTATTTTTTTATTTGTTTATGTAGCATAAAAAACAAAGAAGTTATGACCGAAGCAATGTCCGTCTACACATTATTTTAATAACAACGTCGCCATTTTGTTACTGTAATTAGCCAGTAATTAAAAAAAAAATTAATTTCAAACACGGTTTCTCATTAATATACAGCATGACGTAGATGCTCAAATTTTTTGGTTCGTATACAGCACTTGCTTTAGAAAAAATACAGTTTAAACTATAAAGGTATTTTCGATAAAACGTATTTTTTTTCCTATTCCAAATATCTCAATAAATATTAGTTTTGTTCAAAAATGTGTAGAGTCCAAAAATAAGCTCATAAACTAATAATGAATTTCGCTTGTTTATTTATTTACATAGATTTAATAGTTTCGGAGATATGAGTTTACAAATGGCATCCGAACGTTCATAAGACGAAAAATGCAGTTTAAATGTTAAATATCTCAGAAATTGTGACGCATGCTAAGAAAGGAAATTAAAGACAATTAATTGCGCTTTCAAATTATTTTTTACTCGTTTTGTTACTCTAATTAGCCAATAATTTAAAAAAATTATCTCAAATACAGTTTTTCTTTAAAATGTAGCATTACCTAAATACTCAAATTCTTTTTTGCTCATTTAAAGCACTTGCTTTAGAAAAAAATGCATTTTAAACTTTGAAGGTAATTTCGAAACCCTTGGATACCAAACATAAACTTAAATATTTCCGAAATTATTAATCCTACATCAATAAACAAAAAATATAATTAATTCCCAATTTGTAAGGTGCTTTCTGTAATTGGTCTATAACATTTTTTCGATAAAGTAATACTTTTCGAGATACTTGACGAAAGCCGTTTGAAAATACATTTTTTAAAAGCTTTTATTTTAAGCTTAAATCGCAATTTTGAAGTCGTTAACTTAAACTTAAAAACTATCAATTTATGTGAAAAATTGCATGAAACCTTTTCTTCTTAAAATTTGATTCTATTTCAGCTCCAATAAATATATATATTTTTTAAGTGCCACCCCCTGAGAGGGGGTGGCACATTTTTTTATGAATGATATCTAATTTTTTAGATGACAGTAAGCAACTCCACCCCAACCTAGAATGTCATATATTAATCTAGATTCAACTAACGCTACTTCTACGCGACTAAACTAACCAACCCTGCATGCGAGGTGTATTAATTGCGTCCCAATGTCGCGTTTAGCGCTGATAAAAAAAATCGCTATTGCCAAACGGTACACTTTAGGAAAAAACATATTGTTTCAAAAACTTTTGTGATTATTAGGCTTTATTTTCTTCGCTGCATGTATGCAAATATTTTCAAAAATAAAAAAGTTTATCGATTGGTGAAGATTTCAATACACAAAATATGTATTTTAGTTTATTTGATTTTTAGATAAATGAAAGTGCGAATTGTGCCCAAACCGTTTATACTGGTAAAAGCGCTACAGTGTGTGCTTTAATTTGACACAAAAAAAATTTCGGTACCTTTAATAGTTTTAAAGATATGGCATGGCGGTGGAAACAAAAAAAAACAATTTTCTTTAAAAATACATTTTTTTCACTTTTTACTGATTTAAAAAGTTCGAGACCACAAAAAAATGTCGTAAAATATGATTTCATATGCCCGGTGACATACTCAAAGGAACCTAATATGTTTGACCTGGTTCTACGCCAAAAAAAAAACGACACGATAGACTTACGAAATCGCTGCTCTATAATGCAATATCTGCAAATTTCATCGTATTGGGTTATTTTTTTAATTAATCGTCCTTTTTCTTAGATTTTAATTTTTTCTGTACTTTGAAATTTTAAATTTTGTTTATAAAAAATAAATAAATTTTTCATTTTTTTATACATTTTTCAATTTCTGTCTTATTATTCTAGGAGCTAGTGTCGAAAAGTGAAAAATTTATCAAACCACTAACCGAAGTGGTTTGATGATAGTATTCGTCCAAACAAGCAAACTTGTCTCTTGTGAATATGGGCCTTAAGGGCCGGCAATTTATATTGCGGGCCTGTGAAAAATTGAACGTATTTCATCGTAATCAAACCACAGTTCTTCGGTTTGACTGTAGTTGTAGGTGAAAGAATTGCATTGATACAGTCGGCGAGAGTTTTCTCATTGAGCGTTGCGGTGCGCGCACCCGCGCACCCGCGAAAAAAAAACCCGAATCGCATTGTAATAAAACCGGCCAAAGTTTGTGGCAAATGTTTTTAATTGTCCAAAAAATGAAAGAAATACAATTGGCGGGAATTTTGAAAGAGGGGAGGAAGAGTTATTGGGGCAATTATGAGCATAAAATCCAGGTTTACACTGTAAATGTCGTCAAACAAGGAATTCAAGCTAAAAACTATCGTCTAAATTTTTACATACTCCAAACACCCTATAAAACATTGTTATCATTGCCGAGAATTTTTATTAAAATTCAACCCCCCAAAACTACCCCATTGGGGGTGAATCGTAGTAACGTTAACTATATATGGGGATAAAAAGAGTAGTTTCGAGGGAGTCAAAACCCTTCTTTGTACAGTTGATTTAAAAAAAACTGGTAGAACTCTTGTAATCGAAAATCTTAATAGTTTAGTTGTGTGCATATGTCTGTAAATAGCGCTGGCCAGGCATGTCGAGAGGGGGGTGGAGAAGAGGTGATTTACCCCGGACCTGGGTTTTTTGGAGGAGACCGATTTTGTTAGTGCTTTTAAACTTATTAAACCTTTCTTTTTTATTTTATTCAAATGGAAGTTTAAAAAATAATTAGAAAATAACTTTTTCAAAACATTTTCAAGCCTGCCATATTATTGTTTAAAAAAATAATATTTGTTACGGATAATTCTACTAATGGTTGTAATTAAAATACTAACTGAATAATGATAATTTTATTTTTAAAATAAGAACACAAAAATACCACTTGAGATTAAAAAAATGTAAACAATGCAAACTGAACATAAAAATACAATAAAAAAAAATACAATAAATGAACTTCAACTACGTAATACAGAATTAACTAATATTTTGTCATTGCTCCATTAGCGCCTAAAACTGCCTGAAGTCTTGCAGGCATGGACAAAATCAGATTTCTTGCAAGGTCAACTTCTTGCGACAAGTTCTCCCAAGTGTCTTCAATTATCCCTTCCAATTCTTGGGCATTATTTGGATGGTTATTTAATTTTCTTATATGTTTCACCATTAGTCCCCAAACATTTTCAATTGGATTTAAATCCGGACTTTTAGATGGCCACGGTAACAACTCTATGTTTTTATTAAGAAACCATTGCCTGACACGATGGGCCGTATGTATGGAGCAGTTGTCTTGTTGGAAAATAAAATTATTTTCCGGAAACACCTCTATTACTGACGGCAACATAATATTGTCTAATATTTCAATATATTTAATGGAATTGAGATGACCACCACTGTTCCAACACACACCTAACCCATTTAGGCTCATCCAAGCCCAGACATTGACTGAAATCCTTCCTGATATTTGTGGATCGAAAGTATATTTTTCGTCGTGTCTGGTAGAAGGAGGCCTATATACGCGAACATGTCCATCGTTACAGAATTTAAAAACCTTTTCGTCTGAAAAGACAACTTGTCCCCAGAAGTTTTCATCATTGATTATATAGTTGAGTGCAGAAATAATCCTACCCTGCTTCTTTTCTTCTGAAAGTTTGTATTTTTTAGCCGCTGAACAACTCTTCAAGTCGCTTTGTAGTTTTATTCTTCTGCAAGCAGTAGACACAGAAGCAGGGAAATTTGTCTCTGAAATTGCATTTACTGCAGTCTTAGGTAATTTATAAGATTTTCATCTTCTTGATTATTGCTCTTTCTGGGCCTACCGGAACCAACTTTACGGGATACCGTTTGGTTGGTTTCCCATTGTTTTTTAACACTCATTATCGTGGTTTTACTCACATTGTATTCAGCAGCAAGTCTTCTTATGGACCAACTATCTTCAATTTTAGAAACAATTCGAAATTTTTGAATATCTGTTAGATGTCGAACCATTTTTAATAATGACGCCACTGATTAACGTCAAAGTGACATTTGTAAGATTATTAATATCAATGAAAGAACGAATGATTTACATAGCTAAAAGAAAGTGTACCAGTTTTTTTTTAAATCAACTGTACATATTCGTTCCCATCGCTGTAGAAAAATGTTTTCGGTTTTATCCGAAATTAACTTTTATTAAAATTTAAGGAGCGAATTTACCCCTCACCTCCACCTCATGTGTAGAAGAAAGGGATGAATAACAGTTGCATCATCATGTCTTCAAAAACATGTGATCATAAACTAATCTACAGGACGAATGTTAGTAAGTACCGTTGAATGATCAAGAATAAAAGGAAACTAGAGATTTCTGCTCAAAAAAATGCTCGAAATTGTAATAGACGGCAATATAGTTAACGTTACTACGATTCACCCCCAATGGGGTAGTTTTGGGTGATTTTAATAAAAATTTTCGCCGATGATAATAGGTTTTAGGGTGTTTGGAGTATGTAAAAATTTAGGCGATAATTTTTAGCTTGAATTCCTTGTTTGATGACATTCACAGTGTAAACCTGAATTTTAGGCTCATAATTGCCTCAATAACTCTTCCTCCCCTCTTTCAAAATTCCAGCCAATTGCATTTATTTCGTTTATTGGATAATTGAAAACATTTGCCACAAACTTTGGCCGGTTTGATTACAACGCGATTCGGGTTTTTTTTTCTGAGTGCGTGCACCACAACGCTCAATGAGAAAACTCTCGCCGACTGTCTCAATGCAATCCTTTCACCTACAACTACAGTCAAACCGAAGAACCTACGTTCAATTTTTCACAGGCCCGCAATATAAATTGTCGGCCCTTAAGGCCCATATTCACAGGAGACAAGTTTGCTTGCTTGGACGAATACTATCATCAAACCACTTCGGTTAGTGATTTGATAAATTTTTCACTTTTCGACACTAGTTCCTAGAATATATTGTCTTGTTTTAATTGCCTTCTTTACGTAAATTTTGATTGTTCACTTTAAATTAACGTAAACTAGTTTATTTAATTTTTGTTTATAAAAATACAATATATCTTAAAAAAAATCTGGCTATCTTAATTACTTCCACGTCCAGTGGAAGTATAGTAACGACTAAAAAATTTTTAAAAATTTTTATTGCCCAAATAGGCTTAAAATGTCATGAAACGTCGAGATCTTAAGTTTGAGCGAAAAAAAAATTTCTGTCTGTCGGTCTGTCTGTCTGTCTGTAACTATTTTTTTTGTGCGCACGTTTACTCTGGAACCGTTTGAGATATTGACTTGAAATTTGGTACACATATGTACTTTAACGAGATCTAGAACTAGATTATATTTTCATCTTGTTCCGTCGAAGGGCTGGGGGGTAAATTGGGGTAAATTTGGGGTAAATGGGTAAATCAAGCAGGTAAGAGTCCATGAAATTGGTATTTAGTATATACAAGAGAAGCTGAGGTCTCAAAAAAATTTTTGGCATTAGCCACCCCCATTACCACCCCCACCTCCTTATTAAAGGGGATGAAAAAAAAATGTGATTTAGTGCATGTACAGGAACCAGAAACCTCAAAATATTTTTTTACTTCATCCACCCCCCACTACCACCCCCCTATCACCACCCCCACCCCACTACCGATGTGGGATATCGTTTCATGGGTTTTTGGGATAGAGGATTTCAAATATTATATTATTAAAGTTCCATAAACGATTATTTTCACATACAAAGTTTTTTCGTTGTGAATGACTTGGATAGAGAATCTGGATGTGGAAGTAGTGATTCCTTGGGCAGCGGTTTTTTTGTTGTGAAAAAGGAAAATCAATCTGACTTGAACAATTAACCAAAGTCTATATACAGCTTTGTAAAACATTGAATATTATTGATAAAGAACAGTTGCCACGATCAGGATTTCAAACCGAGACATCCACATCCTGGGCTAGTCATCGCTATCTAACGCTGAACTCTACTGTAGAGTTCAGCATTGGCTTAATTTCAGCATTTTTATTGGGTAGGCAGAGATTTTTCACAGATAACCCAATAGATGGAAGAAAAGTGAATCTGCTGCAAAAAGTTAAACCATAGACAGAAATCCGCCCCTGCCTAATTGTATTGAAAAATCTTTGACTTGATTGGCATAATTGTCATACTTATTATTTTTTCCCGAAGAATTTCGAAATTCGCCAGATTTGCATTAAACAATTTAATGCTCTTTAAAAATATTGAGTGGGCAGTTGCCTACCCTTGCCCACTTCGAATTACGCCTATGGAGTTCAGTGTATCTGACGACTAAGATCGTATCTGTCAAATTAAAATTATAATACCACGTGTAGTATGTGTGTTTGACGATTTTTGGTTCTGTAACATACTCGCTATTAAAAGTAAAATACAGCATACTTTTAACTTCCACAAAATTTTTACATTTTATTTTTTGTTCAAACAGGCTTAGGATGTCATGAAACGACTAGATTTTAAGTTTGAGCAACAAAAAATTCTGTATAACTTTTTTGTGCACACGTTTATGATATTGACTTGAAATTTGGTAAACCTATTCGTTGGGGTAAGGTTTCGGAGTCGAAAAGAAGGGGTAGACCTCGGAGTCGAATAAAGAGTATACAAAAACGAAAATCAGATTTATATGTAAAATTTCCTATCGGATTCAAATTTCGAGTTCGCCAATTATTTCGAAATTACGAAATTGGAGAAAGAATCATTTATATGCAATAATTACAAAAAACATTAATATATGTAATTTATTACTCTCACACAGGGCCGTAGCCAAGGGGGGGTGGGGGGTAGTATGCGTTACTCCTCTTTGTCAGATTTTTCAAAAGTTGGAAATTTGAGACATAAGTTGGCAGGGCGAAGAATATTTTTTTTGTATATTTTCTCCCTCAATTTTTATTTTGATGGAAAATTTTTTTTAGATTCCCGTCAACAATTTTTTTGGAGGAATTATTATTTACTGATTTACAGAGTTGGCTTCTTAAGTTTACGAAGTTGGCAAATTTGAAAAAAAGTTGGCTCGCTACGGCTCTGTTCTCACTTAATATCCCGCTTGCTGTTAGAGATGAACTTAAATTTTAACAAAGCATTGTTTCAATCTTAGCTATAGTCAAACGAAAAATTCTTTAAACATGTTGTAAAGTTCATTGTAAAATATAACACGCGACAAACTCTTTTATTATGCAAGATAGAAGGGTGATATAGCCACAAAAAGTGGAGTATAAAGATCAAGGAAGTTTTTGGATTAGATATTTCTTTTCTTACTTTTTAGCTTAACCGCAAAATAATTGTCAAAATACTCCGCGCCAGCAACACAGAGTTCTGCTTCTGATATCAGTAACAGCTATGCCATATATTTCAGTTGAGGATGGAATAATAGCTAATTTATTGAAAAAGCACGCAAATTATTTTGTTTAAACTCCATTATTAATTACTACGAAACAGATATTATAAATGATAAATTTAAATATTTTATTTAGATCAGATAAAGAGGTCTATTCACGACCTAACTTGCTGGAGCCAACAATGTCGGTACGCTTTGAAGATTACTGGAATTTCAGCATACCAGCTCACTTTTGCGAGTTTTGACAACTCCAAGGGAATTTTCAAACTGTATTGGTTGGTCGGTTGGTTGGATCGTCTGTAGACCCTCTAACTGTTTATTATGCAGTTTCGTTGGTTTTGGGATGGCAATAAGAGCAAGCGAGAGCGAAGCATGCAATCGTGTACATGCTTCTTTTGATGGACGTGTCACTGTTTACCTCTGCTAGAGTACTGGTAGACGTCTTTATTGTGGGCGGTCAGTAGGTATGGGGTCGGTTGAGACCGGGCTCCGCCCCACAAAATGGGGCCCCCGATGTGCCCCCATAGGGCTCCGCCACCACGGCCCCCTTTTGGGGCCCATTTTAGTCCAATCTCCTTTAGCACCCTAATTTTAGGTACCTAATTTAGCACCCAAACTTTAGCACTCTAATTTTGACAGCCCAATTTGGGTCAGCCTAATTTGGGCACCCCCTAATTTTAGCACCCTGTATTTTCGGAGGCCCACCCTGTATTTTTGGTGGTTGGCCCACCCTCTTAATTTTGGCAATTAACCCACTTCTAATTTTGGCCCACCACGTCCTAATATTTGGCCGCCGCCGCCGCCATCTGTCGATCATTTAGTTAAGCTCTGAATATCTGAATGTCCCTCTAGATGGAGCCATGTAATTTTTTATTGTGTGTGTGGAGGCACCGGCGGGGATTCGACCCGCGGACCTCGGGTTTTGTAATCCGATGCCTTGTCACAGCGGCTACCGATAGACTTATCTATCAAGCTCGCAAATTGTATAGTCTTGCAGCAGCAGCAGCAATCACCGCGTGGGCGCTCGTGGCAGAAATCTGAATGAAAAAAGTTCACAATTACCACAACCTGAGCAGAAATATATATTAAAATCTAGAGGAAAAAAGAATGCAAAAATACTCGTCCGCTATGACATTTTTTTAGGTTTTTCTATGGTTAATATTATAGGAATCATCACACCACAATATTAAAATGCAGGAAATATTCGTTCCTAAAAAAACCTTTATCAGTAGCAACATGTTATGTTCAAATACTTTTTTCGCAAAGTAACATACAGGGTCTATCATTTAAAAACTCCCCAGACTCGTAACTTCCTTATTTTTAACCACATCAAATTGTAGATATTTTTAAGGCCTGCATGCACACAGCGATTTTAAACATTTTTTAAAATTATTACGAAAAAATTAATTTCCCTGAATATTTTTTTCCCTCACTCTGTACATGAACTGCGTTAATGTTTTCTTATAAACGTTTTAATTAGCTTCAATATATGTTATTATGTCATATTGGAAATTCTTTTTCATTTTAGAGAAATAAATTAAAAAACGCTCTCGCTCTTTCCAATTACAAACTGATTTTTTAAAATAACTGAAAACATGTAAATAATAATTTTATGCTTTATTTGTAAAATACACATCACAAACAATCCTCAACGTAACAAAACAGCAACAAGAAACAAAAGAAATAAATATTTTTATTAATATTATAAGAATCATCACACCATAATATTAAAATGCAGGAAATATTCGCCTTTATCATAAACCGCAAGTTCAAGACCTACATATCATATGAGCATTTTTAAAAATAATAAGTATGATCTGTACAAGAACAGCAAAAATACACTCTACAAAGGATGAAAAATTATGTTATAACTCTTTAATAGAAATATATTAAAAATCTAATAAAATACACAAATAATACAAACCGTTGCGCCATTTTTAGAGAAATAAATTAAAAAACGCTCTCGCTCTTTCCAATTACAAACTGATTTTTTAAAATAACTGAAAACATGTAAATAATAATTTTATGCTTTATTTGTAAAATACACATCACAAACAATCCTCAACGTAACAAAACAGCAACAAGAAACAAAAGAAATAAATATTTTTATTAATATTATAAGAATCATCACACCATAATATTAAAATGCAAGAAATATTCGCCTTTATCATAAACCGCAAGTTCAAGACCTACATATCATATGAGCATTTTTAAAATAATAAGTATGATCTGTACAAGAACAGCAAAAGTACACTCTACAAAGGATGAAAAATTATGTTATAACTCTTTAATAGAAATATATTAAAAATCTAATAAAATACACAAATAATACAATCCGTTGCGCAACATTACGCAATATTGTGTAATATATAGCATGATTTCGCCGAGGCTCTGGTGTCATCGCCCACACACTTCCCGGCTCTGTCACAAGTTCCTGCAAATGAAAAAAAAATTAATGTTCGTCGATTTACGTGTATTTAAATGGGGAATTGTTTCAATCGGCTAGAATTAGATAAATTAACATTGTTTCTTATGGAAAAAGCAAACAAAATCATCTCGGCAAGAGGCCTTTTGCGAAGTTGCGGAGCTTATCATGCTCTGCGGTTGGCTAGCCGCCTATAAAAACAGGAAGATCCCCAGCCCGCTCATTAGTTTATTGATAATCGGTTATCTAGACTTTTATCCTCTTAGCGTTATCTGAAAAAAGTGAATTTATTCTTTTAGTGGTTTTTTACCTGCTTATTTTTTACCTGCGTATTTTTTATTAAAAGGTGAGTTTTTAATACAAAGTATAGCATGTTGCACATCAAATTAAAGCTCTCTTCACGGCCCAACCGATAGATGGCGCTATATCGATTTTCCTTGTTTCAGATTACTTCTAAAGTAACAAAAGACAGCGGGGCGCGCTCGTCTAATCAGTCTTTCGATATTCTTCGAACGAAGCGGTTGTGAAAATGGAAAAATTCATCGTCGTCAAAGATTTTGTGAGGAAGGTGCGCCGCTTCAACCTTGAGGGTCGTACCCTCGAATTCAAAATTAAATCCGTACCGGAAGGCGAGGAACCTGTAGGCTGGGTGAGAGATGCTGTAAACGAGGTGATTCAGAGGGGCATCGAAGGACTTCAGCCTGGTGATAAGGTCGGTTTCTCCTTCTGCTCGAGGGACTTTAAACGGGGCGAAGGGTGGATTCGTTTCCGCTCTGCGGAGGAGGTTACTTACGACGATGTCTGGGGCGTCATCGCCAGCGTCTACCAGTCCAACGCGACAGGGCTGAATACTGAGACCTTCTGCTTGGGAGTGACTACTGTGAAAATGCCTGCGGGGAAAGGGGGTGACAGAGGGCGCCGTTATAACACCTTCGAAGAAGAGTGCGGCATGAGGCGGGGTATAATCGCGATAAACAATAAAGACAATATGTGCCTACCCCGAGCTATAGTGGTGGCTATCGCATGTGTGACTAAAGACAAGGACCAAACCAAAGTGCGCCGCGATATCGGGAAGCTCCAGACCCAGAGAGCCCTGCAATTGTGTGTCGACGCGGGCGTCTCGATACCGGAGACGGGATGTGGAATACCAGAACTACAGCAGTTCCAAGAGCACCTGAAAAACTATAAGCTTGTGGTTTATAACTATGGTAGTAAGGGTCGGGACACTATTTTCAAGGGATCTGCAGAAGGCCCCTCGTTAAACCTTTTGTATCACGAGGGTCATTTTAACGTTATAACCTCCTTGACGGCTGCCTTCTGCTGTATCTACTTCTGCGAGGAGTGCCACGTGCCCTACAACGTTAAAAACAAACATCGGTGTGGTGGAACGTGCCCTTGCTGTCAGCAGACACCAGCTTGTGCTCAGACATTGAAAATCAAGTGCGACGACTGCAAGAGATCTTTCCGGGGGCAGACATGTTACGATAACCACAGAAAGGTAGGGTCTATGGGGAAGCGAACCGTCTGTGTTGAATTAACGCGGTGTGAGGAGTGTTACAAGGTGATAAAGACGAGCAGACGCCACACCTGCGGCGAAATATTCTGCAAAATTTGCAACTCTCACACGCCCTCAGACCACCTGTGTTACATTCAGCCAGACACCGGCAAGCCCAAAACCAAGGACGTCCTCCTCGTTTTCTATGATCTGGAGACGCGGCAGGAAAAAGTTTTAGAGGACGGCTCCCTTCTACATGAACCTAATCTCTGCGTCTTCAAGCAGTGTTGTGATGAGTGTATCAAATCCGAGGATAAAGTATGTCAAAAGTGTGGTCTACGACTACAGGTGGTCAAGGGTGAAGATTCAGTAGCTTCGTTTGTTCATCTCCTGCTCGAAATGAGAAAAAAATTTAAACAGGTGGTGGTTATCGCGCATAACGGCCAGGCTTTCGACCATCAATTTGTCTTAAATTATATCCTCACACAGACAGATCTTAAGCCTGAGCCGATTATGCGCGGAACAAAAATAATTTCGATGGCGGTGGGGAATCTAAAATTTTTAGATTCCCTAAATTACTTCCCCATGGCCCTGGCTAAGCTACCGAAAGCTTTCGGCCTGGGGAATGAATTTAAGAAAGGGTATTTTCCCCATTTGTTCAACACCGCCTCCAACGCCAACTATGTGGGTCCACTTCCACCTGAGGAATTCTACGGCCCTGACAATATGAAGGACGGCGATCGCGAAAAATTCCTCAGGTGGTATGATGAACATAAAGATGACAACTTCGATATGCAGAGGGACTTGGTAGAATACTGTATATCTGATGTTGAAATTTTGACCGCCGCATGCCTCAAATTCAGAGAGCAGATGCTCGAAACTGGAAACGTCTGCCCCTTTACAGAAGCCTGTACCATCGCATCCTGCTGCAATAAAGTGTACAGGAGAAATTACCTGAAGCCCAACACCATCGGTATCATACCCAAAGGCGGCTACAGGTGGAGGGACAATCAATCTAAAATAGCTATTCAGTGGCTTGTGTGGGTGGAAAAAGAAAGACAAATAAACATTAGACATGCTGCTAAACAACAGGAAGCTGTAGTGCAGGGTGTTAAAGTGGACGGGTTCTGCTCTGAAACCAACCAAGTGTTTGAGTTTCACGGATGTTATTTCCATGGCTGTACCAGCTGTTTCAAAGCTAACAGAGATGAACCCCTGCACGATGACCCCTCACAAACATTAAATTTGCGACACGAGGCCACAGTCGCTAAAACAGAACGCCTACGCGGGCTCGGCTGTGAAGTAACAGAAATGTGGGAGTGCGAATTTAGGAGGCATATGAAAACCCATAAGGAAATAGAGGAATATACCGAAAAGCATGCGTTGGTCACCCTAGCCCCTCTAAACCCTCGAGATGGTTTTTATGGTGGTAGAACTGGAAATACTGTGGCGTATTACAAATGCCGGCCAGGGGAACAGATTAAATATGTTGATGTTTGTTCTCTTTATCCTTGGGTTTGCAAGTACGGTAAATTCCCTATCGGCCATCCTAAAGTTTACGTGGGGGCTGAGTGCCCTAAAGACATTACCAGTGTAGAGGGGAAAATCAAGTGCAAAATTTTACCGCCAACAGATCTCTATCATCCTGTATTACCGTGTAAAATGAACAATAAATTAATATTCGCCCTCTGTCGATCGTGTGCAGAACAATCGAACTGCGGAGAATGCAATCACGCGCCTGAAGAGAGGGCTTTAACGGGTACTTGGGTGGTGGATGAGGTAATAAAAGCTGTAGAGAAAGGGTATCGAATAGTAGAGATGTACGAGGTTTGGAGTTATAATGTTGAAAAATATGACAAAGCTACCAATATTTCCGGTTTGTTCACCTTGATGATGGACAAGTTCATCAAGTTGAAGCAACAGGCTTCAGGCTGGCCATCAAACTGTGTCACTGACGAGCAAAGGCACACATATATTGAGGAATTCTTGGAGCGAGAGGATGTGCGATTAGAATTCGCCGAAATTGTTGAGAATCCGGGGCTAAGATCACTGGCTAAACTTATCCTGAACTCATTCTGGGGTAAGTTTGGGCAGCGAGAGAACCAGCCAAAAACAAAGATTGTCAATGATCCCGGTGAATTCTTTGGCATGCTTTCAAACCCGTCGATATATGTAAACTCTATACTCCCAATTAATGAGGATACTCTAATCGTAAATTGGGAGTTTAGAGAAGAAGTAGCTGACCCTCTAACTACAGTAAATGTAGTGATTGCCGCCTATGTTACCACCCAAGCCCGTTTAAAATTATACTCCTACTTAGAACAGCTAGGTGAAAGAGTTTTATATTATGATACAGACTCTGTTATATATGTGTCAAGGCCGGGAGAATTTGATGTACCCACAGGGGAGTTTATCGGTGACATGACAAACGAATTAGATGCATACGGTCCTTGTAGCTATATTACAGAGTTTGTGTCGGGCGGGCCTAAAAACTATGCATACAAAGTTTTCTCTACCAAAAATCAGAGGGAAGAAATTGTGTGCAAAGTAAAGGGTATCTCCTTAAACTATGCTGCTTCCCAGCTAATAAATTTTGAAACTATTAAAAATATGGTTCTAACACCTACGGATCCTGTCTACATTACAAGTAATCATATCAGACGAGGTAAGGAACACGAGGTGGTCACAAGGACTGAAACAAAAATATACAAACCAAACTCGACAAAGAGAAAGTTCTCAGACGACCATACCTCTGTGCCCTATGGTTATAAAAAATTGAAAATTTAGACAGGGTTCTGTTGATGTTAGAATCATCAAGTAATATGTATCGCTTTTATATTTATTTTGTATGTGTTTTATCAAGTATATTATCTGTAAAAGTTTATGAATATTTAAGATTGTTTAAAAAAAAAATGTGCAGCTAAACTTTATATTTATCAAGTATATTATCTGTAAAAGTTTTATGAATATTTAAGATTATTTAGAAAAATGTGCAGCTATTTTTAGAATTTTATCAGGTGTATTAACTCTAAAAAGTTTTATAGATCTGTATTGAACTCAATAATCGCTGCTTGTTTCGTAAGAAACTGCTTGTAAAAAGGTGTTACTAAGCTTTATATCAAGTATATTATCTCGTATTGAATTTTATGTATGGTGCAGGATATTTTTTTTTTATCCGTCACTGTATTGAATTTATACTGCTTACATGTGCATTATTTATATATTTTACTTCAATAAATAATTTAAACTATTTTAAGTTTTTCTTACCTTATCAATTTCACGAGTGGCTCCAAAGTAGTAGTCCCGACATCCAAAGGGCTCAAGGCTATTTTTAGCGAGTAAACATTATGTAAAAACCTGGAAAAAAAGACAGCACAAGTCAGACCATTATAAATCGAGCTTCAGGGTTAAAATACTTTAAGTTACAGTCAACACAAATGACAAGATTAAAAGATCGTCTGTGAACATATCATGTATTTTTAGCTCTGAAGCCCAATCAAATCAATATTGATGAGAAAACTGAGGAGAGAGTATATAACATGTTTACCCATGAAGTTCTAGAGTTAGGTGGGAGGACATACAGTCGGCATTTTCAGGTCGCGTACGTTCGGGCTTAATTATAAATTTAAAACAAGGATATTAGGCAATTTTTCGAAGATGCTAATCGCGAATTAATTCTTAAAAAATCATTTTCAACAAATTCAAGTGATGTTCCTAGCGAAGGTTTGTTAACATCTTTTAATCCTTGGAATACCAGACAATATTTCCCAGCAGCGAACATCTAAATGTTTCCAAAAGAACGACCTTCTTAGAGGCAGAGAAAGAAAGAAGTATCGTAATCAGACTCGTAGTATTTTACTGCGGATCAGTTTCTCAGAAGGATACAAGAAATCATAAATTAAGGTCCAAGAAATCATAAATTTTTGTAACTGCATTATTGGAAAAATATGGCTGCTTGGGGACCCAAAAACAAGGTTTCTGGACCGGAAGTGACTTGGATGGCATGTGTCCATCGAGATCTGACCATGTAGCTGTTGGTCATTGTCGTCGAAGCTGAAGAGTTCTTCTGGTGAAGAGTGACGCATCACGTGGTATGGATGTGAGCTCTGTACCTAATGCCCTTCTGGCTAAGAAATATTTCAGCATGAGTCTGCAGATTTTTCACTTAGGCAAATTTAATATATAAACGGTCGTCGTTGGCTGAATCACAGTAGGAAGGAAGTGATAAGAAAACGGATATGTGATAAGAGAGTGTAACATTTTGTATAGAAATGCAAATTAAATGAAATTTTTATCACAACCGCCGGTTAGGGTGGGCAATATATTTATTATTATTATATGTCGAAGTTTGAATGTGAACATAGGCGTACATAAATTAAAAAACTGTCAAAACCAGGATTTGAACCCGGGGCCTCTAGAACTTTAATCAAATTCAGATATAAATTAAACAAAAATTGTATTTCTATTTCATTTATTGTACAAATACTATTCATTCACATTTTTTATTAATAAAGAAGCGATCGGGATTAGCGGTGGTGGATGATCATGATCTAGTAGCTGAAGTTTTCCTTTAATCATCTAGACATTCTACAAGCGTATTAGAATACGTATTAGAGTACAGGAACTATCAGCCAAATGAATTGACTGAAATTAGAAATATTTAATATATTTAGTTACCAAAAACTCGAAGTGGTACTATCGATTTTGGAAAAGAATACGAGCAACACTTGGTGTATGGATGGTATCAAAATATAGGCGGGATTGGATCGTTTGACGACTTAGGTGGAAAGTACTTCCAGAAACTAAACTGAAATATACAGAACCATACAATCTTAGTCACATAATGTTTACTCAGTTGAGCAAACGAAAATTGCTCTAAGTCCATTTGAAAATGATGTGTTAATATGATGTACTTATTATTATTATCATTATTATTATTATTATTTACTTATACTCGGTCAATATTTCATGTTATCGATGAGGTGATAAAGACAGTTGTGTTTTACGACCTAGAGACACAACAGGAAAAAGTTTTAGAGGACGGCTCGCTTCTTCACGAACCTAACCTCAGCGTCTTCAAGCAGTGCTGTGATGTTTGTCTGACAACAGACACCGAAATTTGCGGGGAAGTGTGGGGTTCGGCTACAGGTTGTAAAGGGGGTCAGCCCTGTAGCCTCGTTTATGCACCATTTTGCTAACGCCGAGAAAGACATTTAAACAGGTGGTGGTCCTCGCGCATAATGGACAAGCCTTTGACCATCAATTTATTTTCAACTATATTTTGATTCAAACTGGCTTGAAGCCTGAGCCAAAAGAACGACCCTGTAAGAACATATACAGTAGACAGGTTTAAGTTCATTTGAAAATGATGTGTTTGTACGACAGCACATTATCAATTGCCCCACTAAGGGTGAAGCGAACATCTAAATGTTTCCAAAAGAACGATCCTGTTAGAAACAGCCACAGGAAATTGTGGTAGATGTACTTGAATAAAGATAAAAACTATCAGATTTGACGATCTAACGAGATTATTAGATAGTACAACCTTTTTCGAGCTTGACGTGTGCAGGAGAAATTCAAGTTAGTTTAAGATCTCTGTAAATACAGAATTATTTTCGCCGGATATAGCCCATCAGAATTTAGGACACACTTTTTCGCTAGGGATTTGTATGATATTAAGGAAAGGTTTGACGGTTGTCTAACATTGTAGACGCACCCCCTAGTTTTATGTCACAAAGCCACTGCATCAACCTACTCGATCCAGCTGATTCGCAGCTCTGAAAACACAAAATGGGGGGTGTTTGACCATCGGTTTATGCTGGGCAGATATATTCTAGTTTCAAGAGACATTGGAGATTCCTTTTGACTGGACTAAATTATTCTGAACTATCTTATTTTCCTGACATTATTTTCTTGACATTATTATTTATTTTCCCTTAACAACCCTTGACTTTTCTGTTCTTTGAGTTAAAAACCCATTGAAAAATACAAAAAGAAATATGAAAGAAATACGAAAAAGAAATAAACACAAAGATATGAGGCAATTTATCGAGATATGAACCTTCAGCAGTGGTTCAAGGAACATATTCATTTGCCGCTCCTTACTGAACTCCAAAGCTTCCAAGAACATTTAAAGAACTATAAACTTGTAGTGTAGTGGCAAATAAGGACATCGAACGAAACCATAGATTTTGGTTAGATGATGTCGATATGGACCAATTGCAAAGCGAAATAGAGTTCATCGCAGTGAAAAAGGAGAAGATCATAGAGGAAGTTTGTTTTGTCATAATCAGAAATCACCACAGGGCTGCAGATAAGAGAGATGTGGGTGTAATACGAAACCTTGAGGAAGATTTGTTAAAAAAAAAAGCACCCTGAAGGTATATGGCGTGCCGACGTTCCAGATTTGTATAGAAGACAAGCGTGCTTCTCAGCCCCAGACCAAGATCAAAAGTGTAGAATCTGATTAGGCCAAGATCAAAGTGTATAATCTGATCATATCAAAGCACCCTATAACACACATATTTATTTTCACCCGATATAACACCCACCAGTTTATGTCACGAAGCCACTGCATCAACCTACTCGATCCAGCTGATTCGCAGCTCTGAAAACACAAAATGGAGGTCGTTCTCAGCTAAGCAGGTGTGAGATCAGCGTCAGCAGTGTTATACTAGTAGTTGAAGTTTTCCTTTAATCATCTAGACATTCTACAAGCGTATTAGAATAGGTATTAGAGTACAGGAACTATCAGCCAAATGAATTGACTGAAATCAGAAATATTTAATATATTTAGTTACCAAAAACTCGAAGTGGAACTATCGATTTTGGAAAAGAATACGAGCAACACTTGGTGTATGAATGGTATCAAATATAGGCGGGATTGGATCGTCTGACGACTTCTGATTTTTGCTTTATATTTGCCGAAGTTCCCCCTTTTTATACATAAGTACGGCACAAAACGACAGAAGTCTCGTTGTTATAAGTCAAACGTACGTTCTGTAATTTTACTTAAACTTTTCTGAAAAATACAAAAAAGAAATATCAAAGAAATACGAATTTTCTGAAAAATACAAAAAAGAAATATCAAAGAAATACGAATAAGACATATCCAATTATTCCAGAAGAATGATCTTGTTAGAAAAGAACAACCTTATATAAACAATCGCAGTAAATTAAAAACACTGTAAATATACTTGGGCGCTAAAAGAAAACATGGTTCTGCAGAAGGCCCCTCATTGAATTTACTATATCACAAGGGACACTATAATGTAATAACATCCCTCACTGCTGCCTTCTGCCGTGTTTACTTTTGTGAACAATGCCACATCCCTTACGAGCACAAGAGGCTAAAATGTTTCCATAAGAATGATCCTGTTAGAAACGGCATATTGCCCAAGTTCATTAGGGCGGTACAGAAACAGCTTTCGATAGCCCAGGTGGTGGTGGTCATCGCGCATAATGGTCAGGCTTTCGACCACCAATGTGTTTTGAATTATATACTCACTCAAACTGACCTCAAACCTGAACCAATTATGCGCGGAACAAAAATTATTATGATGACAGTAGGCAATATCAAATTTCTAGATTCACTCAACTATTTCCCCATGGTGTTGTCAAAGTTACCTAAAGCATTTGGCCTGGGGGCGGATTTAAGAAAGGATACTTTACGCACCTCGTAACGCTAAGGAAAAATTTAAACAGTTGGTGGTGGTCATCGCACATAAATCCATAAGAATGATCTTGTTAAAAACACATATATTATATTAAAATTGCTGCATAACCGGATTACTGAGTGATGAGAGGTAGAGATCTGTCGGATACATTAGAAAATATTCGGCTTATACCATACGAGTTGACAGACTGGGCCTGGTAATAATAAAATTACCTGCTGGAGTGGCAGCCTCTGGTGATGATGATGATGATGATGATGACGTCACTGTCCTCTGACTTCTACGGGTACTGCTTTACTGATACCGGCATTTCTTTTAACGTTGGAGATGACGTCACTGTCCTTTACGATCGCTTCTAAAAGAACCAGGGTCTTCTCCTACCACCTCGTCTGTCATATTTCTGAAAAACACAGATCTATTTACAACTTTACAGGCACAGGTATATAGGAACAGCTGGTACAGGTGTACAGGTCTGTACAGCTTTTTCACAGGCCTGTTACAGCTTTTTACAGCTTTTTCACAGCTTTTTACAGCTTTTTCACAGCTTTTTCACAGGTCTGTGAAAAAAAAGCCGTGAAAAAGCAGATATAAACAAGAAAAATCTCTCGTCGAGCGGTTAGTTGTCTTTTGAACGCTAAGGTGATTAGACCAAACAAAAATGATTGGCTGTCCTAGTTGTGAAATGCCCCAAGATAAAATACAAGATAAACCCAAATAAGTCCTGGAAATATGAAAATATTATATCAAAACTGTTTCCACCAAAGAGAAATGCTCAAAGAAGTTCGACTACCCCTGCTTCCACAAAAGATAGTCGCATATTTGAATGCGGTGAGATTACTGATCCAAATGAAATTGTTGATATGATATGTATAAATAAATCATCGGGACAAGATTATCAATATCTTCTCAATATACTTATTGATATGGGGTAATAGGCTGATTCCGAATTTTCACTATAAAAGAAGAAAAATCTCTCGTCAGCCGGTTAGTTGTCTTTTGAGTGCCGAAGTGATTAGACCAAAAAAAAAAAAAATGATTAATTGTCGCGCCTGTCAAAAATGTTTTTCAAATAAGAAAAATATGAAAAGACACGCCAAAAAGTGTAGTAGTAGTAGTAGTAGTAGTACTCAGGCCCCGCCAGATATTACCCCACAAGATAAAATACAAGAAATTATGGAGAAAATATTTGTTAGATTGAAGTATTATGCTTGTTGTCTACCCGCGGCGATGATGTTTTATGAACAAGTTGAAAGATTTGGTATTCGTTCAGATATTAAAAAGGGTATTGCAGTGTGTGATGCGCCTATACCGATACATTTTTGGAATGAAGTTAATGACCAAGTTTACGACCCCTCGCTAGCGATGGCCAGAGACGAATTTCCCGATTTGGTAGTTGTTTATCACGAAGGACCATGTATTATTACCAATTTAGAAGATAAACTAATGGAGGCGACTTATGAAATGTTTCAGGCGACAAAATCTACAGAGTTCTTCTTTTCAGTAGCACCCGAAGAAATATTGAGAATAAGACAGAAAATCCACGATAAAGTAACTCCATATTTACATACATACAATAAAAATAGAGAACGCCCCGTACATAATATTAGTTTAAATAAACAGCTAAAATAATAACGCCGTGTTTTTCTACCCCGCCCCCATTTTAGAAAGTACCAAATATCGAGTAAAATATCTGTAATTCGGGGAAAAAATATAATTTATGACCGGCCCTGTATATCTGTTTAAAAAAGAAAAAAAGACAGTCAGTAGAAAATTTCAGTAAAAATTATAAAAAGTATCTGTTGACCCTTATAGGTGCTGTTATAATTTCAAGCAGCAAAAATTAAAGTTACGAAAAATCGCAATAATAAAAAAAATTAAGACAACTTTTCAGTACATTATAATAAAGCTTTTGTAAAATTACTGTAATTTTAGAACTGAAAAAATACAAATAAAATAATTTATATCTAACCCTGTATAACTTGTTTCAGATGAAAAAGCAGCAAATTTCAGTAAAAATCATAAAATATCTGTAATTCGGTGAAAAAAAATACAAATAAAATATTAATGGCTACCCAGTATTATTTATGACTTGTTTTTAGTTGATACTATTTTACCGCCTCTGTATAACAATGAATATCATAAAATATCTGTGGTTTTAATTTAGTGAAAAAATACAAATAATATATAATTATGGTTAACCCTGTATATAACTGTAATTTTAGAATTGAAAATGAGGAAAAGTTACAAATAAAATATAATTTTCGATTAGCTCCTGTATTATTTATTACCGAGCCTTGTAGGTACTGTTAGAATTTCAAGTAGCAAAAAAAAAAAATAAAGTTACAAAAATCGCAATAATAAAAAATAGAGACAACTTTTCAGTACATAATAAAGCTTTTTGTAAAATAAAAACTTCCTGTACAGTTGTAATTTCAGCTTTAAAAGACGAAAGCGGGTAGAAAATTTCAATGAAAATCATAAAATATCTGATTTTAATTTAGTGAAAAAATACAAATAAAATACATATGGCAAATCCTGCGTATAGTTGTAACTTTCAATGGAACAAGATGAAAATATAATCTAGTTCTAGATCTCGTTAAAGTACATATGTATACCAAATTTCAAGTCAATATCTCAAACAGTTCCAGAGTAAACGTTCACACAAAAAAAGTTACAGACAGACCGACAGACAGAAATTTTGAAATGTTTTTGTCGTTACTATACTTCCACTGTCTGTGGAGGTAGTTGCACGGGTGTAAAATTAAAGCCAAATCGAGTGGTTTTTTTTCTCCAATGTTTAGTTTTGGAAATATGACATTTTCAAAATGGAGCCGAAATCATGTCGTTAAAATCTAAAATTATTTAAAACCCACAGCTATGAGAAAAAAGTTTTAGTTTTGTAAAAATTAAAAGATTTTAAAATTTTCTTTCAACTGGAACGTATTACGATCTTTTACACTGAAAATTAAGTAAAAAGACATATCACAAACAATTCTCTGTTGCAATTTCCTGTTATTTAGTACATTTTAATAAAGTTTGTTTTTAAAAATATTTATTTCTTTTGTTTCTTGTTGCTGTTTTGTTACGTTGAGGATTGTTTGTGATATGTATTTTACAAATAAAGCATAAAATTATTATTTACATGTTTTCAGTTATTTTAAAAAATCAGTTTGTAATTGGAAAGAGCCAGAGCGTTTTTAATTTATTTCTCTAAAAATGAAAAAGAATTTCCAATATGACATAATAACATATATTGAAGCTAATTAAAACGTTTATAAGAAAACATTAACGCAGTTCATGTACAGAGTGAGGGAAAAAATATTCAGGGAAATTAATTTTTTCGTAATAATTTTAAAAAATGTTTAAAATCGCTGTGTGCATGCAGGCCTTAAAAATATCTACAATTTGATGTGGTTAAAAATAAGGAAGTTACGAGTCTGGGGAGTTTTTAAATGACAGACCCTGTATGTTGTAGAGAGTATGTAGAACCCAAGTCTCCTTGTGTGTAAATTTCGCCTCGAATGAGTTGAAATTTCATCAAGGCGTATTTTTATTTTATTAAATTTAGACCTCATAATCGATCTAAAAACATAAATATACGGATTTTCGCGAATTTATTTGTAACATTAGAAGAATTATTAAATTTCAGTATTTAAGGATGCAATATTTTCGTCTTCCCTATGTTTTGACCTCAATCATAATTGCAATAAAATAAATTAATAGAACTTACCTTAAATCAGTAATGAGCACAAACACTTGCTAACAAAATTATAACTTGGAAAGTAAGTGATCTCAATCTCAGTTTATGCTTTTATACTTATTATCACATAACCAGCTAATGGAATATATTTATCAACTTCCTTCAACACACTTTGTCATCATGGCTATGTAGGCAGGTTTATCATCTTTCCTGTTTTCCTATGAAATAACATATCAACGCTTTCTCGATTTTATTTCCTTGCGATGTGTAATGTTGTACTACGATTTTGTATTATTTGTGTTAGATTTAATATATTTCTGATTTTAATAAATTCCTTTTTAAATATTACCTTTACGACGCTTTATATTGTTCCAATAAATTATTTAAACTGTTTTTACCTTACCGCCATCCCTCATAAAAAATTTTTGTATGTGAAATTTTTGCACTCCAACATTTGAAAGATTGTCCTTTTTTACCATAAAAATGAATGTACGGCGAAAGTCGGATATGTGACTATGCAATATTTCTCTGAATCGGCTTGTACTATTTGTGAATTTTATTAGATTTTTAATATATTTCTGTTAAAGAGTTATAGTGACGTTTGAGGAATCTACCTGCTTTTTAGTTGCGAGTATTTTGCATTCTTTTTTCCTCTAGATTTTAACCTTTGTATGTTCTTTTGCAGATCAAACTTATTATTATTTTTAAACGTTTTGTACCTGATGGGGGGCTATTTAGACACTTTGCGAAAAAAGTATTTGAACATAACATGTTACTACTGATAAAGGTTTATTTAGGAACGAATATTTCCTGCATTTTAATATTGTGGTGTGATGATTCCTATAATATTAACCATAGAAAACCTAAAAATGTCATAGCGGGCGAGTATTTTTGCATTCTTTTTTTCCTCTAGATTTTAATATATATTTCTGCTCAGGTTGTGGTAATTGCGCTTCGAATATTTGAATAATTTATTGTGTGTGTGTGTTTGAACTGATAAGGGATTATTTAGATGCATACTTGTAAATTTATCTCCTCATTTACGTTAATGATACTGCTTTACAGTACATTTGAGCCTCTTTTCTTCTTCTTCAGATTCTGTATTAAAAATTCTCAAAAATAGATGAACTTTTTTCATTCAGATTTCTGCCACGAGCGCCCACGCGGTGATTGCTGCTGCTGCTGCAAGACTATACAATTTGCGAGCTTGATAGATAAGTCTATCGGTAGCCGCTGTGACAAGGCATCGGATTACAAAACCCGAGGTCCGCGGGTCGAATCCCCGCCGGTGCCTCCACACACACAATAAAAAATTACATGGCTCCATCTAGAGGGACATTCAGATATTCAGAGCTTAACTAAATGATCGACAGATGGCGGCGGCGGCGGCCAAATATTAGGACGTGGTGGGCCAAAATTAGAAGTGGGTTAATTGCCAAAATTAAGAGGGTGGGCCAACCACCAAAAATACAGGGTGGGCCTCCGAAAATACAGGGTGCTAAAATTAGGGGGTGCCCAAATTAGGCTGACCCAAATTGGGCTGTCAAAATTAGAGTGCTAAAGTTTGGGTGCTAAATTAGGTACCTAAAATTAGGGTGCTAAAGGAGATTGGACTAAAATGGGCCCCAAAAGGGGGCCGTGGTGGCGGAGCCCTATGGGGGCACATCGGGGGCCCCATTTTGTGGGGCGGAGCCCGGTCTCAACCGACCCCATACCTACTGCGGTCGGTTAAATCGTTGAAACTAGTGCAATACCAAAACAAACGCTTTCCGATTCTGTACGTGATGAACACAGTATAGTTGTTTTCAGATCTACTCTGCATTCAAATTTCGATGTCTTTAATATTTACCATGCCGGCAAAGCCGCCGACATTTTTTACACGCGTAATAAGTGTATAGTCAACTATAAAAGATTCAAATGCCAGTTAGTACATTATTATAAGAACGAATACACATTTTTTTCGCGATTTAATCCAAAGCTTCTTATAACACTTGTTGTCACCAGTGCCGGATTAAGGATAGGCACGCCTCTGGACTAATCATGTATTTGGGCCTTCTTATTCATAATGGAAAAAAAATTGATGAGTGGGGGGGAAAATCTAAAAAAAACATTTTTTTTCTCCGGATTCAACATTGACAAGCGGAGAGGAGGAATATGATAAAAAAAAAATTTGTCCCGGTTTCAAAATTGATGAGCGGGGCAGAGAAATCCGAAAAAACATGCTTTGTCCAAATTCAAAATTGACGAGAGGGGGGGGGGGGGGAGAAATATAAAAAAAATAAAAAAATGTATAGAAGGAAATGAAAAAAAAATTGAGGACAAAATATATTTTTTTAATAAGCAAAAAGCGAGTGCCCCTTCACGCATTGTCGCCCCTAGGCTATACCCTCATAACATAGTATGTACTTGTACATACTAAGTACAAACTGTGTTATGTTGGGAGCCTAGTTAGCCTTATTGAAAATCCGACCCTGGTTGTCACACCTAAAAAAATTAAAATCATAAAATAGCTACAGTAAAACAATTTCATTCGAAATTCATCTTGACTTATAAGTGTTTCTTTAATATCTAGCCCAGACGACAGAGAACATTTTATAGTGAAACCCACAAAAACTCGCAAACTGAATAATTTTTTTTTAATGAGTTCGTGAAAGTGTATAGAATAATATCCTGAAAAGTTTACATTCCGCTCGGATGCAGAACATAAAGAAAAAGTGAAAAAAAATTGTTTTCATCTATTTTTCAAAATTTTTAAATTAAGTCAGGGTAGAAAAAACAAAAAATACAGGTGGATAGACTACGTGTTTCTGAACAAAAAATGTCCTAATAAAATTGATCGCTAAAGCCACGGTATTCCTGGAAAAAAATAGCGAAATAACTGTCACTCTGCGAGGCCAAGCGCACGGAACCACTAATAATTCTTAGCAGTTCTAACGAGTAAAATAAAGCTTTTTTCTCTTTCTGATTACACATTTTTAACATTTTCCTTCGTGAATAGGAGGATAAATAGTGAGTCGGGAGAGAAAATATATAATTATGAACGCATACACAGACACCATACATAGTCGCTGAATCGCTCGCATTTTTTACGCACCCTTACTGTATTGTACTTATTATAGGTACACCTACCTATCCACATTTGAGCTATATTCAGTGGATTCCTTATACATTTGTTAATGTATTGGAAAAGTTCCAGAATTTATATTCAAAACAATCAAAGATATTTTCATAGTTATAAGGATAAGATCGTGAAAATCGCAATTTCTTATCATGATCTGATTAATCATATTTTCAAAAAAATGCATACAAGTAAACGAATTTATGTTTGAACATTCGAAAAGTATACATTTTTTCTGAAATAGTGATATTTTATTTTTTCCAATGGGTAAATTTCTCGGCAAGTTACAGCCTCCAATATATGTATTTATCAAGAAAATCATCAAGCAAGGAAATTAAAATGATTTGAGATGTACTTTTTTTTGAATCCACGTTACTACAACTTAATAAACCATAATAATCATGAAGTGTACATAATTTTTAACAGTTCTCAATGAAGAAAGAATTTTTTTGAAGAGGTTTTATTTACATTATTTACTGCGACGATTGAATTCGGGCGTGATAATGCATATACGTATATTTTTCCAATCCATCCTTTGCTTGTATTGTTTAAAACAAAAAAGCATCAGAAAGCTACAATTTTCATTTTTTAAATGAACCAACACTCATATAGATTGAACAAATTCTGATTCAGTGCGTCGCACAGTGGCACGAATCCTGATTTTTTCGTTCAAAATTATCTAGAGCACTCGTTTCGCAACCGATTGGGATAATTTTTTTTTAAAAAGACTCGTTGATTCATTCCCAAAAAACGTAAGAGAGCCGATTTTTAAATTATGCTAACCAAAATTATTGAGCTTAGACAAAATGTCCATGTTACACTGTGATCACCAGATGTTACTTACGAATAAAAACTTTTTTTCTTATCCAATTTACATAAATCTTGTTACTTAGAGGTTTTTGAGGTCGCTGATTACGAATCTGACATCCAAATTGTCATAAGCCAACCTGCAAGATGGCGGAATCAATGACGGCTATAAAAATGCTAAAAAATGATGAAAAATGAAATATTTTTGTTAAAAATGCCGAAATCGGCTCTCTTAAGTTTTTTGGAAATTAAATAACGAGTATTTAAAAAAAAATTATCCTAATCGGTTGCGAAACAAGTGCTCTAGATAACTTTGAACGAAAAATTCACGATTCGTGCCACTGTCCCAGACAGCACTCGATAGCCTTAGGACAACCAATGGCTATACTTGGAGGAAAAGCGGGACGACCTGGGGACGTCCTAAACTGGGTTAATCCAGATTTCGGACCTCCTGTGGATATCCTTTTGGTGCAAATCGGATTTGCCCATGGATGTCTTTAATGGGATAGCCCATGGTCGTCCATAGGAAGAAAAAGGGACCAATTCGGGTTAAAATCTGGACAACCTACAGATATACAATGGGATAGCCCATGGTTGTCAATAGGAAGAAAAAGGGATCAATTTAGGTTAGGATATAGACCATAGGAGGAATGCATAGGTTTAGTAAAATATTTCGCCGCCAGGCGGTTACCGATCGGCTTTGGGTACACTATTCATTGTGTTCTGTGCTTTGTAGCTTTGATGTGTTGAAATAAGTTTGTTTATTTGAAACCTATGGAAAATGGATAGTTAAGGTGAACTAAAAGAAAAGCTTGGCATTTTTAAAGAAGTAGTAAACAAAGATGCACAGAAAATGAGGTTATGTTGCCGTACCCAAACGCGACTCTGACGCTGCCTACATGCATTCGGTCTGTGAAATGTTTTGAACACACTAGATGGGCTTTTTTGTAATTTGAGAGCAACTATCCACTTTCTTCTAAAACTGCTGCATACTGGAAATTGGTGAAACCTTAAATTTTTATTTTTTCTCTAATAGGAAGTGCATTGAGGCACACAACAATTGCTTGGCATTTTTAAAGAAGTAGTAAACAAAGACGCACAGGAAATGAAGTGATGTTGCAGTACCCAAACGCGACTTTGACGCCATCTACATACATTCGGTCTATAACCTACAGACATCCACAATGGGATAGCCCATGGTTATTCCCATAGGAAGAAAAAGGGACCAATTTAGGTTAAAATCTGGACAACCTAGACATCCACAAAAGTTGCATCCGGTTATCCATAGGTATCTCTCTTTCTATATATTGTGATTGCTGTTGACAACAATTTGGAATTCTGGGTATACTCACTCACCCTTCCTTGAGTAATAAATAAATCTCATATTGCAAAAAAATAATAAATAATAAAATATGCATTTGCAATATGTTCATTTTCTTGTGTAGTGGATAGACTACACTTTAGTTTCTGACTTTTTGGCAGTAAACACTGCTGACTAGGTGAGTATCGCAACAGAAGTAATTTGCAAATTGCAAGGAGAGCCATCTACCATGACTTATTGAAACTAGCGCTAAGAATAAGCTAGCCAATATATAAATATTGGGATTGTTGATGTATATAAAATATAGGACATCAACTAAATATATGTCACGATGAAAATATAATGTAAATAAAAACTAAATAAAAATTTTCTTATCTGTACTTTACGTGAATTATGAATTATCATGTATTTGGAACCTACATTAGCTCAACAGGTTGACCTATGAATGGCCTTTGGGACAGCCTTTGGTTATCCTATATAGGTTTTATATAGGACATCAACAACCCTAAAGGCTATCTTATAGATATCTGTATAGGTTATCCAGTGGATATCCCCATTCTGGCTGTTATTAGGACCATATTTTATAAGTAATCCCTTCCACTAATAAAATTCATTCTGTCACGAGGAAAATATAATGTAAATAAAAATTAAATAAAAAATTTTTTACTTGTACCTTACGTGAATTATGAATTATCATGTATTTGGAACCTACATTAGCCCAACACGTTGACCTGGGTAGCCCTTGGGATAGCCTTTGGTTATCTCTATATAGGTTTTATATAGGACATCAACAACCCTAAAGGTTATCCTATAGATATCCGCACAGGTTATCCAGTGGATATCCCTATTCTGGCTGTTATTAGGACCCAAGGATAACCATTGAATTTCCTATCGGCATTCCTAATGAATAATCCATTTATCGGATATATGGGATCATTTTAGGATGTCCCGGGGTCATCCTGTGCTGTGTGGGGTGCCTCGGTGCCACAATCATGCGTATTCAAGCGCGCGCACGCATGTATCTCGCTCCGAGTTATAACGTTACACTTGACTATTTTTTTCCGGGAAAACCGTGGCTTTAGCCATAAATTTTGTTAGGGACATTTTTTGTTCATAAATACTTGATCTATCCATCTGTGTTTTTTATTTTTTCCTAGCTTGACTTAATTTCAATATTTTGAAAAAATGGACGAAAAAAAATGTTTTTCACTTTTTTTTTATGTTCTGCATCCGAAATGTAAACTTTTCAGGATATTATTCTATACTTTCACGAACTTATTCAAAAAAAAATCATTCAGTTTGCAAATTTTTGTAGGTAAATACCTTCATCGACTGGACTAATCTGGTAAAATATGATTACTAAGTAATCAACTATACTGCTTTCCTGCAAAGGAGTTGGCAATTGGTAATCAACTACTTTTTTGAATTAGCTTATCCAACTCTGCTTTTAGCACTTGTTTCTCGAAAGGCTTAAAATAATAATAATAATAATGTAAATGTGTTACTTAATTTCATCTAGACAATAAAGAGAAGTAAAATAAATTAACACAAATGTAGTTATTGAACATTTAACCACTCATCTCAGATGAGAAGGACGTGTATACAAAAAACGTAAACACATTACAACGTGAACATGTTAAGCTGTTTAGTATTGCGAAGCGCTACCACAGGAAAATTTAATAAATTATTTTTCAATTTGGAATATTAACATAATAAAGCTTGACACATGTAGTTTAGGGATTTCTTATTTTCTTAACCATTCACATCTTAATCAAGTTATTGGCAACGAAATATAAAATTTTTCTCGTTATTACCCAGACAATCCGCTCGCGGAATTTAAAAATGCCATTTCCCACGTGACTAGATTGTCTTTCTTATATAAACCACCACCAGCAAGAAAAGCTGCAGTTGTTCCTTGCCATTTTGCAATTTCAGTTTTGTTTGTAGTGTGTGTGTGTTTATAGGCAAGTATCTTTTAGTTAACATAGTAGATATAGGCGATATTTTTGACTCTTTATGATTATTATTTATTTATTATTTATAGTCCAGTAGAATTAGTAAAAAAAAAGACTGAAATTTATTGTAATTCGTTTCAGGATGCCACGTGGATTAAACGATAGTTTTATTGATTACGAACATGACCCTTAATTTGGTCCACTTTTTGACCGCCGGAACATTGTTTATTTAACGATTTATTGTTGAAAAATTCCAAAAAATCGACTTTTTTTAAAGATAACTCAAAGACCTTTGATGATAGGTTTTTCAGTTTGTGGATACTGTTAGAACTTTGAAAAACGGTTAAGTTGAGAGGTGTTTTGTTTAAAACGTTTGAAAATTTGTTGAAATAATTGCAAAAAACCGCTAAAATTTTAACAATTTGCAAATATTTTTCATTCTTTAACAAAAGCATTTTAGTGCTTGAAACTTTGACAAAATATGTCTTTTATTACTTCAAAGTCATCCCTAAAATTTCATTAAAAAATTGTAATTAGTTTAAGAGATATTCAATTTGTTTATTAAAAACATAAATAATGTAAAATGCAAATTCACCCAGTTCCCGTTGGGTTGATCCGGACATCATTCTTTTTGTTGAGACCTAAACTTTATGTTTTCATTAATGGCAAATCAAATTTTCATTATTTTCAACTTCAAAATGGCGTTTGAAAAAGTGTCACATCTTGAGGTTAGGTTTTTTTGCTAATAACTTTTAAACAAATGAACATTTTGCAATATCGTCCTCATATCTTTGTTTCTGAGGTTCTTTCACACATTTTCAAAAAAAAAAAATGACTCTGTAGCCTTACTAGAAGCCGAGATGATTTCTTTTTAATAAATTCGTAAAATTTTTTTTAGCAAAAATAATTTTTTATAACAAATTATTGTTTAACTAGGAAAAAATCGACATGATAGATATTATTATTTCATCACGCTACCCCAGATTAAAAAAAAAGTCAAAATCGGAGAAACGGTAAATTTTTGGTTGGCGCACGGATTTGAACTCGTCTCGATCATTTTATGAAAGTGTTACAGATATGACTCACGCTTCTCTCTCCTATTCTGACGCTGATTTAACATTAATTAATGTTATCTTTGCAAATTGATTTTTTCCCCCCAAACTCAGCTCTATTACAAAGATAGAGTATTAAACTAGTTGTTCGCCAAGTTTCAGCTGTTAATGTTTATTAATAAACAAATTACGAATTTATTAAAAAAAAATCATCTCGGCTTCTAGTAAGGCTACAGTCATTTTTTTTGAAAATGTGTGAAAAAACCCCAGCAACAAAGATATCAGAACGATATTGCAAAATCTTTATTTGTTTAAAAGTCATTAGCAAAAAACCTAACCTCAAAATGTGACACTTTTTCAAACGCCATTTTGAAGTTGAAAATATTGCAAATTTGATTTAATGAAAACATAAAGTTTAAGTCTCAACAAAAAAAATTATGTCCTCTACGACAACGGAAACTGGGTGAATTTGCATTTTAGGTACATTATTTATGTTTTTAATAAACAAATTGAAAATCTCTTAAACTAATTAAATTTTTTTTATGAAATTTGGAGTAATAAAAGACATATTTTTTCAAAGTTTCAAGCACTAAAGTGCTTTTGTTAAAGAATGAAAAATATTTGCAAATTGCGAAAATTTTCGCGGTTTTTTGCAATTATTTAAACAAATTTTCAAGCGTTTGAAAGGAAACGCCTCTCAAATTAACCGTTTTTCAAAGTTCTAACAGTATCTACAAATTGAAAAACCTATCGTCAAAGGTCTTTGAGTTATCTTTAAAAAAGTCGATTTTTTTGAATTTTTCAACAATAAATCGTTATATAAACAATGTTCTGGCGGTCAAAAAGTGGACCAAATTCAAGGAAAAATTGCATTTACTGAAAAGTGTGCTTTGGTAACGTCTTAGTTCTGTCAAACTAAAATGTGAAAATAGTAAAAACTGAAAAAAAAGTCTGCCCAGCCAGATTATGGTTCACAAGGCACTAAAAAACATTAACCTTGGCTGGCAGACATTTTTGCCAAATTTAACCCCCTCCCCAAACCATTATTTAATAGGTTAGACATTTTTTTAAATTTTCCGTGTCTCCATTTTGTTTTTTATAAATATTAAGAAACAACCTTTGGACATGTTATTACAGCAGAAAATACGAAAAACTTGAGCTTTGGTCCATCTTGATCCATAATTAATAAAGTTATTAACAAAAAAACATTTTTCTTTTGCTTTGCTCCAAATATTGTTATAGTAGGACAGTCATTTTTTGGCTTCTAAAAATCATTAAGGGACGGAACAATGATATGCAAGTTTCGTTTTCTTTTTATTTCAATGATTTCTCAGTGTTTTTGATTTTCAAATCAACCGAGCGGACAGTGATACACACTACCACCACTACCAGCAGTCACGCTACTCTGTTACATTCAAACATCGCGCGCGCATGTTTTCAATAACAATAATAATGATAATAATAACAATAATTATTATTGTTTGTGCCTCGCTTTACCCCAAGAAATCCAATACAAACTTATGAAGCGTTAAAATTTGTTTTTTTTTTATTTTTCTGTCCTAACTACGAAAGTTCTACTTTCGTAGCTAGCAACGCTTTGGCAACCAGATAACTAGAATGTTTACTTTCGTTATCGCGTGTGTTTTTAGGGTTGCAAAGAGTATTTATATAGTAGATGGTAGTAGAAAAAGTTACAATTTAGTACCTGCTAAATGTTCATAAAATTAAATTTTTAATGCCAATTGGTGCAACAGTATATTATTTTACTTATAAAACTTATATATAATTATTTTATCTCGCAGATTCGAATGATTATGAGGAGTCTTTTCACTGGCATGTTCATGCTTACAAGCTTATATCTCCTACTAACATATCACATTGGAATCACATCAGCAGCCCCAGGAAGTACAACTAATCAAGAAACTCATCGGCCAAGAGCAAGAACAATCGGAAGATTTTCACGACCTCAGTTTGCCAGGATAAAGCCAGAACCGTACATAAATGATTTCATAGGTAAAATACTTTTGCTTACTTAACAAAATGTACAGAAATGCACTTTAATTTTCCGAAATATATGGTAACGACTATTGTGTACTTGGTTCGATTCCCAATTCTGACATTGGTAATGTCGGTGGACAATGAATGTGTGTCTGAGTTTTTTCAGAAGTTTAAGTCCCCTTCCTGTACAACCTAGGTTTTGATTTGGGGGTTGTCTAATATGATGCGTGTTTACTGTCTGGTTAATGTTTTCATGAAATATTCATTTTCGACAAGTCCAAAAATGTTTATAAAACACAAATATTATTTACGGTAACTCACTTTCATTAACATTAATTCTAATACCTTTCATACAGAGGGGAGTGGCAAAATATTTTTGGTTATAGTATGTTATCTAGCCCAGTCTTTGAAATCGTTGAAGTTATTTACCTCCAAAAACTTGCAAAATGAATATACAGCGTGTCCCAGCTCTATTTAGACAAGCATTATCTCGGAAACGGTTAGACATAGAATGAAATGTTTAATAGAAAAGTTATTCTGTTTAAAAAGATGCATCGAACCATTTTATTTTCAAAGGTACAAGGTGCCTCAAAAAGACGGCAGGTTATGCAACTTTACTTTTTTAAATGGAACACCCTGTATATTTTTGCATTTTTGGATTCTCCTTTTATTTCCGAATAAATTTTATTAACCATGTCCTATGCCTATCATTAACCATTGTTGAGATATTTGCAGTTAAATTTTTGGGATAACATTTTCTTATTAACGTAATTATTAACGTAACTATTAACGTAAGGATGTTTGTCTGTCGTCTGGGATAATCAAAGAAATACGTCGATCAAACTCTACCTCCTTTCCATAAATGGAGCAAAATCTAGTAACTCTTTCCATATTTTTTTTTCTGGGGAGGCGGGAACCGTCGGTTTGACACCACCTCTGAAGCAGTTTTCAGAAACAGCAATACACTCGAATACTATAACTGATGATTAAAAGCGAGTTTTAGTCATCTCCAGATGGTTTGGGTTGGAGAAACGGGTGTCGAGTGCAGGCCCCCACATCAAATTATAGGCCCCGGTACCAAATTCACTGGCGGGCCGTCGTACCTAATAATTGATGAGCGGGGGAGAAATGTGAAGAAAAATTTTTTTTCAAGATCTCTGGCGGGCCCCCGCGCTTAATAATGATGAGCGGGAGGGAGAGAAATGTGAAAAAAAAATTTTGTCCAGGTCTCATCATTAATGAGCGAATATTGCATTTACTGGTCTAGCCGTGCCCCGGTACCACGGATACCTACTGACCTCTCTCGTGAGGGCCCTGGTCGAGTGATAGTACTCGAGTGATAGTATTCGAGTGTAGTATTCAAGTGTTTTGTTGTGAAATCTAATTCAGAGCTAATTTCTCTTTACTTAGGCCACCCGATATATACTATTTTTTTTCTTATTTTTCAGTAGACGATGACGACCTCTTTGAACTTTCCAAACGACAAACTTCTGACGACTATGGCCATCTCAGGTTTGGAAAAAGAGGCGAGGAGGGTTTTGACGATTATGGTCACATGCGATTTGGAAGAAGCGGTGGTGACAAATAAAAACAAAATAAGAATGGCAAAATCTATAAAGTAAAATTATTGTAAAATTAATTTGTTTATATGTAATTATAGAGGCTGGAAAATAAATTTTAATGAATGATTGGTACTTTTCTTATGTATCGGTCCGTTGTTGGCTCTAATATTATTTTTTCATTCATATACTTAATTATTTTTATTATTTCATATTCTGTAACATCATGTACAGCTAAAATTATTACTAAACAGAAGTTGTTTAAAACCAGGAGTATTAACTCCGTCAGGTCCCTTCCCATACAGCACACCAAATAACGATTACGATGTGTTCGCATTGTGACGATGTATCTAGATGCAGACACAAGGTTACACAATTCTACGATGTAAATGTGCTACGTTTACACATTGTAGGCACACACGTATGCACAAAGGTTAAACGTCCGCCTCACAATGTAGCCACAGTATACCATTTACATATACACAAATAATTTGACCCACAGTGTGTTATCGGATGCACAGTGATTGACTTCCTAATGTTTCAGACGAATGACGTCTTATGCTAGACGTCAATTTGACGTCTGTTTCAGGTTATATTTGGTAATCCCCCCACAGGTTTTTAGCAATGGGAACATATAAAACTACATACTAGTTAGTAAGTCTACTTGATAAAATTAAAGTAATTAATGCATAAATACGTTTTGTCCTATGAATTTATTTGTTAGCCATCCGTATATTTTATTTACATTAACTATCTAATATTGTTTACCATCACTCCAATTTCTTCTCACAAGGGTTGCCTGCAAATTATAATGTTTATTAAGTTATTAAATTCATTTTTACTTACCTTTGCCAATTGCGGTGGGTAGGGGTCGAACCTACACATGTCTCTGTTGTCCGTATTACAGTACTGACGCTTCTACCAACTGAGCTATCGTGGTGACTGTTCTTTTGGATGCTAAAAGTAGTATTTATGATGTGTATGAAGTCTTTATTATGTGTGAAATTGAATTTCTAGCCTGATTTAAAATATATGAAAATCTTTCAAGTTCTCTTTTTTTTTCTATTTTTTTACGTGTTCCCAAACCTGAATTTTTCGAGTTACTAGTATTTTTATTTATTTATAATTATTAAGAAGATTATTTAATTTAATTAAACTGTCACCAGTGTCACCTGAGTTAAGAATTAAAGTTCTAAGTTGAGGTACTTATACAAACCTGGGAAACGTGTTGGAGAAAAAACGGTCAGGTATAATATATCATCTACAACATAAATAGAATATTTAATGGTCTAAAACAGACCTAAAATTGAAAAGAAGTATATTCGTACCTACATCGGTTTTATAAGCAATTATTACCTTGAAAAAAACAACTTAAAGTTTTTTTGCAATTATTTTAACAAAAAAAAAAAGACAGAGTGAGCACGGATCGAACTGCGTACCTCTTGACTCGCCGCTTAATGTTTAACTCACTCAACCACTGACTTCTGTTTGAATATCTGCTTAAAGACTTTATAGGTAGTAGAACACGCAACAGCAAGATTTTGCTTTTTAATGCATTTTAATCTAATTTTATTATTAAAAGAACTCGATATCTTTAAAACTGTCGAATCTTTGCAAACTCTTTCGAATATAAATTATTTTGGATATTGTTGAAAAACAATAATGCCTGCTATATGTGTGGCTATGACCACTCTTATAGAGGAAAGAGGACACATGAGATACACATGGCCGGTATGCTCACGCTGACGCTTTGCGCGCACACACTGTTCCATGCTCGAATAGTCGAATGTAGACACGATAAGACACAAACTAAAAAGTGTATATATAGTTATTTGTATCGTGTGTATATACCGCACTTTTATGTGGTGTATGCAGTAGGCACAAGTATTATATAAAGCATCACACATACATATGACTTAAACCTTGTAGGCATCTTCTACGGACGTCAAATTTCAACATTCCAATGATCCTTCTTTACGTTATATAAAAATGTTTAGAATCTTGAGTGCATACGGTATACAATTATTAAAGATTGTATCACATAATTCTGTCAATATAAACATAAGTGTATCTCATATGTGTACGTCAGTACTAGTTTAACAATTAGATCCACCTTAACATATTTTGTTTCTCATGTGTATATCTTGTAGAGACGTAATTACAATTGGACGTGCTGTTTGGGTTGTCTTCAGATACTATTGAAATTTCAACAAGATAGTTATTAATAATATCTGTATAAATATGAAGCTAATGGAAATAATTTTTTGTGAGACTGTGCGCCTAACAAGCAACCACGACAGATGACATGATGCCGTCGGACGTACTATACAGTAAATGGAGGCCAACTAGAATGTTGCATGATTAACAAAACGTTTGAGAACACGTTGTGAAGTAGAAGAAGAAGAAGAAATATGAATATTAAAAGTCAGAAATGGTACTGGACTTGAATATATTTTTATGATTCACTTGGTCAACTAATTTTATCAACTAATAAAAGGAGAGTAATTATTTAAAGACTTGCGTTAGTATCAGTTTTAAAGAGTTATTTTTCCTAGTGTAGAGAAACACCATTGCTTTGCTTCACTCCGATTCATCAAAAATGGAAGGGTCAAAATTGAACAGTTTAAAATTATCAAAGCACTTATGAATAGTTGCGCTCGAAGGCAGAGGGAAACTGACACGATAGAATTTTTTTGACCAAAATTAGCTTCAGCACATCAAAATACTTCAGAAAAGTTAAATCAGAATCTTAGGACAAGACTTTTTTTTTCCCTTTCAGGGGATAAAAGGGGTGGTATTAGTATAATTCTTTTTGTCCAAAATCGGCTTCAGCGAAAAAGTTACTTCAGAATCATAGGATGAAAAGAGTGGTAGACAAAAACTGATGCCGTAGATTTTTTTTAATATCAGAATCGGTTTCAGCATGCCTGATTCTGTATATTATTATATTTATGTATTATTATTCCACAGTTTACTCAAATATGTATCTTGTTTATTTGCTTGTATATTTATATTATTGTGGACTAAATACTGTTATTATTATTATTATAATTAAATGTTATGCGCTAATAATGAAATTAGGAACCATTTTCGTTTCCCACTCACTCTACAAAATCCTATTAGTGGAGCGGATCAGGTTTTAAAATGAAACCAACTTTTTTTAATTTTTTTTTTTTGACAATTCGGTTACACGCGTTCTCTTTTATCATGTTATCAAATTAGTTCAGCTTAATCACGCGGGGTGGCGCAGGAATTCGCATTTAAAATTCACAAAAACACTTTTTTCCACGATAACTTTGTTATTATTGACCTGACGAAAAAAAAAAGTAAAATTAAAAATTGAAGATCTCGCAGAAGCGCATAATCTGGTAATTTTTTTCAAATCGGACGGTAACTTTTCGTGACAATTTTTTTTCAAAATACTCGTGTTTTTACCCTAACACTAATACACAAAAAGGTAATTCCTTAATTACTTCCACATCCAGTGGAAGTATAGTAACGACAAAAAAATTTTTTAAAATTTTTATTGTTCAAATAGGCTTAGAATGTCATGAAACGTCGAGATTTCAAGTTTGAGCGAAAAAAAAATTTCTGTCTGTCGGTCTGTCTGTCGGTCTGTCGGTCTGTAACTTTTTTTGTGCGCACGTTTACTCTGGAACCGTTTGAGATATTGACTTGAAATTTGGTAGACATATGTACTTTAACGAGATCTAGAACTAGATTATATTTTCATCTTGTTCCGTCGAAGGGTTGGGGGGTAAATTCCTCCTAGAATCCTCAAAATATTTTTTTACTTTATCCACCCCCCCACTCCCACCCCCTGCCACCACCCCCACCCCACTACCGATGTGGGGTATAGTTTTATGGGTTTTTGGGGTAGAGGATTTCAAATATTATATTATTAAAGTTCCATAAACAATTATTTCCAGATACAAAATTTTTTCGTTGTGTGACTTGGATAGAAAATCCGGATGTGGAAGTAGTGATTCCTTGGGCAGCGGTTTTTTTTTTACGAAAAAAAGAAGTTAGGGCGATGAGACTTTTTTGAGGTAGGTGAAATAGATAAAAATTAATGGAGCCGGAGGATTGGGGTGGTGGGTTAATTAGGGGCAGGGAGAGAGGTAGGAAAAGGAAAATTATTCAACCCCCTCGAACGTTTTTCCCTGTTGTGCGATTTTCAAAAACCAAAATGGAATTTGTTCGTTATTACGTCTAATATTTGACTGAATAATTTTTTTTATTTTTTTCAAATAAATAAACTTGTGGAAGGGGAAAAACCTTTTGCATTTTTTTTTAAAGGCGTTTTTGAGTACGAAGGAAAGTGCTCAGAAGAGAAATTTTTTTACAGGTAAGTGATTTTTTTGTCTTTAATTTAAAAAAAAATTATCGCAATACAAGCAATAGGAAGGGAGGGAGGGGCATAATGCGTTTGCGGGAACAAAGAGTTAAGGAAAAGGGATAGGGACTTCGGAGCTTAATATTCGGATATATAAATCTTTTTTCCATCTTAATATTTCATCAGTCTACCCTCTCCAGGGTAGACTGATAAAATATCAAATATTAAACTTACTATAAATAATTATTTAACACCGTCACGAGTTTTCGGGGCCCATTTCTCTAGTTTTAGGTGTGTATTGGATATATAAAACAATTATTTTTCCGCTTAACTCGCCCTAACTCAAAAACGGCACAATGGATTACTCTCAAATATTTATCGTGTTATCACTATATATTTGTTAACATAATGTGTTAATATGTAGGTCAAATTTTAATAAGTGCAGAAAGCATTATCTTTTTTCTAAGGCTATGTCGAAAATTTGCATTCTCAAATGTAACATGCGGGAAACTTTTTTATTTTTCGAGATAGATACAAAGTGTATGGAGAAGTAACGAAGATAAAAGATGGACGTAACTTTTTTATTTGAAACTTTTTTTTCTAGAATTAGCAGTTTTAGAGAAAATTGCAAATGAGTGATTGTTGGCCAGGTACTGCAATTAATTGCTATTAGATTCCACGTGGAACCAAATAGCAGTGGAATCTAATAGCAGTTTGCAACTTTCTCCAAAAATTGCTAATTCTAGAAAAAAAAGTTCCTAATAAAAAAGTTACGTTCATCTTTTATGTTCGTTACTTCTCGATACACTTACTTGGTATCTATTTCGAAAGATAAAAAAGTTTCCCGCATGTTACATTTGAGAATGCAAATTTTCGACAGAGCCTTAGAAAAAAAAATAATGCTTTCTAGACTTACTAAAATTTGACTTACATTAACACATTATTTTATAACAAATATATAGTGATAAGACGATACAAATTTCAGAGTAATCCATTGTGTCGTTTTTGAGTTAGAGCGAGTTAAGCGGAAAAACAATCGTTTTATATATCCAATACACACCTAAAACTAGAGAAATGCGCCGCGAAAACTCGTGATGTGTTAAATAATTATTTATAATAAGTTTAATATTTGATGTAGGGTAGACTGATAAAATATTAAGATGGAAAAAAGATTTAAATATCCAAACATTAAGCTCCGAAATCCCTATCCCTTTTCCTTAGCCCTTTATTCCCGCAAACGCATTATGCCCCCTCCCTTCCTATTGCTTGGATTGCGATATATTTTTTTTAAATTAAAGATAAAAAAATATCACTTACCTGTAAAAAAATTTCTCTTCTAAGCACTTTCCTTCGTACTTAAAAACGCATTTAAAAAAAATGCAAAAGGTTTTTCCCCTCCCACAAGTTTGTTTATTTGAAAAAAATTTTAAAAATTATTCAGTCAAATATTAGACGTAATAGCGAACAAATTCCATTTTGGTTTTTGAAAATCGCACGACAGGGAAAAAAGTTCGAGGGTGCTGAATAATTTTCCTTTCCCTACCTCCCTCCCCTCCCCTAATTGGCCCACCACCCAATCCTCCGGCTCCATCAATTCTTATCTATTTCACTTACCTCAAAAGAATCCCATGCCCCTAACTTCTCTTTTTCGTAAAAAAATTAAGGAATTAATTTTTTGTTTATTAGTCTTAGGGCAAAAAACCGAGTATTTTCAAAAAAACTTTTTCACGAAAAGTTACCGTCCGATTTGAACAAAATTTTACCAGATTATGTGCTTCCGCGAGATCTTCAATTTTTTATTTTACTTTTTTTTTCGTCAGGTCAATAATAACAAAGTTATCGTGGAAAAACGTGTTTTTGCGAATTTTAAATGCGAATTCCTCCGCCACCCCGTGTGATTAAGCTGAACTAAGTTGATAACATGACAAAAGAGAACGCGTGTAACCGAATTGCCAAAAAAAAAAAATTAAAAAAGTTGATTCCCCAGTATATCCTTAAATTACCTATTTAAGGATAGGATTAAATATCTATCAATATTGTAATAAATTTCATATTAATGAACATAAAATGTTTTGAATTTTTTTTACCAAATTAGGTAAATATAAGTTTGGTTATATTTTTGTTTACCAAGAATTTGTTTTTAAATAAGCAGGGTTTTCCAAAATTGCGGTGTTAAGTACCGATTTCCATTCGCGCTAGTTCAAGCATCACTGGCCGAATACGGAATACGCCTGTACTATAGTGATGGGTAAAAGCAGTTATTTTTTAATAACAGTTTAAACTGCTACTGCTATTTTGAAATAACAGTTAAAAATAACAGATCGCTGAGAAGTACTAGCATGCGCATACCGCAGCGCGCAGTTTGCATATGTTATTTCAGAGACGTTATTTTATACATCATGCTGCTGTCGCAGCTGCTTATCTGTTATTTTCTTACCTGTTATTTTCGAACAGAAATAACTGTTAATGCTATTTACAAATAACAGTTATAAAATAACAGGTTGATAAATAGCAACTCATCTCTACTGTACTAGACTTTGCGGTGGTGTGTGGTGTGAATAATGCTCTGTAACATTGTTGTTTCTATTTATTTGGTGGAATCGTGGATAAGATTTCGTCGATTTTGAGTCGAACGACCTTTGAATTTTCTACAAAAACAATTTGACAATTAGACGAACTAGTGCCATTTAAATAATAAACTCAATCTTTAAGTAGTGACGATGTAATCATTGGTGATAGTGTAGTGTGTAGTGTGTAGTTTGAGTAGATTCTAAATGTTGAATGACTAAACTTTTGAAAGTTTTGAGAAAATGTTTACGATATGCTTTTACAAGTTACAAGTCACAATTAATTATTTGAAATAGACAATTACAAACACATACACATACTTACCTATTAGGCTGTGAGATTTCCTGAGACCTGAGAGATTTGACGTGTATCTGGATGACCGGTAAGTAAACAAAATGTAAAAATCTTGAGAAAAGAACTTACTGATATGGGGTGTTCGTATTCGTAAAATAATGAGACACCTAAATCACTGAATATTCATAAAAGCTAAAAATACGTATACTTATGTGAAGCTCTAACTAACTGCAAAGTACCAACGTTGAGCCACAGTGCACTTGATACATCATAAATTGGGTTGTTGCTCTTATAAGTTAAAATTTTAGGAGAATCTGTGTTAAACAATAACATTCATAAACAATCATTAGAAACATGCAGAAACTGAAAATAAAGTCTTATAATATTACAATATCAATTATAAAAATACATGCATTTAAAACGTAAATGAAATCTTAACGGCAGTGCAGAGAAGTTAATTATAAAACGACGCTGATAACGACAGAGAAAAAAGAGAATAACGTGTGTTGAATCTGACATTATATTTAATGTCAAATTCAATTGACATTCATAGGTTATAGTTCGGTATAGTTTAACCCAAGAACCGTAAACAGACGGTTCTTGAGTTTAACTATGATTTGTAGAGTACAAATCTTGTAGTTTAACAGCAGAACATAACATAAAGAATAGGTGGTGTTTCCTGCCCTGTTGTGTAAATGATACCACCAATTCACCAGAAAAACTTTTCCAATAATGAATGCTGAACGGAAAAGTGAATGATTCAAAGCCACCAGACAAGGACCAAGTCTTTTTATTATGGAGACCATTTCAATCTCGAGGAAAAGAAAATTTGGAATGGGCAGGGACGGCTCAAGATAAATTTTCCACCCGGGCGGGAACACTTTTTGGCGCCCCTCCCTGAGAAAATCACGAAAATTTCACAGGCGTACTATGTATTAAAGTGCAAGGATATCCCTTCGGACCACCAAATCACTATAATCACTACTTTTTAAGTTAACACAAAATTGTCTCTCGATATTTATGGCTGATAGTACATACTTACATCCAAAAATAAAGGTACTCTAAATGACTAATAAGGAAATTATACCCCTTAAAGGGGAATAAATCAGTTCTTCTGAAATATCTTCCGAGCGCCTTAAAATATAAAATTAAAAAAATTTAGATATCTGGACATCAGTTTACATAGTATCAGTTAAACCCTCTCTTCTACTTAAGGTGTAGTTTTAGGAGGTGGCTGTCGCTATTTTACTTGTAACTTTTTTTTTTACATATTTCTAAATATTCTTATAAAAAAATAATATTCAGATCATTAGAAATAAAAATCTTCTCTTATTGCATTTCCATAAACCATTCTCAAGTAATTTATGTTTACACGTCAATGTGCATTTACAATATTTTATTAATAATAGGTAATTAATTTGCAATACTAATTTTTTTGTGTACGCGAACGCTATTTAATGAGAGGACCATACCGCCACAAGTTTAGTTAGAGGAAGGTTCCTCTTTATCAGAGCTGGGTAATTCCTGGTGAAAAAGTAATTAGCAATTACAATTCCTTTTTTTTCGTGTAATTGTAATTGTATATAAGTACTTTTTTTAATTAAAGTAATTTGGAATTGTAATTGCAAGAAAATTGTTATAGGAATTGTAATTTGTAATATTATTTGAACTATCTAATTACAAATTACTTCTATAAATACAATTACTTTTTCCAATTACAATTACTTTTGCTAATTACAATTACTTTTTCCAATTACAATTACTTTAAGAACATGCGTATGTGGTTTAATAAACAAGAATACATTAAAGCAGAATTTCGCAGTTGCATAGTTTAAAATGATTGTGAAAAGCTCAAAAAAAGTTACTGACTAAAAACGAGTTTTTGCCGTGCACATTTATGTTACAACTTACGTTACTACTTACAAAAGTTTGTGTACTTAACAATAAAAAAACATAAATGTGCAGCGGACCACGGCAAAAACTCGTTTTTAGTCAGTAACTTTTTTGCGCTTTTCAGATTCATTTTAAACTATGCAACTGTAAAATTTTGTTTTAATGTATTCTTGTTTGTTAAACCACATACGCATGTTCTTAAAGTAATTGTAATTGGAAAAAGTAATTGTAATTGGCAAAAGTAATTGTAATTGGGAAAAGTAATTGTAATTGGAAAAAGTAATTGTACTTATAGAAGTAATTTGTAATTAGATAGTAAAAGTGAATCTTGACTTACATCACGTGAAAGTACATAAAATAACGTACCTTTTGCCACAAAGCAAATTTTGATCCGACTTTTAGGTCCGAAGATATTTCGATTTGAAAATTTCAGAAAAGTTGACTGAAAGTGCAATTTCAGCCAAACTATTTAACATTTTTGGCTGAAATTTGGTTAACAGTTTTTGTGTGATAAAGACTACTTCCATTCCAAATTTCAGCCAAATCGGTTTAGATCTGATCAAGATGGCCGAAATTTGGTTTTTTCAATTTTTTTGGTATATACAGGGTGTTTCGTGAGGAACTGTACATACTTCCAGGGGCGGTAGAGGACCACTTGGGTATTCAGGAACGGCCATTGAAATTTTCCTGTTGCTCTCAATTTCTGAGATACAGGGTGATAAAATGATTTTGGTCTAAATTTATTTTGGCCAGAACGTCCTTATTATTAATCGGATTTTGTTTAAATTTTAGACGCTTTATGCACTTATCAGTTAATAGATTGTTATTATAATATTATTTTTAAATTCCAGGGCCGGACTTTTTTAATTTGATTTTTCCGATTCCTGTAAAAAAGATTACTCTGTATATATTATACATGATTTATTCTTCATTAAGTTTAACAATATTGGTTTTTTAATGAAAACAATTTTTTTTAATGAAACTCCTATGGGACCACCTGTTAATTAATTAGATCTTTGAATTACGAAAAAAAAATGATTTGCTTACCTTCTTTTTGTACTAAATTTATGGTTAAAAAAGGAAATGTTTTGGTACTTAATTGATTTATAGATATATTTTTTGAAAATCAAAATAATATTTGAGGGTCAATCATATGCATTTTGGCCAGCAGGAACCAAATATGCAAAAATATACAGGTTGTCTGTCCCATTTAAAAATTTGATTTTCATGTCAATTGTATCGAAACCGGAAGTCGGCCATTTTGTCATACAATAGGAAAATTTAATCCAATATCACTACACCAAATTTGAAAAGAATCCATTCACCCATTCAAAATTTACAAGAATGTCCCTCGGAATGTCCCTATCGGCTGAGCCACTCGGTATATTGGATATTTTGATAATTAAGTAGGTGTTTTCACTGTATACACATTTGCTTTTTTGATATTATTAAAATGAAGTACTCCATACATTAAAGCACTTACCAATATTTAAACACCATTCTTTCATTCAACAAATAAATAACAAAACTGAATAACTGAACGGGTATTATACAAAACAGGCTATGACGTCATCGATTGCATTAACATAACCAACATAACCTCAACTTTTAGGTTTTTTAAGTTTATTGTCATTTTTAATGATTGTACTTCGCACTTCTCATTTGAAACCAGTATGGCTCAAAGCAAACATTTAAACATTGACACAAATGATGTCTCAATATTGTTGATTACTAAAAATGGGCTGCTAATTATGGATTTGGATTTTCAACCTACAAAAATCGCCTTATTTTATTGGGAGAAGATATTTAAAACTTTATGAACATTACATTGAACAAGATCTTAGTTGAAAGTACGAGAACCAAGCGGAAATTTTCATAATAGTGACATATTACTCGGAAATTTTTAAAAGATATGTATTTTTGAGGTTAGGTGTTCACCATCAATATGACCGATGCAGTGTTTTGGGCGGTAAAATTTTAATTCAAATTTAAAAATACTTTTTTTGGATATTACTCAACTGGTTGTGGAAATTCAAATGTTTTTAGTTATAATTAAGTATTACCTTCACAGTCGATGAGATTTTGAAATTTATGAAAACACCGAATTGTGGAAATATCATATTTTTGATCCCTGTCTTATTTTGCAGCCACATAATTTTGCATTTCCCCAAAGTCATGTGACATTACTCCATGCAATTTCTTTTTGAGAACTTTTTAAAAAAATCAATTTTTCAAGTCTCTACTTGAACAAAATTTTGATAACAATTTCGTTTTTTGTTTCTCTTTTAAGTCGAAAGTTTGTATTTGGAATTTTTTATAATAAATAGCTTACTGCTACTCAGAATAAATAAAAAAACCAATATACTGGTATACATAAAATGAGGATACATTCCCTCCAAATTCAAACTCTAATAGATTGATTTGCAGTGTTTGCACGCACTGATTCCCTGCATTTATTGCTATCCTCCTCTTACGGATTTAGAATTTTTCACTGTGATAAAATAAAATAAGAACCCTCGCCCAACCTGCACTACATTAATTGTAGCTGCCCCCAAAAAGGAATAAGCTCGGGAATAAGTATGGTCCTTAGCTAAGAATCTTCCCGGAAAAGTAAAGTAACCATATTTGAATCTTGCTAATGGGGGACATAATGGAAAAAAATTTCAGGGTTAATAATTGATGAGCGGAGGGGTAGAATGGGAACATTTTTTTGTTCAGGCTTCATCATTGATGAGCGCGGGAGGGGGGGATTTATAGTTTTTGTTGTGCTAGTGAAACCACGGGAAATGGGGGACATTTTTAGTGAAACCACGCGAATGGGGGACAGCTCCATGAAAAGGGGGACTGTCCCCCCTAATGTGTGTTAATGTGAGACGAATGGTCACTTGGTCACTTTATGGAAAAGTGTCTTATCATTCACAAAAACAACATAAAACCGTTATCAAAATCGGTCAACGTGTTTTTGAGTTATGGAGCCACCCCTCTTCGTTAAAAAGGGAATTTAGAGCACTTGAACGAAGCTTCATTAATACAAGGTAGAGTGCGATTACTTAGAGAAGATAACATCGTCATAGAATGCGCAGAGACCGATATCGTTACCGCGTGCTCGTTACCTAGGTAACGCTCCTATTTTTACAGCTGCGTGGGCGTCGCACTGCCTACTATCATTAATATTAAAAAAAAAAAATGAATGGCACGGCACTGATATAACGCCAACTGTTATACGCGATGCGCGAAGCCCTGACGTATGTTATCTTCTCTAAGTAGTTTCATTCTACGTACGGACTTTGAATCAAACGTGCGGCAAATTATGCGCTCTGCGACGTCCGTTATTGAGTTACATAGTATGCAATAGTGACGTAGTACGAGCGTCTAGCTGCAAATCTAACGCGCGTTGGCAACTGTATACTTTCGTTATCTTTACATTGAGAATTTTTAACGCACGTTGTTGAATTACATTAGTAGACATCAGTGAATACACACGAGCCTTACTTTTGACGTGCGCAGACTTGTTTAGTAAACCAAGAAGCTGTCATCACTTGAACATCTTCCAAACTGAATCAGACTGCATTAATTTCGCAACGTTCGTGTGCACTAGCTAATGCTAATGCGGTGCGTTCATTTTAACGCGCGCCACGAGGCGCGTTAACATAATGCCTGTGTGCACCCAGCCTAAGTTTCATTAGTTTGCCTTTTTTTGAATGATCATTCTAATAGTCTGGGAGGTAGCGTCAAATCGAATTGCCTCATTTCAACAAAGCTCATTTTTTCAGTAGCGACTGTGGAGATTAAGAGCGTGGGAGGCTGCGCATTTGGTAAAATATATATATATATTTTTTTGCGTCAATCAAACAAAGCTACAAAACTATAAATAGTTTATTTATGTAATATAAATGAAAAGAAAATGTGTCAGCTGCATAGGGTAAGGAGCGAAAGTTGTCAATATGTATGAAAAGCACGTGGAAATTCGTTATTTCAACAAAGCTGAAATTTATTTATATGATAATTTGCGATATAAAAAAACTATTGAAAATTGTCAGCTGACAATACCATGGGACAAAACCTGTCAGCTAGGCCTTTTAAATGTACCGCAGCGTCCAGGCGCTCACCTCGCGCGGTACTTTAATGCCCCAGCTAATGTATTATTTAATTTTTTTTAACCACCTGATGATCAATTTCAAGTTTCTCTCAATACAAACTAATGAAATACTCTATTTCACGCCTGTTGATATCGTTTTTCTCATATGAAACTTGAAACAAAATCATATTTGTATGAAATATTAGATAATCATATTATGCACAAATAGTAACAAAGTATTTTTAGCACAGGAGTTTTAGTCAATATATCGCTTCTATCCGGAATTAATTATTGTAAAGCTGAAAATTTCCAGGATTCTAGTTTTGGTCCAGGACAACACGTTCCAAAAAGTTCCCTACTCTGCCCCGTCGGCTTCCGTTTTTTTGGAACAACAATTATAAAGCTGGCTATAAAGTGCAGTAGAAAGGTTGTTACTGGTCCGATTTGGGTCGAAATGGTCATAAAAGATTAGGAGAAGCATATCCGTTCGTATTTCAGATGTACCATGCTTATTTTGTTCATAATTTTCCGTTTCAGTTCTGTCAAGATTTCAAAAATTTAAAAAAATTCCGAAATGGCGCCATTGCGGACAAATGATGACTCGGAGGGAAAAACGTACCCGAATAAACATTTCTCTTCATATTTTGAGTTTTCCAACTGATTATGGATGGGAAGAACATGATGAGAAGTATATTTAATAATATTTTTTTTTATTTTTATTATTATTATTATTATTATTATTATTATTATTATTGTTATTATTATTATTATTATTATTATTTCCAAGTGGTTTCAAGGCGATCAATTACCGAAAATTGAAAGTATCATAACTGAGAGCGAAGAAATTCCAGATATTCTATGCACATAATCTTTTACTTCTTCATGAATTCTCTTTTATTCACTTCAATGATTTTCAATATTTTTCGGCAGATATTTGTGAAGACGAAAATGAGAACGATGACGCTCAAGAATCTGAGGAAAATCTAGATTTGGAAGAACATTCAGATAACACTTCCGAAGCAGTGAGAGCGATTCAGATGAAAATTGATTTGTTTTATTCGTACTGACTGTGCCAAAATTATTTAATCCTCCCTATTCTCAACCAACGATTGCAATCTCTAAGTATTCTATAATATGTAGGTATGTCTAATATTTCATACAAATATGATTTTCTTTCAAGTTTTATACGTTAATGGGGCATTAAAGATACCGAAAAATGCGCCAGGTTTTTAAAATGTTTTGTGGAATTATCTCGAAAAGGGAGACACCAGGTTAAAAACGAAAAAGTCTTAAAGACTTCGAAACTAGCCCCATTTAATCGTCGTCCATTTTTTCTAATAATAACCGAGATAGCAAAACATGAACTTTTAATTTGGGAAGAACTGTACACCCTGGCAGAAACACGGTAGGTACAGGATTATAGTAAAAAAAAAAACAACATTTAATTAGTATGTAGGTATATTTTTAATATATTTTCTCTAAATACACCATTGTTATTTCTCTCTATTAGGTATAGATAACAGTATATGTATTTGATATTTATATTTATATATTATACAATTTGATTGTTTGACATTTTGATGATTTAAAATTATTTTTGTACTATTAATGAAACTGAAAGTACATATTAATATGATATTAACTTCTATAAAACTATAAGGTATTTTTGTTAATTTAAGCTTCATCAGATCAGAGATTCTATTATAGACAATTTAACATTTTATAATTTTTTATTTACCCTGGCTTCTAATTATACTTTTTGTGTAGATGACTTTGTTAGTGTGATATATGAAAAAAACTAAATAAAACATGAAAGTAAAAATAATATATGCAACAAAGTAAAGCAGCAGGTACTCTACCGATACCTTGGCAAATTATTAATTTTAATTGGCTTATTACAATGATTTTTGTTAATTTTCCATAACAAAAACACTAACAAGGTCCAGTAGAATTCTTGGAAAATAAGAAAAAACATGTGAACAATGCTAATATTCAAAATATTTAAAGCACTTCACGCCTTCCAAATAAAAATAATTCCAAAATAAAATAATAGACAGGCACACTTAGTGTTACTTAAAATATATTTACAATGTTTTATTATATGAAATACAATAGTACTTCGAAAAATAAAAATAAAATTTCTTAAATTCTAAATTTCATTAAATAATAAAAAGACTAGTTGTTTAGAATTTTGTGACTCTCGGAATAATTTTCATTTAACATAATTTAACTTTTTATACATTAATATTATTAAGTATTTTTGAAATACTGGCAGATAAATTTTGATACAAATTAAATTGTGATGTGATAATTTCATCCTCCTTTAAACAATTAAAATTTTATACAATGTTGGGCTTGATGCCACTTGATGTAAGCACTTTATTGAGGAAATTGACGATCGCTGTGGCTGGCTGTTCTGGTTCTAGCTCGGCGAATAGATGGCACTGGTTATCAGAATTGCTCACGTTTGGTTTTCTGGCTACAAATCCAAATATTCGGCTGAAAGAAAACAATACTAATTATTAAGAAGCTTTTCTACTGGTCTTAGAGGAAAATATAATCATCAAGTCAGTTTTCAATTCTGAAATTACTAATATTTTAAATGTAATGATAATCAAGAAACAAAATAGCGCGTTGGAACCATATATATTGTAATATACAGACTGGCACAGAACAGCTGAGGAGTCTACTGCAAAAGTTCTTGCACACGCTTCGATCAATCACATGATAAGTAAAGACAGAGAAAGCGCTATTTCATTGACCAATGTATCCATGGCCCCGCTATCAGAAATAGAAGAGAATATGGTTATAGTAGCGACACTAGAACCATATTCTAAACAGTATGCACGCCAGAGGGTAGTGGATGATTCAGGAAAGAATTGTTATTAAAGTGTATAATATAATAATATAGTTATATATAATATATAGTTCGTATCTTTCTAAGTCGCCTCTTCGCCGAATTTTGAAAAGAAACTTACATTTCCACCCTTATAGGATTCAGTTGGTCCACGAAATGACTGAAAAGAAAAGAGATTTCGGGGATTTAATGATGAAATATGGTTTCAGCAGCAGGATGGATCAATTGTTTCTTGAAAAAATCATATTTTCGGTTTAGAAACATCAATTGACCATCTAGGTCACCTGATCCCAGCTCTATGGACTTCTTTTAAGGGGATACCTCAAATCAAAAGTGTACGCCAGCACACTGAACGAATTACAAGACAGAATCAGAGAGGAAATCACTACAATACCACCAGACATGTGTTTAACAGTTTTCCGCAAATTGAGGTCTGCATTAGAGGAATGTTTGGAGTAAATATAATTTTTAGTCCATATTTTCTCTGTACATAGAACAAAATACATTTTTTTTAGAAATATTTCTTGCCTTTTTTAATGTGTTCAAAAACTGAAATGCATTATGGAACACCCGAGTACTCTCTGGGTGAAAATTTGAATAAGTTGAATTTAAGTAGTAATAGTAGTAAGTAGTGCATAGTTTTGATTTCCCGAATTATTAACGTGTTATTATACTCTTCACAAATACGAAAACAAAGAGTATATAGCGATCAGCACATTTCTAATACCATAAATGTCGCTTGTACAGAAAAAACTTTAGTATAGTGTGAGTGGTCGAAATCTGAACAACTTTCAAAATGTCCGTCTATCTGTCTGTTTCTTGTAAACACGAAAGCTTAAGACAGAAAAGTCCAATCTAATTGAAATTTGGATAGTAAGTTAGCTAGGGGAAGAACTCTTTTGTTTTTGAAAAAAAATCGATTCGTAAGTGTAAAAGATGAAAAATTTTCAGAAAAAAAAGATCATATAAAGAGTGTTATAACCTTTGGTAAGATTCTATAATCACAAAAATACTGCATGGTATACCGACAAACGTTTCGTCAATCAAGATGGCATCGTCGGGTGATAATTAAACTTACAAGTATAGCAATTAGATAGAAAAAATTAAATTATTTTCAAAAAAATGCAGAGAATACACTATATGTTCAATGTTCAACAATTATATAGAAATTTCCAACAATCCGGCGAAGCGTACAATGTTTACATCTAATTATATTATTATACTTTGTGAAAATGCTGATGTATTACGACAGTAAGTAGGTAAATTTATCTCCCAGAGCGAGTGTATTTTAACTGGACTTTATATGTAGCTTTATGCCATTTGATTCATTTGTGCCCATACAAGTAATAATTGATTTGCCTGTTTGGTAGGCATTTATATTTTATTTTAGTTGCAGAAGTGATAATTATTTTGTAACTATTTTTCTTAAGCTATTGAAAGCTATGCTTAAATTGTCCCTGTATGAGCTAGATTACAACCTCTATATGTAATTTTTGTATAAAGGCTCTTATGTCTCATTAAATTGTTAAGAGCCTACGAAATAGGGAATTGAAATAGTTACAGATAGGCAAGGGTCAGCCTGTATAGTAGTTCTATATGCACTATATGTACTATATTTTACTACATTTTACACAAGTACGAGTATATCAACTTTCAGCAACAAGTTCGAGAAAAAAAATTATATGATATATGATATGATAAAACTGTATGCTCGTGCTGTCTACCGATCTAGTTGTTTTACTACTAATACTGACATTTGATTGGTGCAGTGATCTTAAAAAATGTAATGAGTGAAATAATTATCTGTACTGCCTTTGTATCAATGCAGACTAGAATGCATTTTGTTGCTAGGTTTAAGCTGACTGACACACATTTTAAATTATCTAAGAATTACGGTTATAGTTTTTCTTACTTTGAACTCTTTGAAGCCCCACTTTCCTCCGCATTGACCAACCATCGGTGCTCGTCGGGATCCAACCCGCAGTGCGATATGGTGTTAATGGGGTAGTGCCTCCTGAAAAACAACTTCCTCTTGTTGTCGGTCAGCGTGACTCCTTGGTCGCTTACTTTAAAGTGTACAGTAGCAGTGTCTGGTAAGGGGGCTTTCTGAAATAGCTGCATAACACCTTTCTTGATGGCTTGGGGCCCAGTTAGCGATTCCATGTCTACTGTTATGAGGTATAGCACGTTACAAGCCGCACCTTGGGTGTATAGCGAGGGTGTGCTGTTTTGTTCGATGTATCTTAAGTCGCCTTCGGGTAAGATCAGTCGGCAAGGTAGCGCCATTTGGGTTATAGAATGTTGGTAAATTAGTGCCGAGAGTGAACTAAACACTGGTTCGTTTTGGCAACCCTTTAGTCTCACCCCTCTGGATGTAGGCTCGATCAGGAAATGACGGATAAGCTCATCACTGCCGCCCGACTTATTTTGGACGTTGGATGGGATTGTGGCCACCCTCAAGGCTAGCCCGAAGGCGCCTGGGAATGAATTTGAGTCACGAACAACAAATGTGCCTGGTGGTTGATCTCTTAGCATGGTGATGGCTGTAAAGAAAAAATAGTTTATTACATTTTTTTATTATACAGGTTGCATAAATTGATTCTAAGAATTGGGTAATTCGAATGCTCTTAACAAGGAACTGGGGTGGCTAGTCCCGACATTTAAATCTTTGAAGGTTTTGGTTTGTAAAAGGAAATGGATGTCCTAATCCAAATGTTACATGTCAATTTATCATTTAAATAAATCAACTTTCATTAAGGTCATTTTTGGATACAGTGAAGAGTGATAATGAGTATCCGGTAATCATCGAGTACCCGGCTAGTTATAGTTGTCTTTAAGTCTACTAAGCAAAAAATGTCGGCGCCTTTGACCATCAAACACACCGCATCGCACCGTCAAAGACGCCGGCTTTTTTACACGCTTAACAAGTGTGTAGTCAACTTTACCAGCTATCCAGATAATTTATGGATAATCGAATGGTTAACGGTTACCGAACCATTTACGGTTACGGTTATTAACGGGTAGGTATGTAACACGTTTTAAAGTGATATTGTACATATTTTCCTAATTTTGCGCATACCTGAAACACTGTTAACTAGATTTAGAATTTATATACAGTGTGTCCCATTTTTCATGGAATTACCTCCATAAAAGTTTATTTTAGGTAGATAGATCTTTCAAAAGCGCATTCTTGTGATACATTAAATAAAACATAAAAGGTCGACGTACTGCTTTTGTTTTTGTGGGTGGAAAATGACGAAATCTTAGCGATTTTTTTCATTTCAAATCTGTACGCCACTGAAATCGGCTACGGAGTACTTTAGGCTTCCTGGTCAGTGCCGGCGGATGGGCCGGGTGACCCGGGGCGCCACAAGACAAAAATTAAAATATTTAAAAAATTCTAATCTGGACAGAACAGGGTTCATAGCGACTAGTTGCTTAAAAATATGGGGGAATTTGGAAAATGTATTGAAAAAAATCAGGGGATTTTAGTAATTTTTATAAAAACTCAGGGAATGTGAAAGTTTTCAAATTTTGCAACTGAAAGATTCTGAAATGGGACGTTTTTACAAGCTTATTTTATTGAAATATACATTTTTGAAAACGGTGCATTTTTAACAATTTTTGAGGGAAATAGGAAGTGCTTTATTTTATTTAGGAATGTCTACGAAAGTTTCTAAAGAAGTTAAATATAGCTAATAATCCTCCTTTTAACTTGTTTTTCAAAATATAAGATTTTAAACAAATACATTAGCTTAAAAGTAAAATTCTAAAGTTTTGTTAAGTAAAATCCACCTCATAGAATTTTATTCAGTGAACTAGAAAACCTATAGTGTTTAAACTACTGTTTAATTTTGTATGTATTTTGCACGACTCTTCACTTTAAATCCTCACTATTAACTGCGCCATTTTCAATTTTAAAACATATTTACGACTTCAAAAACCTGTAACGTTTAAGTCATTTTAAAACTTTCTTCAATGAATTTGGCGTGCTTTTTCGACCATATTGAATCAGCCATTTGAATTTTGAATTTTAAATATTGAAATTCGTGTTCAGTGTTTTTAAAACCACCTGAGTATAAATTTTCCCAACAAAATTACCCGAATTCTCTGAGATTTATCCTCGGATACTTGTATCAATCATATTCACAATCATTTTGAAAAAAAAAACATTTTCTGAAGTGAGTTTCTGAAAAATACAAAAACAGCAAGTGTTTTGGTAAACTTTGAAAATTCTCATACAAAATATCGCAAAAGTTTACTGAGATTTAATAGAAAACAATGCATTTTTCAAGTCTAATTGTAATCCACTATTGTCCCTACATCGACTGATAATAAAAGTCATCAATTATGATGTATTAAGAGTTATGACTTCGAAAATTGATCACTGATTAACTAACCTTGCTCCCTGGAGATTGCCGGTTTATACCAATATTTCGAAGTATCTCTGACAAATTTCACATTAGCTGCCGAAACTTCGTGAGGTGACTCGTTATTGGAATTTACAGAACTCCGCCTAGAATTTCCGAAGTACACTGTCGGTGATGATGATCCATTATAGCTCGGGCTTTTTGGGCTGTATTGATAGTTCTCAGAGGGGTCCCTAAATCCTGATGTCGGCGTCGCTGATACACTTCGGTGTGTTATTGTGTGTGTGTAGTCAGAGCTTGAGCCATTTGTTAATTCTGTCGGTGAAGTGGGTCGGTCCTTTCTGGAATGGTAAATGGAAATGAATGGTGTGGAATTAAATGGTCTTAGCTGCGTATGCTTTTACGCAAATTCGTGTTTATATCACTATATCAATTAGCTTTCATTCTAGATGACTTGTGTATTAAGTGCTTTTAGTAATTCATTAAACAGGTACAGCATTTTCGCCGAATCAAGTAATGCAAGTGATTGATGATGTGAATAGAATATATCTTAATAAGCCACGGTAGTAAAATGAAGAAAGAATTATGTTTAAATAAACAGCCTTACAATTAATCCCTTGATTGGGGACAAGCTGTTAAATCGTCATTCATCGAACTAGACCGTTCTGTCACACAATGGATGAGTAACAGTTAAAAACTGGTGCTTAGAGGCAAAACAATCATAATACCATTCAACTAAAAGAAGATAGCCTTCATTAGTAACCCCAATGTTGAGTGGTAAGCAAATTAGCTTTTCCAGTGAGATCAAATATATACCTAGGTGTAAACATGATCAAAAACTCACTTGGAATGCCCATCTGAAAAGTCACCGAAAAAGCAACAGCGGTGCTCGCGACATGTCGTAAGCACTTCCCTAATATTTTAAACCAAGAACCATCTACTGGTCATTCTGAACAGTTGTTAGAGATCCATTGTCACCTATGCATCACTGGCATGGTGAAAAAAAAAAAAAAAGAGAAAACGGCAAGAACAACTTGCAAAAATTGCCATGGTTGGAGAGAGGAGCTTTTTGGCTAAACGACCCATTTGCAATCCAAACTAGCAAAATGGGAAGATGAACAAAAAGCCTCCTACTGAAGCCTAATTCTAGGACAAGGACAAAAGAAAAGTGTATAAACTATTCACAAAAAATGGCCAAGGAGCTTCAGCAAACCAGAACTCAGGCTATTACTAGATCTTCTGAAGACCATTGAAATAACATCAAAATAATAGGTAAAGCTAAGTACAAAATGTGTTACTTCTGAATGTAGACAATTACTGAGATTGTGGAACACATACTTTGTATATGCAAGGCAATCTGCGAAAGGCTACAACACTTAGAACAGGTAGTTTTAGGATCTTCGAAATCGGATATCTCCAAAAAAATTCTAGGATTCTTTAGAAGCCTAAACTTGGATAGGTGCATAGATCCAATGGTATTTTATTGACTACAGATCTTCTTAAATCGAGGTAAAGAGGGACGCTTTACAACCTGACAACCCACTTGTAATCTAAACTAACCTCTTTAATGTAGGGGTTTCAGAATTTAGGACTACCATACACCGGACTCACTTGAATGAAAGTCGAAGACATACTGAAAATAATTTTATACTTGACTGGTTTAAAAAGTCCGTATCGTATCTGTTGAAGAAATATAAGCTTGTAAATTTTAACAATACCACTTAGTTTCTCGAAATTGTTTGTAAACAGCTATTTAGATCAAGGTTCTCGTTACAGAATGTCAACTACAAGTATAAACGAATTTTATAATCAAATGAAACATATTGAGGTAGAGAAATTCCTGGAAATTAGTTAACTGCATATTCAAGAATGAGTGGAAACGTTGAACGTTAATTTACCGTCTTGGCCTTCTAAGACTAAATTAGACAATCTACAGACCTTCCAAACACATATTTTTTGGTGCCCATATATTTTTATTGTCAGATTTATAATTACACAAATAGGTACGTTTAGTAAGTAGATTCGTTATGATTTACTATTTCTATTGATAGAAACGTTCCTTTAAGTAATGAATAGACTACCTGCATTACCACAACTCGGCGAGAATGGATATACTGTCTGAATTACATTATGTACATGTGCAGTAAAACGTTTCTAAGAAAATAAAACCAGATTTATTTATACAGTGGAATTTTGATCTAACCAAAATATTGAAGACTACTAGGGAACAAAAAATATATACTAATCAAAAATAAAAGCCTTAGTATGTTTTGTTTCAGAGCTTTGGCAGTCCTACTTGATCGATATAAAATATTACACAGATTTAGGCAGTTAAATAGGGACAAAGCCTATCTTTGACCGGGACATGACGAATTTATTTGCGATCTATCTGACCGCATGGATCGAATATTACTGGATAATATATGCAGACGTGCAGACCTAATTGTCTGACAACTCAAAGAAACCATCTAAGTTTGAAAAGGCCCAAGCAAGCCAGGCGACATTTTGAGGGAGGGGCATTTGAGAAAAATTTTTTATTAACACTTTTTTGATTAAACGTCAATTTAAAAGGTATTGAATCACAGTCAGAGTAAAAAAGACAAATAAATAAGTAACAAAAAAAAATGGAATAAACAAAAAACAAAACGTGACTTTGCAAATATGAATCAGGTACCCAAATCAAAATAGAAAAAAAATATCAGATAGGTAGGAAAGGTTATGATACCTTTCTAAAGACAATATCAAATCGTTTATTTTGCTCTGACCAGCATAACAGTTAAATATTTTTTTCTACATCAATACTATTGGATATATCTTTGTGAATATCCAGCATGCACTGTTTCCTCCAACTTTAATGCCGCAACGCCCTGGAGAGGTTTGGAACATTCGGTGGTTTCCACAAAAATCTGTACATATCGTATACAGTGTGTCCCACTTTTCACGGTAACACCTTTGTAGCTCAGTTATTAGTCACCCAATTTTAAGCAAGTTTGGATGGGTGTCAAAGACCTTTATTATACCTTTTTTAAGTGAAACAAAACTTATTTCAGTCATTGGCGTGCATTTTTATTATGAAAAAAAGGGCCGATTTTTCGAGAAATTATATTAGGCATTTTTTTGTTGAAAAACTAATGCAATATTATTGATCAGCATGCTGTAGAACCGCTATATCCAGAATTTAACATTTTGATTTTTGGTTTTTGAATTACGGCCCACTTAAAATTACCTATTTTAAACATTAAATAATCAATAAATTGGTAACGAAATTTTTTTCGAAAAAAAGTCGTTCTTTATTTTCTCTTTAAATTCGTTTTTTCTACCACTCCATATCATCGATACTTTCAAATTCGGTAATCCTTAATGCCCGAATAATTTACAGGTCTGATGACCCAAAATTTTTCAATGAAAATTGTTCTTCGAAATTTGAAAGTTGATGATATGGGATAGTAAAAAAAAGTGAATTTAAAGAGAAAATGAAGAATGACTTTTTTTCGAAAAATATTTCGTTACCAATTTATTGATTATTTAATGTTTAAAATAGATAATTTTAAGTGGGCCGTAATTCAAAAACCAAAAATCAAAATGTTGTTAAATTCTGGATGTAGCGGTTCTACGGGATGCTGATCGATAATATTGCATTAGTTTTTCAACAAAAAAATGCCTAATATAATTTCTCTAAAAATCGACCCTTTTTTTCATAATAAAAATGCACGCCAATGACTGAAATAAGTTTTGTTTTGCTTTAAAAAGGTATAATAAAGGTCCTTGATACCCATCCAAACTTGATTAAAATTGAGTGACTAATAACTGAGCTACAAAGGTGTTACCGTGAAAAGTGGGACACACTGTATATAAATTTATTTGATTCAAAGTTGTCCTGTAAGCGTAAAGATTTACTCATAAATTCGTCATGCAAAGGTCTACGTTACTTCCCGCCATCTATGTATAACCCATACTCTGAGAAAATCAGTATTTTATTAATCGTAATGGCTTGAGAAAATCAAGAAGTGGGTTCAACATCACGTATATTCGGTTGTAATTTTAACTGATGACTACAGTTATCAAATAACATGCTGTGTCATTCCTCGAGCATGCCATTTCTTGATCATTATGTAATTTAATTAATCTAAACTAATCTACAATTAGCGTTAGTTACAACGATGTACTTTGGTGAGATTTTGGTTCACTTTACAATTCTGAAATGCCAGTGTAAAAGTACAAGTGTCTACAGTATTCTTAACAGCAACATTACGTATACTTCAATTGTAATGATAAATTAGCCAAACAAAAATTCTTTTAAAATAAACCAAATCTGAACACAGTAAAAAAAAAATGGTGATATTTACATTCATATCGTGATAATGCTCGCAGCCACATAAACAAATGAGTATCACATGCTAATGAATTGACGGGCGAACATGTACGAAATTACGTTACCTCTCGGGAGAAAGCGACCACTTCATGGTATTTTTATTAGCTGATGATGGGTAACTCAATCGGCTACAAATATAATGCAATTTAGTGCGATTATAGCAAGCGCGACGAAGTTAATGTTAGTTGTGACACAACCTGAAGAAATGCATCTGCTCTTTAGTATGACGCCTCTCAAGTGTTGCTTTTACATGAATATTTCAAGACGAGCCGCCCTTTCGGACGAGCCGTCTTTTTGGACGAGGGTATGAAATTAATTTAATTTTTAAAAATTCTGTATGAAATAAAAATAATTATTCTTAAATAATTGTGTATATAATTACAACTGACGTCACATTTTAAAAATATGAAAAATATAAACTAAGTAGCTAATATTTTGTCTCAATTATTATGCCTGAATGCATTTTATGACTGCCCAATCCGCGCACCGCTACGCTCGCGCACACTGCTTTTTGGAAAAACGCTCTACAGTATCAAACCTAGCGTGTTTAACCCAATTTATTTCTAATGTTCTAGACAAACGGAGCCAGGTAGATGTGGTGTACACTGACTTCTCAAAGGCATTTGATCGCATTGATCATAGACTTTTAATTAATAAACTGAACAATTTTGGCTTTAGTGATATGCTTATTAAATTTTTTGACTCTTACTTACAAGATAGATTACAATACGTTCAGTATAATGGTTTCAAGTCAAACACATATGTTGCAACCTCCGGCGTACCTCAGGGATCTAACTTAGGTCCAATCCTGTTTTCAGTATTTATCAACGACTTATGCGACGCACTGAGTTGCAATAAACTTCTCTTTGCGGATGATCTAAAACTATTTAGCGAAGTTACTACAATAGAAGATTGTGCAAGATTACAGGAACAAATAGATGTCATTGAGAATTGGTGCTTAATCAACAAGTTAACAATGAATATATCAAAATGTAAAGTTATGACTTATACACGAAAGAATAACCCAATTGAATATTTGTATAGTTTTAACAACACAATATTATCACAGTGTGAAAATATTAAGGACCTGGGTATATTGTTCGACCCCAGATTGGAATTCTCGCGTCACATTGATTCAATAGCTAAATCTGCGTTAAAAATATTGGGCTTTGTCATAAGAAACACAAGAAACTTTACAAATGCAGAAGCATTAAAATCACTATATTTTTGTTATGTGCGTTCGAAACTCGAGTATGGTTCGGCGATATGGAACCCTATTTATGAGGTACACTCACAATCGTTGGAGTCTGTTCAACGGAAATTTCTAAAATACTTATATTTTAAAGTAGATCACCAGTACCCTGAACAGGGATATCCTAATCATTCAATGTTAATAAGGTTTAATATGGACTCATTAGAAAGCAGAAGAATTATATCAAATTTAATGTATATTTACAAACTTGTCAATAACACAATAGACTGCCCAGAACTTCTCTCCCAAATCAATTTTAGAATTCCGCGTTCGGGTTCGCGTCAAACTTACACATTTGTACTACCCTCAAAACGAACAAATATTCTTGCTAAATCGCCTATTTATTCTATGATGGAAATGTATAACTCCCTTGGTGGCGATTGTGACATGTTTGATCTTTCCGCAAATCAGTTTTCTAAGACCTTAAAACTATCTATTAAAAATAGCTTGTGACCTAAACCTAATTTTATAACCGTAGTTTTTAAGTTACTTTACCGAAATTAAATAAATAAGTATTAATAACTAAATTAAATCAGTATCTTATACTTTGTAGATCATATTTTGTAGTTTGTATGTTATATTTTATATTATATTATATTTTGTAAAATTGTCCTGTAATTGGTGTATTCTGTTGGGCAATAAATTCTTTATTATTATTATTATTATTATTATTTTTCATATTTTTCGAAAACAAATTATCATAGAGTAATGTTTTTTTTTTTGAAGCGAACTAAAGAAATAGCACTTCAAAATGGTGCACATGATTTTTCGACACTGCATTCCATTCAAAAGATATTTAACTTTAATTGGATTTTTTTATGCAAAAAAATGTCTATTTTTTCAAATAAAATTTTCACCACATTTTTCTGAATGATGACCATACAGAAAAAAAATTGTAAAAATTGAACAACTCTCGAAGAATAGAATTTTTCTTCTCATAGCAAAATCTGACAGAAAGTGAAGTACTTATAGCCATTTTGCGAAGACCATTTTTTTTTTAAATTGAATATATCAAAAAATAATGCAGATATCGATCTGAAATGTTTATCAGATGTTCCCTCCTATATAGCACATACTTTAGTAAAATCTCAAAAATGTCTCTAAAATATTGCTGGAAATTAAAATTTTTTTTCAAAATTTCGGTTTTTTTTTAATTTACTCCTGACCTATTAAAGCTTAACGTTCGAGGGCTCATTTTATAGGTTTTTTTAATACCTTTGACTTTCCCATTTGAAAAACCGACTTTTCAACTTTACGACCCCCCTTATCAGGTATGACATCAGTTGGCAAACTATAAGGGCTTGTTGTGGATGTCCAACCCATCAACTTAAAACAATAAAATCGTGGTTATGTATTTTCGCCATATCAAATTACAATTCGACTGTACTAATTAGAGTAATCAGAAATTGGGGCATAATCAATTTTCAGAAGATATATTTAATAATTACTTCAGATTGTGTCACGTCTCTGAGAGATAGGATTGATATAGGTAATAGAACTTACCGCTGGGTTGTAGGACTCTTTGGAGGTAATCGTTCGGAAGGTATGTCAAACTGAACAGTCGGCGTCGAAGCGTTTATGTAAGGGGTTCGAGCGTGCACTGGGAAGGCTGGTGTTTGGGGCCTCGGCGAAGAATTATGGGACGGGCTGGAGTCCACTTCGTTCACTGATTGGGAGCGCCACGAATGCACTGATTCTTGGTACTTGAAGGAGACACAAAATACAATGTTATTTTATAAACAAAAAAATTTGTAACATTCGGAAAATGTCGCTGGACCACTTGCCAGTAGAACACGGCAAATGTATTGTTATGAAAAAATATTTTTCTGTGTCAAATGTGAGAATAATTATTACCTTGTTGTGTTATCTTGTTTTGTACTTTTGCTGGATGAATAATCTAAGAGTTTCAAGGTTAGAGATAACCAAACAAAATTTAGGGTAATTTAGACTGTTTGAAAGAAATAATTTTCTTTCGAATTTTCTGTTGCCCAAAATGTACAATTTGGGTTCGTAATTTTAAAAATCAATATTTATTGAATTCTAAAAAATAAAATTTATTTTGAAAAATGTTAATAAATAACACCAGAGTAAAGTACCACACAAAAAATAATCCTGTTTATTCGATAATTAAAAAATGTCTCCAGAATCGGCTATATTTATACTTATTTGAAATAAATCAATCATGGCCTTGAAGCCTTAAGTATATTTTTTAATTTTTTGACATTAACATTCAGAAATTTAACAAAACTTTCCGGTGGAAAATATAAATAATTGTTTTTTTTAGAGTATTTTAAAATTACAAGCCCTGTGTATTACATATTGAAACATTTTTTATGATGCTCTTAGATGTAAATCCGAGGGAAAATCGTTATTAGAAACTTGGAAATTCTAGATGCAACATCCCTTATATAAACAATTATTAAGTCGTGATATTACTAAAGGAAATATGATGATTAAGTGTAATTATCCTTCTATAATGTGAATGCAAGCAATAATTAAATGCATACATTAGAGTGGAAAATAAATGAAGCTCAAACACAAAAATGCAATAGAAATAATAAAGCTTTTAGTGAAAAATGTGCCATAACAGGAAAGTCCATGTTATATACTTCCCTAGTGATGCGTGGTTTAACGCATTTTCTTGCCAGTAAGGCTAAATCGACAGCAAGTCTTTCATCATATCTACTAACCACAACGTTGGTTGTGTCTAAAAATTCCAGAGTGCGTTGAAAATATAATTATTTCTCCTTTTTCTCTCATTTATTTTAATTTCATGGATTCTGATTTTCTAATATTAATCTTAAGTAATTTTTAACATTTAGAAAATTAAATTATATTCTGAAATACTTATTTTTACCTGGGGCAATGGAATCAGATAATTAGGAAGTTTCCATTTTTCTCATTTTCTCGTAATAAATAGTCGTAAAAATCTAAAAAATATCTGTAATTTTTTTTTAATTATCTCTATAAATAAAAAAGTTATGGTCCTTCCAAGTTTAAAATGCCGCGATCATCTGGGCTGAGCTCGATTACGTCACAATATATGATTCCGCCAACAGCGGACAACCTTTATACTCGCTGGCAGGCACCGGCAGTTTATAGCCAGCTTGCATTTGAGAGCCGAAAAAATTTGCTAAAACATGCAATTTTGGCACGTTCATATTTTTCGAAAAACACCATTGGGACGGCCGTATGATGTCGCTAAAGAGGAAGTCTTCCAGATAAACCTGATCTTAAATCGCACGGCGAAATTCGAAAATTCGGCTCGGCACGAACGAATCAAAAGTGACATTTTGTGACATTTCAGAAAATCGAGCACATACACTAAATAAAGGGAACATACGGCATGGCAAGTCAGCGCGTTGTGTATTGTGACGTCACGGTGGACTTCAGCCGAGGCGAAGTATTCAAATAAGAAATTGAATAAGTTCGTGGGTTTTTCAGATATCGAGATAATTTTTTTTTTTTTTGTTTGACTAGTTATCTGAAAGACTACTAAATGAGGTTGAATGTACATGATATTTCTAAAATAGGAAACTTCCTAATTAATGTCAAATTTTCAAATTCATTTATTTTTTTTCATTTTAGATCTAACGATCATGTATAAATATGGTAAAAAACAAATATAATGATGAAATATCATGTCAATTTTGCGATTCAGCCGACTGGACATCAAATTCAAATATACAGTTTTAGAAAAGGTATAAATAGAGAAAAAAATGTAAAAATATCAACAAAAAAAAATGTAAAACTATCAACACATAATCCCCTCTGTATTTGGTACCTTTTATTTACAATTTTTTTTCTTTTTCTTGACCATACTGTATATGATTTATCACTAAAAGTAGGTGTATCAAGTTTTCTTCTATGCCAATTATGTCAACTACATTCTAAATATTTCCCTTCGTCACGTCGTTCCTAATTAATTATTTTTTAGTATATTTTTCACTAAAAGTGTAACAAGTTATTTCCTTAGCAATCCCGTCAACTAGCTGCCATATATTATTTTTCTCCGCTAGATACCTTTTTTTAGATACAGCACCAATAAAGAGACAACAAATACATTGACGGAATTGAAAGACTTTAATTTTCGTATTCTACATGAAAATGTTAAGAAATTTCGGGGAGTGACTCACGATTCCTTCCCTTCCCTTCGGTTGGCCAATCAAAATCAAATTTACAAAATTACTCTTACCTAAGTAAATTCCTCAATTTTTAAAACCCTTAATGAATGAGTATAGGATTGCTAAAAAAAGCAGACATATTGTAAACATTTTTTACTTCCCTCGCTTACCGAATCAGTCATTCTCTGAGATTTTTCGAATTTTTAAGTTTCAGATTATGTAGATCTTTATGAGCTTTCAAATTCGTTAGTCAGTCTGTCAGAGATTGGATATGTTTTTAGTGAAAATAAGCAGAGTGGTTACACTAAAAGAAACAATTAATGTGAAGGACAATAATATTTGGCATGTAGTTGTCGATGAAGAAACCTGCCATAGGTCCAGTGAAAAATATACAGGATGGTCACTATAATTGAGAAACGTCGAAGAAAAATAATATTTGGTATGCAGGTGACACGAATGCCAAAGAACAAAACGTTCAATGAAAAAAAATAAAATGAAAAATAGAAAGAAGAGGGAAATTTTTCGTAAACATTTTGACAGTTCTTCTAAAAATAAAATAAAATGTAGATGTATAGTTGCAACCGACAAAAATTAAGTTGATGTGTTATTAGTCGCAAAAGGAAAAACAAAACTATAAAATAATAAGTAAATAAAAAAACAATGAGGTGTTAGTACCTGCCATGCAGATGTAGTGTTAGGACTATTACTAGACTTATCAGAGCCACTGGATAAGTTAGCAATCAGATCATTGAGTGCATCAACACGGGTGCTATCGTTTCGTGAGTCTGTAGGTGAACTATCACTATTTTCAATACCCACCATGCCCTGGTGATAACGGGGACTATTGGTTTTGTTATATTGCTCTTGTTGTTCGACTAAGGACAGCAGACCGCTGTCAACCTGGTCTTGGCCTCCTCTAGATGGCGGCCTTATTATCTGACCCATGGGATTAGCCGCCAGAATGGACGCTGGCGATTGATTGGGATTCTGAAAGGTGTTGTTATTGGTTAAGTTATTACGTGATTCCGACCCCACTGTACAAAAATAACTGAATTAGTAGTTGATATCCCATTTCCAACCCTATAAATTAAATTATTTCGCCCTGCGTGTAGTGAAAATTTTTACCTGCGCGTATCTTTCATGAGCTCTTTTTACCGTCATGAAAGGTCTTTCATTCTTCGTGCTGGAATAGTTTGATTTTAAGGTGCTGTAACTGGACGTTGATCCAAGGGTGGAACTGTTCTTCTGCATGGTGTTGATGTGTAGGGGTATGGTGTAGTCATCGTCGTCGTCGGCAAATGCTGTGGTGTCACTGGTATAACCGTCTAGACGATGACTAGCTGTGGGCCTCATGTGCCTGCTTTGGATGCTTCGCAGTTCCGATAACAACCTGGTTTCGTGCGGTTGTCTCTCCTCTCTCAGTTGCACTTCTCTGCGCTCTTTTAATTTTTGTTGCTGTCTTTGAAGCCATGTTAAGTTTCCGCTCGTGTATCTGCAACGAGAATAAAAAAGTGCGTTTAGTAAAGTCGAGTAAATGTCATTCTGCGTGACTTCACGTGACGATTCTAGTCAAGTATATACAATTGCAGTCATATACAAAAATAGATTAAGGCAAAAGAAGAGTCTGGGAGCTTCTTGATAATTTTAATCATGACATATATCCATCATATGGCTCACCAAAACCCAAAGTATAAAAACCTAGGTGGGTTTTTGATAAAACCTGTTTGACAAAAGCCCGTAATAGTTTTTGTAATGAATGTGCAAACAGACATATATATATATATATATATATATTTTTCATTTTAAAGGTCCCATTTTTTGGTTTATCGTTTATATCTCGGAAACTACTTACATTACATGTCGATATGTTTAATCCAGGAAACGAATGCTCAAAAAAGGGTGTAGAGGGAAATGTTAGGGACAGAAAATTTGAGTTCGGAACTTTGTTTGGACTAGTCTGGAGATGAACATATCAAAAGTCCCCACTCCTAGGTGGTGAACGGGGGGAGGGGGGCACTTTAAAGGTGCCATTTTTTGGTTTTTCGCTTATATCTCGGGAACTATGCGTCGCAGCGGCTTGACCACTCTATACAAAATTGAAGCTGACAAAATTTGCTAGTCTAATTATGACACATTTCTAAGATAGAAATATTATATGGATTATTTCACTCATTAACGCTATAGCCAATGAGAGCCCGTTTTTTCACAACATTGCACCAATCAAACGTCATTATTAGTGGTAATTCAAGCTAGATCTGCTTTTGACAGGACCAACATGCAAAATTTATCGCTCTAATTTTTCAGATCGCTGCAGCGGCAAATATTGCGAACATTTTTTGACGTTTTTTGTCGTGACATGTTTTCGGCAAATAGGACAAATCGTGCTTTTAAATGTTATCTATAAATATCTTCTCTAGCTTATTACTAATTGTTAACGTAAATTGTAAATTGTAGTGTTGTATTAATAACCTAAAAAGCCAATGCTGTGTGGAAATTATATAGGTTCGGGACAAGTTATAGGTACACAGCTTTCAATGGCTTAATACCTAACATAATTACAAAATAATTTTCACAACTAAAATTAAATATGAATATCTACGAAGCAAACAAATCAGTTATTTCATGATAAATACATAAATGTAGGTACTTACATATAGTACAATTCGTTGTACTTAAAGTCTCTCTACTTAAACAAGTAAACCTTAACTTAACTTTCAAACTTCTCAAATTAGAAACAAGGATTAAATACATAAATATATATTAATAAACACTTTTATATAATAATTCAATTCACTGTTTAGGCTAGTAACTAAGTTAACCTAGCGTTACTAGATGGCGGTACTATACCATCTGAGCCGGCAGCCTTAGAACGTAAAAGGGATAGATTGGTAATGTGCAATTTGTGTAATTTCACCGGTAATGTGATTGGTCGAAGCGTGCTTTGTTGTGATGACTAGTCTTATAAGTTACAGTACCTATGGTTTAACGTATATTGTTTTTCTTGATTGTCATAATTTAAACCTACTTTGTTTTTTATTAGATGAGTCGCTTTGGAAATGCATTTTTATGTGACGTAAATGATGAAATTGAAGATAAAGGTGAGTAATCTCTAAAAAGCAACAAGGAAACGTCTGAAGGCAATTAATTACTGAACATAATATTGAAGATATACTTAATGAATTATTTATTCGTGAAATATTCTCCACAAAGACCACTCGTGCTTTAAATTTTATCTAAAAATTTTTTCTCTACACTCTGCACTCTTTATATTACCAGGCAACACGCTTTCGAAAAAATTTTCGATAAAATTTTAAGCACTAGTGATATTACATACGAATAAACTCTATCAATCAAATCTAGAATCATTCACTTAAGTGTAGTAGTTTCCGAGTAATAGGTATGTTTTTTATTTGTAGGCGCGCGGTATAAAAAAAATAGTGATCTCTGAAATTAAATGCTCATAAATTTGGTCTCGACCAAGTGAAAGGTCGTCAACCGGGAATATGGTACATTATTTATTTCTCTATCAGCTGGTCTAGTTATCCTTAAATAAGCGTGCTACGTTCGAAATTCTGCTCCGCTAAAAGAAAAATCAAAACATACATACGGGTCGAATTGAGAACATATACATACGACGTATTACTACGAAGAAACTTGAGGTGTTTTTTATATAATAAATTATATAAAGTAGATGCCAAAAATAAAATAAAATTCTTATAGTTTATGAAAAGTGGGAAATTCGAGTTCTACAACTCAAAAACTAGGATTGCTAGTTTGTCGAATTTTCCCAACTTTCTAAGAATATTGAGGCGAGAAATTAGTTTCTATGGATATAAGTAATTAACTAACCATAATTGAATGTGAATGATACTTAGCACTTATCAATTCTCAAATTTTTTACATAATTTAAAAATAATGAATTAATTCAACATCCAATTACAGAAACTTACTTTCCTAAAAATAAACTCAAAAGTACTTGTGATGTAATATCTACGATGCAATTCCATTTAAATTCAAACCAGTTCGCCTAAAGCATCAATCTTCCCGGTAGATTATCCGTTGATGGCTAATTTCACAAATCAAATGCTGTGGCATACCCTTATTGCCCTTAGCTACCCCGAGGTGATGACCGTGTGAATACTTTTCGCTACTCCACGTAACAGATAATCGGGTAATGATCCAGTCAACGAAGGCCCGATTTGAGCAAATAAAAATAATAAAACGAAAGTTTTACAATTTGGCACAGTTGTCAATTGACGCTTGCTGGTGGCCGTATCAAAAGTTCTGCTGGATCAGTCGCTATCTTGAAAAATAGATACGTTTTTTCGATTGTCGTAAATATCTCGTAATCTATTGGTCGTAGCGTGAAAGTGGCTATGTACAAAATTAAAGAACGTAACATTTCCCACAAAGAAGGTCTTATTCATTTTTTTTGTAATACCAAAGTTTACGAGATACCTAACTAGACGTAAAAATTACGGTCATCGGCTGATCGCAACTATAATGATGTTTTTTTATACGCGTATGTGCTTGTATTTTGTGAACTATTAAACGTACGATAGTAAATGCGTTCATAAATAATATTAAAGAGCAAAAGACGCCCTATTTCTTTTTTATTTTATATCCAATATTTTACGAGATAATTGGATGAGAATATTTTAACAATTAACCGACGCGACGACATTGCAATACGGAGCTAAATTTGAGTCAGTCTGTAAATTATTACGAGTTTCGTGAGCATGAAAAATGATATTCTGCACAATACGGTGTCATTTCTTGATTAATCAAAAACATAATAAGTAAACAAGTACAGTAAACAAACAGTAAAACATTCATAAGTTCAAAATGTGTAACGCAACTAGCTCACAGTACAGTACAAGTATTATAAAGTAATAAACAAAATATGATTTGAGTACTTTTTTCTCGGGGTATCATCAAAAGGTGGAGTGAGTACATGACTTGCAGTATATGATGGTTGGAACCAGTAATAAGTCTTCATCTTCTTCCTTATAATCTTCCTCATCAACAATTGAAGTGAGGCATGCCATTTAAACAGTCTCCATGACAGTTGTTGCAAGCTGTTGTGCAATTAATGGCTGTTTTTTTGTACCCACACTTGGCACTTAGCTCCACAGATGAGGTTTAGGTTATGATAGGCACGAGATAGTTCTCCTTGCGCTCGTAGCCATTGTTGAACCTGGTGGTATACATGAACGAATGCTGTTTGGCTACTCCTTCTGTTGGTGGGAGTGAAGATATAAAAAAGATATAAAATTTAATATTGGCCACAGAAATCGTACCGATGTGTGTTTAAAAAGGTTTCTGTGGAGAGAGCCTCATACAAGTTCAGAAAAATGGTTTCCCGCTTCTACAATAGCTTCGTGTGTAGAATCGTGACTATTGAACACGTCATTAATATCATGTATACTTTGACGTTGTTGAACTAGTTTAAAACATTTAATTTTTCCTTCCTTGAATGTTGATGATGTCGTAGCACATTCACAGAAAGCGTGAAGGAAAAGTATACTGTTCTTAAATCCTGATCTTGCAGCTGCTGCTCAATTTTTGCATGCTTTGGCTTAACTAAGAAACAATATTTCTCGATCTGTTAAATCTAGTGCGACCAACAGAACAAGAAGATCACCATCCTCATCAATAACTGCTACGTTATCACTCGAAACAAATTTCTCTATTGGCGTTCTAACGATGAGGGTATCCGCATCTTCAGAACTTTCCAGAAATTCAATACTGTTGTCCTTGTGCTTAGCTAATTGCAAACGGGTCAGTCTACCATAATGTTCACATCCAATTATCTCTAAACTATTGGAGTTTCCAAAAAAATAAATAATATCTTGTAGAAAATTTTACGCTATTTTAATTTTGTACATAACTACTTTCACGCTACGACTAATAGTTTACGAGATATTTGCAAAAAATCGATAAAGGGTACCTATTTCTCAAGGTAGCTCGCCTCTGATTCATCAGGACTTTCGATATAGGAATCAGTAAGCGTCAATTGATAACTGTGTCAAATTTCAAAAATGTATTTATTTTCTTATTCTACCTTCGTTGACTGGGCTATAAATGTTGTTGCTGGATGCCGAACTAATAAAAGAAATATTTCCCAGTGCCACCTTATAGCAGTCCTCGAGACCTTACTTAATTTGGCAAGACGGGTAGCGCGACCTCGTCGAGAAAAAAGCTAACAGTATCAACATATGATATAGAGATGGCAGACATACGAATCAAGAATGCAATAAATTTTATGTACGTAGGCTATTTATGTAAGAGTTAGTATATATCGGAAACGCAAGTCGAATGATCCACTTTTATTTATTAACAGCATTTCTGTATAAAGCAAACGGAGTGTATTGGAAATATCTAAAAGGAAAAACTGCTTAGATTACGTAATCAAGGATACTACAAATTGAGAGAGAGGTCCCACCTCCATTCATATTAAGTTTGGAGTTTTAGCAGCCCTCATAGTTGGAGGTCCTTAGATCCTTTTATTTTTCTATGAAATTATGAAAGGTGACGATCACGAAAAGTACCGTCTGGCTGTTGGGCGGTAGAACAAAGGCTCGAGAGTGTACCCCCAAAATGAAGAAAAAAAGTAACTTACGTCATTTTTAACTTTTTGACGTGGTGATTGACTGATTAGCGTACGGTTGGTGTGGCAATTCTGTATTGCTATGAAGCATTTCAATCCGTTTTCTAATATTGGAATCAATTTTCTGCATTAACCAAGTAAATAGAGTAAAATCTCACAAGTCGAATTATTATTTGTTGAGACCAAAAATATTTTCAGAAAATATATTTAAGAGAGTACGAAGAGAACTTACGGAATCGGTTTTAGCTGTTGGCGAATTGAAAATATTTCCCCAATACGTTTATTGTCATATATTTTTTCTAGAGTTTTGAATGTAATATAATTACACAGGTCTACAAAACAGATCTTGTCCTAAGATTCTCATCTAGCTTTTCTGAAGTATTTTGACGGGCCAGTTTCCCTCTACCATTTTTTTTTGTAAAGTTATGAAAAACCGGCATGATGATTACCAAAGTTTGAATTTATTTTATTTATATTATTTTTATTGTAAAGTTATGAGTATATATAATGATTACTGAACACCGACATTACTGAAGGTTGAATCATTCAACCCCTACCACCCATTACTACCCTTTCAGTGAGGTAAAAACTTCATTTTAGTTAAATGCGAGGTTAAATTATTGTTTTTCTTAACTTTAGGTTAAAACATCCTTAACCGAGTCCTTAACATTAATATACAATTGCCCGATGAAGATCACGGTTGTCTTTTTTAATATTTAGTCCAGCATTTCCCAGTGGCGTAGTCAACTGTTTGGAGTAGTCGATTACAAGAAGGTATAGAAAAAGGTGCAATCTAACAATAAAATACAGATTTTAATCTACTGGACGCCATAAAATGGGGGCGGAAGGGGCATAGTGTCCTCTAGCCCCCTTCTACCTACGCCATTGTTATTTCTTCAACATTTATATTTATTTGCTAGGCATATCGAAACTAACACTCAGACCTCAGCAAAATCAAATATATGTAACTTTTTTGCTCATTCTTGGCGGATGTAAACAAAAAATAATATTTACATTGGTTTTTAAATATCATAAGCGACGAATAAAATATTGAAAATTCGTTTACAAATTCCTAAAAAATTGAACGTCGCTTTGCGTCGGCAACAGTTTTGTCAAAAATTAGTACTTTTGTAAAAACACATCTATTTATTTTTAGTATCTTCTAGTAATAAATGTTTCCTGTTTGATAACTTAAAATACAGCAAAACAACACGTTTTCCTTTGAAATCGTACGAATTTTGTAATAATTTGCGGCTCACTTAAATCAACACATATTTTCCTGTTGAGTAAATAAATTGTTTCAAAACGATAAAATAAAAACTCCATTCTTATTCTCGTACCACTAAATCAACAACAATTGAGTAATTTGTTTATAAGCAGATAACATCTGTCTGTCAAGGTCAAACTGTTGTAAAATTTTCGCCTTAATATATGCCTACACCGAGGAGGATGCGGTGGAAATGAGTAATTGTTCATTTGATTAATAAATAAACAAAAAATGTCTGAGATACAAACGTCCAATAGGTTTTAAATTCTTTAATTTACTTATGTAGTGATAATATAAAGTTCTAATCATACATCAATGCCCAAAGAATTAATAATTTATGGAGAATTTCAAGGAATTATCGATTTTTACTCTACCTTGTTGAATCGAAAACAAGTCTATAGAAGCTTCTAGTTGAGACATTTTGAGATGATATGGTCTCTATCAAATTCTTGAAAACCAACCGTTACCCAGAAAACTCGATCCAAGATGTGTTTTTACCTACTATCCGATGACATTAAGTAAAACATGCTTTAACTTAGTCGAATCAAAAAAGTTCTTAACAAAAGTTCCTAGTTAGGTCCTTTTTAGGACGAAATGGTCTCTTGCAAGTTTTTCATAAGCCAACCGTTATAGAGAAAACTCGATTCAAAATGCGTTTCTACTATCACATGATTTGAAGTAAACGTTCACCCTACCTTGTTGAATTGAAAAAAGTTGATTGTAGAAACTTCTACTTAAGACATTTTGATAGCATATAGTCTCTATCAAATTTTTGAAATCAACCGTTACCGAGAATACTCGATTCAAAATGTGTTTTTCTATTCAATGACATTAACTTCGTCGAATCAGAAGTTGTTAACAAAAGTCCCTAGTTAGGACTTTTTGAGACGAAATGGTCTCTTGCAAATTTTTCATAAGCGCCAACCGTTATCGAGAAAACTCGATTCAAAATGCGTTTCTACTATCTCACCACTTGAAGTAAACGTTTACTCTACCTTGTTGAATCGAATCGTAAAACCAACTGTTATTGAGAAAACTGGTCTATTGATTTGCGCATTAGCGACAAGAGGCGGGGCTTATGTAGTAGAATTCCAGCAGACCAGCTCACTTTTACGAGTTGTCATGGCAATTTTCAAAGTGTACTGAGAAGGTTGGTTGTATCGGTTGGTTGGATCGCCTGTAGATCCCTATAGGGAATCGGAACTAATATATCGAATTGATTAACGGCCGTATTCACCGTATATAGAAAAGCTAGGCTTATGATTTAAGCGCGCTTAACTTATGTTTGTCATATGCACCGAAGTTAAAATGTTATTTAAGCTCGCCTAAAGTTAAGCTCTCAATTTTGGCCGCTTAAAATCGTTAAACCTAGCCACAGAAGACCTATACCAGAAACGACTCTCTGGCCTTCCCGCCAATATTGAATTTTTATGCGCATATGTCATATGTCGGTGGTATTATTGTCAACCTATAATTCCGCAGGTTTCTAAATTCACCGGTGGAGCGCACCGGTAAGTAATAACATTATATGATTGGCTATTTTGAAAACCAAAGCCAATCAGCTTCGAATTTTATTTACCAATGTGTCCAGCGGTGAATTTAGAAAAGTGCGGATTTATAGGTTGACAATAATACCACCGACAAGATGGCCGAAGGTCACCCCAATTTACCAATGAAAGGGTGCGTCTGCACGCATCCAGTAATTTAGTCGAGTGGCTTAGTAATTTAGTACTCGACCAATGCGGACAGCGTGTTTTAGTCAAGTAATGTAGTGGAAAGCAATTACTAAATTACTCGACCGTCTCTCTACTCGACTAAAATTACTGGATGCGTGCAAACGCACCCAAACATCAAACGTTCCGCCGACAGTGACGCTTGTGGTATAGGTCTTCTGTGACCTAGCTTTCCTCAATTATAACCCAACTTTTTTGACGTTTCATTTGATTTTGCCGTTTTGTTGTCAAAGTTACTTCTTTTGTGCCTGTTACCGTCTTAAAACATTAATTACATGAAAATAGAGGATGAAATTCTATTAGAAGACTACAGGTATTGAGGTGTTAGACATAATAGGTTTTGGTTTTTCACCGAGTTTTTACATTAGACCAAACTATATTGAAGATATGGACGATTTAAGTTTTTTTCGAAGATTTAGATTAACAAAACGTATAGTGATATCCATTCTAGAATTGATAAAAGATGCACTGGAATTTGAAAACTAAAGTTGTCGCACAACTCATGATTTTTTATTTAAAAAACACTGCAAATTATATAAAATTGCCTGTATTTTATAAAACTATAAAGTAAATATTAACTAGGGTAATTAAAGGGAAAAGAATTTCAGCTTTTCTAGGTTAGAAATTCTTGCCTGATTCACAGAAGAATAACACTTTTTCAGGCGTTCCCAAATTGTCTGTAGGCTTAGCAAAGCTTCGTTCACTTCACTGCGGTGCAAGACTTCACAATTTAAGCACTGCTTTATATTTCAGCCTAGCTTAACTAAGCACCGCTTACACCTTAAACGGTGAATACGATCGTAAATTAAACCAAATTCTTGTTCGAATTAGAATATTCCATATATTTAATACTTTTTAAAGTTTTGTTTTTTATTTTTTAGTTATTTATCAATGTTCTTGTGTCGCAGTTTTTTAAAATGTGTGATGTTTATTAGGCGAAGCAGTCAATAAAGTTTTCCATTTCCAAATCAGCAATCGCAATCAGAAATTCATTTTAAACCAGTCGAAGAACCATATTAATACAACCTTGTGTTACCTCGACCTATTTATGGCGAGGATCGCGATTACGCATCTGAAAAAACATGAAATAAAAACAAACACAATATGACGTAGTCAATTGAATCCATTGGTATTTGCCACGGTCTGTTGATAAATCTAAATGTAAGAATTAACAATAATAGACAGAGTGGGTAGTTCTTGTAGGTACGGTCAGTAATTTTCTTGCTATAGTGGGTGTCCCATGTGGTTAAAATTGGGTGGATAATCTTCCAATTATAATTGGAAGATATTTGTATTGATGCGGAAGGCAATTTCAGGCAATTTAGATTTCTGGCGCGGGCGTATATTGCGATGGGGTCACGGTTATTAGATAATAATTACAATTATACATCAATTAAACCATCAAAGTATGTCTGCGTGGTCGACAGACATGCACACTTGGTTTTCATCTCGGTGTCCTGGGTTCGATTCTGGCACTGAGATTTTTTGAGAAAAAGAAAAGAAATTAATCCTAGTATACAGGGAACAGAGCACCAAAAGTTATACTCAGAGCTGAAGGCAGATCCCATTTTGGGAATGCCCAAGGACACTATGGTCCCAAAGTATAACTTCTACAAAAACTTTCAAATCAAAATACCAGACAGAGAGGACTGGAAAAACGGTCTTGCAATATCGGCGCAAACGATCTGGTATACAGACGGCTCCAAGACAGAACAGGGAGTCGGAGCTGGGATTTACGGGATAACGTCGAAAACGAAAATCCCGATAAGTCTAGGAATACACGCCATAATATTTTAGATTGAAGTGGCCGCTATACAGTGGTGTGTAAAGGAAATAATGAGGCAAGGAACTGTAAACCAGTCAATTGCCATTTTTTCCGATAGCCAAGCAGCGCTAAAAGCACTCGATTCCATGCAGGTCGATTAAAGACTAGTATGGGATTGTATAAATGCCGTTACAGACCTAGGAAGTCCGAATAATTTTTGGGTGCTGAATACGAATCTGTCATCTGAATTGGCTAAAAACATTGGGAAGGCAGTAAAAAACAACCCTTATTTGGGGGCGGCATTGAAATTGATATTAGAACTGTCAACAAAAAGTTATTCTTTAGTGCGGGAAATTCTTTCAAAATACTCAGTTTCGTTAGGTAAATAGAAAAAGAAGCAAAAATTCTAAATTCAATCCCCCCTCCTACCCTTCGTTTCCCTCACCCTTCACCACCCGGTGTAAGTTGCAATATCTAATATACAGTTATTTATTTATTAAAAAAAACCAAAACTCCTCGTTAAATGGCTATTATCAGGTTATAATGTGATTACTTCTGAATACTCTTACACCCATCCCCACCAATTAAGGTGGTGGATTTTATTTTTTTAGAGTTTTTATTGGTTTTAATTGCAAAAGAAATCCCTAATCACCCAGTTTGATGTTTTTTTTATCATAATAAGGTGATTTACTCATTTCAGATGAATATTTTGCACCCCCGAATATCTCACACTTTTGGGGTTGGGATGTACGGTGTGCATATCACTATCCAGAAAATATTACTCGTTTTTTTATATTAAAAAATTCTTTAATTATTTAAATGACTTTTGGCGGGGAGGGTTGAAGGGGTGAATTTGTTTTTTTTTACTTCTTTTTACTTCTTTTTCTGCTTAGTTATCGAAACTTAGTATTTTAAGAGTTTCCTGCAAAAGAATAACCTCTTGTAGTTCTAATTCTAGTGGCAAGTTCTAATATCAATTCCAATGTCACTGTGTCCCCGAGATTTTTCGCCAAAACGTGACGGATTCGTTTTCAGCACCCCAAAATTAGTAAAAATAGATGGCTTCCACTCTTTACCACGGATGTGTCAAAAAAGACCCTTTTTAACGTTGTTCTTTGAAAAGTTTTTTTGTTGAATTAGTAGAAAATAGTTGAAATTAATAACGAATGTGCCCAGGAACAAAGCTCTATTCGATTTTTATAAGTCATGCAGAATACTACAGACACATGTGGACAATTATTCCATAAAAGGTAACTATCCGCATTCCAGTGTAGTAGTAAATCTTGTTAAATAAAATGAACTATTATAGACCAGGAATGAAGCTACAGAAATTTATTAAAATGTTTAATCAAAGGGTACTAAAAATGATTAAAATCCTTGAGACGGGACAAAAATTAATAAATATAGTCTCAAAGTGTACCTTTATACTTGAAGCCCTATTAGTGCGTTGTCGAATAATTTTTTATTATATTTGTAATTTTGTATGTAACAAAGGACCAATCCTAAAAAGAATTTTATAAACATATTATAGACATATTGTTGTGGTAGTTATCAGGCGTGACAGAAATATCACAAAACACAAAAATTAGACATGCCAAAGTTATTCCATCTTTATTTTTGCCTCTGAGGCATGTACCATTAGGGAAGCAATCAGACGGCGATTGATGTTTTCGAGATACGGGTCTGGAGAGGTTTGTTACGAACTGCCAGAACAGCCCCGATTCTCCAAGAAATACGTACCCAAAAGGGATTTTTCAGCATCGCCAGCTTCCCAATCCTCTCATTTTTTGGCTACATTAACAAGAGAGGGGACAATATAAAACGGTTGAGATCGGGTTGAACGTTTAGGGAAAACTGGGTGGTAAGAGGCGATATCACCAAGGAGTTGATGGGAAAGAGCTTTTGTTGTAAGTAAGAGGAAGAAGAACTGTCTGTTGCACGTAAAGAGATGAGTCATGTTGGAGCAGAACTGTTACTATTACGTATAGTAGGATAGTGGAATAATAATTTTTAGTTAATTTTAATCTTGCGCATAACCTATTAAGATTTTTGGGCAATTTTGAATAAGTTTCATTAACAAAATTTTCTGATAAAAATGCCTAATATGATTTTTTATTTTTTCCCCATATTTTGGTACCGCAGGTGGCTCTGTATTTGTAGCAGGCGAATGTTTTTCTGGTCATAAGTAGATCCTAATTTGTTCTACACTTGAGTAAAATTTGATCGTAAACAAAATAAAAAAGTTATTAGGGTGTCTTCATTTTAAGTGAGTTACACCTGTATATTTAAGGAAATGTATAGATGTCGACAAAATATTACGTTATAGTCCAGTCAGTGAATGGTTTCTAGAGGGAAATGCTGAGATCACAATTTTTGACTAGAGGGCTGTGTTTGGACTATTTAGGAGGTAAACATACCAAAAGTCCCCGAACGTAGGAGGTGGGGGGGGGGATACGGGGGGGGCACGAAGAAAGTCCTGGTTTTTGGTTTTTCGCTCATATCTCAAAAAGTAGCTATATGCAAAATTAAAGCTGACTAAATTTTCTACAATAATGTTTCCATTATTTTTTTTCGTATCTGCTATGGTTCAGTAATGAATTGTATATCTTTTGACTGTATTCTAACTTTATTATAAATTTATTATAAATTGAAAATAAATTTTAATAATCATCGTAGAAAAAAAATTCTTGTACAGATATCCGTTTTACAACAGACTGAACTGAAATATCGAATAAAAAATGTCTTTGCGTCTGTGTGTGTGTGTGTATGTATATCTATGTATGCGTGTATACCGCTTCTTGTAAACACGATAACGTCTGTTAGACTTAAAATATTTGATTACAATTTGGAACATATGTAAAACAGCATATTACAATAATCCTTATTGAAATTGAGCCATATCTGTAATATATGGTGATAACCAGAGGCCTACAATTCTCACTTCATAATAATGTTATTAAAAATACCATGTTCCATATTTTAGGATAACACTGATATATCATCTAATTTAAATAAAATTGTTTTGCCTAACATACACCCAGTTTATTGCGGTTTAGAAATCTTATACATCTTCTTATTTTTGTATGCTTAATAATATTTTGTTCTGAAATTAAAATAAAACGTATTTTACGTATGAGAGTTTGTAGGCTTCTGGTTATCACCATGTATTACAGATATGGCCCAATTTCAATAATATGCTACTTTACATATGTTCCAAATTGAAATAAAATATTTTAAGTCTAACAGAAGTTATCGTTTTTACAAGAAACAGTATACATACACACATAGATATATACGCACACACACACTTACAGACGCAAAGACATTTTTTATTCGATATTTCAATTCAGTCTGCTGTGAAACGGATATCTGTACAAGAAATTTTTTTCTACGATGATTATTAAAATTTATTTTCAATTTATAATAAATTTATAATAACGTTAGAATACAGTCAAAAGATATACAATTCATTACTGAACCATAACAGATACGAAAAAAATTAATAGCAACATTATTGTAGAAAATTTAGTCAGCTTTAATTTTGCATATAACCACCACTTCTTGATTAGGGCTAACCATTTTCGAGATATGAGCGAAAAACCAAACACCGGGACCTTCTTCGTGCCCCTCTGCATCCCCTACGTTCGGAGACTTTTGGTATGTTTACCTCCTGAATAGCCCAAACACAGCCCTTAAGTCACAAATTGTGATCTCGGCATTTCCCTCTAGACCCCCTTATTGAACGTTCATTGACTGGGCTATTAGTAAATACGTCGAGTGTTATAAAATAAAGATTGTTTTGTGACTGTGATTTATTAGCAGAACACAGTGAACCGCTTTAATAAAAAAAAATCAGATACTTAATTAATTTACTTATTAATTATCGATTGTTGCTGGCGAATATCTCGGAAACTATAACACATAGGAAGAAAATGAATATAAACATTCTTGTAGGAAATTTAATTTAATTTTGCATAGAATAATTTTGCCGTACGACGCATCGTTTCCGAGTTATAGGCGATGAATCAAAAAAAGGGACGTCTCCTAAAATTATGAAGTAAAATTTCACCGTTGCCCACTGTAGGCCAGTCGACAGGTAGTTCAATAAGGAAATAATTAGTGGAAAGCTGAAAATTGCTTTAATCGCTTTATTTGGACCCAGATATTACTCTCCCAAATTTTCCCCCTCGAGCGAAGTCGGCGTTGGCCCTTCTGGCCCTAAGAAGGTACCATTTTTCGGTTTTTTGCAAATATCTCCCAAACCATTAACTTTATCAACAAAATACCTATTATAAAAAATAATCTAGAGTAAATTTGCTACAAAAAAGTTCTTTACCATTTGTCTCTAAAGTGAACCGTTACGATGCTCCATTCAAAGTGGAGCCCTTTTTGATTCTTGCGGAAAAGTTATCGATTTCTTCACCGTGTAATTTGGCACCAAACCGATACTTTTGCCGACATTAGCGCCAAATATGTGAATTACGTCAAAAGATACTTCAAAAACAGTGTCATCATTTTCGATGGGTATCCTGACGACCCAGCAGCTCGCAGTACCAAGTCCGCTGAACGTCTTCGACGATCGCACAAGCATGATGCTGCTAATGTTTTTTTTGATGAGTCCATCACGGCACGTTTGCCACAAGCAAAATTTTTGTGTAATGACACAAACAAACGAATATTGATCGACTTGTTGCGCGTCAAATTCGAAAGCGAAGGAATCGAAACCAAACAAGCTCCAGAAGATGCCGATGTGCTCATCGTTACCACCGCACTCGAGTTATCTCGGCCCAACAATTCGGTCATTATAGTGGCTGAAGATATAGATATCCTGGTCATCTTGGCGGTTCGTGTGCCACCCTCCACGAAAATGTATTTTATGAAACCCGGCAAAGGTTCAACCAAACAACAACTATTTTGCACAACAAGTTTCAATCTCCCGCCGTGTGTGCAAGAAAACATCCTCTTGTTGCATGCGTTTAGTGGGTGCGATACAACGTCTTCGTTTTTCAGGCAGGGCAAAATGAAATTCGTAACATTGCTGAAGAGTAATGAGGAACTGCAGACAGCTGTTAAGCTGTTAAGGTTTTCCGAGACGTGAACGCAAACCCCGATGAAATTGACAAAGCGGGCCAGTTGGTTGTGGCTAGGCTTTATGACAACAAAACCACGAGAAACACCCTGAATGAGTTGCGGTTCCAACTGTTTGCAAAATCTCTAAGCAAACATCGATTTAATCTCGCAAGCCTACCTCCCACCAAATCAGCGGCATGTGAGCACTCTTTAAGAACATACCATCAAGTCCAAACATGGTATGGAAATGATACAAATCCACTGGATTGGGGCTGGAAAAATTCTCAATGTGGTTTGGCTCCCATACCTACGACGAGGGATCCGGCGCCACAAACGCTTCTAAACATAGTGTCCTGCAAATGTTCGGAAGGATGTAACGCAGCGTGTGGTTGCAGGAAAACGGGCCTCCGATGCTCCAGAATCAGCATGAATTGTATGGGACGGTCATGTACAAATGCTGCCGAGGAAGATGATATGGATGATTGTGACGGAGACATCGATGTTAATCTTGAGCGCCCTGTGACGTCGGACAAATGTACCGATGCAGACGATGAAAGCGATGACGGAGAAATTGAGGCAGACGATCAAGACTGCCAGCCTTCATCAAAACGGTTGAAAACTAACTTTGACATTTGAACAGTGGATTAGGCCTCCTGGGGACACCACTTACAAAAAAACGCGCCATTTACTCTACCGCCAGGTGGTGTGGAAAAGAGTGATTTTATGTCAATACTAGTCAATAATAATACTAATCGTAGGTACTTTGCCACAGCTGTTTACATCGAAAAGCTGTTATACTTGTAACAAGTTAACAGCTTGTGCACCTGGAATGCTGACAAATATTTATAACATGTAGAAACTTTGATATGGCATATGATTTCGATAACTTTTCCGCAAGAATCAAAAAGGGCTCCACTTTGAATGGTCGTAGCATCGTAACAGTTCACTTTAGAGACAAACGGTAAAGAACTTTTTTGTAGCAAATTTACTCTAGATTTATAATAGGTATTTTGTTGATAAAGTTGATGGTTTGGGAGATATTTGCAAAAAAACGAAAAATGGTACCTTCTTAGGGCCAGAAGGGCCATCGCCGACTTCGCTCGAGGGGAAAAACTTGGGAGAGTAATATCTGAGTCCAAATAAAGCGATTAAAGCAATTTCCAGCTTTCCACTAATTATTTCCTTATTGAGGCTTTTTTTTTACCTGTCGCCTGGCCTACTGGACTGAACTTTATTACTGAAGTCGGTGTTAAAAAATACACAAATAACGAAGGCTGAATTTAAAATTCTTAGGAAAATTGATAAACATTCAACGAAAATACATATATTTTGATTTTCAATGTTTGAGTTTAAATCAATCAATCTATTTTTAAGTGTCGGGCCTGACTATTGCACATCGAAGGCACCGTTCAGTAAAAAGGACTACAAGTCGAAGAAAGTAAACAACCGATGAGGGTCAATACCATAATTGAAAATGGGCAGTGGGTTTTGAAAACGCATAATAATCTTGAAATGGCCGTAGATTATTAACAAATTACGATCAGGATTCTACACGGTCTGAATGAAATCTGAGATAAATATACAAATGTAGGTTATAAGACAAATGTTCACAAACATTTAAATTAACCTCTTTCTGAAAGAAATAATTTGCTTATCTTTCTCCTGAATTATAAAAAGACATTTTAAATTCAAAATGAATCATTTGAGATGTCCCTTATAGGCCGATTTACCTTTATCTTGGGTCTTTTTGATAAATTTGCGAACAGATGGCGCGAAGCAAATGGAAGTTCAAGGTTAGTTTTCGATTGGTTTAACTTCATGTTCATTGACAAAGGAAATATTTGTATGTACTGATTAAGCTCGTGAATAATAATTTAATTATATGGTTCGCGTCGAAGCGGTCGATAAAAAATAAATGTATATCAATGGTTTTACGTTTTACGTTTGCATTGGAATTCATCAATTTATTTACGTCGTTCTGCTATGTAATGGGTAATTCGTATTTAGTATGGTACCTGGTTGGTACAGTAAAATATTTAAATAATGATAGGCATTAATGTTAATAGATGCCATCACTAAACATGTAATGGCAGCGACACATGAATAGAACTATAGCGCGTTTAGGCTATTTCGATAACCATGTCATCGTGTTCAGTATATAAACTATATTGATTCGCACTGTGCATAATATGGGTCAGAAAATCGAATTATTTCAGTAAATATGTACTAGGGATGCGCCGAAGCGGCTTCGGACGAATACCGAATATTTATCCTAAATTTCGCCAATGCACGAAGCTTCGGCCGAATCATATACCGAAAAAGGAACATCTTGTTCCAGGTTCAAACACGAAATGAGACATCATATATTCTTATTTCTAAACGCTCGTAGCTAATTTGGTCGGCCGAAGGGGAAAAACCCGCTTCGGCGCATTCCTAATATGTACACACGTTGACCTGATTTATATCACTGTTTTTTCCTTATGTGTTGCGGTGCCAGGACCCCGCCCCCGCGCGCCGTACTAAAGCTTAAGCTTATTGTGCCCCATACTCTCGTTATCACATTAATCTTGTTCCTCCCCAAAAGGGGAACAGGCGCAAGGATAGTGTACAGCATCCTTGAGCATCCTTGGAGCAAGCGAGCGTACGGTCGATGGGAGCTCTGGCTAGCTCTCCACGAATGGTCACCCTGAGTATGAAAGCCTTTCAGTCACCAAGGCTGGGCATTCACATAGTAGTACTGTAATCGTCACGGATCTTGGCGAGCGGCAGTGACTGTAGGAAAACGTAGTCGGCCTATCGGAGAACTGCGCATATTCCATTGGGACTATTCATGATAGCGGTGCGTGCGTTAGGCCTATATGGAGATTCCCTTTGCTCGCCAAGATCCGTGGCAATTACAGTATATGGTGACGAGTTTCCTCATCCTCACCACACATCCTGCACTCTGGATTGTCCTTCACTCCTATATTGGTTAGATGTTTATTTAGTATGCAATGTCCTGTTAGGGTGCCCACTGTTTGTACATCTCAGCTGTTTTCTACACAGCTTTAGCAATTCTTTGTCTTGGATGATCCGTCAGTGGTGAACATACCTGGCGCCCCAATCCAAGACAAGTTGTGTTTCTGACTTAATAATCACTTTACCAATCTTTTATTCCAATGAACGGCTTTTAAACTGAAATTCGTCCTCAATTTTCAAATTCTTAAAAATTTTTTAAAACCTTTTTTTTTAATGTATTTCTTTTTAACAAATGCATTTTACTCATGAATATTTTGCCCAAAAATAAAAATTATTAGCAAGTATCAAAAAAATTAAAGAAAAACGGTTTGTCTACGTCACTTGGAAGCTAAGATATGACATTTCTTGAGTTTTAGCTATTTATAAAAAAGTGACATAATATTCTGAAATTGTCTAATCTTTAAAGCTCTTCGCCGAATGTGTTACATTTTTTTAACCATTTAGATTGTTTGAAAATTATCTCACTCCCGCAAGTATGGCATTATTTTATTTCGTATTTCGTATTCAAGAGTGCGTAGAGATAAGGGGAAGACATTTACCAGGAATTATTTTTAGGAAATAAAAAATGCATATAATTACCTAGCCATTGTTAATCTTATTTTAAATAAGTAAAGTTACTTTCAAAATTATGATGTTTCCAAAACTTCCCGTTCCCAGGGACCACCCATTATTATATACGTAATGTAATGTAATAATATAAACGTAACATAAACACACCACATAAGTTGAACTCCCAATATCAGAGCCAAGGCTGTGTGGAATATATATGCTAGGGACAAGTTATATACAGCTTTCAATGAATTAAAATAACGTAATTACAAAATAATAATTATCACAAATTAAATACAAATGCCTACCGAGCAGGCAAGTCAATTATTTCATGATAAACACAATGTACTTAGGTACAGTAACAACACGTTAATAATTCGGGAAATTAAAACTATACACTGTACAATACATTGCAATTATTCCTAACACTTATTTCAACTCAATTCTCAAAGTATAAATACCTTCTGCTTAACTAAACAACCGTACTTAATTTTTAAACTCCTTAAATTGAAAATAAGAATTAAATATGTAAATATATATCAATTTAAAATAGAACATAAGGGCGGGACATTGGTAGTGCTCTCTCTGTCTTCATGCGTAATGTGATTGGTTGAAGCATGCCTAAGAACTGTTTACAGTGAAGACTCTCAGCAGTTTTGCATCAGTCTATGCATTACAATACCTATGGTTATTGTTTTTTTGATTGTCATTACATTTAAAATATGGCAAATTCCGTGGACTTTTAAGTTTCTGCAGCTGCAATTGTTAAATAATTATACCTACTTTGTTTTTTATCAGATGAGTCGGTTTGGGAATACATTTTTAGGTGGCGTAATTAATGAAATTGAAAATAAAGGTCAGTAAACACTAAAAAAATATAGGAAAACGTCTAGAGGCAGTTAACTTAATATTATAGATGTTTTATGTACTTTGTTTATTCGTGAAATATTCTCCCGAAATACAACACGTGCTTTTAAATATTTTCTATAAATTTTTTCTCAACCTAAGTTGCCAAAAGGTAATATAATTCGTGTAAATTGGCAGTTTATTATCAAAGATTAAATCCCTCCCGTTAAAGCGCTTGGGATTTAATCAGATAATAAACTGTTAATTTACACTCTTTATATTACCAGGTAACAATGCTTTCGAAAAAATTTTACCGATAAAATTCTAAGCACTAGTAATATTACATACTTACGAAAATTATAATTTATCAAAAAATACTTCGAAACGAGTGATTCAGAAAATGATGTTTTTTTTTTTATATAGTTCATGTTGTGTAAATAATCTTATAACTAAGAAAATAAAGATAAATGTACAAACTTTCAGTAGATAGTAAGCGCTTTGTACCTAATTCTTTCGACATAAAAGAAGTTGATTTTCGACAGGAGTAGAAATGTTAGAGCGAGCTTCCCTTGTTTACCTGCTTCGATCTTGCTATATGTGGCGTAGCGCGCATGTCATGTGCTTGCCTTTATTTTGCTTGTGTGCGTGTAAGGATCAGCTACTGTTTATCTTTGTATCGAAGTCTTTCAATATTATTTAAATTATTAGAATAAATTGAGTATGGTATTTCGTACATGATTTAGTACTTGAAAATCAGTTGTATATAAAATGTTAAAATGTGCATTGAACAATGTGTGGAGGGTTTAGGTATATTATTATTTTAATAAGGAATTTATATAGTTATTAAATTATTATCAATACTTACAAAAGTAAGAACAATATGTCTATATGACTATATGCTTGTTGCAATTGAAAATTTAGAATTTTAAAATGATATAGATCAATATAGACGAAGGTATTACAAAAAATATATTCCGTTTGAGTGGTTGTTAGGTTAAGTAAAGACTTATTAACAAATCTAATAGAATTAATTGGTACACCAGTTATACAAAGGCAAACGCAAGCTTCTGCCCTAAGTATAAAAAACGAAGGTAGGACTGTGTTTTGTTATTGATTGTTTCTACACTAAGAACGCAAAGTGACCATTTTCGGACCGAGGGTAAGGGTTGTTATTATTATGTTAAATTGACTTATGAAATCAATTATTATAGTGTTACCAACATGAAGAAAGTTCTATTCCAAATATTTGACAAATATTTTTTGTATCGGTAAAGTAGAGTCATTATACAGTGTTGACATATTTCGTTATGCGATATATTCGAATGTTATTCGCGGTGTCTATTACTGCTTGACAATACCATTTTAGAAAAGTATACGACAATAATTATCAGTGACATTTGTCGTGGTCGATACTATTAACAGGGATTCAATAATAGAGTCCCCGGTACTTTGCACTTGCAAACTTAAAAAAAATCATTACATCCTTAAATATTAGTTGAAAACAAAAAAATAATTTGGTTAGATAATAACTAATTAATTTATTTACATGAAGTATATCACTAAAATAAGTATTTATTATTTAAAAAACTGCAGTTATGTAATCTTTCACAAATACTTTTCGAAGTTGCATATCTACTAATGCCTCAACAATGATGAAACATATTCGAAGTCACCTGTAAACAAGTTTACTGTCTCATACGGTAGCTTCGATGACTCAATGCCACACACCAAAGACAAATGAATATAAATTCGTTTTTCCTAAAACGACGACATTCCTACTGATTTCTTCTCGGTTCACATGATCACAGATGTCTTTCTCAACAAAGAAACTGGCGAGAATGCTTATTAGTTTTCATTTAATTTACCATAATGGTCTAATTCCATATTCAGAGAATAGGAAATTGAATATTTATATAAACGGACAGCGTCTTGTATTTCTGCATTTATTACTACAATACTTGCGTGTACAATCAATCATTGGAAAGTTGCACAATATTCCTTATATTGACGATAGTCATTATATGTGTTCTCGAAAATATGTGGAATATTTTAACGTAGTCGGTGCCGCTAAGTTTTTTGTCAATGTAAAGTATTTTACTGGGAATTATGTACAGGTCTGCCATAATATGTGGATAAACGATTCGATATAACCATAGTGAGTCGGGTGACATTTTTAACGATCCTTGGAGTGCATTTGTAGTTAGAAACGCATTTGAAATCAAAGTCTGAATATTTTTTTCTTTTTTCAATATATGTACGTATGTACGTACCACTGCATATTCAGAAAAGTGTAGCAACCCCTTTAAAATTACCTTGTTCTTGATATTTTCGTCTTTAATATATTCGAAATTTATCCAATTTTTCATTGCTATTTTCTGATACAAACGAAACTAAACTATGTGAAGCAAATAATTTAAAAAGAAAAAATTATGTTCTATGAATTTCGTATAAAATTTCTACAAAGTTAGTCATATTACCAATAGAATATAATTGGTAATTTGATTAAGCCATTCCTATAGAGATTAAATAAACTTTTTAAAAATATGTAATTTGCATGAATATAATAACATTGTTGTATTTCAGTGTTATTAAATTTCAATAGTGTGATAAAAGTGCATTTGGCGCTCAGTGTGGGGCCAGGTCCGAGGTCGATAATAACCCTCACTCGCCTTCGTAAATCACAATATCAAGATCATCTAAATGTCGATTCTGAATTTTTGGATCCTTACATTAGTACTTAATGATGTAAGAGATTATGGTGAGATTCCAAATAAATATTAGGTTTACCTACAACATACGTCATGAAATTGGTTTTAACGGTATATTATGCTAAATAAATATTTATATATAAGACCAATTTCAGATTGAAATAAGTTATTAAGGTTCTCATAGTACTTTAATTGTTCGTACAAATTTTCACTGTGTAGTTAATAAGTTAAATATACGACACCATCTCTGTGTCAAAATATATAATTATAACTTTTAATCGTGTATAAAAATAAGTCCCCTAATCGCCTATAGTCTAGGAGTCAGTGAACAATTTTTGTTTATTTGGTGAAGGTTAATGTGGCAATCAATAAAATTTGAACCTGGTAGTTGAGAGTCGTAGCGAAAATTGATACTAAATTTGACTAGATTAAATTTTAAAACATGAGTGGTATTTGGTAGGTTGGTATTTGTTGAGAATTAAATGTAATTATCGAAGAATTTGCGCCTAGTAATTATCAATCGTAGGTTCGACGATATTTTATTGCGTATTATTAGTTGCCTATCATTTTGTGTCAATTAAGATTGCCCCCACCACTAGATACTTAGAAGAATATAGAAACACTCGCGTGCTAGCAGTCGACCAGAACAGACGACGCGCGTTCTAGCAGTCAATCAGAAAACGACGCGCGTGCTAGCAGTCAACAAGAACAGACGACGCGCGTTCTAGCAGTCAATCAGAAAACGACTCGCGTGCTAGCAGTCAAACAGAACAGACGACGCGCGTTCTAGAAGTCAATCGACGCGCGTTCTAGCAGTCAATCAAAATAGACGACTCGCGTTCTAGCAGTCAACTAGAAATAGAAGACTCTCGTTGTGGAAGTCAATATTTTAAACTGTTGTGTGTGCGTGATTATATGTAACATTTAGAAGTTAGAAAACCCCAGGAAGATTGCTCCACTGGAACAGCACAGAGGCCTCTGAACAAGACATTCATCACAACCCCGGAGCAGGAGGATCCAGAAACAGTACACGTGGTAAGCTCGCTTAACTGACCTAACGTTCATTTTATAGTTACTTTATTTACCTATTAATCCCAAATCAACTACATAAAGGAAAAATACAGTCTGCTTAGCTCTAATGAGCTTTTGTTATATTAATAACGACCAGTATTTTATCATTTACGGCACATAAAGATGTATTTCCAAAGCGATGCATCTAGTAAAAAATTATGTTTTCTTGCCATTTTTTTTTTAGAGTTTGCTGACCTTAAATAAAATGCATTTCCAAAGCGACTCATCTAGTAAAAAAAAACTAAGTATACGTATTTAACAAACGCAGTTGCAGAAACTTTAAAAGTCCATGGAACCCGCCATATTTTAAATGTAATGACAATCAAGAAAAACAATATACGTTTAACTAGGTATTGAAACCCATAGGCTGGTCTTCACTGTAAATAGTTCTCGGTCGCGCTTCGACCAATCATACTACGAGTAGAGAGAGAGAGAGAGAGAGAGAGCGCGCGCACTACTGCATTTTACCAATTTCCCGCCTTTACATTCAAAGTTGCCGATATCAGATGACTGCCGTCTAATAACGCTACATTGGAATTAACTATGTGTTCAATGAATTTTTCAAGAATTACTATATTAAAGTGTTTATTAATATGTATTTATCTATTTAATCTTTACTTTTAATTTAAGTAGTTTAATAATTAAGTTAACGTTTGCTTGTTTATGTAGCTAGAACTTTAAGTATATATTTTTAACTTTTTTGAGACACTTTTGATATAATGTCGATGATCATCGCAACGACCGACGCGACGTTCAGCCGCCAAACTCTTACTTTATTGATCCTCAAGTGGTACAAGTTTGTACCTCAAAATGATCGCTTGCGCTTGAACTATAGAGCAAACCTGGATACAAGAGACACAGCTTTTTCCATTAATCGTCGTCCATTTGCCAGCAAATCAGTCTCGTCGTGCCTAAGTCGTGGTAAAATATTTTACTAATAAATATTTCTAAATGTTCGAGAAATATTACCTAACCCATCATCTGGTATATCTAATTTAAGTATAATGGCTTTTCAGCTCGTACTCTTGAAAATATCGAAGGCTTTTAAATGAGTCCGTCTATTTTGCACAGTTTATTTTCTATTGGCGTAATTTTAGCTCTGCTGATTCATGAGGCAATATGCCAAATTTCAAACTAATAATAATTTATTCCTAAGCAATGTAAACACTACAGCTTAATAACAGTTTACTATCTAGTAGCCTTGATGTTCAACTCTATTAATACATTTTGGAAATCCAGAACAGAAATTCGCATATATCAGTATTGTTTATTTAACTTTAAAACATTTTTCGATTGACGCCTGACAGTAAACAGTGACCATTAGTTATTGCTTATGTGCCAAACCATTGTTTGAAATTTTTTGTTTTTGTGTGTAAAAATAATAAATTCGTTTGTTTAATTCTTTATGTTAAAGGTAAATATTTAATCACAAATAAGCACTGTTTATACCACTTGCTGATGGCTGAGTTGATGAGATGTTTAAGAAAAATTGATTTTTGCCTCGACTAATTTCATGTGGCCAGGAAAGCGCACAACTTAGGCTTTTATATTTTGCGAGCAAATTCCTAAAATCAAAGCGCACTTTCACTTCATTTTACACATGTATAAAAAAATACCTTTTTGTCCGATCAATATTTCCTAAAATATTCAAGAAAAACGAAATTAAAAAAATTCAAACTTAGTTTTTTCAAGCGCCCCTTATGACGATGTAAATATTTAAATAAATTATAGTTTAAAAAACTAAAAAAACATGCTTTTATGAGTAGTGTATTAGAAAATTAAAAATAATTATTAGGTAATTAAATTTGAGAGCGCAGGCGCACTTATATAGCGGTCTAGATATATTGAACAAGATGTACCTACTGTGCATCTCACGCTTTTAAATTTAATTATCTAATAATTATCTTTAACTTTTCAGTGCGCTACTCATAAATGCATGTTTTCTAGTTTGTTCCAAACTGTAATTTACTTTCTCTCTCTGTCGCGGAAAATTCGAGTTTATGGCGGAGTCGCCGGTGGTACACCCATGAGTCCCTATCACCACCTCCCACCTCCGTCAGCATACAAGGTCAATCAATGATACCATATTATTGTATTGTCACCAGAATCTACTTTTAAACTACCAGTGCCGAATTTCAATTTTTCCGACGTTCGAGCCTTTTCTCGTCTTTGGTAACTGGACTAATATGACAATAACTTCCATTGCTTCAATTTACCGGAGTGTACCTAAAGAATTATTTGACAGGCAAAACACAGACACAGCTATAAATAAATTTTTTATACCTCTTAAGATACAGTGGAGTCAAATTAGGATTTTAATGTGAATTGCCTGGTCAGGGCAGTTTTTATGTTTTGACGTGTTCAGAGGGTCAACTTAAATTCACAGGTCAGTTTTGCACTTTCTGCGAGGTCGGCGTATTGTTTATTATATTGTTTATTTAAACAATTTAATTTTTACTTCCACGTCCAGTGGAAGTATAGTAACGACAAAAAAATTTTTAAAAATTTTTATTGTTCAAATAGGCTTAGATGTCATGAAACGTCGAGATTTTAAGTTTGAGCGAAAAAAAAATTTCTGTCTGTCTGTCGGTCTGTCTGTCTGTCTGTAACTTTTTTTTGTGCACACGTTTACTCTGGAACCGTTTAAGATATTGACTTGAAATTTGGTACACATATGTACTTTAACGAGATCTAGAACTAGATTATATTTTCATCTTGTTCCGTCGAAGGTTTGGGGGGTAAATTGGTAAATTTGGAGTAAATGGGTAAATCAAGCAGGTAAGAGTCCATGAAATTGGTATTTAGTATATACAAGAGAAGCTAAGGTCTCAAAAAAATTTTTGGCATTAGCCACCCCCATTACCACCCCCACCTCCTTATTAAAGGGGATGAAAAAAAATTGTGATTTATTGTATGTACAGGAACCAGAAACCTCAAAATATTTTTTTACTTTATCCACCCCCCACTACCACCCCCTATCACCACCCCCGCCCCACTACCGATGTGGGGTATCGTTTTATGGGTTTTTGGGGTAGAGGATTTCAAATATTATGTTATTAAAGTTCCATAAACAATTATTTTCACATACAAAGTTTTTTCGTTGTGAGTGACTTGGATAGAGAATCTGGATGTGGAAGTAGTGATTCCTTGGGCAGCGGTTTTTAGGAAAATGTTCGTTTTGAGCTGCACAATAAAAGTACATAAACTATAATTCATTCGAATTGTTATTATTTAAAAAAAATGAACATTGCAAAATTATGCGTTTTTAACAAATCACTATTCTTTCAAAAATAGTGGATATTCAATGAAATTTTGGAAAAATATAGCTCTTATAAAGTACAATCATTACTAAAACGGCTCAGATATGCAATTGTTGCTAAAACTTTGCCCCCTTGTGAAATCCTGCCATCAAGACCGAGAAATGTGTACGATGGCTCAAATTGTTGCATTCTATAAGTACTTTCAGATCACGGAGAAAAACATTTTTTTTCATAATTTAAACCCGTTTTATTGCAGTTGTTTATAGTTTTCGAAATTTTAGTTATATTACAATTCAAATAACTTTGTTTTTTTTTAAATCAAAAACGGTAATCGAATAATAAAAGTAGATTAAAAAAGCCAAGTTTAAAAAAAAAATAATATTCTATTTGCATTTGGAGCTGGGATACGTTAGTTTTTAAAAGCTTTTATTTAACTTGCAATGTTTGTATGTGTTTTTGTATGTTTGTTTGTTAGTTTAGGTCAAATCTTGCAAGCTGAATTTCGACTAGTTCTAATTAAGCTTGAGCTTTGAAATTTGACACACGTGTATAAGTCCGCTGACAATGCAACATAGTATAGCCATTATCGATCTAAATCCAATATGGCGGACGTCCCAAGATGGCGGATCGTCTTTTTAGTCACAACCCCATTGATATGGGTATCAAATGAAAGGATTTGACGAGTATAATACGATAAATAATGTAACGTCATTCTAAATCCAATATGGCGGACGTCCCAAGATAGCGGATCGGCTTTTTAGTCACAACCCCCTTGATATGGGTATCAAATGAAAGGGTTTGACGAGTAAAATACGATAAAGTGTGTGACGTCATTCTAAATTCAATATGGCGGACGTGGGAGAAGTGGAGAAGAAGTGGGGAAGGGATGGGAAGGGGTGGGAATAGGGTGGAAAGAAATGGGGAGAGATAGGAAAGGGCAGGGGAAGGGTGGGAAGAAGTGAGCAGGAGTGTTAGAGGTGGGGAAGGGGTGGGAAGGGTTGAAAAGAAGTGGGAAGTAGTGTTAGAGAAGAGAAGAAGAAGAGAAAAAGTAAAAATAATTTTTTTAAAATTCATACACCTGGAAACCAAAAGCTTTGGGGGCGGTCAATTGAGCAAAGTAACTAAGCAATAGCGCTATATGACCGCCCACAAAGCTTTTGGTTTCCAGGTGTATGAATTTTAAAAAAATTATTTTTACTTTTTAGTAGTTTTTCCAATAAAAGCTTTTTCTTAAAAATATTTTTTTATATAATTTTATTACATTTAGGTCACTTATAAATAAGCAAATCGATATTTCTTCTTGAAATTTGAGCTAGTTATTCTCCAATGCTTATTATTTTGTTTCTGCTATTTGGAGATAATCCAAAGCTGCAATTATTAAAATAACATGGCATAAAGCGTATTTGAGAACATATGCACATTTTCAATTTTTTTATAACTTTTTTAATTTTTGTCACGAAAATGGTAAACCAACTAAACTTGATCAACTATCCTTATGTTCATGTATACAGTTTTGTAAAACTTTTTATATTACTGATACAACAAAAAAATATATTTTAGGAGCAGGATTTGAACCCAAGACGTCCGCATCCTGAATAAAAAGTGCTAGTTGCAACAATACAATACAATAAAACTTTATTTATTAGTATATATATATTTTTTTTAATCTATTTATTTAACGTCGGCCTATTTCCGCTACCAGGGCCTATCACCGACGCCAGGAGACGAGCTACCCCCAACCTGGAAATTTTGCCGAACCTCTTCCCTTAAGAAGAGTAGGGATCTTTTACTTGCCTAACATTTAATAGACAAGGGACCACCAGCTTTACATCCCCTCCGAAGGATGGTATATCCACTACGTAATCCTCGTCTGAAATTACGTAACTTCTGCGTATACACTGATATACAAGCCGCTAGAAGGTGGGACGAGAACGCTGTATTTCCCAAGATGGGTCACCCATCCAAGTACTAACCGCGCTCGACGTTGCTTCAACGGAATATCGACTGACATTCACATTGAAGTCGCCTCTACGCTCGCCCCTATTAGTATATAATTACAATATATTCCAGGCACCTCTGTCCGGGTACTGTCAAACATTCACGGCGCGCAGCTCCGTGACAGTTGAATGACAAGATGTAGCGGAGTCTGGTCAACTTCAAGAAATAAAACTTTATTCTGAACTCCTTTCCTTTCCTTTAGGGTAAGGTTCGAGTTAGTGGTCAGCGCGTAGTCGAGTAGCAAGGATTAACACGATTGATATGAGTGTTTTGTATGTTGTGTCGTATTATTATTTGGAAATATATTACCTGTGTGAAAATGAAGCAGATCAAAGACGATATTTTTAAATTAAATTAAAACAAGAGGGACAGTCCAGTGCTAGTCCGAGTTACTCGACCCAGTTTACTAGGCCGAGTTACTCTACCAATATAAACTAACCTTTAGTTTGTCGAATATTGCAACTTAACCATCTAATATTCTCAAATTACCATATTCAAGTTTTAATTTGGTCATTATTATACATAATATGTAGGTTTATAGACAATTTTTATGATCAATATATGGTTATTAGTTTCGTATAAGGAATAATAAATCAATCGTGTTAAAATAGTTGATTAATTATTTTGCAGTCTGGACACAATCTAATTGAAACGAAGTTATGCTTCTTTGTTTTGTATACATATAAATAGCTGTTACTAGTATACTTAGATGACAAAATTACTTACGTATTTATAATCATGAGTCTTCTATTAACAGAATATAAATTGGAATCAAAAACCCGACCCACAAAAACCCAAACTTTATTCTGATGAAAAAAAAAAAATGTGAAAAAATATTAAATAAAGCAACTTTTACTGCTAAACACAAAAATAAAATTGAACGAGTCAACGACAAACTTAAAGTACTTAAACTTAAATCTAATAAACTCAAAATAGTTATTAAGCAATAAGTAACTAAGTTTAAGTTAACACTTAATTAGGTACTTATCCTCTGCTGCTTTTTGAAAAATCAAGGAATGAACAACGAATAATAAATTTTAACTTCAACCTAAGAAGGCACCATAAGGAAATCAAGGAATAATAAAGAAACCCTCAGTTAAACTTTAAAACTTTACAAGGGCACAATAATTTGTTATGTTATATTTTGTTTAGTTTTTATTTTAAAAACCGCCAACCTGACGTGTAAAAGTAAGGCGGCAAATTGCTTTGATTATTTTTATTCGAATACGGATGGTGGGGCAAATAACAATAATGCTCGAAGAAAATACAAAACCCAAAACCCCAAAAACCCGCAAAAACTCACTACCCAGGGGTTTTTCTACAAAAAAATGGGTTTTTGCCAACCCTGATACGATAACGTTTTCTTTTTTGACTTTTTAAATTCTAAGTACAGTTAGGTAATTTTTGACTTTATGGAAAACAATTATAGGAAAATATATCATTTGACGCTAATTGTGTGTTTGTTTGTTCATCAAGTTATCCTTACTTACTTTTTACTGCAAATCAAATGTTTTCGACTCGCTGAAACTGTTGTTTCCCTAGTTATTAGTTACAATATAAAATGACTGATAGTTAAGGAAAAACCAGATGACAAAAAGCGAAGAGGACGCAACCCTAATCGTTGAGCTGATATCACCAAGGAGTTGATGGGAAGAAGTTTTGGCGAGGCTGTGCGCCTAACCAGTAACTGCGACAGATGGCAGGATGCTGTCAGATGAGCCATTCAGTAAAGAGAGGCCAACTAAAATGATTCATGGATTACAAAACGTCTGCCAATTCGTTGTGAATGAGAAGAAGAAGATTCTCATTGGGGTGAGTGCAGATTCGTCTTTAACTATACTCGTATCTGGATACGAAAAGTTAAGCAACGTTAACTGCGTTTAGTACTTGGATAGGTGACCTCTAGGAAAATGTCGCGATCTATCTTATAGCGACTTGGAGGATACACCATCCTTTGTCTCCTGGCTTGGACGATTGGCTTTAGTTTTTTAACAGTCAATACACTAAACTTTAACATTTCAGAAGTTGTTAATTTTCTTAAACGTTGATTGTATTAAATTAGAGAATTTCAAATCGCGATGTTCGGGGTACGGTTGAAATATAAACATAAACCTGACCTTTAAAAGATACAAAAAAATTTGCACGTTTTGACCCATCTCGAAGAAAGTAGGTGGAAATATGAAGATTTACCTCATATTTCTTTCTGAATGGTAAAATACCATGTGGACTTAGAAATAATTCCTAATAATTACTATTGGAGTCAAATTCACCCAAAATGTTCTGATATATACCGGCATAGTCTCCTAAAGCGTATTGTGTGGCGAATATGCTGGTCACTCCGTTTATTGTGTACTGGGTTCGAACCCCAACCCCGACACTGACAATGTCTGTAAGTATGGATGTATGTTTGTAATTTTCAAGCGTGTAACGACGGCCTTGGTTGTGAATTTTCTTAATAAAAAAATTGTATAGATTTTGAAAGCTGTGTTCGCCATTATGACCGCTGTGGCCTGCTGAGAATAACTTAAAATTATATGTATTCTAGGGGCCAGGGCGGACACACTATTACATCAGTAAGAAACTAGACAACATAGCGCGATGTCCGCCGATTTATTTGTGTCCGCTAAAATGACCGCTGCAATGACCGCTGCGACCTAGAAAATTAACTAATTAACAAAAAGTCGACAAAAATTTTTGTTTTGCAATGTTATTATACAAATATAAAAAACGTATCTTTCTTTATATACGTACCAAATTTCACATACCCACATCAATAAATACAGATTTTTATGACACGAAAGTCCTGTTTGTCCTATAGTGTGCCGTATGTTTTTCGTGGTACAGTGCGTGATCACTATATGTTTAAAAAAATCGTTGTTTTTTTTTGTAAATAGTTAAAAAAATATATTTTGTGTAAAATGTTTTCGCAATTTGATTTAATCCCGCCACTCACCACATCGTCACACTATATCCATAGTTTCTTCACTATTTCTGTGTCAACAGAGATTACTTGGGCCTTGAAAAATCCCTCTGAATAACGAAGGGAAAATGTGATTGATCATATAAAATATTTTACGATCATCAAATAATACAACCATTGTTCTAAAACGACCATAATTATTAATCATTATATGCATAATACAATACTGAATGGCTCATTGATTACGATTCGATGATTGCCTATGCATGTATGTATTGTACACGATGCATTATGGTATTCATAATTACTAATATATTATTTCAATATTAAATAGTAGAGCACGAAATTTTACAAACAAGCTGTATAGATTGATCCTACACCTATACAGTTTTATCTTGAAATTAGATTAAAACAAACCCAAAATGTAAATATAGTTTAATCTTGACATTGAGTGGCACATTATCTACACCTACACTCTTTATCGATACATGAAAACAAGTTATAATTTTATGCTGCTGTTCCTTCATAACTAATTACATAATCTTTAATTAAAGAAAATATTCCAGCAAAGTGTAAAGTAAAGCAAGTCAAGATTATCTTATCTCTCTACTCGAAAGAAATTCTCCCAGTTCGCTTCTTTGAAACTTAGGCAACTTAATTAAGAAATGGTAATATATAACAAAATCTACACGGTGGCCCATAGGTAATGGTACACGGAACAATATCAGATTCCTTATGAAAAATACTGCGGTTTAGTCAAACTTACCTTAGTCCAAAAGTTAATAGTAACCCACATAAAGTGTCAAAACTAATATTTTTAAATATTTTAACAAAATTTGGTGATCGGGTTTTTGAGGCGAATTCAAATCCATATTTGTGGTTTTGCTGTTGTTTGTGGAGGGCGCCTCCTACGGTATTTTGCGTCTCTTATGCCAAGGTATAATTCATTTTCAAACCTAGAGATGTGAGATATGGTCATCGTTACGTGCAAGAAAATGTTATGTTCATTATAATGTTTATCGCCGATATTTGGAAATGTATCCAAACAGGAGGCGGTCAGATTTTAAAATATTTCATAATCATTATAATAGATTGGGGGAAACTAGTTCCTTTCGTCTCAAAATAGATACCGTGGGACGCCCGAAAACAATTACTTACTTTAGAAGAGGAAGAGGAAATTTTGGTCCGTGTTGCAGAAAATCCAGAAATAACGAGGCGTATGGTATGGCAGAAGCTACTGGAGTAAGTCATCAATTTCAAGGATCTTTTATCAAGAAAAGCTTTATCCAAACCATTTTAAGTCTGTTCAAAATCCGCTGGAAGACAATTTTCCAGCCAGGTTTCAGTATGCCAGTTTCTTTTGTGTTCAGCAAAACGGCGATATGCATTTTTTTTTTAAATAAGGTGTTGAAGAACGAAGCCGCGTAGATATGTATTTAACTTCAGAAATAAACATGCGTGGGAAAAAATCAGCATTTAGTAACCGAACGCTACTTTCAATATGAATTTAAAAACAACATTTGGTGTGTAGTTATTGATGATTGTAGTTTTGGGACTGTATGACTAGTCGATTTTTTAGATGAGTTACTACTGAATTTAAAACAAAATATGTTTTTTATGCAAGATAGCGCTTCAGCGCATTTTTCTATACCGGTCCGAAACTATCTAAATATTCAATTTCCTGATCATTGGATAGGTCTTGGGAGCGAGATGCCGTGGCCTGTGCATACCCCCGACTTTAATCCGTTGGATTTTTGCTTATGAGGCACATGAAATCTCTTGTATATGAAGCTACAATAAATACTTGGAAAGAATTGTGGAAATGTCATGAAATCATTTCAAAACGAACATTTGTTATTTAAAGTCAGGCGATCGTTTATTAAACGGGTCGCCAAATATATTGAAGTAAATGGAAATCACTTCGAACATTGGTTACCGATGATGGATCTCTTTTTTTTATTAATTCCTAGCTGATGCCCGCGACTTCGTCCGCGTGAAACTTCATCCGCGTCTAATTAGGAACATTGACATACTAACCCACTGCACATTCATTGCACTTAAGGAAACCTACTACGGATCCATAGTACTCGAGAAAACCCACTGCGTGTCCTTAGTACTTGGGGAAACCCACTGCGCATCCATGGTACTCGAGGAGACCCACTGCGCATCCATAGTGCTCGGGGAAACCCACTGCGCATCCATAGTACTCGAGGAAGCCCACTGTGCATCCATAGTACTCGAGGAAACCTACTGCGCATCTTTAGTACTCGGGGAAACCTACTGCGCATCGCAATTTGTCTATTTTTGTGTTAGAGCGAGTTAGACGAGAAAAAAAATATTATTTTAATCGACAAGAGAGCACATGGGCGGGTATGTGTCAAATTTCATGCTTAAAAACATCCCTCTCCCTGTTCGCCTGTTCGGGGGCGGGGGAATCTCTTTTTGAAAACCGTCGAATACGTGTCCTTATTTCATCAGAAGAGCCCGTCGCTGGAATATCACGTTTCTGACTTACGCGATTTCATAGATACGGGTACCCTGTACACCATCTACCACCCCCGTTTTCACCCCTTCAAAAAGTGAAAACCGAAATTTCATCTTGCTCGTATTTAATAGGTTAAAATAAGAGTATTTCTGGCAAATTTCATGCTTTTAGGTCTAACCTTTCTGAAAAGCTTAAAAACCTTCCCCTGCCCGTTCACCCGTTTGAGGGGTCTCTTTTTGAAAACCATCGAATATGTGTCTCCTTATTCCCTCAGAAGAGCCCGTCACGTTTCTGACTTACGCTATTTCAGAGATACGGGTACCCTTTAGACCAACTACCACCTCTGTTTTCACCTCTTCAAAAAGTGAAAATCGAAATTTCGTCTTACTCGTGTCTAATAGATTACAATAATAGTATATTATATTACTACGAGTAGAACGCACCCTTTTTTTGTGTTGAGCCCAGGATTTGCAAACTGGGCGAAACACAAAAGAAGGCGTTCTACTCCGTGTAATATATACTATTTTTTCTTCAAGCGTATTAAAATGCAAAAATTCATTTATTTATCATAAATGTACAAATATTCAACCTACAGTCTTACATGTTGACACAATATGACAAGTGGCTAGTGGATAGCGCGCCACCGGCGGCTTTCGGTATTAACATTATGTTACTAGTAAAACAATACCCACTGCGGTGGCGCTTTCGGAACTAACATTATGTTACTAGTAAAACAATGTCCACTACGGTGGCGTTCGGTACTAACATTTTGTTACTAGTAAAACAATGTCCTACTTCTACTTCTGTTTTTGGTGACATAATTTAAACATTTTAATACGCTTGAAGAAAAAGAGTATTTCTGCCAAATTTTACGCTTCTAGGTCTAATCGTTTCCGTTTCCGTTCACCCGTTTGGGGAGTCTCTTTTTGAAAACAATCTCTCTTATTTCCTAAGAAGATCCCGTCACTCTGACTTACGCGATTTCAGAGATACGGATACCTCAGCTCATGTGGAGTAATCGTCGCCCTTACTGTTATGGGACATAATTAAAAATTCGTTCCAGTTGTCTAACACAAAGCTGACTATTTGTTTACTAACCTTGAGCCGTACATTAAGAATGAAAGGAAACGGAATAAATAGGCTCCGTCACCTACAATTGGGACAACAGTATGTTGTACAACTTCTCCATTAATACTTAGATTTTCTTTAGCCATTTTGTTAAAAAAAGTAAAAATTCACAGATTTTCCAATCCTTGCAACCATTGGAGACATTGGAAATGATAACACCGTATATGAAACAATAATAATATTTTATCCCATTCTTCGGAGGGGATGTAAAACAGGCGGTCCCTTGTCTATTAAATGTTAGGCAAGTAAAAGATCCCTACTCTTCTTAAGGGAAGAGGTTCGGCAAAATTTCCAGGTTGGGGGTAGCTCGTCTCCTGGCGTCGGTGATAGGCCCTGGTAGTGGAAATAGGCCGACGTTAAATAAGTAGTTAAAAAAAAAAAAAAAAAATTTTATCTTCTGACGTGTCCAAATGACTTAATTATTGACATCATTTCAGTGTCAAAATAATATAATTTGCCGTTTGCACCGTATGTGTTTAAACCATCTACTACCCCCGTTTTGACCCCTTCAAAAAGCGAAAATAGAAATTTCGTCTTACCCGTATCTAATAGATTTCAACAAAAAATATTTCTGGCAAATTTCACGCATCTAGATATAACCGTTTCCGAAAAAGCCTAACATTTCAACCCCCCTTTTCCCCCTCTTTGGGGTCGAATTTCGAAAAATCCCTTCTTAGTGGATGCCTACGCCATTCGAGGAACCTCTATGCAAAATTTGAAGTTTCTAGACCCAGCGGTTTGAGCTGTGCGTTGATAGATCAGTGAGTCAGTCAGTCAGGGTATTCGTTTATATATACCGTGTGTGTAGTCACGGGCTAGGCAGGGGGAGAAGAATTACAACATCGCGCGTGCCAGCTGGCTGAAATGAAATAACGGAGCTGGAATGCTTCACCAACGGACGAATTTACGGCTGCCGGTGTTGTCAAATCTCTCGCGCTACGTGAATGTACATGCCTAATAGGAAATTACACGCACGGTATATAGATAGAACTACAGGTATTTTTATTAAAAAGAAAGAGACACTAAGGGGCAAAAAAATTATGACGTTTTAAAGACACGCAAAATACCGTAGGTGGCGCCCTCCACAAACAACAGCCAAACTATTAATGGACTTGAATTCCACGCTTCAAGAAATCCCCTATCACCAAATTTTGTTAAAATATTTTAAGTTTTTTAAATAAAAATAAAATTAAAAACATCTTTTAATTGTCACACCCTGTATCTTGGTTTACTATTAACTCTTGGACTACGGTAAGTTTGCCTGAATCACAATATTTACCCAGGAATATGTTGCTGTTCTGTGTACCATTACTTTGAGCCACCCTATATAACAAAATCTATAAAAGCTGAGTAATAAAAACTTACGTTTCATGGAACTCCGGTGACTTAGTCGAATTCCTGAAAGCTCCGGGAGGTGACAGACTTTCAGAGTCCGAATAAGGGCTAGTAACCACGGAATTGGAAGTTTTATAACTTGTAATCTTCTCAGGACTCCTTCTAATGGTACCCTCCGTCAAACTTCTCTTTAAGGGGTCGTATCTTTTTATGTCCTCCCTGTAGTATTCCTCGCGAAATTCGCGTTTTATCGGCTGGGCACTTAAAGCACTCTGCGTGAAAATATCATCGATCGGGTCCTTTTTCCTCACGGTAGTCGGCGAAGGGGATGAATAGGAATTGGAGTATTTGGTAAGGGTGTTATAGTTGGAATTACACACCGCGGGATTAGAAAAATTCGGCACTGGCTTAGAAGAAAAATCCGGGTAAACTTGCGTTTGCACTTTGCGTAGCGTATCCCCGGAACTTTTGTTGACGCTCGCTTTTCTCACCAAACTGGGGCTGGACAGCCCTTTGGAGTCCCCGATCATGTTGGCATTGATTCCGTAACTGAACGGCTGGCTGGACTGTCGAGCGTGGTATGGAATATTCTTATCTTCCTCCTCGTCTATGTACCGCACATTGTCGAGGCCGAAGTTGGCGTCCTCTGCTGCAGACTCCTGGTGCGGTTTCAGATCGGGAATACTCTGGACAGTCAACATCATGTCCGAAAGTAGCTCGTCGAGCTCTCGATGTTGGTCTTCGGGGGTGAGGGGGGAGGGCTGGGCCGTCGGAGGGGGACTCGCGGAGGCGGTTGTGTTGGCGTTCTGCTGGTGTCCTGCAAGTTATTAGAATGACAATTAATAAGAGATTTGCAATGCGCGAGCTAAGGTGAGACCGAGGCTGACGAATTTCGTGTGAATGTTGTGCAGTAACTGGTGACGTGCTAATAAGGTTGAATGCCATAGCCATAAACGGAGTTCTTTGTTTCTTGGGATAGTACGACTATAAGAAGTATTATTTGAATTTTTCTTGTCGCATTGTACGGGGTGTCCCAATTAATGCGTTACGTTCGATGAACCAATCTGTCAATTCTGATTTTGAATTTGGATTCAGCAAATCAAAATACACAAAGATACACTGGTATGGTCCGCCGGACAGACAACTTTTTGTTTGTCTTGGGAGTGTTTTTTGGGGTTGGGGGTGAAAAACGAGCCAATCTGAAATTCTGACTTCTGAATCGGTTTCAGCGGATCTGAATACATAAGGATATACTGGTATGGTCAGCCGGACAGACCATTTTTCTTGGGGGGGGGGTGTTTTTCTAGGGTTGGGGGTGAAAAATGAGCCGATCTGTCAATTCTGACATCGAACTCGTATTCAGCAGGTCAAAATACATAAGGATACATTGGTATAGTCCACCGGACAGACCATTTTTTTTGGTTTGGGGCGTTTTTTGGGGTTGGGAGTGAAAAACGAGCCAATCTGACAATTCTGACTTCGGATTCAGTTTCAGCAGGTCCGAATACATAAAAATACACTGGTCTGGTCTGCCGGACAGACCATTTTTTTGGGGGGTGTTTTTTGGGGTCAGGGGTAAAAAGCGGCCAATCTGACAATTCTGACTTCGGCTTCGGTTTCAGCGGGTCCAAATACATGTCCGCCGGACAGACCACTTTTTTTTTGTGGGGCTGTGTAATCAATTAGAAAATACACAAATGCACCATTTTGAGTTTATCAAGAAAATTGGTTTTTCGGTCATAACTTTTTTCTTTGATGCTCAATTGTTTGTTTCGCGGCATCGGGTTCCTCGGAAAAAACTACGTCAGAATGGCATTTGAACCATTAACTAAGACAGGGTGACAAGCAAAATTTCTTTATTAAAGCAAAGATTAAGAGCTAGCTAATTCGCTCAGACACTCACTGAATTAATTTTATTATCACCGCAGTCTAATTAATTTTAAGAGCTACAGAGTACATTTATTTTAGATTCAAGAAACATCCTAAATATAAACAAATATTATTGATAAGTAATTACTGTTGTTCTAAGATTGGCTTTGTAATAACAATATGTATCATATATGATTTCTAGAAAATCTTAATAAGAATGCATGCAAGTTTTGTTTTATTCGAAAAGGACATAAAGGTCTTTGATACCAATTCAAATTTGGTTGAAATCGAATTACTAATAGCTGGGATATGAAAGGGGGGGTTATTAAAAGTGGGAGACGCTGTATATTAAATAAATTTGATGTCTCATATATGTTGTTAATTTGTGGAGAATATGAAAGAAAAAATGGTGCAGCACCTGCGATGTTTGCATGGCCATAACTCGGCAAAGTGCCTTTCTTTTAAAACTTATGTAACTTTTGAGAAATTTTATATCGGAAATGGAAAAAACTGTAATGCATAATTCAACTGTAATTATGCTACCTTTATAGTGAATGAAAATTATATAGCATTACTAGTCTTGTTATGGTTCTACCTGGGTGTTCCTACTTTTATTTTTTGCTTAACGGCTTACTGGTTTGTTTTTAACCAACTTTAAAAATTTAAAAATAAAGAATGTTCTTAGTTTAGCTTGTATTCTGTTCGTTTACTTGTACATTCTCTCAATACTTGCGACCTATCAGAGCTATCGAATTTAAACTTTTATAGGTTCTTCAGCGTGCCTCTAGAATATTTTTTTAACAATTTTATATATAAAGCCTATACAGTTCATAGGTGGAAGAATATTGGTATTCTGGTTACTAGCGTGAAAGGACCCCGCAAGTTTCGGTCAAATCGTCTGAATTTTAGATATGTTTTAGGTTTCGTCATCCCAAGCAAAAGTCTCAATGGGCACAAAGCTCAAAAATCAATACTTTGGCTGCTACGGAGCTTGAAAGCTCCAAAGCTCTACCACAGATTTATTTATTCGTGCAGTCTTTATAGATTTTTAAATAACTTATTTTTTCGATTTTAATGTCTAGGTTTATGTTTTTAAGGTTGCTGAATTCAAATCCGATGTCAAATTGTCCAAATTGACACTTGACAGTTGTCAATTAGCTGTCGAAGTGCGTTAACAAAGTGCAAATCTTATTTTTATGTTATGAGTTTATGCTGTTTAGGTAACTCAGTTCATGTATGATGTGAATACAATAATTCGACAATTGGCAGCTGTCAACAGGCTGTCAGCTAGCTGTCAGAGTGCAATAACAAAGTGCAAATCTTATTTTTTGTTATGACTTTATGCTTTTTAGTCATAACAAAAAAATAAGATTTGCACTTTGTTATTGCACTTTAGCAGCTAGCTGACAGCCTGTTGACAGCTGCCAATTGTCGAATTATTGTATTCACATCATGTATGAACTGAGTTACCTAAAAAGCATAAAGTCATAACAAAAAAATAAGATTTGCACTTTGTTATTGCACTTTGACCGCTAGCTGACAGCCTGTTGACAGCTGCCAGTTGTCGAATTATTGTATTCACATCATACATGAACGGAGTTACCTAAACAGCATAAACTCATAACATAAAAATAAGATTTGCACTTTGTTAAGGTACTTTGACAGCTAATTGACAGCTGTCAAGTGTCAATTTGGACAATTTGACATCGGATTTGAATTCAGCAACCTTAAAAACATAAACCTAGACATTAAAATCGAAAAAATAAGTTATTTAAAAATCTATAAAGACTGCACGAATAAATAAATCTGTGGTGGAGCTTTGGAGCTTTCAAGCTCCGTAGCAGACAAAGTATTGATTTTCGAGCTTTGTGCCCATTGAGACTTTTGCCTGAGATGACGAAACCTAAAACATATCCAAAATTCAGACGATTGGACCGAAACCCAATTTCCATAAGATTATTGCGGGGTCCTTTGGTATAGATGTCAACAGATATATCGGGTGAGCTGAGAAAACTGTCTGAAATATCACGGATCGTCATCTTGGAAAAGTGCTGAACAAATTTTGTGTAATAATTCGAAAACGGTGAAATATATAAAAATGTTAAACAGATTAAAAGTGTTTAACATAAAGGAATGAACGTATTTTCTTTGAGATATTTTTTATAGATTCGAATGAAATATCAATACTGTTTTTAGCTTCCCAAAAAAAGTCCGAGTAATAAGAAACTTACGTTTTATGAAACTCAGGTGACAGAAGGATATAATAGTAGTAGTAACCATGGAATTAGAACTTTGATGTTTTGTACCCTTTTAAGAAAGACGTAATTTTAAATGAAATGACGGTACAGTTTGTGGCTTTCTCAAAAAAAGTTTTGCTAAAAATACTTACAAGTGGGTTTTATTATGAACTACCTACGTTAAACATCTAATAATTTTATAATGATCTTATATACAATTTTTATTTGAGGTCGGAAGTCGTTGCTCAGCGAACCAGTAAGATGTCAAATAGGCGAGGATTGGAACTGATAGAAGTTGATGCAGTGCCTCCACTTTCTCCCGTTGTTAGATTTGATAGATGCATTATTTTTCAGAAAGCTCAGTTCTAATCTTCGAAAACGAAAACAGTATATACGCATATTATAAAATACTATGATTTAAAAGTGTAGACAGTGGAGAAATGCGGTTGGGGCTCTTAAAAGTGTAGGGACGCCCCTCATTGAGGAAAAGGTTCAAAACCACCTTGAGGCCACAATTTTCAACGAAATCTAAAGGATGTTCCTGACGAGATTTCGAAGAGACGTACGAAGCCTGATTTTCAAAATATCTAGATTTGTGGGTTTGGGGTCTATGGATATACAGGGTGTTTCGAAAAGATGGGACAACGCTTAGCCATAGATTATTGACATCGAAACAAGTCGATTTAACTCAAAAAGTAGTGGTCTAACTCTTTTTGTTTTCAAGATATAGGGTGGCAAAGTAAAAAAATTGTATTCGTAATTTGTCTCTATCTTAGAGACTATTATACGTATCTACTTCAAAGTTGGTGACAATGTTTTTCAGGTCGCTAATTACAATGGTGCTATTACCGATGCCATATTTTATAGATGGCGCTAGTTACAGGACTTTTCCGTGACATTTTAAGCCATAACTTTTTTGAGGTTAGGTTTTGAACATCGTCTTCTACTATAATGGAAACGCAATTTAGTTTTCTTGTTTAAACGCGATAAAATGCACCCTTTCAGAGAAATACGCGATTTACAACTTTATCACACAGCAGTTCGAGGAAATTCTATTATACCTAAAAGCGGTTTTCTTATCTAGTAAATGTACGTCAAGTATGATGACTTGAAGTCGTCAATAGTGCTTGTTGTAGATACGTATAATATTCTTCAAGATAGAGACAAAATATGAAAACAATTTTTTTAATACCACTCTGTATCTTGAAAACGAAAAGAGTTAGACCGCTACTTTTTGGGTTAAATCAACTTGTGTCTACGCTAAGCGTTGTCCCAATCTTTTCAAAACACCCGGGGTGTTGAATTTCTTCGAACTGGTGTGTGACAAAGTTGTAAATCGCGTATTTCTCTGAAAGGGTGCATTTTATCGCGTTTAAACAAGTACACCTTTTCTTTAGGAAACCAAATTGCGTTTCGATTATAGTAGAAGACGATGTCCAAAACCTAACCTCAAAAAAGTTATGGCTTAAAGTGTCACGTAAAAGTCCTGTAACTAGCGCCATCTATAAAATATGGCATCCGCAATATCACCATTGTAATTAGCAACCTGAAAAACATGCCGTTACCAACTTTGAAGTAGATACGTATAATAGTCTTCAAGATAGAGACAAATTACGGATACAATTTTTTTACTTTGCCACCCTGTATCCTGAAAAGGAAAAGAATTAGACCACTACTTTTTGAGTTAAATCGACTTGTTTTGATGTCAAGTATCTACGGATAAGCGTTGTCCCAATCTTTTCGAAACACCCTGTATGTGCTTGGGGCTTATGAGTTCATTTATTGGAGGTTCTGGATTTTGAGTCTACTTATTTGGGATCTAATCGTTTGGGGTTTTTCGATTTGGGGTCTATGGGTTTGGGGTTTCATGGGTTTGGGGTTTTATGGTTCGGTATCTGTTCAGTTTTTATGGGTTTAAGAAGCATGGTTTCAGGATTAGTGGGTTATTAGTTCATTAACTTACGTTTTTTTTATATCGAAAACTTCAATTTTCTTAGGTTAAATTTGCGATAACACATTTTGAAAATCAGGTCTTCTTCTCCAGAAACATCCTCGATCAAGAATTTTTAGGTTTTGTTGAAAATTGAACCAAACGAGGGGCAAACCGCGAAGGAAATCTGGTGTACACTCCGAAGGAAATCCGAGGAAATCTGGAGGAAATCTCAGGAAATCTTTTTTTTTTTGGAAAGTTTTCGGATTTCTCCCCCTGTTCTTCAAATTTTTTTTTTATCAAAGAGGAAATCTGGAGAAAATCCGACTCGAAAGCCGAGGAAATCTGTGTATCTTCGTCAAAGAGGCAATCTGGTGTACCAAATTTTGGGTGAGGTTAACTCCCGGAACCAAACTATCTCTATCTCTAGAGCTCCAGTGTGCGCCCGCTCGGCGGCCTTTCACAGTGCCATACGCATCCTAAAGTCGTTCCACTTTTAAGATCTCCAACTCGCATTTGTTCACTATCTACACTTTTAAATCATAGTACCCAGAATGTTATAACATACAGAGGTTGATAGTAATATTTGTCAGGCGCGTTTTTAGTGACACTTTATACGCCTTCAACTATTTTGAGAAAGCCAAAAACTATGCAACCATTTCATTTAAGATGGCAGCTCTCTCCCTTGGATCCTGCAAAGAAATCTTTCAAAAAAAAAAATTGTCTTTTTACGATAAATATTTTTTGTCTTTTCAATTGTTTTCAAAAACTTACTCCCAGCTACCATTTTCCGAAATAAAATGAATAGGTACCGTAATCTAATGTAGTTTTCAAATTACACGTATTTTGCACGAAGTGTTTGAGTACTAATTAATAAATATATTTTCATAAAAATGTTATTACATTGATTTACTACTTGAACAAAGCATTTTAACATTTATTACCAAAGCCAATTATATAATTTCTTGCATTTAAAGGCAAAGGCAATAAATTAATGGTAATAAAATTTGCTATTAATAACAATATAATAATAATTATACTTCCTAGTCTGGTCCTTATAGAACACTTGATTTGCCCTTTTTAACAGATTTCGGTAAAGTTTAAAAAGTAGGAGGTTTCAATTCGACTCGTATGTATGCGGTGGTTCCATATTCATTTTATTCAGCTATGTCTGATATAAGGTAAGCAAAAATCGGAAATAAATTTTTTTTTAGTCGAGAATTTGGCGATAATTTAATTTCATTAAATGACCTCGCACAAAAGTATAGGAAAAGCCTTTCAGTCAGCATTTTTTAAATATTGGGAAAAATCTCCTGGTTATATTAAACAAAAGTTCTCATGGGCACAATGCTCAAAATTCAATAATTCGACTGCCAGTGGCTTTTGAAGTCTAAATATTTAAAGGTCTTATACCCTTTCCGAGGGCGGGAAACATGATGGAACCGGAAAAACCACCACTGTTTCCGATATTCCAGTGCTAGGCTTGCGAGGGCTTGTTGGATCAGTTTTTCTTTGTCGATTCGAATAAAATAAGTAACCCACCCCCGGAGGTTGAAACTACCCACATCCCCAATAACAAAATGCTACGAAAAGAACAAAAATCGGTGAAATTTTATTTCATTATTTTTAGCGATTTTTTTTGTAGGAGGTTCATTTTTTCAATTTTTTTTTTATGTTGCGTAGACTAATTTGAAAACGCATTTTAGTGTGCTACGTGCCGTACCGGTTGAATTTGTAAATTGAAAGTCATTAAGTGATATATTTCAAGAGTTATTTAAAGAACAAGACAATCTCATGAAACACCAGAAAGGATTGAAAAAATGAGCAATTTTGTTCCAATCGAGAAAACTTCAAAATCAATCAAATTCTTCTGAAATCAAGTGAAGTATTCTTTATTTGGTCATAATTTTAATAAAACACGTTTTTTTGGGGGACCTCACAATCAGCAGAAAAGGTAATCTATGCAAAAAAAAATCTATCTATAAAAGCATTAATTTCCAATATTTGCATGAAGAGACAGGATGACAGATTAAGTTCAAGACGACTTTTATATCTTAAGGTTTCAAATAAATTGCTAATAAATTCATTTTAGAACCAGCAAAAATGAAGTAAAACAGGGTAACTTACGTTAGCGAATCTGATTTCATAAAATATTCTGAAACATCAAATTGTAGATAATGTTTTATGTGTGTCATATAACTAATAAATTCGTTTAATAACTGACATTTTTTTGCAAATTAGTTCTAGCAGTACATTTCTTGACATACAGCTGTTTTATTTTTTAGCAGAAATGACATGCCAATATTCAAACACATTATGGGCAGTGTAATTATAGTTGTACCACCCTGTATACACACGCTTTAAACTAATAAATATATAAACAAAACCGTAATATCTTGATGGGTTTTCTGTTTGTAAACAACTCGGTAAACAATAAAATTTAAAAAAGTAATCCGCGATATCTTCATATTTTCTTATTGGTCTGCATGATATTGGAATCTGCTGGCATTTTCATTTTCCACTGCTACGCGACGGACGTGACCGAACATATAAATTGATATAAGTAGTGATATTCACAGGATGTGGTTTAGCTGGAAATGCAATTTTCGGAAGAAAAGTTGCGAAATCACTTCTTGACAAATTATTAATTCAACATTCCATGCTACGCAACCTTTTCTGGACATCGCTCGAGCAAGCTTTTGTGGTTTTTCGCGTAGGTTTTTAAATTACTAAAATAAAATGATCAGAACACGTAGGTGGGAATATTAAAATGGATAATAAAATCGCCAAGATGTTCATTTTGTGTCGTATTTTAGACCAAATTAAAACATACACGTCGTGCAAGTGTTGTATCATAAGGAAATTTTCTCTCTTACTATGCTCTTTTAGAAATTTCTTTAATTAGAAGTCATTCGCTCTAAATGAACTCAATAACTTTCTAAAACATATCCAAGTAGATGAAAAATTTTTATTTCGTATCTCATGACATACTCTCATCCATTACTTGTCTTTCAAATTGTGGAGTTCCCCAAGGTTCAATCTTTGGGCCTCTTCTCTCTTTACTCTACATTAATAAATTATCAGTTATCGTTGAAGAAACAGATTGTACGTTGTATGCTGACAACGCACTATTTATCATAAGAGTTCAATCAGTTCACTGATCGGCTTCAGTTTAAAAAAAATTGGAAATATTCTGCTTGGCTTTATTGTATTTAAATAATTGACTCTTACACGTTTTCCCTTAAGTTAATTGTTTAAAAGTAAACAAATCTTAAATGTCTAAGATGATGTGAATCGTCTTGTTTTGACAAGCGGTTTCTCAAAAAGCCCATTCAAGCATTTGGTCAGGAGGTCAAAATTTACAACCTTAGAGAATCCTGTTTTAGGCAAATATACTATCAAAATTAGCTAGTTTTCAGCATTTGTCACGTATTACCTAAAAATGTCGCTGACTCCTGGACTATTATCATATTTTTGCTTTATTTTAACAGTTCTATAATACAACCTCTGTTTGTTTTTATCGAAGCATCGTTCATTTTGGGAAGAGTTTTGGAGTAGGAGCGGATTTTTATTTTTATATTCGCACAGAAAGTTATTCAGATTTATTTCTCATTCTGATCTCGCAAGATGAAGGAAATCGCATGCATAATGATATGTCTCTTGATAATTCAATACGCAGTTATCAAATACACAAATTGAATCAGTACATTTTGCTCTGATTATATTTGTTTAATGATATAATCAGATATTAAATATCCTTACCGATAAACTGAAGCAGGTAATTTGCATTACTGCAAATGGAGATATTTGGAATGTTGTAAATAGTTATAAATAGATTTTTTTAAAGGAGCAATCAAAATAGATTGACTATTATATACTGTGTACAAAAAGTTAGAAACATTTAATATCTTCATGAAAGAATTGGAAAAATAATCTTATTGCATAATTTCGTTATGAAAAACGAGGAAAAATTATATTAGTTTAAGAAGTGTTAGATGCGGGAACCAATAATGTCCTAAAACTCCTAAACCTCGTATTCTGACGGAGATAACTAGTGAGGGCACTAATTACCTCTCTAATTACTTCAAGTGTACGTTTGGGCACGCTGCTGATAATGTGGTCGATTACATCTTATGGGATTTGTGTCCATAAAATTGGAAGACTATCTGACATATCCTCTGGAACCGGTTGATGCTTTTAAAAGGTGCGTGAAGTATCTGGGGGTGAACTTAGACAGAAGACTGACGTTTAACATCCACGTTAATGAGACTGTACGAAAGGTCTACTCCATGTCTAGGAGTCTGTATCGGCTCCTGGCGCGGGGTAGCCGACTAAACAGGACAAATAAAAAATTGTTGTATACGATGGTGATCAGGTGCAGCATCCCGGCCACGACAATGCGGAAACTTAGAGTTTTAGAACATAAATTTATGCGCCTCATTTCAGACTCCGGTATACTCCCTCAGAGACATCTACGCACGTTGCCACGACATAACCACACTAGCGGACTTCGTCCGGGAAACATCCCAAAAATTCTACCAATTCAAATTGGGCGACAGTCCGCTAACTCGAGACATAACACGAATCAGACAGCATAATGCCATACTTTTCGATATAAGACACCATTACCATAGCAGGCGTTGCCTATTTTTCGGCAACCTCCCTAGCCAAATCTTTCCTATACCAAAATTTTCATTTCACCACCTTTTGCCTGTCACCACCTTTTACTCTCAAACCCCTTCTCTTTCTCTCTATTAGTCTTATTTTTGTTGGTTTGTTTCTTTTTGGTCTTTTGTTTCTTTTTGTTCTTTTTAAAATCCCCTCTCGATCAATAACTTCTTACAAATCAAAACCTTTTAAATCATAACTTCCCCTTCACCCTACCTTTCCGAAGGCAGGTAGACCATCGGATGAAGGATGTCATTTGTTCGAACGGGTTTTTTCATTGCGTTTTGCCCGTACTAGTAACCCGACCTCTTAAAACAGTGCGCGTGTGCGCCAGTGCGCGTGTGCGCGCTTAAACAAAAATCCGCCATTTTCTATTTATTTCTAAGTAGTTCTAAGTATTTTAAAATCGTTCATGATTATTTTTCAATAAATTGTTAGGTTTAAGTTTTATTTCGTATTAAAACAGGAGCCCTAACCTCCACCCATTTTACTTACCGTTCTAGCCGAGGCTGGACCTGCCACACCCGGCTACCCATCTACCACGGCGTTGCGCGCCGTGGTGGTGTGGCCGGCTCTGAAGCGGGTTCCAACTCAGGCACATTTTTTGTAACTAAAATGTTAATAAGTCTTTTTGAATTGAATTGAATTGAATTGAATTGGTTGATGCTTTTGAAGTGCCCTACCCAATAAATCCCACAAATTGTTTGGAAGAGTATCGTGGTCAATTCCGTAAGTTTCAAGAATGTTGGATATTTGCTGAGTACGATAGAGGCGAGGCATTATCATCATAGTCCAGTCAATGGAGCGCTAAAATGATCAAAATCTCTAATTTAAGTGCTAATGAATGGATTTTGATGAAACCTTGTGCAATGTGTTTGTAATCACGTTAATAAAAAAGTTGAAAAAAAAAATTGGAATAGGAAATGATCGGAAGGGGTAGAAAACACCTCTTTTATCACGGATTCCGTAACTTGTAGAATTGGGTCAAAAACGAATATATTTACCTTTTTCAGCCCAAATAAGATGTTTTTACTCTTGTGAATTTTTTCGAAAAATGCATATTTTTCGAGATATGGCCACTCGAAAATTTCTAAAAGTGGGGGAGGGGAAATGTAAAAGTTTTAAAAAAATCTGAAAAAAATTCAGGTGAATGTATTATCAAAATACAAGACTTTTTTACGACTTTTTTGTAAAGTGCGTTTTCACCGAATTTTTTCGGAAAAACTACCCTTTTTTTAAATTGTAGCGTTTTAAAAATATCAAAGGAAGTTGAGAATTTGTTGCTCTTCTTCTGCGACGATTAGGAGGTCATCGGCGTATGCTAGTACGATTGGGGTTCTCAGTGTTTCCGGGCCTTCGTTGAAATTTGGTGTTTCCCTTATTGTGTTTTGTATTACTTGGTCTAGGACCATGGTGAATAGTCGGGGGGATAGGGGCATCCTTGTTTGACTCTTCTGTTCTTTTGTCTGATTTCCGTCATTTGTCCGAACCATTGTATGGCAGTGGTTTCATGAAGGCAAGCCTTTATTATCTTGTTTATTAGATGGTGCGGTACTCCTTTGTTGTGGTCGTCCGTTGATCTGCCTTTGATGAATGCTGTCTGGTAGTCTGTCGGTCTTCCAATGTGCTTCTCCAGTTGCTCAAGCAGGAATTGTGCGTAGTATTTGTATCCTATGCTGCAGAGTGTTATTCTTCTGTAGTCATCTATATTCTGTGGCGAGTTGGTTTTTGGAAGGGGTATTTGTATAGTCGTGGTCCATTCCGTAGGCAGAGGTGTAGTTTCTGTCCATACTCTGGTGATGATTTCTAGGGTTTGCTCCTTTAGCCTTTTCATTACGTATTTTTAAAGCCCTACAATTTCAAAGAAAGTGGTAGTTTTTTATGTTTTTCCGGAAAAACTCGCTGAAAACGCACTTTACAGAAACGTTGCAAATAAAAAAAAAGTTCGAAAAAATTCACAAGAAAGAAAAATCTTATTTTGGACCAAAAAAGGTAAATATATTTATTTTTTCATTTTTGACCTAAATCTACAGGTTACAGAATCCGTGATAAAAGGGACTTATTCATTATCTTTTCATAATCTCATTAAATACATTTCCCACACATTATACTATACTACTTTTAGCACCCAAAGTAGCTGCCACAGGAGAGCCCAGTGGGTAAGTGAGTAGAACTGTTATAGAGATAACCCAGACATGCAGGTTTGATCCCTACCGACAGCAATTGGTAAACAGATAAGTAAGTAAAATAAAATGAATTTAATAATTTAATAAACATTATAATTTTAATATTTAACATTTCCCCTGTGAGAATAAATTGTTGAGTTTTATGATAAACAATATTAGATATCTTAATTTCAATAAAATATACGGATGCTATATACAAAGAAATTCATTGGACGCCCTCAATCTCCGCTGAGGATGTCTTTCGGATATCCATAGGACAATGTTTATGTATCACTTCGTTTTTATCAAGTAAAGTACTTATATGTCGAAGTTGTACTTTTTCTAAAAGCGCCCTGAATAATATATCTCTAATAAAGTAGGATGTCCAAATATCGAATTTTATAGACATATATAGAGTTGTAACATTTGGACATCCCTCGGTTGTCCGTGGGATGTACTTTAAACCAAAATCGAAGTTCCATCGGATGTCCCGTATGTTCGTCGAGGACGTCCTTCGGATATCCATAGGACAATGTGGTGCTATTAGGGATATTTGCGCCCTCTTATTCATAGGCAGGATTACGAAGTTTCAAAATTGATGAGCGGGAGGGAAAAAAATGGAAAAACATTTTTTGACAAGCGGGGGCGCAAGATAAAGAAAATTTTTTTCCTCGCCAATAAGAATTGATAAACGGGGGGCGCCCCTTGTACCCTGGCGCCCCTAGGCTACAGCCTGATTAGCCTCATGGATAATGCGGCCCTGGCAGTGTATGTGAGAAAATGACAAATAAACGACATAAAACATGCTGATAGCAGACAAATAATAAATTACAAATTAATTTAATTATTTTTCTACATCATTACAATTTTTTTGTAAAATTATATCGATTTCGGCTTACTGATGTGTCGACGGGAGTGATTCATCCAATAGGTGTATTTAATTTTAAACTAGATACTCTAGTAACCAACATTTAATACGCAATTCTCATTTAGGAATGATTTACGGTTATTGTAACTGGGATTATAAGAAACCAAAATTGGACGAGACCACATTGCAGCCTCTACTGCTATAGAAGGTTAAGGGAATCCGGTCCGATATGTGGCTGTATTGAAACGTATTTCTTGTTTGATAAGATGCAAAAAGTTGGTAGATCCTTGTTGACTACTATGTCGGTTAGTTTGTGGAAGTCGGTATTGTCGAGGTCACGATAATGATTCAACAGTAGTTTTATAAAAATCATGCTTCAAATGAACTTGTCGAAGTTCATTGCGTTAATTTGTCAGATTTTTTGGAATAAATGTATTAAATCGATAAAGCAGTGTTGACATTTTTTTTTCTGAAATATATGTCGCGGTCACCTTCCCAATGTTTTCAGTTTATGAATCACACAGGAGATATGTAGGTGTGTTATTTTTGCTGCAGCGGTATAACAACGTTAAATCTTCAAAGCCACAGTGATGTAACAATGTAAATTGGGAGATATATGAAAAGAACTTCCTGCACTCTACATTAGCCAGCTGCGTGTGTACCATAGCAAGAGAAATAAAATTGAAAATTCTTAAAACCCCTCGACCATGTTCTATAATCATCTTGTAATGTACTATCATATATTGAAAACCACATCGATATCTGTTAAAACATTAGAGCTACGTGAGAATAATTAACCCTTTACTCATGATGTACAGCCTAGCTCTCTCCGAATCTCTATCGAGATGAAACCTTACTAAAAGTCTTTCAAATATAACAAATTCGGCGACCAGTGGCTTCAGTGAGCTTCTGTACCTATTTCTGTTTTGCATAATTAGCCCCAGAGCTGGAACTAGGGGAATGGAAGTTTGGCGGCCCACAGTGGCGAAAAACCACACTGTGCCACCCATCTCAACTGTTAGTTCGTCATTTTTGAGTTCAGGGAATATATTTATTTAATGTTCATTTTTTAATTACCTACAAATCTGTGGCCAACTTTTTGTTTTTCAGCCCTAGTTTTTCAGAATTTTCATTCAAATATGAAAATTTTTCCCAAGAATCACTTTTACTTAGTTTTAGCTCGTCATTTTTTAATTCAAAGATTTTTTTTTAAATCTTCGTTTTTTAATTACCTAAAAATCTGTGTGGCCAGAGAAAAAACTATCTGAACAAAAATTGTAGAGGTCGAAGGGGGGCAACTGATTGTGCAATGGGTTTTGAATTTTTATGGGGTTTCATGGGGTTTTATGGGGTAACTGATATTTTTAATACGAGCTCCTCTTTTTAGTGTAGATTCTTATTCTACAGAAAAAAATATAACTTTTACTTGAAACATTTCTTTCGAAAATGATATCTCTTTCCAAGATATTCGAAAGGAAATGATGAATTGTTACTGAAAATAGAAAAATATATGCACACAGATATGAATTAAAGTTTGAAGATCAAAAACAGAAAATAGAAAATCCAGATAGAAAGATCAGTAGGTAACATAAAAGCGAAGGTTTTTAAAAAAATTACCTTTTTTCTGAGAATTACTAAGAAATATCAGCCACAGTTTAAATTAAATTCATATAAAAGTGTTTGAAAAAAATTTAACTTTTTACTCAAAATTCCGGAAAACTTCGGTGGAAAATAAAGTAATCTAGCAAAACAGTTCATTTGCAAGAACTACTTGTCAAGGCTTGAAAAAAAAAGTGAATGACAATATGAACTTTTTTGCTCGATAAGAACGCGGCTTCAATGTGTCTTAATAAAATGTCTCATACTAATTTTATTTTTAGATAATGTCATAATTTATAAATCCATTAGTTGATTATATAGCAACAGGCTTTTGCATTTTAATTCTGCTTGTGGGTATTCGTCATTCGGTTAATGTTCGGTAAATTCATTTAATTCATTAAAGTGACTAACTAACAAATGTGTCACAATAACATTGTAATGTTTTTAACACAGAATATCCACAATATTGTCTTTTTTATTTGTATGTTTTTTTTTTATTGTATTTATCTACATATTATACAAGGAATCTTTTCTTATAAATGAAAAGTATGGTATCAAAGAGGCGAGGGATCAAAATGTGGTTTATTTAAATTCAAGCTATCTTCAGTCAATGCCAATGGAGAGATTCGCTTTTTATTCTATCGCAAAATTAAATCTTAAAATCTGATATTGTTTCATTCCAATAATGCTGAAGGACGTTTTTATGGGTAATTATAGCTACAATAATGATTTAAAAAACGTTAGTACATAATTTTATAGCCATCATTTAATAAACAAGGGGATAATGGCTTCGGTAATAGCTTGTTTTATATTTCGGGCACTTGATCTTGAGGATATTTTTTATTTTTGAAGTTGAAGTAGGAGTTGTAGTTCGTATTATCCTTATTGAAATAAAAATGATGTGCAAGTTTCCAATCAAGTAAATGCAAATTCGAAACTTTCTTGAACATCTGAACCTTAGTTAAATAGTAATTAATTTTGTGATACAAACTCAGTTGGTGAAACTCATCAGATTGAAATAATGTAGAAATAAAAAAAAACCGCTGCCCAAGGAATCACTACTTCCACATCCAGATTCTCTATCCAAGTCACTCACAACGAGAAAACTTTGTATGTGAAAATAATTGTTTATGGAACTTTAATAATATAATATTTGAAATCCTCTGCCCCAAAAACCCATAAAACGATACCCCACATCGGTAGTGGGGTGGGGGTGGTGGTAGGGGGGGTGGATGAAGTAAAAAATATTTTGAGGTTTCTGGTTCCTGTACATATACTAAATCACAATTTTTTTTCATCCCCTTTAATAAAGAGGGGGGGAGTGGTAGGTGGTAGATTCGATAGAACAACTCCATATATTGATTGACCAAACATTCCAACAGATTACTACTTGGGCTGAAAGAGATAAACTGATATTGAATAGAAATAAAACAGTTATTATTAATTTTGGTTTACAAAGACAATTGCCGCACGATATAATGTTGCACGATAATATTGTGTTGTCTCACAACACGAAATTGCTCGGTACACACTTGGACACTAAATTGCTGTGGGACAAGCACATTGAGCATGTATGTTCACAGCTAAATAAGGCCTATTTTGCTATATTGCAAATGCAAAGTTCATTAGATGAAGCGGGGTTATTGAGTATATACTATGCTCTTGCTTACTCACATATTTCATATAATATTATCGCCTGGGGAAGTGCAAGAGACAAGGATAGGGTGTTTATTAGTCAAAAGAGACTCATTAGACTTATATTTCATATGGATTATAATGAGAGCTGTAAACATATATTTAAAATGAAAAAAATACTAACCACTCCATGTATATTTATATTAAAATGTTTGATGTACACCAAGAAAAATATAAATCTTTTTACTCAAAGAAACGATTGTCATTCGTACAGTACAAGATGTGGTGATTTACTTAGTATCCCTTCACATCATACTTCAAATTATAAACATTCACCGTACTATAACTGTATTTTACTTTTTAACAGTCTTCCTGCTTTAATTAGAAATATCCAAAACTATAGACACTATAAAACAGCAGTTAGAAATATATTACTTGAAGGTAGCTTTTACAGCGTTCAAGACTTTTTAAATAGAGAACCTTGAGGAACTACTCATATATTACTTTAACTTTGACAAAATGAATAAGTATTTAATTTATTCATTCAGTGTAATTTTTTATATATATGTATGTATATGTATGTGTGTGTATATGTGTGTATATATATATGTGTATGTATATATGTATGTATATATATATTCATTTGTCATCCCAATTTATATGTATTGTGTATATTTATATGTTTTATGTAATATGATTATACAATGTATTATATATCGTATGTATTTAAATTTGTATTGTGTATTGTGTATTTTTTTTTTTTATTGTATCAGCAATAACATATTTTATGTTTGTATATTTGTTACTAATTTACTTACAATGACTTACCATATATACTAGTCTGTATCTAAAATGGTCAATAAACATTATTATTATATTATTATTATTATTATTATTCTTCTTCTTCTTCTTCTTGAATTTCTCAGCCTAAGCCGGTAGGTTATATCGCCAAATGAGAAAGCAATTCAGCTCCTCCCATTTAGCCCAACACTTTACGAACAATGTGACAGGTTTGCAGCAGCACTGCGCGCTGTCCCACTGTGGAAATGGTTTTTAACAATCCCAGGTTATCTAGATTCCTCGTAAAATTTTTACTTGCAAGGCCTTCAGCGGATATTATAAATGGCACTATCTCAACTCTTTGCAGGTTCCATTGATTTTTCAGGTCGTAAGCCAGGTTTTCGTACTTGGCAGTTTTTTCCATCTCAGTCTTTCTGATGTTATGTGAAAGAGGCACCGCAATATCTATTATAACTGCCTTTTTCTCTTTTTTATTTATAAGGACAATGTCAGGCCTGTTGTAGTCAACTGTCCGATCGGTTGTTATTGGCCTGTCCCAGTATAGTAGCATGTCAGCCGATTCGAGTACAGGGGCTGGGTTGTATTTATAGTAGGGTGGTGGTGCAGCTTCGAGGAGCCCATACTTGACTGCAATCTGTTGGTGTATTATCTTGGCCAACTGGTTGTGTCGGCCCAAGTAAGCGTTTGGCGCTAGCGATGGACAACCATATGATCTATGGTTTCCCCCACAGCACCGCACTTTCTGCACTTGTCAGAAACATTTAGGTTCAACACATGCTTCTCGTAATTCTTTGTTCTCACGACTTTATCTTGAATGGCTAAGACAAAGCCTTCGGTCTCTGGGTATAGCAAGCCGTCAGTGAGCCATTTTAACGATAGCGTTCTATCGACACCTTCTTCCCCAAGTGACTTGGGATATCTTCCATGCATGACCTGTTGTGACCAGCTTTGGATGCGTTCTCGTACTGTTGTCATGCCAACATCCCAGTTGCGTTGATTCAAATTCCTCCCTCACCACTAGCTTCATAATGTCACCCTCTGATGCAAGGAGTTGCTCTCTGATCTTGTTTTCCTGGCTGAGACATAGATTTTTAATGTTCACAAGTCCTCTGCCTCCGTCTTTTCTAGGTATATAAAGCCTATTTGTTGATGAGTTTGGATGCAGGTTGCGAAACTTCGTCAATGTTCTGCGCGTAAGTCGATCGAGTTCATCAAGGTCAGTGTCAGACCATTTGACAATACCAAAAGAATACGTCCAAACTGGCACTGCCCAGCCATTTATAGCCTTAACCAGGTTTCCGCCATTTAGCTTGGTGTTCATAAGCTTTGTGAGTCTTTTCTGGTATTTATTCTTAAACTCCTGCTTTAACTGGGTGTGGTCAATCTTCTGGTTTTGAGGTGCGCCCAGGTAGCGATAGGTTTCTTCCGGTGGCAATTGCTCGATGTTACAAACTGCTGCCGGCCGGTCATCAACAACTCCTTTTCTGATATTAATGGTAGCGCATTTGTCCAGTCCAAATGACATTCTGATATCATCACTAAACACTTCAACCGTTTTGATAAGTGAATGGAGTTTATCCGGTGTTTCTCCATATAACTTAAGGTCGTCCATGTATAGCAGATGAGACAAACTTCTCCGGCTTCTCAAACTGAGTTTATATCCTGCTTCGCTGCTGTTAAGAAGTGACGACATTGGATTCAAAGCTAGACAGAACCACACTGGTGAGAGCGAGTCACCTTGGAATATGCCTTTTTCGATGTTTACAGGACCAATACATTGACTAGAGACGTAGAGATTAGTCCTCCATTTCCTCATTAGGTGTTTCAGAGTGTTAACGACGCGGGGGCATATTTTGTATATTTCCAGGATCTTGATTAGCCAGTCATGCGGAACAGAGTCAAACGCCTTTCTGTAATCTATGTAACATATATTAAGGTTGCGCTGTCTCCTCTCCACTTGCTTAAGGACTACAGCATCGATGGTCAGCTGTTCTTTACATCCCAAGGATCCTCTGATGCATCCTTTCTGCTCCTCCTCAAATATGTTGTTGACAGAGCAATGCTGGTATATTTTCTCATTAAGTACTGCTGTAAACAACTTGTACACAACAGACAAACAAGTGATTGGCCGATAGTTGTTAGGCTGACTGGCATCTCCCTTCTTGTACAGCAAAAATGTATTGCCTTCTGCAAGGAACGAAGGGATGGTTTCTGGATTGTTCAGCGCTGCAGTAAAAGCCTTTGCGAGACTTTCATGAGCTGCTGAGAAGTTTTTAAGCCAAAAGTTATGTAATCCGTCCGGCCCAGGTGCTTTCCAGTTCTGAGTCTTTTTCACTGCATTGTTTATGTCAATGGCTGTAAAATCATTGACTGACATCTGTGGATATGTCTCTGCTTGGTTCTCTATTGAGTTAATCCACTGGGCTGATCTGTTGAAGCCATCAGCTCTTGCCCAGATAGATTTCCAATAAATGTCAAAGGTGGTTACATCCACGTTCTTTAGTTCCGGTTGAGAATCAACAGTTTCAGTTTCAAGTTTTCTATAGAATTTTTTCTGGCTGATCTGGAAGCTTGAGTTTTGGTGTTTCCGTTTTTCCAACTCATTATACCTTGCTAGCCTAGCCTCTTTTGCTTTGGCTTTCTGCCTAAGGCGATCTTTAAGATCTAATAGCATTTCAAGAAACTTTGGATTGTTAGGGTTGACGCCAGATTTTTCGGCAATCTTTCTTGTTTTTCTGTCCACCTTGTTTGATCTGTTGCCGGCAAGGTACTCTGAGATAATGTCAGCTTTCCCTCGAAATTCGCTAATGTCATCCTCGAGGCGTCTTTTCCATGCAGGGGTTGTTTTCTGAATCCTGCGCTTTTTAGTATTAGGAATAAATGTTTTTTGGCCAGAGATTTCAATTACTGTCACTGCCGCGCAGTATAATGCCAAATGCACTTCGCTGAGATCTATTGTTTCTGCAAGGTGCATCTTTAGAATATCGTTGACAAGCGCGATAGTTGCTTTAGCTTTTGCGATGCTACGCAATACTGGTATTTTCGGCCTATTTAAGGGATTAGAACCGGTGTAGTATGCCATAATGCTGTGGAATCGTTCCGTAACAGCATTGATGTTTTTATCGGGATTGACTTCAACGTTTTGTAGAGTAGGGATATCAATTGCTACGTCAGGTTGCTGTTCTATGTCCAGAGCATCTGTCACTGTTGGTTGCAGGTTTATTTGGTATATTTCCTGCTGCTGAAGTTCGTAACCTACTTGCCTTTTGATATCGCCTAGTTCCACTTCAGTTAGATAGTTTTTCCTTACAATCAGGTGTTTACGGTCGGCTATGTTCTGCTCCGACATCTTTGATTCAGGGAACCTGATTTTATACTCACGGTGGAGTGCATTTCTCCATCCAGGAAGCGGTTCATCAGCGCATTGGTTTACGTAGTAGTAGGCTCGCATAACCTCAATGTTCATTTCACGAGTCCATCTTATACGCGCAGTGCGCTCTCCCCTACGAGCAGCTCTCCTTACGGAGGGCGAGCCGGCAGGCGGAGGGGTATTCATATTTTCTACCCGTTCAATTAGTTCTGCTTCTCGTTGACTGTTCGGGGCTGTAGTTCCTTGTGCGGCAAGGGCCCGCCTCCTCAACACCCTGCCACCGACGTCCCGCATGCTGTCATGTCCAGCGTCGGCTCCAGACATGCCCTGGCGCTCCCCAGGCAGCGGCAATTTTCCGAGGCTTCGGTTAGTCTCCATTTTCATGGGTCACCCATTTTTGTCGCCTTTTACGACAGGTATAGGCACACCCTGGGCCTATTCTTACCCGGGACACAGACGGGTGATTTTTTACGAGGTTTACTCCCCGCCCCTTTTAGTCGCCTTTTACGACAGGCTAGGGGTACCCTGGGACTATTCTACCCCCGATCCCAGAGGGGTATTATTATTATTATTATTATTATTATTATTATTATTATTATTATTATTATTATTATTATTATTATTATTATTATTATTATTATTATTATTATTATTATAATGGGGGTGGCTAATGCCAAAAATTTTTTTGAGACCTTAGCTTCTCCTGTATATACTAAATACCAATTTCATGAACTCTTACCTGCTTGATTTACCCATTTACCCCAAATTTACCCCAATTTACCCCCCAACCCTTCGACGGAACAAGATGAAAATATAATCTATTCTAGATCTCGTTAAAGTACATATGTGTACCAAATTTCAAGTCAATATCTTAAACGGTTCCAGAGTAAACGTGCGCACAAAAAAAAGTTACAGACAGACAGACCGACAGACAGACAGAAATTTTTTTTTCGCTCAAACTTAAAATCTCGACGTTTCATGTCATTTTAAGCCTATTTGGACAATAAAAATTTTTAAAAATGTTTTTGTCGTTACTTCCACTGGACGTGGAAGTAATTACAATCCAATCTATTTGAGTCTCTAACCCGCCACCCTTGGATTTCGAGACTAAAGCGACTAGACCATCACTTCTTACTTTCATAAGCGTTAATGTCATAATATAATGTGTTTAGCTGATAGTCACATTTCAACGGTTGGATATTATGTTGTTATAAAATGTATTCCTATTTAATTACAAAACATAAAACGAGGAAGACATTTTTTTTTAATTTAAATGATTAATAACTTTTTTCTACGACTAACACTAACTTGCTGTCCAAATTTTAATATGATCGGACTTTTCGTTCTTATATAAGTTATCGTGCTTACAAGAAACGCGTCGGACGAACGGACGAATATTTTGAAAGTTATTCAGAATTCAATCACGAACACAATGATATGAGCTTTACGAGCGATATCTATGATTTAGAAATATTCGGACTCAAATACAATATACATTTCACTTTCGTATTTGCGAAGATATAATATTACTTTGACTTGACATAAGAACCTGCAGCTTTCACAAACGTTTTCATTATTTTTTTTAATTCCTAGAACATAGAAGCAATAATAATTCCTTTATTGATATTGTTACTGTATCTAATTCTTGCTTTAATAAATGAACCTTTTAATAAAACTATTTTACAAAAAAAGTCAATCGGCGTAAGATCAGGTACTTCATCATGCCTATCAAGTCCTTTTGGTGGAAAGGATAAATCTGCTAATCGGGAAAAGAATATATTGTATTATTATCTTACGATCATTTCACAATCTTTTCACGTTCCTGTAATCTTTTTTTGGGACGGTTTAAGACCAACAAATTTTATATGAATGTCTATCTGTCGAAATATTTTGTACTCTAAAGCAACTTAAATTGTAACACTGACCTGCTGAAGAAATACCACTGTCCATTGACACCGTCAATGGACTTGAAACTGCGCCCGGTGATAGCTCCGGCTTTTTTGCTATGGTGGCGTAGATACTACCGTCCAGTGGCCCAAAAGTGTGATTTACGTCGTCTGCAACAAAAATAAAACATTTTAAATTCTCATGCTTTGTACTTCCAACTAGAGTAGTGACACTTGGTATTTATATAGGGGTCTACACGCGATCCAGCGGCAGGGACCCGACATTGTCGGTACGCTTTGAAGATAATTGGAATTCCAGCAGACCAGTTCACTTTTACGAATGAGTTCAAAGCATGCCGACACGGCTGGCTCCCTGCCGCTGGATCGTGTGTAGACCCTTTATATCAGCATTAAAAAACCAAAATGAAATGAATTAATTTCAACTACTCCTTTGTATACATGCCAATATGGGCATTAGGTTGCAAGTTAAACGCAGGTATTTTAAAGACAAAAATAGAAACTTAAAGACTAAAGTTACCATTAAAAACTGCATACTAATGTATGGTAATTAGTATCTAATATTAGTCCAAAAATACTTGTATATAATTTTTGGAAAGGATCCTAAGAAACAAAATTTATTACCGAATACATAATCTATACATTAAGTACCTTGACACTTGTAAAATTGTTTTTACTTTAATACACAGAATTATTTAAATTACCTGAATGATTAGTAAAACTTAATAATTACGAGATGTGGTAAACACGTTTTTAAATACGTTAACAAACAATATCTGTAAAATACAATTCTCTAGTTCTAATCGACATTGTAAATGGTCTTGCATTTTCTAATAATTCCTCTATGTACCTATAAATAAACTAGGACAAAAAATTGATCTATATCTTCTAAACAAACACGGATCTAATGTAATATGTTGTAGATAGGAAATCTCAACAATAAACTGTACCAACTAACCATGTTTGGTTATCATCATAATTATTAATTGAGAATTTCTTTATATCAATTTATTAGTAGGTAGATAACATCGGAATATTTCATATGATCTCATGGATATTTCATACTTTCATATTTCTATAACGAGAAGTAATACAAAGAAATTTTTTGCCGTCATTTTTATAAATTTAGCATTTAGAAAGCCACGACACAATATCACTTTGGCGATATCTACTTTTAATTGTCTCTTTTAGCTTTAACAAGAAAAGAAGTGACCGAAGCGGTAACTGCCAGCTGCATAATTAATTGTGTGGTGTAAGTAGTATTTCTATAGTTTATTAAAACGTAATAATTACTTCCACATCCAGTAACAACAAAAAATTTTGTTTAAATAGACTTAGAATGTCATGAAACGTCGAGATTTTAAGATTGAGCAAAAAAAAATCTGTCTGTTTCTCGGTCTGTCTGTAACTTTTTTGTGCGCACGATTACTCTGGAACCGTTTAAGATATTGACTTGAAATTTGGTACACGGATGTATTTTAACGAGATCTGGAACTAGATTATTTATCTCATTCCGTTGAAGGGATGGGAGGTAAATTGGGGTAAATCGGAGTAAATAGGTAAATCAAGCAGGTATTTAGTATATATAAGAGAAGCTAATGTCTCAAAAAAAATGTTGGCATTAGCCATTACTACCCCCACTCCATTATAAAAGAGGGTGAAAAAAATGTGATTTAGTTGTGTGTACAAGAACCAAAGGCCTCAAAATATTTTTTACTTCATCCATCCCCACTACCACCCCCCTATCACTACCCCCTCTACCGATGTGGGATATCGTTTTGTGGTTTTTTTGGGGTAGACGATTTCAAATATTGTATTATTAAAGTTCTATAAACAATTATTTCCACATACAATTTTTTTTCGTTGTGGCAGACTTAGGTAATAAATCTGGATGTGGAAGTAGTGATTCCTTGGGCAGCGGTAATGTTTCCCAGTTTATTTTGCATAATGGTGTCAAAGAGATTAGTATTCGGCAGGCATAACTTCTTTATTATTTAACTGATTGAGATGAAACTGTTCATGTGTCACGTCACCAAAACATCTAGAGTTTCTACAACTTACTGTTTCACTGGATTTTTAAATGGGACACCCTGTGTATTTTTGCATTTTTGGACTCTACTTATTATGGTTGTACTAATTTCCTGACTGTTAGGCCAATTTAAATTTTTTAAATTGTTCTAATCATAAATAATTGAAAAAAGAAAATACGTATTGGATTTTTTTGGTTTTGATTTGTATTACAGAAAGGTGATAAAATCGCTTTATTTCAAATTGAAGTAAGTATATCACTTTCATACTATAGCTAAATATAATTTTTTAATTTTTTAATGCCAACACTATGTATAAATGCCCGTTTTTGCTGTTTAAACAATTTTTTGGACCTAATTGATTATATAATGCTGATTCTGCGTTGGTAACCACGACATTTTATAATATGATGGACTTGACTTGTCTTTGCTAATTTGAGACGCCTCTGTGGTTTATTGCAAGTAAAACCATTTTCCACGTTGATGGTATCTTTGAGTATCGGGCGCTTTCCAATTTCGATCGCCTTTCTGATTATTCTAGAGAAATGTTCGATATTTCGCAAACTATCAGAGTTAATCCACTGGGTTATGTTGTTTATATCCAGAGAACATTTTATTAGTCATGTTGGCTGATAGTCGAAAACCTTTTCGTGAATTGGATTTGAGACGAATTTTGAAATGTAGAACACACGATAATGATAACAAAGGCATTTGGCAATTCAATGTACCTAAACTAAATTTCAGCGCCGAAAACTATATCGACATTTGCTTTTCATATATCCGAACCAGTTATATTTTGCAACAGACTTTAAATAAATACCGCAAAGTCAACGGCTAAGAGAAATGTGTACCCGAATTTCACAGTATATCAAGTACCTACTCAATTTGCAGTTCAATGTTTTTTCTTTTTTTTTTCCTCTTGGTATTCACAAGTAGTTCACAACTAATTTGTAAATATCCGGTATCTTTATACTTTTTTGAGTTAAGTACGGTTAAGACCTTACCATTGATACAAACCTGTTTAAACATATCAAATTTCATGTGTACTAAATCGATGTAACCTTCCTTAGGGAAGTGAACACGTCTTTTATAAATTTTTCCTCGTATATATATATATAACTTCTATTCGCGTTATTATAATGTAATCATATCGCACATACACTCGCAGTAAAATTGATGTAACAAGAAAAGAGTAGTTCCATTATAAGAGAAACGTAATTGCTAGAACGTCTAATAAACTTAATAGTTTAAATTTTCACTCGAGATTTAAATCAAAATAACCGCAGCTTATGATTACGCAATTAGTTGTAATTTTCCTCGCATTTATACACACGCTGTTATTCAATTTTAGAATTCTAACAGTTTCCATTTTAATTGATGTGTGTTGTATGAGCTTCTTGTAACTGGAACACATCTCATACTTTTTTATTGGATTTGTAGCAATAATAGATTCTATTTGATAACCAAGCAAGATGTTCGTATATTCTGTAGGCCAATTATTTGAAAGGATTGCTCTTGTGCTTTCACCGGAAATTACTCCAAATTTTTTTTACTTAGAACCGTCAGTGTATTTTTCACACCTTGCCATTTGTATACCGTGCGTGTAATTTCCCATTAGGCATGTACATTCACGTAGCGCGATAGATATGACAACACAGCTGCCGTAAATTCCTCCGTCGAGCGGAGCATCCTAGCTCTGTTATTTCATTTCAGCCAGCTGACACGCGCGATGTTGTAATTTTACTCCCTATGCCTAGCGCTCCGCTACACGCACGGTATTAATTCCGTAAAATGCAAAAAAAGTAATATAAAATATTACTTATCCATAAAAATAACACAAATTCATCAACAAAAGAATCTCGAATCACCATTCCCCTTCCAGATCAAAAAAGTGTCAAAAACTATTTAAATTATAAATATTTAGAATAATTGGTATATGAGTCAATTTTTACTTTCGTGCTGTCTAAAATGTTGTTAGAAACAATTTTTCAGCTTATAGTCCAATCAGTGGGAGAGTGCCCTGCAAAAGGTGGAGTAGTACCTAATGATTTTGATATATGTTGTTTAAGTCGAGGCCCTGATGAAAAATACAAGTTTTCGACCTTGAAGGGGGAGGCGCGAATCACCATCTTGAATTAAAGGTGCAAAAAATTGTTTTTTTCAAAATTATTCGACAACGCTCGATCCTACGAGAAAAATGTTCAAGACAGAAGAGGACAAAATTTCCTACATTTTTTTGTATATACATTTTTATTGTAGGGCTAATGTTTAAAGAGATATAGCGTCAGGAAGATGAATTTAAGAAATATATTTTTTTGTATTATATAATGTACGTTTACATCAAAACATATTTTATATTATTTATATTATTATAATAAAGATCTACTTGTATTGAAACTAAAAAAATATGAAATTGACGGTATACTATTACAGTGGTTTACATGGTTTACATCGTACCTCGAAAATTACAATCTCTCTCCTGATCTCTAGTCATCCTCGTAAGAGAGAATAGCTATTATTAATGTTGAAAGTTACCTTTTGCCGGTAAGGACAGCATATGTCATTTTACTATTTTAAGCGGGAATTTAAAATATAATCTAACATTTTTTAATGATCATTGGTATATAAAAATTTCAAATTATAAAATCTTATGTCCCGACTATTGGCTACAAAATTTTAAATTCTTTACAAAATCCTTACATACATTTAATCCTTACACAAGTGCTTAGAAACATTCAAAATACTTAAAATAGTACTAGCATATCGAAAACACTGCTCACTAAGCGTATTAAAGCAGGACCGTACGCGCGAGGCGGGGAATGCTACCGTGCTGCTCTTTCTAAAGAGGCCCCTGAAGGGACGTCCTGTTCGATCAATACAAAAGAAGCAAAGATACGCGAGGGATGGTCTATACCTGCTCTAGGAAACATCTACTACAGAAAACAGAACGAACCTTTAAAAAAAATCACTGAAAGTTGAAATAGTTACCTATATAATCTCATTGTGATGTGAAAAAACGTTAAAAATAATAAAATGTAATTTGTTCGTAGATAATTTACAAAAAAAGACGATTGACGATTTTTTTTTAATTTGTTAAACTTCATTTTCTCACCGCTGCATTTCGTTACATATTAGACTTACAATAAACATGTAGGTATATAAAAATGTAGGAAATTATGTCCTTTTCAATTGTTTCTCGTTGGATCTAGCGTGGCGTTATTTTCATAAAAACAATTTTTTGCACTTTTCAATCAAGATGGCGACTCGCGCCTCCTCCCCCAAGATCGGAAACTTGTATTTTTCATCAGGGCCTCGATTTAAACAACATATATCAAAATCATTACTACTCCACCTTTTGTAATAGTCCAAGATCCCAGAGTCGCCAGACCTACTTCATTTTAGCAAAGCTAATATTTTGACAACAGATAGTGTAATATGTAGTTAAGAACATATGCGTATTTGCTAGCTTGAAAGCAGAAAACAGGTACAAAAGGTACATACAAATTTCACTCACCTACCTTAAAGTATGATAGCTGGTTTATTTTCCAGGTGACACGCTAACGACATGGTGTAAGCATCAACCTCCGAATCTTAAGGTTCAAGGTTCGATCCTTGAGCGTTCTCAGCTTTTTTTTTTCAACAAATATTAACTTAAAGTGGCGATTACCAAGAAAGAGACGACCGATAGGGAAATATTTATTATTTTTGGCCATAACTTTTTTTCTAAGTACGTATATTTAAAAAAAAACTGAGACTATCTAAATAGAACCGTAACAAGACAATTGCTAAGAATTCTCACTCAATAATTCCAGTCGTTTCCAAAATAATGAGAGTTAAAACTACGAAATAGGAAGATTAGCATAATCTGGGGCACTTGGAGACACTGAACGGGGGGAGTTTTAGCCTGTTAAAGTCCCGGGTGACGGATTTCTCCCCTCACCAAAAAAATAGGTTATCGGTCTTTATAATAAAATTACTCTTTTCTTACGTTTTGGTTTATTCAACCATCGTCAGAGAACTACAATTAAGTGAAGACAAATATTTTTTTAAATGCTGTTTTTTTATTCACATGTAATTTAAATCCATGTGTATAAAAAATAGCATTTAAAAAAATATTTGTGTTCACTTAATTGTGTAGTTCTGTGACGATGGTTGAATAAGCCGAAACGTAAGAAAAGAGTAATTTTATTATAAAGACCGATAACTCAGGATATACTTTTTTTTTATGTGTGAGGGGGGAAATCCGTCATGGACACCTGGGAGTTAGGTTCTATCGTCCCAGGTAGTGCCGAACTGCAACAGGCTAAAACTCCCCCCTTTCAGTGTTTCCAAGTGCCTCAGATTATGCTAATCTTCGTATTTCGTAGTTTTAAATCTCATTATTTTGGAAACGACTGGAATTACTGAGTGAAAATTCTTAGAAGTTGTCTTGTTACGGTGCTACTTAGGTAGTCTCAGTTTTTTTAAAATATACGTACTAAGAAAAAAGTTATGGTCAAAAATAATAAATATTTCCCTATCGGTTGTCTCTTTCTTGGAACCACGCCACCTTAAGTTAATATTTGTTGAAAAAAAAGCTGAAAACGCTCAGGGATCGAACCTTGCAAATCAAATCAAACAATACTTTGTTTAAATTAAATTATAAATATGTGTCTCCCCGGAAACTGTCCCGGAGCCAACCAGACAACCACGGCGCGCAGCGTCGTGGTGAGTGTAGGGCTGGGCGGGGAAGGTCCGGTTCGACTAAACAATAACTTTTAAAAAAACATGATATATGAGAATATCTAGATAGTTAAAATAACAAAATAAAATTATCGATTTCGCGCACAACACGAGCGCGAACACTTTGGTTGCTGGCACGGGAAAATAAAACTCAACGAAAAAACCCGTTCGAAGCAATTCCACCCTGGTGGTCTTCCTGCCAGGAAAATGTGGTGAAATGAAAGTTAAGGATTAAAAGAGTTAGGATTTTTATAAATATATCGGTTTAAATGGAATTTGAAGAGAAAAATGGACAAAAGAACAAAAATAAGAGAACAAAATAAACAAACAGGGAGAAAATAGAAAAGGATTAAAGATGTAAATTGAGAATGGACAAAGTTTAGGATAGTGATAAGTTGTAGTAGTGGAAAGTGTGGCTAAGGGAGTTGCCGGAAAATAGGCAACGTCTGGTATGGTAGGGGGTGTCTTATATCGAAAAGAATGGCATTATGCTGTCTAATTCGGGTTATGTTGCGGGTAAGCGGACTGTCGCCCAGTTCGAATTGATAGAATTTCTGGGAGATTTCTTGGACGTAGTCCGCTAGTGGAGTTATGTCGTGACATCGTGCATATAAATCTCTGAGAGAGGTGTACCTGTCTGAACCAGAGATGAGGCGCATAAATTTGTGTTCTAACACTTTCAGTTTTCTCATTGTCGTGGCCGGTATGCTGCACCTCGAACCTTGCACCTTAGATTCGGAGATTGGCGCTTACACCATGTCGTTAGCGTGTCACTTGAAAAATAAACCAGCTGGCAGCTATCATACTTTAACGTAGATGAGTAAAATTTGTATGTACCTTTTCTACCTGTTTTCTGCAAAAGGGCCCCGCTTTCAAGCTAGCAAATACGCATACGTTCTTAACTAGATATTACACTATTTGTTGTCAAAATATTAGCTTTGCTAAAATGACGTAGGTCTGGCGGCTCAGGGATCTCACTCTATAAGGCAAAGGCCATTTTTTGTCCCTACTGACTGGATTATTAGATTAACACTACCTACTAAATCTAGGGATAATGTTCTCAAAAATAGCCCCACAAGAAATAACCTAGAGATTAAGGTTAAACAACCAGGGACGCTATTGGAAACTGATTTTTTGTCACCTTCCCTCAAACGTTATGCGCAGGTGTCTCATTCTGTTTGTTTCATATGATTTATATTTTCTACTACTTCCTTAAACCTTTCATTCAGAAATCTGTCTATATAACTGGTGCAATGGACTTCATTTCTGTCCTTGCCTACCGATAAAATAATTATAAAGATATATTTTCTGTTACTACAGAATTATTAATGTGTATAAAAACACATAAGTTTTATGTGTTCCAGTATAGGCATTTAGGAGTGCTTATTTTTTTACTCCATCTTTACGTATAGCTCGTAAATATAACAAGCATTTGATGGCTTGTGTGCATGGGTACTTAGAGTATAAACGCACTCCATATTGGCATTTTAATTATGTTGAACATTGGAACGCAAAATCGGACAGAAATATATACCGGGCGATTAATATTCCCAACTCTTCTGCAATTTCACGCCAATTAAAAAGATATTATAAGCCACTTTACGGCGGGTCCTTGTTTTATGTTCATTATAACAAACGACAGCAAACTTGGGAGCTCGTGTTGAAACGAAAGTCCTTTGGAATAAAAAGTGTTTGAGCCTGGTGATTATAATCCCTACCCGCTAATAAAGAGGTATGAATTAATTACCAGATCGCAGTTGATAAAGTGAATAAAATTTATCCCGCTAATTGTCATGTTGGACAGAATGATTTATTTATTACCTTATACTGGAACCAAGTTACACATTATTTTATCGTATAAATCATTTTTAATAACACAGGACATGGTAGGTTGCAAAGTATTAGGTATTCTATAAATTACTAGGCTTGTAGTGTTCTGTAAAATTGTTTTGTAATTAATTTATAAAACGGCGGCTTTCATTTACTTGCAAATCATCTGATTAAGAGTGATTTGCTTTAATAATACAGGGAACGTGCGTATTATTAAGTAGTTATTGTAATCTATTGGTATTTCGAACAGTCGCAGTCGTAGGTATGCATTATTTACAGGGCCGGTGCTAGCCAAGTTGAAGTTGCACTTTTGTTGGATACAAAAATATTCGGAAAGGAAAAATGCATATGCAATTTGCAGTAAGTAATAAAACAAAAGATATTAAAGTTACAAGATATCTTTTTACAGTATGGTGTGTCTATAGGTTAATCAATTTATTTTCCTAGCACTGAAGTTCCTATAATTTCCGATTGAATGAAAAATCAATAAACATTGAATGCAAAATAAGTACGAATTCCTGTAAAAATCAGTTTATGCAACAATCGGAGAGCAAGAGAGAGAGAGAGAGAGTCCATTGTAACCTAACACTCAAAATGATGAGAGAACTATATAACAGAAAATTTGCGTAGATTTCTAGGAAAGCGAGGGGTTCTTTCTAGGAAGTTTATATACAAAAAACCTGGGAGACCATATCTTTAACGTTTAAAGTTTAAGTGAAATGTTTCGAACCTCTTTAACTCGAACTTGCCCTTCTCGATTTTTTTTGTAATTCGAAGTTTATTGTTATGACCTATACTTTCCTATCTAATTTGCATATGTTGGCGTTGCAACTAAAATTTCCATAAATTGAAAATCTATCTAACACGAAATAAATTAGTTAGTGGTGCAGTGCTTACGGTGTTAGTGCACGGCCACGTCGGAGCACCGCTCCTCGCTCTGACCATTGCACCGACCTACGCACCGCACCAAACTTGAAAATAATCTATGTTATCAAATAACGTTGGCCATAACGGCGCACCAACTAGCGCACCGACCTTCGCTTCGAGTTGCGCCCTGACTCGAGCATGGCACTACTAAATTGAGCTTAGTATTTTTGTAACTTTGCACCAAGCACCCAGCACTAATTTATGTCTTATTTTCTTAGTGATATAATCAAATGTACTACTTCTTATTCTCGTATATTCAAAAAATCGATCCGTGTCCTGTCTCGTCGTTATAGAGATGATGAAATTCGCCATATTGGCCGCGTTTATTATTCATAGGATGAACAGCAAATTTCCTCTTCTTGCGAACAATGTACCATTTTCTATAATTTGATTCCAAAAGGAGATCTTCATCTGAAGACGAAGACAATATCATGTAACGACTGCTGAAACACTGCACAATAAATTACGAAGGGTTTGGGCGATGCGTCAACGTGGCCACTTTGGTGGCGGTGCATGGGTCGGTGCAATTAGCCGTGCAATGGTCAGTGCGAGGGGCGATGCTCCGACGTGGCCGTGCACTAAGACATAAATTAGTGTTGGTGCTTGGTGCAAAGGTGCAAAAATACTAAGCTCAATTTAGTAGTGCCATGCTCGAGTCAGGGCGCAACTCGAAGCGAAGGTCGGTGCGCTAGTTGGTGCGCCGTTATGGCCAACATTATTTGATAACATAGGTTATTTTCAAGTTTGGTTTGGTTTGGTTTGGTGCGGTGCGTAGGTCGGTGCAATGGCGGTGCTCCGACGGGGCCGTGCACTTAGGCTTGCGACCACGGAGTCCCGGGTATGGATGTTTGGTGGCGTTTTTCACATACAGCAGTCGGCTATACCGCGGCTGTGTTGTGTGAGTGTGAGAGACAACACGGTTAGTCGCTCTCATCTCCTGAGTTAGAGTCTCAGGTGCGGCAGATGGCAATGTCATAGGGACTGGTTATTGTGTTGTATATGTGTATATATCCTAGTTAAGTGGTGAAATAGCTATAGCTAAATTCCACCAGGACTTTAATATTATTAGAATTCATTGATGCGGGAGAATGTCCTGTTGGTATATTTTGCGATCTCAGCAGGGCATTTGACTGCATCAATCATAGTCTATTAATATCTAAATTATCTGATTATGGTATACGGGGTCTGTCATTAAATTGGATCACTACATTCCTCGAAGATCGGAGGCAATATGTGAGTTTAAAACATAAAAACGATAACACCGTATGTAATGTTAATTCAGAATGTTCAGGGCTCTATTTTAGGCCCTGTGCTTTTTATTTTATTTATTAATGATATTGATTTCTTGCCATCAACCGCACATTTTACAATGTATGCTGACGACATTTCTGTGATAATATCAAATCCATCTGATAATGTTTTGGAAGAAAATTGCAATGCTATTTTAAATACCTTGAACCATTGGTTTTCCGATAACGCTCTGTATCTCAATACCGAAAAAACTCAAGTCATCAGATTTCACAGTAGGCGAAAGGAATGTGATAAGTTAAATATTAAATTAGACAATACAAATGTTTCTAATACTGAGGAAAATGTTAAGTTTTTAGGGGTATATTTGGACGAATGTCTAAATTGGAAGCATCATTGCGAAATTTTGATATCCAAAGTTTCTTCTATAGTATACCTGTTCCGAAATATTAGGGGGGTTCTATCAAGAGAACAACTTATTAATTTATATCATGCCCAAGTTGATTCACGTTTAAGGTATGGTATCTGTTTTTGGGGAAACTCCACTATGTCTTCAAATGTATTTATTGCTCAAAAGCGTATCTTACGATGTATATTTGGTATACCGAGTACTCACACGTGCAAGAATATCTTTATAGAAAATAAAATTCTTACCTTACCTAGCATATATATTTTCGAAATTTGTATATATGTTTTTAGAAATAGAAATAGTTTTATTTTAAATAGTGACTACCATAATGTCAATACAAGACAAAAAAATAAACTCCATGAACCTTGTGCGAAATTAAAAATCACAAGTGAGTCTCCAAGATTTATAGGCCCGAAACTATTTAACCGCCTACCGGATGACATAAAACATCAGGAAAGAGAGCATTTATTTAAAAAAAAATTAAAAGTGTTTCTATCAGATAAATGTTATTATTCTGTATCAGAGTTTTTCTGTATTTAAAGCCCACTAATATACAGCAACTTAACATGAGCCTATATGTTCCGTTTCTTTTTTATTTTTTTCTTTACTTTGTTTTGTTTACAAAGTTTATATTGTACCATACATTTTTCAGTATACTTTGTGTTCGTCTTATACAATTGTGTGTTTTACACTATATTTGACTCTTAGTATAAGCTTTTATATTATTTAACTATTGTGTAAAATAGTGTTTCAATGTTTTAATGACTTGTCTTATATCATGTACATGATCAAAAAGGACCAATAAATATTTGAATTTGAATTTGAATTTGAATATAAATAAGGCTATGAAAATAAAAAGTAAAAAAAAAATTACGAAAAGGGCATAGCAGGATAAGCATTTGTTAGCTGTCCCAGCACCAATCGGGTCGATTTTAAGAACATGTTGATGGTGTTGGATGAAATTTCCCAAAATATTATTTTTGGAAAATCATTTTTATGGGAGTTAGGGAGGTAAGAAGAAAAATGCAAAACATTTTTTTTCTCAAGAACGGATAAACCGATTTTTATGAAAAAAATATATGTGGTGGCTTTTGATGGCACAAACGCAGGAAAAAATTATTGAGTCAATTTGTCGGAAAGAAGTGGTGAAAAATTTTTTCAAAATAAAAAAAAAATAGGGGATGTTCTCGAGACACATCCATTATTTCCTTTAAAATAAATGTTTATATGCCCCTTTAAAACATATCCAATTTTCAAAGCGATCGGAAAGGTAGAACATATCCAAAATTGATAATCACGGGCGTACTGCGGGTGACGTGGTTCATTACTACATCTTACCACGATTACTGACGGCCATTACACCTCTACCGTTCAAATTAGTGATGGTAAGACCCGGCTCATTTGAGTGAACCGGGTCTTACCAGGTCAATCACTCAAATGACCCGTTCATGAAGATTCGTTCATATGACCCGGTGGGTACATGGTCATGGATTAGAGGGAGACGCAGCTCGCGATTAGATCTGTTTCGTCGTTCATTCCGTGCAGCGGCGGGTCCTTTGATGTATTTTCTTTTGTATTAAGCACTTTCCCCCGAAAATAATTTAGTGTGGAGTAACGCGGAACTTTTATATTTTTTTAAATAAATCAATAAAAGGTACCGACACTATTTAAAGTCAACATTATCAATTTCCAAGTTTATAAATTATGACTGCATTTCATCTCACTGAATTATGAAACATTTTGAAAATAATAATATATTTTCTATTACAATTCAGAGCATACATTTGTTATATTATACCTCCTTTTAAAATTTTGTTTGCGAGATGATCTGTTGGTTCTCGTTCGCCGCGCACCGATCGTGAATGTCTTAGTAGAAAATACTATCCGAAGTTCCGTGTTCGGTCAGGTCATATGAACGATAGGATCACGGAGAGTAATCGAATCGTTCACAGGTCTTTTGGAAGACCCGTTCATTGTGAACGGGTCGTTCATGAACGACACATCACTAGTTCAAATCAGTGTCAAACTTCAAGAAGTGTGGTGCGGATATTTTCAAATTCTCTGACGTCAACTGTTGGGTCAAACAATATCTGAACATTTTGCAATGATGACGTCTGTAGTCAGCCTACGAAAGAACTGTAGTTTTCAAAGTCCACTACGAGGAGGTTACAGTGCCTAGTAATATTTTGGGAAATTTCATCTAACACTACTATCAACTTTCCTCAAAATCTCGACCCGATTGATGCGGGGGCAGCTAACACATGCTTATCCTGCTATGCCCTTTCCGACGATTTCGTCGAAAATATCAGACTTTCAAAGCTAATTGAAATGATTTCTGTGAATTGACGATTGAAATTAGTATTCTGTAACCCATGCATCGTGATGTCACAATGGGGAGACTGCCTCGCGTCAGGCATCATTCCCATTGGACTCCATCGTATGGGTCGTTCTCCTGGAGTTTTACATTGTAGTTTTTAGTGTTTTGTTGCTTACTGATTAACAAAAATAGTGATATTGCCATATTATGTAATAATCCAGCAAGGGTAATAATTGTATAAATATTGAAGTATAAATAGATGAGAATTTTATTTTTATTATACTGAATACAATATAAGTATTTTAATTTAATCAATTTAATCAAATGAATATTAATTGGATTTTTTTTGTATTTTTTTATTAAGTTTCTTGTTTCCTAGTGTCTTTTATTTAGTATATCCTTCGCAAATATGAAAACAAGATTGCATTGCATTCGATGGGCAAATTTTCAAAAATCGCAAATATCTGTTAGAGAAAAATTTTTCATATCATCGTATTAGTCAATGAATTCTGGACCACTTACAAAAAGTCCGTTCTTCTTTCCATCTGTCCGTCACATTCTTTTTGTAAGCAAGTAAGAACAGGAAGTCCATTGTATCGAAATTTTGACAGTATATTAGCGTTACCTGGAGGATGAACCCTGTTGTTTTGTTTTTTAAATAAATCAATTAGTAATTAAAAAATGGACCTGAAGATAGTTGCAACTTTTAATGTGATACTAAGACAAAGGTAGTTTCTACAAGCACAAAAATACTGTGAATTGTATTGACATACGTTTTGTCAACACAGTTACCATCATCGGGAGATTAAATTAAAATATACGATTAATGTGTGTCTTATATTTCTGACTCATTGATTTATAGTCGATCTTGGGTATTATTTGAAAGAATCTTGACTAATAAGACAGTAACAAGACTATTTAAAAACAAAACTGAGATGCACAAATAAATTTTAATACATTTACTTTATTTGTAAGAAATTCATCATCTGACAAAATAAAATTTGATAGATTTACAATAACACAAGAAATAATAAAAATATCATGAATAATTGGCATTAAGTTCATTAACGGCTGATTTTTTTACAAATCTTAATAATGCAAAATATGTATAGCATTCTTCATAAATAAAAATTCCAAATTTAAAAAATGGATAACAATAGTGAAATTAAAATTTGAAAAAAAATATGTTGAATATATTTGCGTTGTATTTAGCCACATTTATCAAAGAATAATTTTGATTGGAGCGGTCCTGACTATTTAGAATTGAAATGATTATTTGCATAATGTGAAGGTTTGACAAAGTATTATCAAAGTTTTACAGCGACAATATGTTACAGCTTTCTCACGATAAATACTTTTTTTATTAGCTATTAGGATAATAGAAAATGCAGTTTATTAATTTATATGCATTAATATTTTACTCAGAGAGCACACCTGATAGAAGCTGTATATATGCCAACAGTCATATCTATAAAGGATTTAATTATCTTACTTGCGGACAAATATTTTAGCAAATAAAATACATAAAACTCGTATATACTGACTTTGAAGTTTTATTCAAATTTGACTTTTTATAGCATTATATACATTAACTAACTACATTTTGTAATCAATTTTGCATATACTTGATTTTCAGCAAATAAAGTTGTTTATTTTGCAGGAGATATGAACAAGAAACACATTGATTTGTTATATTAGTTCAACTTGATAGTTTTGGTACCAATTTCATTTCTATTTCAAATTCCAAATAAGATTTTTTTATTTATCCTGAATTTTTTGGAAATAATCCAACTGTAATATTTATAAGAATATAAAAATATTAACATAACGCTTTTACAGTTTTACAGAATCAGAACTTGGTTCACGACATTGCAATATGTTAATATATTTTTTAAAGGTAAATACATATTTTACACCATATGGTCGGCTTATTTACCTTCATTTTACTATATTGCACTTTACATAATACATAATATTTATGTGGGAAAAGTTACAGAGACGTTAAACATAACATATACAGAAGAGCAAAAATAAACATTTCAATTCAGTTATGAAATAGTTTGTGTTAGTATTATCGAAAAAAAAGTATCAAAAGAGAGCGAAGGGAAAACCCATTCAGTGTATTTGCTTAACGACTCCACATCGGTGAAATTAGTATAAATAAACATAACACAATAAGAAGATTCTTTATGTAGGAGTAAAATATTTAATTTGTAGTACAATTAAATTGTAATAAGATAATACAAGAGTGAAGTTTTGCAAACAAAAGTTCTAAAGTTACTTCAAACCTGAGATACACGATGTATATTATACAGTTTCGATATCTTGAATATCTTCGCATTTCTGTACGCTTAATCTAAAATCTTAGTAAGATTTTGCTCCAAAATGACAATAAAATATTATTTATACAAAACTTGACAGTTTATACGCTTCTGATGATCACCTTGACTAACAGACATGATTCATCTTCAATGGGAAGTACTCTATTATGCTGTTTGACATATGTACCAAATTAAGCTCGAAGCTCACGGTTCAGGTTCGAAAAATTTTCTTGCAACTCTATATCAGCTAATTTATTATCTTCTATTTCCTCACGTCCTAGCACCCACATCAAGGTAACCTTGTTGTTTTTTGCCAGTTGCTTTAGGGATTGTCTGCATTCCCAGGAAATTTTAGACTCAAAGTTATAGGACCTGAGAGCCTGGCTATCTGAAAGTATATAAATCTTTGCCTTTGAATGTCTCTATGAAGGCATTCCCGGCCACAAAGATCTATAGCATACATTTCTGCCTCGAATATGGTTGGAGAGTTGCCAAGGGCTTTAGATAGCCTGTATTTAGGCCTCGCTACGCCCATACCTACCCCTTGGTCTATCTTAGATCCATCTGTGATGAGTGACTCTCCAACCGCAGTGCTTCAACCCTGCTCGCTTGGCGGCTCTCAGTCAGGATCGGACATCATAGATTCAAATTGCATTACCTCCAAAATCCTTAAATGACCAACCAGGTCACTTAGTCTGAATTTAAGTGTCTGATGCAGCCTAAGTGCTGCCTCCTTCCTCCCATGCAAATGAAGAGGAAGTAGGTCCAGCATTGCTTCCATAGCTGCTGTGGGATAGGAGTACAGTGTTCCGGGAGTCGCTAGACAGGCAAGGCGTTGCAGTTTCTGCAACTTTTCTTGTGCTAGTTTTTCTTCTGCTTTTGCCCATCATACACATGATGCGTAGGTCACCATGGGTCTGACAACCGAAAGGTAGGACCAATGTATCATTTTTGGTTTCGGACCACATTCAAAACAATGGGCAGATAAATAGAAGTTTAAAATTGCTTTACACTCAAAGAAATAGTATGGGTAAATTCAACAAAAAAAAATGGTTAACTAACAGTATCGTTAATTTTGTTAAACCAAACTATATTGATGGTATTTTTAAACAAGAGGTGATTGTTATTTTAATTAATAAAAAGTTGTCGTACAACAAAACAAACATTAACTTAAAAAATAGATGAATAAGACTATTATTTTGTTCGTCTGACTATTATTTTGTTGAATTCTGTCAAATTAAACTAGATAATAGTATATTTTATTTTTAACTATTATCGAATTGTAATTCTAACCCGGTATTAGTTCGCTGTATTATTATACTTGGTAGACAAACCAATATTATTGTCGTCTTCTAGAAGTTCTAAAAGAATTACCATAAAATTACCATAAAATTTGCTTGCCACGTAGTCTATTACAGAAATTATTCCCAGATGACGCCACATACAAATCACTGACAATAATCAATCATGCATTATCTTATACTCTTATGAATTTATAGAAAATTAATAACATGATTGCAAAGTTCAAATTCTCTCAGGGATCATCGATATATTTGGATGTATCTTATAAACGATCTCTAATCTTTGGTTTGGGTGGTCTGATGTCTCAATACTGAGATTTTGGCTAACCAAAAAAAACTTCATCATACAATAAAGTGTAGATCAACCTAAAAATTAGTTGGTGAACAAAAAACAAAGTCGTTGTACTATTTAATTGTAGACCAAATTGAAAATGGTTAGTGAACATAAAAAAATGTCATTGTACTATTTAATTTGTTACAAGAAGATATGATTATTAAACTACTATTTGTTTACGAAAACAAATAAAGTTGTATGACTATTGTTTTCTGATTGATTTAACTATGAAACTAGATAGGCGCGATTTCATATGCTCTTATTGGTTGAATTTACCTATCATTTTCTTTGAGTGTAGTATATTATGCCTTTGGTTCGCTGTCAAAGTTCAAATAAAAATGTTTATACCTGCCAAAGTTTTGCCTACGTAGGTATTTTATTCACTTATTGTTTTGCGGTATATCAAAAACATTTAATAACCTTGAACTTCCAAAAAAAAAATGATAAAGTTCAGTTATGTTATCAGATTGTGGAGAGAAAAAATCTAGGCCCTTTCTTACAGCTTAGGAACGTTTGTCCCGCTTTCAATAAACCAAAAACCGGTGAAAACATGAAATCAAGTAGGTAAACAAATTCAGGGTTGCGCACTATTTTACATCAAGTAAAAACATAGATAATCTTTAAAAATATTAGATATCACTTAATCCTTTATAGTAAATAAACAAATCATGTTATTACTCACTATTCTAAATTGGGTTATAGATTATTGAATTTCTTGATAAAACCAAGGTTATACATATGGAATGTCAGTTTTGTATTAAATGTCTGAACTGTGTAAGTACATCAAAGCACTTCCTTGTGAAGGTTATGTTAATGGAATCAGATGATTAATTTTGTAATTCTAATCGCAATTAAAAATCAAAACTACTTTAACAAATCGCATATTTATAAATTGAGTTATTTGTACTCTACGCAGGACTGGCTCAGAATGTCAGATATATCTGTATGTATATAAAAAAGCTTTTACATGTTCTAATTGAATTAAAGAGATAACGATATAATTTGCAAGATATATTAACAAAAAATGAATTATCCTCCAGTCAGATACATACTGACAGCTTAAGGTCACGATGTAATGTGATATTCTTATCTAAAAGCCAATACACTCGCCGACTATTAATTCATGAAGGTAAAAAGTACCGACACGACCGTACCCAAAGTATTCTTAATCTTAAAAAGACAAATTATTAATAAAATTATCTATGCAAGGTAATGAATCTGCAAAGGTTACGTCCTTTTTTGTAATTTTGTTTTCTCTTAGAATTTTTGTCTGTCTGAATGTTTGTTCCACTGTAATTCGAAAACGGCTCAAATATTTTGATAACATTTGGACAGGTGTAGAGACATCTTTCTAACTTAGTGATTTCTTATTTCAGAAGTGGTGGGAAGGTAGGAGAAGGTGTTGGTGAGGGGGGGAAGATCCTGGGAAGTGAGCCAAGGAAGAGGAAGGTACTAGAGTAGTGGGTGAGAAAGAAGAAGAAAATGGTCGGAAGATGGAAGGACAGTTGGATGGTGGGGGAGATGGTAAGATAGTGGGAAAAGGTGGGAATTCACGTGAGAGTAGCTGCGAGCAAAAATTAGTTAATAATAATTTAAGTTAATTTATTAAGGGTGTAAGGATCACAGAACGTCTGACAAGGCCTGGATAAGAAGAAGAAGCTGCCATTTAATGTTTTTCGAGATAGCTGATAAAGTTTTGAAACTTTTGGGATGTTTACCAAGGCCTACTATTGAACGTACTAAAAGTCCTCAACTATACTTCTATCTCTCGCACTCGAGCCGCCATCTTGAAAAAATGGTGCTCCGATTAAGTTTATCTTGCTAACCGATTAGCGATATCAAAATTATGTTTCATATAAAAACTACATTTTATAAAATTCTGTTCCAAAAACGTTACATGCATTTAAGTATCTATTGTTATAATCTTCGGGAACACGAACATTTCATTTGATCGACACATTTCTAAAACTGTGTATATATATATATATATATATATATATATATATATATATATATATATATATATATATATATATATATATATATATATATATATATATATATATATATATATATATATATATATATATATATATATATATATATTAACAACAGCGAATGTTTCGACAATCAAAATGGTATCATCGGAAGATGATTAAAATTGCAATTTGTGAAATAAGTCTTTGTTCTTGTTGAATATTAATGTATATACTGAGGCTTTGCAGTGGAAAAAACCGATGTCAATGGCCTAGGAACGGATCTGTCTCAATTATACTTTTCACCTTTGGGACTAATAATCAGATAAATGATTTAAGTTAAAAAAGTCATAATAATGATATATTTTTTTCAAGATTGTGTTTCATACAATTAGTAGTATCAAATAAGGGAATGCGGTAAAATAATCTTACACAGAAGTATCAATTACCAAAAAAAAAAAACTTGATGTCAGATTGATGTTTTGATAATGTGTGAATAAATTAAGATCAATTAGTAGTAGTCTGTTATACAAGATCCTGTGTACATATTTACCGAAAAAAGCAAATGGTTTTTCAAATAATTTAAAAAGTAATTGGTGATCTGTAAGTTATATCATAGATAGCTACAGCTGATTTGGGTTTGACATGTTATATCAAATACGAACCACAAAAGTATTTTAAGATTTTATAATACAGGTTTTTTATTTTACAACGAACACTTGTATTCACGTGAAGTTGACGCAGATTTTTCTGTAATAATTTTTTATCGTTTTCAGTTTCATTTCATTACTGAGAAAAGTCTTATAATTCATAATCCAAAAATTAGAAACGTAAATAATAATAGCTGATCCTAAACATCGTTTGACTCACTAATCGGAGAAGGAGAAAAAAATATTTCTATAGCAAGATAAGCAATGATTATCAACTCTTTTTGATAGCTTTGTCTTTGTCTTTGATATCTTTGTCTTTATCAACTCTTTTTAATAGCTTTGACAGAGTATGCATTGAACATTTTTATTTAGAATATATATACTGACACGGCAGCGCAGCGAGCTAAAGCATGTTAGATGTGGCTCACATGTGCGACGCCAGCATGGTGCAGCGCGTCGGCCACTACAATAAAAAACTAACAGTTTTGGAAAATAAATTTTTTCTCCTCACCACAAAAGACCCCGCACAAAATACATGGAAATTTTTCGTAATTCTGGGAAGAGATAGTTTGGAATATGGTGATTAAAAGTTGTAATGATCGTGACCCATGAAATCCCATATTTTCGGTTATAGACAGTTCTAAACACGAAAATAAATGTGATAAAATCTTATGTAAAATTATTAATCCAAATAAATAATGGTGTTTGTATTTATGCGTGTGTATGTGTGATCATTGCAACTTTTAATCGCCATATTTCTAAACTATCTTTTCTCAGAATTACGGAAAATTAAAAGTAAAATTTCAAAAGTATTTCCTCAAAAAATGTTTTATTTATTTATTTTTCATATTACCCGATATATGAACAACTTTGAAAGAAGGTGCTTTGTTTCTCCTTTTCGTATGTTTATTGTTGAGGGATACTGCTCAGACAACAAACCTTACACTCGGGGGAAAAGTGGCAGTTTCCTCCCTTGTACAAATAATTTTTTTATTAGTATTAATGTTGTCATAAGAGAGTAAGCGGAAGTCAGTGGCAAAACATTTATTATATTTCCCGCCTCTTCCTCAAGATCACTGTGTAGTTTACTCTTCTTCCGCTAGGTGGCGCTACGCAGTTCAAAGCTAGACTAAAAAACCCCCGCCCTCACACAAGCCCGTGCAGTGACAAGTTCATTCTGAATATATTTGAACTATGCTCAACGAGTTTTGGGTACATAGTTGATGAAGTTGCATTTTTCCACATGCGCAAACAAATTTTAGCAGTAAAGAAAATAGTGTTGCATAGCAAGTGTATTCTCCAAACTAATGGATTATAATGCTTTTGTTATATTCAACGAGTTTTGAATTAATAATGGAGCGTTTAGTCTATACTCAACAAGTTTTGGGTACATAGTTGATGAAGTTGCATTTGTTCCACATACGCAACGTATTATTACAAATTGATAACACCACTGCTATTTCATATATAAATAGTGGGGGCCTTGCATTTCCACATTTCAGCAAGCTAACCAAACAAATATGGCAGTGGTGTGAACAGCGAGATCTGTTTATTTTTGCATCTTATATAAAATTAAGCAAAAATTTACACGCTGAAAAAGAGTCACGACGTTTAAATAATGAAACTGAATTTGAGTTAGCAAACTATGCCTTCCAAAAAATCTGTTCCGAACTTGGAACTCCTGAAGTTGATTTATTTGCCTCTAGGCACAACTCAAAATGCAAAAGACTTGCTTCTTAGTTCAGATATCTAGAGTCTGAGATTGTGAATGCATTTATAATTTCCTGGACGAACTGTAACTTTTACACTTTCCCCCTTTTTCGCTTGTTACTAGGGTACTCCAAAACATAATTGGTGATAAAGCTGAAGAGGTGGTAGTAATTCCTTCATGGCCAAGCCAACCATGGTACCCATCATTTAAATCTTTATTAATTAAAGAACCACTTATTTTTCCACCTAATCGCAATTTGTTAATATCTACCGACAGAAAACATCACATTCTGCATGGGAAACTTTCCCTGTTAGCAGGTTTTTTGTCCGACAGGCAATGATATATAGAAGAGTTCATAAAGAAGCTCTCGAGGTGTCAGTATCATCGTTAACAGATCCTTCCCTTAAAACAATATGGGAGTGGACTAAAATTATGGTGGGATTTTTGTTTAGGAAAAAAAAATTGGAATTATTTTAAACTAAATATAAATAATATTCTACGCGTTTTATCAGCCCTTTTTTGTATGTTATATAGCTCACTAAATACTGTTCGTTCGGCGCTAGCCTTAATTATTTCACCACAAAGGGATCGGATTATCAGATAAAACGGTTTTTTAAAGGAATATTTAAATTAGGTCCAACTCTACCTAAATACAAAGTAATCCCTCTATAGTTTTGGACCAGTTAGAAAAGTATTTTCCAAATGAACAACTTAGTATGGGACTTTTAACTCAAAGTTATCTACTTTTTAATGGCGCTTGTAACAGCGTACAGAGTACACATGTTCTCTAATAGAAGTGGAAAATATAAATATTTTAAAGTAGAAATAAAAATTCCGGCAAGAATTAAAACCACGGCTCCAAATTCAGTTCAGCCAATATTACTGTTACTTTTCTTTCACACAAAAAAAGAAAAACAAAGTGCTGCTAGTATACTTTGCTGTTATTTAAATAGAACCAAAGAGGTGAGGCAATCAAAGAAACTTTACAAACTATTACCTACAAAAAGCCCTAGAGTGCAGTCTATTAGTCGTTGGACTCGTTTAGTTTTACAAAAAAAAAATGGAATTGACACATCAATATTCACAGCCCATAGTACTAGACATGCTTGTTATATCAGCGGCAGCTAGAAAATGTGCGCATATTGATACAATAAGAAATACAGCAGGAATGGACTGCTTCATCTAATGTTTTCATAAACTTTTATAACAAACCTGTAGAAAATCTTGAAATATTTGGGGACATTATTTGTGAATAAATTCTTCTTTGCCCCTTACTTATTTTTCTTTTTAAGTAAGTTTAAATAAATAGTTATATTAAGAATTAACTTTTTATATTGAGAATAAGATCCTTGCTTGTCTTTATTTTTACAAGAATTGTACTCCACATTTTGGTACTAACTTGTCTTATTACTTAATGTTTTTATATGTTAGTCGTTGTTTTTTTCCGTGAACTGTTGCAAATTTCTGCTACTTTGAACATCTACACAGTGATCTTGAGGAAGAGGCGGGAAATATAATTAGAAGATTAAACGAACTTAAGTGAAGTTTGATTTTAATTATATGACCGCCTCTTCCGAATAGATCACTCCCTCCCCCCCATTGCCCGTTCTATTCTAATTGCAACAGTTTTCTTGCTTTGAAAATAATGAACTTGTCATTGCACGGGCTTGTGTGGGGCGGGGGTTTTTTAGTCTAGCTTTGAACTGCGTGGCGCCACCTAGCGAAAGAAGAGTAAACTACACAGTGATCTATTCGGAAGGGCGGTCATATAATTAAGATCAAACTTCACTTAAGGTAAGTTCGTTTAATCTTTTAATTATTTCCTACCACAACATTTTTCTTTGATCATGTATATACATATATATTGTCAAAATGCTATGGGAATTCCTGAGTGGAATACTTATGAACCTCTATTTAGATGGTTTATGTGGGTAGTTAATGGTGGTAATCAAGAGTATTTTTCATAAGACGAATGATATTAAATTCCCATTTGAATAAAACGCGGACATTAAATGCTTAAAATATATCATAATCCGTTCACAAAGTCTGAATGAGTGGCTTACGTCTCATTAAGGATAATTTACATGCCAAGGTCACAAAAAATTAATACTTTTAAAATATCAACGTTTCACCTGCTAATTGAATCCATATATAGTGAGCGGTTAGCAAGTTAAAATACTGCTTCGGCTTGACTTATGTAAGGTTGAAAAGAACAAATAAGTCCGAAAACGAATTAAAGAGTATTTTATATATGGAAAAATCTCACGTCCATTAAAATGGTGGATAAAAGCGCCGAATATGAACAATAATTATGCCCAACTAAGTGGAACCGATTCATTATCCAGTGAGAAAAAGGTGCAGGCAATCTCCATTTACTTTGAAATCTCTTACAAAATTGACAAATTTGTTTCATCTATCTTGCAAGAAGCACCGGGCTTCTTTCATGCTGTTTTATTTACTGTTTTAAAGATCGAAGAGTGGATGCAGTTTGAATTAAATAATAAGAAGTGGTCATAGGAAGCGGACTCTTATGATCTTGATCATGTGATATATTCGAAGAGTCCATAATTTATCAAAGCTTCAAAAATGTACCACCCGCCATGCTTAATATGTATTAATATATACCGATACTTATCATATTTATTATATATATCTTTGGAGCAAAGTCTCTTACTCCCTTGTGTGATTTGTAATTACATCGCGGGAGGAAAACTTACACTTTTCTTATTAGGTACATAAATAAATATTTCATATTATTTTTCTAATTGACTTGCCATTTAATACCATATACTTTATCTACGATCAGGCCCTCCACATCAAATCATGGGCCCCGGTACCTTTACAGGCGGGCCCCCACCTCTTTTATTATGTGTACACTTGTACCCAAATATTATTAATTAGTTTAATATTTTTGCATTGCGTTTCCTAGTCTAGCCGGGCCCCTAAAGTGGCCAGGCCCAGGTACTACGGTACCTACTGACCTCCCCCTGTGGGGATCCTGTCTACGATCGACAATAATCCGAGAGACTGCCGTATGAAGCCCTACCTTCTAAATCCTGGAACATCCGATTAATTCGTGATAAATTCGAAATAATGTATACCAAAATGCCCTAAACCGTTTTTCTGCCTGAGGCTTTTATTTTAGCTAATTAAGAAGCACGTATTTTACTTACATTACAAAACATCCTGCTAAAATTTATATGGATTATAGAGAAATACTATTGTTCAAAATTACCTCATCTTGGTGAAAGTGTTCGGCAGACCGTCCCATGGGGATACATTTCAGTATTTTGCCTACGTCAACAAACATCTTTTTTTATTAAAGTTTAAACTGCCCTTTAAACGAATAGTTGATCTGCAAGAGCAAAGAGTGGCACACATGTGTGGCAGCCCAGATTGAGAATAGTAATTTATAGTTTATCATCTATCTATCTATCTATATCTATAAAAGAATAATGACTGACTGACTGATCTATCAACGCACAACTTAAACCGCTGGGTCTAGAAACTTCAAATTTCCCATTAAGGTTCCTCGAATGATGTAGGCGACTACTAAGAGGGGCATTTTCGAAATTCGATCCCTAAGAGTGTGAAAAATGGGTTTGAAATTTTAGGCTTTTTCGGAAATGGTTAGATCTAGATGCGTTCAATTTGGCAAAAATATTTTTTGTTGAAATCTATTAGATACGTGTAAGACGAAATTTCGATTTTCACTTTTTGAAGGGGTGAAAACGGTGTAGATGGTTTAAAGCGCACCCGTATTTTTTAAATCGCGTAAGTCAGAAACGTGATTATTCGAGCGATGGACTCTTCTGAGGAAATAAGAAGACATGTATTCGCCGATTTTCAAAAAGAGACTCCCTAAAGGGTGAATAGGGAGGGGGAGGTTTTTAAGCTTTTCGGAAACGGTTAGACCTAGAAGCGTGAAATTTGACAGAAATACTCTTTATTGGAATTTAGACACGAGTAAGACCAAATTTCGATTTTCACTTTTTTAACGGGTGACAACGGGTGTGGTAGATGGTCTAAAAGGTACCTGTATCTCTGAAATCACGAAAGTCAGAAACGTGATATTCCGGCGATGGCTCGAGTGCAGTGGATGCGCAGGGGGTTTCCTCGAGTGCAGTGGGTTTCCTCGAGTGCAGTGGATGCGCAGTCGGTTTCCTTGAATGCAATGAATGTGTAGTGAGCTTCCCCGAGTACTTTGGATGCGCAGTGGGTTTCCTCGAGTACAGTGGGTTTCCTCGAATACAATGGATGTACAGTGGGTTTCCCTAGTGCTATGGATGCGCAGAAGTTTTCCTTGATTGCAATCGGCTTAGCAGTTTTGGAAATTTGGCAGCCTGAACAATGAACCTTGAAAAAGTTCAAATTATAACAGATGCCGCTGGCTCTAGAGAGCAGTTTCCATCTCTTTCATACAGGTTTCAACCTACATTGTGGCACGATAAAATCATCTTTTTTTGGACATGAAAACAAAGTCGAAATTGGTGTTGAGAGTGAATTTCACTTTTTTTTTACGCACATTGCGTCAATACAAATCAAGTAGACCAGAATAGGATACACCCGTGTGGCACAACGCACCGGATGGTATGCAATAAGTAATTAAATCTGTAGTTAAGTAGGATTATGGATTATTCGATTTAGTGTAAAATTGCATATTTTAGCGTATATTTTATTTTAATGTCTATGGAAAATAGCTTAGGCTAACCTTTGTACACAATAAAGATTTTTTAGTTTTAATTTTCTTGATTTTTAATAGGGTCGCTTAGCGATCTAGCAGTTTCCCACTTTTTTTCCTCATTGTAAAGTATAACGTGCCAATAGCTTCAGAAAATTTCAGCTCAATTGTATTAATGGCAACCGAGATATTCACATTTGAATTGAAACACGCTTGGCCAGCCGAGGTTCGATAGAGTGACGTCATTGGCGCTTATGCGTATAGTCTGTTCTACACACTACTTGCATTTTTTCCGTGTTAGCACAAAATCGGTATTAATATTTATTACAAACAAAATAAACGAATTCACTCTGTTGCATCAACAAAGCGGTATAGTCGTGTCGGAACCAAACAGACCACTGGTACGGACATGCCAAAGATGCGTCGGTGCTCTAGCGCGATCACGATCGCTACATCGATACCATCTATTTGTAAAACAAACCTGTATATTTAAATGTGATCCCGCATATCGAGGATGCTAGCACCAATTCACCCTTGCTGTTTGTATCGAGGTATAGCGCGATGTCGCGGTCGATACAAAAAAGTTTGCTGTTACATTGCTGTGGAAAAAAGGAAGGAAATCATCGTGGTAGTTTGCACCTCGTCCTGGTTGGTTCACTCAGATCGAGTGGTATCTTTCCACTGGACTACATGCTTCCCAAACTTCTGACACTAAAAGGATGACCTCTCTATGTTCACCAACCATCGTAACATCGATGTAGTGATGTATCGACTGCAATCTCCACCTCGACCACCACATTCACATCGGCCGTGTTATCCGCGCGGCGCACAGTGGTTCAGAGAGCGGATTTAGCTTATCAAAAATATTCGTTATGAATAAAAATACCTTAATTCTGTTCTAGTATACTTTATTGAACTGTTCTGTGTTCCTGAGATTCCAAACCGTGATTAAAACAAAAAAATAAAAGGCCATTGTTATTAAAAGCAATTAAAATTAATGAACAAAATTTTTCTATTAATAAACAAACATAGATTCATAATAATTGTAATTAATAGCTAATATACAATAAAACGGGAAAAGTATCCAATAACATTAATTAGAAAATATTATTTAGGTATTAAGCAAATGACAACTTACACACTTTTTTATTTATTATGAAGGTAGCTAATTTCATAATAAATAAAAAAGTGTGTAAGTTGTCATTTGCTTAATACCTAAATAATATTTTATAATCATGATGAAAGCAAATAAATAAAAAATAATTAATTGTAAAAACATTAATTAGTAATGAAATTTGTTTTCCTACAAGAAGTAATGTTTGTTATACAATAAGTTTTTTTTTTGCGAATAATAAGCTAAAATTATAATCTTGTACATATTGTCTTTTTTGTCTCATGTGTAGGATTATGCCTTAATCAAAGCACATACTTAGAAACTTATCAATTTCGAGCAAATTAACAACTTCCTGGGAAAGTGATCCTTTTGCCGTTTTTTCGGCAATGTTCTGAAAAAATTGATCAATGGATCGCTTGTTACCAATAACATGTGTATTAATTAACTCATTCATGGTGTTAATTCGAGATGCCTTCCGAGTACTATGTTCACTGAATCTTTTCGCATCTTTATGGCGGGATTCTTGAGCCTCCTTAAACATTTTTCTTATAGGCACTATAGAAGATTTCCGATTTCCGATCCATGGATCAGGACTTTATGTAAAGTGATTGGCATATAATACCAGTTATACTTTTCTAAGTACAATTTTGCAGTATCAGTTTTTTAAAATAGTTAATGTTGGTGCGACATTGCTTCCATCTTCTTACAAACAGTTTGCAGATATTACCCGATTTCTAAAGTAATCTTTCTCCAACATTTCCTTTAGTATCCACTGTGTAATTTAGTAATTATATATCGATATACAGCAAACGTTTTTTCACTGTGTTGCGTTTCTGCATGCCAAACTTCAAACAACTCTCGTCAGGCTCTATTGTTGGCACCAACTAAAATGAAAATCACCGGAAGAGTTGTAAAAAGTAGAGCATCTTACTAGATAGCTTTTGAAATCTAAGGACTGTGGATTAATATGCATAGGAAATTAGAAGGTTCCATGAAGTTCTACAAAATATAAGCTTTGTCAAACTTTTCATTTTTATTATTTTTATTTCCGATTAATATATTGTCCAACAGCCGAGAAAAACGATAATGATTTTAATAGATAATATACAGTATACTAGTACATACTGTGACAGTAGGGTCCATAATAAAAAGTTTTCACTTTTCTCTTTAAACACATGTAACAACAGCAGTCAAAAACAAGTGAATGATACGAGTTGAAAATGGGTGAGTTTAACTAGTTATGTTTTTATTCGGCCACTACTTATGTATCGAATTCAAGCAAATACTTCTACCTGTGTACGACAGTTTATCGTCTTCGAAAGGCTAATGGTGGCGCGACATGAGTCAAGCATTTTTGATAAGCTAAATCCGCTCTCCGAACCACTGTGCGGTGCAGCCATCTGACATCACAACCTGACCAAAGACTAAATAATATTATATTATTTAGTCTTTGACCCGACTACGAATATATAACAATAGAAAACTGTTAAATGGACATGATGGTATTTACTTTTTCTTGTTGCTTATTGTTACTGTAATGCTAGTTGGTGTTAGCAATTCTTCTCAGAAACGGGTAGAGTAAAATAACTTATTGGTCTTTTTTATTCGCAATAAAAGCGCGTTTAGATAAAACGCCGGCAACATCGTTTCAGGTCAAAAGTTAGAATGTTTTCTCAGGATATTTACTTTTTTTCTTAAAAAACTATACGCAAATGTTTATACAACTTCTTTCTATTTCGCCTGCTATGCTTATGTTTGTTTTGTTATGAATATGAAGCGCAGTATGTAAACGGCATACGACTGTTATTGCTTTTGCGTTGACTCCCTTTAGATAAACAGTTACTCGGAATAATATAGCGTGGGTTAGATCAATGCACGTGCTAAAAAAATGACGCGAACCCGTTCACCCACACGGCAGTCTGCAATTTCTCACATATTGTACCATATAAAGTTATGTACACTATTATTATGGCATATATGCGGATTATTGCAAAAGGTTTTGAAAGGACAAAGGACAACAACTGGCATTAATTTGTAATTGGAAAATGAATGGGAGAATGACATTTAAAGTATAAAACTACGTTTTTTTTATACTGTGACACTGTGACAGAAAATCTCATAGTGGGTAATAGTTTAAATATTTTAATGATGTTTTCCTAAATCAAGGACGTATTTTTTTATTTTCCCCAAACACGCAGTAGAAGTGCGAAAAAATGTCGAAACTGCACAAAAATCTTTTACTCCAGTCAAATTGTGTTTTTACCAGGAAAGTTGTGGGGTAGTTTGGTTTCTCCCATTCTATATGTTTTTTGGGGTGGTAAATCCGAATCCGAGGTTTGCTAACAAAATTTCGTGACGCGACATTGAAAAAATGGAAAAAAACGTAAAAAACCTAATTTTTTGGCGGTTCTTTGCTTAACTCGAAAACTATCAACTTTTCGTAAATAACCTTTCTATTCGACATGAAAGTACATAAAATTTCCTACAAATTTCATTACTCAGGTTTTTCCTCCGACGAACCGTTCGAGCTCAAGCGCTAGTTGAAAATTGGCGTATTTCGGCTGTCTCCGCAAAAACCCACTTTTCCCACTCCGAAACTCTAATTTATTATTAGATTCTCTCCCGGCCTCCCAAAATGATTTTATAATTGCCCCGTCTGGTTTAAAAGCCCTCCATCTATGCTAATGGAAAAATTTGATGATGCAAAAATTGATTCACAGCAAGCTGTAGAGGACGCTAATTATCACAACAGATCTTATGTTGGCCCCGTCAAATGAATGTGTGACAGTGGTAGGGGAAGATATCAAACTTTTGGTGATTTTGATTGGCCTGTGTAGCCTTGATATAAAGAATGTCTTCTTTTTGAAACCAGGAAAAGGAAAGATGTCTCAAAACCTCTACAGTCCTCATCTTGCCTCTGACAAAACCCCATCAGACCATATATTGTTCCTAGACGCGATGAGTGGTTGTGACACCACTTCTTTATTTAATCAAGGAAAACTGAAATTTATCAAAGTCCTGCAGAAGAACAATGACTTGCAACTAGTCACTGACGCTTTTAAAGATCCTCGTGCACACCAGGACGAGATTGCCGAAGCAGGAAACGTGTTTCTCATGGCTTTGTATGGGAAAGGACATGAGACTAGCCTGAACGATTTGATATACAGGCAATACGTATCTTCATCGTACAAAAGAAAAACATTGCCTCACGACTCGATACTTCGGCACTTTTTTTGTAAATGTAAAAAAGGCTGCCAACGCAATTCTGGATGCAGGAACGCAGGCCTCCATTGCTTCTCGATCTGCATATCGTGCAAAGGGCTGTGTGAAAACGTTGAGCCCCCGGAAGACAGCATTGACATAGATGAAGAAGAGACCGAAGAAAGAGACCGAGAACAGACTGAAGAAAGACGCTTACAATCTATTTCGTAATCATTCATCTCCTTGAGATATGATAACAAGTTGTTGTTTTCTCACCACCTCTTTCATTTTCCAGATAAACATACCCCGACGCTGACAACAGAACAAAGTGGGTTTTTGCGGAGACAGACAAAATACGCCAATTTACAACTAGCGCTTGAGCCTTGAGCCTGAACAGTTCGTGGGAGAAAAAAACCTAAATAGTGAAATTTGTAGGAAATTGTATGTACTTTCATTTTGAATAGAGAGGTTATTTACGAAAAGTTGGTAGTTTTCGAGTTATAAGCAAAAGACCGCAAAAAATGAGATTCTCTAACTTTTTTTTGCATTTTTTTCAATGTTGCGTCACGAAATTTTGTTAGCAAACCTCAGATTCGGATTCATCACCCCAAAAAACGTAACATCGAAGAAATCAAAACTACCCCACAACTTTCCTCTAGGAGCCCTTTTAAGCAGAAATTGGCTGCATTATTTGAGTCTCGTGATATATTTCAGCCGATCCGTCTATTTCACGAATTATGTTATTTTCGCATGCAAAATAATGCGACCCGCACGTTGTGTTCTGATTGATCCGTTCTAGGTTATTTTTAAAGATCTCTTGCCAAATATGAGGCATAAAATAGAGCAAGTGGACACTAAAGCATCGTGTATGAAGTGGATTCGAAAAGACACAAAATTTAATGGAACATAACCTTCAAATTAACAGTTTTAACATCATTGATGTTAGGTTGTTTTTTTTATTCATTTGTAATGACCTATAATTATTTAAAAATATAGCTGATCAGACAGATAAGCATTCAATTAAAGGGCAGGAAACGTACAAGTAATGTATTGTGTATATAAAATACACAATACAAACTTAAAAATAAAATCAAAAATATATATCATTATAATATTAAAGATGAAACTGAATAAAATAATAAGTAAACAAAAAGTATTTTATGCACAAAAATGTGTCGAAGGTGACTCAAAATACATTGTATATTATTAACACTACAATTAAAAATATCACAGTTTGATTGACAAAATCTAAATAGTTTAACTATAACACATACTGTAAATAGGTGAAAATTTTAATAATTCGTTCTTCGAGTAGCTAAATAAAGTAAGGCGCATGAGCGAGTTTGAAAACACGGAACATTCAAATGCATAGAGCTGATAATATCCGGGTCGCCCGTCTATTTTATTAGAAGCTTGCATAAAAATAATTACAAAAAAATAGATTCACCGTGGATAAATACCGAGTTTCAGCTTTAAAGGAAATATATTTAACATATTTTCTCTGAATTTGTTCCAAATGAAAAATATGAATATCCCATTGTGAATTGCAAACGATACTATCTAGCATATTGCATTTTCAGCCTCACAAAAGCATTAAAGAGAAGTGTGTAAAATGCCTTGAATTTCTCATAATAAAGCCCAGATTTTTATAGGTATTAGCAGTAATGTTGTTTATTTAGACAACAAAGGATTTTTTAAATCTATTTATTTAACGTCGGCCTATTTCCGCTACCAGGGTCCATTACCGACGCCAGGAGACGAGCTACCCCCAAGCTGGAAATTTTGCCAAACCTCTTCTCGTAAGAAGTGTAGGGATCTTTTACTTGCCTAACATTTAATAGACAAACGACCGCCTGCTTTACATCCCCTCCGAAGGATGGTATATCCACTACATAATCCTCGTCTTGAAATTACATAGCTTCCATTGACATACAAGCCGCTAGAAGGTGGGACGAGATCGCTGTGTTTCCCAAGATGGTCACCTATGCAAGTACTATCCGCGCTGCACGTTGCTAACTTGGAGTATCGATGATACATACTCAGTGAAGACGCATCTACGCTCGCCCCACAACAAAGGTTAATCTTGAATCAAAATTGATTCCGGGATCTTTGCTGATAGATACTAACAATTTTAGATCATTAGTGTATCAAAGTACCTCCATTACTTTGAATATCCCTACAAATATCATTAATAAATAGAATAAATAACAGTGACCCCAGAACTAAACTCTGTGGAACTCCTGATGTTGCACATCAATAGAAGTCCCTAATCGAGTCTGTCGAATGCTTTTGACAATTCTGTATAAATTACATCTACGATCTCGTGTATTCGCAATAAAATGGGTAACGCTTACCCAACTGGTTGTGAATCTACTTGCTATAAACAGTATAAACCCGTGTTGACAATAGGAAATTTGAAAATTAATAAGAAAGGAGGTTATATCGTATAAAGACAATTTCAAAGAGTTTACGAAAATTACACAAAATAACTACTGGTCTCAAAACAGTTATATCACCTTTTTGAAAAATATGACATATTTTTTATTGAGCCCAAATTTAGGAAAATGCAGTGGTTTGAAAGGTTAAATTAAAAATAATGGAAAGTGGTAGGTAATTCAAAAATACATAAACAGTCTCTTAATAAGTAAGCTACGTATATCATCTGGTCCTGTTGTAAATTTATTTTATTTTTTAATTGTTTAGTGCTTTTAGATCACCTTCTTCGCTAATGGTTGGAATGTTAAATTGAGGTTCATTACATGTAGCCTCCTCCTCTGTTCACACGTAGACGACGATTGAAAGTATTGAGCAAATGCAGTGACGATAATCCGAGGAGCTTTGAGAGAACTCATTAAATTCGGCATATTGGTTATATTTTTCATATTATTAGGAAACGACCAAAACATTTCGGTTTATTTTTAATATGCATTTATGTATTTTCAACAGAGATGGGTAAAGGAAACTTTCCATTTGAAAGTTCTCGGAACGAAATTTTGATAAAAATGAAAGTTTTCAAAAAAAAAATATTTGAATATTTGAAAGTTTCCAAAATACCGGGAAAGTTTCCTTTGGGAACTTTCGGAATATTCAAATATTTTACTGAAAACTTTCATTTTTATCAAAATTTCTTTCCGAAAACTCCCGAAAATTTCCTGGAAGCGTTTATTGAAAAGTTTCCTTTACTCACCTCTGATTTTCAATGTATCTTTTGTATGCAGTCTCAATATCTCTTTTTATTTTGGAATGCATATATTTAACTTGATTAAGATAGATTACCCCCTTTGTATATTTATATAAATCCATAAACGGGATTTTTGTTTAATATCCTGTCATAATAATCGATCTACGTATGATGACATACCTTCCAAACTTTTTAATAATAAGATCTGTATCGATAGGTATTTATTTATTGGATAACCTACAGTAACTAATTGGAATGTTACTATTCTTTCATAATTTTTTTATTTTTCAAATGACTTGTTTGTTTCTTTTTTTATTGGTATGACATAAAATTCCAAAATTGAAGGTTTAGAAATTTCCCAAAATGAGAGAATATGGACAATACCGCTTTCAAGAATATATTCTGTTTTTTTTTTTTTAACTATTTAACGTCGGCCTATTTCCGCTACCAGGGCCTATCACCGACGCCAGGAGACGAGCTACCCCCAACCTGGAAATTTTGCCGAACCTCTTCCCTTAAGAAGAGTAGGGATCTTTTACTTGCCTAACATTTAATAGACAAGGGACCGCCTGCTTTACATCCCCTCCGAAGGATGGTATATTCACTACGTAATCCTCATCTGAAATTACGTAACTTCCGAGTATACACTGATATACAAGCCTCTAGAAGGTGGGACGAGAACGCTGTATTTCCCAAGATGGGAGCCCATCCAAGTACTAACCGCGCTCGACGTTGCTTCAACGGAATATCGACTGATATTCACATTGAAGTCGCCTCTACGCTCGTCCTATTCTGTTTTCTTTCGAATACATTATGCCTCCACTTCTACTCATGGATTAAAACCGATCAAAATTCAGTCTAAGTTTAGCATGTTATTCGGTAGCCCTTACCAATTTTATTAGTACTGAGAATTCTTAAAATGAATATATTTCAGAATTATTGGGATTAGCGGACTGATATTGAGTAAAGGCACTTTCTATTGTGAAAGCTTCAACACGTTCAAAAGACAGTATCAAATTCTACAAATATTTCATCCATAAGAATTTTTAACCATTCAAATTTTTTAGAAAATACTAATTCTATTAAATATGATAAATATAAAGTATCCCTCCATATAAAACCTTAACAATAACTTATTAAGTTAACTGAACACGTTATAAAGGCACATAAGGTACATAAAGGCCTTTATAAGTCATTTTTATTTAGATGTAGATATAAATTCAAGACATGTAAGGTGTCGGCATAATTTAGTTGTATTTTGCAGGAAACGTGGACAAGAAATGTCGACCACACATACATAGAGGCATGAATGAATCTTGAAATAATACAATCAATCATTGTTATTCATTACATTATACCAAACATTACGACAAAAAACGTGCAATCCTGTCAATTTGTCTTGAAATTATGGTACATGTTCATAAAATTTATTATTGCTACAACTCTAATGGACGAAAGACTTTATTCTTTTACTTGGTGTTAAATATGCAAAATGGACATATTTTAGACAAAAAATCAGTTTAAAATTTTATTTCTCAACATAAAATTACGGAAATGGAAATAGCATTGGAATGCAGTTAGAGTTGTACCGGAGTTGTAAGGAAATTCCTAATAAATGATTGGTGGTGGCTGCGTGAACCTTCGAGCATATAAGGGAAAATTTTCTATCTTAGAACAATGCAATGTTTGTTCGGAATACTTATGGGCAAGGGACGCGAGAGGCAAGGAGTTGCAGTAGTAAACACTCACAAAACACAATAGAACACGAAAGTAAACAATACGCAAATGAAACTAAACGCCATATTGGAAAATTCCATTTACGGAACACGTCATTATTTTGTACCAACCAACATCCGACATTTAAATGAATGAGTTTTACTGTCTCTAACTAAAAATACGTCTGTTAAATTATATACTATCGAAGATATACGTCTGTCACTAAACAAGTTGCCCACACAATCCATTTCTAAACACCCCAACACACAAGGAATGATTATCTGTACGTGCGTCAGTCTGTTGTATTTTTTTTTAAATTTTGGTGCATATGTAAAATGATACATAGACTTATTCTCACTGAAATTATTCTTTCAAGTTTTTTTTTAATACACAAAGATATTACTATATAGATTGATGTAGGCTATCGTATGAAAATATTAATACATTTATCTCGTATCAAATTGTGAAAGTGACTGTACTTCAACTTAGTACCTAGTGGCAATTTAACAATTGTATCTTCACGTTTTTGGTGGTGCATTATATTTTTTCGAACTTTTTTTACAGAGTCTAATATCGTTTGGGTACTATACAGGTTCTTATTATTATACAATAAGCAGAGTGTATCACAAAGAAGCCGAATCTGGTATATTCGTAGTAGACAACGCTCACGTGCCATTACTGCACTATGGCTATTAAAACGCAAATAAATTAAATTGATAAAACGTGCAATTAGTTAGATTGTCAGAAGAAAAAATACATCCTTTATGCTCAACTAATTATAAGATCTAATCATTCAGAGGCGCGCCTTTACTTTTACTGACCATTTAAAGAAAATGTAATTTAAAACTGTAATCACAAGGTACTAAAAGGTGCATATTTTTTTAAACGCGACTTGCAATGTGGGAAATTTATAATTAGAAATATTTAGCTCTAATGTATACTTTACAAATACGTAGATAATTATAAAAAATTAATTAACAAATTTTAATACACCCGTATATAGTTTGCGAACATTAAACAGTTAATTTAAAATTAACAAGAATGTCAAGATACTCTAATTCTAAACTTCTCCCTTATACAATTGATTAATAATCCATCATATTGGGAAAATGACGGAGGTCCGCGATTTTTCTTGTATTTCTCGATATGTTTTTATTAAGTCAGGCCAAGTGTAGAGCACTTTTTTCTTCTCGTTGGACAATGATTATTTCTCATTTTGTTTGGTATCAACTTCCCAACGCCTCTAACTTGTTTCATTAATTAACGTTTTTCCTAATTCGAGTTAACTAGATAGGTAAATTAAAATATACTAATTACACGTTGTTGTCATAAATACCGACAATGAGGAACGCTACGGCAGGGAAGTGTTTAATGGCCACCGGTAATTAATGCAATCATTAAGATAACGAGGTAAATCGTATAATCCTTCAACAGCATGCTGTTTGTTGAAGTAAATCCAACAAATGCAAAAGAAGTATTAGACATTGTACTAACGTAGTCATAAATCAAATCAAAGTTCTAATATCACGAACCTAATTATTCAAACTAGTTTTATTGTAATTATAACTATTACAAGATGTCGGTTAAATAGGTAAGTTATTACGAGGAATTTGCAAACTAGATTCTATTAAAAGCTGCTGTCGTATTAATATCAATATTATTAAGTATAAAGTTCTTATATTCTTGTTAGAGATTTTTATATTTATGATTTCTAATCATTAATTGTGTACTATTGTAGTTGCATAGAAATTTACAACTTAACAAGATATTTATTATTAACAGGGTGTCCCAGATAATCGTATGCCATTAGCGGAACAACGCATTTTACATTCAATGATACAAGACTGATTAGATAATACGAGTGACAGTGTCAGAAACTAAACTCATTAACCGTTGTCTTTTATCGAGGATCAGCAACTCACCTGGCAAAAAGAGTTAATCGTGCAATTTTAAATGCCTGACTGATGGCACTTAACAATTCAGAAAATAAGTGGAGCATTTTTGTAAAGCAAATACAGAGTATAATAAATTGTACGGAAAATAGAATAATGGGGGTATTTCCACTTGAAGTATTAGCTGGCTATAAAAATCGGAATGTAGAGTCTAAATTTTAAGTGCAATCTAGACAACAGATGGTTTAGTATGTTAGCTAGCAAACACTGGTTATATGAAGGAAGTATTTTGTTCATCAATCCTGAAGGCGTTATTAGCATTGTATGCTGAAATGAAGAAGTGTTTCTGCAAAATTATTTGCTTTGGCAGTACACGATTTGATTGAGCAGCCAAAATAGTCTTTTATAAAGGGCGTACACTTAATATCTTTTACGATGTTCATTCCTCTATTTACTGTTTCTTTCGTATTTGGTTAATAGACAGACAAAATGAGTCGTATTTTATCCAACAACCAACCTACGTCAACTCAACTGTAAATTAATAATCCTACCATACCACAGGGTTCTTAGTCTAGAGATCTACTACCTTGATCTGAGTAGTAGGCAGGAAATATAGCATGGAGCAAAAAATATATTATATTTGACTCGGCAGCTAGATCGCAGCCAAAGTAGTTTGTTATCCTTAAACGAGGTTAACCGTTTTAGAAGGACTTTCAAAGCATAAAGAGGTATCATTAGGAACGCGGGCCGCTCTGAAGATGCGCTGTACTTAAGCCTGACGGCCTTGTTCATTCGCGACATTCAGAGAAAAGACTAGTGCTCTTGTTGTAGAACCTTCCAGAATTGACCTAGGTCGAAGTCAAAATAAAAATTCAACTTAGGCAAAAATTTAATTTAAGGACATTTTCAAAAGTCTGAGATACTTCAGAGCCACAAACTAGTCCAAAAGGACCGTTATGAGTTTGATAAGACATTAGGCATGACCGGGTAAAAATCCGAAGAAACACCGAATTTCTACTTAGGAAAATATATTTTGGTCCAGGATATGAGAGGGAAAGTATATGGTGGTCATGGAAAAATGAATCACATACTTTTTAAGAATGTACGCCGTTGAAAATATTCAAAATATTTTCAATTTTAATTCCTCAGCCGAAGACATTGATCATGGAGGTACAGTCATTATATACCCTGTTCTAAAGACTGACAATCAAATTTTAAGAAAGCAATATATCAAAAAGGCGAAAGCGGCGAATTTGGTAAAAGCGACGTAGCGCCTATAAGCAAAAATTGGCAAGAAAATCAATGAAAATGGACAAGGTCGGTTTCTCGCATAAAACAAGTTTGGATTCATCCAGCGACTCGTAATTTGGTCGAGTGCGTTGGGTGGTCAATAAGCGACAGTAGGAAAGCCAACTGCAGGGCTTTCCAAATATTAAAGTTATAGAGAAAACCGCTTTGTGCACAAAGGCCTCAAAAATCCATTTTGCCTAAAAGTCGTCCGAAGGTGGCTCGCTGTCATTTTTCCTATATTGAACCTGCATGGGGACAAGTACGTCGTAAGACTGGCCGAAAGTTATTAACCTCATGTATTACGTCGAACTCCGCCCCGTGAATGATAAAATCACGATCTGGGACCTTTAAGCTAGTCATAAACACGCCAACATTTTTTAAGTAAAATATTTTTATATTATTTTCAGTCAGCCATAATTACCAAAATACAAAATTTTTAAATTCTTTTTAAAAGGCTCGCATTAAATCCTGAGGAGGTTAACATGAATCTTTTCTGCCAAATCGATTGTTAGCGTACGCTCTCACTTGTATGATTAAAAAGTAATTTGCCTTAGTTTGGGAGGCGTGATTCTTTCACATTATACTGTATTATTTTATACTTATTAAATAAATGGTATTCTTTGAACTAATTGCATTTTCTTGATGTAAGGACTTGTTGCTAGTCTTAATCCCTGGAAGACCTAAACAATTGAGTTAATCGGGATCTCATGATCCCCTAAGTTTGATACTCAGTATTCTGGTCGCCTTACGCGAGCTTGATAGGGATTTTTTTATGCGATTTCTCCAGAAAACTTTAAGTGCAGAAGAATTGCCTTTCGATGCACTTATATCTTGACGTTCCTACACAGAGAAAAATTTGTGAGACCTTTCCCAATTGTGTAAATGAATAATATATTTTCAGAATAATGATTTCGTGTATTATGTTTTGAAACAATGTTACTAAAAATGTGAAAAGATCTCTTCTACAACGTTGTGCAAAAACTGTTTTTCTCTGAGTAGTGGTAGGCATTGCATGGAATATGAGTGATGGCCCAGTCTCGCAGTTCTAAATCTTGTACTGGTTTTGAAAGACACTGGTATTCTAGGGAACAACAAAGCAGATGAATTGGGTATCATATCTGAGTCTCTGCTTCACATTGCAAGAAGTAAGGTGACGACGACCCTCAACGAATTGAAGAGCTAAGTGGATAAAGGTGTTATGTGACATTTTTGAAAATTTTGAGATTTCACAGACAACTATTTTAACTTATAATCTATCATTTCAATAAGTTTTTGGGATAATAAACCTTTCCTAAATGCGTTTTAATGTTTGATAAAGGTGTTATGTACATATGGTTTGTATATAATTTAATGGATAAAGGTGTCATGATCACATACCACCTTTATCCATTACGGTGCGATATTAAATTGTTTTAATCCAAAACACTTTGCTTTTAAAGTTATATTATATTGACAGTAATGTGACAAGTTGTGTTAAGTGTTTCTTACTATTATAGTGAAAATGGCCAGTCGTAGTAAACTGATATTACAAATGGCAATGAATAAACGATTTCATGAATCATGTAAGATGTTTATAAATTGGCTGATATTTGGAAATAGTGCTTATAGTGTTTTAATCCATATATTCATTTCGTTCAATTTCGAAATGGCATGAGATGGTACAAGAGTCGAGATGGTACTTGAGTATCTAATTGCTGTAAACACATTTATACCTTTTGGCAATTCAGCAGAAATTAGTCACATAGTGGCAATTTCTTCCCAGGCAAGTTTTAATAATGTTTTAAAAACAAAACATTATCAATATAAAATGCAATAAAAAATGCAATAATAAAATACGAATTTACCAAAGTATTCTAGCAAATTAGTCTGTAAATCAGAAATACTGGAAAGTAACGCTTTGCGGTGTTGATTTTTGTACAAATATTTTTATGCTGACAAGTAGAAGAGGGCTGGACCGTAGAAATTTTTATGACAAGAGCAAAACTGATATCTGGTATGGCTTATGCCCACCCAATTTTTAAAAGAGCATTGAATTGTTTAAGGCAAATCTGTCGAATTCCGAAATTCTTGCGGAAAAAATAATAAGTATGATAATTACGCCAATCAAGTCAAAGGTCATTTGGGTTTGTAAGGCTATCGCTTAAGAATTACAGGGGTTCGCTATGCTTACATCTATTGGGTTAAAAAATAAAATAAAAAAAATAAAATATATAATACTAAAGAATACGGAGAAAATTACAAACTAGCTTTCGAACAACAAAAGCGTGACGTGAAGTTACAGTAGATAGAACGATTTGCTTTCTTACTTTAGATCTTCAGCAAAACATGCCGCTGCCAAAATTAAGTACATCGAAAGCATTTTACCTTCGTCAAATGTGGTTTTACAACCTTGGCATACATACATTGAGGCATTCTGAAAAAAAAAGAAACGTTCTTTTTCACATGGACTGAAAATATGGCCAGCCGTGAAAGCCTAGAAATTTCTAGTTGCTTACATACCTTTTCACAAATTTACAATGAATATTTCGATTTATTTCGATTCCATTATAATATGGCCCGACTCCTGTGGTGGACAAAATAAAAACTTCAATATCATTACACTTTACCAGTTGTTGATTTTAAAGAGAGAATTTAAAGTTATCGACCATAAATTTTTGGAGGTGGGATATTCATATTTAGATTCAGACAGAGACTTTGGCAGAGTCGAGAAAATTTTAAGGAAACATCAAAACATCTACGTTCCGGACCAGTATCGAGAAATTTTAAGAACTCCCAAAGACGCCGTTGTCATAGATATGAAGAATCATTTCAAGGATATTGATGGAATTGCCTCAAAACTCAATTTGTACAACAGGAAGAAAAACTTGAACAATGAAAAGATTTATTTTCACGACGGCATAAAATGGCACCTATGGGTGCTATTATTACATCACTAGATGAAATGACTCCATTTTACAAAGTCGATATTTTAAAGAAAAGGAATATGCATAAGATAAATTCCGACTGTATTGCTCTAACGGTGTTTAATGAAAACAAGGGCAGCCTAAGTGTAGGAAAACTGGCCAATCTTAAAGAACAATTACCATTCATGAATGAATGGTAAGGCCGTAGTATCACAACATACTTGGAAATGACCAAACTGTGGCTCAAAACCGTAGAACTGTCCGACTACCTAAAAATTGTACAATGTTTTAATAATAATAAAATATGTTTAATTTCTTAACACTTTTGTTCCCTAATTCCTTATTCATTTCAGAGAAACTTATGAACGGATAAAAGTGTTATGTACATTAATTATATAAAATTTTCAAAAATAATGACAACTGACAACTTTAGTTATTTGTCTCTGAAAAGTACATCAAATGTCAATATCATCGCAAAATGCAAGCTATATAGTCGTTATAACAAAAAAGTTCTCGCCTAAAAACTTTCGAGTTAAATTACTCAATAACGTGTTTTTGTGACATAACACCTTTGTCCACTTAGCTCTTCAATTAACAAGATCCTGAAGAAGCATTGGAAATTAAACAGCATTTGCTGACAAGCTTGTGACTTGTGACAGGTTACTAGGTGGATCCATAATGCTGCGTATGCTATGCTTTGTGAGGCAAGAAACATAGATGAAAGCTTGGCATCATCCACGTTCACATAAGCTATATATTAAGTCTACGTTCTCCTAACCCAGAAGCTGATGCGAGAGAACATTGATGAAGACGTGTGCATAACAGGCAGCCACGACAAATGGCGGGATGCTGTTAGGCGAGTCATACAGCAAAGATAGGCCAACTAGAATAATGCATGAATCACAGAATGTCTGCCAAGGTGAAGATGAAGAAGAATAAAGTCAATGTAAGAGGTCGTATATTGTTGACTTCTGATTTGTTGACTTCCGGTCTAGTTAAGCGCCGAAGTTGCGAACGAAAACACCGGTTTATTGTTTACCGATATTCCGTAAATTTATAGCTAAAGGAGCAGCGAGATACCTATTAGTAGAAGGCAGGACTTATAAGGAGTAGGCCAGTATCTCGTATGGTACCGAGAATCTTGCGGTTACATTTTATTTTGTGTTTCAATGTCATATTTAGTTAAACGACTATTAGTTTGTGACTGAATATCTGCATTTTGCTATCTTAAAGAGAGCGTCGCGCAGTGGAGGTCGTAATTAAAACTAACTAGCTTTCTTAAAGTTTTTTTTTGAGCAGTTTTAAATATATCGAAAAATTAATTCGACGTAATTGAAATTTTGTATATATTAGTGACTGTGGTTAAAATAATCTCTAGGTGAATTGTCGAAAAACTAGGAAAAAAAATTATTTTCGTTGCATGTACTAAATTTACTTATGTGTTTTAACAGGTGACATAGCGGCTGGTAATGGATTGGCCGTTATAATCATTTGTTATTTCAATTAGTGTCTGTGATCAATCTTATCATAAGGAAAGATCTAATCTTTCTCTAATTAAAATATAATTGGTCACGGATTTGAATGATGGACTAGGCAACCTTGGTTTCAAGTCCAGATAATTTCAGAATTAATCAAACCTACATTAATTGATAAGTTACATTATACATACTGCAAAGTTCAATTTGTGCGTTGCGTTATAGTTTTATGACTTTACTAAGTTAACGGTTAAAGTTGAAAAATGTCAAAAAACCCTGTTTCCTAAGGATTAATTCCAAAACGCTGCTGAAACGAAGAGGAATGGAGAAAATATGGCAGGCTTTCTTCTAGAGCATTAAACTTCTTGCAAAAAAGTCCGCGACAACATACCTGCACACTCAACGTTGATGTAAGGCTATAGTGATGGGCGATATTTCATGAACTGTGATTTAATCACCATATTAAAAACTCGGTAAGGACTGTTACCAGAGTTGCTACAAGTTTGTGACGTGTTACGACTTTCCATTGTCTCGATCAACACATTTTGAATATCATATAAATGCGGCTTAAAACCTTTGAATCGACTTTTTTTTGTTTTCGGCCATTTGTTTTAAAACGTAAAGCAAGCTATTTTGTACCTTATGTTTAAATACCCACTTCTTCTGTAAAAAAATATAAATTCATTTTAATTGATTTCGTCATGTATAGAAGTCTTTATCACGTCACACTTTAACATCACTGCCATCAAAAAGTCACAGTTATTAAAAGTTATTAATTTTTTTGCAATTATTAAAACTTATACAATATCATTAATTTCAAGGAATTTTATGAAATAATAAAATGATTTAGCTTTAATCATATCCAAAATATTAGGTCTCATTGATACTATAATACAAAGCTATTATTTGCAATTTAAAAGTCATAATTGAAGACCTAAGTGGATAAAGGTGTTATGTCGCATTTTAAAAAAAAATTACTTTATGCAATTTTTGAACACCTCTGATATAGATTTAACACCCAATAAACGGTGAATTCTAAATTTGTAATATTTTATAGAAACTTTTTAATTATAAAGGCGCCATGTCATACATACAACCAGTAATTTTAGTGGATGTACACAGTTTTGGACTGAAAACAGCTTAATATTGTTCTTTAATATTAGTGTAAACAAAACAACATATCCCAAACTTATCTATTTTATGAGGTATTATTCATTTGAATCGAAAACAAAATAAATAAGTTCCAACTCAAAACCGTTTTATTTAATTTACTCAAAACTTTAAAAGTGTGACATGATATAACACCTTTATCCACTTAGGTCTTCAATTGAAATATTAATTTGCTTTGCTGTTTTAACTGAGTAACTGAGTAACAACACTGTAACTCTGTATATTGATTATTGCTAATCGCCGCATCGGGGAAATTGAAGTGACTTCCACATTTGGACTATTTGTGATTCTAGCTGAGCGTCCCTAATATTGCACTGAGGAGCTACGAGAGTGACGTAACCAAGTGGATATAATGTATTGTTTACAAGTACTTTTGTCAGGCAAAGTTGTCTCTTGAAGGATATTATTAAAGTAACTGCTTATATCCTAAGACACATATTAGTCTTATGTTTTAATTTATAAATAGACATTGTTTACTTTCAGTTTCATAATCTCCCGATGATGCTGACTGTGTTGTCGAAATGTATTAATATAGTCCCCTCCAGATATATTTACTTACTTATCAGCAAACTGGAAAACACTAAAAATTTTAATGTGAAGCTGTTCAAAACGCCATGGCGCGAGAACGACCTATGCAATGAAATCCAACGCAAATAATGCCAGACACGAAACAAAGTCTCCCCATCGTGACATCACACATCACGTGTTGCCAAAGGCGTGAATATTGATTTGATTTGTCAATACAGGTATGCTGCCATGGACTTTTTTTAAGGATATTTTTTGCTGTGTAAACTCCCGCGCAATTTTCTCTGTTTTCGTTTTAGCAGAGTTTCGAGTTAAAGATTGGAAAACATGTTTATTTACAATCGACATATAAAGTAGGCTTTTTTTACTCACATTTTGAAAGCGCAAAGTTGACGTTTGCCGAGGAGCCGTGAATAAAGTCACTTTTCCGCTCGTCTCGATTGATCGAGTGCATCTGTCCATACACAAGTTTGGTCGGAACATTGACAATGTAATGCAAAAACATGCAATCCTAAAACATTTATATTTTTCGAAATATACCAGCGGAACGGCCGTACCGTATGATGTTAATACAGAAAGAGGGAGAGTTTTACTTACTTCGCATCGTAAATTGCATGGCGAAATTCGAAAATTCGGCCCGGCAGGAGCGAATCAAAAATGGCATTTTTGACGTTTACTCATATCGGAAAATGTCAGTGTACTGCGCCAAATAGCTGCCGTTTTGAAATATTCAAATTCTTCACCGAAGAATTTTTTTTTCTCTCCATACCAACATTAAAAAAATCGTAAATTTTACATTTTTATAATTTTTTTTTGCTTTGTTGTTTTTCATTATAAAAAAAATCATGCTTCGCCATTATTGAAAAATCTTAGTCTGGGCATTTAGCAGATAACTTTCAAAGAAATCATAGAAAGATTTCTATGAGACATGTTATTAACTTCTCTAATACGCTTAATATCTAATAACTAATAATGAATATGAAAAAATAGTATAAAAAAAAAGTAATAAGAAATCTCGGTCATTGTTAGGAACACCGACTTTCTCTAAGAATTTCTCTAATTTTTTTCAAAACGATATAAAATTTGACTCACCGCATGCATGTCGTAATAAATAAAATATTTCCTTCTATATTTCTCATTGAAATCATCAGGGTGGTACATATATTATTCGAATAAAATTTACTATTACAAATTAATTACAAAAATATTTTTTATGCAAAAGCTGAGAGGAAATACTTGCTTGGTTATCTGACAGATACAGCAAAAAGAAGATTTTTCAATGACCCAATATTTATTATGCGCTCCCTGTAGATTCATATTAATTCTTAGGAAAAATGCATATGCATAAAACACCTGTCCTGTACAAATTATAAACAATAACAAAATTATCTAATAATAAATAATTAAATAGCAAATTATCCTTGAGTTATGATTACGAAGCAGCAAGCGTCACCTTCGTTCAGAAACATCCCGAACCACACTGATCACTATCATATTACCCGAAACCACCTACATCTTTTTCAGTGCACATAAACTTGATCACTAACGCAATAATTCTTAAAAGACGCGAATCAATTCAAGTGGGAGGCTGTATATGGAGCCCCCACTAGAACACATCTTATACTTAAACATCGTGTTCTCACTTCTTGATGGAGCATTGATGAGATCTGATATAGAGCCTTAACGTCTTTAACTGTCGATGATTCCAATAACCGTGGATAGTTCTCGTCATTCCGTGTATTTAAATGCCTACAAAAACTTTATGGTGTTGATCTCTCGTGATTGAACAAGTTCAAAGTTATATAAAGATTTATTAAAACTGTAAAATATTTATATCTTCTGCCTAGGCAGGTACAGCCGCGGCGTGCAATAACAGAACTTTAATTGATTTCTTGTTGCCGAAAAAACGGTAGTAAATATTATTTTTGTTTTTAATTTGAAATGTAAGTGTGAGGAAATTGATATTAATTCTAGGAAAAATTGAAGATCAGTACATAAATAAATCTGTTAAGGTAGATAAATAATAATAAAACAAATTTGTTGGTGAACCTAAAGGCATATATTTTTGTAATTTTGTTTTCTCTTAGAATTTTCAATATATTCAGGTTTCTTTAACGATAGCAAAACCAGAAAACTTATTTTCAGAATTCTCTTTTGTCTGCTTATTTCACCATAACTCAAAAAGGGCTCAACATATTTTGAAAAAATGTTGCATTGGTGTAAATAAATATCTTTCCAACTTAGAGAATAGGATACCTTATGTCTTAGATAGTGGAAAGTTGGAGAAGGGCGAAGAAAGATCGTAGGAAAATGAGGGAAGATAATGGGAATGTGGAATTATTGAGGAAAAGAGAGTCGGAAAAAGCGTAAAAAAGGCAGGGGGAAACTGGGAAACGATGGTGGGTAAGTCGGAACAAGTGTGGGAGGGCCGAGAAAAGTGTAGAGAAAGCAGGGAAAAGTTAGAAATGTAGGTAAGTAAGTTGGAACAAATAGTGGGAAGGTGGGGAAAAGTGAAGGAAGTTGGGTGTGAATATGGAAAAAAGCATCGAAAAGAGAGAAGAAAGTGAGAAACGATGATGAATAAATGGGAGCAAGTGGCGATAAGGTGGGGGAAAGATGAAAGAAAATGTTGGGGAAGTGGGAGAAGTGGCTGGAAAGGTAGTAGAGATAGTGAGAATGTGGAAAGATGGTGGAGGACTAGAATAATATGCTGGAAGAAGGCTGTGGGACGGCAAAGAGAGATGGTGGAACGGTGGGGGAAATGGGATAGAGCGGGCATAAGCTAAATATGAAATAAAATGTCACACAGTCGCAGTCGTCCTTCTTACCTAATATCGATATTGATTGAGATCAGTGTAGAAACGAACAAACAATGTAACCAAGAGTATTTTTAATCGATTTTATTATCGATATTAGTTAATGCGTTCTAATTAACTGAGCGACTGGGTGAAATTTTATTTTATGATTTTTAGTAATCTTTTTCTTTAATTTTTTCCAAAAATCTTTCTTAGCTTCTCCGTAGAAAATGAAAATATTTTGATAATAGCATTCAGGTCTCTATAATTTGGTGACTGTTCTGATGTATACGATTAGATCATTCTTTTTTGAAGTTTGTTAAAAATGTTTTTTACAAGTGCTATTACTATTAGTCGGGGAGCCCTCCCTAGCTATACGTGCACCCCCCTCCCGATCTTTGGGGACAATATTTTTCATAAATATTAAAGCCTAAGGAACAATTTAAGATATGTCCTAAAAAAAAAAACTGGCTGTACTTTCAAAATGGCGGCCATATGTTAAAAAAAAACTTTTGCCAATGTTGCTTTTGTCATTTAACACAAAAACTAAAAAAGATGGACAAACTTTTTTCACAAAAAACAATGTGCATAAAATTTTCTACAATTTTGTTCCTATACAATATTTTGATAGCAGTTACCATTTTCCAAATAAATGAGTCCAAAATTAAGAAAACATGGAAATTCATATATCGGTAAATCACTTAGAGGAAATAACAATTATTGTAAGGCGTATAATATAACTTTATATTATTAACATAACAAAAAATAAAATGAACTGAAAAAAAAAAAATAATAATATTATAATTTGCAGACATTTATCTCGAAAACGGTAACAATGGTATCCAAATATTGTATAGGAACAAAATTGTAGAAAATTTTACGCGCTTTGTGTTTTGTGCAGAAAGTTTTTCTCCATCTTTTTTAGTTTTTGTGTTAAATGACCAAAACAATATTTGCAAGTTTTTTTTAAACGGACGCCATTTTGAAAGTACAGCCAGTTTTTCTTTTTGGGGACATGTCTTAAATCATTCCTTAGGCTTTAATCTTTATGAAAAACATTGTCCCCAGGGATCGGGGGGCGTGCACGGACAGTTAGGGTGGGCTCCCGTAGTATTACGTTATATATTGAATTTTATATTTTATTTTAAGAGTTGAATCATTTATCTGGAAAATAGTAACTCTTGTATAGGAACAAAATTGTAGAAAATTTTATGCACTTTGTTTTTTGTGCAGAAAGTTTTCGTCCATTTATTTAGTTTTTGTGTTAAATGACAGAAACAATATTTGCAAATTTTTTTTTTAAACGGCGCCATTTTGAAAGTGCAAATTTTTTTTTTTTTTTTGGGGACATGTCTTAAATTGATCCTTAGGCTTTAATCGGACACTTAGGGTGGGCTCCCGTAGTATATAGTCAAATACAATTTTTAGCTCGTTCATAAACCCCCTCTATATATTGACGGCCACATGAAGATCTCCACTAAGAAATTATCGAGATATAACCTAAACACTGCTGGAAAATGTGAACGGAAAATTAATTTTTGATTTGTGGTGTCACTTTACACTGAATGTGGCTTGATGAAGACCATCGCCGAAAAATACCCTATAGTTTACAAAAATTTCATAGAATTCGTTTAAGCTGATCCTGAATACTTCACAAGTAAACAAATTAAAAAGATCATTAAAAATTAGCTATTTTCGAATTTTGCCGAATGTGCTGGTGAAATGAAAGATCTAAATAGAAAATTCGATTTGTGCCCAAATTGCAGTGGCAATGGAACCACCGTAGTGCGAGTTCTCAAATATCGTTTAAGCAAATTCGAAGGAACATACATAAAAGAAAATTGTAAAAAATTGAACCGACTCATTTGTTCAAAGTGAAGATTCTATTCACATTTGGACAATCAGCTTGTGATTGTAATAACAAGAAAAATATTTAAAAATTTCTAGTAGTATGGGAAGTAAATAGAGGCTGGATGGTATATTTAAAATTTATATGTAGGATTAAAACTTGGGATTCTTATGTTTAAAATTCTAACTGTTATAAACGTAATATATATATAAAGGGTTGAATCTTGGGATTCTTATAAAATGTGAGAAAAACAGTAAAAATCTATTAAAAATCTAGCAGTTTCAGGGCGACTTTGGGAGGTTTTCAAAGTAATTGGGGATTCCAACATTTATTAGGGATGTGTCACTTTAAACTCTATATATCCGGCACGGTAGCTCAATCGGTTAAGGCGTATTGAGTGGCGAATACGCTGATCGACTCGCTACCGCGCTCTGGGTTCGACCCCCAGCCCCGGTATTGACAACATCGGGGGGTGTGGATGTATGTCTGCGTTTTTCCGAATGTGTAACCCCCTTCCGGACAGCCTTGGCTTTGGATTTGGGGGTTGTCTACTATCTGTGGTGTGTTTATGTTATGTTATGTTATATTATACACCGTAGTAAAGCCCAAGCTTCTCTTAAAATATTGTTATATGCATATATAATAATAATAGATACCTAAATAATGAAGTATGGTCAGATTTTGCATATGTCCTATCCTACCATAAAGGTTTTGAACGTAAACAGATATATTGGTACTTATTGGTTACGTTTTCATTTTCGACTTACTCGAGACATATGAGATTTATTTAAATACGTAAACACTTTTCTACTACCACTACTGTAAGTAGTCAAAATTGTACACCTACAAACTAAGTAAGAGTGTTCTTACGCACAATCGCAGTCGTGTGTAAAATAAAATGATCCCACGGATTCTATGACCAATTTCGCCAAATTTTAAAAAAGACATTTTTCATACACTCCTACCGGATAGAATTTTCGGTTTCGCGCGCGCAATTCACATAGCGCTTAAAATTCCATTCTTGCTCTTTCGATATCGTACGGCTTTTCCGCTCATGTATTAACGAAGATCTGATTTTAAAATTTCATGTTTTGCCTTTTGGCCATTACTTCATCAAATCCTTGGGAGTATTTCTATTTTATTTAATGCACGTAGGTGTGGTCGTAGTACACAACTCGAGTTCTAATGCAATCACACATGGACTTGCACAGTAGCTGATACGCTACATCTTCCGCTTAGGCATTATGAGATTTTTTGCAATTAACCACGAATTTAGAGTTCATTGGCTAATTCCATCGATTAATAAGACACACGACTACGGAATGTTGTTAAGGGTGGTTTTAGATTTCAATATTTTACCGTGCATAAAATAGTGAACTGCAATAGTACGATGATTATTTATTTTTAAAATTGTGACACGAACAGTTTGTCATTTCGTAAGCCAATTCAGCTTTTAACAATAGATTTATTTATTATTTAAACACTATCTGGTATTAGCTACGGGGAAAGGAAGTGGTATATCATTTCTGTAAATTGTTATAATAAATCTGCTAGAAAATATTTATACTGGGATAATGTTAGGTGTTATTTGTTTTGATTATAAGCTGATCTTGAAACCATAAATATCGTTTTAAAATAATCAAAACTCTCCCACCAGCAAGAGAATAATCTTTCGTAAACATATACCTACGATTTGATGCCAAAGTTCTGAATTAATGCGATTTGAATTTGATATTGTGAAAATTACGGCCAGGTTTTCTGGTACATATGTTTAAAATACCGAACAGATGTATACGTATTTGTCAGCATTGCAAATCCATTATTTATTATAGTCTGTGGATTTTGTAAAATAATATGATAGTAGGAAAGTGAAAAATTAAGACAGGTTGACAGGTCATTATATTAATTTGCTCGTAAAGATTTTAAAAGCTGAAAACATTAACAAACAAAACTACGTTTACTGGCAAGAAGTGGTTGGTAAAAATAGCTTACGAAAATGAATTATCGTTTATCAGTCTATCACACAAATTATAAAAATGATTAATTACACAAAGAATGTCCTAATACCAATTATCTTACTTACTTTTATATTTTAGCATGAGTTATTTTTTGTTTATGTTCTTGAATTTGTGCCTTTCAGAACGTTCAGATTCGGGGAAACTGATATTCCTAAATAACATAATGAATGCAAGAACACAAGCTATCAAAAAATTACTTAGAACTTGTTGAATTTTATAAAAGAGTTTTTACAAAATATATATTTTTCACAAAAATAAATATTTTTTGCCAAAATTTGTTATTGTCATTCTTATGAAGCATCAAAAATTATTCATGAATTTTAAATATTATTAAATTCCTTTTAAAATGATCTTAGATTTGTCGATTTATATTAATTTTTTTTGCTTTTTTTTTGCAAGCGAGTTTTGCCCATAATAGCCCTTATCGCCTCCGCTTTAGGGGTGGTTTTAAAGTTAGAGTTTAGAGTTAGTTAAATGTAAAAGGGCTTGAAATAAGTTCAATAAATGCACTTCTGTTATGATTCTATGCATTTTATACAAAAAAGACAATTTTCTAATTTCATGTCCCTGCTAGCCTTAGACAGCCCTCATTTTAAGAGTAATATTGTAAATTAATCAAAATTCTGCCGTCAAACAAATTTTGATATGAAATTCGGATTCAGCGCTCAAAATACATACACATATAAGGGTCTTACCTTTGAATTTGATTTTGTTTGTTTATGCCTGTGTAATTTGAGAGCTATGACATGATGCTGTCGTCGCCATTACTCCCATTATTTATTGGGTTTCGTAAATCATGTACGTATATTATAAAAATTAAGGGGCTCAGAACTGACCCTTGAGGTGCCTCGCCATTTTATTTAAAAACATTTCAGATGTATAAAAATAACATGCCCTGCGTTAAAAATGAACACTGAACCCAAAAAAGGAGTAACCTAAATACGTAGATATAATTCAACGTCAGTCATTTTCAATGTTTTAAAAAAATTGTTCATATAACCAACGGGTTTTTATCTATCATTTGAGTTTAGAATCACTAAAATCACTCAGTTGGGTAGGAAGGTAGAAAAACCCCTGTGTTTTTTTTTTGGCGCAGTTAGTAATCTAGAGTTGCATAATAATTCTTTTTTTAAAATTATCAACATTTCCATTTCTTGCGAAGGTGAAAACTCATTGCCATTTATTTTCCTTATATGAAACATCAGTTGTACCGAATACCAAGCTGCATATTAGTCGGTAATACAGAGGCGTCGCCTCCGACCCATTTAAGAGCAGAGATGCTATTTACGAGTTTAAAAAAAAGTTATTTTAAATTAAACATGCAATATCTTTTAAAATTAATGTTATGACATCAGCGCAGCATATTTACGAACCCTCCTTGATACGTTAGTGCTAATTTAAATCCTTTACAGCCGGCATATACACAACATAATTTATTTGTACGGTATGTTTTCCATTATCCTTAGGCTCAACCTACTTTATGGATTTGCTGTTTTGCATAAAGAGTCCATTATTCTCGATCACTTCATTAGGTTTGTTGTGAAACGCAATTATTAACCATTAAAGTTATTTAAATTGTAGAGAAAAATCATTTTAATAGGGTACTAGTACTAATTGACTATAGGTGCATGATTTGTATGCAAAAAATGTTTCTTGTGGTGGTATTTCCATAAACTCATTCTCCTCTTGGCGGCATTGCTTTATCTGAGCGAGTAACTACCAGTTCTATTTATCGTTTAAAGTAAAAGTAAGCATAGGCAACTTCTTCAGTGGGTCTTTGTTTAAAACGACATCCAAAAAATGGTACAGGATGGACCAAATTAGATGGTATTTGAGGTTTTCTCTAAAACTATGGCAGATAGACAAAAACCAATATAGGTCTCCTGAGCTTGATTTTCGAGAAACAAACAATGGCGTAAACCTCGATCGTCTTATCTTTTTCGACTACCGAGCCACAGAGCGTTTTTGGAAAATTGGCATTTTTGGATGAGCCTATATCTTAATTACCAAATGTCGAATCGAAAATCGAGTAACACATTCTTAGGGCCCTTTTTTTTGAGTAGAATCAGAAGTCAGAAATCTTTATTCATCACAAAATTGATACAATGTACAGCATCAATTATCGGACTAGTCAAACAAAAGCCTAAAAACTGAAAGACAAATCACTAGAAGAATATACATTAAATTTAAAATTGCAATTCAAGACATACAAGATAAAACATGTGGTAAAATACATATGATACTATTTAATAAAATACATAAAAATACATTATTTTTATTTAGATATATTTTTTAAGGAATTCATCCACAGAATAGAATGATTCATTTGCTAGAAAAGCGCGTAATTCTTTTTTAAATAAATTTACATTATCAAAGTCTAAGATACTTTTTATTCTGTTGTAACATATAACCCCTATATAAGTTGGATTACATTGGCTTTTGAGAGTCTAGAACATGGTTGATGTATATTTTCCATGTTTCGTGTACAATATGAGTGTCACTATTCTTTAAGGTCGCTTTCATACGAGGCCACTAGTGGCGGCAACCAGTGGCAGCCACTGGTGGCTCTTTGGTGGGGATTCGGTCAACTTGCAGGCAACTAGTTGCCTCCTCTCTTTTACGACTGATTTCTTAGCCAGGGATAGAGGGAAATGTACTCCTTCTTGTTTTGCTAATCAAGAAGAAAAGCGAAGAAAAAGCAAGTGCATCCTATGCTATCAACAAGAGTGGATACAGGTCTATGATTTACTTTATTTGTGTTTGTGTTTGTTAAGTCCTCTGTACTCACTTTTTCGTCAACCAACTTAGAAACTGATTGTTTTTCAGTCACTGTGGAAAATCATGAAACGACATCTACTCACCATGCCTAGCAAAACAATATTGATAATATTTTGATTTTAATAATATAAAACTTACTAAATGTGGAAGCAACAAGTTGAAACGTGTGGACGCTTGCATTTAAAACAATACCCAAACTACGGTGGCGGCCACTGTGACCATCAGCCACCAGTTGCGAGAGTGAGCAACTATCTGCCACTGATATCAGTTGTCGCTACTGCAGTTGCCACGTGTGAAAGCGTTCATTTACCATAATCCTTTACTAGAAGTGGCGGCCACTGGTTGCCGCCACTAGTTGCCTCGTATGAAAGCGGCCTAAGAAGGATGTTTCTAGTCTAAGCTCCCATGGCACAAAAAGCTACCATCGAACACCTCAAATTTAAAAGGTGAAATTGGTTGGAAAACATGTAATAAACATGTTACGCCCGCTAAACTAGTAAAGATGTGTTAATTGTTATTTTTAATTAAATTTTGAAATTAGCTAAAAAAATGAATTTATTTTTCAAAACACCTGCTTGAAATTTACACAATTTATGATAAATAATCTATAATTTTTGAAAAAATGTGTGTGTCTGACAATTTTTGTTAATTAACATCTGACAGATCTTTTGTCATAAATCATTTTTTTAAATGAAAGTACCCTTCATAACACCTTCTTGGTTTTTGATTTTGAAAATGAAGACAGATTTTCCCTATCTATTAAAATCTGTCTGGCTGGAAATTTTTGTTATTTACCTTGCGCAGCCATCTATGTATGAGATAGATGTCAGGCTGACCCGCTGGAATCTCATAACATCTACTTTATTTTTGTTTTAAAATGAATTTTAAAATATCCTCTATGCATAAAAATTGATCTGTCATCGAAAACATGTTTTTTGCGTATTAATTCCTTTATCATTAGTTATTTTCTTTAAGTATTTTACATTTTGTTTATATAACTATTTAAATTGGTTATATCCTAAGGTGTATTCCGGATTGTTTAATTCTTTTTTGAGTTTTTCCATTTGACAAAATTGGTCATGCATGTGTTTGATTTGAGGTGTAAACCGTTTTTTGACTTTTGGTTCAAATTTGGTTTTAGTTATTGGTAAGGAACAGTTATACCAGTAGATACGTGTATTATACAATGAATTTATTATTAAAATTGTTGGCTTCATACATTTCGGCCTTCATACATTTTAGCAATAATATTTTGAAAAATTTGTTTATTATTGTCGCTGTAGTTCCTTATGTATTTAAACACAGGATTTTGCTTTAGTTGAAATATATCAAAAGAACATCTGATATGTGTGGTCTGAAACAAATGAGTGACATACTCCCATATTGCTCACCTGGATATTTGAAAACCTGTTATACACGTAGAGCTGAAAATGGTTATCCGGGTAGCGATATTGATGTGATGTTTAATACTGTATTCAGAAAGTTTGTTTATCAAAATTTCCTTGTTTGGAGAGTTTGCTGATAAGAAGAAAATTATGCATGCCTCAGTTTTCGAGATATATAAATAACTGTTTTTTTGTATGGCGTGGAGTCGATTTTGCATGAATTTATTTAACAATAATTGGGTTAAAAAGCGTTTTCGGAAATTTATTATAATAAGAGCCACAAACCACAAATTGTCGACCATTCCTCCTTTGACCCACTGTGCAGCGCGCGAGAAGGCACTACTCGACGGTGTTTATTTAATTATAGTCCACAAGAGCGACGGAAGAAAAAGGACACCCGGCTCCCCATAAAAAAAGAAAAATACCGCGGAATTCTAATTGTAATCAGTGTTAGGTATGTCCACTTAATATCACAGCGGTAAGTCAGCTTAATCAATTCAGGGTGGAGTTAACGTAAGCCTGAAGCCTTTGTATTGTTTCATTGAAGGCGCATACATGTTAAATTACAATAATTATTGCCATTCTAAATTGACAGGCATGCAGAAAAGCAGTCACATTAAATTCCTAGCCATGATGTAATCTAATGAACGAAGTGATTGATGTCGAGTGATAATTGCAATTCATTGAAAAAAAGTATTATCTTCAAGTTCACATTTCTGCCGCAGTGTACAGTCGATTCTATTGTACGAAATCCAAAATTATTGTTCCACGCAGAGAGTAGTATGACAAAATGTCAATAGTCATTCAAGCCGTACGTTTACACCTTAGTAAAACAATTAATTATCTGTCTGATATTCTTCCGTTACTACAAGAGAGTATAAAGCGGCAAATCAACTCTTGCAATGCAACGTGGTTGAAAATGCATTTATAGATAACGAGTCTAATTTATACGATAGTACGAGAGCCCACCGCCAAAATGGAACACATAAGCTGGAGAGTCAAAAATTGGTGGGGATGCTTATCAAGTCATTATCTGAACGTGTGTAGTCGGTCGTAGTAACCGGGTTGCAGCGGCAGCCATTTTTGTGATATGGCTCAAATAATTTTTGAATGTGACGCTTTCCCATGAGGTTCAATCAAAAAAAAATTTGAGACAAAATTTTTTCAGTTTTGTGGGCTCTACATAATGGCACTATGGGGTTTTACTTTTAATGAGGTTTAATGGGGTTTTTATGGTGTAATATGTTTTTTTTTATATAATCCACCCCCCTTTTTTATAGTGGATTTCGATTCTACGTAAAAAAATATTAATCTTTTTCTCTTTGCAATTTTTTACTCTGAGACCAATTTGAAAAAAGCTCAACTAAAAAGCTCATCTGACAAGGTTATTATTTGGCGACGAATTCCACATTTTTGGCGACGGATTTCGATTCTCCATAAAAAAATGAGAATTTTTATCTTTCGCAATTTTTTACCCCGAGGTCAATTTTTGCCAGAAATCGTGTTCAAAAACTCGAATTTTTCAACTTTCAATATTTTTTTAAGGCGAAAGTATGCGCTCTGGAGAATATTGTAAAAGAGAAAAGTTGTTTCTTTTTTTATGTAGAATATACACGTATTTTTTCAGGTTTTTGTTTTTAAATTTTTTTGCCAAAATTGGAAAAACAAATTTTTTTTGCGAGAAAAATCAGAAAAAGTCGAGGTATATTTTACATAAAAAAAAACAACTTTTCTCTTTAGTGTTTGTCTCCAAAGCCCATTTTTTCGCCGTAAAAAATTATTGAAAGTAGAAAAATTCGCCTTTTGGAAGCCAGTTTCTGGCGATAATTGGCCCCGGAGTACAAAATTGCAAAGAACAAGAGAAGCTCTAAAACAACTAATTTTCATAGGTCTACTCAGACTCAGCTCAAAATCGTCTAAATCCCCCAATTTAGCTCTAAAACAACTGATTTTGATACTTTTTGGCGTAGAATCGAAATCTATAAAAGAGAGATTATACAGGGTGTTATTAAAAAGTATGTCAATCACTTAACCACAGATCACCATAAAAAATGTTGATTGAACCTAATTTACCTCTATCCAAAATCGTACCCCCATGAAGACACAGCCCTCTAAAGTTGGAAATAAAAAAATATATTCTTTAAATATTGTACAAATGGCTACCGATATTTTTTTCAATACTGGTACGCTGTCACATATGTCAGAGGGTAACAGTTTAAAGTAAAAATATTTTAAAATAAAGTTTTAGTAATGGCTGATTTAGGGTTAAACAACCCTTCACCCTTACCCCTTTTTTAAGTGGTACGCCTATGACTTTTTTGGTGTATTGTATTTTATAGAAAATTTAATTCTACAATTTTTTCCCATCTTGTGTTTTTTTCGTTTAAGTGATCATTTTTAAATGAAACTTTGAATACTAAAAACATTGTCATGTGCTTTAAAGGATGAAATGTTAAAAACTCTAGAAAAACCATTTAGTTTATCAGTCACTTCTTAATTTCAGTTCAGCATGTACCTAGTATGAGTAAAAAACCAACATAAAATTAAAAACAAAACAAAAATAAAATAAATAAAATTAAAAAAATCATTATTTTTTTCCAGTTTTCGGCATTTTACCCTTTCAAACACATGACAATGTTTTTAGTATTCTAAGTTTCATTTAAAAATGATCATTGAAACGAAAAAAACACAAGATGGAAAAAAGTTGTAGAATTAAACTTTATATAAAATACATTGTACCAAAAAAGTCATAGGCGTACCACTTAAAAAGGGGGTAGAGGTGAAGCCATTTCTAAAACTTTATTTTAAAATATTTTTACTTTAAACTGTTACCCTCTGACATATTTTACAGCGTACCAATATTGAAAAAAATATCTGTAGCCATTTGTACAAAATTTAAAGAATATGTTTTTTTATTTCCAATTTTAGAGGGCTGTATCTTCATGGGGGTGCGATTTTGGATAGAGGTAAATTAGGTTCAATCAATTTTTTTTAGGTGTTCAATCTGTGGTTAAGTGATCGACATTCTTTTTAATAACACCCTGTATAAAAAACATGTTACTCCGTAAAAACCTCATTAAAAGTAAAACCCCACAAGTGCCATTATGTAGAGCCCACAAAACTGAAAAAACTTTTATCTCAAACTTTTTTTGATTGGACGTCATGGGAAAGCGTCACATTCATAAGTTATTTGAGCCATATCACAAAAATGGATGCCCCTGCGCCGCTGCAACCCGGATTGCTATGACCGACTACACACGTTTAGAGAATGACTTGATAAGCATCCCCACCAATTTTTGACTCTCCAGCTTATGTGTTCCATTTTTGTCGGTGGGCTCTCGTACTATGAGCAAGTGATATAATATGTCCAATGCCACCAATAAGCTCCTCATGATATGGGATAAAATTTTATTAACCAGTTTAACTCAATTTTGATTTTGTCAATAGTTTTTGATTAAAAAATAATGGCTAAATGACGTGCACATACAATTTTCTTAATCTGTAATTTTTATTTAATTTTTTTTTTTTATATAAACAAGGATTATTTGACAGTTGACGTTTCGATATCAGTCTGTTAGGGTTTAACAGCTCGAATGTCTCCTGTTAACTTATCAGAGGATTTAACTGACTGTTAAGCCCGAATCATCTATGGTGAATACCGAATAGTAACTTTATCAGACTGTTGGAGACTTAACTCCCTGATACTAATTTAAGAGACAATGGTGAATACGGCCGTAAATGTCGGAAATAGCATTATTTCTCAAAATTTAGAAAAATGTTAAAGAGAAAAGTTGTTCATTTTCCAGTTTTATACAAGTATATCAATGTTCAACCCTCTAGTAAAACTTTTATTTTTTGCATTTTTTTTTTTAATTTAATATATTTATTTTACTTCCACATCCAGTGGAAGTATAGTAACGACAAAAAATTTTTTTATTGTTCAAATAGGCTTAGAATGTCTTGAAATATCGAGATTTTGAGTTTGGGAGAAAAAAAATTCTTTCTGTCTGTCGGTCTGTGTAACTTTTTTGTGGGCACGATTACTCTGGAACCGTTTAAGATATTGACTTGAAATTTGGTACACGTATATATTTTAACGTGATCTGGAACCAAATTTTTTATCTTATTCCGTTGAAGGGTTGGGGGGGGGGGGTAAATTGGGGTAAATGGGGGCAAATCAAGCAGGTAAGAGTCCATAAAATTGGTATTTAGTGAATACAAAGGGGGTGAAAAAAAATGTGATATGGTGTGCGTACAAGAACTAAGAAATATTTTTTTACTTCATCCACCCCCACTACCGATGTGGGATATCGTTTTATGGGTTTTTGAGGTAGATGTTTTCAAATATTATATTATGAAAGTTCCATAAACAATTATTTCCACATACAAAATTTTTTCGTTGTGAGAGGCTTGGATGGAAAATCTGGATGTGGAAGTAGTGATTCCTTGGGCAGCGTTTTTTTAATTCAACGAATATAAGCAGACTTCTATAAAATTATTTATTTTTACTGAAGTCATCGTTTAAAATGCGCGCGCGCGCGCGTGTGTGTTTACTTTATAAAACATTCAATTAAAGTGGGTTTTGGAATAAAACTTTGCATCAAGTTTGATGAATTTTTATCTGGGCGTTTTCGTTTTTCTTAAAAAAAAATGTATTTAAAACAACATTTAGTCACAAAAACGCATTTAGGTGATGACTAGTAAAAATAGACAATTTTATACAGAATTGCTTAAAGGTTAAGTTAAAAATGTATTAGTTTAAAAAAATGCAAAAAAATAAAAGCTTTATTAGAGGGTTGAAAATTGATATACATGAAAAAAATTGAGAAATAAACAATTTTTTGAAATTTTGGGATATAACGTCATTCTTCGGCATTAAAATATACGTCAAATATGATAGATAAAGAAAATAACGTGATTGTTTTTGTTCACGTCATTTGGCTTTAATTAATAAGCAAAAACTGTTGACAAAATCAAAAGTGTCCTAAATTGATTAATACAAATTTTCTCTATATAATGCGGACTTTATTGTTGACACTGCTTATTATTCTTTATTCTCTAAAGAAATACCTTCAGAAATAGTATACATTTAAAAGAAAAATATTAAACTTCGATTGTTTTAATGTGCTGTGAAAACGGTAGCGACGTCACAAGGGTGGTTAATTGTGAACTTATATGTAGAACAGAAGAAGAGGAGCTAGCTAAAACAAAGAAAGCAACCTCATGTATCAAAAGTCAAGTGGACGTTTAGCTAGCAGTGTTTATAGTATGAAGAATAGAGAGGAGGCACCTTGTGTCCATAAAAATAGAAAGACCCACTTCCACTTTTATAGAGAAAGAGTCAACTGAAATTTAACTTCAGCGGACCAAAGGTCGCTTCGCTGTCTAGACTAATAGCCAGGGAGGTAGCGACAGATTTTTCGCGTTAATATCTATAAAGCTAGATTTTTTCCCATGATAGCTTAGACAGTATCAATGATGAAAGTGCAAGTCTACCAAACTTTTAGTGTTGCGAAGATGAGTAGAAAATTAAACATGTTACAAAAAGTTGCATAAATGTTTTATATCTACAAGATTGAAATTTTACATACTCACAGATAACATAAAAACATACCGAAAAATACTATTCTACCGGGTCGGAAGCGTTGCCATATCAGATCTACCACCCACGCAAAGTGTGGAAAAACGAACATTTTTGACTTAATCTACAAGGCTGAATTTTTTTTCTGTAATAGTTTATTTAATAAGACATAAAAAATATACAGCCTACCGAACGTCTCATGTTGCTAAAGCCTCAGTAGACGTAATGGAATGCGCGTGACCGCGGCCGCTGCGCTCCGGGCCATTGCAGTTCGCGGAGAAATTTTGCATTTTCCACCGCCGAATATTAATCTACAAAGCTGATTTTTTGCCTACAAGCAGTTTATGCACTATTTCGATTAAAAATCACATTCCACCTCCGCTGAAAGGTGGCTAAATCTTTGCTAGACGTTGCCAAAATGGAAATACATAGTCAAATCATGACAATTATATTCTTCATTAACAGACAGTTTTCTTATAGATGTGTCTAATCACTTTTGTTTACTCCATTATGATCTATGTTTCGGTAAGGAAATTTATCTTTCAATTTATATATCTTTTCATATCAAAGAAAATATATTCAACATATTAATAAATAATAAATTCACGATCCTATGTAAGAAATTATTGTTTTTTTATAACTTATTCAAAAAATTCATTGTTTTGGGGCGAGTTGTACGAACTAAATTCAAGCAAAGTTCAGCTTATTTTATTATTTCAAGTTTATTACTATTACCAATGTTACCGTCAATTAAATACTAAAATTATTACAAGTCACTATTTGGCAGTCCAATTAATATTTCGGAAGGAAATGATGGTGTTTCGTACGAAAGTGATTCCGAGGTCGAAATCACGAGAGTGAAAGTGGAGATTCAGATATGAATAGCGAAGAATTCGACAGTTAATTTGATTATAAAGATACTACCCCTAGTGTGCCCTAATTTAATTATGATAATTAAATTTATTTTACTAAAATATTGTGCGTTATTAATTTATATAAAAAAAACCGCTGCCCAAGGAATCCCTACTTCCACATCCAGATTCTCTATCCAAGTCACTCACAACGAAAAAACTTTGTATGTGAAAATAATTGTTTATGGAACTTTAATAATATAATATTTGAAATCCTCTACCCCAAAAACCCATAAAACGATACCCCACATCGGTGGGGTGGGGGGTGGTGATAGAGGGGTGGTAGTGGGGGGTGGATGAAGCAAAAAAATATTTTGAGGTTTCTGGTTCCTGTACATACACTAAATCACAAATTTTTTTCATCTCCTTTAATAAGGGGGTGGGGGTGGTAATGGGGGTGGCTAATGCCAAAAATTTTTTTGAGACCTTAGCTTCTCTTGTATATACTAAATACCAATTTTATGGACTCTTACCTGCTTGATTGACCTATTTACCCCAAATTTACCCCAATTTACCCCCCAACCCTTCGACGGAACAAGATGAAAATATAATCTAGTTCTAGATCTCGTTAAAGTACATATGTGTACCAAATTTCAAGTCAATATCTTAAACGGTTCCAGAGTAAACGTGCGCACAAAAAAAAGTTACAGACAGACCGACAGACAGACCGACAGACAGACAGAAAATTTTTTTTCGCTCAAACTTAAAATCTCGACGTTTCATGACATTTTAAGCCTATTTGGACAATAAAAATTTTTAAAATTTTTTTTGTCGTTACTATACTTCCACTGGACGTGGAAGTAATATCACATAAAAAAGTTACTTTCGATTCACTGAAAATAAGCTTGCTTTATCTCACATCTCTATCCACAACATTTTTATACCACCTGAAACTTTTATACAAGCTTTTTACTATTGAAAATTGAATAAAAAGAAAGAATTGAAATGATGGGAACTGTAAAATTTGTATGCACTCGGGAAAGAAATTCAGAACGTTACAAATCGTTTAACTTTTTTGATGTCCTGTAATTTCAGCAACGTCTGCCAAAAATTCCGCCACCTTTCAGCAGAGGTAGAATATGATTTTTAATCGAAATAGTGCATAAACTGCTTGTAGCCAAAAAATCAGCTTTGTAGAATAATATGCCACGGAGGAAAATGCAAAATTTCTCCGCAAACTGCAATGGCCCCGAGCGCAGTGGCCGCGGTCACGCGCTTGTATTCCATTGGGTCTACTGAGGCTTTAGCAACATGAGACGATCGGTAGACTGTATTTTTTTGGATGTCTTATTCAATATCCTATGCCAGAAAAAAAATCAGAATTGTAGATATAAGTTTAAAATGTTCATTTTTCCACACTTTACGTAGGTGGTAGACCTGACATAGCAATGCTTCCGACGCGGTAGAATATTATTTTCCTTTATATTTTTAATTCATCTGTGAGTATGTAAAATTTCAGTCTTGCAGATATAACACATTTATGCAACTTTTTGCAACATGTTTAATTTTCTACTAATTTTTGCAACACTTATAGATTGGTAGAATTTGACCTTCATCATAGGTACTATCTAAACTTTCTTGGGAAAAAAATCTAGCTTTATAGAAATGATTTCACGAAAACTATCTCTACCTCACTGGCTATAAGATTGCAGCCGAAGAACCGAAACAACATGAAACGTTATATTCCTGCAAATTACTCGTATATAAGAGTCTCAATAAAAGCGACAAAATTTGGAATTAGTCCATAAAATTAAAAGACGTTATTATACATCACCGATGTAGGCTTTCAGCCAAAAAGCAATAATTAAATATTAGATACGCTCGTTTTCGATTTTATGAGATAATAAAAAATAATTACTGAAATTTGCCATAAAGAAAGTTGTAAAATTTTATTCCATTTTAAAAATAGTTTTGACTCAGTTTCGTATTTACCCTTTAAATTTACGTTGGAGAGAAAACCGCGTAAAGCCAAAACAGAAACTCCTTTGAGAGAATCTAAATTTCTTCAGCAGCTAATTTAGATACGTTCGGCTTTTGCATTTTGTCCTGTAAATGCTAGTTTTAATCTTCTGATAGTGTCAACTTAATTGACGAGTGTTTGGTGTATTGTGTATTGGTGTTTGTGAAAACCAACTTCAGTGTAGTCAGATGTAGTTTATTTTCCGCATGTTTTAGGAAGAAGATGAAGATGAAAATGCCTGTATAAGCAACAAAGCATAAGATGGTGGATCAAAATATTAAATGAGAAAATGGCAGTAAAATTTATAAAAGAAGTAAGATGCTCTCGCCTACGAATTTGTCGCATTATATTTGGAAAGCTGCTATATAATAACCAAAGATAAATCAGCAAGTTATCAGGAGAAATGCCACAAAGTACATATTGGAACCATTATTTTTCATATTTATTTTAAAGGAAAATCTCCCCACATTTATTGATCGATGACTTGACAGTGCAATGGAAAAAGCGCGTTGAGCGAAAAGGGAAATACTCAGTTGATGAATAAAGTGACGAGTGGGGAACAGTTAAAAGTTAACTCATGTTGCATTTACACTGATTGATTGATTGATTTACCAGCGTGCGGTAGGTATTGCTGCCACTCCCAGGTATACAGCTGGGCCTGCTACGCCCACGCTGGGTTGGATTCGAATCATGCTTGTTGCCAGCAGGGAAAGCCACATGGCGCATGGTAAAGGGATGGGAGGTGTAGGTATTTGTGAGATGCGTTACCGCATTGTGTTGTGAGGGAGCGTTTAAGCTCCCTTTCCTTTTTTGTGTTTTTGGTTCTGGACTTCTACCTCTTCTTGTGAAACATGTTGCCGCATTGTGTCGTGATATGAAGTATTTATGCTCCTCTTTTTGTGTTTCTGCTTCTTCGAGTCTTCTTTTTCTGGGTCTTCTGATTCCTCGGTTTCCGATGTTGGGTTGGATTTGGGTCATGCTTGTTGTCAGCAGCGAGAGCCACATGACGCATGGTACAGGAGTGGGGGATGGTCAGTGTAAGTGTTTGTGAAATGCGTTGCCGCGTGATATTTAATGTTTACGCTCCTCTTTTTTGTGTTTCTGCTTTTACAGATTTTCTTCTTCTCCTTCTGAGTTTTCTGATTCCTCCGTTTCTGGTTCTGGTAAAGTATATATCTCTAGGTATTTGTGAAATGCGTGGCCGCATTATGTCATGATGTGGATTGTTTGTGCTCCTCTTTTTGTATTTCTGCTTCTACAAATCCTCTTTTTCTTCTAAATCGTCTGATTGCTCGGTTTCTGGTTCTGATATAGAGTATATATCGCTGGGATTTCTTTGTGATATTCATTTTTCTCGCTTTTCTTTCCCGGTATGTTTGGTCCTTTCCTAATTTGTTCATGATCCTCTCGGTTATTGTTTTCCATGTGTAACCTGGTCTCCCTATGTTTAGTGTAGAATTTCTGGATAAATACAAGCGTTGAGTTAAGTAGAACTCTTCACTCAACGATACAAGGAACATTTTGAGAGAAAACATTTGTAAATAATTTTAAGAAAAAATTATGAGTCAGCAGGTACAAAGTTCATTTTGCTCATTTACAACTTTTTAGTCTTTCCTTGCCTTTGCTTATCGCTAATTGAGCCAAGATTTTTGAGCTCGTGCTATACTACTTTGTTCTAAACATTCTTCGTGATTTATAATAATTAACACACCTTTACAAGTTTCGGCAAAAATAACGTGATTTCAGTTCTACGCTGTTTTTTATGTAAGGATTTTTGAGTCATGCTTTTACAGGTGACCACTAAAGAAGTCAGGAAATTGTTATGGATAACTGGATTAAGTGATGTTACTAGATTAATTCTGTATGTGAGAAGCAGCTGAACTTTTTTAAAAATGCCCTTTATTTTGGAACTTAAAAGATTGTTTTAAAACTTCTCACGTATAAAATTCTAGTGTTCTGTGTACGGAACGAAAATTTCATTAAAAATATCAAAATCGTAGATTTAAAGACCCTAGATGTTTTCTATGGGCTTACTTAATAAGGGTACATCGTATGTGTATATCGTATATCACATATGTTGGAAAGAAGATCTGAAGGTAAATGTGCGACCGCAGACATCAAATTAACGGCCATTTTAAAGGAAAATTACACAGGTCTACAACAAAAGAAAAAAATCTGCTCCAAGGACTAAACCTATTAGGCCTTAAGTATTTTTGTGTGCTGAATCCGAATTTTCAATTAAAAAAAAATTCTACCGCGTAGATTTCGAGTAAATCCCGGTTTTTTGAACATTTCTGACGTTTACTCGAAATCTACGAGGTAGAATTTTTTTAAATTGAAAATTCGGATTCAGCACACAAAAATACTTAAGGCATGACATGTTTAGTCCTTGGAGCAATTTTTTTTTGTAGACTTATTGTTTTCTTACGTTTCGGTTTATTAACCATCGGTATTGCAAGAGAAAATGATTATTATTATTATTAAATTTTTCTACACTAGTTTTCCATTTTAGGTCTATGTAGGTCTATTTTGACGCAACTTGAGTTGATTCATATGGTTCAAATTCTTTCGTTTCAAGAAAAGTTGTTTAATAATAGAAAACCTCAATAGCCTTCAAAAGCTGAACAATATTTTTCCACACAATGAATTCAACAACATATAGGTTGCAGATAAATGATAATATATTTACAATAAATTGTTTGTTGTCAAGTCAAAAATGACTGTGAAAGTGAGAGTTTGTGTTCACAACAAAAATAATTGGCACTAGGCAGTATAAAGCGAAAGTTTTCATTCCGACCAGGGCCGCGTTGAAGCATTTTTGTCCTCTAGGCACATATTTTTTGCCGTCCCACTATAACTTTTTACATTGCAAAACAATAAAGCGAAAATGTATTTAAACAATACATACAATTTTAACACCGAAAGACTTGTATAATAAGTATAACCATAAAATAAATAATACATTTCAAAAAGCGACAAAGAAGAATTTTAAGTAATACACAAATAAACTTTCAAATTTCTAATAGTAGGATTTAGGAACGCGCTTGTACTGATTTAGATAAATGACTTTCCTCCATGTTGATTTGAAAAATTCATTTACAACATCGTCATAACTTATTTTCATAGTTTTTCATGTTTTTACAGTTGCTCTCTGTCGATAATATTACTACTTGCTGTTTTGTCGCTCTGTTACACGATGCTGCCCTAGGTAGCATTTAGTGACGCGCTTTCTTTGAACCTACCAATCACGGACGCTCCTGTGTAAAGGCCGGTTTACACTGGGGCGCCAGTTCCAAAATTCGAAGCGTTGAAACACGCTTACCTTGGTATCTAATAGTGAAGAGAGTTAAATCCATGCGATCAGTGCATAAATCAAATTCGCATTTTAAAACAACAAAATTACAGTTTTATTAACATTAGTTAAAGTTGTTTTTACAGAAATAGTATGCAGCCAGTGAGGAAAGTAACTAATAAACGAGTAAGACAAGCAGTGTTAACGAGCAAATCGTTGAGTGAAACCAAAAATGAATTGAACGGATTTCTCGTTACCGAGTAGTACACCTTGCTAGTTGTTAGTGTTTTGGTATTGGCCTACGGGGTTAGGAACGGTCAAATTACAAATTATTTAGCTAGCTAACTAGAAAGTTATCTACTTTTAATTATTCCTTAACAGCTGAAAGAGACTAATTTTAAATTGCAGGTTGAATGACTACAAATTTGGACAGGAAGACTAAATTCATCTTAAAGAAAATTCGTGGGCGAGATATTAATGGGTTCGATACTAAAGGATGAGTTGCAAGTAGTGCACTCTTTTAAGATTACTTGCCTTTCCATGTAAACGACATAACATACATATTTTAATATAGGAATGTACCGAACAGAATGACATTTACCAAAAAAACGACCAAACCGAAACCATTATGAAGAATCATATGTTACTTTCTGGATTAAACCATACATATTCACCACTGTCAGTTTGGACGATATTGTGAGTTTCCATTTTAATAATAAACGCTATATAATAAATATTTGTAATTTGCAAACGCAGCAAAAACGTCACTCTCTAATCTCATAAGCAAACATAACCTCCGTTCCTACGCGTTTATTGACATTTTATATATTCCACCGATCATTCCGTCTCGTGAGAGAGAATGAAAAGTTTCAAACCGGAATCAGAATGGTGACCAAAAAAAAACGACAAAGTTTGACATTCCGGCTGGGGAATTGGAGCATAAAAACGCACCTATTAGAATTTTAATAATACGGAACACTAATGGATAACGCAACCCTGTTTTAAAATTTTGGGAATTTGTCTCAAGAAAAATAAGCCCCAAGGATGATCAAACAAATAATTATTTGCAATTTAATAGTTAATAATTTAATTTGTATTGGAACTCAAAACAAATTTATTATTTTCTTATTAAAATCGCGATCTGTTAGATTTTTCCAGTCATTTATATAACATTTATAATAGATAGACTTACATTGATGTAAAACTCAGAAAATAATAATTGTTGCTGCATGAAACTCTGAACAATATTCTTAATGTCGGTGTTAAGTTTTTCATCTGAAATAAACATGACCACACAAAAATAATTAACAATAAAAAATTAAATTGGCGTTTATTAAACATTCATGTGTTTAATCTAAGGTCAACCGTGTCTAAACAACTCCATATATGTTAATTATAATCAATTTTTTCTGCATAAAAAGCGTAAAATTAAGTCGTTATGAATTCAAAGAAAATTATTTTAATTATGTAAATGTAAGTTAATAAAAAGAAAGATTGAGCAGACCTACAGCTGATAGTTCAATTAACTATCCAGTTTCTTCTCTCGGATTAAAACATCTATACGGCATTTTTTTGCTACAAATTTAATTTTCCGTCAGGTTTTTGATACGCCAAATATTAATTGGGTAAGACTGATAATCTGTTTCTTTGAAGATTTTAATTCCGAATCGTCACAATTTGACACCTGTTATTTGTGTCTTTTATTTGATTGAGTTCATTTAAATTTGGACAAACAACCGTGCCATTACTGTCAAAGTAATTACAGAATGGCTTAAATCAGTGAGAATAAATGGGTGAAGCTATCTTAAAATAAATGACATAAAAATGCGGCACATATTTGTTGCCTAAAAGTTAATTGAGGAATTTCCTTAATTTTTACTTTTATCTTTGAAGTACATGATAAAAATTTACTTAATAGTGGAATAAAAACTGTTCGGAATGTTATGCAACATGCGACAAAAACAAACAAAAAAAAATTAGAGCACACAGTTTCCCGCAAAAGTCTTCTCCACATCCATTACGGTATACTCTACTGTTTTTATGCTACTCGCACACAAAATTATAGTGCAAAATGTCTGTTTGCATTTTTTAGTATTCAGTGCATGTAAAATATTTATATTTTACAAGCTTCTGTCTTTATCTTTTACTGTTTACAGAAGAATGCTGATATCCTACACATCTAATTAAATCAAGATATTTTTACCGATATATTTAATCTAGAAAGTATATGCGTTATATAAATTCTTTAAATAATAGATCATGATTATTCATGAAAATAGTTTTTTCTCCTTCATTGTTTATTGAATAATGTGCACAAAATATGGGAAAACGGAAGAAATTCTTTATACAAAATAATATGAATCTTTTCTAGATTTTATACTCCTATGAACCAACGAACAGAATATTAGGAGTAACTAGTTTGAAAAAGAAATGAGCTTGCGGAGAATTTTGAACTAGTTTTCTGCATATCAATTAAAACAATTTCCATTGTCAATCTATAAAAAATAGTCCTTCATGGTGGTCATAGTAATAAAATAAAAATAAAATCCATATTAACATCTCTTATTTGAGAATTTGAATCGCATTTCAAAACGTCAATCTAGTGTTTTATCGCACTAAAAAATTGAAGAACCTTTTCTCTTCTAAGGAAGATAAACTTTCTATTACATTCCAGCTTGACGTTGTGCATAGAATTCCTTGCCTGGATTGTAAGAAAATTTACATTGGACAGACCAAACAACATTTGAAATCTAGAACTAGGTAACATAATAATTTATGCAAAGAAAAATATAGGTAGAAACCGGACACAACTATGCTAATTCAACACCATTCTTCATCGGGCCACAATTTCAATTTTGATGTCATTTTAGATTACGAAATTTATTACCAAAGGGGCTGATTAGCCTCATCCTTTTAATTTTTGGCGACGGTCGGATGCCCTTGCTAAGTATATAAATCACATATTGCATCCAGGAAACCTCCTGTCTCGCACTTTTTACCTTTGTGTTTTGCTGCTCTACAGAGTAGACTTGTAACTTTCTTATTTTTTAAACGACGACCATGTTGGGCACATCAAATTGTAGATATTTTTAAGGCCATTAAACTTGCACAGAGTGATTTTAAAATTTTTTTTGGAAAAATTATTACTTAATTTCTTGAATATTTTTTTACCTCACCCTGTATATGAACTGTGTTGTTAATGTTTTATTATAAAGGTTTTAATTAGCTTCAATGTATGTTAGTACGTCATATTCGAAATTCTTTTTTGGTTTTAGAGAAAACAAAATTAACAACACTTTCCGATTCCAAACTGAATTTTTAAAATAACTTTGAAAATAATGTAAATAACAATTTTATGCTTTACTTGTAAAATACATATCATAAACAATAGGCCAGTCCAACACGCTGCCACTTTGCTTTGTTTGTACTACAGCAGCCATCTTTTGTTGGTAAGTTAGGGTTTTCGTCAGGCCTAAAGGGCACCATACATATTCAGCAATAATGTCATTCCAGCAGATCATTACAAAAACATCATTACTAAAAATTTCCCCATCATTCCCTGTCATTATTTTTCACACCTTACATGTCCATTATTTGAGAGAAAACCATATCTAGCTGTAATTATTGAATTAAGTATGATTGAAAAAACGCGAAAATTCAGGTAATGAGATTACTGAACGTGTATGGTGCCCTTTAGGCCTGTCGAAAACACTAACTTACCAACAAAAGATGGCTGCTGTAGTACAAACAAAGCAAAGTGACAGCGTGTTGGACAGGCCTATAGTTAAAGTAACAAAATAGCAACAAGAAACAAAACGAATAAATATTTTTAAAAACAAGCTCTTATTAAAATGAACTGAATAGGAAATTGCATAATTTCTGGGTAAAATCATCCTTTTTTTTATAATAATAATAATAAATCGCCTTTATTGATATTTAAGTCCCCCTAAGAGGAAAATTGAATTACATGTTTGACCCAAACTGACATGTGTATTTAAATAAAAGCTTGTAATAACGTTCACTTCACAATTAAGACTAATTTTTAAAGTCAATTCAACCAGGTAAAAAAAGTCAAGGCATTACAGTTGTGCATTACAAGTATTGTTCAAAATTTTGTCCATTAACGTGAACACAGTAGGTAACTCATTCTCTTTATTAATTCGCCATTAACTGTATGCAATAGAGTATGACGTCGAATAGAATTACATCCATTCCTTATGCTATTTTTCAAATCTTCTGCGTTCTAACAAACCAACTAAAAGGAGAAAAAAACTGTGAAGGAGGAAACTAACACGGCTAACAGAGTTATAGAAACAATTCTACCTTTTATCGAGAAAATTGAACCACCATGGAGCCTGATTAAGAGGACATACATATCATACTGCCAACGATGACATATGGAGTTAAAAATGAGACAACAAAAGCCAACAGAAAAAGTTTGAGAAGTGCTACTAGCAAAAACAACAAAAGTAAAGCGGTTAACATAAATAACAGGGAAAATAATTACAAAATGGACAGAAACGTACTCCATGAAGTACTGGGACATATACTCTCCCAGAATTAGAAACAGGGAAAACAGAATACTTTGAAAAAAGAACCATAAAAGCAAAAACACAAAGAGAAGAACACAAATACTCTTTATCACGACACAATACGTTAACGCATTGGACAAACACCTACACTTTCCTCTCACATTATTGTACCTTGCGTCATGTGGCCCTCGCTGCTGACAACAAGCATGACCCAAATCCAACCCAGCATAGATGTAGCCGCCCGGCTGTATGTTTCCCGGGAGTTGCAGCAATGCTTATCGTATGCTGGTCAAGCAATCAAATCAATCAATCAATGTACATGAAGTTCGTATGGACAAATGGGAATCAGGTGCTTAATATTTGATACTCACATCTATATTTATCTCTAACACCTATTATATTGTTAATGTTTACATTAGATTTTATAACTCAGTTGCTTTTTATAACTATAATTATGACTCTTTTAAGGAATGTAATGGTTTGAGATTTATTCCACGAAAAATAAAGATATTATTTAATTTGTTTTCAATTCAGTTTATCTGTTTGACCTTAATTGTTTACATTTTAATGTTTTATTCATAATTGTACATTTACCAAATGTTAAGTATTATATCTATGTTATATAATACCATTTGTGTAATATTGTGAGGTATATTATTTTTGTTTTATTGTAGTCATGAAGGAGATCAAAAAATTAATCGAGACGTCGACAAATGCAAATAATCGTCTTTTGTAAACATCCTATATATCGAATATATTTTGGCTAATATCGCATACATTTTCTTGATTTAAAATATCTAAGAAAATATGTTGAAATCTTAATTTAGCACTAAAATAAGGAAAAATGCGCTTAGCTTCTAATCTTTCAAAGCTTTTGTAACTAATCTTAAGCTATACAAAATAGTTCTATAACTTTTTGTAGTATGTTGCACAATTTTCCCGTTAATTAACTAGAAAACGTTAAAATCCGCGTTTTTGGGTCCCTTTTATCACTATTGCATTAATTGGTTATCGCAGACAACAACAGGTACAAGTACTGCATTTTTTTCTGTCACTAGGACCGATTTACCTATCGAATCATTGATTTCACCAATTCTCTAATTAGTTAGACAATGGAAACAACCATTGGTTGATCTATTAGTGCAATACTAATTCAAATTAAGAAAAAAATAATTAACAAATCTCAAGTCGGCTGACTATTTCTCGAACTATTTCTTACCTTAAATTCATCCACTTTTCTTCTACACGAACTACCTTAACAGCGTAATGATTTCACTATAACCTTTAAACAACTCAAGTCAGTCAAATCAAAGAAAAGCGCGACTACACACCTACCGCTCGCAACTTGGACTTCTGATTTTATTTTCGACACTAAAATAGGTACGACCGATGGACAGAAATAACACGAGGCTGGTGCAGGTTAACACCAACACGCGCTCTCACACAACTAAATGAAAATTATATTTAGGTGATTTGTAAATAAAGTACAAATGAAACTTGTTTGATTGGTGTATTCTTTGAAATTAACGCGATGTATATTGAATGGCCATATTTGTTTATGTAGGTAATGGACTCTTGAGTGGAACACCTACGAAAGGTTATTTAAACATGAAAGTATTTACACTTTTCCAGAAAAAATGCGTAATAGAGTATATGTAAAACTAGTTGGAAAGGATCGCTTTGCAATATAAGCGTCAAATTTGCAATCATACGAGCATTGCAAAGACTCTTTCTGCGAATGTTTTACACGTAATTTTTTTCTGTAGTCGTACAGTAGCGTAACTAATGGGGGCGCTCGAGCGGTTGTCCGAGGGTGTAGTAAGGCGTTTACAAGCGCCCCCCAAAACTCATCTGTTTTTACTACTCAGCAAACTTATTTCTCAATTGACTGGTTTATAAATTATTTATCTGGAAGACCATGAAGGGTTAAAATAATGTATTATCGAAATCGATGTCAGAAAGGGTGTTCCTCAAGGGTCGATATTGGGTCCCATTTCATTTGTTTTATATATAGCTATTAAATTTTAAAAATCACGGGATTACGTGGACAGTGAAAAGTACTTATAATATAGTCCAGATAGTGTTGATTTGGCAAAAAATTTGCGATTTTCTGGCTGTGCAATATTTCTCCACAGAACATGGCTTAGAGCTAAATGCAAAGAAATTAATTTCAGTTAATTTTAAATCTAAGCGATTGCACTTTTCCGACCAATCTTGCAACTCATTAATAGGCAATGAAAAACTAATAATTGTTGAAAATATAGAAAAGTCTTTATGTCTGGTTTATAATCATCTAATGTTTAGTAACCCACAAGAGTTTTATAGAAATCATATAGCAAGCTAAAAAACGTTTATAGTTTTAAATCTGCTACCTAGAAACGGCAATTGCATAATAATCGACGGCGTTTTTTAATAGTACTCTTAATATTCATGTTCATAAAACTACTTAGTATAAATTGTCATTCTCATATCTTTCAGCTAGTTTATACGACAATATATCAGAAGAATTTAAACGTCTTTGATACCAGACATCCAGTTAAGTCTATGTTTCTCAGTAGCTAAATTTTCATTACCACCACCATTATTTTTTATCTCCCTTCTCAGTCGTCTACTCATTTGCGATGTAATTTTTATTTTTCATAGCTTAGCATATAGACTATTGTTGGCATTTATTATTCTCAGTTTTTTTGTCATGTATGTGTAATGTGTAACTTGGATTGATGTATTTTTTGATTTTATATATCTTCTGTAGTCATTGAAATCTGTGGTTGGGATTTATACCAGCTTTTAGCTGACACCCCATCTCATTAAATATATTTTTTTATTATTATCACCTTAAAAGTGACAAAGCAAATGTTATACACTCAAAATTAAACTTTATTCGGGCAATGCTGCATTCGAAGTTATACTAACAGCAAGTATAGTATGCTTCTAGATCTTGGGGCTCTGATGTCATCAATATAATAAAGCCTGAGCGCAACTCCAAGTACAGGCGAGTCTCTCACATTTCACAAAGCATTTGGAGCAGTTTTCAAGTTCATGCTTGTTCTTACATAAAAAAAACATTCCAATAGAAAAATATTATGGCAAAGGATACGCTGAGGCAAAATGAATGGTGTTCAAAGATTAACCAAGTACAGGTGATTGCTGAATATATGCATTTCCATAGCCACAATTTTAGTTTAATTTTTAATGATATTGTTCATGGGTGTAACAGAGACTTTTCACTTTCTTCCCGGCCCTTGAAAGTATATACACATTTTTAGGAAATACATATTCTACTTTAGTTTTTTTGAGTCTGACACTACTTTAAAAGAAAATATATATGAAAGAGAAAAAACAATATAAACGATCTCGTATGTATTACAGTTTTTCTTTTTTAGAGTTGAAATTATTTTGAATCGAAACTTTTGCGGAAAGAAAATATAGATTTGGAAGAAGCCAATTCTGTGAAGTGCATATGAAAATATCAGTCGGCAAAGAGAATTCTACCACATAGAGTTAAATTCAAATCTGAGAATCAATTCCTAAGAACCAAGGAAATGAAAGCACCCTACAAAAAAAAACACCAATCAAATGTTAAGAGATATTTTGTAGAATTAACAAGTGATTATAGGTTCCAAAACATGAGGCGGTTCAAATTTTTTTGTAGTTAATTTTATTTGTTTTTTTTTGTATTCCTACTCGAAAGTATGTATATGATTTGTGTTATTTATATAATAAAACCGTTACTACATGTCACATAAATAAAAACTAGGATTAAGCTATTAAAAAAGCTCATAATGATGCATTCCATAATGTGCAAAAAATTTGATGTGGATGGAAAAACCGCTTGGAGATCGAACTATTTTGTTTGCTAATTCAAAAATAACATATTAGAAAAAAATATTAAAAATGTAATATCAAACAAAATGGTTTACACTGTTTTTTTGTCTTTGTCATCATTTATAATTCACTCGTGTTATATGTCGTCCACGTATTTGCAAGTACCTGTTCTTTAAGTAACGGACTTCATTTACCTTAAATTACCAATTTAAATGAATCAGCGTGTAAAATAAAAAATAGACTGCCTATGGACAACGAATAAATAACGATCGACACGACACGCAATGTTTAGCTTCAGGTTATTGAATACAGTATTGCAAACGCTTTTTTCATTTGCAATATTTGTTTGGTGGAAAGTGAACAGATATTACGAAGTGTTTAGTATTTTTCTTAATAACATATGCATTTCAAAATTTCTTGCAACATTTTTGTATCGGTATTTCTAAGGAAATGTCTATTTACCGTATATATGGCCTATTATTAAATGTAATAGTGAAATAATCATAAATTATTTTATTGTAGTTGGCGTAAATCCAACTCAAACAGTTATTGTTAGTACTAATATTGTCATCACTTTACATTTTTCTGTGAATTCGGCGCCATTAATTTAAAAAAATAGGTTTTTTAACACGTGTCTCTAATAGAAACGAATTTAGAATACTAATTTAAACTTTGTTCAAAGTAAATTATCCTTAGAATAATTAGATTTAAACTGTTTCATTAGAAGGCGGTAGTTAATGTCACTTTTGTCTCGTGAAAAAATCAGAAAGACTAATCTTTTTCACACCGTGCTTTTAGTGCGCACTCAAAGGTACTAGACACCCCAGACAGATTTAATGAAGATTATGTCCTTGTTTTCTAATTCGGCATCTCTAACTACTTTTTCAAGAGTGATATTGAAAAGGCGACATGCCAGCGGGTCTCCTTTTTTGTTTGAATCCTTTCATAGTCTATTCTTTATACAAAAAGTAGATACATACATGTATGGATTTTATGCTATAACTAGAGTGAGTACATTGTGACAAGAATGAACAAAACCACAAAGATTTTGTAGGAATATAAACAAATTCAAGTGATTGTGTTTCTTTTTGTACCTATTCGATTTAATCAAATAGAATATTCAATATTCAAATTTTTAATAATCGTCGAATTTTTTTTTTGTACAGAGATCCGTTTTATAACAGACAACTCAAATATCGAATAAAAAATGCCCGTGTCTGTCAAATTTGGTATACACATATGTGAAAAGGGATAGTTCCTATTGAAATTGGGCCATATCCGTCATACAGGGTGATCACCAGAGGCATGCAAACTGTCATTTTTATGTAAAGTAGGTTTTATTTTAATTTTAGAGCAAAATGTTACTAAGGTTTTGGATTAAGCATACAAAAATATGAAGATTTTAACAGCAATATTTGTGTCTCTCAGGTTCGGACAAACGAATAGATGATATTTCAATATTACCCTAAAATATCATTATGGTATTTTTAATTACCATTACGAAATGAATAAAAGTTGGATTCGAGCGTTGTCGACTGCGAATATCTATTAAATACGATAAACTCCGTTGGACTCCTTTTCTTTAGAATTTGAAACATATATAAAGTTACATGGTAGAATACTTCCTATTGAAATTGAATCATATTCGTTATACAGAAACCCGACCCAAATTCGTAATCAGCAACCCCAAAATCATAAATAATGTTAGTTTCATTAATAAATTCTCAGAACTTCCTCTTAAGGTAAGAGCAATTATTTTTCTTATTAGGAGATGAGTTTTATGTCCCAAAATATAACAATCTGCTAAGAAAGTACTAATTTATTAAAATAAACAATCATTTCATCCATTTTACCCCTTTTATAACCGCCATATTATTGAGGGTGCAACATAAAATTTTTAATTTTTGACTTTACATCCGTGATCAGCGACCCCAAAAACATAAATAAGTTTCATTAATTTATTCTCAGTACTTCCTTGATTATTGATTTTTTGAATTTAACAGTTACCCTCTTATTAAGATATAAGTTTTATGTCCTAAAACATAAGAACTTGCAAAAAAAGTCCTACTTGCTCAAAATAAACAAAATATAGCTAATTTTTTCCATTGTACCCCCATTCTATCGGCCATATAGATGGGGGGTCGGTAGCCCAGTGTGTTAGCGCGTCTAGCTTGCACTCTGAACGTACCTAGCGAAGTGGGTTCGAGCCCCACACAGCGAAAAAATTTTCATAGGAAATTTTCCCCAAGAAGTGGTTCGGATTCCACCATAAACTGTAGGGGCCCCGTCTCCTTTATTCAGACAAATCTAGATCTTCTAGACTTAAGAGGGTCATTGAGGTGACATGGAAGGCGGTTAAAACACATTTTTTTTTTATATTGGGGGTGCAATCGCGAATTTTAAAATTCTGACTTCAGATTCGTAATCAGCGACCTCAAAAACATACACATGGATTTTTTCAATAACTAACTGTTAATACTTGAGTCAGTATTAAATTTTGGAATTCAGAGGTCCTTCTTTTCACCCTCTTGGGGGGTAAGAGCACATCTATTTCTTTTTAATATTTGAAGTTGATACCCTAATGTTTAAGAATCCGCAAAAAAAATTCTAAGCCGCTATAGAATTAGTCCGAAGTTTGGGTATTTTTTGTCACCGAGTGACTGTACTAAATATGGTGCTCACATAAAAAAAGACTGATAAAAACAGATTTAGTGGCTAACGACAATGACAGATTATTTAAATTAAGAGTTACTTCGGCAATATTTTTACAATTTTAAAACAAAAGTACCTAATAAAAAAATTTTAAAAACGAGATAAAAATATCGCTATTAAAAAAGTTTTCTCAATATATGTAATTAACAATTAGTTTGAAAACAGTAAAAGTAATGGGATGTACAGCAGTGGTACATATGTAATAGAGTTTCGGAGATATCCTGTGTTATTTCGGTAAATAAAGTTTTTGAAACAATTTAAAAATAAATATTTGACTTCGTTTATTTATTGAAACTGTCGGCCATTCTAACTTAACTTGATTTATTGCATTTACGTGGGAATATACAGACGACCGTTGCAATGAAATTGGCACTAGGTGCAAGTTTAGATTAATAAAAATTATCTTAACAATTAAAATAGGAGAAAGTTAACTTCGTCAACGTATAGCCAATTTTAATCGTAGAGGGATTGATCGATTGATTTACCAGCGTGCGGTAGGCATTGCTGCCACTCCCAGAGTTATACAGCTGGGCCTGCTACGTCCACGCTGGGTTGGATTAAGGTCATGCTTGTTACCAGCAGCGGGAGCCACATGATAAAGGAATATGAGAGGGAGGTGTAAAGGATGACAAATAAATCAAATTTTAGGGAATCAATAGTTTTAAACTTAGTATTTATCATCTTTTGTAGATCCGTTAGTTTTTGAGTAAATCGCAAAAAACGAGCATGAAAATTGATTTTCTTTTCAATTATTATCCTTCTTTGGTCAATTTTTATTCAAATGAGAGGAGGTTGGTCTCAAATGAAAGTTCATATTTTTCCCTCAAATAAATAGTTTTCAAGATATTCGCAAAAAGCGGTTTTATTACCTCTAATTTGTGGGTCTAGTCCCAAATATTTTTTCTCGAACTTGCTACTCTTATTTTTTAATCCAATTTCTTCACTGGGGTATAGCCATAGAAGTCAGTGTACAAGAAAAGGTCGGAGGTCATACATACACTTATTGGAAAATTCGTATCACTGATAGCCAAGCAGCTCTTACAGCTCTGGAGGTAGTACATGAAAATCAACTTATTCTCACCACAAGAACCTTTAGTAGTTCTATTTACACGGATTATATATTTTTTTAAAATGTGATAATCATATGTACAATTTATTTTTGTGTTCATCTGTTTTTTTTTAAGTTATGATTTATGATGTATTTTAAAAACTTGTTTTCACTACAAGAACATTTAGTACTTAGTTCTATTGTACATGGTGGTCGCGCAAACGTTAGAGCCTCATTTTACTTCGCTATTTTTGGACTTACGTAAAAGACTTCAAAAACAAAAGTTATAGGAAATCATTATATTTTTAAAAAAATCAATGAAAGTTGCATTTCGGAGATATTAACTTTACTTTGGTTCTTTTAAATGGAACACCCTGTATATTTTTACACCATCTAAAGGGCCATAAAAAAGCTTTTTAATTATATGTAGAACACAGTATTTATCTTAATAATATTTTGTCTAATTTACTAGCCGTGAAAAAAAAGTAGTCATTTTAAGAAATCAATCCGTTAGTTCTGTCAAGATGTTTGTTGGTAAGTAATTTCACTTTGTTTGAAATAAAATGGAAAATTTCAATAATTGATATATATGTTTCGAACTACCAAAACTTAATGGCAACAAAATATAACATTTAATATCTATACATTAGCCACGAAAGGAGGATAGCGATATTTATACTGTCAAGTGGCACATGTCATTGAGCGACGTTAATTTGATTGGCACTTCTAAAAACTTAAAAAAATGGTATATAAATGGTATATGACATGATAGGAAGTTATAATATTGCCCTGATGTTCGTGAAAAATTATCATTATTATTAAGCTACGCAAGAGTAATACATTGAACAAATATTTGAAAAAAAGGAATTGGGAACCTCCTCCTAACTTTTTTTATGGTCTTTCAGGTGGTGTAAAAATATCCGGAGTGTTCCATTTAAAAAAACCAAATCAAAGTTCGTATCACCGAAATGTGACTTTCAATTGTTTTTCTGAACTGATTTTTGGAAAATAAATGTGATTTTCAATAAGTGTTATTTTTAAACTTTTTTACGCAACTCCAGAATTAACGAAATTAAATGAGGTTCTAGCGTTCGCCCGACCACCATATACAGGAATTATTGGAACACCTTGTATAATTTTTTTTGAAATGTGATAATCATATATACAATTTGCTTTTGTGCTCTATTTTTTAAGTTATGAGTTATGATGTATTTTAAAAATATACGATTTCTTCATAATTTATGTCTGTGGACTTTTCATACTGATTAATATAATTATTATGATATTTGAATACGCACGTCATTTCAAAATTAGTACGCCAGGGCGACTGCGGGAGAATAATTATTGAGGAAAGTAACCCGAAGACTATAAAATTGATTCGATTATACCACCGACTGCTCTTCCCTCTCTCTTTTAAATATTGGTTTAAGAAATTACAAATTTGACATATTTATCCTGAGTACATAAGCCGTGCTTAAATATTTACTCGACTTGTAATCATAAAATGGATATCAGAGCTATTTTAAGTTCGTGTAAACGCTCGTGCATATTTTTTGCGGATGTTTGGAATGTTCTGCTTCCAAGATATTTTATGATTATTTGCAATTAGTTTTTTCACAGTCCATAAATGTGCAGTTATATCATTATGTTTTGCAGAGTCTTATTGCAAGTAAGACGCATATAGCTATGGTATGTGAACAAAAATTTGTATTAGATCACAGATTATTTAGGTGATTGTATCATGTAGATATGTACAAGTAAGGGCCTTCATACGGTAATGGAATGCAGTAATATATCCCTTAGTACTTCATCATCTATACAGGGTGTTTCCGTTTACCACTCGCATTAAAAAAGTATTATATTTAGTTTTTTTTTTGTCAGTACATTACGCTGTAATTTCTTGATATTTTAATATATTTTGTTTATATTTTTTATCTTATACATGTTTTGTAATTTTAAGTGTCACCTTGTATGTATTATGATGTATTGTAAGGGTTGAGTTGAGTAGCTTAGGCTAGACTTCGCCCATTTGGAAATAATTGTAATGTTCAATTTTTCTAAATAAAGTCATTTATTATTATTATTATTAAAGTCAGAACGAAAGGGCCTTAAATAGTGGGTGATCTTTTAAGCTTTATTTTCGCTTGATCTATTTGATAATAAGCCCCCTGCAAAAAATATAATTTTAGTATTTTTAGAGTCTTTATTTAATACAAAACACAGTGTGTAAAGAATTTTTTCTTATTTTTTTCTTTTACAAACGGTATTCAACATTAAAGTTTGAATAAATCCGTTAGGCGCGCAAACAACGCGTGACGTCATGTGACAGGAGACGCCACGCCACAGCGCTGGCGTACATTTTATATGAATTCCATTCATGGACGTTGCCCTTGTAATAGATAGTGGAGCGATATAGACCATAATAATCTATCCCTTCTCGAGAAAAAAAAAATCAGTGTAGAACCAGACCAGACCTGATAGTTTTTATAAAGTGAACAATTCTACATAAGAAATGGCTATTATGATATTTCTTTGTGGTACAGATATTTGTTATTTCGAAAAAAAATTATTGATTATAAAAATCTTGTTTTTTTAACATTTATACCGCCATATCTTCAAATCCAATCGAGCTGTCGATCTGATTTTTTTTTTAATTCAAGTGCACAAACAAGCGCTTCCAATGGTCTTTTTGTTTCTATCGGTTATTGTTTATTATTTTCTTTAAATAATAATGAACTTATTACTTCGCTAAGAATGTACTCATATTTTGACTAAGCGACAAACTTTTTTATTTTTGCAAATTTTCATATACAGCGGCAGAAAGGATGGGTGTTTTTGGGAAGGGTAGTATATGCGAACGGAGGGGAGTGGAGCGTTGTGGATATGATCATTCAACTCGGGGAGAAACGCTATTTGTTAGTCACAATGGTTATCTGGACGAGATAATATCATGCGTTCGCAGTCGAGGAGTATTTGAAATCGGGCTAGTCTGTGATTGTTGAGCAAGGCGTTTATGGAGGGTTGTGTATATGGTCGTTCAACTCGGGGAGATACGCCATCTGTTAGTCACAATGGTTATCTGGACGAGAAAATATCGTGCGTTCGCAGTCCGGTCCCGAAACGGAACACAATCGTCAGAGAGGTTCAGAATTTAATTTTTATTTATTTTTTTAAAAATTTTTTATATTTTTTAATTTTTAAAATTTTAAAAAATGATTCTTTTTCATGATTTCCGTTTTTTGATTGTTTAATGGCAACATGTAAGCTTTCATTTTTCGTAATAATTTTCTACTTAATTTTCTTACTTAAATAATAGCCGAGTTATTCCCATTTCAAAAACGCCCATTCATTCTGCCGCACCCTGTACATGCAGTGAACGATTGAAGCCAGATACATCTAGAACTTATAGTTTTTTATTTATAGTAGCAGGTGGCATACACCCGGCAGACGTACGGCGTAAATTATCCGATTGACCTTTGAAATAACCTTTTTCAGTCATATTTAAAACAATTTAAACCCTTTTTAAAATGGTACACTTAAATACACCCTTCACAGATCGAATACAACTAAATAATTTTAGGAAATAACCTCAATCTGCAGGAATTGTATGACCGAATCATTGCACTCGCAGAGATATACTGTTAGATGACGTGACGTCCAATATGAGTGTGTTCTCAGATACGCCCCTTCCCCGGATATTAGTCTGTGATTTAAATACTTTCCAGTTAGAAATTATGAAAACAGATTTGTAATGTTTAGTAATACTATATTAATATATTCCATGGGTTTTGAGATATTCCCGTAAAACAATTTTTGCTACCATCACTCAAGTCTCCAGCATTTTGGCAGTTTTTTCAAAAGTGGGAATACTGCAAACTAAGCACTTCACGACCATGTTTATAGAAATTTTCTTTCTTACTTTGAAAAGTTCTATCACTTGGTGATTTTTCGCCTATGCAGTCCGATGCACCCTGTATAAACGTTCTGCTCAATGCCTTCATTAGGCACAATATATTTTCAATTCTCCTAAAAATATCGTTATCGACATATATTTTTATTTATATTATCATTTTTTTCAAGAGTACAACAGTCGACTTTGTTAAAAATATCATACATTACAAGTATGCCTACAGATGTTTATGATAAGATAAAATCAGATAAAACACACTTAAAAAGTTAATAATTTCGTTAATACTAATCCTTGCATCAAGTGGAGAATGAACAATACATAACAATTGTTGGTTCAGGAAAAACCAGATAGTAAACGACGAAGAGAATGACCTCCAAAACGTGCTGATTTCACCAAGCCGTACGCCTAATAGGCCACCGCGACAGATGTCATGATGCTGTTAAGCGTGCCATAGAGAAAGAGGAGGCCAGGTAAATTAATACATGGATAAAGAAGAACAAGAAAAATCTTTGCCTTACGAAACGAAATTATTCTTCAGTACTTCTTTGATACTTAAATTTGAACTGAATAATAATCTCTACCGCTTTTATATCTCTATTTAGAACAACTGAAATAAAAGTTAAAATTGGCCAAAACATTAAGTTGCTGTAAAATTTCAGATCGAATCGAAATCATGCTGATTACCAGTAACAAATTTGTCTTGTCATGATGACTAGAAAAACATGTTCTTACATGAAAACTACAATATCCTGTTGCAGTTTGAAGAACAAGATTACTGATTATGAAAACTCGAAAACACACAAAAGATATGATTTTCTACATTGTGGATCGAATTTTTGTATTGCATTAATTTCGTATCCTAAATGTATGTTTAATCAAAATGTGTTATTTCTTAAACCAATAAAGATGAAAATTACCATAATATCTAGTTCGTATTTCTATAACAATAATTAAGGAAGTGTCAAAAATAATGTTGATACTGAGATCTGAGATGAGATTTTTCAATACGTTTATTATTTTTAAATTTGTCTGTAATGTGTTAGAAAACGACACTAAACATCAGCAGTTCGACCTTCCATGATGATGTAAATGTTCTTATCGCGTACTTGAGTTTCTTTGATACCTCTTTAAAAAAGGAGTTTTTCATTTGCATTGGATTTTCAGTCTGGGAGAACATTAATCGCTATAAAATTCACTTCGGTATTAGATACTTATGAAATTATCTTGATAATATGCTTGTTCTTATTCTGTAGAGAGAATCCAGATATGCAGCTCCAAAACTTCAGGGGCAAAAAGGAAGTTGCAATTTCCGTCATGTGCCATTCTGATTTATAGATGCATCTGATTGCGATTTCATGAGTATCAAGCAAATAGAAATAGCTAATAAGGACAATACAGAACACATACATCTTTTCAGTATTTCAGGGACCTCGGTGGACATTTTCAGAACCATAACATCGATACCACCTACATCTTGGCGAACCCACTTAATGATGTCAAAAGTCCCAATTGTAATAATTGTAAAATTGATGTATGCATAAGATTTGCCACGGTATTCTCTTTGCTATTTTGGTCTGTGCACAGGAGAATATACGTAGAAAATGTTTTAACAAATAATATATCTATATATGTAGCAATAGTCAAGCGGCCTTCAAGGCTCTTGAATCAGTTAGGACCAAGTCAACACTGGTCCAAGACTGTAAACAGGCTCTCTGTGAACTTGGCTCATCCAACTGACTCAAGCTTCTCTGGGTGTCTGGGCACAGTAACATTGAGGGTAACCAGCGGGCAGATGCTCTGGCCAGAGAGGGCTCTCAGAGGCCTCTACTGGATCTAGAGCCGGCTCTTGGGTACCCTAGATCAAATGCCAAGGAGTCAGTAGATAACTGGATTCACTCCCAGTTCTGTGACTTCTGGGCCTCCCAGGGTTGGAAAAAAGACTTTTTTTTATTTTAAACAGTTTTTTTGTTTTAAACAGTTTTTTTCAATGTTTTAAATGGTATGTTTAAAACAGGTTTAAAACGTTTAAAACTATTCGGCACTTTTCCTGCTTTTCCACAATCTCCGAAATAATGCATTTGTTTAAAACATCGCACTGTGTTTTAAACAGTTGTTTAAAACATCACATTGTGTATTAAATATGTTTTAAACATTTATTTAAAACATGGTGCGATGTTTTAAACATTTTGTTTTAAACATGCTAACCCTGGGGCCTCCCATCCAGGACTTAGGCAAGCGAAGCTCCTTTTCTTAGGGCCCTTGCCGAAGCGAGCAAAACAAATCCTGCAACAAAGTAGTAAAACATGTCAGAATCGTGGTCGGTCTTTTGACTGGATACGACTTTTTCAGAAAACACCTGCACATAATGGAGGTGGTTGACAACCCCAACTACAGGTTCTGCGGGGACGAGGTCGAAACTTCTATCCACGTCCTAACTTCCTGCCCTAGTCTTATGAAACTTGAAGCACAAACACTTCGGCATCGGTTTTCCGGTGTTGGAGGAAATAAGGAATGCCCCCATAGGAAGGATTCTGGCCTTTGGATTAGAATCCGACCTGAAAGGGGAAATTCCATAATTTCGTAGTGGTAGTACAATGGGCCACAAGGCCTGAGTGCGGCGACCTTTCGTTGCCCCCCTAAAAAAAGAGGAAGATGCATGCATAGGAAGAAACAAGATTTCTAACTTGAGTTTTGCAGGTCAGGCGACTATGAGGTATTAAAGAAGGTGGCTATACTTTGGAATATGAGATTCGGGAAGAATTCATATGGCAAGATCAACAACTTGCCAACTGATCAAATTAGGAAACACACAAAGACTTACTATCGCCCTAGTTATTTCCTTCTTTCTTTACACTTCTGAGACATGGACTGATAGGGAAGCAAACAGATGAATTAATGTTGTCGAGGTCTGGAGACATTTGCTACAAATTCCTTGAACAGCAAGCACATCGCACCAATAGCTCGATGCTCCAAGAAATCCGACGTCCAGCATAGTATTCTCCCTAATCCTTTATTTTTTTGGCCTCTCTTCGGTTGATATGATACAGTATAGAACCGCTGATAGTTCAAGAAAAAACAGATGGCAGCAACTAGAATAATGCACGTCTGTCAAGTTGTGAGTAAGCGAATTTCTCGTTGCTTAACTTAAATATTTAGTACTTAAAATAAAGTCCCTCGGCAGTTTGAAAGCAGAAAAATCTTCACGTGACACAAATATCACGCACTTCTGAGTAAATTGATCATTACCTTCGGAAATATAAAAGTTTGCCGTTTTTAAAAAACCCTAACTGGCTAGCACACTCAATAGAACTACAGACTCGTTTGTTTTATTTATTTTTTAAGAAATATGTAAGTAATCAATCTTCTTATCGTTATTTTAAAACAGTTTATCCAAGTACAATAACTGATACGAACGCGAATCATATCATATTTAACGGCTCGGTGGCGCAGTGCTTAGGATGCTAGGTTTGCGACCACAGGGTCCCGGGTTCGAATCCTGGCTAGGGTATGGATGTGTAGTGGCGTTTTTCACGTATTACCGAGATGGTAGCAGTGGGCTAGACTGCGGTTGTGTGAGAGACAACACGGTCTAGTCGCTCTCCTCTCCTGAGTTCGAGTCTCAGCTGCGGCAGATGGCAATGTCGCAGGGAATGGGTGTTGTGATGTTGTCTATGTGTGAGTGTCTGTCCTGGTAGAGTGGAAGATCAGCCTACGGCTGAACTCCGCCAGGACATTAATATAAATAAGGCTAATAAAAAAAAAAAAAAAATAATAATAAAATAATTATTATCTATTTTTTGGCAACGTTGATAATAATAGACTAGGTGTCCCACGAAAGCGAGTCACTCGAAATCTGGCCTCATTAGGTACTAGTCAGTATCTTTGCTTTGATTTGTTTTTTTCTACTATAAGTCGATACATTAAATAAACTAAGTAATTTTCTTTCAGTGACCAAAAAAAAAACCGCTGCCCAAGGAATCACTACTTCCACATCCAGATTTTCTATCCAAGTCACTCACAACGAAAAAATTTTGTATGTGGAAATAATTGCTTATGGAACTTTAATAATATAATATTTGAAATCCTCTACCCCAAAAACCTATAAAACGATACCCCACATCGGTAGTGGGTTGGGGGTGGTGCTAGGGGGTGGTAGTGGGGGTGGATGAAGTAAAAAAATATTTTGAGGTTTCTGGTTCTTGTACACACACACACACTAAATCACATTTTTTTTCATCCCCTTTAATAATGGGGTGGGGGTGGTAATGGGGGTGGCTAATGCCAAAATTTTTTTTGAGACCTTAGCTTCTCTTTAATATACTAAATACCAATTTTTTGGACTCTTACCTGCTTAATTTACCTATTTACCCCAAATTTACCCCAATTTACCCCCAACCCTTCGATGGAACAAGATGAAAATATAATCTAGTTCCAGATCACGTTAAAATACATACCTGTACCAATTTTCAAGTCAATATCTTAAACGGTTCCAGAGTAAACGTGCGCACAAAAAAAAAGTTACAGACCGACAGACAGAAATTTTTTTTTCACTCAAACTTAAAATCTCGACGTTTCATGACATTCTAAGCCTATTTGAGCAATAAAAATTTTTAAAATTTTTTTTGTCGTTACTATACTTCCACTGGATGTGGAAGTAAAAAAATCAAGAATAATAAAATGTTTTGCGATAAAGAAAAAGTAATATAACTCAATTTGACGTTACATTGTTTTTTTTTACAGATTACATTTTTTGAAAAAGAAGTAAGTAGATTTTAATTTTTTTTCTCGAGTTTAGTAATGGGCGGGAGGATATCGAATGACTCGCATACTTAATTAGTAAGTAAGTACTTAATAAGCATATTTAATAAGGTAAACGTACATTTCTGTAGATCTACATTCAACGATACATTAAGTACTCAATATGAGAAAAAGGCCTTTTGCCTTGTTTTTTTTCATTGTAAAAATAAATCGACGCGTTAGAAAAACTAACTAATTTTCTTTGAGCGACCAAAACAACTCAAGAATAACATGTTTTACGGTAAAGAAGGAAAAAATAATGTAACTCGCATTTGATGATTGTTTTTTGTTTACAGATAGTAAAGTAAGCTAAGCAGTAAAAATGGTAAAATTCTTGGCCCGAAAACGATGAAAGGAATTTCATTTTTTTTTGCAATATTCTTTATAAAATACGTACATCAAAATCTATATTGTCGCATTACCTGCTTTTTATTTTAAGGGTGGAAACTACCCCTAGAAACTGGAAAATTAATAACCCTTCTAATTTTACGAATAAATTAACAAAAATTCATATGCTTATGTTTTTGAGGTCACTGAATATGACTGTGAGGTCAAAACTTATGAAATGAAAATATTAAGGGTTAAATACTGAAAAATTAATGTCTTCTGATTTTGAGAAAAAAAATCACGAAAATCCATATACTTATGTTTGTTGAATATGATTATGAGGTCAAAACATAGGAAAGACGAAAATATTAACTGTTGAAACCACTCTTAAATACTGAAAAATTAATAATTCTTCTAATGTTACAAATAAACTGAAGAAAATCCATATACTTATGTTTTTTAGGTCGCTGAATCGGATTACGAGGTCAACATTTATTTAAAAAATGATGGAAAAAAAATGGTCACAAAAGAGTATACTAATATGTCTAATTTTATTAAAAATGCAGATTGTTATAAATAAATCAAATTAATACAAAAAAGTAAACTAATTAAATAATATTTTTAATCTGCACTCTAAACATGCTAAAATGCAATGCAACCCACTTTTTCTGCGTACTCTTCGAAAAAAATAGACGGCTATTGCTCGTTTCTTTACCTACTATAGACATTTAATATGCGCGTACAAACTGAAAAGTTTCAACATAACTTCAAACTGTCATGTCTCTGGAACAGTTTGCCGTGGAAAAAAAAAATAAAAACCCAAACTCTTCGTTTTTTTATAAGCTTCATATCATTCTTATATCATGTTTTTATCAATCTTCTAGTTTTTGAGATATTTCAATTTTAACTACATAATTTTCTTGCGTATGCGCTCAAGCGCCATCTTTAAACCTTTATATCTCTGGAACAGTTTGTCGTAGGAAAATAAAAAAATCTAAACTTTTATTTTTTTCATAAGTTCATTTTTGTACTCTTACCATTTTTTATAAAAAAAATATTTTCTGAGCAATTTCCAAAAACTCGATTTTGGGTACAGAATGAAAAATAATTATTTTAGAAATTTTAAAGAATTTGAGCATGTTAGTAATAATATGCATTAACAATATCTAGAAGGATTTTTTAAAACATTTGAATTATAAGAAATTAGAGCAATAGGACTCAAAAAATGGTGCATAAGTTTTTAAATGCGTTTGTAACTTTTTTAATTTTCATTATAAAAGGTAGTAATATGACTCAGTTGAAAGAAAACTTCAATACCTTCAATTTTTACAATTTTACAATTTTTCTGATAATGTAGATTTTGAGTAATTTTAGATTTTAACGTCGTATATTTTTTCTGAACGTTTTAGCGCCATTTTGAAAATGCTATATTTCCAATACAATCAGAGATCTCGAAAAATGTGCATTTTGGCAAAAAAGTGTCTAAGAACTTTCTTTCTTATAATTTGATTCTCTATCAGATTATATGTATTTCTCGAAACCCTAACCAAAAAGCAGGAAAAATGACAATATAGATTCTTATCTACATACTTTATGAAGCACGTTGAAGAAAAAAATTTGGAAATTCATTACATCGTTTTCGGGCTGGGATTTAAAAGCTTCACTTACTGTACTAAGAATAGATTTTCGAAAAGAGAGAAATAAGTAGATTTTAATTTTCTCTCGAAACCAGTAATGGGCGGGAAATCGAATGATCTACATCTCTAGTAAATAACGTAAACGTACATTTCTGTATATCTACATTTGGCAACTTTCATATTATTTATATATTTATTTATTTATTCAAAGGATAGGACGAACTATACAAATAAAAAATCAAATCTTGCCTACCTTCGTCATATTCCTCCTCGTCGTCGTAATCTTCAATAAGGAGCGGGCTGTCCGCTCTAGTAACAGGATCATCAGCCAGGGTAAAGGGCACAGCTGGTGTGGGAGCGGGAACGGGATGGCGTCCTTCCGGACCCGGTGAAAAATGAAGTTCGACTGCCCCGTCGATGGGAAATCGGGGATCTGTAACGCAAATATTAAATTTGTACTTATTGTTGTGTGTAATTCGTAGATACTGTCGCTATTTCTAACAATACGAGCACAGGTTCAAGAGTTCGATGAGATAACCATGATTTATTGATTTTATTAAATAACAAGCGTTTCATTTCTCACGTATCACCTTTATGTACACAGTGAGTCTGCTTTGCGTAAAAATCTTGATAAAAAAATGTGTTTTGATAAGTGTTGTAAAATATATGGGCTCATTATTATGACTTATTATAACCCCTTACCGCATGATTTTTGCAATTTTGATGAAAATTTTAAATTCAGTGTATTTAGACATACTATTTACGGGAAAAATATTTAAAAAAATCAATTTTGAAATTCCACACATATATTTGAAAAAAATGATTTGTGCCATGTATGGCACACCATGCAACAAGGATATTACATAATGTTAATGTGACACATAATATAATAAATTTGGCACTTTCTACAGCACACAAAAAATTGTCCAGGAAAACTTAGATATTTGCAAAGTGTGCTTGCTTTCACTACTGCTAACTCCCATATTCAATTTTACTCAGTATTTTATCGGTGAAGAAAAATGTGAAAAACTGGTCCTCAATTTCTTGGGGCAGTTTCTCATTTCCAAGGAATTTCATATCTTCCTTAGGCACTAAACGATCTGATTATGTCCAAATCGGTGGTTCTGGCTTGATGGGTGCCTTTACAAATTAAATTAGAGGAATGCCATCCTCATTATCCAGGTCGTTTTCTTCGTCTTCTCTCTCAACATTGGTGGACAGATAATCTCTTTTACTAACATTTCTATTCAGTATATCTACTGCGTACCCAAAAAATTTTCTTACATCCATTATTTCTGAAGTGATAATTTAACTGAAAACAAAATTCAGTATTTTTACCCGATTCCTTTACTGCATGCTGTGCCATATATGGCACATACCTAATTTCCTATAAATAATGATATCTAAAAAACATAACTGCTTATTTCACTTGTACACCACTTGATTATAGCCAAACTTCCCCACAATATTTAATTTGTTGAAAAATATTCACCAAACGCACTTCCAAATAAGTATACAAATTGACGGTTAGGAAAGATCAGCTGTTACTGAGACAGCCATTGGACAAAAGTGATCATATTAGGTCATATAATATATTTAATAAATTTAATGTTTACAGATGTCGGTAATAGCTTGTTTATTAATATGAGCAGGATATTCCAATGAAAATAATTCATTGTGCCATATATGGGACGGTATGCGGTAAGGGGATAATATTAAAATTTACCTATTTCACCCATATTTTAAATTTAAATAGTTTAAAAATGAAGTTAAGACTATTTATTTAAGCAGAGTACTCTTTGAAGGTCAAATAAGTGCTACTAATTGTAATGTAGTGTACATTATAGTGTATCGTTTCGATTTACCGAATTAATAACGAGTTGCGACTTTGTGACGGAAACACCGCAAGTACATTTTACTCCAAATCGTCCAAGAGTGTGTATGTCTAATTTGTATCTATTGAGCTACATGTAGCTTTATGTCATTTGTGTCTACGCATGTAATAGTTGACGTACCCGGCTAGGTAGGTATTTCTATTTAATTGCAGTTGCCGCAATGATAATTATTTTGTAATTTTATTTTTAAGCTAATGAAAGATATGTTTAACTTATCTCTGTATAATATGTACCTTTACCTGCCATTTTTGCCTAACCTCATTGCGTCGTTTCTTAAATTTTTAAATACAGTAAAATACACTGGTCACAGTTTCAGAAGGCCTTGCTTCACTTTTGGTTCAGGGACTGATATCTTACGGCTTAACATTATGGAGGATGTGGATCTCAACGGTTGTAGAAGGGTAAGTGGAAGAGTATATTTAGTTGCTAATAATATTTTTGGTGACAAAACGTCAAATATTGAAAACATTGAAGTAAATACTGTTTCTAACGAGCAAGTTTACCTTACTTATTCTGTTTTACCATTCACTTCGGTTGGTAGGAGTTTTTCAATTAAAATAAATTTTTAGGGGGGATATCCCGAGTGTGTATGCAAGTTACTGCCCTCTGTTGCCCCGGTGGAAACGCCACCATCTTGAGAAAATGGTTATTTCGTTTTTCTGAAATATCTCGCTTCTTGTTAAAGTTATGAAAAAAATACACACATTTTTACACTAGCTTTTTTCATGGGATTAATATTCTACGATATATAACGCGGTAAAGTAGATTGTAGATCATGAAACAATAGTAGATTGTAATACAGGTAAACGAAAAAAAAAAGCCGCCGAAAAAAAATCCGCGGAAATAAAATCCTGGAAAAAAAAGCCGAAGGAAATAAAAACCGCGGAAAAAAAAGCCGAGGAAAATAAAGCCGCGGAAGAAAAGGCTGCTTTACAGAAAACAAGGTTTCTTTCACTTCGACGAATCTAGGAAAAAAAAGCCGAGGAAAAAAAAACCTAAACTCTGCGACAAAACAGCGTACCGAATTTTCTAACTACATCTCGTCTCCAAGTTTGTGATAGAGCATTGTGATTGGCGTATGTTCGGTATATTGTACAGAATGTGAAAAGAGATGGGATCCCGCGACTGGTGGGGAGTGGGTTAACATTTCGAATTGTTAGTTATTAAAAAAAATACGAGTAAACTAAATAAAAAAAAACAAGTCAAAAATAAATTATTTTCGAATATACAGGGCGAGCCAAAACGAAATTACTTTTTAATTAATTAAATTAATTTTTTTGTTGAAATAATGCCATCTGCAGATGCATATTGAAAAAATCACCAGTCACAATTATGGGTTTTAAGAGAAACTTATGTGAATGCTAATTACGAGACATCTAATTAATGTTTTTGAATCATTTTTATTTCCTAAAAATGTACAGGGTGGCCAAAAATTATTTTTCAATTAAGAACTTTTCCCAAATGGAACATCCTGTTTATTTTCCGACAATGTGAAGTAGAACTGAAAAACACTTTTTGTAAGTACTTCACTATAGCTAATGCAATCATTTTCGTCTTATTCTTATTGAGTAATAAATGCAAAATTCAGGAATAAACAAAAAAAAGAGGTTTCTTCAAATAATTCATTAGAAAAAATTATAATAAGTGCTCCACATGTTGCCCATTTTGATTGACACACTAAATGGCCTGCTAGATCCCCAAATCTTACAAAAATTGATTTATTTTTATGAGGATATGTGAAGGAAATTGTTTACAAAAACACATCAACAGCAATACAAAATATGAAGGAAATATTAATAACTCCTTTTAGATCTATCACACCAGTAATTTTAGGAATAGTAGAAAACTCATTTCAAAAGCGCGAGATGTGTGTCGATCAAAATGGGCAAAATGGGCACTTATTATAATTTTTTCTAATGAATTATTTGAAGAAAACTCCATTCTTAAAGTTTATTCTCGGATGTTGTACTTATTGCTCAATAAAACGAAAATGGTTGCAATTGGCCATAAGAAAGTATTTACAAAAAATGTGCGTTTTTCGTTTCTTCATCACATCGTCGAAAAATATACAGGGTGTTCCATTTGAAAAAATTGAGAAATTTCAATTTAAAAAGTTCTTAATTAAAAAATAATTTTGGCCACCCTGTACGTTTTCAGGAAGTAGCAATAATTTAAAAATGGCTACAGCTATAAAACTTTAGCAACATTTTCAAAGCAAGAAAATGTTGTACCACTCTGACTGTTACAGCACTGCCGCAACCTTATTGTAAGGTTTCCGCGGTAGCTGCTATAGCTAAACAACTACCAGTTCTTGTTGCCGCAATGTTCGCGCAGCTTTATTACAGGTTCTTGTGTTACTTGGTAAATATGTTATGTTACCGATAAAGAAATAAAACAAATATGTTAGTTATTTCTCATACATAATTAGCTTCTATTTGTTGCCCATGTCTAATTTGTAATGTATAAGACAGTTTTTCGCCATTTTGGATCCAATATGGCACTCATTTCACCTGATTTTATTGAATGAATACTGTGAAATGTTATTTGTTATAGCAAGTGTGGAAACTAACTAAGCTTTCTAAAAACGACGATTTATTTTCACATAATTAACAATTATAAATATTAACTTCTAACCTATGACTTTACACATTCTGTACAGCATATGGAATAAAATTACACTAATCACAATACTCTCTCACAAACTTACGCACTGACCACCAAAAAATGAAGTTAGAGAATCCACTAATATATGTTTTTATTTCCACATCCAGTGGAAGTATAGTAACGAAAAAAAAATTTTTAAAATTTTTATTGTTCAAATAGGCTTAAAATGTCATGAAACGTCGAGATTTTAAGTTTGAGCGAAAAAAAAAATTGCTGTCTGTCGGTCTGTCTGTAACTTTTTTTGTGCGCACGTTTACTCTGGAACCGTTTAAGATATTGACTTGAAATTTGGTACACATATGTGCTTTAACGAGATCTAGAACTAGATTATATTTTCATCTTCTTCCGTCGAAGAAGGGTAAATTGGGGTAAATTGGTGTAAATGGGTAAATCAGCAGGTAAGAGTACATAAAATGGGTATTTAGTATATACAAGAGAAGCTAATGTCTCAAAAAAATGTTTGGCATTAGCCACCCCCATTATTAAGAGGCATGAGAAAAAAATTGTGATTTAGTATATGTACAAGAACCAGAAGCCTCAAAATATTTTTTACGTCATCAACCCCCATTACCACCCCCCTATCACCACCCCCACCCCACTACCGATGTGGGGTATCGTTTTATGGGTTTTTGGGGTAGAGGATTTCAAATATTATATTATTAAAGTTCCTTCCATAAACAATTATTTCCACATATAAAGTTTTTTCGATGTGAGTGACTTGGATAGAGAATCTGGATGTGGAAGTAGTGATTCTTTGGGCAGCGGTTTTTTATTTAAAAATTTCCTTACATATACATTAATTTTATATATTTGTTCTTGTACGATGAAAACAATATTTATGTCTTTGTTGCTTGCCAAAAAATAATTCCTACGTCCTTCACTATATCGACTATATATATGGTATTAAGTAGTCAAGCAAAATTGGCATATGGAATGCAGAAACCAAACCTAGGCGAAATATATCGATAATTACAAAGTACTAATATTTGCAATTTTCTCAATATTTCCTTTCGATTTTTTCACAAAATTTGAAAAATACGCGTCAATATGTATTTCAAATGTTAGGACTAGTATAGATAGAGGCATTTGGGTGTTATTAACCGAAAACTAGGGTGGAATCGAATCTGAGCTCCCACAACTCCTCATGAGCGAATTAAGCATTTTGATAAAAATCACTCTCTTAAAAAAAGCTCCTTGTATAAGTCTTTATCGTTGCCATAATTCTATTTTTGCATATCTTGTCTCATCTTTCATAAGTTTTTAACGTAGTTTCGCTATCAGCAGTTTTCTACGCGGTTTTTTTTCCGCGGCTTTTTTTTCCTCGGATTTTATTTCCGCGGCTTTTTTTTCCATTCCCAGGGTCGCATCTGTTTACATATTTGATGGTTTTTTGTGTCAATGTGTTTTGTGTAAAGTGGCTTTTTTATCCGCGGATTTTTCTTCCCCGGCTTTTTTTTCCTTCGTCTTTTTTTTCCAGGATTTTTTTTCCGAGGATTTTTTTTCCACGGCTTTTTTTTCCTAGATTCATAATACAAGTGTGGCAAGGGCTTCATTGCAAAACGATGTATGAAAGTAGGAACACGAGCGCAGCGAGTGCATACGAGTTTTGCAATGAAGCTTGTGTGTTACATACTATTTTTTCTACGGTTGTGAAGTTATTTCCCTTTTTTAAAGTGTTTCCAAAATTTTAAATTTGCTGCCTGTCAGATTTTATTTAAAGTGACATTTTCCGCAGTCATTCTGAAGTTAGAAAATTTGACTTTGTAATTGTAATTCATGTGTAATTAATGTACATTTATAGAATTTAATTGTTATTACCAGTAAGTAATATAAAATTCTTTACGGTAAACACACACTATTTTATTCTGGTGTGTGAAGATGTAATCAAGGCACAGAAGAAGAAACAATCAGAATACAATCTCTCATTGGCGGGAAAAGTTCGCGCATCTACATCGCGCACTGACAATCTCGGACGGAAATGTAGAAAATTGCGCCAGGCCCGGATCACGGATTTCTTCTGTAACCGGATCGACTGCGACAAAAGGCGTGTGGCGTGATCTCGCCTCGTGATACAGTTTGTATCATGATGCCGCCTAACTAGGTAAGAAATATTGAAAATCTAAAACAAATATTATTTGTCTTCATCTAATGTTTCACAGGTTTTCTGACTCTCTACCGGGCCATTCCTAAAAGGGGTAAAAAATATTGAGTACTGTCCTGAACTCTCCCAACAAAATTATGGCGGAAATTTACAACACGAGATCAAAGGATTTTTGCCGACATTATATTCTGATTGTTTCTTCTTCTGTGATCAAGGCGTGTGGCAAATTGTTGTTTTTTTTTTTTTATTTTAAAATGGATGCCAATAGTGCCAAACGAAAAGCCTTGAAAAAAAATTCAAAATCAAGAACACCAAAAAATTTTACGATTTAATGTGCGCATCAAAAGTTGTTTTGCGCGCGGAAACTGCATGCCAATGAATTTCCGCTGGATTCTTTTTCACGACTTTTCATTTGGAACTATTGGCATCCATTTTAAAATTAAAAAAAAACAAAAAAAATCGATTTGCACAGTTGCACACCCTTCTGCACGCGACGACTGCCTAAAATTTGCGCTTCTGGCATATTCACGGTAATTTCATTTATATATATGATTGGCATGCATTTTAAAAACGTTGCACCTGACTGGTCATGTACCGCCAGTCTACTATGACTGTAAAAGTGAAAGGATCAAACTTATAGAGAATTTCAAGGTCTACAAAACTGTCTGTATTTTTTCATTATTTTTAACAGGAAGCGAAAAATTGAACTCAGCCATTTTTTTTTCGAGATGGCGGCGTTTCCACCAGGACAACAGAGGTCAGAAAGTTGCACATACACGGGACAGACCCGGGACTAAACAGTATGGTATCAAATTCATTTCCATTACCACTAATTTTCAAGGCACGCAGACTGCACTAATATATAACTAACATCGCCAGTACTGGTATGATGCCATAACCATAAATTTATTAAAAAATGTATAACAAAATGTGTCTGATATTGAATATAAATAAAAAAGAACTTTTACTACTTTTTGAACGACGTGCGACATACAAACAAATCTTTTTTATACGGCATGCAGTGTTTAAAATTGACATATTTTTGACACACCCAGATTTCTTATCCAAGTTTCTTAAAACGAACAAAAATATCATACTGTATTGGCACTCCACCATGTGGATATAATTGTTCATAAAACTTTAATAATATAATATTTAAAATCGTCTACCCATAAATCGATGTGCCACAAAGTTGTGGGGTGTGGGTGGCTGATGCCAAAAAAAAATTGAGGCCTTTGGTTCTTATGCACACACTAAATCACAATTTAATTGTTTTACCCCGTTTATTAATGGTGTGGAAGTGGTAACACGGGTGAGAGTGGTAACATTGTGATATATGTTGCTTCTTGTACATACACTGAATCCCAATTTTATGGGCTCTTACTTGCTTGCTTTACCTATTTACTCCCATTTACGCCCCAACCCTTTAACGGAAAAAGATCAAATTATAATCTAGTTCCAGACCTCGTTAAAATACATAGGTGTACCAAATTTACAATGTACAATATCATGAACGGTTTCAGAGTAATCCTGCGCACAAAAAAAAGTTAGAACGATCAACAGAGAGATTTTTTGCTCAAACTTAAAATCTCGACGTTTCATGACATTCTAAGCCTACGTGGATGTGGAAGTAGAATCACTCCTAGTTGTATTAAAAAAAAAAACAGCGACCACACATTCTTCTAATTTTATCAGGACATCTACAATACGAACATTATCCCACTGATATCTACTTCTGCATTGAAACATAGTGAGACAACATTAATGAGATTTCCAAGAATGTAAATCCCACAGTGCACAATTACTGTATCATTAGTGGATAAAATGAAACAAGGGGAAATTGGCTGAGCTTACAAAGCTCTGCTGCTTTGAAATGTTGTGACTTTTATAAACGTAGGCAGGTTATGAATATAAATAAGGTACAGAACAACTCTTCAAACGCTTCATCTTAAATTTGAATATTTTATAGCATGGCGAAATATTGTAATATTAGCAAATATACGTTGACTGGTAAAGGAAGAGTAAATTTATAATTGTATACATACAAATACAGAAGTACGTACCCAAAAACTTAATATCTAAGTAAATTGATCTGTCTTACACTGAAAAAAGTGCACGTAAAATTACAGCCTTCATGGAATTTTACTGTTAGAATAACGAAAAAAGAAATCGCTACAAATACATGTAAAAATACATGCTACATGGAAATATGCATAACTTTTGAATTTATTTCTGTGCTAATGTGATTTTACGTCAACTGTTCTGTTAAATTACAATATAGTTACCCACACTAAGTGCAAATTTACTACTAGCTCTCGTGTAAATTTGCAGACAATAGTGGTATAATTTTACATCCAGTCTGTGAAATTCTAGTCATTATCACTGGTCACAGAACTTCATGAAAAAGCACGTAAAATTTCACAAGTGCTTTTTTCAGTGTATACAGCTTTTACTCACCATAGTGTACAATTTATTTTACAATTTTCGATTCAGAGTTATCGACTCTTCACTAAGGAGTCGCAGAGATGCTTTTTCTTAAATGGTATAAAATAGGTTTCGCGTGTTTATTTTCTCAGATAAATAGAGTATGTTTATTTTCTTGAACGTCTGGCTGTATTTTATCAAAGTGTTTTTCTATAATGGAATGCAAAATAAAAGAGCTTCTTACCATTACAGGCGATATCTAGCTCCTGTCGTGTAAAGCTAAGTGTGTGATCTGCAACAGCACAAGTGTGAAATTGGCACGCGAAGATCGTCTCTCGTCCTACGTCTCCTCGATGATAACATTTTATCAAAATGTCGCCTCGTAGCTGGAGGCCCCGTCTTCCTTCACCCGTTACATTCACAGTAAATTGACTGACACCACTCGATATGGAATAAACACCTGAAAAGGAAACAAATGCATTTTCAAAAAACAGATAAGCAATTTTCAGTGCCGAATTTTCAGCTCCCAAGCTTAGCGGCGGATCCCTGACAAAATTTTTTATATGTACAAGGTGTCCCGAAACACCCGCCTTTCCCTTTAGGTGCTAATTCTCCATGCAAAAATAGTAAGAAAAGTTCCTATAAACATGTGTCCGGAAATGCTTCCTAAGGGAGCCTGCGGCTCTCTAAGGATGGCGCAAAAATAGGTGTTTTTACTAATTATCTCGGAAATGATTTGGGACAACTTTATGAAACGGTTAACTTTTTTCGATTATTAAAAGTTATTGTTTTACAGTATTAGCCAAAATTAATTTTATCTAGGGGCGGAGAAACGAGGGGTCGGTGTTCTTTGTTTCTACATATTAATTTTTTCATTTGACATTTTTAGTATTTTAATCCCTGACTATGATTCCCTGGTTAATTCTGCATAAAAAAGGGCCTCTTTACAATTAGCCATATGGCAAGCCGTTTTCGAGTAAAAGCGGTCTAAACGAAATATTGCGTATTCGCTTGCTAAATGGGCATTATTTATTTTTCGTGTAGAAAAATTTTAACAATAATATCACTGCATTTTCTTTAATTTAATATGCCAATTTTAAACTTAAAAGACAATTTAAAAGAAGAATCTTTTTTAAAATGGAAGCCTAAATTTTTTTGTATTATTTTGTATTATCTACGTTTTTGCTGAAAATATAAAATTAGGTTGTGGTAAAAGAATACAATCGAGAAAATAACAAAATATTCATTGATTTTCCAAGAATAAAAATACTACATAGTATACTGAATAGAGCTTTTCTAATCAAGATAGCATCATAGGGAGATGATTAAAACTAAAAATAGAATAATTACTTATACCTAAATGACGCATTCTGCAAAAAACTGGAAAACTGCTACAGAATGTTAACAATTATAAATAAACTTAAATAAATCGGCAGAGAGAATGTTTATAACTAGTTTACACATAGTTTCAGTTAGTGTTCTATTTGTCTCATCGAAGTTACTTGAACTTGACAATACTGCTGTATAAATAAGTTGTGACGGCTGAGGGTAATTTCGCGAACTACAACTTTGAAAGCACATCCTCCTACAAAATTAATTTCCAAAGTTTAATATTCGTGACAAAATTACATGTTAACATGAATGATGTTCCTAATATTTCCTTCCATTTCCATTATATCTCTGGGAACTATGTAAATTTCATATAAGCCCAAACATTTTCTAGGTAGGTCAATTTTCTCAGAAAGTAACGAAATACAGATTCACGTAGCCTAATATTGCTTTTCTTTGAGCTTGTGACAGACCTGGGAGATCATCGAAAGTCATGTTTTAATTAATTCTTAAGTTATATATCGATAAAACCAACTATTCATACGAAGACCAGTTGCATTTTCACTATTTATGGTGCAAAAGTAGTAGAATAATGTTAAAAAAAGTTAATGAAATCAGCTTAAAATTTCTGTCGCTGCCTCCCGGGCTAGTAGCATGAATGTGTTAAACACTTTGTGTACTGAGGTTGCTGCCAAACACTGGAATTGACGGAAGAAGCCATTCTGAGCTGACTGTACGTGACTTAAAAATTTTGTTCATTGATTCTTATCAATAATCGTCACAGCCTGTTTCATATTTGGCGAAATTAATTGAAGATGACAGTAATCTTCAAGTCGAGTTTGTAAAAGAAGCATCACATGTACTAAAGATGGAAGTGACATCGCGTCATATAAATAGTAAAACCTATCGTTGTTTTGTAGAATACGTCCTCATAGTTCAAATCACAGGGATATTAGTTCGTATTGCTGTGGTTGCGCCAATTGCAACAGAACAGTGGGCTGCTGAAAAAAACGCAATTAATCTTTCACCTGCAGAATACTTATCTAGAATATTTAGACCGGCGGAAATACTTTCAAAAATATTTGAGACAGACAACATTAATATAGTTATAAATGACGATAATGGTGAAGATTAATCGAACATGCGTTTTTCTACGTTTCATCACATTCTAAGCCTATTTAAACAAAGAAAAAAAAATCAATATTTTTTTACGGTTACTGTACTTTCACGATGTAGGAGTAAAATACTTGCTATGCTCTCTAGAATGTCCGCTTTCATATAGTTTTGGTTTATCTTGCTAAGTTATGTAGTTTACGAAAAATAAATTTTTGAAAAAAGTGTCACATTTTGAAGTTTTATTGAAATATCTCCAGAAGTTAAAAACGGGCGATAAAAATTGTTTACTCATAGCCTTACCTACATCTTGATATAGTGAATTAGTTAGTACTAAGACTTTTTATACGGGGCAATTTGCCCATGGTTATCCGGCTATATATTGGCTCACTGTTTATAAATAATAAAACAGATTACATAATTTTACAATTAGTTATCAATTCGTGTCCCTAGAATTAATACAAATGATGAATGATTAATCTATGCTCATAATTTTCATTCAAATTATAGTACAGTAAGTGAAGCTTTTAAATTCCATCTCGAAAACGATGTAATGAATTTCCAACTTTTTTTCTTCTACATGCTTCATAAAGTATGTACATAAGAATTTATATTGTCATTTTTCCTGCTTTTTGGTTAGGGGTTGTCGCAAAGAAAAACACTTACTATGGTAGAGAATCCGATTATAAGAAAGAAAGATCTTATACACTTTTTTGCTAAAATGCATATTTTTCGAGACATTGCGAACTGAAAATTGCAATTTTCACCCCCTAAAATCAGTTTCTAGACGTTTTTTTTAAATTACTCGAAAAATGTGGACTTTAATAAAAAAAAAACGTAAGAGTACAAAATTACAGCTTTTACGAAAACAAATCGAATGGTTTTTTCTTTTTTTTTCTCCGATGTTTAGTTCTGGAAATATGGCATTTTGAAAATGGCGCTGAAACGTTCAGAAAAAATATAAGACGTTAAAATCTAAAATTACTCAAAATCTACAACTACGAGAAAAAATTTTATTCTTGCAAAAATTAAAGGTATTAAAATTTTCTTTCGATTGAGACGTATTACGACCTTTTATAATGAAAACTAAGAAAGTTACAAACGAAACAGTAGCGCATTTCAAAATTTAGGTCCATTTTTTTTAGTCTTATTGACCTAATTTCTTATTAATTCAATTTTTTTTAAAATCCCTCTAGATATTGTTAATGCATATTATTACCAATATGCTCAAATTTTTTAGAATTTTTAAAATAATTATTCATTCTGTACCCATTTGTAATAATGAAAATTTTCATAATTTTTTGAAAAAAATCGGGTTTTTGGAATCTGCTCAGAAAATATTTTTTTTATAAAAAATGGTAAGAGGACCAAAATGAAGCTTATAAAAAAGCAAATAGTTTGTTTTTTATTTTATTTTCCTACGACAAACTGTTCCAGAGATATGACAGTTTGAAATAATGTTGTAACTTTTCAGTTTGTACGCGCATTTTAAATGTCTATTGTAGGTAGAGAAACGAGCAACAGCCGTATATTTTTTCGAAGAATACGTAGAAAAAGCGGGTTGCGTTGCATTTTAGCATGTTTAAAGTGCAGATTAAAAATGTTATTTAATTAGTTTACTTAATTGTATTAATTTGATCTATTTATAACAATCTGTATTTCTAATAAAATTAGACATATTACTATATTCTTTCGTGACCATTTTTAATAATCCACTATTTCTTTTTATAAATTTAAACCTCATAACCATATTCAGCGACCTAAAAATCATAAGTATATGGATTTTCGTGAATTTATTTGTAACATTAGAAGAATTATTAATTTTTCAGTATTTAAGGGTGATTTCAACCCTTAATATTTCTTCTTTCCTATGTTTTGATCTCATAATCATATTCAGCGACCTCAAAAACATAAGTATATAAATTTTTCGTGATTTTATTTATATTGGAAGACATTAATTTTTCAGCATTTAGGGGTGATTTCAACCCTTAATATTTTCGTCTCATAAGTTTTGACGTCACAGTCATATTCAGCGATCTCAAAAACATAAGTATATGGATTTTCGTTAATAGATTCGTAAGATTAGAAGAGTTATTAATTACTTCCACGTCCAGTGGAAGTATAGTAACGACAAAAAAATTTTTACAAATTTTTATTGTTCAAATAGGCTTAGAATGTCATGAAACGTCGAGATTTTAAGTTTAAGTGAAAAAAAAAAATTCTGTCTGTCGGTCTGTCTGTAACTTTTTTTTGTGCGCACGTTTAGGTACTCTGGAACCGTTTAAGATATTGACTTGAAATTTGGTACAGGTATGTATTTTATCGAGATCTGGAACTAGATTATATTTTCATCTTGTTCCGTCGAAGGAACAAGGGAGTAAATTAGGGTAAATAGGTAAATGAAGCAGGTAAGAGTCCATAAAATTGGTATTTAGTATATACAAGAGAAGCTAAGATCTCAAAAAATTTTTTGGCATTACCACCCCCACCCCATTAACCATTAAGATATTGACTTGAAATTAAGTACACATATGTACTTTAACGAGATTTGGAACTAGATTATATTTTCATCTTGTTCCGTCGAAAGATTGGGGGGTAAATTGGGGTAATACGTAAATCAAGCAGGTAAGAGTCCATAAAATTGGTATTTAGTATATTCAAGAGAAGCTAAGGTCTCAAAAAATTTTTGACATTAGCAATCCCCATTACCACCCCCCCCCCCATTATTAAAGGAGATGAAAAGAAAATGTGATTTAGTGTGTGCACAAGAACCAGAAACCTCAAAATTCATTCACCCCCACTATCACCTCTCTATCACCACCCCCAACCAACTACCGATGTGGGGTATCGTTTTATGGGTTTTTGGGGTAGAGGATTTCAAATATTATATTATTAAAGTTCCATAAACAATTATTTCCACATACAAAATTTTTTCCTTGTGAGTGACTTGGATAAAAATCTGGATGTGGAAGTAGTGATTCCTTGGGCAGCGGTTTTTTAAGTTATAACTCTGCTAGTATTAACCTGGTTTAATTGCATTTTCCCTCTTTTTATTTATATCAATCTTTTCTACAAGCTACATGTATTAAACAATTTCTTTGTTTTGATATTTTGTTAAGTTAGCTAATGTCTATGTATCTGTTGTAAACACGCTATCTTTAAGATTTTATCTTACAGATAATCTGATAAATAAATGAATAATTACCATATGTATATAACAATATTTTAAGAAGTATTTCTATTGAAGAGAAATGTGACTGTATACTGTAACTCTTATTTAACCTGTAACTCTTATTTACAACGAATTAATTGTCACAATACAACTTAAATTTAAATATTAAAATAGAGAATTAATGAAAATGAGGTCTTAATTAATTTGTTTATATCTACTACTCCATTAATCTTAATATAAAGAACTCAAGAATAAACTTTTGACCATGTACCAAATTACTTAACTTCTTTTATGTTTTTCGTGGTGTTTAGGAAAGTTATAGAACGAAAACTCTTGGTAAAAATATACTTGTATCTTGTCATATACTTTTATCAACAGTCTGAAAATTTGTTGCAAAGATAGATAGTTTTTATATATATATTAATATGATGATTAAGATGATTTTTAACAAGTTGAATTTTTTTGTGAGTATTTTCCTCTATAAATACCGTAGTCAACGAGCTGTATTTTGTTGAAATTTAGATCCAAGATCATATTACATTACTACATGCGATTTTTTTTTTGAGGTAGTTCTAAAAAAATCAATCTTTCAAGGTCCTATTCCTAACATTAATCATTTTCAAACGGGAAAGAAAATCGAAGAGATCCATAACAGTCCAAATCTTCTGCAAAATGCTTTCGATTCCGTTGAAGTGGGAACTCAGAAGTGTTTGTATTTTTATTAAGAGTAAGTACTTTTTCAATAAAGTTTATTAATTCATGTAAAGAAGATATGCATATACCAATCGCGCTTAAAATTTTATCTATGAAGTTTCCTCGATGATGTCAAAATTTATTACACCTTATTATCAGGGATTAAATTCAGATAATAAAATATTTATTTTACACTCATAATATTACTAGACAACCACGCACTAGAAAAAAATTACAGATAAAATTAAGCATGCTATATTGCGTACGATAAAAAAAAAATTTGAAAAAAAAATGAACCGCTAAAAATTGTGAAATAAAATATCACTGTCGCGTCGCCCAGTTAATTGAACCATATTATCTAATATTAATATTGAAGTCTGTTAAAAATACGCTTGAATTGTTATTTGCCTGGATACGTTTATAAAACGTTATAAATTCTGTGTCATCCATCATATTGATTTTAAATTTTATTTTTCTATTTATCTGTCACTAATTAAGGGAAGTCAAAAAATATTTTGAGGCCTTTGGTTCTTATACACACACTAAATCACAATTTCTTTTTTTTTACCCTCTTTAATAATTGTATGGGGGTGGCTAATGCCAAAACATTTTTTTAGACCTTAACTTCTCGTATATACTAAATATCAATTTTGTAGACTCTTACTTGCTTGATTTATCTATTTACCCTCATTTACCACCAACCCTTCAACAGAATAAGATCAAAATTTAATCTAGTTCCAGATCTCGTTAAATTACATACGTATGTGTACCTTTCAAGTCAATATATTAAACAATTCCAGAGTATCGTGCGCACAAAAAAAGTTACAGATAGAACAGACCGACAGACAGATAGTTTTTTTGCTCAAACTTAAAATCTCAGCGTTTCATGGCATTCTAAGTCTATTTGAACAATAAAAAAGTTCAGATTTTTTTTTGCGTTACTATACTTCCACTTGATGTGGAAGTAATTAGATTTTCCATCAACCTGAAAAGATCTGAAAACCCGAACAAGTCAAAGAAGCCAACAAGTTGTCCTAGAAACCTTGAAATGTCAGAGGATCCAAGGAACTTGTGTAAAATCCTGGAATTTCAGCCATCATTTATAAAATACTTTATTTTCTACTGTACAAAAATTATAAAACTTGAATTTTATATTTATTTTTTATCTCAGACATATATTGGTTAGTGGTTAATTAGGTAAGGTAATGTTTTTTATATGTCATCTTTGCGCTGGTTAGAAAATGTAGGTGATATTTTAATTATTAGATTCTTGTAAATACTTTAATAGTTTACAGTACTTTATCTACGTTCATCTAAAGAAAATTTTGATAAGTACTTACATTAATATTGGATTGAACACAGGTTTTATTATAATTATTACCGTTTTAGTCCTGGGAAATTAAAATTATGTGCCTGAAAAGTCAGAGATAATCAGAAAATTCAAAATTCAAATGTTGGAGGAACCCCTAAAATAATCATAGTAGTGGGAGCGAATTAGAAAGCGATTATTTTGGGAATCATGTTTTCTGAGCACAAAAAGATTTATTTTCTTTGGCATCTAGTTGGTCATGAAAGTATTGATTTGAAACCAAACAACCAAAACAATGCTACTACGATGATGCTTCAGTTGAAACCGTTAAGGCGATTACTAGTGGAATTACTGTAACCAATTCTGAAAACAATACTGATGATTTGCCATGATCATTAGAATATTTAAAATGTATATGTGGACACTAACACCCAAAAACTCCTTCATTCCGAGGTTGTGCACCATAAACAAGTCGTCCTGACTGACCCCTGGTCGTGAAAAATATGTGTCCTTATACTCCCTTTAGAGACGATTATTGTTACCTTAAATTAAGAAACTGAGAAAAAGCAACGAAAGTCACGCTAAAGTTAAACTACAATGTTAAAGTCACATCCTTAAGGTAATATATTTTTTTTGCGAAAGAGCATTGCGTGCTTGACACCAAATACCTCAGTTCAACCTCAACCGTACTTTAAGAAAAATGTAAATGGGAAAAATTGACAAATCTTAATTTTTTTAACTGTTTTCCAAAGGTAATAACAGTGAGTTTCATTTTTAGCTATACTCGTTTCTCTAATAAAAATGGTTAAGAAATGGGCGTTTTCCCTTTTGAAACTATTGTTTATTAAAATGATGTGACAACATGTGTTTATTTTCGCATGAGTTAAAGAAAAAAATATCAAATAAGTGATATAGGTATATCAAAGTGATATTGTCGGATATTTTTATATGTAAATATCAGTCCTATATCCTATCTGCATGTGATATGCCCATCTGCCTTCTTTGATAAAAATTTAATGCTCTACAACTTTGCTTATAGTCCAATAATTATAAAAATTTCCATCACAAAAAATGTTATCTGAGATTTTCCTCAACTGTTAGTGGAGGGGTTATACATCACAAAACCACCAAAATCCGTTCTGGGGGTGCCGCGCAACCCCCCAAAAAGCCTTATTTTACTGATAACTCGTTAACCGTTGAAGATATAAAAAAACTGCTCATCATAGAAAAGAAAGCTTGACTAATTTCCCAAAAAAAAGTCCTATTGTAATTTTGTTATATATGCCATGGTTTTTGAGAAAATCGATATTGAAAAAAATTCCAAAATTTGTGTTTTTAATGCGCGCGAATTTTCGTTTATTGAAATTTTTTGCTCGCGGCCTATAGAAAAAATTGAATTGCTCGAAAACCATACAAGCTAGGAAGAAAAATTAAAATGGGTTTTAAAGGGGATATAAAATACTCTCTTGTATTGCCATTTTTGATGGCTATTGATATTTATTAGTATATAAAAATAACAATATAATATAGTTATCTCTTAATTGTTTGCATCTCTAACTATTCACAGGCCCATAAAAAATAACTGACTTTAATATAAGTTATAAATGCATTTTCTTTTAGTTCAAGGTAGTACTTCGATGCATAAAAAGTTAGGAATAAAAATATTCACATTTACAAATTTACCAATTTACCAGCATGTTGAAGTTAGCCAAATTTTGGCCAATTCTTTATTGCTTCCTAAAAATTAAAAAAAAGACACAAACATCTTGAAAATTTAGCTCAAAAAATTTTTGTGTACCCGGTCTAAAAAGAAAGGTAAGACTTCATATTAATTGATCATACCATTTAAAATTATACTATATTTCTCAGGAAAAAAAAATGCTATTGAAAGGGAAAGAATTTGAAAAAAAAAAAAAAATTTACTTACACAATCTCGAAATTTTACTTACACAATCTCGAAATTACAAAACATATAGGGACTTTTATTATTTTCTATGGTTACAAAATAAAGTTATTAAATGAATGTATTTCATATCTGATTCTATTTTTTATAATATGTTAACAATTGGCAAATATATATTCAAAAAAATCGGGAAAAAATCAATTTTTACTAACATGACCTTAAAAATCCTAGAAATCTAGTTACTTTTATAATTTCCTATGGTGAAAAATTTAAGGTTATAAAAATATCTTTCATTTGCTTACTTATTTTCTTAGATATGTCGACAATTGGCGAAGATATCAACGATTATACAACGCATTTTCTAAAAATTCAATTTTTCTTATATTTTCAATATTGGTTTTCTCGAAAAATATGGCATATACAAAAATATTACAGATGGACTTTTTTTTGGGAAATTAGCCAAGCTTTCTTTTTATACTGAGTAATTTTTTTATATTTTCAACGGTTAACGAGTTATCAGTAAAATAAGGCTTTTTTCACAGAATGGGTGTTTTTTTTTTTTTTGGGGGGGGGGGTTGTGCGGCACTCCCAGAACGGATTTTTGTAACTTTGTGATGTATTACCCCTCCACTAACGTTACTGAAGGAAAATCTCAGATAACATTTTTTGCGAGCTTCTCGTGTATTTTTTACTTTATCGACTGGACTATTATGGCTATTTTTGCGGTTCTTGCAGCGCTTGCAGTCAAAGGAGGCTGTACATAGAATTCTGTTAATGTTTTGCATATCAGCCCGCAATTTTTTTAACCTAGTCTGTTCCTCTCTCTATTGAAACTATTGAATGCCAATTGTCAGACACCCTCTATGAATAACGTCATTGTTTTTATCAACAATATACTTAATAAAGTATTTAATTAGACATCAATCAAAACGTACATTAAGAACAGCTGTTTGCAAGACAGAAAACGCAAAATAGCAACAATAATAAAATAAAAAATTGACAGATTACTAATTACTATTCACAATGTGTTAATTACATTACACGGAACGTTGTGTTCAAACGGGCAGTTTCGTGAGCTGGGTACATAAGTTGTGTGAAACAACAAGCGTGAAATGTGCTTTTCTTTTTACACGTTCTGATATTTGAGCCTATCTTTCTCAACAAAGCGTGACTGACAGCACGCGTTTCCAGGCGCAGACTAATCAACAATCACGATTTTCCATGCAGATAATATAGTGTTACATAACTTTTTGCGTTCGTTAACAAATGTCATTTCATTAAACACATGCTGGCTAGGAAACGTATACAAATTAGCTAGGGAGCTGGCAGTAATGTAGGTATATGATTTGTTCGTCGTTGTACTCCAGTCAATATATGCAATATTTTGCCTAAATCCAGAAAAAAATAATGAGGAGCTAATTTTTGGTATAAATATTCTCTCAGGGTTTAGATGCAATATACTAAATGTCCTGAAAAATCCTCGTTCGCAATCCCCTTTTTTTCACCCGCAAATGTGCACGTGTTTATATTTTGGGTATTTTCTCGAAAACTATTGGTTTTATAAAAAAATAATAAAAGTACTTTTTTATAGCAGACATAATTTTCCAATGATGTATAACACAACTTATATTTCCTTCTCTATAACCGCCCCAAGGGCATTTGAATTAGGAGGATGATTGAAAAATAAACAAAAAAAAAAAATAAATTTTTTTACGAATTTTTAAACTAAAAATACCTTTTTAGCCATTTTGAATATTTTTGTCATAATTCACAAATTTCCTGTTTCTTTTTAAGCTTAAGAACCTAAATATATAAACGACAAAATGTTTTTATAGATCCTCTTCTTCTTTAAAGTCATTTCTGAAGTACTTTTATCGGTATTGGTACATGTTTCACCCTTACAAGTTGCACACAGGGTGCTACATTTCTGCCCGGAGTTCCTGCGTGAACATCTACCGGCGCGAGTAGTTTTACACTAATAATGAATCAGTGATAGTAGGTTATTTAGATGCAAGTGTAGTGTGGTTAATATGGGAGTCAAGTGACCTATTAGTTTCCAGCCCTAGTTAGTTGCTGCATATGGATTTCCTAACCATGCTTGCATAAAAACATACTATAATAATACTTTAATATATTGGAAGTAGTATTTTCTGAAGATATACTCTCAGAAGTGTTGTTGGGTGGCAAATTTGCAAGCTCCATATAAAAAAGCTGCGTATTGCTTAACCATCGTTCTGTTGTATAAATGGTGGAGAAGCTGATTAATGTTTGAAAACTCTTGGCCATCTGGATACAGCGCATTTATAGACTCTTCTCCAACTTCTAGATTGATCTAGCGTATTACATATGCGACACAAACTTTCTCATTTTTTTTTGCAACTTATTGGTACTCTTTTTCATCAACTTCATCAACAATAGGGGGTTTTACTCGTAGCTGGATGAAGCACAGCAATTTGATTATCTGTAGGGGCTCTGACAATAAGCATTGTAAGCACATCGCTATCTGTAGCCAAAACTACTTTCTTCTTCTTCTTCTTTTAGCGAGGCGACTAAGGGTTGCCACACTCAGGCCTCGTGGCCCATTGTGCTACGGCTATGAATTTATTGAATTACCCCTTTCAGGCCGGATTCTAACACAAAGGCCAAAATCCTTCCTATAGGGGCATTTCTTATTTCCTCCAGCACCGGAAAACCAATGCCGAAGTGTTTGTGCCTCAAGTTCATAAGACTAGGGCAGGAAGTAAGGACGTGATGTCTCCTCCTCGCCCCCGCGGAACCTGCAGTCGGGGTTGTCAACCACCCCTATAGTGCAAGTGTTTTCTGAAAGAGCCGTGTCCAGTCAAAAGACCTACCACGATTCTGACCGGTTTCCTGCTTAGTCGCAGGATTTGTTCTGCTCGCTTCGGCAAGGGCCCTGAGATCAGGAGCTTCGCTTGCGGGAGTCCTGGGTAGGAGGCCCAGAACTCAAGGAACTGGGACCGTGTCCAGTTTTCTACTGACTTTTTGGCAAAACTACCAAATTATGAGCTATATTGACGATGAGTTCGTCTGCGTCGTCCTGGGCTTGATCAACATTGAAAAGCCTGGGGGCAGGTCAACTGCTCGAATTGCCCGTGTAAGCCTACGCCTCTGATCTGAACTCTGAGGGAATATCTATACTAAAAATTAGCTCTCCTATTATTTTTTCTTTGTCGAATGCTTGTTTGACTGGGGTATTGGGATTAATAGGTTACAAAGTACAACTGCCAGACTTCCAGGTTGCTGTGTTTTTAATAACAAAACCGCTGCCCAAGGAATCACTACTTCCATATCCAGATTCTCTATCCAAGTCACTCACAACGAAAAAACTTTGTATGTGAAAATAATTGTTTATGGAACTTTAATAATATAATATTTGAAATCCTCTACCCCAAAAACCCATAAAACGATACCCCACATCGGTAGTGGGGTGGGGGTGGTGATAGGGGGGTGATAGTGGGGGGTGGATGAAGTAAAAAAATATTTTGAGGTTTCTGGTTCCTGTACATACACTAAATCACATTTTTTTTTTCATCCCCTTTAATAAGGAGGTGGGGGTGGTAATGGGGGGTGGCTAATGCCAAAATTTTTTTTGAGACCTTAGCTTCTCTTTTATATACTATATACCAATTTCATGGACCCTTACCTGCTTAATTTACCCATTTACCCCAAATTTACCCCAATTTACCCCCCAACCCTTCGACGGAACAAGATAAAAATATAATCTAGTTCTAGAACTCGTTAAAGTACATATGTGTACCAAATTTCAAGTCAATATCTTAAACGGTTCCAGAGTAAACGTGCGCACAAAAAAAAGTTACAGACAGACAGACAGACCGACAGACAGACAGAAATTTTTTTTTTCGCTCAAACTTAAAATCTCGACGTTTCATGGCATTTTAAGCCTATTTGGACAATAAAAATTTTTAAAAATTTTCTTGTTACTATACTTCCACTGGACGTGGAAGTAATAATGGGCTTGTTACCGATAATTATTTTTCGTTATTTTTTTATAGTATTCAATAGAATTCGATTATTTAGATAAGCTGTTAAAATTACAACTTCATAAATATATCCAATCTTTAGAAATTCAATGTTAAAGAATGGGTTTTAGTACAAAGGGCTTCGCCGATTCGTGACGTCATTTTGCATAAACAAAAACTGAAAAGTACTCTGTTTCTGTCATAACTTCTTTGTTTTTTATGCTATAGAAATAGAGAAGAACCACTTGAAAGCCTAATTAATAGTCTTGCACATTCCCGGACGACGATGGAAATTGTTGGCCAAGGCGCTAGCCGAGGCCAACAAGCATGTATTGGTTTCACACCTAAATACACAATATACTATTCCCGGCATAGGCCAAGAAAGTAACATTTCCGTACGGTTTTTTTTTATTATCCCCCCCCCCCCCCCGACTCCAAAAAAATTAGTTTGACGCGTATGTTTGTCAGTCTGTGGCTTCATATCTTTCAACGAGTGATCCGATTTTCCGATGAAAGAGTATTTTGTCGAGAAGGTTATAGGCCATATTAGATTTTGATGTTTGGTCGCCATCTTGAATTCGCCATGTTGAACTTCTCTAGAAATTGTTCGATTGAAGTAAAATTGAAAATGTGCAGACAATTATGGTAGCCGAACATGATTTAGGCCTCATTTTGATTCGGTCATATGAAACTGGTACGATTGATACACTGATCGGGGGTTTTTAAAAATTTTCAATTTTACTTGCGTATATTTTAGACAGTAAACAAATACACGCAGACAAACCAACTCACATTAAAATTGCATTTATTAGTAAGTAGTTAGATTGTAATGAAGAAATGTTATGCATTAATACAAATTCCTTAATCTATAATAATATTGATTGTGATTTCAGAAAAAATAGTATGTGTACTTCGGTGTGAGAGTACATTCCCGGACCTCGATGCTTGTTTGCATCGTCGTCCGGGAATGTATTGCTTTCACACCTAAATACACAATATACTATTCCGATCCCTGTTATTATCGTTGCTATGGAAACGAAGCGTTACAGGCAGAAACTGAAGTTGTATAATAGTGTCGGTCGTAAAACTACTATATTTAATTAGTTATTATTGTATACTACAAAATTGATTTTGTATGAGTGTCGGCCGAAAAAAAAAATTGTACGTTATACGACCCAAAAACAGTGTTTTGCAGGTCTCCCCAAGCTTCCAGGACTCACCTGCGGCTCGCCCCTGGAATCTGCTTGGGTCGACCTGCAAAACACCTTTTTCCAGTCTTGTAACGTAAATTACTATTACCATTTCGAAAAAAAAAAAAGAAAAGGAGAAAGAAATTTGTATAAGTACCAATGCGAGATGCGAATAAAGATTTATGAACTCTTTTCTAAACATTTTTAATGCACTATTAATTAATAACGCAACGATAACATAATGCCGGCAGTGATCATTAGTATTTTTAACTTCTGACATACGAACAAATCATTTAAAAATTCCTGCCACCAGCTCCCGAGCTAAATTGCTTATGAAAACAACTATTTATTCAGGAACTCTTAGTTGTCGTATCACTGGATGAATTGCAGGTTTCCTTGGCTCGATGTGTTGATGCTCTTGTGTTGGTTAAAAAAATGTGACAAATTCAAAACTGCACTTCAGCTCAACCTTATATGCAAGTAAGTCTGGGAAGACACGTTGGGAGTGTCAGAGATCGGAGGTTAAATTGCAATGTTCATTTATTACATTATTCAAACGTGAATATGGTAAGGTATTATTTTCATGCTAGAGAAAATATTTATGTTATTTTTCGAGCAAAAAACATAATACCTCGTTTCTTCTAATAGAACGAACGGAAAACATAATAAAGCCTTTTCTACAAGGTGGCTACTTTTTATATTGAACATACTATCTCGCAAATCATAACAGTTAGTTAGTTGATTCTTAAACAATCTACAATCTAGTTGATTGTTATACTTTGCACTAGTACTTATGCATATTCAGAAACAATAGCGAGAACCAAAAGGCTATTATTCACAAAAAAGTAGTTATTCACATTTCATTATTAGACATATGACTTCTGCAAAGGCAACTACGTTGAAGTTCAAGAAAAATTATATTGAAAGTGATTTTTACTTCCACATCCAGTGGAAGTATAGTAACGACAAAAATTTTTTAAAAATTTATATTGTTCAAATAGGCTTAGAATGTCATGAAACGTCGAGATTTTAAGTTTGAGGGAAAAAACCTCCTTCCTGTCTGTCTGTCGGTCTGTAACTTTTTTTTGTGCGCACGTTTACTCTGGAACCGTTTGAGATATTGACTTGAAATTTGGTACACATATGTACTTTAACGAGATCTAGAACTAGATTATATTTTGATCTTGTTTCGTCGAAGGGTTGGGGGGTAAATTGGGGTAAATTTGGGATAAATATGTAAATCAAGCAGCTGAGAGTTCATAAAATTGGTATTTAGTATATACAAGAGAAGCTCTCAAAATTAGCATTAGCCACCCCCATTACCACCCCACCTCATTATTAAAGGGGATAAAAAAAATGTGACTTAGTATGTGTGCAAGAACCAGAAACCCCAAAATATTTTTTTATTTTATCCACCCCCACTACCACCCCACTACCGATGTGGGGTATCGTTTTATCGGTTTTTGGGGTAGAGGATTTCAAATATTATATTACTAAAGTTCCATAAACAACTATTTCCACATACAACATTTTTTTATTTTGAGTGACTTGGATAGAAAATCTGGATGTGGAAGATGTTATTCCTTGGGCAGCGGTTTTTATTTTTAAATAAATTCAATAAAATAGAAAAACAAATAGTATAGATTTGAAATGGATATCAATGAATTCAGAAAAAATCTATAATTTATTGAACTACCACCTTCCCATTTGGAAAAAAAAGTTTTCGATAAAAAAGTGATTTGTACAATTTTGGAGGTTTCGTAAATAGTTATTAATGAAATTAAACGGCAAATTATATGTTTCCCTTGGACTTTACCTGCCGCAGAACAAATTTTGGTATTCCAAAGCAGTCTAGACGCATGTCTTAAAATGCTTAAAAAAACTGAACACCGACTCAAAAATTCGCGAAAATCTCATGGTATAGTCAGAATGTAGTCTTAAATCCAAATATGTAAAAATATACAGGGTGTTCCATTTAAAAATCGAAAGTTGCCATCATTTCCGGATAAACCGGAAATGGTCTCCTTCCGTTTTTAAGTCCAAAAATCCATTTTTACAGGTACTTTATGCGCTCAAATGGTTAGGAAGTTAAAAAATAAAGGAAATATAGGCGTGAGCCACTAGCCTGTGGCAGCCGGTATATATATTAAAAAAATATGGACAAAAATTCATTAGAATACTTTGTAAATAATATAATAAATTCACTTTACTATACTTACCGTATTAGAATTTTTTATTATGACATTTTGTTGCTTCAGGACCATCATCAACTTTATTTTTTAATCATAATAAAAATTTGAATGCGGTAAGTTTTGGCAAAGTTAATTTTTAACAAAATATTCTAATGAATTTTTCAAATATTTTTGTATAGTAAAAGCGTTAGATAAAAAAGAAAACAAGCTATTTCGGATTTTATTGTATATCTCCGGAATCAATCGAAATATTTTAAATTCTTATAACCGGGTTCCATACGAAACTTTTTTTCCATTCAACCGACTTTGTAACTGTTATGGTTATATGGTTTGCGAGATAGCAATACTGTTCACTATAAAAAATCATCAGACTAGACAATATTATTTAGGTATTAAGCAAATCACAACTTACACACTTTTTTTATAGAAAAGCGTAAGTTGTGATTTGCTTAATACCTAAATAATATTGTCTAATCATGATAAAAGCAAATAAATAAAAAATAATTAATTGTGAAAATAAAAAATAGTCACCCTGTAAATCTTTCGTACGTAAAACTGTAAAACACAATTCCAATGACGTAGCTAGGTGGCCAAGGGACCCTGTGCAAAATGTTTTGAGCCTTTTAATTACATGTGTTGTGCACCCTTGAGTGTGTGTGTGTGCTCTATTCTCGCTCAGCGCGCCAACGTTCAGTGTAGTTGATAATAGTCATTTTTAATTCGTTCATAGTGGAGGGAGTCGATTTTATTTCTAACCTTTTCAAAAGGAAAGACCTTTTTTTTACTCTTAAAAATGATAGATTGATTTAAACTTCTATTAAGTTTTAAAATTGCTATTGAAAATTGCCGTACGTCTCAGTCAGTTGGTCTGTAACACTCTACAAGTCGCAATCCTTAACAAATCCACTTGATTTTTTTTTAGTGGATTCGTCTACCATCAATATAGAACGCAATTGAACTCCATAACGATCTTTTGAGTAGTTTAATTACTATCAATAATTATTTAATATCGTCACGACTTTTCGCGAACTATTTCATGTAAAACATGGTAGTTTGCACGCCTCTAACGATCACCCCACATGAGATATATGGGCTAATTTCAATAGAGAGTGTTTTACCATGCTAGTTTAAAATAAAAAACGTAAGTCTAACAGAAGTTACCGTGTTTACACACCACAACTTTTTTATATTTGAGTTCACCATGTTATGCAAATTACTTACCCGATGTATATACTGGTGTGTGTCCTTCATATAATTTCAAAAATGCTTTGCAACCTCCTTGTTGGAAAGACGGAGCTCCCAATACAGTCACGTGGGTAAGGTACATAGGAGCAGCGTTTATTTTGATGTTGTGGGACAACAAACCGGCGAAGTAATCAATATACCTAAAAATAAAATTGCACCAGTTATGTTTATACTTACGACTGCAAACAGGAGTGGAATGGAACTTTTGGTTCACGTAGAAGTCAAAATTTTGGTTCACAGTTGAAATGCTATGATACAAATAATCTTTAGCAGTAACTAACTTTATTTCATTAGCTCGTTTGGAATAACCAATATTTATGCAAGCAAAATGCTTATTAGAATTTGTTAAATTGTCCATTTATTCCAAAATTTTGATATGGCTTGTTAAGAAATATCTTTTTATAAATTTCACATAATTTTTGAAAATTAATTTTATTTATTTACAATTTTTAGCATGGCCACCACTCAGTTTCAAAACAAAATACTTTGAATCCCTCTCCTCACGAAATAATAAAAGAATATATATGGTGTCTACTGGGGCATCCAATTGCGGGATTGCGAATTCCGAAATTCTATGCTAATTCCGAAATTCCTGAACATTTTTCAAATAGCGCCAACAGAGGGACGGACAGACAGACACACAGACTGGTTTTAATTTCTGTGATCTACTTACTCTGAAAGGAAAAAATCCTGAGAAATCTCGAAGGGTGATTTATAAACCCAGGATTATACATTACATTCACTTAAAAATGTGGCAACCGCGCACTTTTTTACAGTCAAATGTGAAATGAGGCGAATTGTCTGAAGTGGGACTTCCTCAATGCGCAATGCGATATCTTGTTCGTTCTTTTTCATTTTTTTTTTTAGTGTGCTAGATATAGAATAGTATATAGTGCTTCCAATATATCAAGCGTTGACGTCATAAAGTACCAACTCAAAATTAAATCAACGTGCTAATTCCGTATACATATAGAGAACACGTAAGTTGGTAGTGCGCCACGCGCTCCCACAACTTTGTTTATATGGCATATTTAAACGCGTTGCTTGTAGTTACTCAATTTGGCCTGCCTGTCATTTTATTGTATGTTCAATTCATGTTGTTTTAGTTTGTTGGTGTAATGAGTTAAAGGCGAAATTTAATTAGTATGTCTTTCAATATTTATATTATTGTGAATAATTTAAGATTTTCTGCAATAACTTTGAAACCATGTAAACATAGTAAAACTGTGACGTTAGTTTTGGAGTGACGTGCAAGGCTTGTTATAATGGAACCACTATAGTTACAAGTTACTTAAACTTATTCAATGTATTTTATGTGTTGTTACTCGTTCCAATGAATATGAATATTTCGTGTTCCTTTAATATATCGGGAGATAGTGATAGATCCCCGAGAACGATTAATTAGGGTTTGCCAATTTAAAGGTCAATTATATTATTATAGGTATTTGACGAAGTATAAGCGTATAAAGAAAGTTTCTTCGATGGCAGCGGCATTGCAAATTAATTGTTTATTTGTAATTGAAAACAAATGTTTTGAACGATCAGTTAGCGTCTGTAAAGTGGTTTTTGTGAAACTTTGAACAAAAACTATCCAGCGGAAGCTAATCTGCAGACGATTTCCGCGTGCAGGAGGGCCAAAAAAAATTAACTTAACTTGCAAGAAAAATGGACATTTGAGAACAATGAGTTCGCGTCTGCCATTTAACTGGATTATCATTAATGCGTGGACATTGCCAAAAACTACTTTATGCAGACGATTACGACATGTACGTGCGTTCGCGGTGATTTTTAAAAAGATTTGTAGTATTACTTTGTACATACCATTGAACGATTAATTAATGTCTGCAATTTAAATATGCTAATATAACTAAACAAAAATTTGCAGACGTTTTGAAAATGTTTAAATAATTGGCAGACTCAAAAAAAATTTTGAAAATGTTTTGAACGATTAGTTAGCGTCTGCCATAAGTTTTTTCATGAAATTTATAACAAAAAATAATGATTTGACAATTGGCAGACAATTTCAGCATGTACAAGACTATATACAATAATAACAACATTGAAAACAAATTTAAATGTTGTTGAACAGTTAGTTAGCGTCTGCCATTATTTTCTTCATTAAATTTATGATAAACAGTAATGAATTTGACAATTCGCATACGATTTAAGCATGTACAAGTCTATATTCAATAACAACATTAAAAAAATTTAAATAGCGATGAATCTGAATATTATGAAGATAAAGATGATGATCGTGATGAAGATAATGATAGTGATGCAAATTCTGAGGGTGATGAGGACGATGAGGATAATAATCGCTATGCAAACCTTGTCGATAACGGAGACGTAGACAAGGATGACGACGAACCAGACGTTAGTCGTCAACGCGTGGAGGACGAAGATTATTTATAAATTAAAAAAACAGTTTACGCGTCAAAATAAGAATTTCTGTATTTTTACATTTTATATAATAAAAGGATTCATTCCCCAAATTGAACACAAATTCTTCAAATTGTCACATCCTTGAATTTCCAGAAAAACTAAACGGTGAAAGTCAAATAATTAAATTTACTAAAATCAATACCAGTTAAACAGGAATTTTAACACTTTTCATACAAGCAAAACTTCAAAAATTTCGATTTTAGGTCATATTTTGTCATTTTGATGATGAAGTAAGTAATAAAGTTTAGACTATGTTTGTTCGTAATTAACACTATGCCACTATGCAATTTTGCCAGTAATTTAAAATTTTAACCATTCAGTTTGATTGCATTACATCTGATTAACATGCCAACGAAAATACTACTAAATTAGCACAGAACCTATTACCAGTAAAAATGAATACGCGAATCTATCATTCAACAATATTTTAATTTTTTTGTGATGTTATTATTGTTTTATATAGTCTTGTACATGATAAAATCTTCTGCCAATTTTCGAATCGATATTTTTTTATCATAAATTTCATAAAAAAACAAATGGCAGCCATGATACTAAGAAATATAAGATATGCTCGGTACGAGTACCAGCTTTAGACCTGCTGTGCGCATAGCGTCACCCTCTAGTCAACTTCAAATAGAGCCCGCGCCCGCGACAGTCCCGTGTCCAATATCTACCTAAAAATACATCGAAAACCGTAATATAAGACCTAGAAAGCTGATTGCACGCAATTTTACTTTTTAATATCATAGAATTCTATGACTGCTTCTGCCAGCACTTTTCATTTTGCATAAAGCCGTTGTGGATTTAAATGTTTGTGAAAACACCTCCAAAATAATTGATGCAAGAACGTATGATCTTTTGCACTGTTGATTTTTCAACGTGTAAGCTATTTATTTTGTTTTTATTTAATATTAAATTTTAATTCATTTAATTAAACGCAATAAATAGTAGTAGTAAATAATGTACTACTTTAATTAGTTTAATTATGATACAGTGCATTTATCTAACGTTATTCAGGAAAATAGACAAACAGTCAAGAATGAAAAATATTTTTTCTGTTATTTCGAAATAAATTGCCGGATTCTTTAATGTTTCTATTATGAAAAACATTTTGCATCTGCAAAATACTGTTTTCGCAGTATGATTTAATTCAATAGCGCAGGATATATCAATGTGTTCTCTCATAGTAATTATTACAAATATTTAATCTATATTGATTTGTTGAAAAATCTCAAGAAAATCTGAATTCGATTTCATTAAACAACACTAAGGTACGTTATTTCTCATGCCGCATTCTCTGCGCTGCTTATCGTTCGCGAGGGCGTTCCGTATACTTAATTGCAATTTTCTCGAAAACTGTTAGTCCTAGAAAAAAAAGTTTCAAATAAAAAAGTTAGCTTCATCCTTTATCTTCATACGTCCTCAATATACTTGGTATCTAATTCGAAAGATAAAAAAGTTTCTCGTTTGTCATATTCGAGCCTGTAATATTTCACAGTTTATCGACATGTTCTTAGAAAAAAATCATATTTTCTTTACTTATTAAAATTTTACCTTCATATTAACACATTTTCTTAACAGATATAGAGTCATGACGTAGTAAAAATTTGAGATTAATTCGTTGGCCCGTTTCTGAGTTAGGGCAAGTTAAACGAAAGAATAATTGTATCTATTATTTTACAATTTTCTCACATTTTTGGTTCTATCTTTTGTCTTGATCAACCAAAAGAATCGTAATTTCTTATTTCATTGAGGGATAAGCTTCTAAACACTTCGGTTAAGGTAATTCTAATTTACGTCTCAAATAAAAATTGACCGCTGAACTAGTTGACTTTTATGTGACGTAACAGCGGAGACTGCGGTAAGGGGAGGTATGCGTAAGAGCGTATCTTACTTTCTTAGTATCATGAATGGCAGCCGCTAACTAATTGTTCGACAGCATTTGAATTCGTTTGTAATGTTGTTATTATTGTAGATAAGCTTTTTCATGCTGAAATTGTCTGCAAATTGTTAAATCATTATTTTTTTATTATAAATTTCATGAAAAAACTAATGGCAGACGTTAACTAATTGTTTAAAACGTTGTCAACATTTTTCAACTTTTGATTTTTTTTTTCATGTTCTGCAAGTCCAAAATGTCTGCCAATGATTATATCGACACTTGGTCGCATAAACTTCATAACAAACTCTGTTTCAACTCCGAACTTATCATAACATAGTATGTACAAAGTAATACAGTTTCTAAAAATCACCGCGAACGCTTGTGCAGTCGTAATCGTCTGCAAAGTAGGTTTTGGCAATTTCCATATCATTAATGATAATTCAGATAAATGGCAGACGTGAACTCATTGTTCAAAGGTCCATTTTTCTTGCAAGTTAATTTTTTTGGCCCTCCTGCTCGCGGAAATCGTCTGCAGATTAGCTTCCACTGGATTGTTTTTGTTCAAAGTTTCATAAAAACCACTTTGCAGACGCTAACTGATCGTTCAAAATGTTAGTTTTCAATTACAAATAAATAATTAATTTGCAATGTCGCTGCAATCGAATAAACTTTCTTTATACGCTTATAATTCATCAAATACCTATAATAATTGACCCTTAAATTGACAGACGCTAACTAATCGCTCTCAGAGATCTGTGACTACCTCCCAGTCTATAATACCTGGATTGTAATTAAACTCCGAGTTGGATGCCCAAATATCTACACGGGCCAAAATTTTGTTGGCCTTGTTTGACTTACTTGGTTGCAATAGGGTGTTTCCAAATGAAATAAGCACATACAATGAGTCCATTGCTAACAACTTTTGTGTTATTTTAAGCGATTAGAAAATTTTCAAGTCATTGAAGTTCTTATAAAAAATAGAGAGTTGAGTGTCCAATGTTTGATTCAACAAAAAATTTGCCCTCCTAGTGGATCCGGCACTGTCTGATAATATGTATGGCGATAAATTAACTACTACATAGATTGTTTTGCTTACCGTTTGTTGGAAGGTAGGCCTAATGGTCCCACGTTATCTTCTAAGAATTTTCTCATTGAAAACCTGTCCAGTGCTTGCTCTGCGCTTCCGCAAATACTTGAGTAATGCATGTAAGCAGCTACTATTACTCCTAATTTATCTTTATTCCCCCTAAAGAAAATAAAACAATACGTGAAAAGTCGGTTACTTATAATTATTTGTTTTATATTGTGGTAGGAATTTATTAAATTAGTTTTTTTTTAGGTAAAAATATATGAATTTTTTATAAAGTCAATGACACTTTTGATATATACAGGGTGTGCCAATAAAAACTCCCAGGTGAAAATATTTCGGAATCTACTAGAGATATTTGAGTTCTGTAAAAGCTTATTGCTAGAACACCTAAATGGCTGTAGTTTTAAATAGAAATAGTTTTTTAATATGTTGAGGGATAGATGGCGCTGCGGTACAAACTGTTTTTTGGATGACAGGATCTTAGAAATGTTATCTATCTTAGAGAAAATTTAATTTCAAGTAGATTTCGTAATACGAAAAAAATTTGAAAATCCAACGGTTTTCGAGAAATTTGAGTTTAAAATATTTAATTTTTGAAAAACTAAAATCGCCGTAACTTTCTTACATTAAATTTTATACGATAGTTCGATTCAGACTTTCTTCATAGAAAGATAATTTGATAATTTGGCAATAAAACTTTTTTTACAACTTCCGGTTAAACCGGAAATTACATTTATTACAATTTTAAAGCGCCCGTCCCTGTATTTTATTAAACAATATTGAATAAAAATATGTTCCATGCATTTTTTCCAATGCAACCATAGTAGTAACTTAGCAATAAAGGAAATAACAATGAAATAAAAAAACCTCTTTTTATTTTATTTTATAAAAACAAAAAAATAACAAGTCATAAGTTATGGAAGAAGGTGTTCGAAATTATTGCCATTTTCGTTTGTACATATGGAGAATCTTTTCAATAGCTCAACCCCACAAACTTTAAGTAGTGTATTCCTGTTGATGGCTACAGCACTTGCATAAATTTTATTATAAAGGTCAACCATGTCTATGATTGGTTCTTTATAAACCTCACTTTTCAGATAACCCCACAAATAGAAATCTAATGGGGTAATATCAGGAGATCTAGCTGGCCACTTGAGTACCCCATTTGTATAAATCCATCTAAAGCAATGTCAATATTGACAGTATTGTTTATGAAGAATTTCAAAGGCACCTATGATTGTATTTTGCGTAAGAAGTCGTTTTATTTCATCAAGGTGAATGTAATCGATATAAAATGTATTTTTTCGCCCATGTTAATATTTTCTTTACTGCTACTGTGGTTGCACTGGAAAAAATGCATGGAACATATTTTTATTCAATTATTGTTTAATAAAATACAGGGGCGGGCGCTTTAAAATTGTAATAAATGTAATTTCATGTTTAACCGGAAGTTATAAAAAAAAGTTTTACTTTCAAATTATCACATTATCTTTCTATGACGAAAGTTTGAAAAGAACTATCGTATCAAATTTAATGTAAGAAAGTTACGGCGATTTTAGTTTTCAAAAATTAAATATTTTAAGCTCAAATTTCTCGAAAACAGTTGGATTTCCGAATTTTTTTCGTGTCACGAAATCTACTTGGAAGTAAATTCTCTTTAACATAGATAACATTTCTAAGTTCCTGTCATCCAAAAAATAATTTGTACCGCAGCGCCATCTATTCCTTAACATATTAAAAAAAACTATTTCTATTTAAAACTAGAGCCATGTATGTGTTCTAGCAATGGGCTTTTACAGAACTCAAATATCTCTAGTAGTTTCCGAAATATTTCACCTGGGAGTTTTTATTGGCACACCCTGTATACCACTCGATTTCCGGTAATAATTCAAGCACTAGGTGTGCATGTTCAAAAATTGATAACTATTTTACGCTGGAAATAAATTATAAATAATAATAATATTAATGTAAAGTGGTATATGGCATATAAATACAATATCGGAAAGTCCTGGATTAGGTATTGCATAGTTTCAACGACTTAACCGACCGCCCACAATAAAGGCACCAGTGCTCTAGAAGAGGGGCAAATAGTGACACGCGCATCAAGAAAATTGAAAATTGCTATTAAAAATTTCAATTTCAGTACCATTTATTCAAAGGAAGGATGTAGTTGGCTCTGTCCAGCATATGTAATATTATTACGTGCTTTAATAACTGAAGTTATTTAACCCGTTTTACTTTCAAAACGAGTCAAATAATTCTTTACATTTCCCGCAGACAGAGCTGCCCACGCATATGTGGTGGGGGAAAGCAGGTGGCACGAGTAGGATGTGTTATACGATAAAAAAGAATAGCCTAGTTGCTTCGCTCTCGCTTGTTCTTATTGCCGTACCTAATCAAACGCTTGCCTATACTGTATATTGTATATGGAGTGAGTTCATAAAATATTGCACAAATAAATTTTCAGTCAAAATAAATAAAAAGTATCTAGACAGGTTTTGTTCCAATTAACCTACGTTTGAGCTGACCAGCATTTTTAATAATTTAAAATGCTTATTACTATAGAGTACTGCACAGATTTTATTACAGATTTTACACAAATAATAAAGATTATTAACTAAAACCAGATTTAAAATAATGCAATAAAAATGCTTAAATTGTGGGCTCTATTAGTAAGTTGGTAACATCCCAGTCGATGAATGAATTTATCTCTTACGTTATTTAAAATACCGGGTGTTATTTTCAAAATCTCTCGTCGTATTCTTTCTTTCAGACCTTCAGTATTTTCGGGTCTAGTAAAATATACTTTTGATTTTAACAACCTCACAAGAAGTAATCGAATGTGATAAGATCTGGTGTTTCTTGTTGGCCATTCCATTTAACCCCATCATCCTATCCATCAATTAGAATCATATTTAAAAATTGTCAAACTGTTATGCAAAATGAGACGGTGCCCATATTGCTAAAACCATATCGATCGACACAAAAAATCAGGTCCTTTCTGGTCAGGATACTGTTTTAAATCAGGAATTAATATATTTTGCAAAAATTGAAGTGTTTCTGTAAAATTCTCTAAAAAATATGACCCAGTAATTACCAATACTTCCTGCTCACACACGGATTCGGATTCTGTCAAATAAATTGTTAGGTTTAAGTTTTTAATATATCTTAAGAACAAGAGCCCTAATGCCCACCACTTCATCTGCTGTTTTAGCCAAAGCTGGACCCATTCCACCTGATCACTCATCTACCGCGGCGTTGCACGCCGCGGTGGGGTGATCGGCTCTAGACTGGTCCCCAGCCGAGGCGCACGACTGTACTATTTAACAATAATAAATTTTGTTTTGAATTGAATTGAATTGGTCAGGATACTGTTTTAAATCAGGAATTAATGTATTTTGCAAAAATTGTAGTGTGTTTCTGTAATGTTCTCTTAAAAAAATATGACCCAATAATTACCAATAATTCCTGCACACGCACGATAATTTTTTATAGACAGCGGATATAATGTTGCTGTATCCAATATGGGTTTTGTTCTGCCCAATATCAGGTATTTTGTCAATGCAGTTTTGTTTACATTAAACTCTCCCAGAACTCGAGTCTTCATGTGTATATCTTCCTCTGTGAATTCATGGACTAAGCGCACTCTATGGTAATTTAATTTTTGAATATTTTGGACACAGCAGATACAAATTTTCAAATAAATTGCTGACAATTTTATAGTATTTTTTACTTATACCCAGTATCTGGCCAACGTACGGCCCATACTTGAATCCCATTGAGCATATCTGGGACATGTTGGGTAGAAAGATGCGACATCGTATTTCTGTCCCTGGTAGTTTACAGGAGCTGCCTGAAGCACTGCTTGAAAAATAAAAGACATCTTATCGATCGAAGGAAATCCAAGGTGTGTAGAGATCGTAATTCGTGCTCGTAGGGAAATTAGACCTTACTGATTTCTTATCTCTTTATTTTTTTTGTTATTCATGTTATGAGTGTGTCCCATATTTATAACTAAAAAATACTGTAAAATTGCCAGCGTTTTATTTGAAAAGTTGTATCTCTTACGAGAAGACAGATATTAGGATGATTTAAAAAAAAAGAAACGTTGAGAATAGATGCGGACTGAATATGAAGCATGTTGGGATATGACCATGTTGCGTAAATAGTCCATAGGATGTATTTAATGCCAGTATATGTTTCCCCTGGTATAATAAGAAATAATTCAACTTTTCGAATGTTATAGAACACGTCTACGATGAATTTAGCAGCTTGATTGATTGATTGATTGATTGATTTAACAGCGTGCGGTAGGCATTGCTGCCACTCCCAGGTATACAGCTGGGCCTGCTACGTCCACGCTGGATTGGATTAGGGTCATGCTTGTTGTTAACAAAATCATGAAAATCGGTCCTAGGGTGAGAAAATCCTCATCAAAATTATGAGTGCATCCGAATTTTTCTTAGATGCATGTATGTATGTATATTATTTTATGTCCTCACTGTGTAAATAAATCACTGTCCTACATGAAAAACTTTTTAATTTCCTGTTATTCTAAGTTCGAGCATAATCACTGAAATAAATACTATAAGGGCTTTAATTTTGAAATTAGTTTAAGAAATAAAACTTGTATTTAATTAAAATTTAAAGAATCATGCTTTTGGCAGAAGTCTATATTATACGAAGAAAAGTAAAAATATATAGCCACTGAAATATTTGAAATTGTAATATCATCCCTCTCAACGTAAAAATCGTACAAATCATAAATTATAGTAGATCTATAAATTTTCCGCCAGAGCCCGAATAGTAAAGTATCAAGTAATGTCTTTTTTCATTTTAAGAAATATTACCTCGCATGCAAGACCGCAATCCTGTGCTGATCTCCTGAGAGCCAAGAATCGATTTCCTTGCAAACGCTACACAGTCTCTCTAATGGTGGTGCCAAGTTTGCTGCCCATCCGACTTCCTTAACGTGCTTGTGCTCGTTCCTCAACGCACGTTTGGGCTCGGACAGATTAAATACCTGCAAAACGCAAAAGGTGTGTAATTTCAGGTCATCTGTGTGCGAAATAGCACAGGTGATTGGCTTGAAAATAATAATTATTGTAAGATTTATAGTAAAAGGTATGTGCTATGTAATTCACTAAAAACAGTATATAATTATTCTCATACTAATAATAAAGTCCAACTTTGGTTGTTCTGTGTTTCTTTAATATTATCTCTTTATCTAATGTAACATGGCATAATAAAAAAGTAGTTATAGCCTTAAACATTTGTAAAACAACACCACTCTTAGAATTGCTATCAAAATATGTACAAGCAGGCCGACAGACATGTATACTTTTAAATCACTTTTTAAAGCTTTTGAAAAGTGTTCACGTGATACATGATATATAGCTCCTCTGTCAGACAAATCTCAGACATCGATAATGTTTGAATTCTAAAATGATAGCAAAAAATGTGTTGACACTTCAGGTCATCAGAAACAATCTTAGAAAGGTTGACACTGCTATGCTGAAACAAGTATAGCGAATATAGTTAAGTATTTAAATAAATAACCGGAAACCGTAATTGATTCAAATTAATATCCCCGTCTTTGCAAATCCATACTGCATGACGTCACAATGGGGAGACGTTGTATCGCGTCAGGCATTATTCGTACTGGACTGCGTATAGCATAGGTCATTCTCGCAGTTTTTAAGCAGTTTTATATTACAATTTTTAGTGTTTTTCTGTTTGCTGATGAAGTCAATGTCGTTCAATAAGGGGATCTAGAGGGTAAAGCCGAGATCACCATGTTTGACTTGGGGGCTGTTTGGGCTATTTATGAGATAAACATACCAAAAGTCCCCGAACGTAGGAGGTGGGGGGGCTGCAGAGGAGCACGAAGAAGGTCCCGGTTTTTGATTTTTCACACATATTTCAAAAAGAGGCTATATGCAAAATTAAAGCTGACTAATTTTGTACAATAATGTTTCTATTAATTTTTTTCGTATCTGTTATAGTTCAGTAATAAATTGTATATCTTTTCACTGTTTCTAACTTTATTATAAATTTACTAGCTGACCCAGCAAACGTTGTTTTGCCATATAAATTATAAATTTTTGTCCAAAAAATAAAAAGAAAATTTCTGTATAGGGCCACCCTTATCACCTAGGGGTATAAAAAATAGCCTACGACCTATTCTCAGACCTACCAAATATACATAAAAAATTTCATAAAAATCGGTCAAGCCGTTTCGGAGGAGTTCGATAACAAACACTGTGACACGAGATTTTTATATATTAGATTATAAATTGAAAAAAAAATTTAATAATTATTGCAGAAAAAATTTCTTGTTCAGATTTCCGTTTCACAGCAGACTGAACTCAAATATCGAATAAAAACTGTCTTTGCGTCTGTAAGTGTATGTGCGCGTGTACAGTGTGTGTAGTGGCGGGCTAGGCATAGGGAGTAAGAATTACAACATCGCGTGTGCCAGCTGGCTGAAATGAAATAACTGAGAGCTGGGATGCTTCGGGCGAGTTTGCTGCTGCTGTGTTGCCAAATCTCTCGCGCTACGTGAATGTATATGCCTAATAGGCAATTACACGCACTGTAAATGTATGTGTGCGTGTATACCGTTTCTTGTAAACACGATAACTTCTATTAGACTTAATATATTTAATTACAATTTGGAACATATGTAAAACAGCATATTAAAATAATTGAAAATAATTGAAAATGGGCCATATCTGTAATACATGGTGATAACCAGAGGCCTACAAACTCTACGTAAAATAGGTTTTATTTTAATTTCAGAGCAAAATATTACTAAGGTTTTTGATTAAGCATACAAAAATAAGATGTTTAAGATTTATAAACCGCAATATACCGGGTGTATGTTAGGCAAACCAACTTTATTTAAATTAGATGATATATCAATGTTATCTTAAAATATGGAACATGATATTTTTAATAAGATTATTATGAAGTGAAAGTTTGTAGGCCTCTAGTTATCACCATGTATTACAGATATGGCCCAATTTCAATAGAGATTACTGTAATATGCTGTTTTACATATGTTCCAAATTGTAATTAAATATTTTTAAGTCTAACAGAAGTTACCGTGTTTACAAGAAACAGTATACACGCACACATACATATACACGCACACACACACACACACACACACACACTTACAGGCGTAAAGACATTTTTTATTCGATATTTGAGTCCAGTCTGCTGTGAAATGGATATATGTACAAGAAATTTTTTTCTACGACGATTATTAATTTTTTTTTTTAAATTTATAATAAATTTATAATAAAGTTAGAATACAGTCAAAAGATATACAATTCATTACTGACCAATGACAGATACGAAAAAAATTAATAGAAACATTATTGTAGAAAATTTAATTAATTTTGCATATAGCCATTTCTTAGGTTTATAAATATTAAAGTAGAAATAGAATTGTTAAAATTTTAGTATATAGGTACTTACACAAAATATAATTATTTTGATCAAATTCATGTTTGAAAATTAATTGGTATTTTTTTTACATTTTTTTTACTTAGTTTTTAGTTTCCTAATTTCTTCTACTTATCATACATCTTCACAAATATGAAAACGAAAAATATATTGCATTTGATCGGCACATTTCTAAAACTGTAAATTTCGCTCGTAGAGAAGCATTTTTCATAGTGTTCAAAACAATACCATATATGTTTTCATTGTAAGTATAAAAATGGAAAAAGCTCAATTTAAGAGATGGTTTAAATACATTTGGAGAAAATACCAAAAAAAGCAAAATTATGACCTTTTCAATATACCGGCCATTGCTTTCGAACATCTGCAGAGTTACTGGTCTATTCTGAAGTAGAGATTTTACGCTTTACAATACATGGGAAGTTAAAAATTCTCAGCAGTATAAAATTAAAATTTCAAAAAAAAATCATAGGCGGTATTCTTATACCGGAAAATTCTAAAGTAAAATAGATATATCACCTACTCTATTTAAAGTTCGGTCGAACCTAAGAGACACACCGTATATTGCCGTTTCGATATCCTGAATATCTTCATACATTTGTGAAAATTGATATATCGTCTAATCTTGGTAAAATTCGTTCGAACTTGAGAGACAACTGTATATTGCAGTTTTGATGTCTTGTACAATGTACAACATTGTATTATTGTCTGCTTAAACAAAAATCTTAGTAATATTTTGCTCTAAAATTATATTGAAATTTACTTCATATAAAATATTACAGTTTACGTGCCTCTGGTAATCACCCTTTATGACGGATATGACCCAACTTCTATAGGAAATGTTTTACTTTGCTATTTTGCATATGCTCTAAATTGAGATCAAAATTTCAAGTCTGACAAGTCGTCATGCTTACTAGAAACGCATACACACATACACAGTACACATACAAATACGTTTTATTAGATATTTCAGTCCAGCATGTTGTACAACGGATTTCTGTATAAACATCTTTCTACGATGATTATTAAAAGTTTTTTTCCAGCTATAACATATAACGATCCATTTTTAGCCAATTACTAAAAACTACTTGACTTAATTACAATATTTTCTTTAATAAAAATACCTTACGGCGACACTGTATGTCCGTTGTCAACGCTAATATTTTTTGAGTTGTACGCGCTGGAGCACTGCGTTTAAGGTAATGAGATTATATCATCTTCCGGATTTCGAGTTAAAAGGTTAAGTACTTCTGTGGCGCACAAATTACCTGCGCGAAGAATTGGAGGGATTCGAGATTGAACAGGAGGATGGCGAGGAAGCAACAGGTGTTAGCTTGGTGAATTTTACCTTATACAATTTTCTTCCCATTAATTTCGTGGTATTTGACGATAACTGATTATAATTGCATTTGTCATACGGTTTAATAAATTTGTGAAGTGATTCTATTTACCTGGACAACCTGTAAGTACGAAAATTTAAATGAATTTCGTTACTGGTCAAACAACGGCTGTCGGTTATGGAAGCTAACATTCTAATCCCCTACTTGTAATATGGCGGTTATTTTCCACATGTATCCAGCCTAAATATTTAGTGTAAAGTGCTTCGTTTGTTCGTAATTAATTTCCTTTTCGATTTTAAACAGTACCCAATTCGAAAATAAGTAGTGATTTTCTCGGCCCGAGGGATTGAAATCAACTGATGTTCATTTTGGGTATTTTTTAATTGCCAGTATATGCAAAATAGCATGTCCCCTTGTAAATTTTATTTACCTACGATCACTACTGTAAATAGTAAAAAACACACTACCTGCCATCTATGTAAGTTGAACTTTACATATTGTAAAAAAATCGCACTGTAAACAAATCGCACGGTAAACAAAACGCACGGGACACGCAATTATAGGTGGCTTTTCCGATTAAAGAACTTATATCTAGATACATAATGGCATTACTTTGTGTGATCTCGAAAGATTCACAATCTAAGGCACTTCTTCCCATAAGTTCTTGATTGGCTAGTCGATCTGTTCGCGACCGATTCGGGCACCATCGGTTCAGTTTGATTATCATAATCTCAGTTTGACACTTTTGTTAATAATGTTAATAAGCGTTTTTCGTGTTTTTCGATCAAAATGTGGTGAAGAAGTCTTTTTATTTTAAGTTGTGATTTGCTCAATACCTAAATAATATTCTCTATTCATATTTACACAGTTTAGTGACAATATATTTAGTGCAAATAAATAGTGAAGTGCTGTGCCGTTTGCAGAAAGCAGTTTAGAAAAGAAGAAAATCGATCGTTCCATAGTCGTAACATGATGAAGTTCAGTTTACAGTTATAAAGTAAATAGCAATTAAATTTTAATATCCTTTCAATACATATTTATCTTACTGTTTTATCTTACTGTAATATCGTATGCCTACATCACGTTATATAAAGAGCCGGTAATGCAGGAATTGCAATAATTCATTTTAATGAAAATATTTACCATTCTACACATTTTCTACACACACACAACGCCACTGTTGCCTATGGGATGTGATGTTCATCTATTCTTTTTAATGGACATATAATGTGACTATGTTAGGAGCAAACAAGGTATATAGTGAAAAGATAGCCTGTTATGTATCTAGATATAAGTTCTTTAATCGGAGGATGGCTTATATCGCTGACGCGGGGTTTAAAAAAGCAAATGCGCCTACGTAATTTTCAAACGCTCTCAAAACTGACATAATATTTGTTGAATAATATTGTTGACAAGTAAACTAAATCCAGATTTGACGAAATAAATAAATATGATCGTAGGTAAAGTATAGTATATAATTCGAGATGTAAAGCAATTACGCACTCATGGAAATACGCACTCGCCGCTACGCGGCAGCGTGCGTAACTTCCATTCGTGCGTAATATGCTTCTTACAACACTCATTACGTAATATACTATTATGTATCTTCTTTGTTTTATAGTTAAGTACCTATTAGTAAATTTTCTATTTTTTATGTAACGTCCAATGTAAAACAGTTTAATTCGTAATTTCATTTATATAATAACACAGGTCTACAAAAGAAAAAGGTCTTGTCCTAAGGTTCTCATCTAACTTTTCTTTTCGACTAGAAAGGATACGGCCTTAGAGGCGTTCAAACATAATCCCACGGATCGTAGCTTCGCACCACCGTCCGCTCGAGCGAGTGCGTGAACCAAATGTCAGGAATCTGCGGTTCCTCTCGTACTGAGCAGGATTACTATCGCAACGACGAGTCATCAGTACGGTAAAACTAACCTGTTTCCCGATGGTCTAACGTTCCCTATTAGCGCTGGACAAAAAAAATTTCTATCGTGTCAGTTTTTCTCTACCACCCCCTTTTATCCCCTAAAAAGGACCAAAAGAAAGATCTTGTTTGTCCTAAGGTTCTTATCTAAATTTTCTGAAGTGTTATGATACGCTGAAGCCAGATTTGGACAAAAATGTTTGTTTATATTTAATCAATTTTTCTCTACCTAGGATATAAACGGGGGTGGTAGAGGGAAACTGACACGATAGAATTTTTTTTGTCCAAAATTGGCTTCAGGGCGTCAAAATACTTCAGAAAAGTTAGATCAGAATCTTAGGGAAATACCTTTTTTTGCCCTTTTTAGGGGGTGGTAGACAAGAACTGACACGATGGAAAATTTTTTTTGTCCAAAATTGCCTTCAGTGCGTCAAAATGCTTCAGAAAAGACTGTTTTGTAGACCTGTGTAATTAATACGTTGTTGGCCAGCTGAACGTTTTCATTTATAAATTATATTTTATTGTGAATGTACGATTATTTTGTTCTTTATATGACGAAAGTGTTAAATGTTTGCCCACCCTTGAGGTTTAACTCCATGCTCTATGCTCTTGTTTGCGTATTGATGTAATTCATTATAGTGAGTTAAATTATATTATTTATTTTATTTATCTAGCTCAAAACAAGTAGTTAATATACTATTAAAATTAAATATAATAAGCAGATATAGAAGCCATTAGCGAAAAACGTAACTAATTGTTTATATCAGAGAGAACTAATAAATGCTTTTCGGATATAATTAAGTGCACAATTTAGTTAAATATTAATAATATCAGTTGATATTCCAATGCATATTATGAAAGCATTTATATACTTTTCAGTTTTGAAGAAGAAAATTTTAACTTTGGAGAAATAGCGTTTTCTTGTCCTTGATTTACATAACAAAAACAATGTTATGGTGAACATATTTTTTAACAAGCTAAAAACGTACTCTTCGCCGGTTTAACTAAACTTTTTATATAATTGTTACACATTATACTCTTCGCAGTTTTTTGTAAATAATGTTAGTTTTAAACATTTTTAATTTTATAGTATGAACTTAGTTGGTGAAAGACTCAGTGTAAAATAAAGTAAAAATAAAAAAACTATACCACACCCCCACGTGGGTTTCGAACCTGGGACTCTTGGATTCCTAGTCAAAAACGTAAAAACTACCTAACAAGTAAAAAAATGTAAAAAATGTATATTTTTACAAAAACATAAAAATCAAAAAAAAATTCTCAAATTTAAATCATTAATAACATTTTTATTTACTGATCGATTTTGTTCAAAAACAATAGGGTTCTTCCCCTAGTTAACACTAACTTAGTGTCCAAATTTCAGTCGGATTTTTCTTTCTTAAGTTATCGTGCTTACAAGAAACGTGACGGACGGATGGACGGACGGACGGACGGACGGACGGACGGACAGACGGACATTTTGAAAGTTGTTCAGAATTCGTTCACTAGCACAATGATATGAAAATTTTTTCTGTACGAGCGATATTTACGATTTTAGAAATGTGCCGATCAAATACAATATACTCTTCGTTTTTGCGAAGAGTATAATAATCATTACAGAGCTAAAACCTAACCCAACTGTTTTGTAGTAAATAAATTGTCGCTCAATCAGTTTTAACGTAAATTTAAATAAGACTGTTGTTACAGCATACCTTATCAGATCTAATGTCCAAGTTATCCTTTAACCTTAACGTCCTTTGTGAATATGTAACATTTCCACGCATTTTACAGTTTTCATTAAACCAAACTCCAGTTTATTACCGCACTGAAACCTTTCTATGGGACATTATTCGAGCCGCAGTCGTGCTAAAATTACGGCCACTACATTTCTTATGCCCCGCGTTGCATACCAAAATGTCTGCTAATAAAATACACTGTCCGCGAGTAAGTAAACCTATACTTTAATGTAACTTAACACGTACTAAGTTCAATGTAAATGTGGTGTATATTATTATGGTTGAATGTGATACGATCTGGACGTATCAAATTAATATCACTTAGCTGGAAGACGCCTTTTATTGGCTAAATTATTTGCTACTTAAACATCGGTTTAATTTGTTGTGGGTCTACATTGACATGTTCACGTACATTTGGGCAGATTTAATTTGTCGGATTTAATAGGCCGGCTTCGGTGCAGGGTAACGGGAAAAAGTCGTGAATAAAACGAAAGAAATTTATAGATGCGGGCATTTTCAATAAAAATAACGATCCAGTTTCGTATGCACTTTTATGTATCTGTAGTTTGTCTTCGGGTACCTTATGTATAGGGGGGGGGGTCCAGACGTGAAGAAATCATTGGTCACATGACTCGCATTTTGATTGCTTAGCTGCCATATTGGATTGAAACTGGCGGAGCATAGTTTTTGTATCGCTTGTTTCTCGGCCGTTTATGAACCAATTTTCTGCTTCTTTTTTTAATGTGTGAAAGGTGTAAAAAAGGAGCTCATTTTTTGTCATCATCATTTTGTCGGAAAACGCAATGGATTTTCTGAAAATTCGGAAAAACGAGAATAAAGGATTTTCTTTTCGCTTTCTTTCAAACGATCTCGTTTTTTTCTAATGGAGCTCTTCATTTTTTATTATAATATTTGTTTCTGAATAGGTGATGGCTTTACTAAAAAATTGAAGAGATCCCTCCTCCAAACGATCTGCCATCTTCGGAAATACATATATCAATAGTGGTTGACTTCATGGCCCAATATAGGAAAATTACGAAGAAGTCTATGAACGTAAATACCTTTTGGTGATTTTGCTGCAGCGGTTTGGAAAAAGGTGCAATTCCTCACAGGTGAGAGTATTCGAATAGATTTTGTGTTTGATCTTTACCACGAAAACGGTATTAAAACGGCGTCGTCGAGGAAAGGTTGATCCTATGTCTACCCAATGACAAAACACCGCTTCCAGTTAGCATGGGGCATCCACGGTGAATAAACAGCTCACTTGAATCCAAACCAGTGATCTAACAAAAAAATATCGAGGCATTACATATACCGTGCGTGTAATTTCCCATTAGGCATGTACATTTACGTAGCGCGAGAGATTTGACAACACCGTCAGCCGTAAATTCGTCCGTCGATGGAGCATTCCAGCTCTGTTATTTCATTCCAGCCAGCTGGCACGCGCGATGTTGTAATTCTTCTCCCCATGCCTAGCCCGCGACTACACACACGGTATCTGGAAGGAGGTCATCCTGGCAATGAATGTAAGTGTTTATGTATCGATTAGGGATTGCAATACCGGTTAACCGTTTATCAGGACAAAAAACACATGACGATAATTACCGGTTATTTTAATTTTTTACCGGTTATTTCAGTAAATTCTTAACTCACGATATGTCACATATTCAACGTTTCTATTTATGTCAGTGACTAGTATGCATTAAATACAGAGTGACTGTCCCAACACTGAGCACTTTTAACAATAAATAAATGATATTATAAAAAGTAAAATTAAAACACCAAGCCCTAAGAAATACAAGAGAGACATTGACAATATCTTGCGAGATAGGAAATTGAATATTTCACTGCCGCAAATATCCATGGAATACATTTAGAAGTATGTTATTACCAATTCTTATTAACTTATCGATCCACCAATATCGATTGAAGGAATCGCATCTTCAGCTGGTGGTATTCTATGCACAAATATCAGACGACTAACAGATATAGCTTTGAAAAACTAACCCTTTTAACAGGTTATTTTAAAAAAATATTGTATTTTTAGATTAGGTATTCAGTAAATGCCCTAAATTTGTTTCATTTATATTTTTTCCTTTTGATAAAAAACCTTTTGTTTGTTCATTATATTAAATACACGTATATAAAAATGTTTTTTGTTAAATTAAGATAATTTTGTACATGGAAAAAGACAATTGCCATTTTCGCCACTCTAATCATTCATTCCAAAAATTACCGGTAAATACCGGTAAACCGGTTATTTACATTTTTATTTACCGATTTACCGGTTGTTAAAATTTCCGGTAAATTGCAATTCCTAGTATCGATAAATACCATTCGCATAATTTGCCGGATTTGGAATGCTTCCATGAGGAGGCTGATGGCAAAATGCTTGTCCATGTTTATCACATGGTTTCAGTGGCCAAAGTTCAACGGATTGTGGTGGCGTCTACAGACAGGTTGTGGTGGTAACTATTTTATACCATTTCCATAGTTTGTGGAACTCCCTAGGATTAAATGAGATTTGAATGTTGTGCGGATCCAGGAAAACACAAAGAGCAGTACCATAGCACACTATAAGTAACAAAATGTCAGATCATGTGATTCTTGTCTTCCATGCCATTCATGCGCTTTCAGGTGACAGTACCAGCACTAAAAACTGACACATCCACAACTATACTGCTTCAAGATTTTGGTGTAACCGTTATTAGTGAAACCATGGCAACGAATGCTGAGGAATTTTTAATGAAAACCCTGCGATGGCATTTGTCTACAGCTGATGGGTATCGATACCAACAGTATCACCACAAAAATATTATTGACTTTGAAAGCTTGGTACCGACTACCAGTTCCATTAGACCGTATATCAAAAGAGCTTACTACCAGTGTCACCGATGGAATAATGCATTGTCAGCTACAGATGATCTTGATCCGGTGGAGTAAGGTTATAAGGATAGCTATGGCGAACTGATTTCTCAGACAACGTTAATCGTCAATCCGAACGTCTGATTTTTCAAATCCCTGCTCTTGCAAGAAATGTTTTCGCTATAGTACCTCTTGTTGTCGTTCCAACGAACGTGCATGATAAACATGATGACTGAGGATGCCTATAGCATTCTTAAGAGGAGACAACGCCAATCACAAAGCTGAAGTGGGGCGAAGGGTATGCAGTTTGGCTATTATAGGACATCTGCACGTGACGTCACAGCTAACCTCAAAAATATGTGTTTGTTAAGATCTAAGAGTATTATGCAGCTGTTATTAAAATGTCTGCCTGGTTCTCGTATTTTCAACTAAAATCTAGTTCAGTGTAATGTTTATGAAGATCTAAATACTTTGTCCTAATAAAATAGGACTCTTTTTGTAGGTTGGAAATCTAACCTGTAATTAGCGGTGTATTTTTATTAATCAACAATATTGAAAAATTATTTACGTGAATTTTTAAATATTTGCTTGGAGCCAGTACGGCTTCAAGCTAAAAATGCGTATACAAACATTAAAAATGAGAATATACTTGAAAAACTTAAAATTTAAGGTTATGTTGGTTACAATAAAAAGCACTGTACTAAAAATCTTGACTGGGAAAAAGAAGTTTTTAGCCGAACGGCTGGCGTTATTAAACTGAAAAAAAAAAAGATATTCTTGTAAGTAAATGAATACTATACTTCTATCGAAGAACATTTTTAGCTAAAACTTGTTTATTAGGAAGATCTCTCTTCTCGTTGGCTAATAAACAAGTTTTAGCTAAAAATGTTCTTCAATAGAAGTGTAGTATTCATTTACTTAGAAGAATATCTTTTTTTCAGTTTAATAACATGAGCCAGTTCGCTAAAAAATGCTTTTTACTGTACATTTTTTTTTTAGTACAATGTTGTTTTAGTAGATGGAGCCACTTCGATATAACTAACAATGATTGCAAAAATAATTACATTTATAACCGATGCGCACTCATTTCGTATATTTGAAGCTTGGTCTCGATGTGTTCTCGACCTTTCCGGCATGATTGTAAGTAGGTAGAGCAATAGTAAAGAAAGTACGAACGCCAAAACTAGATAACCAACACAACAGCTCTCTGTACTTTATTGGCTCATTTCCGCCCACTCCCCTCTGATTTGATCGCGTTGCTCCCTCTTAAGCAAATTTGACTCTAAATAATGTAATAAGTTCTATTTTAGCACACCAATTTTTGTAAATATAATATAGTTTTTAAGCATAATAAAGTTTTTATTTCTAAATTTATTTAATAAGTAAAAATTAACCACATTTTCTTCGTTTCAGTTTTTTATATTTTCGGATAAGCCGTCAAGTTTTCCTAAAGAATCATGGCAAAAATTTGAGACCTCTGTTAGGCCATTCAAAAAGAAAAAAATGAAGGAAATGTGATTAGTAAATAGGCGAAAAACAAGCGATCAAGAGAAATTTTTTTTTCTAGTTTTTCCAATTTTTCAGGAAAACTGTAATGTTTTCCGACAAAATGATCACAAAAGATCTCTTTTTTCAGACCTTTCAAACAAAAAAAGAAACAGGAAATTAGTTAATAAATAGCCGAGAAACGATTACAAAAATCATGCTCCGTCAGTTTCAATCCAATATGGCGGCTAAGCGATCAAAATGCGAGTTATATGACCAATGATTTTTACACATATAAGGTATCGGAAGACAAACTGCGGGCACACAAAAGTGCATATGAAACTGGAGCTAGCTTCACGACTAATATGTGGTGACACGATTTTTGATAGTTCAAAAGTTATTTCAACTCTTGTATATTTGTTGCACCTTCCCGAAGCAAGCATTTTTATAAATCTAATAATTGTCAATACGCGGGTTCGGCCGTAAAAGTAAAAAATAATTTTCTTTGTCAGATTACAACCGTTATATTCACATGATAGTTGGTTAAGTCTTTCTGAAACATCTGTAAATATATTGATTTTTATTTAAGTATCATAAAGATTTAAAGCAATCCCCATTTTAATTATAATTTAATAGAGTTTTCTCGTGTACATACCAAAAGACTAGCCTATAACGGCAGCTACTGAAAGATAATACAAACAGTTGTGTAGACGACCCTGTTTAAATAATGACTAAAGTGGAAACAACGTTTATGCCATGTAAGATTTGGTCTGCGTTAAATGTCGTGCGGTAAAATCTAAAGGGTGATATTAACTGTTTAAGCGGAACATGGAACTAAAAGGGACTGACAAATTGGCGTTATAGTGACTGTTAAAATACAATGTAATTATTTTGATGATTTATATCTATTCATTAAATATCATGTTGTTTTGAATTAGCATTTTGATTTAATTGTTGAATTCATGAATTCGTGAGTTTTTAAAATGCTTTTATTAACTTGACATGTAACTTCCCAACATTGTAAGCATATCTTACAACTCACTTTTCACTCACTTCTAATTGCCGTATCCATTTGAAACTTTTACTTCAGTCAAAGAAGGAAAATTAGAGGAAAACACTGACGAAGTTTCGAAACTTGGTAGAGATGTTCATTAAGGTTTACTATTAAACATACTAAAAGTGTCCAACTTAAATTGTTGCGCTCGAGCCGCCATATTGGAAAGATGGTGCTCTGATTCAGTTTTTTGCTTATATCTCTCTAACCATTAGCGATATCGAAATTATGTTTATATAAAAAATGAAGCTTATAAAATTCTCTACAAAAAATGTTATACGCATTTTTTCGTGTCTGTTACTATAATACTCTTTGGAAATACGAAAGCAAAGGGTATATTGCATTTCATCGACATATTTCAAAAATTGTAAATATCGCTCGTAGAGAAAAAAATTATGATATCACTGTGTTAATCATAAAATTCGCAACAACTTTCAAAATGTCCGCCATGGGTCGATCTTTCTGTTAATCTGTTCGACTGTCTCTTTTAAGCTGAATAACTTAAGAGAGAAATGTCCGGTTTTATTGAAATTTGGAGAATAAATTAGTGTTAGCTAGAGGAAGAACTCCAGCGTTTTTGAAAATCGAAAATCAATCAGTAAATAAAAAGGTTATGAAACATTTTATGAAAAAAATACACGTGAAGAGTGAGAGATTGTAACACCTTTGATACGATTCTATAAACACAAAGATAATGCATAGTTTCGACAGTCAAGATGGTATCATCGGGAGATCATCAAAATTTCAGAAAACTACATAACTAAAACTAAACTAAAAACTACACTAAAAATTAAAACTACCTAACACAATATTGTGAAGATTTCGAGAACACAATCTCATGAATTCCCTTGTTCAGAGTCTTCACACTCTTCTATTATATCCCCAGAATTATGTAGTTATGGGGAAACTGGGTTATGCAGTAGAAGGGTTTTTCTGCTGGAGCGCTATTGGTTTACTTGGTAACAAGGTTCCGAGGGCACAATCTAATTGATTCCCCAATCGAGAGCTTCCTACTTTTTTCATTGAATCATCGGGGTTATGGGGTTTGCCGTTGAAGAGCTCTGGCGCCATACGGTGCTTGATTCAAAGATTCTAATGTGACAATGACATGAATTCCCCTACGTAGAATCCCCATTTTTTCCGTTGGATCTTCAAAATTGAGGGGTTATGGGGTTATGGGATGCTGAGGTTATGGGATCATGGGGTGTGAATGTATGATAAAGTACAAGGATCCGATGTCACAATCTCACTAACTCCCTAATAAAGATTCCCCACTATTTTTATTGGATTCCCGGGGTTATGGGGTTAAGAGAGTTATGAGGTTTTACGGTTTGAGCAATATTACGATCCGACAGACTTTTTTGGTGTTTAAAAAATTCCTGACGTGATGGGGCAAAACGAAGGTCAGCTTCGTATTCAGCGGCTCAAATTACAAGGGATAGGTATGGTCAGTACCCCCGCACACACCACTTTTTTTGTGGGCCTGTGTTATTTTAAAGTATTTTTTCTAAATTAAATGGTTTCGTTGCATGCTCTACAACTTCACATGAACGATGTTCACAGAAATAAAAAAAAGGAATTGCAACTAGGAGAAAGAGCCAGCCAGATAATTCAACCGTCTCGATCAATCCAGGATTAGGAAACGTGCTATTTAAATGGTTCCGTGCGCAGCGCCTGTGGTAGAATGAGATGCTATCGTGCATGAACCACAATATTCTCCGTGATTTTAGAGGAATATAATAAATTTAAATAAATCATCCTGAAAGTGGACAAGAAATGGCCCAAGAATAGTTTGTTATGGTACCAGTCCATCCAAATGTTAAAAGAGAATTATTGCCGCGGATGCCTTGCTTTGTGTAATGGTATTCAGACTTCCTTCAGCTCACAATGATTAATGATTTTTATTAAAAGGTCTTAATTTGAAACTGTGCTTTATTTATTAAGAATTTAGATGAAAGAGATTTGCATCCTCGGTCTGGATTAAAAACCACTTGCAAAACTTCAATCGCGGATTAAATTCATCTGGAAATAATGCCTGTTTCATTGGATATGTGATTGTTAACTTATAAACTCTACAAAACCATAGCATAAGAAATTTCTATTTCTTGTTCAGCAATTTTCCTCTTCCTGTTTTGTCAAATTCAGTATTTGCTCTTCAGTTTTATAATCAGGGAGCTGTAATACTAAATACTCCGAGATGCCGTGGACGTCCGTCGGCTTGATAGATGGTGCGGAAGGTCCCTCTGAATCGGTACCCTTAGTTTAGCTATTGGTCGTGATCTGTTGAATTTATGACCCCGAGAAGGTCACTCCGAATAGACGAAATGTGAAACCTGTCCGTCGACTAAAAAATTACATTCTAGGACTCATCAGAAACCCAGTGTTAATTGTTTTTTGCATTCGGTCCACGAGGTCCAAAATTGTGGGCAAATAACCGAATTTTTGTTCAAATCTTTCTGTCCGACCTGTTTTCCCAGATGGAAAAGTACCAAAATCCAATCGACAGACAAAACTATTCACTAGAATTTTTTTTGGGCGACTTTGAAAATTGGGAAAATTCCAAAATTTGATGTTTTTCCACCTAATTTTCGAAATTATGGGGGAAAATGTCTGTCAACCATTTTTCCTGCTAATTGGACCCATAAACAGTGGTGAAAAACAATCGACAGACAATTTCATCCCTTACACAATTTTTGTCATCCTTCAAAAATTTCCAAAATATGCCAATTTATAAAAAAGCGGAATAAAGTGTCTATTTATCTAGTGTCTATTTATCTACCTAGTGGGAAGGGACAACGGCTTTCTTTCTTGTTTTAACGACGGTACGATATAGTGAATTTTAATGCGTATCATTGCTAGCTAAAAACCCAGAAATAGGTGTTAAATTGATTTAAAATTTTATCGGCAGCTAAGGGAATGGTTCTATTATTGATCGTCCATTCGGAGGACCTTCTTTAAGGGATTTAACGCACTGCACGTGCAATGAAATAAATTTATATGTAACTTAACCGAACCACGCGGTGGTAGTCGGCGAACTTGATGTGGCGTTCCTAGGCAATTCGTGTTAATGGCTGCGTTTAAATTCCCCGAGGCAGTAATGTACGGACCAACTTTAATTATTTCCGATCATACCTACCAGTCAACATATAGATCGATTGTAAAATACGTGAATAAAGTAAACTCCTAAGAGAGGCTACAAGGAAGCGCCTAGGTGATCCGTTGTGCTGTAATTACCTTCCGAGAACCTGGTCATGGTAGTGGTATGTTTTTCTGGTTTTCCTGGTTTCCGTTCAACATATTAATGAAAACTGCACCAGCACAAAGGACACTGTAGATGAATGCTGCTTTTTTATAAATTGGCACATTTTGGAAATTTTTGAAGGGTGGCCAGGGATGAAATTGTCTGTCGATTATTTTTGACCACCGTTTATGGGTCCAATTAGCAGGAAAAATGGTTGACAGACATTTTCCCCCATAATTCCGAAAATTAGGTGGAAAAACATCAAATTTTGGAATTTTCCCAATTTTCAAAGTCGCCCAAAAAAAATTCTGGTGAATAGTTTTGTCTGTCGATTGGATTTTGGTACTCTTTCCATCTGGGAAAACAGGTTGGAAAAGGTTTTGAAGGGTCTTCACATCTCGGATAGAAAAATTTCAAAAAAAATTCGGTTACTTGCCCATAATTTTGGACCTCGTGGACCGAATGCAAAAAAAATTAGCACTGGGTTTCTGATGAGTCCTAGAATGTAACTTTTTAGTCTACGGTCAGGTTTCACATTTCGTCCATTCGGAGTGACCTTCTCGGGGTCATAAATTCTACAGATCACGACCAATATCTAAACTAAGGGTACCGAGTGGTTCAGTGGGACCTTCCGCACCATCTATCAAACCGACGGACGTCCACGGCATGTCGGAGTTTTTAGCATTACAGCTCCCTGACTATTAGGAGTTTTTACTTTTTTAACACTTTTTAATCTCTTGTTTTCAGTAAGAAGAAACCTGATGTATTAAAGTACTCTCATACAAGTAAGTATTTTTGCATGGACATCTTTCCTGTGAACATGTTTTAATCCTGGCTTCTCGAGAATTACCATTAGATCTTCCACATAAAAAATGAACATTGACGCATTTAATGTTAGTAAAATCAAGTTTGCAAAAAATATACGAAAAGGACGCTAGCACAATTTTTTAGAATCATTTATGGAAGTAACTCACTTTTGGTTTGTTAATTTAAATTAATAGGTAAAGCGGTCTCTTCTATAGCTATATAGGATTTTATGGGGTTATTAAAAAACTAAACAAAAATACTTATGTTATCTTATTATCACCGTTTTAACTAATTTGTTCACTTTTCGTGACCTTTAATATTCTCTTTATAGCATTAGTTTGTGTAAAATGCAATTTTAGGAAAAAATGATGTACTATTAAGTAATCGTATATTATTCAACGAAAGTGTAATAGCTATTACACGCGAATAGAATATTATACCTTTTCTACGATTACTCATCGATTGAATAATTTTTTCACAACAAACTTATGCAAATAAATTAAAAAAAAATAATTTTAAAATTTAAAAAAATCTAGATGTTCATGACATATTGATATTTGCATGACAGATTGAATTGAGTCAATCCAACGTTTCTGAAAATGTTTTTCACCATCTTCGGACACACTTTCAGAATTGTATAAAATGTCGAGTGAATAAATTTCAATTTGATCCGGTGCCATCAAACATATCGTTTCATATTTTTCCGTTCACGACTTATTTTTAATCTCGTTTATGACTTGATCAAAAAACGTCCAAGAATAGTACAATCTCACTTTTCCTAACTCAATGCACAAGTAGCTATTATTTAATACTTCAAAATAAATTCAGGGACAATTTGTGAACAACAGTTATACAACACAGCTCCACGTCTTGCTGTGTCTAAAGTTTAACTACGTGAAAACATTCTCTCTAATTATTCGCTATCAGTAATAATACTCCGAAATGAATGAACCATCTGCTTAGCCCCTCAACAATAATCTGATACTTAGCGACTCAACATTAATATTCGGCGTTGTACCTATTCATCTTAAATTGTCCTGGAATGCTAAAAACACCAGGGCCTTAATCTTACCCATTTATAAGGCGAGCAATATAAACTGAAAAATTTGTTCCCACAAATTGCACCGCAACCCTACAGATAAACGAAGCAATATGTATGCTCCGGGCTGGTTGTAATATATTTTCTAGACACATCTATTTTTTTCCGTATTAACTGGTAGTCCGAGAGACGACCGCGCGAAACCCTGATTAATTCATGATAAAATCCAAAGAATATACACAAAAAATCATTAAACCACTAGTTTAGCAATAATTATATCCTGGTGTCTTTATTATAAAACATTCGGCTAAAATTTATATGGATTATGGAGAAATTTTAATTTTTCAAATTTACTTCTTGTTGCCTCGAGTCACCTTGGCGAAAATGCCTGGCAGACCGCTCCGTAAGGATAGTACATATTTTAAAGTTTATGCTATCTTCTAAACGATTATGTTGGTCTGCTGGAGTAAAGACTGGCGAACATATGTCGTAGACCAGATTTTCATGAGATCTGCTTAACTGAGAATTTAAAGTAATATATAAAGGTCGATCCACCACGATCAATTTAGTTTGTCATCACGCAGTTCATTGCTAAATTCATTGACATGTAGGCTCAAACTGATGTCGTTTTCACATACTTCTCCAAGACATTCGACTGGCTTGACCGTAGCTTTTTACTAAAAAAGTTTACACTATTCGGACTTTCCTCTTGACTTATAATGCTATTTGTATTAAGTATAATATCTTTCTCACAGGAAATAGTACGTAGTATTTAGTGGTTTCAGATCTGTTGAATACCTTGCAACTTTAGGAGTTCTCCAAGGGTATGTTCTTGATCTCATGCTTTTCAACATATTCATTAACGACATCGTCATAGATTTAGATGTGAACTACTTTCTCTATGCAATTGACTTAAAAATATTTGATGTGGTTAAAAATGTTGAGGACTGAAAGAATTCAGCACAAGTTTGACAAGATGTCTAACAGGTGCTTACTAAATAAACTATCGCTTAATCCTGAACAGTGTAAGGTAATGTCTTACACATTATGGTGTAATGGTATTCAGTTATACTCTCGGTGGTACAATATTGGAGCATCCTAATATCTTTCGAGATCATTGATTTTTAAACCATCGATCAATTCCGTTTCATTACATTCTTCTTCATCATCCAGAATGACATCTTCAACAAGTAATGGTGTGAGCTCTCCTTTATATTAAAATGGTAAAAGTTTATTATTTCTCAAAAACCAACCAGTCTTCTGAAGGAAAAAGAAGAACGCAATACGGATTGGCTACCGGCACGGTAGTTCAGTCGGCTAAGGAGTATTATGTGGCGAATATGCTGGTCGTACTGTCTATCGCGTGCTGGGTTCGAGCCCCAGCTTCGACATTGACAATGCCGGTGGGTATAGATGTATGTTTGCGTTTTCCAAATGTGTAACCCCCTTCCGGAGTGCCTTGAATTTTGATTTTCGGATTGTCTACTATATGTGGTGTGTTTATGTTTATGTTGCATTCTGCCATATCGAATTAACCAAAATAGTTATTATTTTTTTTCTTTTTAGCGATCGCCAGCAAGGGAGGATAATTGAATTAAAGTTTCTAATATTGTCAATAAAATTGTTGTCTTTGCTACTCGAAGCTTAGAATTGGCGATTAAAATTATTAGTAGATTAGAACTTCAAAACAGGCAGGAATTTACACTGTTGCTGTTTTCAACGTTATATAATCCAATGGTAGGTATAGTGCTGAATCGTTTCCATTTTTGATTATTAAAAATATCACCAGGATTTGTAAATAATTCAAAGACGATTTGAAGCTGTTCATTCTATATTAAATGCTCGAAGGGTTTTACTTTTCCTTTTTTTAAAAAAGCTGCAGGGTAATCACTACCCGTGAAAACATGAAATATTGGCAAAGAGCAACATAATTGTGTTCCGAGATTTTTTGCTAGGGAAAAACTCTGGTCTGCCATATATGTCCACCAGTCTTTGCTCCAGAGATTAACATATTTAAAATAAAAAATAACAACAACGTTCGATGTCGCAGGCGAAATAGTGATAATGTGTCCTTATGGGATGGTCTGCGGCACTTCTGTCAAGGTGTTGGAACAGATGCTATGGAAATAATAAAAAAAAACTGTAATAAAAAAAAAATGGTCATTACAAACACCTACAGCTAAAAGAAGGCTATGTAATTACTTTCATCGAAACTGTTGAAATATGTATACCAAACTTTCAATTTTTCAAAAGGAGAATGTAAAAGCATTTAACAATGATGATTACAGTGCTGATGACATTCAGAATTCTGGGGAAACTATTTTATCCACAACTATCGTAAAATCATTGCATACTACATTATTTATCAATTGACAAATAATGATTATTCCAACTTAACCTACAATGGTCATAATCTTATTCTAACGCACCTTTGATCAAGCAGGAACTAGTTGTTTTCATTCTAATGCGTCTTTGACCAATTAGGAGCCAGCAATTGTCATAAAGAATGGAAGAGTCCATTCTTTTCAAGGGAGAGTCTTCGTGTTTGACGTTTAAAACGCCAAACAAAGTTTTACTCCAAACTAACTTTATTTTTCCACTTTTATGTGTAGTATAGTTTTCAGCTTACTTATAATATCTATTACACGCTCGGATGAATTACGACACTCGCCTTCGGCTCGTGACGTAAACATCACCCTCGCGATTAATAGCTATCGTTATACGCTCGCTGAGTAATATACTATCCTTCTATTCATAGACATGGATAATATTCGCTTGACGAAATATAGTTTTATTACATTTCAAAAAACTTTATAGAGAAAATTTCAAAATTGAAAACATTTTCTCTTACTTCTGCAGCCTATTACCAAGCCATTGACTGGAATAAATGAGTTCTTGCAACTTATAGGAACAACTTTAGAAACCGTACCTGAATCTATTTATGAAACGTAATAACAGATCTCGTTGTGTGAAAGGTGGAGTAACTTTTTCATCTGTATGTAAAAACTGCCAAGGGTGTTACTGCTTAAACAGCGACCAGGATCAAGCATTCAATTTGAGCTAGTGATTTAGATGATTCTGATGTAAGCGCGAAGAGCAATATGAAAATGGGGATAGATGTAACATTAATGCTGAGACTATTGAAGCTAATGGTGAAGAATACAATTATTTATATTTTACTATATTAAATTCAAAGAGTTTTTAAATAAATACATATTTTTAAAATAATTATGATAAAATTTCATACATACAAATATGTCCTGCTTTTCTAATATATCATGTATTATTAATATTTTATAAAACACATACACACACTCATGCACACGCGTATATACTCACCGCATTCACAACTCTAAAAAAACGTAAATTTTAATGGGGATGTAAAAGTACCCCAATTTAGTTCTCTGTATCTCGGTCAATATTACTCATTGAGAGGTCAGTAAAAAAACCAAACTGAAGTTATTTGACTCGGCTATCAGCAAAAAAAGAACAATATTTTCTAAGATCCCATTGGTGTATAGGACTCATCGGTTTCTTAATAATAAGGGTGAAACTTACACACCCCCAAATTTTGATCAACTCCCTGATTTTTTACTAACATATTCTCTCGAATTTATCATGAATTAATCGAATGTTCGAAGGCGTAGGGTTTCGAGCGGTCGTCTCTCGGCCTATGATTAAATTTTCGTCCGACACATTTTTTTCTTAAAATTCACAAAGCTATCTTACCATGTAGTTATCTCCGTGTTTATTCCTTAACATATGAGCGGCTTGCTGTTGGCCTTGCCGGTACGAATGGGGCGTTGTGGAGGAGGGAAACCACATAGATATTATCCTTTCCGTCACGTAGCTCAGATCCATCCCTCCGGATATATTTGAATTTCCTCGTGATGATCTTGGCTGGCTCGTGAGAGCCTCGCCGAAACCATTGTAGGACGTCGATCTTAGCATCTGAAAAGGAAAAAAGTATTAAATAACAGTAATAGTATTCTTGTCTTGTTCAGGCGCTTATTTTTATTCGTTTAAGGATCATCGGCAGACAGTTTGAACCTAAAATGACCGGCTAAACTTTTTTGAATGTTTTAATTATTCATTTCTTCTGGAAACTGGCCCACGATCGAGTTTTTCGTTTATTTACAATATCTGTTGCCAAGACGGTAGGTTATGTTTACTGATTGCTAGGCCTAACACGTCGGTAAGTAATTTACTTACCGACATCTGAACGGTAAGTAAAATTAATACAATATATATATGTTATTTCATTCATATTGTATTAGGGTGGAGTGGAGTAAATGTAATCAGGAGAAAATGTAATTACGTTGATTTTTTTCTTTGAAAATACGTTTTTGGACTTCTGGTGCCCAAAATTAAAAAATATCCTAATTTTGGTATACAGGGTCCGCCACTTAAAACTCCCCAGGCTTGTAAATTTTTTATTTTTGAAGCGATGACCATGTTGGGCATAAAAATTGTAGACATTTTTAAATCGTTTAAACATGCATACAGAGTGATTTAAAAAAAATTTGAAAAAATTGTTAAGAAATGAAACTTAATTTCTTTGAATATTTTTTACTTCACCCTGTACATGAACTGTGTTAATGTTTTCTTATAAAGGTTTTAATTGGCTTCAATTTACGTTATTAAAAAATTTTTTTTTAATGAAAATTTTGCAATTTCCTATTTAGTACATTTTAACAGGGTGAGGTAAAAAAATATTCAAAGAAATTAAGATTCATTTCTTAACAATTTTTTCAAAAAAAATGTTCTTAAATCACTCTGTATGCATGTTTAAAGGCTTTAAAAATGTCTACAATTTGATGTGCCCAACATGGTCATCGCTTCAAAAATAAAAAGTTACAAGCCTGGGGAGTTTTAAGTGGCGGACCCTGTATACAGTGTGTGTTATTTAATACCGCAACACCCCGTTGCCCGATTTTTTTTTTGAGATATAGTGCTCGACAACTATTTTGAAAAATTTCTAATTTTCATATTTTTAAGGCCTACTAAGTTCCTCTAAATGGTCGAAATTTCGAGATCGACTATTGGGCAATATTTTATAAACAAATTAGATTCACAATTGTCTCAAATAACTCTATACAAAATTTTAGCTCGATACCTCATAGAGGGTGTTTGTTATTCAATAGCCTTTTAAAATTTCTCTATTTTCGACTGGCCCTGCATAAAAGTCGGTTAGGTTTACTAAAAATGTAAAGTAGTCATTCGACTTAACTCTTTCAGGGCAGATAAAAAATGACAAGAGATACGATTAGAGCCCTTATGAACCTTATTATTATCATCAATATACGTAAGGATGTCTACTCTTAGAAACTTTGAGACTTCTTATCTGAGTTGGAAACAATTTTCGTGGTGGTCTACCAGTTTTACTAATATTGTTATCAACTTTTTTTCCAATGGACAGTTCGCGATTTAAATATGTCTTACTAGTGGATCTTCAGTACTGCGTACCTCTACACGTGGGACCCTGAGACATCGTCGTTCTACCGAATACACAAAATCAAACAACTCTTGGTAAACGATTCTCAACATTATTTCAGATAATGAAAAAAAAAAAATATATTTTTGGTTACAAAATTCACATAATTTAATTAATTCATTATTTGTCAAAGTTCATTTTTTCGCACATAAGGTGGTTCCACAGGATGACCACTAAGCCTGAAAGGGTTAAGGAACATCAGATACTAAATGAGGAAGAAAAAAGAAGTTATTCTTTAAATAAATCGTGCTTCTATACGTTATTCGGTTGCTGTACGTAGGTGCCTTAATTAACATTTTTCAAACAAATGGATTGGACAGAATAGCTTTTCTTTTTTCCTCCTCATTAGTAACATCATCATCAGATACTAAATGATATACTTATGGAAATTCCAAACTATGATTAAATTTTTTTAAAGAATACGGTTCAGCTCAAGTTTAAAAACCAGGCTGTCAAGAAATAAACACGGTACATTTTTTATTACTATCGATGGAAAAACAATTGAAACTATCACATATGAATAATTGCGCCAATAGTTTTTTATGAATATCTGCCCGGGGAAAGTTATCTGAGTTTTTCCAAAATCAGGTTGAAGATTTATTGAACATCGGCACATTTACTTAGAAGTTATTTACAAATGGAGAATTCGGAAAGAAATGGATAGAAACTAACTTCCCTAACTAGTGGCCACCAAAACCACAGGACGCCACTGACCAAAATGGTTAACATATTGACATTTGTTTTACGTTTACGTAAGTTTGGTAAATAATTCATCATTGTAGGTCGTACAAAACGCTTTTCAATTATTTCATATGGCTACTGTACTTTTTAGTAATAAAACAGTGTTATTTTATTGTCCTAACTCCTATCCAAAAAAATGTACACCGTATCTGTTTCTTAACAATTTGTTTTTTTTATCTTGAGTTGAGTCGGAATTACCATCAAAACAAAAAATGATCAAAATTGGCAAAAAGTGTTTTGATCAACTCTGAATGCAAATCATCTCATTTTATATTTCTTTTTGCTCAATTTTTTTTTTATACCAGTCTATTACCAAAATAAATTAATCATAGCATCCTAGATTCAGGAATTAAATTGGTTCTAAGAAAAACAAATCGGCTTAATAATCACCAAGATTATATTTTATGATAGAACTAAATATTGTCTAAATGTTGCTTGTGGCATTTTCTTAATTTTTCTCTATTTCTTATTGGGATGCTCTGCCACATGTATTTTCTTCTAAACAATGTATGAAATCTACAAAATAATACAATTAACCAGTATTTTACTGGAAAATAACCTCTACGCCTGTGACTTTTACGTCAAAGGATCAGTTAGAAGGTGGTTTTTGACAAATAATGAATAAGAACAAAAATATAAAAATGACGTATTTTGCTGATGTTGTTTAAAATAAAACTATTAACTAGATATATCAACAGTTCTGTGTAAGCAGTAAGTATCTATGGATACTGAACATAACAAATATATTCTTAAAGCTGTGTATTTAATATACACAGCACATAAACATTATAATACGCTTTGAGAAAGGAAACATATTCGTTTTCCGAAACGTCAGCAAAATACGTCCTTTTTATATTTTTGTTCTTATTCATTATTTGTCAAAAACCACTCTCTAACTGATCCTTTGGCGTAAAAGTCACAGGCGTAGAGGTTATTTTCCAGTAAAATACTGGTTAATTGTATTATTTTGTAGATTTCAGACATTGTTTAGAAGAAAATACATGTGGCAGAGCATCCCAATAAGAAATAGAGAAAAAAGTCAGAACTATAAAGCGACGCGCGACGTCCGACGAAACTGGAATTAAAAAAAAAATCAAATAGGACAAAATTAATCTGCTAAATTCAACTTCAATATCTCATAAATTGCGGAAATTGTGGGGTTCATTGACGTTGATATTTGGTATGAAATTAAATAATACAGAAGTTATACTGTATCATTTAATTTATCAAAAAAATCTTTGATCCATCTAGTAATTAACACGTAAACGATGTAAGTAGATTTTTGCCATCGGGACACTATTTTTGATCTCAAATGACATAATGTTTAACAGAATTGATCTACTTTCATTGTTGATACAAATTGAATAGACCCCGTGTAGAGGCCACATATGTTCCTTTACACGATTATGCTTTACTTATTTTCTTTTATTGCTCTTCTTCTTCTCTTCTTTTCTTTGATTTCTTAAATTACACAAAAAGGGCCATTCAGTGGTTTACAATTTTGTTCAGGTTAAAAAATATATGAAGTTTTTTTATAGACCTAGTGTAATTTGAAAATTTATTGCGAACAATTTGGTAGCTTTATTTGTACGATGCTATTACTAGGACTGGTAGATAATAAGGAAAATGGCTGAAAATTTTAATTTTGTAATATACATTGTGTAAATTTTGTATTAAGCATATAAAATTAAGCTGATTTAATCTAAAACTTCTCATTGTATTTTTTATCACACCGAAAACAATTTAAAACAACATCGCCGAAGCAAAAAACTTTACCATTTAAAATTAATTTTGACTACACTACAAAGGTAGATTTTATTAGCCTAAACAAGTATTTATGAAAGTAGGTATACTTTTCTAAGGAACCTTCACCAATCTTGAGCAATTTTATTTATCAGCTCGTCCACATGAATGTTGAAAAATTGTGTAGCGAGATTAAATCTTCATTTTGTGCAGTCCATATTAGAGGAGCGAAAAAGAGGTAAAATTGTGTCGTTTTTTTTTTATGAGCTTAGGACAAGATCAGACACAGTAGGTATTACCAACAACATCATTTTACACATAAAAACACAAAATACGACATGTTTTAGTGGTCACAGATATTCTTATTTAAAAAAAAGTGTAAAATTTAATTTTTTTTTAAATCATGTTTTTTGTACATCCATTGCCATGCCATATCTCTAAAATGAATTGAGCTATCGATGTGAACGTTTTTTTGTTATAAAACACACACTTAAGCGCTTCTCTCTATTCATAGGATTGCTAATAAAAAAAATGTGAACATGCCAAAAACGTAGATGACCCTGAAAGTTTAGAGAATACGCCATCAAATTTTCACTAAGCGAGGAACTTTTTTGTTTTTGAAAATTTTGTGTAACATGCTATGAAGAAAATGATGTCAATAGACTAAAAAAGTTTTTAGAAAAAGAATATTTTCATTATTAGCAATAGTTTGCTAGTTACGAATTTTTTAGTATGGAGGAATTGTCGAAGCGTACGCGCGCCGTACTTAAGAATAATAATGATTATGTATTGTGTGTAACGGAACTTTTCATTATTATTTTTTTATGTTTAGGACTGTTTTATCACGTTTTAGGATCTGAAAGGATAACTTATTTTTTCCAGTGACACATTAAGGACTAAGGTTGAAGGCAAAAAGGAATTAAAAATCTTAAATGGAGTATGCATCGCATTGGGATCTCGGAAACGGTGAAAAATAATATTATAATAAAATGGAAAAAATGTTGCGCAACTAGGGGGCTAATAAAATCCCATAAACAGAAGTTTAGAAAAAGTAATAATTTTGGAGTGTTTTGATAAAAAGTAAACTATCGAGTTTTCCTTTTTTTGCGTTATTATTGGAGCTAAATAAAAAAGACAGTTTCTTAAAGCACGTGGCAATCTTAATATTTGTATCCGACATTTCCTGTGTCAGAGTCCCTATCCGAAACTCCCCTGCATTGCATTTTTACTCTAGATCAACACAATAACACAGGTCGACAAAAAAAAAATTCTGCTCCAAGGACTAAACCTATCATGCCTTAAGTATTTTTGTGTGCTGAATCCGAATTTTCCACTTAGATTTCAAGCAAACGTCAAACATTGTCAAAAAATCGTATTTTGACGATAAAAACCGGGATATACTCGAAATCTACGCGGTAAAAAAAATTTAAATTGAAAATTCGGATTCAGCACACAAAAATACATAAGGAATGATACGTTTAGTCCTTGGAACAGAACTTTTTTTCTTGTAGATCTGTGGCACAGGTGCACTTTGTACACAGGTCTACAAAAAAAGAAATTCTGTTCCAATGACTAAATCTATCATTCCTAATGTATTTTTGTATGCTGAATCCGAATTTTCAGTTAAAAAAAATTTTTACCGCGTAGATTTCCAGTAAATCCCGGTTTTTATCGTCAAAATACGGTTTTTTGACAATAAAAACCGGAATTTACTTGAAATCTACGCGGTAGAAATTTTTTTTAATTGAAAAATCGGATTCAGCACACAAAAATACTTAAGGCATGATATGTTTAGCCCTTGGAGCAGAATTTTTTTTTTGTAGACCCTTTTTTTTGTAAACGTGTTATTTTCGCCTAAATTAGGTAACAAGAAAGAAAAAAACATCCTAAATTAAGTCTTTTTTAATTTCCTAATTATAGTCTCCAAACTCTGTTTCCATAGCTTGTGCACAAGTTTATCGTTTTCCTCTATTACTAAACCACATAAAATTGACTCCATTTTACAATGAAATTTAGATTGCTTATTTATCTTAAATATTTTTTAAGTAGATAATCCACGCACAATTCGCACAATGACCATACGTTCTACAATATAATACAAGTGGTAATAAGAGAAAGAATAACGTTACACATTTTACTTCCACATTCAGTGGAAATATAGTATGGACAAAAATATTTTTGAATATTTTTATTGTCCAAATAGGCTTAAAATGTCATGAAACGTCGAGATTTTAAGTTTGAGCAAAAAAAATTCTGTCTGTTGGTCTGTCTGTAACTTTTTTGTGCGCACGATTACTCTGGAACCGTTTAGGATATTGACTTGAAATTTGGTACACGTACCATGTATTTTAACGAGATCTGGAACTAGATTATTCCGTTCAAGGGTTGGGGGTAAATGGAGGTAAATAGGCGAATCAAGCAAGTAAGAGTCCATAAAACTGGTATTTAATATATATAAGAGAAGCTAAGCTCTCAAAATTTTTTTTGGCATTACCCATTCCCAACTCCATTATTCAAGGGGGCGAAAAAAATAAAATTGTCATTTAGTGTGTGTACAAGAACCAAAGGCTTCAAATTTTTTTTTTACTTTATCCACCACTACTACCACCCCCCTTCCACCACCCTCAGCCTCACTACCGATGTGGCATATCGTTTTATAGGTTTTTGGGGTAGACGATTTCAAATATTATATTATTAAAGTTCCATAAAAAATGATTTCCACATTCAAATTTTTTTCGTTCTGAGAGACTTGGATAGAAGATCTGGATGTGGAAGTAGTGATTCCTTGGCCAGCGGTTTTATAATTTGACCTTCGACGAACACGAATAACGTTGATAGTACACCGCCCTGAGACAAGTTAGTTTTAGTGGACGCGGGCGTATTAATACTCAATTTCTGCAATTCGCGCGCTCTAAGAAAAATCACTGTACCTAAACTATAAAAGACACAATAAAAATTATGCTATCAAAAACTTGTTTGGTCTTTTGGCTTTATTTTCTTCGCAGCATATTATACAAAATTTCCAAAAACAAAAAGTTTGTAGCTTAGTGAAAATTTGACTGCGTATTTTCTAAACTTTCAAGGCTATCTAAGTTTTTAACAAACTTAAAATTTTTTTAGTTAACAATACTATACACAGATAGAAGCGCTTACGTGTGTGCTTTATAACAAAAAAAAGTTCATGTGGATAGCTCCATTCATTTTTGAGTTATGGCATTAGATGTTCAAAAAAACACGATTAAAAAAAAAAAAAATTTACACCTTTTTAAAAATAACAATGTCCGTGACCACTAAAAAATGTCGTATTTCATGATTTCTAATGAACATCGACCTACTTAACGAAATGGTATATATCTAGGTTTGTTCTAAGATTAAAAAAAAAACTCAAGAAGGAAGCGACTTTTCCCCTGTTTTTTACTCCACTATATAGGGGCTCATTCTTTTCGTTACATGTAATTTAAGGGACATTCTCTCTCTCTCTCTCTTTCCGAACCAATAGGTTTTTGGCGTTTTTTACTCTAATTTTGAATCGCAATATTTCGGGTTATATTAGTCGCACAAAGTTCAGCGGGTACTAATTTATTTCGTTATAAAATATAAGTATTACATTGTGTTCGAGTTATAACCCAAAAAGTGAATAAAATGGATCTGTCTTGCCACTTTGAATTCGTTTCTGAAAATCTAGATACATTTTATTTTCTATTTTAATTAATCCTTCTAAAACTGACTAACTCTTGATTCTCACTAGTTTCATCCACTCTTAAATTACTTTGACAGTTTGTGTATTCTGATGCACACATTCATTAGCCAAATCAAGAGCCAAATAGATTAATTTTTCACACACAATTACGTAGGTAACAACTATAGTATCCTTACCAGCTTGATGAACATGTTAGTGACACGATCTTTAAAAAAATACACTTGCAATTTGTCTCTACAAGCCGCGTTTTTTGTGAATTCTCGACCCATTGTCGCGTTTATCAAGCCTTCAAGTTTCTTCGAACGCAATCTTGTGAATAATGTTATTCTATAAACGGAATAACTTTTTGCGTTCTGCTTTTTACGGTTCGTTTATCGTTATCTTTGTTGCTTTATTGGTCACATTATACATTTGAAAATGCAATAAATCACACTAAGACTAGAAACTATTCGTAATAACACTAACGTCTCGACATAACAATTAATACTGAGGATTTCACTGATCTATTAATTATCAGTTTTTAGTTTAATGAGGATGTTATCAACGCATCTAATTACTGTTTCAACAATTGTGTCCATAAACATAAATTATATTATTACACAAAGATATCAGTAATAATAAATGGTTAATGTTTAAATGCCAAAATGAGAGTAGTTCGTATCGGTTAGATCGCAAATATTTGTTTGGCTTCACATTTCAATTTGTCTGATATCATTGCCCTCAATCGGTTGAACAAAACATTTTAAAAAACTTTTTGTATATACACGAACTGTTTTTTTAAATAATTTTAAGTATTTATTTTTAATTAAAATAAAATTAAGAAAGAGAAACATTTGTTTTTTTTGTTCAATGGAATTTGTTATCTTTCTCATACTGACAACTTCTTAACAGATCTTGTGGTTCATGCATTATGAGGTGGACACTGAAGTTCCCATGGGAATGTGTGGGGTTCTCTTTTGTTTATTTTATACACAAAAAAACCTGGATAATTACCTGTGTATTCTTTCTGTCTACATTCTTTTCTACTTTTGCAGATGGAAATCCTCTACTGATGCCATACACTTGTTAAACAATAACTTACTCTGCATTTCAGATTATTTTTGGATTATTTCAAAAATAAAAAACTTCAAACTTCAAACCGATGTTGGATCACATTTCACATCAAATGTACATGTGACTAATTGTGGAAAATCAATTCAAATTATGGTTCAAATTATTACACTACCTCCCATAACATTCACCGTGGAAGTCATAAAAATAAGACCAGCAAAGGCAATCAAGTACCTGGGGGTGAGGTTAGATTCCAGGATGACTTTCGGAGAACGTCTCCAGAGAGGCAGAGAAAGCGGATAAGGCATGAACAGCGTTGAGTGCATTGATGGCCAACATCAACGATCCAAATGCCAGCAAGAGGACGGTGTTAGGTTGCGCTGTGCACTCAAATATACTATACGCAGCGCCCATATGGAGTAACGCATTAACAGTGAAGACGACCAGGAATAGAGTGGCGAGGGTGCAGCACCGCATACCATTCAGATTCTGCAATGCGTGTAGTACCATCTCCTACGAGGCATTACTGGTCATTGCAGGTATTCCACCAGTTAAACTACTAGCAGAAGAAAGGCACAACGTTTTCGAAGGTACCTGGAAGAAGGAGACAAGAAAGAGACTGCTGGAAAGATGGCAAACGAATGGGAAAACTCAGAGAAAGGAGAGACACCCAATACCTACCAAACATCAAACAGTGGGTCAACAGAAATCATGAGGAGGTAGGGTATTATCTCTCGCAGGTGCTCTAGGGGCATGGATGTTTCTGGGAGTACCTGCATAGAATGGAGAAAGCTGGCAGCAGTGAGATGTGTGTACTGTGGAGAGAAGGAGGTCTTAGAGCATACAGCATTAAGATGCAACAAATGGAGGGACGAGAGAGGAAGGTGCTTAGACGTCATAGGATGCACCATTACATGGGAAAATATGATCAACATCATGTTGGAATCAGAGGAAAATTGGAATATGATAGAGTTGTCACAAAGATTATTGGAGAGAAGGAAAAAGAATAGAGGGAAATAGGACCGCTCCCCTAATCCAATCAACGGACCGGGAATGCAGGTATTCACTGTAACACCATTTTATGAAAGGTTTTAATGTTGTCTTGAAGATATTTAGAAGCGGTTCCAGGGCAACGTGAACACTGAACAAGGGGGTGCCACGTGACCAGAGGGGTTTTAGCCGGTAGGAATCCGGCACTACTCAGAATATTAGATCCTAGCGCGGGGTGTCCATAAAGGATTTCCCCTCCGATTAATAAATCTGCGAAGGATTCTGACTCCATCTTCACCAACTAATTTAGGCGCCCCGTGCGTGATATTGCCTATACCAGCTGCTTTGTCAGTTTTTAATTTTTCTACGGCCATTATCAAAGATTCTTAAAAACTAACTAAAGTTGTAAAGTTGTAAAGTGTTTATTTATATTACAAATTATATTACCTAGATTTGTTTTATGATGTCTGAATTATTAATATTTGTAACGTAGAATTGTTATATCTGCTTTGTATTTCTTATAGCTTTCATAATTTCTAAGAAATCTGAAGTTTTTCTTTACTACCATTATGCAAAAGTTTAATAATATTGTTATTAAAGAAATGGTTCTGATCAATGCAATGTTCTATAAAGCCCGTTAATCGACTAGAATATTTCTTCTGTGTTCTTTAGTCTTTCGTCTATGTTGCTACATTCTGACTTATATACATACTAGCTGACTCGACAAACGTTGTTTTGCCATATAAATTATAAATTTTTGTCCAAAAAATAAAAAGAAAATTTCTGGATAGGGCCACCCTTATTACCTAGGGGTATAAAAAATAGTCTACGACCTCTCAGACCTACCAAATATACACCAAAAATTTCATAAAAATCGAACAAGCCGTTTCGGAGGAGTTCGATAACAAACACTGTGACACGAGATTTTTATATATTAGATAATGCCATCACAATCTTATATTTTATTTCATACACACCTGATTTTTTGTGATGCTTTGTTTTATTTTTATTGTTAACTGGGTTAAATTGTTTCTATCTGTTGTAATACTATTTTTACCATAAATACTATTTTTCCTGTTCATTTTCGTTTCGATATAAATATGTATTAGTAGTAGCTTGCATTATTTGGTATTAATTAATTTGTAAAGGATGGATTTTAGCAATTATTTTTAGCACTTACTTTAAGTGAGTTAATTTCTAGGAGAATATATCTGTCCAATTTTAAGGACATTGTTACGTGCATATATTCTTGTTCCCTCGGTAAGCGATGGAACTAGATAATAAAAAGTTTCTTTAAATTTGGAAATTACTCTCTTAAAAACACATTTTGACGTATTGTTACATCTTATCCATGTACAACAAAAGTAGATGCCATGTATAATAAATTAATGTTCTGTCACGTATTTATTAAATACCTATCTTCTGAAACATTATTTGGTCATTGGCCTTCCAGCCATAGTTTTGAATATAATAAAGAACGAAAAAATATATCGTGAAATGGACATGCTAATTTTGACACGAATCTCCGTGACTCTCTTCAATTTAAAAGCGAAACTATAAACCTTATTTAAATATATATTTATTATCTATAGACAAACACAGATTGTCATAAACCCTTTGAATTTTAAACAAGTAAACAGTCGAAAAATACTTAAAAAATGTTATTTTCATTACCTATTTATTATTTTTTTTGTGGTAACAGTAAGCATTAATTTGCAGATAGGGTTCTATTATGAGATTTTAGTGCAAGATTTAATACGCTCGTATATATTTGAATGCAGTTTCACATAACATAAACGTAATACACCACATATAGTACATAACCCCCAAATCCAAAGCCAAGGTTTTTCGGAAAGTCATACGATTTCAGTATAAATCACGTGGGCTTTAGGTAATCAATATATTTTTCATGGCTCCCTTCTTGTATCTTTTGTTATTACCTATAACCGAAGATTATCCGACAGTGCTTTTTAATGTATTAAACATATTTAAGTAGTACATATAAGCTGAATTTGATGAGCTTGGGTGACGAGCAAATTTAGAATATTGTGCCATTTTGTTCTCCCTGAAAAACGGGTTCAGCTTAAATTTTATTAATTGGTAATTTTTACTAATGAAGCCTACTCTTCGTCCAGCTCCCCTCCAAGAAGCTATTAACGTATAATGTTTGAGAGTGTATTTGCAAGAAATCCGTTTCACTATTCACTAGTATGGAAAAATGATATTATCGGAAAAACCGTACAGTGTCTTCAAGTTCTACTTTTAAGGGTGCTGATGAACTTCTCACAGTTCCTAAACTTATTTTTGGACGTATGGAATGGTGTATTTACTGTATTTGAGCCAAAGACTCGTCATTTTGTCACACTATGGAAACCATGCTTGAAGCAGTAATTGCTTCGAGGGGTCATTCATATTCACTGAAACAACCAACAGTCAGCAAAAAGCCTTGGCTTTACAAGACCAACCTCAAGAAAAGAATTATCTCCACCTTCTGCCGAGTAAAAAAAAAAAGAAGAAGCAGTAATTGTTGCTCATGTGCTTAAGCCTTTTACCACACGCTGAGCTGCATAATATATTAATTTGGAAATGCGTGGAATAGAAACTGTTGTTTTTGATTCTTCTACTCCAAATATAAAGATTGGCTAGTTTTGAAACTTTTCAACTTCAAACTTATTTCTCAATTTGCTCCAAATATGGTCGAATGTAAATAAATTATTTCTACTGCTGCACTAGATGTGGAACAGGTAAAAAAAAGTAGATATTTAGATGTAATCACACGCTGATAATAGTCGGGAAATTTGTATTCTACAAAAACTCAGAATAAGCAATTTCCCAGAGAAACTCCACGGTCGTCTTTTTCTAAAGAAAGTGGGATTCATTCTGGTTTCAACCGGCATAGGAACTATTAAACCTTACTATTATATACCTAAAAAGGAATACCTTTAAGGTGCTGGATAGATTTATTCTTTAAAGGTATACTTATAACACGGGTTTAAACGAGTTCCAACTTACGAAGCTGGAAGGAAATTTGTAAAATTCGCGTTTTTCCAGTAAAAGCTTATGCAAAATTTTGGTTCCAAGTAGCTTTAAGGCCTAGAAACGAAAAATTGAAATCAAACTTCAAAACCGCCATGAAGAAGTTTCTTTGGCCACCTATGGTATCTATCCGAAGAACTGATTGCGTTTTTTTTTTCGACGAGTTTCCCTCTCAGCAAATTGAAGGAATAGAGTAGACGTCGAAACGTATACATTTACCTTGATCTGGTCGATGACAAGTAGAGGAGAAATAAAAGAGATATAATTCTTAGAATCTAGAATATTTTGTATTTAGAGACACGAACAGGTTTTGTAGTAAACCTGTAGAGGTATTATGCGCCCTATGAGGATTGTCAACGATATTACGGAGTGGTGAAAGTAGCAGTGCTGAAGTAATACAATAATTTACATACCATGAATACCAAGAATATCTCTTCTTGTTACAGGTGACGCAATATACCAAAATTTCCACTTTGTATTGTAATATTGATATTGTTTTCTTAATTATGAAAATTACTTTGAGTCCTTTGCAGTACTGTTATTTTACAAGATATAGTTTTCAAATAATCGAGAAAAATTTTTAGGAATGAGATAAAAATCATAAGTATAAACAATAACCTTCCTCCGAAAAAATTGCAATAAAGTTTATTGTAGTATTGTGTCTTCAAACCAGTATAAATTATAATCATTTAGATACAATAAAATGTGTGGTATTAACCTTTAAGAATTTTAAAATGTAATTTTTGTTCTCCTGTAAAATGCAATTTTTACTTACTGCGCTTTTCTTCGGCATGTGCGTTGTGTCTGTTTCAGTAATACTTTTAAGACTGACTTAGACTGTAGTTTATAAGAACCACATTTCCTGAAGATTTTATGGAAGTTGAAACCATATTTAAAAAAATACAATGACTTGTTTAGAAACATCTGTTGTTTTATAATAATAATTACATTTATATTGCACAACTCATAACGAACATATTCTTTGTTCTAGTCGGACTTATAGAACCCGAGATATTTCATTTTACTTTATTTATTTTCCATTTTGCTACAATATATTACATATTTCAAATTAATACATTGATTTGGAGCACCTAAATTAAAAAATTTGTGGTGTGCTACATGTAGTGCTGAATGTTATTTGATGAAGTGCCCTTATGTAAATAGAAACGTGTGTGGACTGCAAGAAATAAAAAATGTATACATATATAACCTATATCGAATGTTTACCTACGTATGTATAATATACACCTAAGCAACATAGTTACATTAAAGGAATTCATCTACCCAGAAAATACAGCAGGAGAACAGAGAACCAGACCTCAGTCTATGTGATTTAGCAGAAAAACTATTAAATATACTGCATAAAGTGATTTTTGTTTTGTATAACGTACATTTTTACTTTGTATTTAAATGCTTTTAAATTAGTTAATGTTCTTATATCATTTGGTATATTGTTATAAAATTTTGTTGCTAAAAAATAAACAAATTTCTGACATGTTTTTGTAAAAAATTGTTCTTGAATATAATTATTTGTTATTGCCCGGGTGTTGATATTATGTTTCAACGAATTTTTCTCACATTTTGTATGTACGAAGACGATTGACTGTATAATATACATAAGCCTAGCTTGGTTTCGTCGTATAGCAGTTGTGTAGAATGATTTTTGTTTTTTTTTAACATAATTTTGTGCTGTTTGCAGCATATTAACTGTAGTGTTATATAGCCCAACTTATGATAGCATTATAGATTCTGCCAAGGCTTTATATACAAGTAATAATTGTTTTTTATATAATATATTGCGTAGTTGGTAAAAGATGGGGAAGTGTTCTAATTTTTTTTGACATTAATTCTATGTGACTTCCCCATTTTAAATGTTGCTCAACTATAACTCCTAAATATTTTATTTCATTTACAGGGTCAATTTTCTTGTCGCATGTACGGTTTTGATAATCACTAAAAATACAGTTGTTATTATGTAGGGGTAGATTTTTTGTGTGATTACAGTTAACGTTTGTGATTGAAAAGGAATTTGGTTTTAAGATAGTTCAAGGTCCAGAGGTTTTTATCCAGCCATGTTCTAACTGTGCTGAGACCTATTGATGCATTTTGCATCGTGTTTTGCCAATCATTACCATGAAATAATAATACAGTATCATCAGCATATGATACTATTTTCATTTGAGTATTTAACATGAACATACTGTTGATATAAATTATAAACAATATCGGTCCCAGCATATTTCCTTGTGGAACGCCAGTTTTAGTGGTTAGTGACTTACTTATTATTAATTCTGACATATTGCTGACTATCTTTTAAATAATTTTTTATTATAGTTACTGCAATACCTCTTATGCCTATTTTTCCAATTTATTTATTAGTGTATAATGTGAGACCATATCAAAAGCCTTAGCCAGGTCTAGAAACACAGCTACACACTTCTTTTTTTCATTTAGTTGGTTATTTGCAAAATTAATAACATCATAAATCGCAGATTCTGAATTTTGATTATTTCTAAAACCATACTGACAATGTGAAAGTAGTCCGAATTTCTCAAGATAATTCACAATTCTTAATTTCATGGCTTTTTCAAATATTTTTTCAAAGTTGTTGATTAGTGTAATTGGTCTGTAATTACTAACATGTAATGAGTCACCTGATTTGAAAATTGGTGTTATTATAGATTCTTTGAATTTTTATGGAACTATTCCGGTTGAAAAAATTGAGTTATTAATATGTATAAATGTCTTTAAAATATGTAAATGATTTGTTTTAATTAATTTACTTGATATTTCATCAATACCTGGGCTACATTTATTTTTTAAAGAGTTTATAATATTTATTAGTTCCTTTTCATCCACAGGGTTTAAAAATATTGAGTGTGTTATATTAGGCTCTTCATCATTACATGGATTATTATCGTTATTTATTTCATTCGCCACTGCAAAACACAACTGTGAACGTGTCTCGATCCCCTAAACACGTTAACAAAAAAATCACCGCCCCCCTCCCCAAAAAAAAAATTCACTTATCACATTTTGGTTTGTTTTAGAATGACTCCACCATAGCGGCTACTGTGATCAAGTCGGCTTTACCACAAATTAGCAACGCAATAAAAAAAATAAAGTTATCTTAGAGCTATTGCAAATATTAATTTACAGCTTTATTGTTCAGACTAAACACAGAACTTTTAATAATGATGATATCATGATTTGACTGCAAAAACAAAAGCATATGTATAAACATGAGACAAGTGTGTGATTGCCCGAAGGCACGCAGCCATTTTTCCCAGCCGACAAAAACAATCCGAGCATTTAATTTATTAAATGCATGTTAGAATAATTGAATCCGTAAATATTTTATTTGCTGGAGCCAGCTTGATTGCTCACGCAATACATTTCTGGAAACGCGATTTGGCGAGGCACGAAGCAAAAACTGTCTGCCGATTCCGCATTTTTCAGAGGCCAAAATGAAAGGCATTAGCTTAGATAAGATAATGCATAGTTTTTCGGAGATTTATAGATATATTTTGGCGTAAAGAGTAAATTTATATTTGCAAAATTGGGTCGACTGTTGAAAACAAATATATACTTTATTATAGCATATCAATTTTTATAGGAAAAGTTACCCCCACGCTTACACATAACACCTAAAAGTACAACAAAAAAATAAATTCGTAGATTGTTCTTTTTTGCTTTTTTTTGCATCGTGGTTGATGGTTTGTGCTTTAATACTGGTAACGGTTGACGGGTATAGACCAGAAAGGTGTTAGGAAAAGAACTTTTAAATAGTCGACGTTTCGTTACAATTTATTGAGATTCTCAGGATTCTACAATTGAACATATTAATGTAGTTATTTGTAGGACAATATCATATTATTTAATAACATCATATTATTATTCAGAAAAATTACTAAAATACATGAATCTAGTTAAGAGCGTCGACGATTGGAAATGCTCAAAAATAATTGAAAACACAACTAAAAGTAAATAATAGGAATAATTATAGATCAGTTCCTTAAGTAGAAGGAACAACATAGTGGGATCGATTTTGCAATATGAAATAACTATATGGGACGGAACGTACGATAGTGAACTAAAAATTTTACGACAAAATAAAGTTTTAAAAATAATGTTTATCTACTCTTATTAGGTTATATACTAATTAATGAACTGCTTTTGAACAATTAATAGTATCCGTAAACAAATAGCGTGAGTTATAAGGGGCGAGTTATTATAGATCACTAGATACAGAGCCAAACCTTTATCTTCATGTCTAGCCTGTCCAATCGACGTAACGCGCGACACACGAAGATGGCTCTGTCCGAGATAAATTCTTCTCCGATAAGGTGAAATAGAACGGTTCATTAATATTGAGGGGAGGAAGGTGATTTTTTATGTTTGAATAGTTTCGACGTTTTCAAATCAAGTTAATTGTGCCAAAAATGATGAATTCGGTTAGTGAAGATGAACTAATATGTACACCACCAGAATGAAGACAAGTAGCTAATGATACAAATATAATTTATTACCCGAAAAATCGCAGAACAAATATAAAAGTGTGTACAAAAATTAAATTTTACAATTAATTTTATCAATAAACAAGCTGAGGAATTTAAACAAAATATTCTCAATTTAATATTTATTGTTATAATCATAGGTAAAGTATAGTATTCAACTTGCGGTAATGGTAATAACTCACTTGATGTTGAGTTACAACTTCATCTGCGTGAGTTATTATTACCTACATTACCGCTCGTTGAATAATATACTATTAATAACTTGAATTTTAGATTTCCAACCAATGACCAATATCAATTAAATAATATTCTAAACATATGAAATTTATATCCGCTAATTGTTTGAAAGCAGTCCATTATTATATTCCACGCTTCAAAAGTCCTGATCATAATTACCTTACTAGAGCCAACATTAACAGACAATTAAAACCTCCAAAATATTAAAAAATTCGTCATATTCGATTAAGTAAAAAAAAATTGAGGCCTAGGTTCTTGTATACACGCTAAATTACATTTTTATTTTTTTCACCTTTAATAATGACGTGGGGGTAGTAATGGGGGTGGCTAATGTCAAAATTTTTTTTGAGACTAAGTTCTTCAATATATACTAAATACCAATTTTATGGACTTTTAACCTGCTTGATTTACCTATTTACCCCCATTTACCCCAATTTACCCCCAACCCTTCGACGGAACAAGATGAAAATATAATCTAGTTCCAGATCTCGTTAAAGTGCATATGTGTACCAAATTTCAAGTCAATATCTTAAATGGTTCCAGAGTAAACGTGCGCACAAAAAAAGTTAGACAGACAGACCGACAGACGGAAATTTTTTTTTCGCTCAAACTTAAAATTTCGACGTTTCATGACATTTTAAGCCTATTTGAACAATAAAAATTTTTTTAAATTTTTTTGTCGTTACTATTCTGGATGTGGAAGTAATACATGTATAAACACCAAGATATGTTTTGCTAAGCTCAGACGTCTGCATGAATTTTATTCTCCACCTGTTTTATTTCGGTCACTAACATATATGTGCAACTTTCACTTTCTTTTTGACTTTTTGATAAATGTTACTTTTTTTTTGAAAAACCTTAATCATATCATTAATCTATATATTTACGTATAAAAATACACATAATAAATATTTATGTGCTCTAACAGTGGGTATTGTTGATTTCTTTGGTATATGGCAGGATGTTTATACATTAAGATAATATAATCAACAATTTAATCAAGATAACAGAATCTGCACCTTGTCAACCATCATTACCTTATCTCAAACTTATTTATGCTTAATAATATACATTTTCGATATAGTTATTGTGTTGTTTTCTTCTAACTCATATGAATATAAAATTTCTTCTTCTGCAAAAACAAACTGCTGTAAGAGGATAAGTAATAAACCATATTTCCATGTTCTTTTATTGGAAGTCATAAGAAAAGGATCGGTAGCTATGTTGGTGGCACGGTAATATCAGAAGATTAGATCAGGAGGAAGTAAGGCAGAAATTAATTTCTCAACCCACGCTAGTTCAATATATTGTAGGATGATTTGTAGACGTCGGTATACAGGGTGATTCTGACATATCTTAGTGACAAGAAATTTTAAAATGTTCCTAAAATTTTTAATATATTAGTCGACCGAAATCCAAGCCATTAACAATACCAAAGAAAATCTTTAAAACTACTTCATGTATTCCTTTCACGACTAAAAAAATTGTACATCCTTCAAAAAAGGCCGTTAAAATTATTAATAAAATAACACTGAATTTAACTGAATTTATAATAATATCGATATTGAAATCGTTGAAAATACGCTTGAATTCGTCATTTTACTTTTACGTCGACCTTAATATCGATATTAGGTAGGTTAGGTTTTGAAAGAGTTCGTCTAGAGGTGCCATAGACAACGAACGCACTTTGAAAACGCTCCTAGAACTTTGCATAAAAACTCGATCATAAGCTGGTCTAATAGCACAAAATTATGTTTGTTGTGTTAAGTGAAAAATTCTACATAAAGTGATACATATAAGCATAACAACAATTAAGTTATAAAGCTAATATTTAATTAATACCGGTGATTAAAATCTCCCAGTGCATGAACGAGTGAAACATGACAAGGGACATCGAGAAAGCCAACACAAACCAACCATGAAGCAATAAATCATAGTGAAGTACAATGTGGCATCATATACCCCGAGACACTAACGAAAATACACAAGTAAGTCTTTACACTTCAATTTTACCACTTAGCTTTATTTATGCTTTAAGTACTTGCTAGTTGCTAGCCTAGACATTCTAAAGAATTTCATAGACAAATAAATTTTGACCCTAAAAGGTAACAACTTAAAAGCAGGGCAATAAATATTTTTCATCCAGTAAATATATAAACTAAACTCGAACTAACCAGTGGCGTACTATAGGGTTAATAGAACACCGCAACCGAATTTCTGTTAGCATATCAACAGAAATAGACGCGATGCATATTGATTGTCTCAAGAAATAATATGTCCGTTCATTGAAAAAACATACTAATATGGGGACTGACCAAATAGCTGTACATATCCATCACACTACCGACTTACTTAGAAATCGCAACGATATAATATGCTCTACCAGAATCAGGAATGGAGAGATTAAAGGAGTCAGAAGAATAAAATTTATAGTGGCAGAAACACAAAAAAGAACACCTACATTGCCCATCCCACACTCCTGCACCATGGCTCTCGCTGCTGGCAATAAGCATGATTCAAATCCAACCCAGCTTGGACGTAACCGACCCAGCAGTGTATCTTAGGAGTGGCAGCAATGCCTATCGCATATTGGTAAATCAATCAATCAATAATTTTTAGCGACCATTTTTTAAGGTGGTTCAAATTTTTTCACTTTATTTAGCTTCTCACAGTAAAACAAATATCCGTCTGTTTTAATTATTAAGATTTAACGTCAGGCTCTTCGTCAGAGAATCTTGAAACCATAATATATCAGTTTCATGTAAATCTACAAAAATATTGCAATTACGGCGGCCATATTGGATCTGCCATTTTAAATTCTTAATTTTTGGCATCAGATTCGGTATCAGCTACTCCTAAATTACCCATTTCCCAATTTTAATGAAATTCCGACGAAAAACATTAGAGCATTCACCAAATTTTCGATTAAAAAATGTTTTTTTTCCAATTTTTTTTTGACCTTACACTAGGCTTAGATTTATGAAATGAAAACCGTACAGTTTGAGAAAGATTTAATAGAAGTCGCTAAAGCCAACCCAAAGTAATGAACATATCACTCAGTAGAACTGTGCTTACGACATTAGACTTGCGACCACGTAGTCCCGGGTTCGAATTATGGTTACGGTAGTGGCGTTTTTCACGTCTTGCCGAGATGATAGCAGTAGGCTAGACTGCGATTGTGTGGAAGACAACACGGCTATTAAAAAAATAATAATAAAACAGTAAATCACAGCGTGTCCCATTTTTAATGACCCGCCCCCCCTCAGTGAATTTGAAGAAAAAATGAGGAATTACTTTTTTTCTGAAAACAATTTGTGTTCAAGTTACTGAATATTTAATGTTTAAAATATGTAATTTTAAGGGGGCCGTAATTCTAAAACTGTAAACCAAAATATTGTTTAATTTTGGATATAAGACATGCTTGTTCATTAATATTATGTTAGTTTTTCAATAAAAAAATGCTAAATATGACTTCTAGAAAAATCGACCACTTTTTTTCTTAATAAAAATGCACGCCAATGACAAATAAATTTTGTTTTGCTCAAAAAGGACATAATGGTCTTTGATGCCAATTCAAATTTTGTTGAAATCGATTGACTGATAACCAAGATATAGAAGGGGGCCATTAAAACTGGGACATGCTGTATATGAAAAAAACCATACATACGGGCCAAATTAAGATCCTCCTTTTTTACATTTTTTGAAGTTGATTAAAAAAAAATAGTGAGATAAACAAAAATTTCAAGGGGGATGGGCATTAAGAAGCAAACACACATGAAACATGTAGCCTCGCGAGGCGGTGGAAAGGAAAGGGTGGCACCCAAATACTACTTAGTATTGACAGGCGTTTCGCATATCAAGTTGGCATCATCGGGATATATTGAAATTAAAAGTATACCTAGGCAATTTTATCAAAAAAATTAACTCATTTTCAAAAACTGCGATTATAATGCTATATAATGGTAAAAAATTATACAAGACTTCAGTGGCGCAGCCAGAAAATTCGTCTGGGGGGGGGGGGCCAATAGAACCGGCCTCCCCGGAGGTTGAGGAAAACTTTTCAGCAAATGGTTGAAAATGGATGTGTATAGATTCCTCTACTAGATAATATGGGCATTAATTACAAAATATTAATTTCAAGAGATGATTTGGATACTGCCTTTAGTCCCTTCAAATTAGTCAAGAAATAGCTGTTTTATGGAAAATCTTCCCACAGATGAGGCCTGTAAGGTGAAGTAATTTTCACCCCTCGCAGTTCTAAAAAAGGGTGGTTTTTGATAAATATATACATATATATGAATTTTAGCGTTTTTTCGTCTTTTTCTCTGTTTTGAGGAAAAACTATGCATTTTAGTGAAAAATATCAAGTGAGTAAAAGTAAAGTTGTAGAGCATAAAATTTCCTACAAATTTTGTCTACTATTTTTTTCGAATTCCGCTTAGTTTCGCCGCTAGAGGGCACGAAAGAAATAAATATACCTTCGCCTTTTTTTAAATTTTGAGACAAAATTATGCATTTTTATGAAAAATTACGTGGGATTAAAGTTGCAGAACATAAAATATATATATCTTTTTATGAAAAAAAAAAAACCTAGAAAACACTTAAAGATAGTGAATTTTATGTTCTACAACTTTGATCTCATGTAATTTTTCATAAAAATGCATAATTTTGGCTCAAAATCTAAAAAAAGGCGCAAAAGTCTATATGTATACTTATTTCTTTCGCGCTCTCTAGCGGCGAAACTAAGCGGAATTCGAAAAAGGGTTATAGTAAAGTTATAGGAAATTTTATGCTCTACTACTTTGCTCTCTTGATATTTTTAACCCAAATGCATAGTTTTCCTCAAAATAGAGAAAAAGATGAAAAAACGCTAAAATTCATATATATCTATATATTTCTCAAAAACCACACCTTTTTTAGAACTGCGGGGGTGAAAATCATGTTTAAACAACTCAAATACTTCACTTTCTACAGGTCTCATAACTGTGGGTAAATTTTCTTAAACATTTCCTAATTTGAAGGCACTATTTGTACTAATAGTGATATTGCTTCTTTATTTTTTCGGTCATCGAAGATGGCTTGGGGGGGGCCCGGGCCCGATGCCCCCCCCCCTGGCTGCGCGCCTGCAAGACTTAAATAAGCCTACGAAATGTATAATATTCATATTTAATTTAATGTTCATATGTGTTATTGCTTGGAGGTACAAATAAATTTTTCTAATAAAACTTGTCAACACGAACCAGTTTTATTCATATAAAATTTTCTGTATGAAGTAACTTTGTATCGTGTGAACAGCGCATTTATTAATTTTCAGGGATAATTATAATAATTTTCTTATAACGGTAAGACAATTATGCTCTTAGGCTACATTAAATTATTAAATCTGCATGTTAATCGAACAAAATGCATCTGTGTTACTAATTATATTCTTTTAATAAATTCCATTGTAAAGTCTAGATAGATAGCTACAAATTTATGCAACCAACAATTTCACTAACTAGACTTGTTGGTTGCCTATTAAAACAATAAGGATAATTAAATGTGTATTTAGTGATTGTATAAGCCAATGTTATTTGATAAACAGCTTAAAATATGAATTGGAGTTATAATTAATTATGTCAAATCCAGAATCTGGTAGGAGAATTGTAAGATTTATCGTAGGTATTGCATATGGCAAAAATCTTTTACAATGAAGTCTTTTCATAAGAGTGCATTGCGCCTGAACTGAAAAATAGAAAAAATGTAGACCATTTTTTCATGAGAATTAGGGTGGATTCTGAATTTTCTAAATTTGAACGATTATGAAATTATCTACATATACAGTCGAACCTCCATAACTCGAATCCCCAAGGGGATTAAAAATCAGTTCGAGTTAGAGAAACTTTGAGGTATGGTAACTTTTTAGTAAAGATAATAGATATTTATTGCTTTAACTGGCTTCGAGATATAGAAGATTTCGAGTTATGGAAGTTCGACTGTATCTGCATTATAAGTGATCCAATTAAGCCTATATAAGTTGATACTGTACATTAAATTAATAACAACTGATCTTTATTTGGCATAACAAATCAATCAGGAGAAAGGATCTACAGTGTCATTTTTTGGAAAAGAAAGTTCTTAATACTTAGTAGAAATATTAGAGAGCAATATAACACATAAATACACAATATGCAACAAAAAAATATAGATGGCATGCGTTATAGTTTCTTTTGTTTTCCAGAAGCTGCGTTTTAAATTTGAATTTAAAGTGAGATATAAATATTGATGACTTAAATATATATAGTAATATTCGTTTAGTAACGTAGATATAGAAAAACAACTTTCAAACTCCCTAGTATCATATTTTTCTCTCGGTTTTGGTGGAGTATTTACTGAATTTTTTCGGCACTTCAGCTGAAATACACGTGATACAAGTTTCTTTCAGGATAATAATATCTTCCCAGAAAACACAAAAACAATGGATCTATTACAGAACATAAGATCGAAGACACACCAACTTTTTTTGGATAAATTATACTTTTTTAACAAAAACTTGCGAAAAATTCAAAGTACATGTGTTAGATATAGGACATGCTGATATAAGTCCACCTCAAATTTAATTCTACATCGATTGCCATAAAAAAATTTAGCCATTTGACAGAGCCAAATATTCTAAAATTATCCAATATGCGGTTTACAGTGGATGGTGGACGGTCTCTGTTCTTGTGGGTATCGAGTAGCACATGTGTTACATGTTCTTGGTATTACTTTATCACATTCTCCATAAATAATAAAAAAACCTAAAAGTCTTCGTGGGTGTAATTTAAGCGTGTTGGTGTTTTTTATCATAAAATAATGACTGACATTAATGATTGTTTCTAATCATGGGTAAGTTGATGGCAATTTTTATTAAAAATTTTTGGACATTTAAGAAAATCGCCAATATTTCGAAAAGTTGTAACTTTAACTCCTACAATGCTTATACTAAAAAAAAATGGAATTTAATTTAACTTAGTTTGATGTAAAAAAATACAGGGTGTGCCATTTGAAATAAAAAAGTTTTTGAGGTTTGAATTTGACAAAACGTAACGAGAAAAATGAAACACTTGGTATATTATTTTGGAATCTATTTTTGTAAAGAGTAGCTCATCTTGTGTTCTTTCTACGTACCAAAGGGCAAATAAGGATCTCTTACACGAAGAAAGTTATAACGGTTCTTGCAAACCGTTGCATCTGTCAAATTTTTTATAAAATGTCATACATCTCCGAAACTGCTCGGTTTAGGTATAGGGTGTGCTACATGTTTTGACTCAGAATTTTACGATCATTTCGAAAAGTCGAAAATATATAGGGTGTTCCGTTTAAAATAAGCAAGTTGGTATCCACTTCCGGTATTTCCGGAAGTGCCGCCATCTTGAAATTATTATTTTCGGACCCGCAATGGTCGACTATGGTAGGGTACCAAATCTCAAATCTCTATCTCATCTGCAAGTGGGAAATATTCTAATGGCCGCCTTAAAAGAATCACCCTGTATATGTATATAAAGACGCGACACTCGAAAAGAAAACTCGTTCCTTGAGAGAGATAGGTAAGATACCAAATTAAACCTCCCGAGGTTTCTTTACGGATGCGTCAGCAGGTTAGCTGTCCCAAATATGTCAGAAATTCCAGAGACGGCTTTTACGTAGATGTATTATATTGTAAGAACCGAATGAGACATTCCCAAACAATATAAAAACCATGAAATGATGAATTATTTATCATCGTCTTGTGTCATCTTGTCCCTGTTTCCTTGGACAATAGTAAAGTGTTACTTGTATATATTTGTTACATGCTTGAAAATCTTTACTCGATTCACATCACTTAGAGTCAACACTGATCATGTCCTTCACAACAGCGGTTCGGGGTCTACATTGCAGAGTTGTTAGATATAGATCCCAATTTAAATGCCCGAGGCATATCTTATTTGATGAATGGGATTGCTCGTAGTGGCGCGTCTTTATAGTATTATATTACTAGTCTTTGGTACCGAGAAAAGCCAAGAGAAGAAGTCTGAAAAAGCTGAAAAGAAATCATTCAACTAGTCCCAAAAACAATAAAACTAAACGCAACCACATAAAACTTCAACATTATTAAGAAGGGAAACAGTTACAAAAAGGATAGAAACGCATGCAATGAAGTACTGGATATGTCCAAAGAATGATCCCTACACATCTACTGAAGAAGGCACTAATACTGAACAACAACAAACTAAAAGTAGGGCGACCATGCTACACGTAGAGAACAACAATTGAGATAATCATGAACAAACTAGGGAAGGACCAAACATACAACGAGAAAAAAAATAAATACCATAAAGAAATCGCAATGGTATAAGCTTTGGTAGAATTGGAAACGGAGAAAGCAGAAGACTCAGAAAAAAAAACTTTAGAAGCAAAAACACAAACATTCCATTCACGACGTAATGCGGCAACGCATCTCACATATAACTACACTTCCCATCATTGTAGATTCTAAATTGGGTCGCTCGGCTCTTTCATATCTACTTCACATCGAACTGAAAACATCGTTTGTGAATTATCCTACAATTAGTTGTTGTCCAGGACTCCCAAGCTTGTTACAAAGCTTGTGATTTTCCTGGGGTCTAATTTCCCTATGTTTTCAGGCGTTAGTTTCACCTTTTCCAGGTACTTTAGCCTGGTGCGGATTAGCATCTTGCATTCGCAAAGAATATGTTATGCAGTTCCTATTGCAGTATCGCAGTATATACACGTATCGTTGTCTGCCTTGGCCATGTTCTTAAGATGGTATCTTAAGAGGAATGGTCTGTTAAAAGGTCTGTCATCAGCTTTGAGTCGCACTTTTCGAGTTCAAGAAGCCTTGTGGCATTCTTTGACGAATAAGTCGCGGCCCGGAGTATTCCTCCAGTAGGACTCTTTCTGTTCCTTTTCTCATTTTTGGACCTCGTCCGTTATGTGTCCCTTAGATAAGCCACAAAACGGTTCCGGGCCCAAAGAATGGGGCTTCAGCACTTTTTTTTTGCAAGGGAGTCAGCTAATTCGTTTCCTTCTATTCCCTCATGCCCTGGAACCCACATCAAGGTAACCTTGTTGTTTTTTGCCAGTTGGTTCAGGGATTTTCTGAATTGACAGGCAATTGTGGATTCAAAGGTGTAGGACCTGAGAGCTTTTAAAGCTGCCTGGCTGTCTGAGAGTATATAGGTCTTTGCCCTTCGAATTCCTTTATTTGTGCATTCCTGGGCACATAGGTCTATAGCATAAATTTCTGCTTGGAAGATGCCTATGGTACTGGATATCCTGCAGTTAGGCCCCGCTAGCCCACGCCAACCTCTTCATCCATCTATGTACCAGATGAGTGACCTCTTCTCCAACTGCAGGACTTCGACTTTGCTCGTCTGGCGGCTCTCGATTAGCACATCAAACGGGCAGTCAAAGTCCAGCTTAACTGATATAGACTCAGTGGGTGTGGTCATGGATTCTAGTTCAATTGTTCCTAGAATACTTAGATGACCAACCAGATCTCCTGGTTTGAAAGAGAGTACCTGCTGCAGCCTTAGGGCACTTCCTGTATCATGCGTCGTGTGGTTCTCGCTGCTGACAACAAGCATGATCCAAGACCAATCCAGCTTAGACCTAGTCGACAGTATGTTTCCTGGTAGTGGCAGCAATGCCTACCGTATGCTGATAAGTCAAATCAAAATAAATTATCTTAAAGTATCATGATTATTTGATCAAGTTTAGTGAACCAAGAAAGTAAGTCTATGTTCCATGTTTAAAATGTGTTTTCTATATATAGTAGGTATGTATAGTAGAAATTTGGGCTAGTTTCACATTTAAGCGATACCCTGTATATAGCAAGGATAAAAAAAATTAGTTTCAAAAATGAAAATCCTATACAATAACTGTACAAAAACTTCAATACACCGAGGCGATGATTACATACAGTCTTTCCTTCTGCTTTTTGTAATTATTAAGTATGATTACATTTTCGAATTGTGTTTATTAAAGTAATACCTACTTGTTTTCTGTAGTCTTACCTATCTATGGTTTATACTAAAACTGAATTGTAATCAATAATTTGCTTTGCCAGTGAGTTACATCATGAATAAATAGATAAGCGTGCAAATGAATAAATAATGAAAGCGAAAATTGAAGCGAATATTAGAATTGCATACTTTTCTTCAAAACGGTTTAGTATCTGCACGGACCTCGTTGGAATATTGAACTACCTCACTAGCAAAAAATCGTGTACGCTTCACTGACTGACATTAAAATGCTATGATTCCGTCGTGATACTGGCTATTATATCATTTTACGTTTACTTTTCGTAATACATCGTTAGTCTTGAAAGTCCGGCTTGACTCAATTGCAAACCTTCAAAGCCTAGTAAAAAACACGGTATTTATTTGTGCAATTGCTAGACAATACGCAGACCAAGATCTAAAAATAAATTTGGTAAATCCGATTAATCTTGGGTAACCGCATAATTTTATCAAGTAAACTTAGTTGGTTTTTTATACGAATAGAATTACTCAATTATCTTAAACCAGCGGTGTCAGCTAAAATAAAACGCAGGTATGGTGTAACTTAAATAATAATAATAATAGAGAGATAGGAGGATTTAGATGTAGTTATTTAACGCGAGAGCCCCTCTTCGAGATGCAGGTCTTGGTCCAAAAATGTCTGGATCAACAAAAAGATGTTTATGCCTGCTTTATTGACTATAAGAAAGCGTTCAACACCGTCAAACACGACGAACTTATAGAACTATTACAACTTTCGGGAATTGATACCAAAGACATTTGGATTATAAAAAATCTGTATTGGAATCAAACAGCACACATCAAGCATGAAGGCATGACGGGTCAGGATATTGCAATTGTTAAGGGAGTTAGACAGGGTTGCATTCTTTCGCCACTGCTGTTCAATTTTTACTCTGAAGAAATTTTTGTAGAGGCACTGAAAGAACAAAATCAGTAATTTCCGCTATGCAGATGATACTGTTTTGCTGGCGGATAATATCGAGGATTTACATATGATGCTCAATAGAGTAACTACAATAAGCAACCAATTTGGGCTTAAGATCAACCTAAAGGAAACTAAATTTATGGTAATTAGTAAAAGGAACATCCAAAATATTGTTCTACAAATAGGAACCGAATCCATCGAAAGGATTATTAGGGTTAGGATATTTAGGATACACAGTAAATTATGAATGAGACCCTGATTTAGAGATTAAGATCAGAACAGAGATAGCAAGATCATTCATAAAAATAATAAAGCTCATGAGTAACCGCAACCTACGATGGAGAGCCACGAAATTCTACGTGCTCTCTACGTTGCTTTGTGGCGTGGAAGAGCGGACATTAAAAACAACAACAATGAAAAAACTAGAAGCTTTTGAAACGTGGCTGTAAGAATACCTTGGACTGAAAAAGTGACCAATACGGAGATATTGAGAAGAATGGATAAAGATCTAGAATTACTTACAACTGTTAAGAAAAGAAAAGCATCCAACCTGGGCCAGGTGTTTCGGAATGACAAGTATGGTCTATTACAACTTATCATGGAGGGAAAGATAGAAAGAAGGTATGAGAGGATTGGGCAAAAGACACAATCCAGGATGAAAAACTTACGTGAATGGTTCCAGATACCAGAAGCTTCTACCATAATCCATGCGTCGCAGAACAGGGAAGCTTATCACATGATGGTCGCCAACCGTCGGTAGAAGACAGCACAGAAAGAAGAAGAGATAGAAGACTTAAAACTAAAACCTGCTAGACGGCACATGGACAAGCCAATGCACTCTGTCTTTTATAAACGTCTACGAGATCAGGGAATGTCTAATGACTTGACGTTTGATTTCCTCAAGTTGTTAGGCTTAAAGTCGAAGACCGAAGGTTTTGTATTGGTGTATCGGGATGAAGTAATAAATGCCTGGGTATACTGGAGTGTTATTCTAAAGGAAAATGTCCGTACCATATGCATGGCTTGTCTGAGATTCTACCACACATACTCTCGGTATGTCTCATTCATGCGGTGTCATCCTATATCATTAGGCACAACGCAGCTCTTAGGGTACTCTACTACCATATTAGGCACGCTTATGGTATAGATCAAGATGCTGTACGTGCCCGCAGGAAATCGAGTCATTCATAAAGAACAGCAAGTGCAGGATAATTGGAATTACTCAAAGCTGAATGCCACCAAACCAGACAGTGCTTCTGGATTTAATTGAAAAGAGAATGTATATTATCAAGTTCTCCTGTCCAGCAGAGAAAAATGTTACAGCGAAAGAATTTCAAAAACGAGATAAATACAAGGATTTGTTTTTCGAATATGGTAAGATGTATCCAGGTTTTGTAATTAAACTAGTGGTCTTGATAATTGCCAGTCTTGGAGGTGTAAGACCATATATTCTCAAGGAACACCATTCTAGTTTGCAGTTTGGTCTCCACGACGTTGATGGCTACAATACAAAAGGCAGCTCTGTTAGGTTTATTCCGTGTTGTGAGGTCGCACGAAGATTCGTTTTATTAAGCGCCAACACCGCCACTGTCTCGTTTGGGTTGAGATTGAAAGGCCCCTACCACTTCAGGCTGATTATCGCAATGATGATCAATGAGGAATAATAATAATATTACAAGTTCAACGAAAGCTGACTTATTACCGCCAATCCCTTCAACCACAAACCAAACTTCCTAAACATATCCCTCAAGCAACTTGAATCTTTTGTGCCAGTTGCTTGTTTCCCACTCTAACCCTTGTATGTAGTTGGAATTAGACGTCCCTGGGATGTGTCCCAAACATACCATGTGTGTTATGCAGATCTGATATAGATACTTATTTAGTTAGGCGTTGATTTATTTTACATGTGTGGATTTAATACACGATTTTTATTGAACTAATTGTTCTTTAGGTTAACACCTTGTGTGATTCTGTGAGTTGAATAGGTTACTTATTTTTAAGAAAATCCAGACAGTTCCTCACGTCTGTTTAGTACCCCAATCACAACACCGACTAACTAAACTCTGAAAATGTAATATTTTTTTTTTATTCCAAAATCTAACATATCCAAAGACAAAATAAGTTTTACCCGTTTATGTGATTGATTGTGTGCTAAATTATACATCCCTTGCAAGTTATTCAGCCATGTTAGCTAATCATTGATATATAACATAACCAACACAGATCGATTTTTGTTGTGTGGTTGCATTTTTATTTGTAGACAACGAATAATATCCAGTCATATTTAAAATATGTTTGTCAAAAATAATTAAAGTACTGATGGCACAACATTAACGAGTAACTTTGGCCATTTTCCCAGGGAATTTTGAACAAAATATTCAACCACATGTACAGTCGTTGACAATAAAACAAACTGCTGCCTAAGAAATCACTACTTCCACATCCAAATTTCCTATCCAAGTCTCTTACAATGGAAAAAAATTAGATACTCTATATGCACTCCACAATATGTGGAAATAATTGGTGGTGGTGGTCGTGGTGGTGGTGGCGAGGTCAGTGAGTAGTGTAGGTCAGATACCAATAGAAAATGGAGGCCTTTGATTCATCTACATAAAGTAAATAACAATTTTATTTCTTTCCCCCTTTTAATAATGGGGTCGGGTGGTAATGAGGGTGACACCAAAAAGTTTTTTGAGGTCTTGGCTTCTCATGTTTATACTAAATCCCAATATTATACTTACTTGCTTACTTTACCTATTTTCCCCCAACCCTTCAACGGAATAAGATTAAAATATAATGTAGTTCCAGATCTCGTTATAATACATACGTATACCAAATTTCAAGTCAGTATCGTAAACCGTTCCAGACAGATTGACTGACAAACAGACAGACATTCTTTGTTTAAAATTAAAATTTCGACGCTTCGTGACATTCTAAGTATGTAAACAAAAAAAAAATCAAAATAATTTATTGTACTAAATACTCCAGGCATTACAGACCATATAGGACCCTTACCTGGAAAAATTCATGGTAGTTCTGGAGATAGGCTTATTTTAGCATTTTTGGAGCGCTGAATCCGAATTTTTAACTTCCACCAAAAATTCCCCCCACAACCTCCTCAAAAATTAGAAAAGAAAATCAAAAAATCGTTTTTTTTATCGTTTTTTTCTTCGTTTTAGGAAAAAGAAACCTAGAAATTCGGAAAGTAGACAAAAGCGACAAAAAAGGTCCTTTGTCATTTTAACGTTGAGCGAATGGGGAAGCGCTAGCACGCCTCGAAACACGAGGCTCGGCGCCGACAGTGATTCCAAATTGAGTTTTTTGGTTAAAAAATGGCTAGAGACCGCAAATCTTGTTGGAAATGAACAATTTTTTTTTAAATTAAAGCTTACCGAAATTCCAACAAATCCTCGGAGACCGGATTTTGAAAAAAAAAACGATAAAAAAAGTCAAAAACCAATTTTTGGGTTTTTTCTCTAAATTTGAGAGGGTTGCGAGGGAAATTTTTGGTGGGAAATTAAAAATTTGGATTCAGCGAACCAAAGAACACAAAGTAAACCTATTTCCAGAACTACCATGAATTTTTTCAGGTGAAGTTCTCTAATGCCTGGATTACAAAACAAATAAACAAAACCACTAAACGCATATAAAGGCCCTTGTCGGGGGTAAAAATGGAAATTAAAGTCGTATTCATCATTTTCTACTAAATTAGTTGAAAACGTTTTTAAAAGGTTGCTTTTCACATGACCCACTTCGTAAAAATGGTAAATATAAAAAATAGGCTGTTACAATTCAGTTATTGAATAGAAATTCGAAGGCGAAATTCTCGTTATTATAGCTGATAAATTACATTACGTCGCATGAAAAGCTCCTTAGAATTACTTTAATTGAATAAATGATATATAGTGTAATTTTATGCTACAATAAGCCTCACCTTAGTTATACCTGCGCCATTTTTCACCGGTTCGTCATGGGTGTGCTGTAACAAAAAAAAGCTATTAGTTTTTAGTTCTTAATTAAATATTTGTAAAAATTGCTGGCTGTGTTATTTATTTAAATATAGAAAGCAAATACAGGAAAATTGGAGTTGGCGCTAAAGATGTCGGTTGTGGGTGTAGTCCTTTAAAAAGGAAGTTTATTTTTATATTTCACTAATTAATACGGCGGATAAATACAGGTTTTCTCAGCTCTCACAGACGGGATTATCTTCTTAGTCTGCGGTATTCAATTAAAGAAACTCTCGTTTGTTGTGGAGTCACTGTAGGCAATTTAAGTCTAGTATCTTACTTATACGTAGCACAGTAGGACAGACGTATATGGAGTATCAAAATAATAAATAAAATAAGGTTAATCCACATACATAAATACAAGCTAGATCACATAAATAATTTATTCATGAAATTTTTAGATCATTGAAACGCACAAAGGACATTTCAATTTACAAACATTAAATGTCTCAGGTGATGACTTTTTCTCACTTCAAATCGTGACAGGACATTATGGTCCACGTTTTTCATTGTCTCCATTAATATCCTTTAAAGTACTTAATTACCAAAATTTTATTGATGTTATCGATACACGTGATAAATCTCATTTTCCTCCATTCTCATCTCCATTGATATCTTTAACTTTTCATTCCGAATGCTTTATTGATGATACTGGTATAAGTCCATGAATCCCACACAAATCGAAATTGTGGTTGGCAAGTAATGCTTTAAGCTTACATATTTCGAATATGAAGTTTTATAATATACTGTGAACTTTGTATCAGGTCTATGATTCTAGTTTGAATGATCCCACAATTATAACTTTGGATGCTAAACAACCACACCCCGATTTCAAAACCTAATCGGAGCAGCGCCAATGGGGTTTTCTCACTCGGTTGAATTTGATAATGTCATTGGATTGATAAACCGATCCTCAATAAAAGATACCAACAGAGGCTATCTGTTAGGTAGAAGAATTGCTTGAAAGAATGGCAGCATCAGGTAGATACTGTGATCCCATGAAATAAATATCTGTTGATAAAAGTATTATCAACAAAAAAATTGGGAGTACCTTATAGGATAGGAAGGTAAAGAAGATGTTTATTGGAATAAAATAATTATAAGCTAATACAAATTGATCAATCTGTGGACGACTTGGCAATGTATTGATCATATCAACATCATTGTCCAAACTGTGAACTTGGTTATATCCATTGTGTGTACAATACACTTTTTCATTTTTGACGAATGTATTAGCTTCTGAAAATTAGTTCGATTAAGTACTCGTTTTCACTTTAAAAAATACAAGAACATACTAGTAGTACAAGGCTAAATCAATAATCGAGTATAAGTAATGACATATGAAAAACTCGAAAGGGGTTATGTTATGTTCTCCTTTATTTAACATTATGGTGTTTGACTTGATATTGCAAGCTTACTTCACATGCGATGCTTATGTGTTTGTTTACTGTACTTCACGACTTGTAATTGGCAATTGATTTTTGACAACTTAAATAGACCAAACGGAAGTCAATGTGAGGCAGGCAACATCTTGCATGACAATGGTGCCTTTTTGATGAAATGGTGGGATCGAGGGGAATGAATCACAGAGTTCAAAGTAGTGGCGAATTGATCAAATTCCGCAGACAAGTCATTATGTCATATTAAGAATTTGAATTTTTAAAAGTAAAACACCCGCCCTTTCTGTTTCATTAAGTACCCAAATAAGATATCGTCTAAATTTTTAACGATAGCGATTAACCACATAGTCTATAATATATTATATATAACTTCAGAAAATTCATTTGGTGTTAATATTTTAACAAATCTCAGTTCAACGAAGGATGACAGACAATACATTGCAACTGGTGAAAAAATCAGTTCTTTCTTCAAAAACATGATCCGTGGTAGAGCAATGACTACACATGTGAAACGGAATGCTGATGTACTGGAAAGTCAAGAAATGTTATAATTGATACTATAGACCATTGACTGTGTGATACGCTATACTAATTAGTTCTACTTAATACCAATAGATATTAAATATATTTTAGGTAAAGCAAATAAAAACGCAGTAGAAAATTTAAAAATTGAAATCAGTCGTATTACAAATCTAGCGGAACACGAAATCTGCAATACAGCGTTAGAAATAGTTAATTTAACATATTTGGGATATGGTGTCGTCCTCTTGCTTCCCTATATGCTAAAGTAGTCAATTACTAATGAGTTTAACCACACAAAACGGGAAAAACTTAATGTCAGCCTTTGAGTAATTTCGCATTAAATGTGGAAATCGTTGCGGCAGATTAAAGTTTGGTGTGGCGCGTTGAATAAGAGTTTATATTTAGTAAAACCGCAATCGCCCCCTTTTGATTGAGTCAGTTGCTTCTCTACGTATTGCGCCGACGATAGTAACATACAATTTTTCTATTTTCAAGTACTGTAAGGACCAACATTACTCAATTAAATTGAAAATGTGTTAAACATGGTGATGATTCAATATCTGGAGTATCTAGCTTACCAACTGGACAATTTTTCATTATGGTATCAAAAGTGGTTCAGATTTAACAAGTAACTCTGTTCCCAAACAAATCTAAATTTTTTGAATTTCAGAGGTTTATTGAAAGAGGCAATAAACAAATAATTATAAACACGATCAAAAGTATTTTGACCATTACAGATTTAAATCCATTATATGTCGAAAAATGTGCGGCCCATGTGAATGATAGTATAGGTATCGATAAAAAACAGCTTTTTTGTTCAATTAAATATTGTTTTATACAGGGTGGACCATTAATAATAGGCCCTAGTTCAAAGGTAGATTCTTTGGACCAAAATATGAGGATATAACCACGGCCGACTCTAGTTAACAGGCCACGAAGTAATAAGTGGCAACACCGCACACAAGTAAAGATGTAGTCCGATGTGCGATGGTTGGTTTGCATTACAGCAGCTAAATTTAATAGGCGCCCGTGTTTTAATTGTATTTTATTTATTTATAATGCGTTTTGATTCATGATTCTATATGATAGGTTTGTTTAGGTAGGATACAGATTATAAATCATTCATATGTTTAATAAATTGAGGCTTCAATCGACGTTTAAATCTCTGCTCGGTTAATTAAACATCACGATATTTTGTACAGAATTATGCCTAATTTTGCACAGAAAAAAAATGTTTAATTGTTCAGCAAAACCAACGAGAAGAGTAACATAACCCTTTTTTAATAATACGAAATATCATATTTTTATATTATAAAGGGAGTAATAAAATAATACAGATATCCCATAATATTCTAATTTAGGATGATTCGGGAATGAGTAAATTAAAAATAACAGGACTGTAAGGCTGTAAGTAAATTTAAAAACATGAACAAATATTTACTTATGATATGAATAAAATGCGAATATGGAATTGAATTGATACATATAGGTTTCTACTTTGCTGTTTTGAAAGTGTCTAATTTTCGTTTTTTCGTTTTATTGACATCTTTTTCAGTAGTTCGTAACCGAGATTTCAATCTACTTTGCTCAAGCGCCCGATTATTCTGCATTTTTACATAATTATATAGAAGTACATTAGCAAATATTGAACAAATAATTCGTAAAATATAGTCAATATTGTTCCCGCATATACACGTGTTTAAAAAATCTAAATAAAAATTACCTGACTTTGAACTATGTAAAGTTAGATTGATAAGAAAATCTTTTTGATTTTCAATTTGTAGGAACTCCTTTTCTAAACTATTGTTGTTAATGATATGTTCTAATATGACGTACACGTGAAATAAAATTATGGTCATATTATTCGTGGGTACTGATAGACCATCACGTTGTAGATAATCACAATATTGATTTCCAGTAAAATTCCATTTATTTTCAACAATATGTGAAAGCCAAATATTACAAGAAATTTTTTAGATAGTGCATGAGATGCCTATCCAGATATATAAATGTTAACTGCTTCGTCTATATTAGGCCAGTCTTAATTGAAATTTGATTTTCAATACCAACAATATCAGCATCAGAATTTAACGTATAAAATACGACTTTCGACGTAAAAATGTTTACATTCCAGCTATCAGAGATATTATTATTATTTTTTTTGATAAAAAGTTAATAAATTCCTCATAATTTTCAATAATATCCGACTTCTCAAAGTTTTGGATTAAAATTTCATGTTGATGAATTTGATTTTCGCGCCTACTTTCTGGATCTTGTCGACGGACTGATTTTTTGTAGATAAGAATTTAGGCAAATTTGGAAAAATGGGACAGTATTTTCTTTTAATTTTGGTTTATAAGGAATCATTTTAAATGTTCCACCTGGTACAAGATATTTATCAAATTTAATAATCTCACCGGGATCAAAATGTATTTCGCATACAACAGCATGTTTTGATGGTATCCAATCTTTTCGGGGAATAGCTGTAGGCCATTTTTCTCTTAATTCATCGTCCTTAGGAAAACTAAACTAAACTAAATGTGGTCTTTGGACCGTCTGTTTTCGTTGTGGAAGTATAATTATTTGTCTTACAGCCTGGTATGACAGAATGCCTGGGCATTTTAGATTAAGTCGGTTCACGCACTGTTAAACAGAGTATACACTCGATTAAAACTATCGTAACGTCCTATAATTGATATCACACGATCTAAACTAAATGTACTTCAATTAGCAAGACACTTACACTATTGTTACAAAATAAAAATATGAATTTCCAGCAATTAAAACAAGAGCCGACCAAAAGCAGCCGTAAACAGCTATGGCAATTTAGTGAAACTAAGCACCACATGCATTGTTGCCAGTTTTCCTTGTTCGCGGCCTGTTACTAGAGTCGGCCGTGATATAACCAAACATGCTTTAGTCAATTGTTGCTGTGAAAAAAGATACAGGGTGTTAAAATAGTAATTTTTTTCCCTTTTTTTTTTGCAATATCTCAACTCCCAAGTAACACACATGGTACCAAATCTTTCGGTTTCGATTTTGCTACGAAGCCTTAGTTCCTGGAAGGGATACACCCTGGTACTAATATGGCTACTTTATATGGTTCTTTTAAAGTAACTGTTACCATACCGATACCATTTATTGGAACTGTAAACACTCAAAGTAACATTTGGGTAGTTACTGGAACTAAGCAGTATAATTTTATTACTCTATAGTGGCAAAAACTATATAGTACCAGTGAATCAGTTACTGCCACCCACCTGTGCCACTGAGATGCCTAAATAAAGCTAACTGAGTACATAGAGAAGCAATCTAGGTTTCAGAATAGTTCCAGTGATCATCACTTGGAACTTTAAAGTATCGTGGCATTTTAGTGGCAACATGAGTAGCGAAATAGTTCATGTTGGTACTTTATAGTTCCAAAATAGAATCTGACACTATAGAGTCGCATCTGGATAGTTGCTATTGGGTCACCAAAGTCACAGACACTTTATGGTGGAGAGCCTAACTTAAACTAAAGGTTATTTTGAGAGCGTGTTGAAATTTTATCATTTAATATGTCAACTTATATCAGAAAAGTAACTTGCGTTTGAAAAAATGGCTAAAGAAGCACCTTAAACACGTGCCTAAAGTACGTATTTTTTGGTAAAATATTATTTCACTGCGCCATTATTATAGAAGAAAAAAAACAAAGAGGTCGCTAAAAGATAAATACCATTTTAAAAAGTGATAGTGGCAGTTACCAGGCAGCGACGTAGCGGTTACTAGGCCGCCGAGTCGCGGAATAGTACCCGCTACTACCCCAATCCTTTATAGTAACTAAACATAGTCACATCTATAGAGGCCGGAACTACCCGAAACACTACCCGGCGACTACAAATTTGTCCCCATTTTAGTGGCGGCTACGTAGCTGCCACGTAGCAGGGACGTGGCTGCCTATGGTAGCGGTCCACTTTATCGTGGCTTTTATAGTCGCCGATACGTTCCCGCGACTTTATGTGTTCTTGGCCAATCTTCTCCCAATTTGGTAAGGAAACATTTTTTAGGCTAAGAAACAATAATTTGTGTTTTACATCACGCCAGCCCGTGGAAGGCGCCTCATGACCTAAAATAACTGATGATGAATATTTTTTCTCTTTTTTTATTACGAAACGTAGTGGCACTTTTGACTAGAAAATCTCATGCAGGAGTCATTTCTACATAAAAAGGGTACACTTGATAGAACTTGATAATTCCAACCGTTTTCGAGAAAACAGCGGTATGGACCTCAAAAATTTTTTGAAAACAATCCCAATTTGAAAAGGAAAAATTGCATTTATGGAAAAGTGTATTTTGGTGATGTCTCAGTTCTGTCAAAACGTCAAACTAATGAAATTGTACGTAAATGATGTCACCAATGAACATTTTTCAATAAATTCAATTTTTCCTGTTCAAATTGGGTTCGTTTTCAAAGAATTTTTGAGATCTATGCGGCAGTTTTCTCGAAAACGATTGGAATTATCAAGTGTACTTTTTTTACGTAGAAATAATTGCTGCATGAGATTTTCTAGTCAAAAGTGCCACTACGTTTCGTAATAAAAAAAAACAAAAAATAATCATCATTAGGTATAGTTCATGAGGCGCCCTTCAAGAGCTGGCGTGATGTAATACACAAATTATTGTTTCTTAGCCTAAAAAATGTTTCCTTACCAAATTGGGGGAAGATCGGTCAAGAGGTAGTTGAGATATTGCAGAAAAAAGAAAAAAAAATACAATTTTAACACCCTGTATCTTTTTCCACAGCAACAATTTACTAAAGCATGTTTGGTTATATCCTCATATTTTGGTCCAAAGAATCTACTTTTGAACTATGGCCTATTATTCATGGTTCACCCTGTATATAAATTTCGAGTACCTATATCAAATATTAATTGATTTATATCGTCATTATCAAGCATAATATATAATATTAATGTTAGAAAGAGATCGACTGCTAGTCCGTCGTACGGCAGCAGAAATATACCTCATTGAATTTTTTGCTGTCTATTTGTCAGTGGGTGCAGGAGGAGGGGGTAAAGTAGGCGGTCGGAAGGGTCATGTGACTTGTAAAATTCAAATGAAAGGGCATAGCCGGGTAAGCATGGTGTAACTGCCCCCAAGCGTCTGGCGCTTATATTTGTGCAGTAGGAAGCAATCTTGGAAAGTAGCCATTTCACAAAATATTAGCCCGAAAAAGAGACCGGTTTGGGGTGAGTAAGGGAGGGTTGGTTTTAGAAAAACTATTTTTTTTCTAAGAAACGGCGCATTCAATCATTTTGTAAAAAATATATGTTAAAGACCTACTGAGAAAGTACTAAATAAAAAATCGCGCTCAAATTCCGAAAACAGATACAGTAAAAAAAACATATATATTATTTGCAATTTTTTTTTAGGGTAACTTATCCCTGGGGTACCAGCCTGAATTTTTTTCTGTAGCATGTCTGGGGACTCACTTATGTTATGTTTTTTTCCCAGTCTTGTGCGAAGATTACGCCATACTTAAAAAAAATGCCGAAGTGTGCAGTGTCGTATGCATATTTTGTCAACAATTAACCCCTTGCACGTAAAGAAGGCCAAAATGCAAAGTAAATATGGATACCTGAGTAGTGTATACATACTAGTGATTAGTGATTATGGAAATGGTGAACGTTGTAAGAGAAACCAATATAACGCTACAACGCTGACAGTTAATTAGGTGATCAATAGAGTTTAACTCTCTTGCGCCGTAAAAATCAGTTTATGGCCGGAATGTTAAATATCATTAAGGGTAAAAACTAAAGTCAGCGGTACTATCGATATTACCGGCGGGGATAAGAGCTTGGTCTTAACAGTCATGTGTTGTTAATAATTTGCAGCACTAAATCGTAGCATTACTAACCTGTGATGGATATGGATGTTAATCTTCCTCACTGTCATCTGCAATCACTGCACTGCTATCCTTCTGAAACAATAGAGAAAGAACTTCCGCCGGTTTAGGTATGCTTGATAGATATCGTCCTTGCGAAAGATAATGCACGACAGCAGCTACATGGGAACAACATCCAACAGTTCGATTCCCACTGGCACATTCAAAGAAATTGCAAAAATGCCTTTTGTAGATATTTCCAGCAAAGATGTACTGGACTTCCCAGAAATGACGGATTTAAAACTGTTTTTTACCGGATCGTATCAATATAAACAAACGATTTCGTACCTCGAAGTCATAAATGAAGACGGAACACTTAATCTTCAGTACGCTAAGGACCAGTCCAATGTACTCAAAATACAAGTTTGTTCACGTCACATCAAAACGAAGGTTTACCGATGTTTCCTCGACTATATTCCCCACAGTGTCGGCGTTAGAAGACACTTCTGTGAATGTGCCAATGGGTATCAAACTGTTGGATGTTGTTCCCATGTAGCTGCTGTCGTGTATTACCTTTCGTACGGATGATATCTAGCAAACATACCTAAACCGGCAGAAGTTCTCTCCCTATTGTTCCAGAAGGATAGCATGAGTACAGTGATTGCAGATGACAGTGAGGAAGATTAACATCTATATCCTTCTCATGCTACGATTTAGTGCTGCAAATTGTTAACAACCAAGCTCTTATCCCCGCCGATGGTAATATGTGAATAATGACAGTCTTTGACAAGGTACTCCATAGTCCGCTGACTTTAGGTTTTACCCTTAATGATATTTAACATTACGGCTATAAACTGATTTTTGCGGCGCAAGAGTCAACTCTATTGAGCACCTAATTAACTGTCAGCGTTGCAGCTTTATGTTGGTTTCTCTTACAACGTTCACCATCTCCATAATCACTAGTCACTAATATGTATACACTACTCAGGTATCCATATTTACTTTGCAGTTTGGCCTTTTTTACTTGCAAGGAGTTAATTGTCCACAAAATATGCATACGGCACTGCACACTTCGGCATTTTTTTTAAGTATGGCGTAATCTTCGGACAAGACTAGGAAAAAAATATAACATAAGTGAGTCCATAGACATGCTACAGAAAAAAATTCAGGCTGGTACCCCAGGGATAAGTTACCCTAAAAAAAATTTGAAAATAATATATATGTTTTTTTTACTGTATCTGTTTTCGGAATTTGAGCATGATTTTTTATTTAGTACTTTCTCAGTAGGTCTTTAACATATATTTTTTACAAAACGATTGAATGCGCCGTTTCTTAGAAAAAAAATAGTTTTGCTAAAATCAACCCTCCCTTACTCACCCCAAACCGGTCCCTTTTTCGGGCTAATATTTTGTGAAATTGCTACTTTCCAAGATTGCTTCCTACTGCACAAATATAAGCACCAGACGCTTGGGGGCAGTCACACCATGCTTACCCGGCTATGCCCTTTGACATTGGATTTTTAATAAAATTTTTTGAGGTCCATTTTATATATGTTTTAGGATACCCTATAAAATCCAAAAATACCCTTGACAACATTTCTCGTGGTCAGGCGTCCGAGTGCAACTTCCGAAAATTCCGAAAAAAGTCACGTCATGTCAAAGTCATGTTAGCAGAGGATGAGATATCAGACCTAATTGTCTAAAAAAGGTTTTTTTACTCTAAAAATGTTTGCACGACTGTTAACTAAAAATTTTTACACTTGACAGCATTTTTCTATGTAGTGGTTTTACCCCATTCACCCCTTTCTTCACCACGTGTTTTAAAACTTTTTTTTTTTTAAATAACCAAATTCATGACTGCAGTTTGCTTAAATTAAGTAAAAAACATACCACTACATAGAAAAATGGTGTCAAGTATAAACATTTTTAGTCAACAGCCATACAAACATTTTTTTAGAGTAAAAAAAAACTTTTTTAGACCATTGGTTCTGATATTACATCCTCTGCAAACAACCTTCCTTTTGACGACCTGACAAAGCCTTTTTTTGCATATTAACCCTTTCTGTGAGACAAAAAATGCTGTCAATAGCATCTTAGCTTCATAAAAAACCATGTTTAAGCTATTTCGATTTTTGAAAAAAAAATCACCGCTAAGAGTCTAACACCTACTTCACCTCCTCCTTCTGCACCTACTGACAAATATACAGCAAAAAATCGAGCGAGGTACATTTCTTTTGCTCTTGAAGGACTATACACATAGCGAGGTCATTCAGTAAGTATGTCCAGGGGTGCATTCAGATCGTTCTCAGCAAATGTTATTCAAATGTAATGTAAACACTGAGATAAACGGTAAAATCGAAAAATACTGAGTGAAACTCTAGTTAATCACTTGCAATATTCTCAAATTGGCTACGATAGAGAACTTTCGCTCATATGTCGAAAAGTGTTCTTTAGCATTTATTTAACAAGTTTGGAAATATTATCAAGATCGTGAAAAATATTTTGTTGCGGTTACGCGCACCTTTCCTACAGAATATTGTTCTATGTGGTATATTAAATATTAAATAAAAGCTGATAAGAATTATATAAACATAAAATATTTATAGCATTTCAATTTATTTATTCATGTCTTCGGTAAATTTTTTGTATTACGGTTTATGGAAACGTAGTAAAAAGAAACAATAACAAGCTAAAAACGTACTCTTCGCCAATTTACTCAGCTTTTTATATATAATTGTTACACATTCTATAGGATGCTCTTCACAGTTTTCTTGTAAATAATGTTAGTTTTTGGACATCTTAAATTTTGTGATACCATCTTTGTTGTGAAAAAAATTATATGAAAAAAAAATGAAAAAATATCCAACTTGTGTGGGATTCGAACACGGGACCTTTGGATTGCAACGCAAAGCTTTAGCCGCTGCGCCACCACATATTGCTATGAAAATTGATTGTCTGTAATATACCTATATCTTTCGACAATCATACATATTTCAACTCGTACTTCTATGAAATATATATTAGTAAAATTCATAAACAAAAAAAATATATTATGGAAATAATATTTCGCAAGATTTCCATTTTAGTACAAGCGAAAAAAATTAAGAAAATATAATTAAATAATTAATAACTTTTTTTATTTACTGATCGATTTTCTTCAAAAACAATAGGGTTATTCCTCTAGCTAACACTAACTTACTTTCTAAATTTCAATACAATCGGACTTTTCTTTCTTAAGTAATCGTGCTTACAACAAACGTGACGGACGGACAGACGGACATTTTGAAAGTTGTTCAGAATTCGTTCACTAACACAATGATATGAAAATTTTTTCTCTACGAGCGATATTTACGATTTTAGAAATGTGCCGATCAAATACAATGTACTCTTCGTTTTTGCGAAGAGTATAATAACCTGTCATAATTACTTAGTATTGCAAAATGAAAATGCACGAAGCCTCTTCAAGTCCCGCCATGGTTAGCGGCTATAAGCAACCCCCTTCACCTTCAAGTCGCTTCACTTTTTCTTTATTTACTTGTTCCAAACAGTGTAATTAATTAACCGTCCCCATTTTTTAGTTTTTTTTTCCGAATTTTATTATATTAAAATCGTAAATTATAAATGAAAAAAAATTGCATTTTGTTATTAATTTTTATCTATCTAATATTCACATCTGGAATGACTAAGCCGTACATTCACATAAATAATATTAGGCTTTATTTAAAACTGAATATTTTTGTTGGATATATTTTTAGCACTTCCTCAAAACGAACTTCAGATAACTCATCGTTATCTAACTTATATTTAACTCATATGTTCCACCTTTGCCAGCGTCTTTGATGTGGGTAAAACCACTGTAACCGAGTACACGTTTCTCCTGATACACGAATTCGACTAATTAAAGTTTTGTCCGTTAGAGCTCTAAACTCAATTACTAATAATTACAAAATAACCCATAAAGTAGTGTATCCCAATTAACAGCAATTAGCAACGCATGGGGCAAATCATAAAATAGAGAGGGCCATAAATCAGGATGAATTATTAATAATCGTGTAAACGATTATTATTAACGATTATTAACAAATTCGGGCATAAATACAGGGTGATTCTTGATGAGAAGGTCGTAATTTACCAAAAGATAGATAATATTAAGGTGATTTTAAATCCCCATAAGGTAATGGCTATAGCGGGCCCGTTTTCGAAATACAGGGTTTTATATTTTTTAGAAGAATTTTCTTTTCGCCACATATCTGTAATGCGTAAATAAATTCCAATGAGATTTTGTATTTTGGTTGCAGTAGTAATTCACCATCAAATGCCTGGGATCTTAATAAAATATCAGGATCAGACCCAGAATAAAAATATTTTTAAATTATTCCTAGAAAATAACACTCTGTATACTGTAATTTTTGATATTGAAATATTAATTTACACCTAGAAGATACAAAATTCGATAAAAAATATGGCACCATTTCATTGTTGTCAAGATCTCGGTCTTCTATGTTGCCATAGAATACAACGTCAGTGTAATGCCAAAAGAGATTTCTCTGTGCGACAAATCTATTTAGGCTCTCAGAAAGAAGATTGGTTAGAGCTCAGTTACTGACTCTGAGGACCCCCTTGCTGTCTTAAATAATCACAGAAGTAAATCCTGGCTCATCAGGATGTTACATGCCATCCTCACCAGAACTACTTTTCCTTGCCTTTTCTCCAGGCTCAAAATCCTCATCTTCTTTGGAAGATTTAACATTATGCTCTTGTAATTATTCATTATCTTGCTGATATCTCTATCTCTACCTTGTAGATTGTAGATTTGAAAACGGAGCTGGCCGATTGGCCTTGACCAGCGCTGTAGATCTATTGTCACTCTTAATCTAATTTTACTTAGAGCTCCTTATCCAGCTTTGTCTTTTGTATCAGACTTCTTCTTAGAGTGCTGTCTCTATATTAGAGCGAACGTCTGGCGGTTCTGGGCAGCTCTAAAGAGTGAGTGGGTATCCAAGCTTGTCCAGTCCCTTATGTTCTTCAGCTAGGAATGCTTTCTTCTGCCAATACCACGCCGGCCCTCAATTTTGCCTTCTATTATTAGTTTCAATAATTTGTTATCGGCGCGTATTATGTGACCTAGGTATGAGGTCTTTCTTTCTTTTATTATTTGCAGTAATTGTATCAGACTCCATAGCCTTAATAAGGACTCCTTGGTATAGCTATCTGCGACAGAAGAAGGCATATTCATATATGCGCTGCCAAAATCAGAAACAGAAGACTCTGGAGAAGAAAAACTTTGGAAGCAAAAACTCAAAAAGAGAAGCATAAACGCTCCATATGACAACGCAATGTGGCAACGCATGTCACTATGTGGCTCTCGCTGCTGGCAACAAGCATGACCCAAATCCAACCCAGCGTAGACACTGTTGGCTCGGTGTGTTTGCTGAGTGGTCGCTGGTAAATCAAGTCAATAAAATTAAACTTGATTTTTTTTCAGTAAAGTAACTAAATTGTCCATAATATAGCACTTCGATCTAAATTCCTTTACATCTATTCAACGTATTATTTTTATGTGTTTCATGTCTTAAATAAACCTTCGAATAAACCAATCCACGACTTGTCTGTTCTTATAAATAGACTGTGCAGTGAACGGTATATAATAAATTTTCTGTTTATACTTCAACTCCTGCGGGGTGCTGGTGTATGTTAATTATTTTATAACTTGCAATAATGCTTTAATATCCTTGTCATTTCATGACCGTGTCACATTAAATAAATTCAGGCATATTACACCCACACACCATGTTAAAAGTATCCACTAGGAAATAATTATTACTTATCTGTATCTATAATGTATTTAAAATGAGCTTAAATGTCAATGCAATTGTTTTCTGGTCTGGTATCGAGATTTATGCGAACATGTACAAGTACCCTAGAACTTGTTTAGCATAAATTTTATTTTTTTTTTTCAATTAACGGCGCGCGATAAAGTGCCCATTGCTAAGTGTTAAATTACAGATCTGGACCAAGATTAATGATAATTACAGGCAATATATGCAATTTTCTCGTTGATTTTTCAGCTGATTAATCTTTTTTGATCGGATCTAGCAAGGCGGTGGCCTGTAACGCCGTGTGTGTTCAATAACTTCTTCGGGTCATAACGTTTTTATGCCTTCGGATAAACTAAGAGCTTGGAAATTTATTACGAGTTTATTTTAATTCCCTTCGATTCGATTTGTTTTCATAAGGCAACTTATGTAAATGTAATTAAAAATGCAAAATTATTTTACGTAAAGGTATGATTGTACATTTTTATTACTGAACACTTTTACACTTTACTAAAATCTGCAAAAGTATTTCTGTCAAGCAAAGTAGATCTTAAAAACGCTAGTAACAAAGTGTTGAATTACATGATATGATTCATAGCATTTTAAAGCAAAAAAATGTATTGAAAATACTTAATCATTTATCGAAATTCAGTCAGTTTTTATTTAATATGAAATTATCTACTTTCTGCATATTGGTACTTTAATCTGGTTACGCTAATATTAGATTACCAGATTAAGGTACCAATATACAGAATACAATAATTAATTGTATCAATTGGACAGCCGTATATACCGTGCGTGTAATTGCCTATTAGGCATGTACATTCACGTAGCGCGAGAGATATGACAACACAGCGCAGTAAACTTGTCTGTCAGCGGAGTATCCCAGCTCTCAGTAATTTCATTTCAGCCAGCTGGCACATGCGATGTTGTAATTCTTACTCTCTATGCCTAGCCCGCCACTACACACACGGTATAAGGAACATATATATTATATATGTATATTGTACTTGTATACGTAGTAGCTTCACGTTTAACTTTTATATACTGATTAAAATTATTTCATATTTTTACGATAAAACCCAGCATTTTGTTATTGTTTAATATTACATAATTTATATGTGAAAGAAGTTCATATTGGAATAAAAAATTATGCAAAAGATATTTAATTCACTGTACTTGCTTTAGAACCTCGTTATTGAAATTATAATCGTACCTACCTAAATATTGTTAAATCGTAAAACAGATATGGTGATTTTTTTTTAGATTTAAGAATAGTTAGTTTATGCAGTACTTGTAAAAATAATCTTTCTGGAATAAGCCGCAGTTAGCTATATTACTTATTTGGAAGTATATTTTAAGATTGTCACATGTAACAAAAACTGGCATAATTTACAGCAAATATAGTTATCGTTTATATAGATTAAAAATACCAATGGCCTAAGGTGTGAACTCTGTGGTATTTCAGAGATAACTATGTATGGAGGTGACTTATGTTTATTAACCGTTACTATTTGGTACCTATTGCCAATTTAGCGATCAGTATATTGTGATTTATACTATCAAATGCTTTGCCGAAGTCAGTGTAGATGGAATCATCTGGATTAAGTAATCTATACCATTTTTAATTTACCCAGAATATAATACTTTTGATTCAACTGACCTCTTAGGAAAAAACTATTTAGTTTACAAATCGGTCGGTAATTAGTCAACTTTTGTCGTAATTTTTGTGAATAGGAACAACATATTCTATTTTCCACAAGATTTAAAATTCGCCTTCAGCAAGTGATTTATTAAATATCTAGGTAACCGGCGCGGTAGCTCAATCAGTTAAGGCGTATTGAGTGGCGAATATGCTGATCGACTGTCTACACACCGGTGGGTGTGGATGTATGTCTGCGTTTTTCCAAATGTGTAACCCCCTTCCGCACAGCCTTGGCTTTGGATGTGGGGGTTGTCTACTATCTGTGGTGTGTTTATGCTTATGTTTTATGTTTTGTTATGTTATTTTTCGAGTGCAGAAAAAATATATTTTCGAGATCGTTTGAGTTATATTCTATTCGTTCCTTTTAATTTCACTTGAAAATAATTTCATTTTATTTTAGGTTTCTGAAGAATTGTTATTTTAGTATCAACGATTTCTAAACTACTGGTTAATTTTTTCTTCTTATTTTTGACTTAGTTATTAATCCAGGCTATAGGTAGTTTCAATTTGAAAAAAAAATGTTTAAACTGTGCAAAAATTTTACTTTAAATAAATATGCCAAGGCAAAAATTAAACTCATGTGGACGTTGATCCCTTACTATAAATTCTATTATAATGCAGAAAATTAAGTGGGAAAATGGTGGAAAAGTGAAAAGGGTGGGGGGAAGAGGAGCAAGATGCTGGGGACGTAGAGATAAGGTATGACAGACAGTATGGGAGAAAGTGGCGAATCTACATGAATGTAGTTGCCGGCATAAACTAATTCATAATAAAAGGTTATGCTTTAATTAATTCCTATTTATTGACTTTTAATCTTTAAATTTCACTAGTTCTAACCGTACATTGTACTGTCTACCAAAACATCTTATGTATTTAGTGAATGCAAGTCCAAATTGCCTTTAACAGTCTTTAAGTCGTCATATTTTTACGGGCGTACTAAATTTTAAATTATGCAACTTTTATACAAATTGTGCAATAAAAATATGCCGAAAATAAACTAAAAACGAATATATGCTATATCGTTGTTTCCGTCTAAAATACTTTATTAATGCTCTTCTCCAGGCAACTGCTGTAAAAATATTGTTGGTCTTATAAAATGGAATGATAAAATGTAAGCGAGTTGTTAACGAAAGATGTCATAAAAATTCTGACACATTTACCGCTTAATGTTTTTAATGGAAACTAAACAGCATTTATGTATTATTGGTTCTTATTTTATGAGTCCGCTAAAACGTTAATGCAGGGTCCACGTAATTCTTACCACTCACTATAAACCCAAAAACACATTTCTATATTTTCATTTTTATCGTCATGCGGAAACATCTAGTCAGGATATCATAATTTTTACGTATAACGGGCGTTTCACGTATACATCCATTAAATCCGTACGGATGAGTCTGTCAATAAATATTTAAAAAAATTCTATAAACATGGATCCGGAAATCCCTATTAAGGGAGCTAGGACCTTCTAAAGGGAACCCTCCAAAATTGGAATTTTACTTAATATATCTGGAACTCCTTGAACTACATTCACCAGTTTTTGCACGTGGATCTGATATCAATAAAGGTAATTATTTTATCAGACTATATTCAATCAAGACTAAATTCAATCATGGGACCTCAAAATGGAAAGGAGGCTTTCTTCTCCCCGCTCCAAACTGTTTTATGTGTATTTTTTGTGTCTTATCGGAATATGATTCCTTAATCAAAAATACACAAGAAAGCTTGTCTTTAACGCCGTAGGACCAACCGTTTTCGAGAAATATGAATCAAAAGAAACATCCATTCCCCAGATTTGAAAAACATGTAATAAAAATGTCTCGTTCTTCTGTATAACTAGGAAAACTTCATATTTCAGCACTGGTCAACCTATGAAATTTGCTTTTTATTACGTAATGGATATTATTTTTTTTTAATTGTTGCTTTCTGATGACATTAATGACAAAAAGGTAAGGTGCACCTTCTGGAGAATCTAGCTTCCTTAATAAAGATTTATGGACGCATGTTTATAGAAATGTTCTTAAATATTTTCTGATTGCGTACCTGAAACACATTGTATATTGAATTTCTAGAAAATTTCCATTCTCCTCAGCTTCAAAAAAATATTAATTTGAATCCTTAAACAATTTTAGTAGTCATTTTTTAAATTTTATATCGGGGCGTCATTTGAAATCACGGACCAACGAAAATCAAATCTAAAGAAACTCATGAACTAGAAGTTTGAATGCGTTTCTTTGCTTATAGTCTAAGAGCTGACATTAATTTGTGAAGGTAGAAAGCTCCCGTTTTCTGTTCGGTAACCCGGAAGTATAGGAAAAATAAACACTTTTTATTAGGGCCTTAACTCTACGTGCAGAGGGTCATGGGGTGCTTATAATAATTATCTTATCTTCAAAGGTCAAAGACTAGTTATTTAATTTTATATAGTCCATTTATTTACTACCACTGAGTATATTATTGTAAAATATACCTATTTTAAATATTCTTGAATTTTTTTTATAATATTTCACCTTTTCACCTTTCCCTCATTTAAATTAGGTTGGCCAGGATGATATTGCGATTTTTAAAGAACTACCTTGCTATAGTAGAATCTCCCTATTGAAATTGGGCCATATCCCTCATACAGGGTGATCACCAGAGGACTGCAAACTCTCATTTTTATGTGAAACAGCTTCTATTTTAATTTTAAAGCAAAATTTTTGATTGAGCACACAAAAATATAAAAACACAAAAATTTCTAAACCACAATATACCTCTCAGGTTCGAACCAACTTTAAATAGATTAGATGATTAATTTTACCTCGAATTTTTTTTCATCAAAATATGGAATATGGTATTTTTAGTAAGATTATTATAAAATAAATAAAGTTTCAGTCGGACATTGCAGACTGCGAATATCTTTTAAATACGATAAACTCTGTTGGCTTAATAGTTTTATTTAGAATTCGGAATATAAATAAATAACTTGTTTTCCCAAGTAATAATTTTAGTTTTAATATACTCTATAAGATATTAAAGCTTTCAAGTTTTAATGAATCATCTAAGTCTTTACTCGTAGAATATTTGAAGAGTATTATAAAACTATATTTGGTTTAGGATAAGCACTATATTAAAATTTAAAAGGCACACACAAATGCTTTGAGAAAACGTTTTACATTTAATGAAGTATATACAAAAGCAAATAAATCTATTGCCACACTCACATCATCCGCACAATATATGGGCCGCCATGCATAGTTATAAAATGCGCATATGGCGAATACTGAGAGAGTGTATTTACAAATAAAGTATTGAGTCCTCACGGGGGCCTAAAATATTCAACGAGACTAAGTTTACTGTAAAAGATGTAAAAGATATTATATAGTTCTTAAAAATTCGCGCGTCCTTTAAAAACACAAATTAAAAAAAATACATGGATAATTAATTTTTCTTTTCGGTGACTTAAAACCTTCACAAAACCAAAACTTTGAACCTCCCCAATATTGTTGACCTTAATACATTGCTTGGTTGCTAGAAATAATGGCGGTTGTAAGCATAAACCTACTAATTGTGAATAATTCTACTTCTAACGTGTTTTGTCTTAAAATGTCCATTAAATTACCAATTGCTCTTTAAGTACGCCGATTTGTTCCTGTAGAAATATATTTTAAGTCTCATTGGTTTTAAAATGTTTTTTAAAACTTCTAGGCTATTTTAAAACCTATTCTAAACCCTTTAAGTAATTAATGCAACCGCTTTAGGACCTACAGGGTTTATGGCGCCTGTAAAATCTAACCTAAAAATTCCCTTTGATTTTAATATTTTGCCACATTTGTAGAAAGTTATTGGTAGTACCGTTTGCCATGTCGCAATGTCGGTTGGTAATAGATATTGCCTGCCCTCTTCCAGACAACCTCGTCTTTGGACAAATACATGAAATGCCAACGAATATTTCTTAATACAGCTTAAAACTACCTATTTTAAAACACTGTAGTCGGGACAAAGAGAAACCAAATCCTTTTATCGTTAAGCCTGACTTATTATAAGTTTCTGCCCATTTCATTAAAACTCTAATAAGTTGTATTTATGAAGGTTCGACTCGAAACTTACTGATCTCAAAGCATATTAGATTTATAGGCCAGCATTAACAACTACCCCAAGATAATTTTATAAAGCGATTATAAAACCTCAACATTTCCTAAATTCTTCAATAAAGCTAGATCCTCCTAAATTGGACTTAACAACTAGAGAGTTTTATTGAAAGCTTGACAAATACCTTGATAAGTTAGTCATAAACCAATAAAGACTACAAGATAATTTAGTTTCAATGTAAATTCTTGAAAGCCTTTTTAAAACTTTCTTTAAGACAAGACTATCTTTAAGTGCATTTGACAATTATATCTGGCATAAATCACTGGTTTATGAGGTGGTCATTATAAAGCACTGATAAAATCTAAATAAACCTAGATGGAATTTAAATTGTTACTTGGGTTGTTTGTATTGGGTACAATGTAGGTAGTGTTTATTACACATTGAATTTAAGTTTAGTGTCTTCCACATTTTGTCTACTTCATTATTTCTTCTAATGCGTATCAGTTAATTCTGCGAGCAATTTTGTTTTAGAATAATTTAATTTAGCCGAATATTTAGAATAAAATTGCATAATCAAAGGTTAACTAATCAAACAGATAATTGTCATTTAATGTCAAATTCAAGGCAATATTGGATGTATGTGTCGTACAAGCATTGTTTGGTTTTCAAAGGATATAACTCTCAGCTACGTAAAAAGCGGTTGCTTAAAACTCACGTTTATATTAAATTCAACTCGTTATAATTGGACTGTAATAAAATGTCGAAGCACCTTCGAAGTATTAAATTGTTTTTGTTTGTATTTAACGTCACTAGGTATTAAAATTTACTCAAAAAACAAATATTCTTGAGACAGAAGTAATTCTAAATTTCATTACGATACAGCCATTAGTATTACTAAATTATTTCCTAGGAATTGAATAAGATAAGAGATAGTTTAACATCATATGAAAAACGTTTAATTTCATCATTAAAAAATGAAAATTGTTTTAAAATTGTACCGGCTGACAAAGGCAATCCAACTGTAATTAGATACAAATATGTGATACAAAAATTACTCATACGACAAATAAAATTTGCGAACTCGCATGGAATAACAATTATATGATCCAATGAAATTCTATAAAGGTTTTGGGAAAAAACAATGAAACTAGAAGGAAACTTAAAGAATCCCCTACTATTTTGTTAAACGAGTATGAATGTGTATCAAATTGTTACATATATCTTATGCCAGTTCAGAGAGAAGGAAAGTAAGAATGAAATAAATATAATTAATGTCCTACAAGTCTGTTATTTTACAATAACCACCCTATTTTGAGATACATTAAATGAAAAATAACGCCCTAGGGCATTATGAATATCTATAACGCCCTAGGGCATTATAAAATTATAATACAACCCAAAACAAGCAAATTATGATAGCGTTATTGACAAACAAAATGCGTTGCTATGCAATGGCGGATTTTTACTCTCTTTTAAATCAAATCGTTCTGAACATAATAGAGTCAAATTAATAAATCGTAAATGTCAAAAAAAAAATCGAATTAAATAACAGACTTGTAGGACATTAAACGTTGAAGGCACCACGGGTGTTATAGGATAATGACGCCCTCGGTCGACGTACATTCCCTCGGGCCAGAGGCCCTCGGGATTGTACACTGCCGACCTCGGTGCGTTATTATCCTTATAACACCCTTGGTACCTTAATAACTATTTCGTACTACTAGCTCTGTAAGTGTCATGTTTTGACGCCTGTCAGTGTTCTAAAAGTGTCACTTACAGCCCATAGGCAAAAAGGCACAAAATTTTAATTTTTTGTCCTAGTCCAAAAAAGTAAATTTACTTTTATGCCCTAGGGCAAAATAGGGAAGTAAAATGATAATGAAATTCTGGCACCAACGAAGTACACACATTTTTGGCTGCCTCCTGAATGTCGATACTTTCATCATAATCCATATTTTTATTGCAAAAACTAACGTGAATGGCGGAAATTATCATGAAGTTATCAATTTGACAACTTATTTATTGACAGTAACCATAGCAGAAAGCAAACACACTCCAATTAGAGTCTAAGCCAATTAATGAGTTTTATTATTAATAAATGAGTTCGAGAAATCTTGAAATATAATAATTTTGAATGAATTTTCCTAAAAATTGTAATATTGCCAGTAGTACGAAAAATGTCGTATGCACCTCGGCTTGTATCGTGTATTTACAGGTCTCGAATGTGTTCTCGACCTGTAAAATACACTTACAATCCTTGGTACATAAATAACTATTAATCTCTCACGTGACTATGGATATACATACGTCATATTTGACGTATAACAAAGCCTGCAAAAACGGAAAGCGAAGATTTTTCCGAAATGTTAAGAACTATTTTAATTTCATATTTAATTATATAATAATTTATTTAATAATTTTGTTCAGTTTATATAAAAATGTTTAAATGTGAGACATTTTGTATTAGTCAAAAATATTCAAAGACCAACTCTTTTGATGCAGAGATTTCTTTCATTAAAGTTTTAAATATTTTTTCAGAAAAGTGGCAAAGTGCCTCTTGATCAATGGAGCTATCACCACGCCCACTTAGCAAATGATATCGGTTGTAAAAAATGTGGTGTCAGTATAATTTCGCGGTTATATAATATTAATGATTATTGGATAGAAATGATCTTTGAAATAAAAAAAGGGATTAAGGAAAACATTTTATTTTAAAATTCCAAATATTATAAATTGGTAAAAATGACGCCAGACAGTATTTTTTTGTCCTTTAAATTCTTCAAGGTAAACATTAAAATTAATCATATGAGATAAACTAAATTAATGTCAAAGATGAAAGAAATTAATACTTTTTATATTAACTAAATCAGCTCCTTAGGAAATAAGTTGACATCATGGATACATATTTTATTTTTTAAATATTTAATTATGTTACAGCGGTCATTTTCAAAAGGAAAACATTAATTCTGTTTAGCAATTAATTATAATTAATATACTTGTTTCAAGCCAAACTAAAAGAAACGTTTGCATGTCAGTGTTTAAAATATTCATGCGAAAGATGCTCACGATAAATATGAATATTATTTTTTACATTACCTGTTGGGCAGAATTTTCTATGTAAAAGGCCACGTGCCAAATTGTAAACGCAATTCTATATAATAATTTAGCAGTAACATCATTCTGAAGATTATTATTTGAAGCTCGACTCGGGCAACAACATTTTAAAGGTAATTGTAAACTCGATTTTTTAACAGACATTTCAAAAAATATTGTTGAGTATCCCTAAAAATCACAGACACCTTTTTCACCGCTCACATATGTATATATCACAAGATTCGAATTAACGTTAATATTTTTATAAAATACTTATTACTTAATTTAGCGAAGTTGTTGATTTGTCATTTTATTTTTTACACCGATATAAGTTTTAACAATATGCACATGATATTTTTAATTTTCTCAAATTTATTATTAAAGACAATTAGCGGCGATGAATAACTGTTGCGCTCTAACACTTTCAAAAGCATTTTTGGGCAGGTTATCCGATACTGCCGATAGATACAGTAATTAAAGATTTACATCATGATACCGGCGTTGCAGTACTAGACACGCCCGCTTCTGCATCCCGGAATAACTCCCCTCTTTCCGGAGTCTCTGGGTTGTGTTTGGTCCGGACTTTTCGCACACCTTCGGGGAGAATCGTCCGGTTGGAAGTTCCGCAGCTTGTTTGCAGCTTTTCGAGCGGAGGCTTTTTTCCTGTTTCTCGCGATGTCAGACGACACTGTGCGATCTTTGCTCATTTAGTTTGGTCGTCATGACAACGTGAAAACACAGCATCAGTTAAAAATGCTATGAATCTGTTAGTAGTTGAAATTGGATGATGGAATTGCTGTTTAATAGTTTATGAAGGTTGCACTTTATTATTGATAACCGTTTTGAAACGTGCAGTTTTACTTTATTATATTTGTGAGGTAGCTGTAAAGTTGTGGGCTCATTCAATTCTCTAGGAGTGATGCGTTATATACACAGTGTATGAGATTAAGCGGACTGTATTTTCTTAAATTTTTTAACAGACTTCAAACAATTTTAAAGAGGAGGTTCTCAGTTCGAACGTATGTATGTTTTTTCGTTTGTAATCATTGCTCTGGATTAAGTTAAGCGATCTCCATGAAATCTTTCTCAAAGTGCAATACTGGCTCGGAGGCAGTCCCATAATAGTTTCATTAAGCTCCCCCAAGTAACAATTTAAATTTTATCGTGATCTTTAGAACCTCTTGAAGTCTATTCAATAAAACTTCTGATAAAACTATATCTTTGACAAACGCTATTAAACCTTTATAAAGCTTGTATAAAGCAAAGAGGGACCATTCTTGAAAGAGTTCTGAGGGCCTTTTTTAAAGTCATTTTAAAACCAATTGGTTTTATTCTAAATAGGCTTTATAACGTTCTGAAGACCTTGATAAAGCTATTCATAAAACCAACCGTTGTTTAAACTATTATAAAACCACTTCGTAAAGTCATCATAAAACTAAAATGCTTTAGAACTGCACTTAAAGAAGCTATTAGCTCTGTTAATATGGTTATTTTTAATCAAATGGTTTTATGCTTGCCATCATATTAAAACTAAGTTGGCAATGTTGGCAAATTAGTCGCGTGTTGGTAATGGATATTATAATAAGCATTTGCTGTTGTTCAGCTTTCAGCTGGTCTCTCTATACTGGTTAAAATTATTAAGTTCAGTAGGTACTCACCGTGAGTGAAATTTTAGCTGCGCATTAAATTGTACTGATGATATCACAACTAGTAGATCGAAAAATACGCGCAGGCCCTTGAAAAATATTGAAATTTTGGAAATTTTAAAAAGTACTTTAAAATTCATTTTTAAAAGGGTATATATACTTTTTGTTGACATCAACTTAAATCACACGTTAGTAATAATCATGATTTTAGTCCTTATTATCCATTAACTGTTGCCAAAATTGCAACTAAGTAATTGTTCATTTGAATGATTCCAACATGTCAGCTTTTCTTTACAAAGATATTTTTGTAGAAAAATGCGATTTTTGATTAAAACCTGTTGGTTGCCGGCAATACCACGATAAGAGTATTTGATCCTAAGATTGTCACAATGCTCTCGTACAAGAGCATTTGCTACTAATTACAACCAATTTAAATCTTCTTACATGTATGTAAGTCTATTTGATCTTATCTAACACCATTTGACCTATTAAGATTTGTTCGATTTATTCACAACCATCATAAAACTTATGGCCCAAAGATATTTGACATTTTTGGTGTTTATTTACATAAAACCTCACATTAATTGCTTTTTCCTTACCTTAGCTATGCTGTGATTGCTCTGAAAGGATCGGCTATATGCCCTTATACCCAGATGCAGTGAACTGCACTGGAATGTAAATAAAAGAGCAAAAAGATATAAATAAGAGCCAGAAGATAACCTCTCACATTTATTTGATTATTTTGATTAGTCAAATGTGTGGTGTGGCTCTAATTGTTTAAAGTAAGTATCAGGTTAAAAATACGGTATTCACAATACAGTTAACACAAAAATCCTTGTTAGAAGGCAAAAACAGACACTTGATGTTGACAAAAAACCAGTGGTACACTAGAATATGTTGGAGTTGATATTAAACCCACTCGAAGTAATCCTACGTTTCATCTTGTAATTGAATGGCAGGTACTGGTCTCAATTATCAATTGTTGAGTGTTTTGTGAATCATATTCTGTTTTATGTTTACTCATCGAAACTGGTGTGTTATTTACTATTTTCAAATAGTTATTTCTGGCTTTCCGTTTAAAGTAACCACTTTTTTTAATTTTCATCTACGTTTATGAAAAATGCGTCTCCATATTTCATTTGTTAAGGTATCACACAAAAGTAATTAAAAACTAACCTAAAATAAGTAAAATCTATTTATCCACCTGTCAAACTGCAACTTTTGCGGTTTTATGAAGGAATTTGTTCAGACTAAATGGTTCTTATGTTACATTTGGCATTATGCAAGCCAATACAGCTTTATAGCAGTTTTATGATTAGTATATTCAGGTACCCCTTTAAAACTCTTGCATACTGGTTTCATGAGCGTTATTGTCTCTGAGGTAAATTGGTTTCCTAGGCCAAATGATTTTATCATGGTGGTGTTGACCACCACCATAAAACCTTTACAAGTGCCAATAGACTAGATTTAAAACAAATGCTAAACGGTATTAAAACTCAGCCTCCAAGAGGTTGTTACAATTCTTAATAAAACTACTTAGGCTGAAAGAGTTGTTGGCCTGCTATTACAAAACTTATTCCAGTCCACATAGCATTTAAATTGTTACTTGGGCCCGTCTGGTGTACGGTGAGCAAAAATTGGAACAAAAATTTTCAGTCTATAATTTGGCGAAGGTGCTAGGAATAGAAATTTAAATTTGGTCGAATTTGCATTAAAATTGGCAGTTAGATATTTTGCAATATTGTTGCAGATTTATATGAAATTTGATGCATGGAAATTGTGATTTCTCTGATAGTGAGACCGTCGTTGAAACTTCAAAATCCTAAACGACGAATATATTCTTGGTGGACGGTGTAAAAATGACAAAGTTGTGCAAAAGTCCATCTTCTTTAGGAAAAGACGACGCATTGGACTTTTGATGGAATTTTTCTGGGCAATTGTGGGTACTTGTGGTTTATTCCGGGTTTTTGTGAAATACTAATTTCCCGTCTATTATTCGGTGTTGTACCGACAATATGGCGTGTGGCAAGGCAACTTCTAGGTATCTACTAGTTTTCTTTTTTAAATTGTACACCTGTCCCTCATCTAGTGCAGCAGTTGAAATAATTTATTTACATTCGACCATATTTGAAGCTTGTGTCTAAAAATGTTTCAAAACTGGTCAATATTTATAGATATTTAAATACTTAAATCGTAAATAGTGTTTTAAACTGACAAACAAAATTGAGCATTTAGGTGATGCTATATATTAACGAAAAACAGCGTTTTTTGAAGAAAAAAAATTAATCTGAGCAATTACAATTGAAAAATGGCGACATTTTGTTAAAAGAAATGTGTGTGTGTATCGGCCATAACTTTATTTTTTGTGATGTAGAAACAAACCAAAAATTATTTTAGATATTAATTAATTGCCTTTAATTTTGTTCCTTAGATTTTTTGATGGAACACAGAACAGTTTCTAAGATATTCAACATTTAAACTAAATACTTCATCCTAAGAGCGGTCGGATGCCATACCTAAAATTAAATATCTCCGAAACTGTCAGCCCTACACAAATATATAAAAAAACAAATTCATTATTTATTGAGATATTTGCAAAGAAACAAAAATTTTACGTTTTTTTCTAAAATCCTTTTACAGTTTAAAATGCAATTTTTTCCAAAGCAAGCACTGTAGGCTGACGAAAATTAGAGCGTCTAGGTCATACTATATATAAACGAGAAATAGTATATGGAAGTATATTTTTTTAGCTGCTGACTACTTACATTAACAAAATGGCGACGTTTTTATTTAAAAAATGCAAAAAAGTACATTGTTTCTGTCATAACTTTTTTTGTATACAGAAATAACCAAAAAATAATTTCAAAGCCTAATTAATGGACTTTCATTTTGATTGTTAGAATTTTTAACTTAAGTGTCATAGTTCCTAAGATATTTAACATTTAAACTAAATACTTGGTCTTATAGATGTTCGAACGCCACCTTTATACTAGCAGATCTCCGAAACCATTAACTTTACAGAAATTACAAAAAATGAAATTCATCATCAATTTAGTAGCTTTCTTATTTGTCTCTAGCATGTTTTCGACCAATGTAATATTTTTCGAGTTAGTTCACGACCTATTTGAAACCCTCTTTTTCAGGCTAAAATTCCAATTTTCTAGTCGTTATAACTTAAAGACTATCAATTTATGAAGAACACTTTCTTCTCAGAATTTATTTTAGCCCCTGCCTCCTCTCAGCTTGCCACCCCCCGAAAAGATGTGGTAGTTTTTTTCTCGTAGTTTTAGCTTTATTACTTTCAATTAATTTACCAAAAGAACCTATTGTGTAGTTGTCCTAGCAATATTATAGTTTTGTTTCTCTAAAGTGATATTTTGTTGTGCTAATATTATCGGCAAATTAATGAATATTACTTAAGTGATACAAAATTCCTTAAATTACTAACGTATCGAAAATATATGCAGAAGACATAGTTTATCCAACTCAAATGAAATTTTGCTAACTTGAGAGAAAATTAATCAAAATTCAGTTTAAATTCAAACCGTTCGGTTTGTATACGAACGTAGTTTACACTTCATTGCTCTCTTTGCATTTGTTGAGGATGATTGATGGTTGAAACTTTTATCTATTTTGTATACTTGAATAATCACATGATGTTGGTTCAATTTTAGGCGAACTATTTACGGAGGTATAAACGGGAATACGTTTATACTCAGAATTTACGAGTTGTTAATAAAAATTTAAAATGTTATAGTTTTACACTAGTTCTACCATGTCTTTTTTTGGGAGGAAAATTCATAACTGCACATAATATCAGAAACTGCTAATACAAAGTTAGGGTACACTCAATTTCAATAAAACCCTCTAGTCTAAATAGCAAGCTCTAATCCTCAAAGTAAACTAGTATTTTCGAGTTTGTTTTTGCAATTTTTCGATCTCATTTTGGATAGGTAAACGCGAGGGTAAACGTAACATTCTGCGTAAAAAGGCATAAAAATAACGTTCGAATTGGAATTTAAAAGTCTTTTTTTTTTCAATATTTAGCTCTAAAATCTATCTTTACTTTCCAGATTTCTGGAAATACCTTTGTACCTGATGATCACAAGTGGTCTAAAGACAAATTAAAGTACATTTAATTTCTTCAAAATCAAAAAATCCACCATATTAACCCCAACTATAGGTTGGGGATAGGATTTTGCAGAATGAAAGGGAAATATCCGTTTATTTTCTGTTTATTATAAATATTCAAAAAATCATAGATGGTATAATCTTTAAAATAGTTTCAGGTACTTCTCGTCGCTGTAACGAATACAACCATAACAGTTTTTTTCATAAATTTTTTGTAGTATAGTTAAATGTCATGCTCTAATAATGAAATTAGGAACTATTTTTATTGACAAATTACAATATTCAAATACAACAGAAATTTACAATAAAAAATATACAGAGTGTAATTAGTTTCATGGGTACCGACTAGACAAACAAAAAACCTATATGACTTTTTCCTCTACGTACACTTCGAAAAAATCTGACCTAGGTCAAAAATTTGAATGTCATGGTAGGAGACATTTGAGGAACACTGCTTTTCTGGGTCAATGCACGTATAGTTCCGAACCATCGAAGTTACTTACTTTTATAAAGTCATAAAAAAATGTAAAGGTACCGACATGTGACATCGCCGCCGGGCGGTCTCAAAGCAAGAAGGGCGACACTTTGATGGGACCGCTAGAACCGAACTTTTTATGAAAAGGTAAATAATTCGTATCAGTTTTTGCACAACCGCAAGCACAGGATTGCCGCAGGAATTTAAACAGAATATTTGTTTACATGCGTGTTTTTTAATTTGAAACAAAATTATTGTTTTTTATTATTTATAAAGTTTAAATGTGATTTATTAACATTTCTAACATAAATAACTGTTCTGTGTTAAAATACGATAACAAAAGATAGTTATGTGAATTTTAAGTTGGGAAAAATCTGATTTTTTTAACGAATTGCGCGCATATTTTTTTTCCAATCAGGTATCGAAAACTAAAAATGGAGTCTTTGGTCTCTATGGAAATCTTTGTAAACATTAATAAACAGATCGGAACAAAACAGCGAATAATAATAATAATAATAATAATAATAATAATAATAATAATGACTTTATTGTCACAAAACCACAAAAGTTGTTCATAATAATAAAGTTTATACCTATCCCAGCAGCGACTTTGATATTAAAGTGATAGCAATGTGATAGCGTGGTGGACAGGCCTATTCGAGTAATCTATAACTTACCAATAAATTATTGTTGATTTACATAATTTGTTCGAAATCACTTCCATCTGCATCAATACACTTTTCAGCACGTCGAACTAAGGACATACGCACTATGTTCAACACATTTGGTAAATTAGGATCATTTCTTATGGTTTCTATGCACATTAAATACGTAGCTGCAATTGTTCTAAAGTGTCAATTGGATCACGTAACCAAGTATTTAACGACTTGAACGGTAAGTCAATAAAATAAATCTTAACTATAAATACAGTGGCCCAAAATTCAAAGAGTACAAAAGCAACTTACAAAACAACGAACGGGTAGGTCGTGTGTACGTACTTAACCAAGTAATGACAAACTAAAATATTGCTTGAAAGTATCACAAGGCAGAGTATAGTTGTCTTCAGATCTACTAAGCACTCAAAAAATGTCGGCACAACAACATTTTATACCAATCTGCACAAATGTATCATGCGCAACCAGGCGCGACGACATAAAACCTATGTTATATTATAATAACAATTTTCTATAGAAAAAATGTTCACCATTTTCAGTAGCCTCTTATATCCTTTTTAGTGACCTCTTATGATAGATATTAGGTATTCTTCACGTCCACAACGTAGTCTACAACACTACAACTGTTTACGTTCAAATGATAAATAATGAAAAGTTTGGGAAAAATGAAATTAGATATCTGTCGGCGGCAGTAGATTATACGTCCATGATGAATAATTAATCAGTTTAGTCTGAGTATACAGGAATAGCTATTAATTAAAACTGTTTTGTTCCGAAAATTTGAAATTATAAATTCAATATGCGGTCAATACAAACATCTATTATCTTCAACCTCGCTTGGATTTTAAATAGTTTTGTATAGAACTTAATTAAAAACGTAAATTGCAAAGTATATGCGAAGCGCATCAGAATTAATTTGGCACTTTCGCAATTCAGTCTGGTTCTATTAAGTGTTTCGTCATTATAATTAAAACAGTTTTGTTCTTTTATTATTTTTAAATTCGAGCCGACTTGATTTAGAATACTGCTCCTAAAGAGTATATAAATTCATGAATTAAAGATCGAAATCAGAATTACGCTTAAATGGTGCTAATGATTATTATCTATATAGAAATTCCGCCCACAATATTCGAATTTATATTTATTTATTATCATACAATGGCATTAAATTTGCAATTACGTACGCATGGTGATGTACAATACCCTATAAATATTGTGATGAATTATTTATTACATAACCCGTAGAATAACATCGTCGAAAATTATTATTGTCCTCTGTCCTAATTTTGGTACAGTAGTGTTACATATGGTAATATATGGGGCTAATGAAATGTTTGCAATGAATTCATTTAAATATAAGTTACGTAAAATGCATTTTGTTCCATGATTTCCAGTTTTTTTTAAATATATTTTTTTAAATTGATTTGTTTCTTATAGTTCAGAAGTACAGAATGTCTGATATGGTACATAACTGTGCAAACTGTCCAGAAACATAGATTTAAACTTCCTTTTCTTCTAATTCACAACATTTTGCCAGCTATTTTGCGGTCCATGAATTATTTTATTTAGACTCCGCTTGCTGTATAATACGTGTGGTGACATCACGCCATCTATTGGAACGTTTTAACTGAATTATCCAATGAAGATAAAACATATCGGAATATAAGTGAGTATTGTGAGTATTATAGTAGCGTCTAATTTTTATAAGTTTTTTATAGATACACCGAAGAGTATACTTGATAAAATACCTGTAACTAGTACAAACAATAATAGTAGAAAATTTATTACCCCCAGTCAATCTCATTCAATATTTCTTGAACCCTATCGGGATATTCTGTGATCTAAGTAGGGCATTCGACTGCGTCAATTATGTAAAACTGTTATCTAAACTTTATTCGTATGGTATACGCGGACTAGCTCATGAATGGGTAGCTTCCTTTTTGGATCACCGTACACAATATATTAGCCTATTATATTCTGACAATAACAGAAACACAATAAAATCTGAATATCTAGACGGTGGGAGCCCCACAGGGCTCTGTACTGGGTCCCATATTATTTTTATTATATACGAACGAGTTTGATACTTTATCTACTGATGAATTCTTTGTTATGTATGTACGCTGATGACAAGTACATTCTGATATCGGATAATGTAATGCAGATAAAATGTTGGAATTCAAATGTAACACCGTATTACAAATTATGAGTGATTGACATAAGTCTAACACACTTTACCTTAACACTGAAAAAAACCAATAAGATTCTATAACAGACAAAAACCGTGTTCTCCGTTAAATATTGGCATAGGGTCAGATATTTTGAGTTATAATCAAGAAATTAAATTCTTAGGTGTTACGATCGATGAATCTCTCAACTGGAAGACGCAGTTCACACAGTTAATTTCGAAATTAAATTCACTATGTTATCTATTTCGAAAATTAAAAACTGTTTTAACAGTTGAACAACTTATTGTGGTGTACCAAGCTAAAGTCTCTTCTAGACTGCGATATGGACTATGTTTCTGAGGTAGGCTCCACCCAATCATTGGGTGTATTTATTGTACAAAAACGTATTTTAAGATGTATTGCTAGTGTGTGGTAGGTATTCTTGTAGAAACCTTTTTAAAAATTACAATATTTTAACCCTTGTGTGCTTGTTAATATATGAACTACCTATGTGTTTTAATTTATAAAAATAATGGAAACTATATTTTAAACAAAAACGTTCACCAAATAAATACACCATTTTCATGTGCAATTTTGTAAATATAAAATAAGTACAAACTCACCAAATTATTTAGGTGTAAATATTTTTAACAAATTACCGACACGTGTAAGAAATGTATAAAGTTTAAAATCTTTTAAAAGACAATTAAACAACTATCTTGTTGATAAGTGCTTTTATAGTCTGGATGAGTTCTATGAAAGTAACAATTAGTTTGTAAGTAAGCATATGAATATTCCTATACAAGTACCACTTTGTCTGAGAGGAAAATAAAGTATATTTATTTATTATTGCGTTGCCTGTTTGGCGCACAGCCTAATTAAAACTCTTTCCTTTCAACTCTCTGCGGATAGCGGGTAGGAGATATCTCAAGAACCAACTTAGGGGACAATCCTACTTTGAGGAAGTGTCCTTGCCCACCCAGGTTCTCCTAACTCGGAAGATGGTAACCTGGTAAAGGAACCCTTATAGGTTGCCCACAACCACTTACCGCGGGTTGCAGTAAATTGTAGTGGGCAGCTGTGCTACTTTATTTAATGAATCGATGTCAAATGCCCAAGAGCGCAGTTGTAGCAACTTTAATGATCTTGTATCTGCGAATTAACAGCAGCGTCTGATCTAAAGTCGGCGGCTACAACCAGCATCTGACCCAGAGTGAGCGGCTGTCACTAAAAGTTCAGAAAGCAAGGGGACCACAAGGGGAATGCAGAAGCATTCATGAAAATGAACGATAGCAAGATTTAAACAGTGTAATATTTATTCGAACAAAGTTTTAGTGAATCTTCAAAATGCTTCCCACCTGGTTAGACTTCTTGACACGAATTTAAAATATTTTTAATTGAGTTTGGTTGGATTAGCTTGGTCTGTAATTTTGATTTAGAGATCCACAATTTCATTCGGCATTTTCTAAGTAACTCTGGAGAAAAAATCAAGGTGAGTTAAATCTGGTGATTGTTTTGGTACCTCTTCTTCCTTTCCATGTTTTGAATAATTTTATTTATGTAGATGGCGCTGCCCCGTCTCGTTTTCTCCACAAGGATATGGTAATGGAAGTACAGAAATCAACTACGTCTCTCAAAATAATGCACTAGTGAGTGATCCCTCCAAAGGAATAGTCCCATCACTCGACTTTCCCCAATTCCTACAAAGACACTAATTTCATCGCGAAATTAATCTATGATTAAGATCATTCTCATTCCGCTGATGTACTAAAGTTGTTGTGTCCGGTATCTTTCATCATACGCAATCAAAATTAACATTTCTAGTTATCCCATGGTGGTATAAAAACGTGGCCCATAAGGCCACCTCCTTGATTATTCTGAAGCCGTTCCTTCAAAACCCTTATAGACTATAAGTTGTCTGGAACCCATATCTGCTTTTCCATTGTCAATTGTTGGTTCCTGTCCTTTTCCAGTTTAATATATTAAATATTTATTTATTAATTATGGCTAAACAATGCAAACTACCGAATCGTAAAACTGAAAATGATTAAAAAATAAAATATCGGTTTTTGAGACTTTCAAAGTGAGAAGACAAAAAAAAATGATCGAAAATGTTTGTACTGTTTGCTGCAATTATTTGTAAGTTATAAAAATAAGAAAATGTATACATTCTAACCTCCAAACTATAGCCATTAACTTTCTGTCTTTCCTATAATTTGTCTAGGTATCCATTCTTTTCTTTCAAATGTAAATGTTTCACGTAAATATTTCTAACACCCGGTACTGTAATGACAGTACTGTCGAACAGTGGTACTTTTATTGAAAACTGGCGTCAAAAATCGGTAACCAATTTTCGATAAAAATTTACGAAACTTGGAAGAGTTAAGTACCTGGGTATGCAAAATATAGTTTAGCTGCAGAATTATTATTTTTTTTTTTCAATATGACGGCTTCATTGGGGTGAGAAGAAGCAAGAAACATGAAGAATCCAATAAAATAACCCAGCCACAAATAACAAGTCCTGATCTTGGAACTTGACCCAAGTAGTTCAATGTATTTTTTCGACGCTGAATTCGAATTCGACTTCAGAAAAACCCAAATACCCTCAAAATTTTGAGCTAGAGCGAAAAAATACCCTTAGAATAGGGTAAAATCGCTCCTCATATATGGTGACAATAAGTACATGCAAAAAGTACTCCTAATGTACAATCCTAGGAGGTTGCTGATTTCAAATTTCATTCTTGGGGTGAAAATCGAGTAAAATGAAAACCTGACAAAATGCGTGATTTTCATTCTAAAAGTTCATTTCTAGGGATTTTTGAGGTTGCTGATTTCAAATTTCATTCTTAGGGTGAAAATCGAGTAAAACGGGGGTTGAAAGGGGCGTAAAAATGAAAATTTGACAAAATGCGTGATTTTCATTTTAAAAGTTTATTTATAGGGATTTTTGAGGTTGCTGATTTCAAATTTCATTCGTGGGGTGAAAATCGAGTAAAACGGGTTGAAAGGGGTGTAAAAATGAAAATTTGACAAAATGCATGATTTTCGTTCTAAAAGTTTATTTTAATTGATTTTTGAGGTTGCTAATTTCAAATGTCATTCTTGGGATGAAAATCGAGTAAAATGGGGGTTGAAAAAAATGAAAATTTGACAAAATGAGTAATTTTTATCGAAAATTGGCTAGATTACCGATTTTTTACGCCAGTTTTCAATAAAAGCACCACTGTGCGTCGTTCTGATCTGCTAGCGCCATCTAGTAGTAATACGCCGAAGCGCCTTAAAATGTAAATGCACGGGGCCACCCACGACAGTCTTTAATGCCGGTCGTGGGGCCACCTCTTTACGCTGTCGTGTTGTTTGTCAAACTTTACAACTGCATAGAAAAGGTGAGTTTTTCTGCATTCTTAAATAATAATTAAAAATGTAATTGAAACAATATAATGATAATATTAGACAAAAAAAAATTATGTACAATCCTCAATTTCACTTTGATTTTTTACACTTAATATCATGTGGTCTACGTAAACAATGGCTGAAAGGTAATTAATTTATTCGCTTACTTATTTTTAATGTTTTCTACTTAATTAAAATTAATTACCTTTTAGTAAAGGTTAATTTTAATTACATTTGATAATAACAAGTTAATTACTGTAGTTAAGCAATTTCTGTTTTCAAATTGGGCGGAATTTCTTTAAGTTTTTTAATATTTTACTTTCACGTATTATTTATTGGATTCACTATGCTATCTATTGTTTTATTATTGATTACTGGTACGGTAGGGCAGTGTGCTAAAGCATTTTGCGTGGCGAGAATTCTGGGTCACACTCTATCGGGCCTAGTAGGTTCGATCCCCAGCTCGGATATTAGCAATGTCGATGGATAATGCATGTACGTCTGAGTTTTTTCAAGAAATGTAATTCCATTCTGGGCAAAATCCATATATTCAGATCTATGAAGACTCGACGTCTTTCTGGTATACGCGAAAATTGTATTTATCAAAATTCCCAAAAAATAACCGAGCAAATAAATTATGAGTATTGCAAACAATTTTCGAATATGTCCATAATGTGGTGGTCGTTCTGCACCTAACCTTGACCTTGTGGCGCATCGTTCTGAGTCAGTGCCAAATGCAATAGGTAAACAGTAGCAGCAAGTGTCAATATGGTTAAAGTAAATTTTTTTAAGGCCTTTGGTTCTTGTACACACACTAAATGACAATTTTATTTTTTGCACCTCCTTTAATAATGGGGTAGGGATGGTAATGGGGGTGGCTAATGCCAAACATTTTCTTGACACCTTAGCTTCTCTTACATATGCTAAATACCAATTTTATGGACTCTTACTTGCCTGATATCCATATTTACCCTATTTACCCCAATCTACCACCCAACCCTTCAACGGAATAAGATCAAAATATAATCTAGTTTCAGATGTCGTTAAAATACATACGTGTACCAAATTTCAAGTCAATCTTAAATGGTTCCAGGGTAATCGTGAAAAAGTTACAGACAGACCGACAGACAGAATTTTTTTTTGCTTAAACTTAACGTTTCGACATTGTAAGCCTATCTGAATAACAAAAATTTTCAAAATATTTTTTGTCGATACTATACTTCCATTGGATGTGGAAGTAATTAATGGTTTCAGAGATCTGGAAGTATAAAAGTGGCGTCCTAACGTCTATAAAACGAAGTATTTAGTTTAAATGTTAAATATCTTAGAAATTATGACACGTTAAAAATGCTAAAAATACAAATAAAAGTCTATTAATTAGACTTTCAAGTGATTATTTCTATAGTATATAAAAAAAAAGTTATAACAGAAACAATGTGCTTCTTCACATTATTTTAATAAAAACTCGCCGTTTTGTTAATGTAAGTAGTCATTAATTAAACAAATATATTTCCATATACTATTTTTCGTTAATAGTTTGACCTCCACCCAAATTTCCATCCATCCGCCATATTAAAGACGCCATTTTTAATTTATTAATTAACTATTCTACGTTTCAAAAGTAAATCATAATACTTTGTCAAATACCGAACATTTAAATATACCCCTTGAGGATAAGATCAAGTGTGGACCATATAGAAACTGAAGACGATACATTTTACTACAATAATAACCCATAAAGAAAAATTATCATTACGCATATAAGATTATTCCGAAATTTTACAAATTTCTTACCTTTGGGTACTGTACTATTTGACCTAGCAAAAAATCCAATATAAATTTTGTGTTGACGGTTTATATTATGCCATAACTCATTATTTGAGTTAATCTGTTTATATTAACTTAAAGAGAGTCATACTTAACAGTATCATTCTCTTCGGAACATCCTGTACATTTTTACTTGGTTATGATAATATATGTAACGGTAATAGGATATAGTTCAATGACATGCTCCTTATAAAAATGATTGGACAGTATTGTTAAATTTGGGCGTTCATTGATATTCTTTAGAGATAGATGCCCACCAGATAAGAGTTGGTTATGGCGCCACTTGCTATAAACAGTTAATGTAATAACGTACTTAATATTTATATATTTATAATGTATGTCATAGCGATTCACTAAATTTTTGTTTGAAAACTGAAACTGTAAGATAAGACACTTCAGTCTCATGACGAAGTTAAGTAACGAAAACTGCAAAACCAAGTAATCCTTAAAATATAATTTTTTTTTATCTATTTATTTAACGTCGGCCTATTTCCGCTACCAGGGCCTATCGCCGACGTCAGGAGACGAGCTACCCCCAGCCTGGAAATTTTGCCAAATCTCTTCTCTTTCGAAGAGTAGGGATCTTTTACTTGCCTAACATTTAATAGACAAAGAACCGTCTGGTTTACATCCCATCCGAAAGATGGTATATCCACTACGTAATCCTCGTCTTAGAATTACATAGCTTCCGCGTATACGTTGACATACAAGCCGCTAGAAATTGGAACGAGATCCCTGTGTTTCCTAAGATGGATTTCACCCATCCAAGTATTAACCGCGCTGAACGTTGCTTTACTGGAGTATCAAAATATATGCAGTCAAGATACCTCTACGCTCGCCCCAAATATTTTAATAAAAAAGTACCAAGTATTTCAAATTTGATATATAACATATAAAATAGCGTGCTAGAATACTTTCTATTTGAACTGGGTCATACTCGTCATACGAGGTGAACGCCAATGGCGTATAAACTGTCATGTTTTATATAAATATGTTTAATAATCTGTTTTATTAAGTAAGCTCAGAAAAATATGTAGATGTACAAGATGTCGATTAAGGTATTTTCAGTGAAACCACTATTACGAAAAAATAAGATGCAACATTTCAATATACCAACCAATATACAAGAAACATGAAAGAATCCAGAAATATTTTATTTAAGTACTTCTTATTTAGAAACAATTTTAGAATAAAACGACTAGAAGTTTCAGTCGGTCGTTGTCTACTGCGAATACCTTTTTGACTATAACAATATCTTTCAACAGTGCAATTGCGTTAATATATAATAACACAGGCCCACAATCTATCCTTTGTATTTTGAGCCGCTGAACACGAATCTGACCTTAGTTTTTCCTCAGCACGTCAGGTTTTTTTAACACCAAAAAAGTGAATCGTAATATTGCTTACCCAGCTCATTTAAATCAGACTCCAAAAGTGATTCAACTTTAAAACCGTAATAACATTGTGGTGCTTCAATATTGACCTTATAACTCAAAGAAACCTTAAAACTCCATAATTCTTTAACCTCATAACCCTGGAAATCCGATGAAAATAGTGGGAAATCTTGATTGGGGCGTTAATGAGATTGTGACCTCGAATACTTGTGCTGGAGGGTCTTACATCCACAACCTCATGATCCCATAACTTCAGCATCCCATAACCTCAACTCTGAAGATCCAACGGAAAAAATAGATGTTCTAAGTGGGGGAATTCGTGTCATTGTGACAATTGAATCCCCAATTAAGATTCCTTAATTTGCTTTTATTGAATCCCCAGAATCACGGGGTTAAACGGCTAAAGGTTTTGCCGTTCAAGAGTTAAGGAGTCACCGGGTTACTCGATTTCAAGATTCCGAGAACAAAATATCATAAATTCTCCTCTTCAGATTCTTCACATTCTCCTATTATATTCCCAGAGTTATGCAGTTATGAGTTTATGGGGTTACCGGGTTATGTAGTAGGATTTGCTGCTGGAATAGGCTTAATTGGTAACGAGGTCACGAGGTTCCGAGAGCACAATTGATTCCCAATTGAGAGCCTTCTATTTTTTCATTGAATCCTCTGGGTTATGGGGTTATGAGGTGAAGAGCTATGGCGCCATAGGATGCTTGTGTCCAAGATTCTAATGTCACACTGGCACGAATCACCCTACTTAGAATCTCCATTTTTTCTGTTAGATCTTCAGAGTTATGGGTTATGGGATGCTGAGGTTATAGGATCATGAGGTTGTGAATGTATGATACTCAAACACAAGGATCTGGGGTCACAATCTCATTAACTACCCAATCAAGATTCCCCACTGTTTTTATCGGATTCCAAGGGTTAGGGGGTTGACGGGTTATAGGGTTTTACAGTTTCCTTTCAATACTGAAGTGCCACAATGCTATTATGTTAAAGTTTTAAAGTTGAATCACTTTTGGAGTCTGATTTAAATGAGGTGGGTAAGCAATATTACGATCCAACAGATTCTTTGTTAAAAAAAACCTGACGTGCTGGGGAAAAACTAAGGTCAGATTCCTGTTCAGCTGCTCAAAATACAAGGGATAGGTATAGTTAATACCCCAGCGTAGACCACTTTTTTTGTGGGCCTGTGTAATCAACACTGGTCCAATATTTTTTTCTATTATTTTTGAAGTTATACTGAAATTGGTTATTTTTAATATAGGTACTCTTTGTAAAAAATGCATAGCAACCAAGTATTATTATTTATCATTTATAATTCGTCAGTAAATTATTTTTATAGATGCAATCTACTGCTAAACATTTACTGCAATTAAAACACCATATCATTAAGAAATAAAATTAAATTGTGCTTATGAGAAAATTATATTGATGAAAAATGTGGTATTTACCATCCAGAGGATAATGTATGTCATTAACGACCAATGATTGTCATTTTATTTCTATACACTTATGTCATATAAATACGTAGTATTAGAGAAATCAAGCCGATAAGTTATTTTATAATTGTTTGCAATAAACACAAGAGAATAAATAATGCAGATGTTGACAAATATATTACTGCCAACGCGTGTGCTAACTGTAATAGGAAAATGGTGGAGTCTGCAAATTTTATGTTGGTGTTGTAATTTTTTATGTTTGTAAATTTGGCGTTATATTAGCAGACCATAAATCAGTATAGTAAATAAATCTTAATTATTCAACCGAGATATAATTACTAAATGTAATTTACAACAGAAGAATGACTTGGCCGATTGTCAAATGTAAATATGAAAGTTATACGACTTGTTTTCAAAGTTTAGAATGTCAATAAATATAAAAACAAACTGCCCAAAGCATTACAAGGCACAGTGGTCTTCAAGCAGAAGAAAGTTTGACCAAAATGAATCCAAAAACGGTTTTTTTTTTTTTGGCGAAGTTTAGCTAATGCTGCTCTACCACTTAACCAGGACAGAGAGATGAGATACGGTCATCAATCCAAGTGATGGACTCTCCCCGGCGTGCTTAACTTCGCCGATCGAGGTCCAGTCACTGAAACTGGTACCGTACCTCAACCTCACTGTTTCACAGAATGTTTTCAGCATATCTGTAGGGTAAAAAAAATGCAAACCGGAAAATCCTAGCTGATACCCTTCGCGAGATATTCAATTTCTAATTACACAGACCCACAAAAAAAGTGGTCTGTCCAGGGTATCCTTATGTATTTTGACCTGCTGAATCTGAATCCAAAGTCAGGATTTTCAGATTAGCTCGTTTTTCATCATCTCCAAAAAACGCCCCTAAAACGAAAAACAAGTGGTGTGTCCGGTGGACCAGACCAGTGTATCCGTATGTATTTTGACCCTTTTGAATATGAATCCGAGGTCAGAATTTTCAGATTGGCTGCTCATTTTTCATCCCTAACCCGAAAAAACACCCCTAAATAAAAAAAGCGCTCTGTCCGGAGAATTAGAGAAATTAGAAATTGAATATCTTGCGAAGTGGATCAGCTAGGATTTTTTGGTTTACATTTTTTTACCCTACCGATTGAAACTACTGGCTTTGCAAAAATTATTATTACTTTTACCAAGTTTTGGCAAATAATCAAAACAATTCAAACAAAACACAAATACGGCGGTTAGCGGCTAGATGTTCTGGTGCGATGCTGGGCACGTGGATTCTATTTTTAATATGGGTTAGAGAGAGGACCAATAGTTTCACAGGTAATCGCCCAACTAGCTTGTTTCGTGATTAAAAAGGGAGTAATGAAAAGGCCGCCATCCAGAGAAAAATTGATATTACACTACCCTCCTTAATCACAAAACCGACTGCTGAGGAGAAGCCTGATATTGAGACAGACACAAACATAAAAAATGAAAAAGGTAGATTTTAAGATAAAATATAAATAACATTTATTAATCATTTTGAAAATCGTGAAAATGCGATAACATACTAAAGAGAATCAAATAATAAAGTGGATCAAAAAGAGTAAATTTATATATACATATATAACATGAAATATGACCAACGGCTAGCTGATCTGGTGCTGGCTGGGCACGTGGATACTGTTTTTAATATGAGTTAGAGAGAGAACCAATAGTTTCACAGGTAATCGCCCCAAGTTAGCCGCCGTTTTTGTGTTTTGTCTGAATTGTTTTTATTATTTACCAAAACTTGGTCAAGATATGCTGAAAACATTCTGTGAAACCCGTTTTTGGATCTATTTTGGCCAAACTTTCTGCAGCTTGAAGACCACTGTGAAGGACCAATGTATATTGCCTTTTACACGAATTTTTTTACGCCGTTTGATCATTCAGTTGGAAATTGGAAAAATCGATAAGAACAAAAGTTACTGCATATTTAATTTAGAATATTATTTTACTTAATTTTCGCTGTATTTAGAAAAAATACGTAAAACACTATTTACACCAAACGCACAAAAATTAGACATGCTAACAATAATTTTCTCCATCATTATTTAGGCTTCTGAGAAATTGACCATTAGGGTATCACTAATTAGTCAGGAATATAACTTCTCAAAAGACGCTCCTACAATGTCATTGTGTGCACTCGAAGATATAGTCTTGAAAAATTTCGTACGTTATCTGGAATGATCTAAATAAAGATTGTGCATGAAAAATAACAATATATTATCACCTGATAATTATTTACTCTCACAATATCAACCTTTATACATTCTAATCCAGCTTTGCTACAACCACAGTTTCTGTTACAATTTTCAGTTTATACTTGCAAAATACATTTTCGAAAGTTACATTAGGACAAACATTTATTTTATAGGTATTAACTTAGGGACAAAGCATTATTTATATAATTGGGCAGACTGAATCTAGAAAGAATAACCTGTAAATGCGGTGGGTGGGAACATAATATTAATAATAATCATTATTATAAAAGAAATGATCGAATTTAGAGATTTAGTTTTCTGGTGCTTCTTCTAAAAAAAGACAGGAACATTGCATCAATTGTTCCGTTTTGGTAGAAAAATTGGGTTTAGGTTTGTGTCGAGCTTTGCCGGAATTTCACACATTTATTGGTTGCGACTACATCACAAGAGAAGACTAAAGCCATTTCAATTTTTGGGAAAAGCAAAAACTTTCAGGGCGTTTTCGCAACAATAGATGACTTTGAAAATTCTGCTGACGAAGAAAAAATAAAAACCATTCAAGAATGTACTTGTCTAATGTACGGTGTGAAAAAATATTCCAATATTAATGATGCAAGGCATCAAATTTTCGAAAATATATATTCTTTGAAACAACATAACGAAAAATTTATGAATGAAAAAAATTAAAGGATTCGATTCTAGCCAAATTCCTCCGTGTTCGGTTGGTTTCCTTGGAACAAAAAGTTCGTCACACTATTTGCTTTAGGGCAATGTGGCGAAATGCAACAAGTTCATTTTGTGCTTTATTGGACGCCGAAAAGTATGGCTGGGTCTTGGATCAAGGAAGACTACAGCCACTTTGGTTCCAAAGTAACCCAACACCGGGGTAGATGATGTTTTGGAAGAAAATAATTGAAAGAAAAAGAAGATGAGATGGGAATTGGATGTGACTCCGTTGATGTCTGGGATTAGACTGTAAGTTTAGAAGTTGTAAATGTATGAAAAAAAGATTTGAAAATTCATGTCACATTTACATATTTATTGAATAAAATGAAGTATTTTAAAATTCTGTTCTCATTTCAAATTAAGAAAAACAATTTTTTCAATTTTGTTCTGGAGTACTTTTATTTACAAAACTCGTGGTAAGTCTAAAAATTATTTAAAAAATACGCGTGCGAATTACAGAAGCGATTCACGCGTGAAAGCTACCTTTTTCCCAAATGAACAGGCGTTTATATAGCAAGCTGCAAGTCGCACCAAAGAAATATATTTTTTAAATTCCCTCCCGCTCACCTTACGTGGATGTCAAGTAGTAGTCGAAAACTTTCATTTGACGTAAACTTCGACCTTCTGGTCTATGACGGAGGGTAACCGTCTTCGCAAAGACACTTCAAACGAGGTGGGCGTGGGGTAGTGGCGGGAGGGGGCCACCAACGTAACATGTTCTCGGTGGTAGAAATTGAGCACTTTCGAGTGCCATAAATTTCATCTTTGTTGAACATGACGCAAATGGCCGTTTTTTTTTCTGGATAGAAGGTATACCCTTTCTTTCCGACCCTGGTTGACATTTTCCGCCCACCAGGGCCATTTCGGATGCAACTAGGGTCGAAGTTAAACATGACACGTCAAATGTGCTTCTGGATTGTGACGGGGACTTTGAGTTTTACTGTTCGACTTTAAAATGAATCAAATTTCAATAACACAAAAATATTCGGAAAAATTTTTTTACGCCTTTTTGCAATCACGGTCAGAATGGCACCCTCCGCAAAGCCATTCCAGAGTGCACGCCCTATGATCGAATTTGGCACTCTAGAATCCCGACTAAATAGCTCAATTCTCCATGAAATACGTCCCCAAGAGCAGCTCTTCGGCATCGCATTCTTCAAAATCCTCTCATTTCTTGGCCTCATCAACAGAAGAGAGTACCATATAGAACTGTTGATAGTTCGAGGAAAATCAGATGGTAATAGGCGAGGAGGCTCAAAATGTTAAGCTGATGTTGCAAAGAAGCTGATGATGAAGAATTTTGGTGCACTAACATGCAACCGCGACAAATGGCATGAAGCCGTTAGACGTGGTTTACTGTAAGTAGAGGCCAACTAGAATAATGCATGGATTACAAAGCGTTGTGAATATGAAGAAGAATTTGAATCATTATCAATATTGAACTGAAGAACAATATAACATTTTAACTCATGCCAAATTCTTATCCCTTGAAAAAGGACCGGTTGCTATGATGTTAAGTTTAAAATATTTTGGTATTATTGTGAAAGTGAATATAATAACAACACGTTCTCCTTCTGGTATTAAAATTAGCATTCTCCAACTAACAACACATACAACATATAAGTATCCATCCAATCAATGGGCAAAATTTACATAGATAACAAATTCATTTTAAAAATAAACATTACGAAATCAAGTATTCCTAGAAATACTTTACATATAAAAAGCACTAATATAAATTGTATATGAATTTGTTTCACAAATATTCTAATAACAGGGTCAAATTTTAATAATGATACTTTAAATTTTTACCCTTGCTAAAAAAGGTCATACTGAGGTTTTCATTAATTCATCATCTCTCAAATTCTCAGAAACTTCTATCTCAGTTTGTCGTATTCTTCATACGAAAGGATATTGAATATTTCAGAACAGCTTTTCGATTTAATCTTCTCCATTGATAAATGTAAATTGCTTGCTCAAATCTTATGCTTTACTTTACTTAGCACGTTCCTAAACTGGTTTTACAAATTAATAGTTACGTCAATATAAAACGTTTAGAATAATTTTGTAACCTTACAAGTCCAAAGTGATTTAGGTGTCAGCTAATTTCAAAGTCCTTGACTTGCCCGATCTATAAGAAACATATCCGCAAGCAAGGGACTATCCCGTACAATTCCATAATTTATGATCTTTTTCCCTTCTGCCGGCATCTTTCATGACTATAAATCAGTCTGCTTCAAGAACGTATAAAAGAAAAAATGTTTCCAATTAATAATTATTGTCAAAAACAAGCCGTATCAAATTGTTTGATGAACAAAAACTACCATTTTGTCACGTACAAAAGTAACAGAGTGAGCTTAGACACAATAAGCACTTGACTCTTTATGCTTTTAAGTTTTAAAATCTTCCTCGAGTGTACGTGGGTTATTAATAGACTTCTTTTTTAATATTAACTGAAACGTTGTGTTAAAAATTAATAGCATATTCCGATATTTCATTTTCTGCGGCGGCAGTGGTATTGCTACAGGGTGATACATTTGAATTACTTACACTATAATAAAATAAAGTGTCCCCACTACCAAGAGAGTATTGAAGTAAAATAAAGTATAAATTATTGAAAATGATTATCATGTCAATTACCAAAATCTGCGTGTTGTTAGCATAAATAAAATGGTTACAACAGAATTTATCTTATCTCTGATGTTTCTGTTTTCCTTCTATGTCATTTGCACTGATTTTCTTTTGTCGTCAGGTAGATTATGTCACCGCACTACACCTCTCCGAGGTACTTGTCCCTTGTCAACATGTGTAGACCACTTGTTTTTGAAATGGATGCTATTAAACAATACCATATGTGGCACTTCACCGGCATTAATTAAATATCAACTGTATAACATCACTGATGTTATATTAATATATACATATATTTTAACCGAATTTTAACACATTCACAGGAGCGTCTTGAAGCACGTCTGTGCTATAAGGACTGCACAACTCGACCCGGACCTTTTTTTTTTTTTAACTATTTAACGTCGGCCTATTTCCGCTACCAGGGCCTATCACCGACGCTAGGAGACGAGCTACCCCCAACCTGGAAATTTTGCCGAACCTCTTCCCTTAAGAAGAGTAGGGATCTTTTACTTGCCTAACATTTAATAGACAAGGGACCGCCTGCTTTACATCCCCTCCGAAGGATGGTATATCCACTACGTAATCCTCGTCTGAAATTACGTAACTTCCGCGTATACACTGATATACAAGCCGCTAGAAGGTGGGACGAGAACGCTGTATTTCCCAAGATGGGACCCCATCCAAGTACTAACCGCGCTCGACGTTGCTTCAACGGAATATCGACTGATATTCACGTTGAAGTCGCCTCTACGCTCGCCCCACCCGGACCTTTTATTATCAGGTTTAACAATAAAATTGCGTACGTTTTAATTTTGACGCTTATATCATTAAGAAATAAATAATTTTTGCCTTCTAATATTACTCGAGTATTCTGTTGAGTTTCTGAGTCAGTGAAATGAACTGGAGTCATGTAAGAATAAAATAAAATCAATTGCAAAACAAAGCAGGCAATATTGATTTGAAGGAGTATGGGGATTGGTGAAGTTCCCTGAAAGTCAATACTTCCACGCCACGACGTCGCAGCGACGTAATCAGGTTTGGAATTTACGTCGTGCTTCAAGCCTTATATTTTGAAGTATACTAGATAAACACAACGTATAGTAATAACTGGATTAAAGGAACATAAATTAATTTAGTTCATAAATGGGTTTTAGGCGCTTTTTCTTCGAAATCAAATTAAAATCAACATAAATCCGCTTTGAAATTAATGATAAAAATTAGAAATCTCCTGTAAAAACCAAGATAGCTATTTGATATCACAAAACGCAGACGGGGCGTTTCTTTAATAACAAAAGGTGAGTTTTATGTCCTGGAAAATTATTTAAAAAGAAACACATCTCTTAATTATGTGGAATAGCAAGCCACAAGCCGTCAACATAAATCAGAATAACAGAATAAGGAAATTAGAAAATACGAAATATCATTGCGAATCCATTTTTATGACAAGCGAAATACTGATGGTAAAAGGAAATTAAGAAATCACAAAAATTATTTTACACGGAAATGAAAGAAGGTTGTAGTTGTATTGAGATGTTAGGGTTCACCTTATTCCTTTTTGATTTCGTTTAGTGCCACGATGATCATAAAAAAATATAAAACATTTGGAAAGACATGCTTATTTTCTGCATGAATAATATCTACCTACCTGCGCTGACGATCAATTATATTAGGTAACAAATCATTGGTCTTATTGTTAAGGGCTCCAAAAAGACTGTTAAGGTTTAACAAGTCGGTAAATCTTACGAATTCATCGTTAGAGTGTAAACTTAAGCTACCTACTAGTTAATTTAGCTATTTAGATATTTCCACAAAAGGTTATTAGTGATGCGATAAATGTTATGCAATCCTCTATTAAAATAATTTACCAGAGTTAATTATTAATGGTTTTATCTTCAATATTTTTGCTTAGATTTTAATCTATTTAAATTACATATGATTCAATCAGGTTTTACCATTATTGAAGGCGTAAAATTGCGCGATCCAGTAAGATATTAGAATTTACATTTAGGATTAGACAAAATATATATATATATACTACTTAAGCTCTATTAGCAATGGATGAAAATGTATTCAAGAGTGTTAACAGAGGCACAAGCTCCACGGTTACAATACCTCACCAAGGCCCTCGAATGCAGCAATAATGCTGCATAAATTAGAATATTATGGCATACGGCAAAATAGGCAGCAATAAGTAAACCTTAACGGTAAGGAGTCTAGTAAAAATGGTGTTCCGCAGGGATTTCTCCTTGGGCCTATTTTATTCCCCATCTACATTAATTTATTAGTTAATTAATCATCAGCCTTTCTCATGTGTACTATAATCCTCAGTATACTCTTCGAAAGTGCGAAAAGAAAGAGTATATTATTGCATTTGGCCGGTACGTTACTAAAACCTTAAATATCTATCGCAAAGAAAAGTGTTTGATATCATTATGTTATTCATCGGAGGCTGAGTAACTTTCAAAATGCCCGTCTGTGTGTCTTTTCGCCAGGAACGCTAAGTTAATGATTACTGGCGGAACAAATCGATTAGTTTTGGATAAAATCGATCGGAAAATGTAAGAGTTATTAAACATTTCAATAAAAAAAGTGTACTTTCTACAAAAACAGAAATACTACATAATAATATGCTGACGAACGTTTTGGCAAGTAAGTTGACATCATTGCGAGCTAGTTAAGATTAGAAATATGGAAAACGTTATTTCTTCTCAAAAAACATCCAAGAATTTCCCACATAACCTTAAAAATTAACAAATTATATAAAAACTTCAATAAATATGTGAAGAGTATGTTTACACCTAGTCTATAATTAACAATAGTTGAATTTCCACAAGCACTTCATTAAAAAACAAACCTTGAAATAATTTTTTTAAACTTGAATAGACATTTTCCTTAAACAATACGTCACTAAATATGATCGGGTGCGTATGCTGATAACGCGATCACGCATTTATGCGTCTATATCCGGTAAATTTCCATAAATAGCTTTTAGAAATCCTACATTTGTAATTCCTTAATCAGTCACTCGTAAATAATGCGAATAAAAGGCTATGTTTATCTTATCACCCAGAATTTTAGACATTAATTCTATATCTGTCATCACCGTCAATCAACTAACGTCACAGCGCGTTTTACGGATCCGTTAAACAATCAGAATTTATTAGTTGAATTATAAATTTCATAAATGATAGTATGCTATTTAAATTCTGGGAACAGCTTTAAAAGTATTTTTTTTTTACAATATCAAAAAGCAAATTGGCATACATTGAAAACACCTAATTAAGGAAACTGTTAACTTCACACTTCTGTATTATTATTATCCTTCATTTTGCCAATCAGAAACCTTATAACGCCAAATTTTGCGTTGTAGTTACGTTAAGAGAAACATACTATACAACTGAATTGGTGTATTTTAATGATTTTATTAAGTCTAATATGACCACAGAAGAAAAAGTAAACAAGTTCTAGGTGTATTATGTATAAGACACAAACTAAGTAAAAACATCTAAGAAAACCCCTATATAAGTAAACTGCAGATCACGTAAACCATTAATGAAATACAAACACGTGCACACCGATCATTTATTTACAATGTAAGACTTCTCACCCCATTGCACTAATACCAAGGTTATATACCTTCCCTATTCGATTTATTTTTAATCTCTTAAAAGCGATCCAAAACCTCAATGTTAGTAAATAAGCTTTCTGGCAAACATGTGTTCTATATTTTAACACTATGTCTGTATACCTTTAAGTACACCTTTACTACTGCATGCCTCCGTATGTAACGATAATACTAATATAGTCGTCGATAAGAAGTTATTTTAATTTCGAAAGTTTACTTTTTCAATTTGTAGTAGGTATAAAGGAGTGGTAACCCAGCTACTTAGTGACACTTCAGTGTCAGGTATATAAATGTAATAATAGACTATAATGTACCCAAAGTGTTTCCGTTTTTAAAATTCTTCTGGTTACTTTTGTTCTCTTGTCAGGATGCTGGAACGCAGGGGGTCTTGAAAGTGGTGGAAGTAAGTGCACCAAGATACCAGTGGCGTAGGCAAAATTGCTCAAGTGTGTTATTGTACATTTTGTGTATTATTTTTTATTAACAATTTATAAAAATGTTTGGGTATGAATTTGTTTCTTTAGTAGTTATTTTTGTAATTTTCAAGGGTGTATTTTCAGAGGGACAGTTGTGGTGCGCATTGGTTATAAAGATAATTAATGTTTGCCATTCTAAAACGAAACGAAAATCATACTTTTAGTGAGTATAAGATTTTTTACTCAAGTCGGTCCTGAAAACAGTAAGACAATTAGATGTGACCCTCAGCGAGACTGATACGACACCTTAGGCATGTGACAGTTGGTTCCTTTTTGATCCCATCACATTTAAAGTATTCCGAACCCATAAATCTATTTTTAGTAGCGCCAAAACGCATTAAATATTTTAAAAAGTTGTTTTGATAGCTGTAAAAACTGCTACAAGATATGTAACGAAATTATGGTGTCACGGTAAGCGGTGCGTCAGCTACGGAGGTTTTGACATTTCAATATGAGGCATTAGATAGGCCTTAGAATTTTAATGTATAGATGATTTAGCGAAGCACAAGATGCAATAACTTTTCATGAACAGAGTAAATAATAAATTAAATTTCTTGGAACAGGTATATTTTACTGTGAATGAATCGCATCTAAGATGTCCTTGATGTTTATAATCACACAAAATATCATATTTAATCATTCTAGCATGTCTTAAAAATACCTATTTTTATGACTTTTTATATAATATGATTTAAAACATTTCTTAAACATCACCGCAAGAAAAAATATAAGTACTTATCCTCGTTTTTAGAGTATTTTTTTCATCTACCTAATTCTAAAATATTTGAAAACTATGAAATACAAAAAATTGCATAGATCTCAAGTATAACTGGCGTCACTTTCGCAATCTTTCATAAAACTGTCAATTTTGGAAAAATATAAGAATTTAAATATAAAGATTAGAAAATTATCGATAATTTGAGGTTGTTTTTTAAATTTTGTTAGTTAAGTACGTTAAATTTGAAGAATGAGACCAAGAGACAAGATATGTCTTTTTTCATATTTTTTTCAACCCCCATTTTCAAGCGCGATTTACTTGAGAAGTAAAAAATCGGCAGCTACTGCAAGCGGCTGGAATCTCCCCACCTGGTGGATCTTTGAAGCCGGAAAGAGCACAAAATATTGACGATTTCGTTTAATTATACTTATTAAGTTGAAATAAATTTTTCATATTAAAAAAAAAACCTTCGATCGATAGTTAAGTTAAAAATATATAGTCTCGCGCATAAGCACACTAACCTATTCAGAGAGTTACTTTAGGTTGTAAAATATGTGATACACAAGAAGCGCGACTCTATTTATAGATTGTTATTTTGTTTTTTAATTTTTTTCATGAAAACCAAATCGAAAAAATGCTTGTGTCACAAATACTGGATTTCTTACTTATATGTTTTTCAAAGGAAAGTCTATTGTCAATAAGAAGTCCAAGGTTTTTCGCCTCTTCAGTCATCTTAATTATGGAGTCGCCCAGTTTTAATTCCACAGAAGTAGAAGAATTTGCTTTTGCACAAGCGGAATTAGTAGCGATACACAGTGCTGTACTTTTATTAGGGTTAAGAATCAAACCATTTTCACAGGACCATTGGTTAATTAAACTAAGGTTTATATTTAGTTCAGTAATGATAGAATCGACAGATGATGTAGAACTGCATATGTAGAGTTGGGTGTCATCTGCATACATGTGGATAGAGCAGTCTGCTGTTAATATAGTTGGTAGATCTGCGGTGAATATTGAAAACAGTAGCGGTCCTAGTATGCTACCTTGAGGCACCCCATGTGTTATAGGTAATTGATTAGATGTCATGCCATTAAAAATGCCTTGAAAAATCTATTTTGCTGTAACAATATCCTTAATACCATCATAAAGCGACTTGTAGATTAAAAGGGCCCATCCTTATGAAGGTATGGTTGAAATCAGAATTGTATCTACTTTTCAATGGTTCGATTACAAATTATAAGTTATAAAATAAACAACTTGTTGTGCCAAAACGGCACTAAACGTAATTCAATCTCAACCAAAACCTTTTCAGATCTCTGGAGCACTAAAGAAACCTTCGTGCAGTTTCATCCAAATCCGTTTAGTAGTTTCGCCGCTATGGTGCTAACACAGATACACCTCGAGATACACACATTTTTCAAAAACCACTCTTTTGGGTTCCTGGACCTCAAAACGTAAAGATCTGATGTTATCTCAATTTTCGATTTTGGACCAATTTTAGTAACCTCTCACAATTTTGTGGAGAGGTTAAAATGTTTCATACATAGTCGAAAGTACATTGAACTCCTAACAACTTGTTTTTATTTCTACATCGTGAAACCTTAGTAAAAATAAAATAAAATTTTCTGTATTCAAATAGGCTTAGAAGGTAATGAAACGTCGAGATTTTAAGTTTGAGTAAAAAAAATATGTCTGTCTGTTGATAAGTCTGTCTGTAACTTTCTTTGTGCGCACAAAATTACTCTGAAACGGTTTACGATATTGACTTAAAGTTTGGTACACGTATATATTACAATGACATCTGGAACTAGAGTATATTTTGATCTTATTCCATTGCAGGGGGGTAAATGGGGGCAAATAGGTAAAGCAAGCAAGTAAGAGTCCATAAGATTGGAATTTAGTATATACACAAGTGACTAAGATCTCAACAATTTTTTTGATATCAGCTACCCCTACTGTCACCCCCATTAGAACCCCCACCCCATTATTGAAGAGGATTCAAAAAATTGTGATTTAGTATACGCAAAAGAACCAAAGGCCTCATTTTTTTTAATCAGCCACCCCCATCGTCGAAAATTTCAAAAAAGATCAAGTAATTTCGAAAACGTGTTTCACAGAATACAAATGCGATAAAAGAAATCATTCGGGATCATATAACTAAATTAGAATTAGGGTAGTAGAGATAATTAGAGTAACACATTACTAAATTATTGCAAAATTTTTGAAATTTCATATATAAATGTTTCTGGAATGCATTACATTACAGATAAATTAGCATGAAAATTGTTATCAATTTATTTGTTTAAACATGATTATTTACAACAAATTCTAAAAATATCCCACGAAAGTCATCAAATAAAAATAACTTATCAAAACTGTCTTATGCATATTTTTGATTGAAAGTATCCTTTTCGAATTATTTAACAAAATTTATTTTTCACTTTTCTTGCGTTTTTCCCCATAGCGTGGCCAATTTTTGTCACATAGTGATAAAAAAAACACAAATTGTAGGAAATTTAATAAGCATTTAACTTTGTATGAAGAATTTTTCACATAGTCAGTTTGTACATAAATCACCTCTGAAATTGAAGTTGAAAATATCAAAAACGGCACGTTAAAAAAATTCTATCGGTAAACTTTTGTCCAAACTAGACATAGCTAGTTTCGTATTATCGAAAATTTTCTAATTTTCAAATTTTAATTCTGGTGTTTTTTCCAAAAGTACAACTTCAAAATATTTGCGAAAATTGTGTTAATCACCCCTTCAACCTATATTTAGGCGTTGGAACTTTTAATATAAGTTATATTTATTTAGACCAAATATTATACCATTATGTAAAGTATCACAGGTTTTGTGATATCGACCTTTTTAGATATGGTGACCAGCAAGGTCCCCAGATTTGACACCTCTCGATTTTCACGCCTGGGGATGAATGAAAAAAAAACGTTTAGGGGGTTAAAATAATTGACCGTGCCCACTTCATTAGAATTAATGAAAGATGCAAGCATAAATGAAGAACTGGTGGTTCGCATCTTGAACGTCAAAAATTTTTCTTAATTGCTTCTTTGTTTACAATAAACAAAAATATCTAAAAAGATCAATATTTCAAAATCTGTAATACTTTGTATAATGTTATACCTATAGGGACACACTTTTGAATGAGCGAAAGGATTTTTTTCAAATTTGGAGTGGGATGAAATTTCCAATTATATGATGTAAAGTACCAAAATGGCCGACTTCCAGTTTAGATGCAATTGACATGACAAATCAAATCAAATCAAATCAAATTTTTAAATGGGGCAACCTGCATATTTCTGCATATTTGAATCCTGCTGGCCAAAATACATATTATCTGACCCTCATGCATTATTTTGATTTTAATCATGGAAGGCCGCGATTTTGACAAAATTGTTAAAAATCGGTGTGCAAGCACCTTTAAAATATTATCTCTTCAAATATTAACATTAAACACGATTTATTCTTCATTAAGTTCAGCGGTATTGGTTTTTCAAAGAAAACTTTTTTTTTAATGGAATTCCTATGGGACAACCTGTTATTTAATTAGACTTTTAAATTATTAAAAAAAAAAAATGATATGCATAATGTCTACATTCTCTTTTACCAAAATATATAAAAAAAAAATAATTAAAAAAAAATCAATATTTTTTTTTGAAAATCAAAATAATATTTGAGGGTCAGATTATATATATTAGGTCACCAGGATTCAAATATGTAAAAATATATCGTAATTTTCTAGAACACGCATTTCTTAGGGCAAGGACAATATACTAATTCCGGCATTTCGCTTTTTTTTTTTCAGGACCACCCCTATTGCAGGGGGTAGTTTTCCACAATAAGCACCACATTTCAATTGTCAGAAACGATTACTATAACATCTGTGAACACATCTATGCAAAAAATTTGGAGAAATTCCAGAAGTGCGTGTTCTAGAAAATTACCATATAGGTTGTTCCATTTAAAAATTTGATTTTCATGTCAATTGCATCGAAACTGGAAGTCGGCCATTTTGGTTTTTACATCACGTAATTGGAAATTTTATCCCATATCACTACACCAAATTTGAAAAAAATCCATTCGCCCATTGAAAAGTTACAAGAGTGTCTATCGGTTGAGCCACCCGGTATATGGTTCTAAATAACCCCCTCTAACCACCCCCTTATATCTTTCTGTCGACGTACCAAACACCCTTTATACAATTCTCAAATTTATAAGATTTTATTTAGCTTTGGTTAGTTGTTTGCAAGCCTCACAAATCACAATATGAAATTACTCCGGCTCTCAGTGAAATATAGACGAAAACGCCCTCAAACATTGTATTCCCATGTTCCTTGCCAGTAGCATCAACTATTTGACATATTTTCATTATACCCGGTATATGACTGTACATCTCACACAAAAACAACGCCCGTGACATTCAAATTCACAACAGTTATAATTTTTGTTTGACGAATTTTTTGGCAACATAATTAAACGATGAACGACAATGTACACTTGTAAGCGCGGCAATATAGTGCCAAGAATCGTTTGTCAAAAATTTTAATATAAACAATGTATCACAATTCAGTAAATATTCAAAACAGTCGCACAGCAATAAGTTTAGTGACAGCCAAAAAGTTTTTTTAATACGATTTAACTTCATATATTTAATTTTAGAACCGTAGGATGCATAGAAATCACATCTATTTTGATGTGCTAAACGACTTAAAAACCGCTAACTGTATGTAAATCTTTGTTTAGGGCTTCTACAAATTTAAAAATAAACTCAATATTTACTCACCCCTCTCCAGTACCTGACAAATAAGTCAGGCGAGTTCAAGTATGTCGACAGCATTTTTGAAAGTATATCAAAATCAAAAAGACATCACCTACACACTATTTTACACAAACATAAAACAATGCTAGACGCGAACTTAAAACCAAGAAGATACTTCAGACTTCGCGATGCGCCATCGCATTAGCGGGAGATGAAAGATTTTTGCAAAAGCTCTTATGCGTTCCGCTCCGACCGACTATAATACTAACACTAAACACTAATTGGTCGCGAATTTGTAAGGACGCAGCACTAACTTCTCCGAGCTTAAGCTTACATGTGCATAAATCAGTGGTAGCCAACATTTTAATTTTTTCGTAAAGCTTCTTTCGGACGGATGAACTTGCTCCGACTTTTACTCAACTTATGCAATTGTGTCAAGATTACTAAATGAATTAAGTCTACATTTTACATAATAATTTGTTGTTTAAAATGTCTTGTATTAAATAAAGAATAATTATCATGTAGCAGAGAGTATAAAATGTGTTTCTAACCTTCAGTTAAAAATTCTGTACGGATTTAAATTCTAGAGATCGGGTTCAAGATCTGAACCTGTGGAAAAGCATTGAATAATTTATAGTACAGTGCAAATAGCCTCAAAGTTTCAATATAATGGAAAAAGAGGGGCGGAAACACGAAAAAAAAATTTTTTTTTGCAAATATCCCGAAAAATAAGCACTTTAGCGAAAAATGTCAAGATGTGTTTTTTAATGTTTACGAAATTTTCGTTGTTTTGAGAATTGCCACGATCATTTAGATATACATTAACGGAGGTACATTTGCGGTCTTTTTTCACCATTTGGAAGAAATAAAATTTTAACGCTGTATTTCGTAATTCAAAACAATGCAACCTACGTCCAAAATATTCTATATAATATAAAGTTTTTTTAATGGGATTAGTAGTTAAGTAAGGAGAGAATGAGCCCACTTCAAGGTCAAGCTGGAGCTGTGACGTCAGCACGCCCGCAGCCCCGCGGGTGGCGCGCAGGTGATAGATGATAGATCCTATGATCTAGGTTCTAGTGTGAGGTGAGATAATGCTAGATGATAGATCCTATTATCTAGGTTGTAGTGTGAGGTGGGATCTTCTTAGATGATAGGTGATAGGACCTAATGGGAGGGGGGAGATCCAATCCCCGAGCTTAGATATTAGATTATAGCTAAAGATAAGAGATTATATCTAAGAGGGGGTGGCTAAGAGTATATAGGATGTATCTAGTAATAAAAGAAGTATACAGGGTGTATTTAGTAATAAAAATAAGTATATAAGGTGTACTAGTGATATGGTGTATCTAGTAATAAAAATAAGATGGCTGCCGTTTATTGTTTATAGTTATTGGCGAATAGTATTGCATGTTTACGTTAGAGGGCGTTAGAGGTTAAGAAAATGGCTACAGACATCCATCATTGAGTTTAAATAGACAAGTCTTATATATGGAATAAATATTCATCTACTTCAATACGTAAATTTTATATTTGAATGTTAAAACTGTGACCAAATGCAGAGACGTTATCGGATTCCAGGAAATTGTTAATGTAAATAAATGCGACTGTCTACGGCTATATGTATATTTAAAACGTGATTAATTGTCTTTAGATAACAGCATCCGGCGGTTATAATACAATGACTAATAAGTCACGTGATCTATTATAAGGAGCGTCTCAGGGTTTGGAGAGAAATAATGTAAACAATGAAATCATCATATTTTTTCCCATATTTTTCTGCTTACTTGATACGAAAAGTGGGGGTGGAATACAGCATAAAAGTAAAGACCTGAGATCGCTGCATTCATTCACAATCTTAAAGTCGATATATACAAGCAGCAGCAGCAATGTCTTTCACAAAAATTAACGTTGAAGCTCATGTCACGCCGTTCATGAAAATCTATGAGCTGGAAGTCGATAGAAAATATAAAGTGCTAGATATATATAAAGCACTTTCACCGTATGGTATCCAGGTCCAAGTAATCCTCGAAAATTGTAAAGTGAGTCTACCAGCCAGATACTCACGCATTATTTCTGATGATGATATGGTAACGCTACAACAAACCATTATACTAAAAGAAGTGTACTTGGTATATAGAGGGCTAGCAGGCACGACTACTAACATTGAATTCATCGAGTCCTAAAGATGGATCCCGAAACATATAAGAAGAGGTTACAGCACTTTATAAACAATTTAAAATTACTCGGAGAAGACGTTAAGTACGTTGAAGTTTTACGTACATTTCAACATGTCAGTATCCAGCCGAAGAAGTCCAAGAACAGTTCAGTTCAGCGAGGACGTTAAAATTCATCACATTTACCATTGGAGCTATGCCCATAGAACTGCTAGATGTGGTAACTGGATGCAAGACGCCCGCGATCGAGATCGTTTTCAAATTAAAATATTACGATACGCTCAAATAATTAATCCAGTACTTGAACATAAATATTCTGTTATTATATCACAAAACATGTAACCTCTTTCTTATATGTATTAATAAATTAATTTAAAAAATGGTTGACTATTATTACCCATTTCCTAATTAAATGAAGAATTCAGATTTTTTTTCAAGTTTATTGTAACGAAAATGTTCATGCTACATTTTATGTCTTTTTTAATGTCGAATTTAAATATGCAATCAAAAAAATTAAATCTTAAAAAATAAAGCCAGCCCAGGCAAAAAATGAAAAAATTCATATTTTTCAAGTTTATTGTAACGAAAATGTTCATGCTACATTTTATGTGTTTTTTAATGCTGAATTCAAATATGCAATCAAAAAAATTAAATCTTAAAAAATAAAGCCACCCCAGACGAAAAATAAAAAAATAATTTAATTTTTATAATATATTTTATTTATCTGAACGCATAATACAGTAATAAAGCTTATATATGTACATGGAATACATAACCTATAAAAATAATAGCAATAATAATAATAATAATAATAATAATAATAATAATAATTAATATAAGTGCATAAAAATTAAACAATGCTACTTTTTTCAATCCAACTGTTATGGGAACTGTCAAATCCAAGCCATTTAACGAAAACCTTATTTCCTTTCTTCCTTAAAACTTTCTCAACGAGATACATGTCTGAATGTTTAACCTTCTGCAGTTCTTCAGTATAGAAGCATCCTTCTATTGGTTGTTTCTGTGCATCGGTCAGTAAGTATGTTATGGGGCTGGTATAATTAATTTTTGAAATAGTAAATATTTCATTAGACCAATTAGGAGTATAACCTTTATCGAACACGCCTCTGTACTTGCTTATTCTCACATGATCGTTAATTTTAAATTTAGGTAATTGCGAGTATGTAATTGTAGGATAATTGTAAACGGATTTCAAGAGTATTTTTTCATTCTTTTTATTTACATCTACAGGTTTCATGCCGATGGTACGATGCCTAGTATTATTATATTTCTTAATAATATCAGCAAGTAAATTATACCACCGAAAAGAACCATTTATACTAAATTCTTTATACATCATAGATTTTATAGTCCTATTTACGCGTTCGACTACTGAACATTTTTTAGTGCTATACGAAGAATAATGATTAATTTTATATTTTTTCATTAATTTTTGAAAATTAATATTATAAAATTCGGTTCCATTATCAGTCTGTAAATTGACTGGGATTCGTTTATCTGCGACTAATATTTTTTCCATAGCTCGAGTAACATTTACGCCAGATTTAGATTTAACTGGTTCAGCCCATACGTACTTTGAAAAAACATCAATTACAATGAGAATATATTTATAATTTTTATTGTAATTAGCATATGGAATCATTTCGACTAAGTCAGCCTGAAGCAATTCATTTAAACCTCTAACTACGACTTTTCGTCTCTTAAAGTTAATTCTAGCCGGCTTATGTATTTCATTAACAATATCTCTTTTTATAGCAGACATGTTTACAGTTCAACAATAATTTACGTACTGTTAAATTAATCCAGCGGTTCGATTATTTTACTTTCTAATAGTTCCTCTAAAATTCTATTTATTTCATTCGTATGACTTGAATTGCCTGCCTCCTGTGAAGCTATCAAAAGCCTAAGACGATCGACGAGTTCATTAGGATCGTCCCAATATACGTAATCAATAGCATTATCGGTGACTTGCATCATTAATTCGCCGCCTTTTACTTTACCAGGAGCACGTTGCCGAGGTTCGCGAGCGTAAAGCATCGGTTTAATAATATGCAGGTACTTCCAGCTCTTACTACCGGACTTTTGCTTTTCAGAATCATAATTTCTCTTATGTGCGCTAGTCCTTTTTACAATATCAATGTACTGTTTCTTATCATCATAGTTATAGTGATGCGAACGTTTTTTAAATAGTAATTCATAAAGACCGCGAGTGCCCTGATACTCTTTATTATTTATTATTAAATTGTCACCGTCAAACTGAATGACAGAATTTCCAATATAATATTTATCTTCTTCGGGATTATATCGTACACCATATCGAAAATCATGTGTATTTTCAGTATCATGCATCATCTCAGATATATACGTTTTAGGCAGATCGCTAAATTTCTCAAGATACTTCTCATCTGACTGGTCGCCTTCTTCAGAGTCGACAATCGACGGTGACGGTGTAATATTAATATTTTTTTCATCCTCTGAGGGTTCAGACTTTTTCTTAATGTTTAAATTCTCGTCCGTCTCAAGCTTGATATGTTTAGCTATTGAATGTAAAGGTGCGGTGATTGGAGCAAAAGACTTTTCGATTTGCAGATCGTGCATTTTGAGTGCCTCTAATTTGCGCTTTACGGCTTTCCGAGCTTCGATAATTTTATTAGTAATGTCCATGTCGACAGGTGCGTCAGATAACATGTGTAATTATCAACTGATTGAGATAGTAAAATCACAGGTATATATACTCGTCAAACCCCTTTCTGTATCGGCCATGTTTAATATCGCTATCTTTATCTATCACTAGGAATCCGTATTTATCTTTCCAGCATAACGAGCACATATGTTTGAAATCCTCAAAGCTCATATCGGTATTAACGTGATCGGAATATACATGTCTAAGATTCATGTCATCCTGCTTGAATAATATCAGTAAATTTGCATTGTCTCTTATCAGATGTTTTGGAATGCGGGTATAGGTCTGACAGAGATAGAAGCTGTCTATCTGTTTATGCCGTCCCATGCTAAAGTAGTCACGCATCACACTTTGATTGTCGCAAGCTACGTCATCAAATATAAAAATGGAATTAATTTTAGCTTGCGCAGGCGTCATTATTACATCGCTATCCTTGAATTCATGATATCCCACGATCGAGCCGAGTACTTTTCTAAGATATTCATATTTAGGCTGGTAGAGAGATTTCGAGTAGACGTAAACATTCTTGAAACGCAAGCCGTGTGGATGAGTCAGCAGGCTTATCACGATGTTTGTTTTCCCACAATTTGAAGGTCCGCAAATGATACACCTGATGCTGTCGGGTAACAGAGGACCATGTCTACTATCTTTTTTCACATGACTATCGAAATCGAGATTATCGATTTTCAGACTGTTACCTGTCTTGATGAAACGCATGATTGACACTGAGGTATTTCCACCAGGAGTTTAAGTATAAATAGCTTTCGGTCACCTGTAACACCTCAGTCTACTATTACATGTGATAGAGGTAACATGGCTGTAAACGCTCTCATAAATAAATTACCTTTCGAAGCCCATATCCCTGGCTATCGTTTCTGCGGCCCGGGTACTAAATTAGAAAAAAGACTGGCGCGAGGAGATCGCGGAATTAATGGTCTAGATGAGGCGTGTCGTGACCACGACATACAATATTCTAAAGTCAATGATGTGAAAGGACGGCATATTGCCGATAAAGAATTGGCAAAACGTGCTCTGAAGCGAGTATTTGCTAGGGATTCGTCCATCGGAGAAAGAGCGGCAGCAGCCGGTGTAGCAGGCATCATGAGTGCTAAAGTTAAATTAGGCTTGGGATGTAAAAAAAGAAAATGTGGCGGTACGATGACGTTTAAAAAAATATCCAATAAAATTCGTAAACTAGTACGTGGAGCTCCCTCTGTCGGGGATGCTATTAAAAAGGCCTCTCGTGCAGTACAGCGTATTAAAAAAGATAAAAAAATATCACCGATGGCTGCTCGCGTTATTCCTATACCGAAGACGGGTGGCGTTCTACCGCTAATACCAATATTTGCTGGACTTAGTGCTCTGGGAGCGCTAGCCGGTGGATCTGCAGGTATAGCGAAAGCTGTAAGAGATTCTCAGGCGGCATCCTCCCAGCTTAAAGAATCTAAACGTCACAATCAGGCTATGGAGAGTATCGCCCTAGGTAAGGGACTCTATCTTCGTCCCTATCGAACGGGACTTGGACTATACATGAATAAAAACACCAACAGCAAGTGACTAGTAAAATTACCAAATCGAGCGCTCACCGACGTGGATCTGAAAAAATATGTTAAGATGTTAAATATACCTAATTTTCGAGGAATATTTATGCGAGACCGACTACCTAAACGCGTACATAAAATTGAGACGGGCATTGTGAACTTGGATAGTGATAGCGGTAATGGTACTCATTGGACTGCATACTTTAAGAACGGTTCGAAAGCCGTTTATTATGATAGTTTTGGTAATTTACAGCCTCCTCTCGAATTAATAAAATATTTAAATTGTTCTATTGAATACAATCACAAGCAGTATCAGTCTTATGACACAGTAAATTGTGGACATCTGTGTTTACAATTTCTATATAATGCGTCATGCTTTTAAGTCACGTTCATTCTCAGAGCTAACCTTGAAGCCGCAACATGTCTTGTACGTTTACATTATCCGGCAAATCATCTAATTTAACCGCGCACTTTTCCCCACCCATAGACCTTGAAGACGGCGCTGAATATTCGCTTGCTTTAATAAATTTCGAGGCGTATAACTCCATACCGAACATAGACGCTACAAATAATCATATATATTATGATACAGACGATAAGTTTATAAAAATTCCGGAGGGCTCGTATGAAATAGAAGATATAAATAATTACGTAAGAAAGCATTTTATTCTGAATCATGGTAACGATAGTCATATTTCTATAGTATCCAATAAAAATACGTTAAAAGTGGAAATAAAATCCAATAAGATGATAAATTTTGAAAAGGCCGGCGGTATTGGCAGTTTGTTAGGATTTACATCTCGTCGTCTAAAACCGCTCGAGAAACATATATCTGATTTCCCGGCAAAAATTCAAAAAGTAAACGCTATATGCGTGGAGTGTAATCTCATCACAGGCAGTTACATGAATGATAGATCTGTACACATTATTCATGAATTTTTTCCTAGCGTGCCTCCCGGCTATAAAATAATAGTGTCCCGCTAATGCAATTTACCTACCGATTAATAAGAGGCATATAGATAGCATATCAATTAAGATAGTCGATCAAGACGGTGATCTTGTTAATTTCCGTGGCGAGGTCATCACGGTAAGACTGCACTTGAAGAAGAATGGGTCTTAGTTTCCGAAATAGTTTAAAAGGAACACCTGCTCGCGCTCGAAACAGTTCACCTGTAACCTTCAAGGCGTTAACATCTAAAAATAGACGTTTTCTTTACTCTCTCGGTTACAAAGTGCTAATATGAATCCGAATATTTTAAACGTGTTTGAGAAGCCTACGTTTGAAACCGCTATAACTAATTTTGAAAATCATAGTCATGGACCATATTCAATCAGAAATTTAAATAATAACGACGAAATTCGTATACCCATTCAGCAGCAAGATGTGTATACTGCGCCGTATGCTAGTTCGCTGTATATGCGGGGCCGGTTACTTAAAGAGGATGGTACGGTTTCGAACACAGCGGTCTTTGATAAAATGGGGTTATTGTATCTGTTTGACGAGATACGATACGAAGTGAGCGGTAAAATTGTGGACAGCAGTAGAAATCCAGGCCTCGCGACTGTTATGAAGGGATATGCATCATTCACTCCGAATGACGCGAATCACTTAGAAAATGCTGGGTGGACTGATGTGGATGATAATTTTGCAGACGAGAACGGTTACTTTGACGCATGTATACCTTTAAAAATATGTCTGGGGTTCGCAGAGACCTTTGAAAGAATTATTTTAAATGTCCGTCAAGAGCTGGTACTCGTTCGCAGTAGTATTGATACAAACGCAATCATAAATCTTGTAGCCGATGAAAATATTAAAGTAGAATTGGAAATCGTTCAATGGCGTGTACCACACGTGACTGTATCTGACGTTGAGCGATTAAAATTAATGAAATATCTAGAGAGGAATATCGATTTGCCTGTACCGTTTAGAAGCTGGGAATTACATGAATACCCCATGCTGATGGAATCGCAGACGCATACTTGGAATATTAAAACTTCGTCTCAGTTAGAGACACCGCGATATATTATTTTCGGCCTTCAAACGGGTCGTAAAAATGCAGTCGCTAAACGTATGAGTGAATTTGATCACTGCGAGTTGACTAATTTTAAACTTTTTTTAAATTCGGAATCATATCCCTATGATAACTTGAATATTAATTTTGAGAAGAATTTCTGTGCTACTCTGTATGAAATGTTCTGTCAATTTCAGAAATCTTATTATGAGAAAGAAAATGAACCTCTGCTTACTAAATATAAATTTAAAACTAAAGCTCCTCTGGTAGTTATCGACTGTTCGTGTCAGAATGAGGTTGTAAAGTCGAGTGCAGTGGACATTAGGCTGGAATTTAGCACTAATAAAAATATTCCGAAATACACTGCTGCATATTGTCTTATAATTCATGATAGATTGATTTATTACAATCCTTTAACCAGTATAGTTCGTCCATACTAATATGTATATAATAGACGTGCAGGGCTTCCAGCATAAAAAGGAGTTAGCGTTTACATGTAAAGAAATTTCAATTTTTAATATTACCGATGTCTCGTGTGTACATCGGATAATTAAACCGACTGTTAGTTACGGGCTTCTTACACACAATATTCAGAAGCAAATTAATTGGATAACTGATCATGTGCACGGTCTCCAATGGTCCACGCCTTATGATAATCTCCGGTACGGTGACCTGCAGGACTTCATCGACAGCCACGTACTTGAGAGAGAAGCAAAAGTTTATGTCAAGGGACTGGAAAAGAAGCGATGGCTTCAGCATTATCTGTCTAATAATAATAATATTATAGACTTATATAATTGTAATAATATGAATAGTTTAATGTTAAATAATTTAGAATATCATTGTCATAAACATATTAATAATCATTTACGCTGCTCTAGGCAGAATGTCTACTCGATATATCAGTGGTATATTGTAAATAAAGATAAGGATTTTGAATAAACAAATTTATGCTAACAATACCGGCTTTTTATTTCTGTATACATGTGTGCGTGTATGAATGACGAGTCGGGTGGGGGGCAGAGAGAGAGAAGTGGGGGGAGAGCTCTCGCCTCGAGTCAGAGCGCGGTGATCAGTTAGACGTTGCAAAGATGCACAATCAAACGGGGCTTAGAGAGCTGATAGCGGGCAATATATGCCAATGTTCGATGTGCCAAGTCCCACCGGAGGGCTGGAGGTACCTGGGGCTGCCTCAGCCCCAGGACCCCGTAACGCAACCACCACCACCACCACAGGAGATGCCCCGGCTGATGCTCTTAGCCGACATCATGAAAGGTATTTAAAATATTTTTTCTGTTTCGTATAACTCAATACTTATAGATATTTTTTTAAATTGTTACAGACTCCATTGAACTCAGAATTTCTTCGGAGATTTGGAGAAGTCGATCTGTCAGCCGGCGAGACCAATAAATTTCTTTTTTTAATTAACATACGATCTGCCCTCCCGCCGGATAGCCAGACCAGTGTTTTTATTATTTTATTAATTCTACACAATTTTAATTATAATTTTTTTATATTAATAAAAAATGTTATTAATAATCTTTTTTTTATTTCAATGAGTTGATAGCATCTCATACTTATTAAGTGTCTGAACAGCTCGAACAGCTCCAACAGCTCCAACAGGTGTAACAGGTACCGTACCTGTTACACCTGTTGGAGCTGTTGGAGCTGTTGGAGCTGTTCGAGCTGTTGGAACTGACCATATATAATACACGTATATGTATATGTATATGGGCTGCTTGAACAGCTCCAACAGCTCCAACAGCTCGAACAGGTGTAACAGGTACGGTACCTGTTACACCTGTTCGAGCTGTTGGAGCTGTTGGAGCTGTTCGAGCTGTTGAAACTGACCCTATATAATACACGTATATGTATATGTATATGGGCTGCTTGAACAGCTCCAACAGCTCCAACAGCTCCAACAGCTCCAACAGGTGTAACAGGTACCGTACCTGTTACACCTGTTCGAGCTGTTGGAGCTGTTGGAGCTGTTGAAACTGACCCTATATAATACATGTATATGTATATGTATATGGGCTGCTTGAACAGCTCCAACAGCTCCAACAGCTCCAACAGCTCCAACAGGTGTAACAGGTACGGTACCTGTTACACCTGTTCGAGCTGTTGGAGCTGTTCGAGCTGTTCAAACAGCCCATATATAATACACGTATATGTATATGTATATGGCCTGCTTGAACAGCTCCAACAGCTCCAACAGCTCGAACAGCTCCAACAGGTGTAACAGGTACGGTACCTGTTACACCTGTTGGAGCTGTTCGAGCTGTTGGAGCTGTTCAAGCTGTCTCACCTGCCTCTCTCATGATCATCATGTCAGGATAGGTATTAGGAAATAAAAACACACATTTTATAAATAATTTAATTTATTAAATGTAAAATATTTATATTACAATACTTTAATACTAATTACAAAAAATGTAGACGAACTATGTCAAGCGTCTTAACATAATCTTCTAAGGTAGTGGATGGCCAGTGCCCGCTGTCTGGACCAGAGCTCCAACCAGTCGGCTGCCCAGAGCGACCTTTGGATATATTATCCTCCAGCCATTTTATTAACTGCTTATGCTCTTCATTGAAATTAATATCTAATTTGAAATGTATATTATTCCTACCAATTACTCGAAACAAAATTTCAAGAAATTCGTATTGTGTAAAGTAAGCTGCCTCGCAAAATGCTTTATTAATCGACCAATCAATACTTTTATAATTATCAGAAATATTTTTAGCCGGGTACGATTTCGAATAAAAATCAATTGACATATAATCATCATTACACGTTAATAATTCTTCTAAAAAAATTCTAAAATAACTATTATTCGCGGCGGGATAATGTCTGTTAATTACTTCTCGTAATCGATACACGGTAAGGTGAGTAATACATTCTCTTTGGAAAATATATTCCAACTGTTGAATAAAAATATCGTTTTGAAGTTTTTTCGTAAATATTTTTTTCATTAAATCGAAATTAGAACTATCTCTTAAAGCCATCCAGTATAAAGCTTTGTCCGGTATAACAATCTTTTCTAAAATTTTATGAACTAATTGATAATTACCCCGATTCAATGCATTTTGAATGTACCTCTCATATACGTCGCGAGTGATAAGTACAAGCTTGTACTGCAATTCTTTTTCTAACCCGTCCATCGCGATCAAAGTCTCTAAAGTAAATGAATCCGAACGGCTACTGCCAAGCGCTTCACTGCTTCGATGACGTCATCTGACGAGCTGAGACTTGTTGGAAATTATATCCCCAAGGTTTCGTATCGGTATTTATATAATTTATAATTCTTTTATCATCATACGGACTGAGTGCCACCTTATTCTGTTTGATGGTATATATTTCATGTTTCTTTGATCGAATTAATCGCTGCTCTTTGGTCAAAATTTCTTTATTAAATAGACAATTCGTAAAGTCTTCAAATGTAATTTTTCTGATTACCGAACGCGAGAGACCCTTGATTTTTTTATTTACCGACACACCCTCCACTTTATAACTATACATTTTTGCACGGAGTCCTACGAATTCTGTCATTACGCGCCCTTGACATTCGTCTTTCATTACGCCTAGTACCTTCTTATTTGCATGAGGTATTCCGTAGACATTGTCTACAGGATAATCCGATGTGTCGAACTGATGGATGTCTTTTTTAATGTACTTGTATATATCAACGTCGCTAAATTCGTAAATTAAACTGTCTGTGTCAGTGTAAAGTAGTTTGGCTTGCTCACCGAATTCTTTTTTAATATAATCATAATGAAAATCGTAAAGAATAATTTTTGAAAGATCTAAAATGGCGAACCCCACATATATTGGCTTATCGAATTTAATTTTTAGTCGATTCATTTCAATAATAATCATATCCTCGCCGAAGACAGTCGAACTGTGAAAGTTCGGTTTCGCGAGCAGAGACTTGGCGCCCCATCTCCCCTCCCATTTAGTTACCAATTTAACATCTTTGTGCTTGCGGACATTCTCCATTGTCTTTCCGAACACCGCATTGTTCATTAGCTTATAGAAATTTTTCTGAAACTCGTTACTTGCCTGTTTTCGTAAATCCGTATTTAAATCAATGTATTTCTTTAGCCACCGTGACTGTTTAAATTTTAAAATTCTATGTACCGTCTTGAGTTTTAATCCGCGTTCTAAACATTTTTTTAAAGTCCTATAATGCATTACATATCGCGTTTTATCTAACAGAGTGGTCATTAATTTTGAATGTTTTGAACCGGGCGGCACCATATGTTCTGGACACATCGGGAGATCCTTATGTAGCTCATGTAATTCAAGTGGATACTCGATATCTACTTCCAAAATATAACCGATGTCTGACTCGTCCGATAAATTTGGAATATCTAAGGCATAAAATTGTTCGACGGGTACCCACTCGAAAGCACCTGTAGGTAGCGGAACAGACATCCCGGCTCCATACATGTTATTGATGTCAAAGTACATGATGTGAGTCTCTCTTTCGTCGGGATTAAACGCATCCCCCATGTACTTGTTGTTAGCTTTCGAATATCTGTTAGATACCTGCGCTACACCGCCTCTCACGCCTTTTTCAATCATCAGTATCATATCAATGTCTGTGAGAAGCTCTAAATTTTCTTTAGTTATTTTTAACATCGCGTCGAATGCCAGCCCCGGAGCAGTATAATAATTTAAAGCATCAAGTCCGTACGTCTGTATGCATGTCTCGCGGAAATTTTCAAATATATCAGCTAGCAGTAATACATCTGTTTTTAAATATATATCGGAATATTCTCCTAATGTCTTAATATCGAATTTATTCCAGATATTCATAGCGTGGTTATAATCGTCCTCTGTTATGTTTTCGTCAGTCAGTTTACTGTAAAATTCTTCTTTAGCCGGTAGAGATGTCTCGTCTAATTTTTCCCAAGAATTTAAATAATCATAAGGAAAAACACCTTTCCGCGTTAATAATTGAAATTGTTCGTCATTATTACAATACGATTTAGTGATTCGTTTCTGGTCATCGTCGAGATAGGAAGCTAGTTTTTCGATTTTGTCTGCCATAAACCTAAACGAATCAATAAATCTCAGTTTAATTTTCGTATCTTTAACTCGTTTAGTGAAAGAAATGTATTTTTCCTTATTAATCGGTAATAATGAAATTTGTCCGTCAAATGCCGTTGCTAGCTGTTTGATTATCAGGTGGCCGTCGTAACCTGATAAACAATGAAATATAACCGGAATCACGTGACTATCTTGATAATTAATGTTACATCTCATATGCGCCGGTCCCCTATAGTACCCAGTTAAATGATTGTGATCGGCTACTTTAATGTCCGTCTCTTTGAAGGGCCCCTCACAGATATGACAGACCTGCGCGAGATCGAATTCATTTTTTTGTGTCTCGTTTAACGATTCCATAGGTTTTATGTCGGACATGATTACATTAACTCGGTCTGAAATTTTTTCAAGTTCTTTAACAAACCAGTACTGACAGTCGGCGCCTCGGTACATTTTAAATTGTGATAGACTGTCATCATAGGAACATTTTAAGTAATACGCGACGCTAAAAGCTGTATGTTTCTGGTAATTTTGAGTATTTTGATTCGTGTTAGCATCACAGTCCTCTAAGATACATTCGAAATCAGCATAAATAGCGAACGGTACCCTTTCTTTATATCGGTAATTTTTGAATTTTAAAAACTTTTCATCCTCGTCGGGTAATTCAATTTTGCAAGTATTAGTTTTCGAATTGCAATCATTTGAATGTCGGTCTAGAAGTTCTTGAGTAGAGAAATGATTAAGACATCGGTTGCAAATAAATAGTTTACCATTATGTGAAGATAACTGATTAGATAATAATCGAGACATATTCTTTATCCAAGCAAAATGATATTGCGTAGCTTCAGTAAAATTATCGGCAGAATTCGTAGGAATCATTAATAAATTTACGACCCGTTCAAAACTGTATTTACTTAAACATACCGGTAAAACTTCCCTTTTAATTACGGCGTATACGTTTATCGAAATATCATTTAAGCGTTCGAATTTTTTAATATTTCTTAATTCCATCGGAAACTCGATGCCGTCATATTTTAAAACGTCTTCAAAATGAGGATATGAAGTCACTCTCTCCCCATGCTTTTTAGCGGGGTATAATGCCGAAACTACTGACCATAAGAAGCAATATTCATCATTATTTTTAACGTTAATAACACACATTTTATTTTTTATAAAGCTTGGCATTTCAGCGTATGTTGATAATCCCACTGTTATAGGACAATATTTATTAACATTTACTCTTAGCCCGATAATTTCCGATAAGGCCCAGCCTGAATCTTTTCCTTGAAAGTCTTCTAGATGTTTCAATAACCGTTCGGATACATTTTCTCTATACCATTCCTTTAAATCCGTATTTAAGTCTATCACAGCGTTCCTTGTAGCAAATGTTTTTAATTCCACTGTGCCATTAGTAGGCTGTACGAAGTTACATTCAAAAATAACATTTACTTTAATTAGTCCATCTTTCAAACATTTTTTAATTTGAATAGAGAAGCTCCTAAACGCTTTTTTAAAAAATAATACCGGTTCTTTAATTTGTACGTTAGTTATTATACCGGACTTAACACGATTTTTAAAACAAGATTCTACCTCTTGATATACTAAATATTTTCGTGCTGCCGGCTTTAAGGAACCGCCTAATATTTTATTTTTTAATTTTAATTTTTTCAATTGCTCTCGGTAGTATTTTAAAAGCGCTAAATTATTTTCCAATTTAAATATATTTTCACCTTTATTATCGATATGAATTTTGATTTTAATTGCCTTGGCTACTAGTTTAATATTGCTATTAATTATCGAAATATGTTGGTCGATTTCATCATCGGTCTTTAAGAGCAGCAATGATTTTTTAGTTAAATTAATTATATCAGTACTGAGTTTAGATACGGTCTCGGTAGACGACATACTGTTTCAATTAGACAACCGTTCACCGCGAGAGATAAACAGCTAATGATCGAGGTGGGGAGATGACGCTGCTTTTATACTCGGCGGTCGAGGGTCACGTGACTTTGCAGTGAACGATTTCTAAAAGGCCCCCGAATTTTCATAATCTGTTCGTCTTTTACATATAAAACAATGTTAAATTGCTATATCGCTGCGGGGTGGCTACATATTCCCATAAGAAACCATGTATTGTAAGACACAAAATTCTTCGCATGCATCTTTACCGTATACCTATCTTATGTTAGTAGGCTATCAGAAATGATTTCATTTGTTTACATTAACAATTTCTCGGAATCCGATAACAGCTCTGCATTATATTCTTATTAAATTGAAATCTAAACGTAGAGAAGCGAATGAATATTTATCTTATATAAAACTCAGGCTAACAAGTCTAGACTTGTCTGAAAAGCGTTTATATTGGGTCTCGATATTTCCTTTGATCTAGCCGCTGTAGTTATCTAAAGGTAATTAATCGCGTTTTAAATATACATATAGCCGTAGACAGTCGCATTTATTTACATTAACAATTTCCTGGAATCCGATAACGTCTCTGCATTTGACCGCAGTTTTACATTCAAATCTTAACATATAGAAGTAAATGAATATTTATCTCATAATTATAAGACTTGTCTATTTAATCTCAATGATGGACGTCAGCAGCCATTTTCTTAACGCCCACTAACGTAAACATACAATACTATTAGTCAATAAACGGCAGCCATCTTATTTTAGACACACCCTGTATACTCTCAGCCACGTCCTTTTAGATATAATCTCTTATCTAAGCTCAGGGATTGGATCTCCCCCCTCCCATTAGGTCCTATCACCTATCATCTAAGAAGATCCCACCTCACACTACAACCTAGATAATAGGATCTATCATCTAGCATTATCTCACCTCACACTAGAACCTAGATCATAGGATCTATCATCTATCACCTGCGCGCCACCCGCGGGGCTGCGGGCGTGCTGACGTCACAGCTCCAGCTTGACCTTGAAGTGGGCTCATTCTCTCCTTACTTAACTACTGGGATTGGACATAATCAGTTAGCCAGTCGCATATATTAAAAGCTAACCTAAACAACGTAGTAGAAAAAATACTTGACGACTAACAACAAGAACTTAAACAGGGACACCCTCTTCTCGTCTAGAAGTCCATCACGGTTAATATAAAGTTGAAAGCTTTACTTACCTTAATTGTATGTTCATCAAAATTCATACTGGATTTGGTATTATGCAGTTTAAAACACATTTTTTTGAAATTAATTATTTTTTATTTATTTGCTTTTATCATGATTAGAGAATATTATTTAGGTATTATGCAAATCACAACTTACACACTTTTTTATTTATTATGAAAACACCTACTTTCTGTATATTGTTGCCCTAATCTGGGCACGCTAATATACTAGTTAGGTAAATACTTTAAAACACTCATTATTGGAGAATCAATCAAAACAACTACTCTTCTAGCTAATACTGACGAAGTATTAAATTACACGATAGGATTCTTAGCATTTTAAAGCAAAAAATATATTGAAAATACTTAAATCATTTATTCAAATTTAGTCATTCACACTTTTTTATTTAATATGAAATTATCTACTTTCTGTATATTAGTACCTTAATCGGGTCACGCTAATATACTACTTAGGAAAACACTTTAAAACACTCATTATTGGAGAACCAATCAAAACAACTACTCTTCTAACGAGTTCGAAAAAACTTTTCTAGAATTGAAATAGATTGTTGTGAATGACTGAATTTCAATAAATAATTTAAGTATTTCCAATGTATTTTTTTGTCTTAAAATGCCAAGAATCCTATCATGTAATTCAATACTTCGTCAATATTACCTAGAAGAGTAGTTGTTTTGATTGGGTTTCCAATAATGAGTGTTTTAAAGTGTTTTCCTAAGTAGTATATTGTGGCCCGATTAAGGTACCAATATAGAGAAAGTACATAATTTTATATTAAATAAAAAAGTGTGAATGACTAAATTTGAATAAATGATTTAAGTATTTTCAATATATTTTTTGCTTTAAAATGCTAAGAATCCTATCATGTAATTCAATACATCATCAGTATTAGTTAGAAGAGTAGTTGTTTTGATTGATTCTCCAATAATAAGCATTTTAAAGTATTTACCTAACTAGAATATTGGCGTGCCCAAATTAGGGCAACGATGTACAGAAGGTAGGTATTTTCATAATAAATAAAAAAGTGTGTAAGTTGTGATTTGCATAATACCTGAATAATATCCTCTAAAAAATTTTTTTATTTTTCACACTTAAACAAATGATGAAATGTCCAAAATTTTTACTAAAGTTTGATAAACTGCCTTTCAACTGCAGCCTGTGGCATCCATTTATCTCTGTTACAGCTTTAGAAATAACCCTTTAAATATAAGCAAAATTTGCAAAAGAGGTAAAAATCTTACAATTTTTATCTATTACCGTGCGTAAAGTAATGACTGCACGCAAGCTGGTGGTGTGTAAAATAAAAAAATATAAAAATTGAATATTGGAGCCTATAATAATCATTTTTAAAGGTTAAAAATCAGTTACTTAATTTTATATGGTCCATTTATTTATTATCACTGGGTATATACGGTGCTGAACTAGAAACTGCTTAAGAATTTTTAAAAACAATTAATAATTTGCGTTGCATTCCGGGGAGTTGTCTCTTAATGTGCTCTTGCAAAACAAAATGTTTCATTTGTAAAAAAGTGAATTGTTGAAAATTCTGCAAATGCAATAAATAATTTGCGTCAATAAAAACTATCGTAGTAATTATAGCGAAGGTCTTATTTTATTTTATAACATAAAAATCAATTTTAATGTATTCAATTAAATTATTTATCACGCAGATTTCTTCTTACAGTCCACCTAGTATATTAATTAAATGTTAATTGTTAATCTTTATTTCTTTTTATATCAATTTTTACTCCGCTGTCATAAGACGTACAAAAAAATTCACAACACCTTTTATTTTTCTACGTAAAACTTGTAGTCGAGCTAAAAATACAAAATTAAAATCGGACCTATATATGTCCCCAATTAAGGTTCTGAAATTAAACTCTCTACACTTCATGGGTCAATGAAAACCTTGTCAGGGAATAATAAAAAAATCGCTGCCCAAGGAACCACTACTTCCACATCCAGATTTTCCATCCAAATCTCTCACAACGAAAAAATTTTGTACCTATGTGGAAATAATTGTTTACGGAATTTTAATAATATGATATTTGAAATCGCCTACCCCAAAAACCTATAAAACGATATCCCACATCGGTAGTGGGGTGGTGATAGGGGGTGGTAGTGGAAATTATGAAATCAAGCCCTATTTTGAGTACAAATTTTTTTTTGTGAAAAATTATTTAAGAAAACTGCATAAGTGTACCTCGAAATTCTTCATCGAAAATACAGTCGATATTTTAGGTTCTGTTCACTATTTTGATTTGAATTATGAACAGGTTACTTAGCAACATGCACTTTTTTGGAAATCATAGCCATATCTTGGCTAAAATCTGTCGTATAGGGATATGACAGCCCCCAAAATAAAGGTAATTGAATGAGTTTTCGAGTACATTAGAGTATTTTTGATATAGGATGCAATTTTTGAGCAAATTTCGAAAGTGATAAAAAATCTTTTTTGCTTAGGGGCCAAAAAGGCCATAATTTCAAACACTTTGTCTCAGATACATTTTATCAAAAATTAACATGACAAATATCGAAACTTGAAAATCTCTAAAAAATCATTTATTTCTCGAGGATTTGAAAAAAAACGCATCCTCTCCCTTTCCTCCACTCAAAAAGACCTCGATCTGGATGTTGACTCATCGATTCATTAAAGAGTAAGTAGAAAAGAGATAAAAACTTGCTTATGGTTTTTTGTAACATGAATATAGTCCGGTAAACTCTAAGGTGGCGTATGCATGAGTTGCTAACACGACGTACGATTTGATATGCGATGCGCATAAAGCTTTCGTAGTGACATAGAGATGAACTAGTTGCGTATGTCTTATTCTCTTAGTTTATATGTTGAAGCGACCTTTGGACGCGCCAGCTTAGAGTTTACTTGACTATAGTAAGCGTTTCTTTTTACGTAAATTGAAGTTGTGCATAGAAACTGTGGAGTACTATGCATATCGTCCGTAGCTCTAAAGCATTAACAAAATGATATTTATGTACGCAAACAATCGATATTTTGGGACAAATATATTTAAGGCTGATTTTCATCGACTTTTCAAAAATCGTCATAATCGGCCATGTTACTGTAAAAGAAGAAAGTTGTTCATTTTATGGAACTGTTCTTCAACAATATTTTCATAAGATATTATAAATAAATATATTTAGTAACAGTATTACGAGTGCTGAAACATTTTAACACACTTTGCAATACGAATCTCGGTTTTAGAAGTACTTAATGTGTTCGATAAACAAAGCAATTTGCACTTAGAAAATTACGTAAAAATATGGAACGAATTAATTTGATTTATCTACAGGTAAGATCTAAAAATAATGTCAATATTTTCCTGTATTTGCTTAACAGGAAATAAATCAACATTGACAAAGTTCGGTACCTTTTAACAAATTTTCTATTTAATTTTCTTGTTAATGATTTCGTCTGCAGTCATCGATTTTAGTAATTAGCATTGGAGTGAAATAATAATAATAACAATATTGTACGCAAGTTTCTGGCACTCAAGTGAACAAATTTTCCCCAACTACCACCGCTGGAGACAACAGCGTGAAGATAAGCCACCCACATGTCAAACATCCGTATCTCCAAAATTGTGCGACTTAGCTAGCCTTGGGTAATTGAACCCCGGCTAACTAATGAAAGGAAAAAAGAAAAATATAAGGGAATAATAATAATATAATAATAATAATAATAATAATAATAATAATAATAATAAGAAGCAGGAGAGGCTAACCGTTATCTATCTAGCCTTTGGTGAGTAGCGCCACCACTTACTCCAGCTGGGGGTGCAAAACCGAACCGGCAGCCCTAGCGCACCCGGGAGGGGAAAGCGCTTTCCCCTCTGGTGTCGGTCGTGGGCTTGTTGGGCTAACCACCCACAAGCCCGATCCTCCGGTTCCAGTTGGCCGAAGACAGGGCCCCCACGATCGACCCCGTGCGGATAGGGGTCAAGGGCAAGGTGGTGGGGCCCAACAGGGAAGGATGCCCGTTGATGACGACCGCTATAACCAAGGACGCTTTGAGTGGACAGATGAACTGAGAGACGACCTGATGCACTGTTATGAAAGCAGTGAACCCCGCCGAATGCATGCTCTGTGGTGTGAAAACCACCCAGAACATGACGCCTTCACACCTCAGAACCTACGTGATTATGTATCCCACCTTCGTGCTAGAGGCTATGTCAGAGCCGCTCCTCAGCCAGTGAATGAGGTGGCCGAACAGCCACCGAACGAACCGGTTGAGGAAGCGGTTCCTATCGTTCCACCAACACCAGAGGGTCTCAGTACCAGACGGGGGTTGCACAACATAAAACCCCCCGGGCCACAAGATCTGGCCAGAGTGGATGCAGAACTTCGTGCAGCGCTACCAGAAGAGGCTGACATCTGGCACATAAATTGTGCCGTGTATGCTGCCGCTCAACGCTTGTCTCAAGTGGAGAGGCGAAATACTACCTCTCCACAAGAAAGAGCGGGACGGCGCATACAGAAGATGGAAGCCAAGATCCGGTCGGCGAGGCAACACGCATCCCGTATCCAATGTGTGATGGACTATATGGCAGCCAATAGGCCTTTCACGCCTAAAGTGCGGCGAGTAGCTGCCAACTTAAGACGCGTCCATCACACACTTAATGGGGCAGTGCTGCAAACCACCAAACAGCACTGCCTCGACAGGATACGGATGCTAGTGTCTTGTAAGAAGTCACTAGTGAGGCGGGCGAGGGGGCTAGCGGAAAATCAACTTTTCCGCAAAAAGCCCTCGCGCCTTTTCGAACCGCCTCAGCGTGTTGCTGAAAATCCGCCGACTGCAGATCAGGTGGAAAACTTCTGGAAAACGTTGTACGAACAGAAGCTTCCACTCAACAGAGACTCTCCAGCCCTGGCACACTTTGAAACCTTTAGCCAAAGGTTTCGCCAACCACACGAGGTGTGCCAACCAATAACCCCAGAAGAGGTTCGAAGAGCTCTTGAGGGCTCTAAGAACTTTGCTGCTCCAGGTCCCGACGGGATAAATAACTTTTGGTGGAAAAAGTTATCGAGTACCCACCACCATTTGGCCAGAATTTTTAATGCCTGGCTAAATGGGGAGCAGCAAATTCCTTCTTGGGTTGTTGAGGGGCGGACAGTGCTGATCCCCAAGAACGGAGATTTGTCTAACCCAAAGAACTACCGCCCGATAACCTGTTTAAACGCATGTTACAAAGTGTTTACACGCATTTTGTACATGCGGGTGCTCCACGCAGTTGAACCGGTTTACGAACGGATACATGAGCAACGAGGGTCGAAGAGAGGTGTCGCTGGCTGCAAGGAGAACCTGCTGATTGACAGATGTGTCACGCAGGACTCCGTGCAGTATAAGCGGAACCTCTCCATGGCCTGGATCGACTACCGCAAGGCATTTGACATGACATCTCATGAGCTTATTTTACACTTGCTCCAATGTCTTGCGGTACCCGGTCCCGTAGTGAGATGTATTGAAGAACTGATGCCGCTCTGGAGGACTCGCTTTACTATAACATCCGGTAACGATAGAGTCCAGACGGAGCCGGTATCATTCAGAAGGGGAGTATTTCAGGGAGACTCCCTCAGCCCCCTTCTGTTTTGCATCTCACTACTGCCATTATCCGTTTCGCTCCGGAAAACCCGTGGATACAACTGCGGTACCCCCGGCGATAGGAGGCATAAGGTCACCCATTTGTTTTATATGGATGACCTTAAACTTTATGCCTCCGGAGAAAGGGACCTACACCAGTCCCTTAGGGTGGTACAGGAGTACACGCAGGCTGTCGGTATGGAGTTCGGGTTGGACAAATGTGCACTAGTCCATCTCAAGAGAGGACGATGCGGGGACTACGGAGAGGACGCGCAGCTCGTAGACGGAAGCATCTTACATCATCTAGATGCCGGAGAGTCGTACACTTACTTGGGTGTCGAGCAACGCTCCACCCAAGAAGTGAGTGTAGTGAAAAACGCTCTCCGCGGCAAGTATCAGCACCGACTCCGACAGATTTGGTCTTCAGAACTGTCGGGGAAGAACAAGGTGTCTGCTACCAACATGCTTGCCGTTCCGATCCTTCTCCACTCCTTTGGAGTGGTGAAATGGAACCGAGAGGAGTTGCGTCAACTCGACGTAGGAACCCGCAAGAAGATGCATCTCAATAGGAGTTTGCATCCTAAATCGTCCGTTCCACGGTTATACCTCCCACGACATCGGGGAGGCCGTGGACTCTTGAGTTTGGAGAGTCTCCATAACAGGATGGTCCTAGATGGAGCCTGTAAGATTATCAGGAGTTCGGATCCCCTCCTCTGCATGGTCCGAGACCATGAAAATGCAGGGGTAGGAGCGTTTTTGTTTAAGGCAGCACAGAGAGCAGCCGATGAACTTGGTCTCTCCTTCGACGTCGAGCGGGTAAATCGCGACTCTGTCACCGAGTTGGAACCTGCTCGGCGAAAAGCCCAAATTAAAGCTGCAGAACACAACATCTTTCTGCAGCTTCATACGGATAAGCCAATGCATGGAGTCTTCTATAAAAATATAGAAGATCTTGGCTTATCCGAAAGGCTGACCTTTGCCTTCTTAAGGTCAGCCGGGCTGAAGTCTGAGACCGAGGGATTCATAATGGCTTGCCAGGATGGTGTATTTAACACTCTCGTTTATCGAAGTCGTGTCATGGGTATAGAGGTCCCTGATGTCAGCTGCAGGGCCTGCCGCAGGGCGCCAGAGACTCTAATGCACTTGTTGTCGGCCTGTCCGACATATGCAGTCTCGGCCTATATCCAGAGGCACGACGGAGCATTACGAGTGCTTTATTATCACTTAAGGCACTCGTATGGGATAGACGAGACACCAGTGCTGCCTTATGCTCCGGGGGATATTGAGTCCGTTGTGGGAAATGAGAAGTGTCTAATTTATTGGAACTACTCTTTTCCCACAGTCAGGCAAATACAAGCCAACAAGCCTGACATAGTCCTCCTCGACCACCAACTCAAGACAATGTTTGTCGTGGAGTTCTCGGCTCCCGCGGAGAACAACATTGTCTTGAAGGAGGAGGAAAAACGGACAAAATATCGAGATTTGCTCTTCGAACTCCGCAGACTCTATCCAGACCATACTGTTAAGATAGTGGTACTGATTATAGGAGCCCTCGGAACGAGACACACACTGCTTTCAGAACTTAAGATCATACCGGCATGCCGAAATTCGGCAGAGGTCTTAGCCGGCAGAATGCAGAAGGCCGTCATCCTCGGTTCATTACGTCTGCTCAGGGCACACGATTCGCGGACCCAGTAGTCACTCACCCCACGGGCGTGGAGAGTGGCTACCGGTACTACCAGCTCCCCTCTGTGAGTGTCGGAGCCACAGAGTTTAAAGGGTGACTGGCTTTTATAAAAAAAAAAAAAAAAAAAAAAAAAAAAAAAAAAAAAAAAATAATAATAATAATAATAATAATAATAATGTTTATTTAGGAAAAGAAAAGTAGTTTACATGAATTTACTCGTTAAATAATAGTAAGTACATAAATAGCATGTAAATAAAAATAGGAAGATCCAAAATACTCAAATACTTAAACGTACAAAATATATTTTACATTCACCCCACATTTTTAGATTTAATTACCTAATAATTATTTTTAACTTTATAGTGCGCTACTCATAAAAGGTGTTTTTCAGTTTTTTAAACTATAATTTATTCTCTTTCTGCTGCGGAAAATTCGAGTTTATGGTGAAGTCGCCGGTGATACGCCATTGAGGAGTACCATATGGTACCATATTATTGTATTGTTACCAGAAGTGCATAAGTTTGTAAAGTTTCAAATCGATACGACAATTACAAGTGGGTGAAAAGGAAGTTGTAAGATTTGTTTACAATGTTATAGGTCAAGCTAATAGACCTTAATAAAATTAAGTTGTTTTTTAAATGAAAGAATATTATTTGTGAATTTTAATTCTCCTGGCATTGTAGTATATACAGTGTGTGCTATTTAATACCGCACCCATTATTTTGGAATGCGTTGGCCATTTTTTTTTTGAGATATAATGCTCGATGAGCTTTATTTGATCCGTTTAAAAAATCTGTAATTTTCATATTTCCAAGGCCTACTAAGCTCGAAATTTCGAGATCGACTATTAGGCAATTTTTTATCGGCAAATTGGATAGCGTATTCGATTCGCAATTGTCTTAAATACCTCTATACAACATTTTAGCTCCATAAGGGCGTTTGTTATTCAGTAGCCAAATTTCAAATTTCTCACTTTTCGACTGGCCCTGTATAAAAGTCTGTTAAAAGGTTAAAAGTTAAAGTAGTCCTTCGACGAAGGAAAATCAGACACTAAATGAGGAAGGAAAAGAAAAGTTATTCTTTAAATAAATATTGCTTCTATACATTATTCGGTTGCTGTAAGTAGGTGCCTAATGAAAATTTTTCAAAATGGATTGGACGGAATAGCATTTCTTTTTTCTTCCTTATTTAGTATATTTAGTATATTCTTCGAATTTTACGATTTTTAGCTTTTTTGTGGTTGTTTTTTTGACAAAAAAATGTTGTCTGAACTTGTTCAAAATTGTTTATTTTATAAGAAATAATTGGATTGTACACTGCAAAAAAATTGTGAAATGCACATTCTTTGTAATAGTGCGGACGGATAGCATTAAAAATCATACAAATATTTCAGTACTGACGGCGAACGTGCCCTTTCTGATATAGATACTATATATACCAAAGATAAAGAAACGCCCCAGACCCCAAAATTGCGGACTCCCCGGTAATGACGTCATGAAATGAGAAGTCGAGAAACTGGTTTTAGGCATAGACTGGTCCACTTAAACGACATATTTTTCAATAAAATCCACTTTTAAATATGTGTTGTATACTAAAACATGATGTCTGTAATGTTTTTTATTATTTTTTGTTAATATGGTGGCAAAAATTTGACATTTTATCTGCATATTCGTGTTTAGTATCAATTTTTGTTCTTGTGGTCAATAAATTCAGTGGTTGTAGTCAAATTTTGTTGAGATGGATCTGTAAAGAGATAGTTGCCCCTCCCCCTCAAGTCTTCCATCCTTTGAGTCAAGAAAAAAAACAAAAAAGTTTGTGTGTAACCATTTTAATAAAAAATTGTTTTATATCTGAAAAAGAAAATATTTACAACTACTAATTTTGAGAACAATGTCCTTCACATGCGCACAATGGGCCTTTCCTGCTATTTTTTTTTATTGTGTTATTGGAAAGATCCTATCAAAATATTACTAAAAATGAATCTTAATTTTTTTTCTGAACGCATAAAATACTACAGAAAATATTCAAATATTACCCAAATCAACAGCAGATTTAAACGATAGCATTCGGGCAGCAATGTGACGTCATCACAACCATACCAATCAAATATGATCTTAAACCGCTGCCAGAATTAGCTATAAAGGTGCATTCTCAAACCAAGTTCCCAAACAATCTCACTTGCGTTCTGTTTTCCATATCTTGCAATTCTATTGGTGCCTGAAGTACATTTATGAGGAACCACCAATAGAATCTCGTAAAGTAAAGTGCTACGTTTAATTGAGAACGTCCGTTTATAATCCCGATTGACATTGCGTAAACGTAAATATTGTGATTTCAATCTAAAGAGACAAATGAAGTATAAAATCAAGCCCACTAAAAGGAAGTTAGTAACAATATACACATACGTTAAAATGATCTTCACAACAGATAAATCCAGGAGCAGTATAAACAACACCAGGAACTTTTGCAACTTTCCACCACAATTTTCGAATTTTCAAATTTGTTGGGACGCGCAAAAATAACTTGGTACCTAGTATTTTCACTAGCGATTGGACACACTGGTACAAAACAAACCCTTGTAAGCGACATTTTCTAATTATAAAATAAAATTACGTAAATATCGTATCAAACATAAACCAAGGAGGTTATTCTACCTCCATGACATAAACAATAGAAAGTGAGGTTATCGAATATGATTTGAGCATTTCAGTACAGCGTTGCCAGATGATACTGATATTATACCATATGTGAACCAAAACGATCAAAAATAGAGAATATAAACATGATATATGGATTTTAGACTCAGACAGTGAAAGGTTGACAAAATTTTTGCTTTTATTTAGCATCAGGTTAACGAAGAGTACGTTGTAATGAAAAAAAATGTACTATTCAAAGTAGACAGTTGATATCGGAAATACGATGTGCACATAAAAAGACATACACCTGGCAATAGACAACTCCCTTTAAAAATACGACTTTTTATTGGTCTAATCAGACTGACGTTGCAAGCTCGCGCCTTAGAACTCATGTTTCAAATTAAGTGAAATAAAACTGATTTTGTAAAGTAAATATTTGGTAGAACATACAAAATTGCAAGAAACTAAATTAATATAAAATTATATTACAGTTTATTATATGGTTTGGTCGTGGTGAAATAGTAAAATTCAGTCATGCGGAAAGGCCCATTGCGTACACTGAAGACCGTTTCTGACGCATTTGCGCACAGAACACCTTTGTTTGCAGCTACAGGCAGTTAGTTCTTCACAACTTTTTGCGACATCGGGAATAGTAGACCACAATGGCTGAAATCCGTCATTAGTTTTTTCCCCATCCTCAAGTATCGGGCGAAGGAGTTTGATAGTCTTTTTCCAGACAGTGCTGCCATATAAGGGCTTGAAGAGTGGTTCGCTTGATATGCTGAAGTAAAGCATTTTGCGTTAGAGTTAAATTCTCAATTAGTCTACTTTTTTTTAATGAAAAGGAATCGAATACACTCATTAACTGTGTTTAAGGGAGATGTTACATCATACAAAAGAATCACAAATCTTTGCACGGTACGCATGATATCTTTATCTGGGTGTCTTCCCATTAGCAGCTGCTCAAAAGCGGAATTAATATTAGGATCTGCCATCCACATCTTCCAAGCTCCTTTCTTGCCTACTCCACAAAATGAAGACACGGTATCGCAACCTGTTGCAGAATGAAATATCTGCAAAAAGCTACAGATCTCCTGTGATAAATGAGAACATAGGTCATGGATGCCTATTAACCTACGATTTCTCCCAGTTCCAAAATCAATCCAAAGTTGTTGAATATTTTCAAAATTTGAAAAGGCAGATACTACAATGACTACAACATTCGAATCTACCGTTAGAATGCTAACGCAGTTGTGGTCATTATCAGCTGCATGCTTAGCATGAAGAAGAATGCGTCCGTCCGCTTCTTCATGCCATGAGGGTGAAATAGCTGATAGATCTAACTCTGCTGAAGACGATATTGCTCTTTCCTCAAGCGTACAGATTATTGTTTTTCCTTCAAAATGTTCGTTTATTAGCTGTTCTGCCAAGAAAGTAAATAACTGTTTTTTGTTTTCATCTACTTGTAATAATTCGTTTATTTTTGTGGAATTAGTGTAGAAGGTGTAACTTGATTGGCGTGTGTCAGCTTTCAAGATTCAGAGTTATACCTATTAAATACTAAATTAATTCGTTGTAAATTTTGGAATAGCCGAAAAATGTAGGGCTTAAATATATTGTTATAATATTCCAAAAACGTTTTCACATTTCTTGGAACTAGTAAATGGACAATAACCGCACCGTCCAGTACCAATTTTTGCAGAAACTTCACGGTGTACAACATGAAACACAAATACTGACAAATACTTTGGTATTCTGTTTTTACTGCTAAACACTAAAACGCTGGCATTCCACACTAGAATAAAAACTTTGCAGCTCTGTATGTATACGTAAACATGCTGTAAATACTACAACAGATATCCCGGTATATATTTAAGTAACTAAAACATATTTAATATTGAATTTTGTTAAAAAGTATGGTCCTTAAGTAAGTTAGTCTATGCCCATGCATAGTTCTTTGACTTTGAGTTTGATGACGTCATTACTGGTGGTGGTGGGGGGGGGTTCCGAAATTTTTGGAGTCTGGGGCGTTTTTGATCTTTGATATATGTAGAAACCGCCAGCACTGAAATATTTGTATGCTATCCGATTCCACTATAAAACTGCTTCATATTTTTTTAATTTCTTTTTGTTCAAATAGGCTTAGAATTTCATGAAACTTCGAGATTTTAAGTTTAAGCAAAAAAAATATGTCTGTCTGTCGATCTGTTTGTGTCTGTTTGTAATTTTTTTGTGCGCACGATTACTCTAGAACAGTTTTGATTTTAATTTGAAATTTGGTACACCTAAGTATTATAACGAGATCTGGACTAGACTATATTTTGATCTTATTTCGTTGAACGTTTGGGGGGTAAATGGGGGTAAATAGGCAAAGCAAGCAAATAAGAGTCCGTAAAATTGGGATTTGGGGTTATTAAAGGAAAAAAAATACAATTGTGATTTAGTGTGTGCACAAAATTTTTTTTGGCATCAGCCACCCTTTTTAGTAATGGAGTGGGGGTGGTAGAGGGGGACTTGGATAGGAAATCTGGATGTAAAAGTAATGATTCCTCAGGCAGCGGTTTCTTTATAGTAACCTTACAACTTTTCTCGGTCATTTAAAATGCAATTAAAAATCTTAAAAAACTTTAAAAAACACGTCATCTGTGGACTCCAGAAGATACGGTTTATGGCACAACAGATTTTTTAGGCCTTTTATTGCTTATGTTGTACTATTTAAATAAAAAAAATACTATGGTTTTGTCATAGTTTTTTGCGGTTTTTGGATCTTACATATCATCTTGGACAATTTTCATGATGTAAATCTAGTTCTTGACGAAATTTTCTACGAAAAGGTATTATTTTTTGTGCAACGGATGCTGAAATTTTTAATTAAACGCGAACTCATAATACTGCGGTCGAGGCAAGAAATGCGTATTATAATCTCAGGAACTTCCCATATAAATAAACTGTATTAGAATAAGAATGCGCACTACAAATATTTTGTTGGTTGAGTTGATAGTTTAATTTAAATTGAAACATTAAAATATACAATTAAAAAAAACCAGCTGAAATTTTTGCGAAAGATAACTACTTGTTTCGTTACTGCCGAGTGTTGTACAATGACGTATAATGTAAATATTTGATATACAAATACTTTTAGTATATTTTTTTAAGCGAACTACAAATCTGTTACGTGATTGACAAAAATCTTGATGAATATGTCGACAACTGTTACAAAGCTAGCCAACTTTTCCGATCATCAATTGGTTTATCAAAGGATCCTCATATCTGTGATAATTTTCGATACATACAGAGTACCCTGAGACTATGTCAAAATGGCCTTTATTATATCCCTTAGTGTCCTACGTTTCTGATATACAGCGTGTTTTCTATTTTTTGCCAAAATTTCGATGGGCTATATTTTTTGATCAGCTTCACCAAATCGAATTTAGTAGGCATGTTTCACTAATAGAGGTTTTCACAATTCGGTACCGCAAACGAAAAAAATGCCAGGAAGAGGCTCAATTTTTTTCTTTTGGCATTTACCTAAAAATATCACTCTGTATATGGATTTTTGCAATTTTCAATACCGAATTTAAAAATACTCTAATAACGAATTTAAACCATATAATTAGTCTTTTTGGCACATTTTTAATGCTCCGAGAAATTAACAACTGAGTTTCATAATAAATCAGTTTCAAAAATATTTGGGAGCCTTCCGACTACAAAGACATCAGTAATTACATAGATGACTTTAATTTTACTGTAAAGAATTGAATTTTACTCTCTGTTTGAATTTGTCACGACATTACATCGCTTGCAAAAATAGTAAGAAGGTAAAAATGTCAACGAGCATTTAAAAAAATCAAATTTATTAGAACAAACACAAAAGAGTAACAATTATACAGACGTGAAGTAACTGAGGAAATAACGCACCTAATATTTAGTTTAATTAATCCAAAATGATTTTATCAAAAGTAATTATACAAAATTAAGATAACACAATGAACAAAAATAATAATAAAAAACCCAACTATAACAAATTTTCAAAATGTCTCCCTGCAACCACAATAAACTTTCTTGCGCGTATCTGCAAATTGTTTATAGCATTTCTAATCATATGCGGGCTATTTTTTATTTCAGTTCATTCCCATTCTATGCGTTCTCTTAATTCTTCTCTGGTTGCAACTTCGGTATCATAAACTTTTGCTTTAAGTGGCTCCATAAGAAATAGTTCACCGGAGTCAGGTCTGGGGACTTTGCAGGCTAAGAAACTGGACCATTACAACCGATCCACTTATTAGGTAGGGTAATGTTTGTTCAAATGTTGATTCATCAATAAATAAAACTCTAAAAATTGTTCTTCTGTGATTTAACACCTAACGACAAAACGTTCTAAGAGGAATTTCATCTCCTGCTTCAAGTTTTTGAACGTTCCTAAAGCTACACTTACTCTTCGTGTACTAATACAAGGATTTTGTCGCACTATTTCTAGAATTTCAATTTCTTCATTTACCTCTTCTCTTGTCTAACATGAAATTCACGCCGCAATGGAGCTGAAGAAAATTTCCCACTCTGTTTTGCATGGTTATAAACAGCAGAAAATGTAGATTTATTGGGAATTCTTCGACTAGGAGAAAGTCGACGATATTCTCTAACGGCAGCCCTGGACTTACCATCACGAAAACCGTAAATATAACTAACATCAACGTACTCTTCGTAGAGTAAGACATTTTTACCTTTAAAAAGTACTTTCTATGATGTTTCAAACAATAACTAATATTTTTGACAGGTACTCTAGATGTTGTCTGTGGCAAATGTTTATCAAGGCTTACAAGATTTTTTAAATAAATTTATTGTGAAATTTCGCTGTTAATTCTAGAATCATTAAAAATATGCCAACAAACTAACTACATGGTTGAATTGCATTATTAGGATTTTATGTAGAGGTTATAGGTAGACATTTTGAAAAAAACGTAGTTTTTTTGTATTATTTTTGTTCGTTACATTTTAGGTGTGTTATGTCGATTTTGTGTAATTGTTTTTAATAAAGCCATTTTTAATTATTGAAACTAAATATTAGGTGCGTTATTTCCTCAGTTACTTCACTTCTATATAATTTTTACTCTTTTGTATTTGTTCTAATAAATTTATTTTTTTGTGTTTTTATGTTTGTTGACATTTTTGCCTTTTTACTATTTTGGCAAACGATATAATATCTTTGTGACAAATTCTAACAGAGAGTTAAATTGTTTTTTTTTTACAGTAAAATTAAAGTCCCCTATGTAATTACTAATGGTTTTTGTAGCTTAAAACTGATTTATTATGAAGCTCAGTTGTTAATTCTCGAAGCATTAAAAGTGTGCCAAATAAACTAATTACATGGTTTGAATACGCTATTAGAGTATTATACACAGGGTGATATTATACCTATATAACACAAGCATCGATGAACTTAAAGAAATTATAAGCGACATTAAAAATAAAAAGTCGTCTGGTCTCGATGGAATCTCTGTAAATATATTCGAAAATCTACCAGACTCTGCTCTTTATATATTAGCATCTCTAATAAACAAATCGTTTGAATACGGAATATTTCCATCTTTTTTAAAAACTTCTGTAGTTATCCCATTTTATAAGGGCGGAGAGGTAGATAATCCATCTAACTTCAGACCCATCTCACTACATTAGCAAAAATTATCGAAAAATTAGTTAAAAAAAGGGTTGTAGAATTTTTGTCCTCCTGCAACCTACTAAGTGATCAACAATTTGGATTTCAAAAGGAAAAAAGTACAAATGTTGCAACGTTCTCATTTTTAAGTCAGATTTATGCCGAAATCAATAATGGGGAGGCAGCGGCGGCAATTTTCTGCGATTTATCGAAAGCCTTTGACTGTGTCCAGCATGAAATATTGTTACGAAAGCTCGAGCATTATGGTTTTCGAGGCACCACCTTAAAGTGGTTTCAGTCATACCTATCAAACCGTAGCCAAATAGTTAGAAATCCAAATTATTCTAATAAACTAAATATAAAGTATGGGGTGCCCCAAGGTTCCGTTCTTGGCATAGTTCTTTTTTTATTATATATTAACGACCTGACAAAAATTAATATTGAAGGAAAATTTACTTTATTTGCTGACGACCCCACCATATTGTGGCACAATAAAGATGCTAATGTCCTTCAGCAAATGGTATCGGCCGATATAAATAACGTCAAAGAGTGGTGTGACTCCAATTTGCTTTCTTTCAACATTAACAAAACAAACATAACTACATTTCATTGCAATTTAACAGACATCCCCCTAGGTAACCATTTTCTAGAAAATAAACCCTGCTCAAAATTTCTTGGACTAAACATTGACTGCAAGTTAAAATTCAACGAGCACATTAAAATACTTAGTAACAAACTAGCATCCGGAACCTACGCTATCAGAGTGATCACAAATGAACTGGGTTATGCAGCTGCTGAGACTGCTTATTTTTCATTAATCGAATCACACCTAAGGTACGGCATTGCCTTTTGGGGAGTATCCAGTAAATATCTTATACAAACAATATTTGTAATTCAAAAACGTGCTATTCGCTACCTGTACAAAACTAGAATTCGTGAATCATGTAAGCCACTGTTCTTGACACATAGAATTCTCACTGTGATATCCATTTACATTCTAGAAACAGTTTGTTTAGTTCATAACCATAGAAGTAATATCATAAGTACTCCCTCCATACATGTAACTCGGCAAGTCAATAATGTTGCTCTGCCAATTCCCAGATCCACCCTAGTCAAAGACTCAATTATTTACAATGGCTATAAGATGTTCAATCACTTACCAAATAATATTAAAGAAATAAGCTCAAATACAAACTTCAGAAAGGCGGTTAAATTGTTTAATTGTTAAACCTTATTATAACTTAGACGAGTACTATAATGACACATTGTAATTAGACATTATCTACCTTATTTTATCGTCCTTTTTGATTTTTTATATTAGCTATTTTTATTATTGTATTAAAATTTATATGTAATCCTCGTTTTGTATTTATGTAATGTAGGTGCACTGTGTAAACTATATATGCTATGTACCTATGCTTATTTACTTTGTTAATGAGAAACTCTTTCTTCTGAACATTAAAGTATATTTTGATTTGATTTGATTTGATATTTTTAGACAAATGCCAAATCAAAAGCCCGTTCCTGATATTTTTTTCGTTTGCCGTACTGAATTGTGAAGACCTCTATAAGTGAAATATGCCTACAAAATTTAGTTCGATTTTGTGAAGCCAATAAAAAAATATGGCTAATCGAAATTTTGGCAAAAAATAGAAAACACTCTGTATATCAGAAACGAAGGGCAATAGGGATATGATAAAGGCCATTTTGAAATCGTCTCAGGTTATTGTACTTCTCACTAGCGTATGGCCAGTCACTACGCGTAGTTCAAAAATAATAAAAATGAAGTGGGACTGGAAAACGTCCAAATTTCATCGCATAGAACAACCCCACCACCAAATATATATAAATATTCACTCACATCTCAAATATATTCCAACGGGAAAAAAGCTAGAAACAAAACCTCGTCTGGTCTCAATAAGTTTTTGTTTTGTTTGTACATTTTAAATGAGTTTTGGCTGTTGAGGATCCCTTTCACAGACGCATAAGTTATAGTCGATGAAACTCTAGAGGTAACGTTTTAAAAACATCTTTTTGTTTTTTTAATGTGTGGTGGGTCTGTAATAACCAACGCGCAACGAAAGAAATACCCGCTAATTGTAAAAAACATTACAGAACTTTTAATATTATTTTGGAAAAAACATTAGCAATTAGTGCTGCCAGTATCAGTGGACGTTTGACAAAGAGTTAATTTTATTTCTTGGAACGTTTAATGGTGTGACGCGAAACATTCTTAAATATTATTTTTAAAAAGAGAGAGTAATATGCTTACTAGAATATTAAAAGACTAATAACAATAACCAGTCTTGATTTTCGTTTGCGCATTTACAACATTTCTATTTATTTCGTAAATTTTAGTTTAAGTTATAAATTAAAATAGTTTACAATTTAAAACATAACATTATTAATAGCTATATACTTACTCTACCTAGCAAGTTATCAAAAATCAAGATTTTTAAATTGTTTGTTTATTTTTAAGTGAGTTTAAGTAACTCCAGGCTTAAATAACAGATAAAACTCTCCGGTTTTTGAAAGAAAGTAGCTAGCTGGTTTTAAACATTTAGAGACCTTATTTGCTAAAATACGTGATGTGGCACAGTTAATGGAGCACAGGTAATGGAGCAATTAAACGTCATAATAACATGATATATAGAGCTTTCAAACTTTCGAAAAAAAAAAACTGAAAAAAAGATCGCTAAGAATTATGAAATAAAATTTCGGCCAGTTAAACTTTATTGCCTATTATTGATATTGAATTCGGTTAAAAATACGTTTGATTTCGTCATTTGTTCATTTCTACACCGACGGCAATATCGATATTAGGTAATAAGGTTCAATTAACTGTGCGACTATTTCACAATTTTTAGCCATCTTTTTTGAAGGCGGTTCATTTTTTTTTTCATCCTGTTTAGTGACCTCTTTATTTAGCTTCTAGATAGTGAACAACATCCATCATTTTGAATTTTTAAGCTTAAACCGTAATGAATTCACAGCTTTGAATTATTCATGTTTGAGATCAGATTCGGTATAGGCTACACATAAAATACCTACTAGCTATCATTTTTAATGCAATTGACGATTTGCACGAAAGAAAGTTTGGTAAAAAGTGTCTAGATTGGTATCACTGTAATTCACTGCACATGTTGACCAACCCGTCTAATTTCCAAACCTTGCAATAATATAATAATGCATAATATAATAATCATAATAATCATAACATTGTTTTCATTATCTTTAATGTTAAACCTACTTCCATTGAATATAAATCATATTTATTAGGTTGTTTCGTAGTCTACAATATTTAAAAATTTTCGAATTATGCAATTTGTCAAACACTGTTTCCAACTCTCAGTTTAGAAGAGTTGGCAGCAGTGATTGACAAAATGCATAATTCGACATTTTTTAAATATTGTAGACTACGAATCACCCTAATAAAGATGATTTATATTCAATGGAAGTGGGTTTAACATTAAAGATAATGAAAACAATGTTATGATTATTATATGTGAGGCGGAAAGCAAAAAGGGACCTCTTGTCAGCGATGTTAATTTTTCAGTACAGTTGAAATTAGTGGTTTGGGTCAATATGATCGATTTTCGGATTTTGTCCTTTACAAGTTGTAATCGATTACAAAACCGATATAATTGAATGAAACACTTAAAATAATCGATAAAGCAGTCAATGTTCAGTATTGTTCAGCCCTGGAAAAGGTACCTCCTGTCGCTTATGGAGAAATAACATGGGACCGACAAGAGGTCCCTCTTCATAAACGCACTAGTAACTTAAACGAAAAAAGTCCTAGAGACATGATTTTTGCACCAAATCGTTCAGAATTAGAGCTTAATTCATTTAATATCAATAACTAAAAATCGGAAATTGCCGACAAGAGGTCCCTTTTTGCTTTCCGCCTCACATATTATAGGTATTTAATTGTTGCAAAGTTTGGAAATTAGACGAGTTGGTCAACATGTGCAGTGAATTACAGTGATACCAATCTAGACACTTTTTACTAAACTTTCTTTCGTGCAAATCGTCCATTGCAACAAAAGTTGCACGGCGCCTTCACCAAATATTGAAATATTTTCAACTAAAATACCTATTACCTGTCCACTGTAACATTCAAATTTTAAATCCGCAATTAGCAATGGCGGTAATCCGTCTGTCTACATTAGCGACAAATACCGTTTATTATAATGAATTAGTGACAATTAGAAATCGTCCATGACTGCCATCTGACAACGAGTAGCATAAGCTGATGTAAAATAAAAATGAATTAATATTAATACATTAATAAATTAATTAGTGAAATTAATTACTGATTATTGTATTGTCATCGAGAATTCGTCATTGGGTCAATTTCAAGGTTCTAATTACACGAAAAGTGGGTGAAAAGATTACAAAATTTGACGTTAACAAGTGAAGTTAAATAATTCCTTGTACAAATATTTAAAAAAGAAATGAACTAGAACATTTAGTATCTCAAAAATTGTTGCTATTAGGACTAACTCCGTATTTTTTTTTATACACTACATACCCTAAACTATATTCATTTACAAGATGCAGATGTAAATAGACTTGCCCATCGCTTCTAGAGTTTTATTGCCGATTGTCCAATGGCAATGCAGATATGAGCGATCACATAGGTTTCACGCCTCGATTATTGTTTGCACACTCTGCATCAATGAATATATTTTAGACATTTTGGTGGGTACGTTTTATCGAAACACCTTATATAAAAGTTGTTTCTTAAAATATTTTGTTTTGGCACAGACTTTAGTATCAATCTAAGCATCAAAATCATCTTGAATTTTGTTTTATTTTTTCTTTGTTGTGATCACATAAGGTTTTAGAGTACAATGCACAATTTTTTTTTTTTTTTTTCATAAAAACAACATATTATTTACCAGAACACAATTAATTGATAAATGGTATATAATGGACATTGGAGTATTTCATAAAAACTGATTTTTAGGAACAACTAACTGTATAATTGGTAACAATGCGTTGTGCCAAAAATGTTCAAAGTTTGACACATTAGTAATTCAAAGTCTTAAATTTTTATTATTCAAAGCTTTCTAACGACAAAATAATGTATTAAAAACAAGATTATTTCACAAATCTAACAATTTTTTCAGAATCAAAAATGACGTACATTTTTATTGCAGTTGAGGACTGGGAAAAATTTGAAGCTGATTTTGACATTTAGCCCTGTCAATGGTCTAGAGGGAAATGCCGACATCACAATTTTTTACTTGAGAGCTGTGTTTGGTCTATTTATGAGGTAAACATACCAAAAGTCCCCGAACGTAGGTGGTGGGGGGGTTGCAGGAGGGGGCACGGTTTTTGGTTTTTCGCTCATATCAAAAAGTGGCTATATGCAAAATTAAAGCTGACTAAATTTTCTGCAATAATGTTTCTATTAATTTTTTTCGTATCTGTTATGGTTCAGTAATGAATTGTATATCTTTTGACTGCATTCTAACTTTATTATAAATTTATTATAAATTGAATAAAAATTTTAATAACCATATATAGAATTTTATTCGTTGTTTTGTTCTTTTAAATTCCGTTTCTCTGTCACAATTTTATAATGACTCCCAAGTAACAATTTAAGTTTTATTACAATCTACAAGAGGTTATTAAGTCTATATAATAAAACTGATCGTAAAACTGTTTATACTAGATAAGCTCTTAAAAGTTATAATAAACCCGGCATAAAACCAAAAAAGACCTTTTATAAAGGTTATAAATATCTTCCTTAACACTATCAATAAAATCAACAGTACTGTAGAACCCAAATCTGCAAGATGTTTTCAAGTCTACCATAAAACCTTTTATAAAATCTTCTTAAAACCGTTAGTACTTGCAATCAAATTTTAAGCCTGCATTGAGAACATCATAAATAATTGTGTCTTTAATAATTCTTTATCGAAAACTTGTTGCATTTAAACTGTCTAAATCAGAAAATGTTGCCAAGTAATAAAATATGTCTGCCTCGATTGAAATATCTGCATTTGTGCTAACGTTTTAAAATTTGATATTAATAAACAATCTAGTATCAAAAAATTGTCAACGCAGACCACTTTATTGACAAAGTATATCAAAAAACTTCAAAAAAAAATCACGCGCCTTTCATTTGTTAGCTTATTAATTATTATTTACAATTAATTTAAAAAAATAGTTACCCTAGTTTTAGCTTACTCAGTATGATTTTGGGCTTTTAAGGGGTTTATATGACATATTAACACATTTTAGATAGTTGCAGGCTAAATGTAAACAGCAAGAATAAGAAAAATATAACTAAACACTGTTGTCCCAACTCTGTTCAAACATGTCCGCCATAGTTAACAGAAAGAAATATGCTGAAGAATTAATAAAACTATTAAGAGTTTGTGGCTTTAGGAAATATTTTTATAAAACAAAAGGTTTTGTTAGATTCTAATTGCTCCACTTTATTACTATTTTAAAGCCTGTAAGACTTTTCCCAGCCTTACTACTCTTCTTTAAAGGCCTCAAGATTTATCTCTGACAATCTCTAATCAAAATGTACTTAGCTTAGATAACATAACCTAAAAAAACATTATTTATTTCGTGTGTTTTTGAGTGTGCGATCATTAATTTCTCGTTATTTCTGTAAGTGGGGGAACCAAAGGATTTATAAGTGCTTTATAAAAACCAAAAAGTTTTAACGTAGCTTAATAAATCTATCATAAAACTATTAGGTTTTAAGGAAGCTTTACCAATTATCGTTAAAAGCAAATAGTATTTATGATAACATATTATATTAAGGGTAAGACTACTTGAGAGTTATTAGTTTTATTGCTTGATCATAAGGAGTACTTAAACACCATATTTTAAAATTCTCATAAAACCTAAAGATTTATAGATGTCTACCACAAAACTTAAAATATTTAAAATCCACTATAAAACTTAATGAGTTTATTGTGGTTTTAAATAATGCAGCAATTAAGTGGCTATAAAACCAATAGGTCTTTAAAAGCAAAGAGGTTCAACAAATTGCTTTAAAGATAACTTGAAGGCCTTTTTTTAAGTACATATTATCTGCAGATAAATTGGTATACACAAAAGAAATAATAAAACCCAGTTCGGTTTATTCACCTTCTTAAATGTGTGCATTTAAATTGTTACTTGGGATTAATATATGTTTTTGAAAAATAGAACATTTCAAACAGAAAACTATGCTGCATAATTTAGCCGCACGCAATTTGGTATTGCAGGAAAGAGTTTTTTGATTAGCGATTTTTCTCTATGTCAATGAGAAAAGCGAAACGCGTCTGCCACTGTTGAGAGATGAATGGGTAAACAATGGGCTTCTACCAACTCTCCTGACATTTATCTTGCAATAGCGTGTTTTGTATATATTAATTAATCTTAAGTTGTTTTTATTTATACTTTGTGAATCTTTATCTTTACTGCGGTGGGAGCTTGCGTTTACCTTCTAAATCTTTTTAAACTGGTCTGTCCTCGTCTCATCCAGCCCCTCAATTGCCACGCCGCCTCGCACCTAGATGGCTGGCTAGCTCCGGTGCGTGTGCTTGAGGAGAATGTTCTTTATTATGTGATATAAAATAAAATTTTATTAACTGATTGATTGATTAGACTCGAAATCCAAGAGTCGGAGGTTCGAGACACAAGTGGGTCAAGTGTCTTTGCTTTTTTTACTTAATTTGGTACCGACAGGTGTTTCACTAGTTGACATTTTTGACAACTAAAAAAAACGTACGAAGAGTATCCTATAAAATGTACAGCAATTATATAAAAACCTCAATAAACCGGTGAAGAGTATAATATTCACTCTAATTACCCTTAGCATATAGTTAAGAATAGGATTTTGAGGAGTAAGAGGAAAATATGCGTTTATTTTCAATTTTAGTTCCTATTTCGTTATTGGAGCATGGCATTTAACTATATACAAAATTTATGATAAAAACTGTGCATGGTTGTATTTCTTAGAGCAATGGGAAGTACCTGAAACTATTTGAAAAATTATGCCACTTGTGATATTTTAAATATTTATAATAAACCGAAAATAAACGTATATTTCCCTCTCGCTCTGCAAAAAAGTTATGACAAATACGACAAACCAATGTGAATAATTCACAAATCTAACAATTTCTATATAATCAAAAACGGCTTACATTATTACTGAACAGTTAACCTTGACCACTGTTGTTTTTAATCCCTGGCAGGATCTTAGAAGAAATATTGTGTCAGTCCAACCAGTTTGAGACCGTCTATGGAATAGCAAATGAGAAATTACGTCATTTCTATTTTGTAATTCGACTTTTGCAAAGTCTACAGGTTTGCATGCATAAGTAATTATTATATTTATGGTATTTTTACAGTTCATTCCTAGTATAAGGTGTGTTAAGACATTAAATATATTACCATTTTTATTGTAAGTAATTTACATTAATAGACAAAACCCACTGAATGTCGTTAAAAATGACTTTCATGCCACCCTGCAAGCTTGACATTTTTATTTTCATTATACCTAATTTAATACCTTTGCTAAGTAAAATTATTTCATAAAATTTGGCGATAATACGAGTCATTGAGTAGTTGAAATAGGAGAAAATTACTTGCTGATATATTATTTTGATATTTAAACTTTAACATCAAGCTCGTTATGAGAGTTAACTCCTGAAATCACTATATATCAAATTTCATGTAAATCTGTAAAAATATTGCAATTATCGCAGCCATATTGGATTCCCCATTGTAAATTCTTATCTTTTGGCATCAGATTCGTTAGCAACTACTACTACCGATTTTAATGCAATTCCGATGAGATTTTATTTTTTTTATCACAAAATACATTTTTTATCACTGGCGACTTCGTCAAATCATCGACTAAACAAATCTTGTTTCCAATTTTCATCTCGCTATATTTAGTGTACTTCATTGAATGTGCATTTTTGTCACCTGATACATAGAAAAAAAATTACACGGCCCCACAAAAAGAGAAGTTCAGACCAGCGAACCAGACCCATGTGTCCCGAATCCGAGGTCAAAAAAATTCGTACACCCCCAAAATCTTTAGCTAGAGCCAAAAAACACCCCTGGACTGGGGTAAAAAGAATATTAAGCTACGAGAATAGTTGTTACATCCTAATCGATCGAATTATACAAATTAAGGTTAAACAGCAGCATACATACAATAGATATGAAACACACCCCCAGTGAGGAGCGAAAACTAGCCCCCATTTATAAAAAGATCGAACCAAAACAGTAATGACTGCTGAAAAAGCTCGAATTGTCTAAGTTTTGTTAAAGTGATATGAAACTGCATCAGATCCGACGTAATCTTCATAAACTGCGCCTATAGGGTTGAGAACAACCACCTTTGAGTTTAAAGGACACAAAACAAGAGAAAACGTAAAATCCAACAGGATTTCTATTTTGCGTAGTACTCTAAAATAGAACTAGAAACTTACGTACCATCAACGTCCTACAGTGTCAACTCTCAGATGGTGTGAAAACTACCCCCTATGTAAGATTTATCTATAAAAAACTACAGTGGCTTCTATAAAAATTCAAACATTCGCAAACCCCTGCGTTGTGTGGAAGTGAGAAGAAACTAGACTATGTTCGACGCTGTGCTTGGAAACCACCCCCATGGGGTTGCGAGATGCTACCCCTATATCCGTAGGACGCTGGAAGTGTGCATCACGATTTTTGCTAATGATACCATCCATAATAATGTAAATCCGGTTATCTCTGTTTTTCCAGCATCCTACGGATATGGGGATGGCATCTCGCAACCCCGTGGGCGTGGCTTCAAGCACAGCGTCGAACATAGTCTCACTTCCACACAACGCAGGTGTTTCGAATTTTTATAGAAGTCACTGTAACGTTTTATGGATAAATCTTACATAGGGGGTAGTTTTCACACCATCTGAGGGTTGACACTGTAGGACGTTGATGGTACGTAAGTTTCTTGTTCTATTTTTGAGTACTACGCAAAATAGAAATCTTGTTGGATTTTACGTTTTCTCTTGTTTTGTGTCCTTTAAACCTAAGGGTGGTTGTTGTCAATTCTATAGGGACAGTTTATGAAGATTACGTCGGACTTGATGCAGTTTTTTATCATTTTAACAAAACTTAGACATTTTAAGCTTTTTCAGCAGTTATTACTGTTTTGGTTCGATTTTTATAAATGGGGGCTAGTTTTCGCCCCTCACTGGGGGTGTGTTTCCTATCTATTGTATGTACGCTGCTGTTTAACCTTAATTTGTATAATTTGATCGATTAGGATGTAACAACTATTCTCGTAGCTTAATATTCTTTTTACCCCAGGCCAGGGGTGTTTTTTGGCTCTAGCTAAAGATTTTGGGGGTGTAAGAATTTTTTTGACATCTGATTCGGATTCAGCGACCGAAAATACATAGGGATACATGGGTCTGGTTCGCTGGTCTGAACTTTTTTTTTTGTGGGGCTGTGTTATCTGATAATAACTTTTATCATTTCCTGTACCAGAGTTTGATACGTAACAAAAAAGTATCTAAACATTTATTATCTTTTACCCAGTGATTATATATCATGATATACCTATATCACGAAGTGAAATAAATATCACTTTTCTCATATTATGCCAAATTTATGCAAAAACGCTTAAAATTGTGAGAATATTGCAACACTGCAAAGAAAGGACTTCCCCTCTGCAAACCCGTACCTAATCTACATTATTTTGTATGTTGTCACAAAGTCTTTGTTCTATAGTGAGCTGAGAAGTACCTGTTTTAATCGTTTAAATATGGATATAACATATAATTATTAAGCAACATACAAAAATAGACAGTCAAGCCACTGTATACAAGTTTTTATTTAACTTCACCTGTGAGTATGTTTAGATCAAATTTTGCAAGTCAATTTTGAACCACTTAACGATGTCCAATTGAGCTGAAATTTTGCATATGCGTGTAGTTCTGATAAAATACAAAACTATTAAAATCAGTAAAAAATTCATCAGGACAATTGTGGAAAATGCCAATTTTGAACAAGTTCTCGTTATCGAAATAAGCGGAAATTTTAAGTACATGTAGTTTTGATGACACAATAGCATATTATGGTATCATTGAACGTTGCTGGTCTGATGACTAAATAGTAAAAAAGTAAAGTTATAAAATGGTTTTTATATTTTATTTAAAAAATGTACTAAAAAGTAAAAGAAAAACATTTTCAAATTCATACATCTGGAAAATAAAAGCTTTGCTGGCGGTCATATAACACTATTGCGCAGTACTTTGCTCAATTGACCGCTCGCAAAGATTTTATTTTCCGGATCTATGAATTTAAAAATGTTTATTTTTTACTATTTTGTACATTTTTGAAATAAAGGCTTTTTTAAAATATTTTTTTTATAATTTTATTATAAATATTAAGATATGACAATATATCAATTCATGATATACAGTGTGTCCCCGGATTGTGTTTGCGATAGGTATAATATACCAAAAAAAAAATTAGTACGGCTTTCATTTTCTGCAGTCTCGGTCTGCTTGACGTAAAATGGATTTTTACCAAATTTCAGTTAAAATGGGATCTAACTCGCGGAATTAATCTAAGAAGAAAATAAAAGAAAATAAATAATTGTAGGTAAACTGGTCTTTCTGTTAATTTTACGGAAAAATTCTATATGGATAAAATATTTTGCATTGAAAGTTAGAGCCATATGCCAACTTTCATTGCATTTGAACAAAAAATAATATTAATAATTATAATAAGAATACCTTTTGAAGAAATTAGAAGTTACAAAGAATTAGAAGAAGGGTGGAATTATGTAGTAATTTAGGTGGGGTATTATGTGAATAGGTTTTTAGTTGAATTCGTTGAAATTGTTAATTGTGTTAAAAAATAAAAAGCTATTTACTTTAAGTAGTATTTTTTTTTGTTCAAATGCAATGAAAGTTGGCATATGGCTCTAACTTTCAATGCCAAATATTTTATCCAAATAGAATTTTTCCGTAAAATTAACAGAAAAACCAGTTTACCTGCAATGGTTTATTTTCTTTTATTTTCTTCTGAGATTAACTCCTCGAGTTAGATCCCAATTTAACTGAAATTTGGTAAAAATCCATCTTATGTCAAGCAGACCGGATTCCAGAAAATGAAAGCCCTACTAAGTTTTTTTTGGTATATTAGACCTATCGCAAACACAATCCGGGGACACACTGTATATCCGATATATCTGATAAATATCACAATATTTTCGAATATTTAATCGTTTTTCTTGTATAAGAGAAAAATCACTAAATTGTACATATTGATAAGTTTCGTTTTCTTGTTCGAAAATTTGAATTTCTTCATTTTATAAATAAACAATTTTATCAAATAAAATAATATCTAATTTTTTTACTCTTCAGATACTTTTGTCACTACTATTGATGGGCCTATAAAAATAGTTCAGACTCTAATAGCACAAATGTGTAAATTATGGTTGTTTTTAATTAATATACATCAAAACTTACATGCAGAGTCATCGCTAATTTTAAATATAACACAATTAATGTTGGATATCCAAATTAAACTGATGTTATTTTTACAAGTTACTCCTTTTAACATAATCCTTTATCATTTGTTTTTAATAAATTATTACATTTGTCCAATTAATAGTTAATTAGGGTTTTATTTAAAACTTTGTAGAAATAATGAAGGGTATAAACGTATTTTATAGCTACACTTAAAAGCAAAACCGATGTATTGTTTATTATTATTTATAATTTCGGCGTTTTTGGTTATTGATTTTAATTTTATATTATCATAGAGTGTAATATTAAAACGATATTAATATTTTACGTCTTATTTTTTTATCAACAACCAAAGTGTGAAGAGAAACATATTTGTTTACAATTTTTAAGACCCCGGAGTGAATTTAATACGAAAGTGATTTCACTTATTACGACGTTTTCATATAATTGTTGACCATATAATAGACACTCTTTTAGTTAATAGATACTCTTTTCACGTTTTTGAAAAATAAGCTCATATATATTTTTAATTTTAATCATTTCACGATGACGATTGACGAAGCGCTCGTTGGAACGTTTTGCAGTATTTTTTTTGTAATCCTATCAAATGTCGCAATCGTCTATGTGTACATAATGTAGTAATATTGTGTTTAAATTAAACAGATTCTACATCTTCTTTAAGTAATTACAAATATAGAAAATATATTAGCTTTTTCACATTCAATGGAGTGCAAATTAAATGAGGTTAAATGGGAGAAGGTCGAACAATTTCATTGATCAGTTTATTTTCCTTAGATATCTGGAAACAAAAATAATCGAGATCTATTTAAATCAAAGGACCCCGCAATAATCTTATGGAAATTGGGTTTCGGTCAAATCATCTGAATTTTGGATATGTTTTAGGTTTCGTCATCCCAAGCAAAAGTCTCAATGGGCACAAAGCTCGAAAATCAATACTTTGGCTGCTACGAAGCTTGAAAGCTCCAAAGCTCCACCACAGATTTATTTATTCGTGCAGTCTTTATAGATTTTTAAATAACTTATTTTTTCGATTTTAATGTCTAGGTTTATGTTTATGAGGTTGCTGAATTCAAATCCGATGTCAAATTGTCCAAATTGCCTTAACAAAGTGCAAATCTTATTTTTATGTTATGAGTTTATGCTGTTTAGGTAACTCAGTTCATGTATGATGTGAATACAATAATTCGACAATTAGCAGCTGTCAACAGGCTGTCAGCTAGCTGTCAAAGTGCAATAACAAAGTGCAAATCTTATCTTTTTCTTTATGCTTTTTAGGGAACTCAGTTCGTAACAAAAAAATAAGATTTGCACTTTGTTATTGCACTTTGACAGCTAGCTGACAGCCTGTTGACAGCTGCCAATTGTCGAATTATTGTATTCACATCATGTATGAACTGAGTTACCTAAAAAGCATAAAGTCATAACAAAAAAATAAGATTTGCACTTTGTTATTGCACTTTGACAGAGAGCTGACAGCCTGTTGACAGCTGCCATTTGTCGAATTATTGTATTCACATCATACATGAACTGAGTTACCTAAACAGCATAAACTCATAATATAAAAATAAGATTTGCACTTTGTTAAGGCACTTTGACAGCTAATTGACAGCTGTAAAGTGTCAATTTGGACAATTTGACATCGGATTTGAATTCAGCAACCTCAAAAACATAAACATAGACATTAAAATCGAAAAAATAAGTTATTTAAAAATCTATAAAGACTGCACGAATAAATAAATCTGTGGTGGAGCTTTGGAGCTTTCAAGCTCCGTAGCAGCCAAAGTATTGATTTTCGAGCTTTGTGCCCATTGAGACTTTTGCTTGGGACGACGAATCCTAAAACATATCCAAAATTCATACGATTTGACCGAAACCCAATTTCCATAAGATTATTGCGGGGTCCTTTCTAAGAATGTAACGGAACTTTTTTCTAATTCAGTCAAGGTGGGATCTGGCTATTGGCAAAATTGGGATATTCTGCACATTTTTTTTTTGGATACAATTTAAGGAATGCTTTTTAAATGCTTCAAAAAGTTTTATTAGAACTCTACACGTGTTTCGGCTTATTAGGCCTTTATCAAGAGTAAGAAGATACTAAATTACAAATTTCTGTCTGGTACTTTTATAACAACCCTTACAATAGATGTCCTAAAGGCTAATAAAATATGCAAATATTACGATAACAAACTACTTAATACATCAGGTAATATTAATCTTATGCTAATAAACTGAGATATCCTTAGAATTTTAATAATATTTTCTAGAATGTTATGACCTGCGAAAATCTGTTGTTCATTAGTTACATTCTTGTTATTTTTTATTGCTTTCATAATTTCTAATTTTTATAACAAATCCAATTTTTTGCCTTTGTTTCTGAATGTAATAGTTCAACGTTATTTAAATTTACAAAATGATTGTTTTCTATGCAGTGTATTAACATGCCTGTGTTAATAAAATTAGGAGCAAACTCAATAAATTAGGATGTAAAACCATTTCAGTTAATAAAAACAATCTAGGGAAAATGTGAATGACTTATAAAGACAAAACAGAAAAACTACAAAAAACAGGTGTATACCAACTAAATTGTAATGACTGTGATGCTATCCATTTTGAACGGTATACGTAGCACAGGCATGTCAACACACTGCATAGAAAACAATCATTTTGTAAATTTAAATAACGTTGAACTATTACATTCAGAAACAAAATCTGAGGATATCTCAGTTTATTAGCATAAGATTAATATTACCTGATGTATTAAGTAGTTTGTTATCGTAATATTTGCATATTTTATTAGCCTTTAGGGCATCTATTGTAAGGGTTGTTATACAAGTACCAGACAGAAATTTGTAATTTAGTATCTTCTTACTCATGATAAAGGCCTAATAAGCCGAAACACGTGTAGAGTTCTAATAAAACTTTTTGAAGCATTCAAAAAGCATTCCTTAAATTGTATCCAAAATATTATTATCCCTGTATGGGAAATCTTTCTAATCCAATTTTTATTATTCTGTTCAGGTAAATCATTAATAAATATTGTAGAGGTATTTGCTAGGATATTTTTCAGTTTATTCTAAACATTAAAAGAAATCACACTGACGAGTCATAGATGCCGAAACACGTGTATGTGAATGTTTCAGAGTGTGTTGTCACTGCTATTTTGGTAAGTGCTTTTGTTTTATTTATTTTTGATTTCATTGAACAGAATAGTTCAAATAAGAAAACAACATTATTGTCACACTAGTACTGTACATAATGTGCATGTTTCCTTTCTCTTACATAAATCTGTGATAAGATTTATGTAAAAGTTAAAATAATTACTAGTATTTTCTGGCAACATATTTAATTATTCTATTTTATAGAACTTTTACGACGTAAGGAATTTGCATTTAATTATTATTTTGAAATCCACCTCGACCACCTGGTATTTACTGATTTATGTCTACACTATTACAATATAAAAAGTCATCTACAGAAGAGCGAGGTGCAAAACTTGAATAATTAACTATAATGAAAAGGCAGTAAAGAATAGAAACGTGAAATAGACAAAAAATATCTTACTATAAAAAAAAAATCATGAAAATGAAACCAAACCGTTTATTTCAAATAAATATACCGTAAATATGCGTCTTTTAGCTGTCTAATGTATCTGGAAAATAATTTAGAGCAAAATAAGTTGAATTGTGAATTCCTAAACCAATCAACATGTTCAAAATGGTCCCAAATTTTCGAATTACGTTGTCTGCTCTTATTAGAACATTGTTATATACCCCGGTTTTGTTATTTTTATCGCTTATTACGTATATTTTAAAACATTCACTATTTAAAACTGCACCGGAAACTGTCATTTAATAAACATAACAAATTCAAAGCCAAGGCTACCCGGAAGAGAGTTACACGTTTGGAAAAACCGACATTGTCAATGCCGGGGCTGAGACTCGATCCCAGTACGCGATAGGCAGTGCGACCAGCATGATCACCACACAGTACGCCTTATAGTTCATTTACCAGAGAAAAAAGTCAACTTCGTTGACTCAAAACCGATTTAGATCATTTTTTTTTTCTAAATTCGGGAAAAGTTTATAGAAAAGTTCCCCATTGTTGAGAAGGTTGATTTTTATTTTGTCAATTGTTATTAACAAATAAGTGTTTTTTTAATACACTCCTAATTAAAAAAATTATAACTCTTATTTATTTAAATAATTGCTTGAAAGATAACATGAGGTTTTAGGTTTTAGGAAGATTACGAATCTGGCCTCAACATCGGTTTAAAAACAAACTGGCGTCGAAAATCTATTTTTTCTTTTTTTAAAATTTTATGAGATATCTAGGGGTTTTTGGGGTCGCTGATTACGAATTTGACATTAAAACTCAACTAAAAAATAAAATGGCGGGTCTAAAATATCGAAAAAGGGTCCATTTTTTTCTTCGGATTTTATTTCTTATATAATGGTTTTTTGAGTCGCTGATCTCAAATTTTATGTTAAAATTGATCCAAAAACGAAAGGTAACATATGGTTTTAGGTTTTAGGAAGATTACGAAATCGGTCTAAAAACAAAATGGCGTCGAAGATCTAATTTTTTTTCTTTATTTTTTAATTTTATTAGATATCTAGGGGTTCTTGGGGTCGCTGATTACGAATTTGACATTAAAACTCAACTAAAAAATAAAATGGCAAAAGGGTCCATTTTTTTTCTTCGAATTTTATTTCTTATATAATGGGTTTTTGAGTCGCTGATCTCAAATTTTGTTAAAATTGATCCAAAAAGGAAAGGTGTTTGAGAAATGGTGAAAACAAATAATAGAAGAGTTACAACTATTTCCGGCGCATTCAACCACTTTTGCACTTGCCGAAAAAAATTTTTAGGGTGTTTTGTGGAGCTGGTTTTTGCATCACCGGGATTGAAAAATACTTTCCTGTACGATATTTCCTACCTCAATCTTCCACATGTTCGTTTTATTCATGCTTCAACTGGATGTGACACAACTTCAGCTTATTTTAACAGAGGACAAAATAAATGAGGCTACAAAAATTTATTAAAAAAAAATGCTGATTTACCAGCTATCATCGCTGCTGGTGTAAAGTGTATGCTTGCAATGCATAGTGCAAAGAAAAGTAACTGCTTAAATTCTTACCGGTAAGCCTACTTTTTTAAAGTTTTGTATTATTTATATATTTCTTGAATAAAAATATTCAGGTTTGACTCTTTTACTAAAAAACTCTACAACAAAAAAAAGTTAATTTAGCATCATTGTGCCCTACGAGGGATGCACCAGAACAACATTTAAAGCGCGTGTATTTGCAAAGTTGTGGCCAATATTTTTTCTTTTATGGATATCTTACTAAATTTCCAAATAGACTCCTACATTAGACAAAGAAGCTGCAATATAGTAAAAAGTATTTATGACAAACGCATTTTAGACAAAAATCAGTTTTTAGATAACCAGTTAGAAAACTTAAATGTTGGAAACTTGACTATGTTACAATTTATTAAAAAAGTCTCTCATAAATTTAGATATAGTTTCTAAATGAAGATGTATATAACATGTATAAATAAAAACTAAATACATTTATTTCTTGGCAATTAATAGTATTATTTCAAATCCAAAAATAAAATACTAACGTACCCTTTTTGTTACCCGCATGCATGGGAGAGAATTTACCTATAACCATTTTTTATCCATATCTGAAAATTACCTGGCAGGTGACAACTCGCATGCGCCCAATATTTTAGCCGAAGATGGGGGTTGGAAATATGATAGAGGAAAGTATTTTCCAATTCCAATGACACTAGAAACAGCTCCACAAAACATTTTAAAAATTATTTTTTTGCAACTGCAAAACGGGTTGCGGGGCAGCTTGTGGGTGTAGAAAAAGTGACCTCGGCTTCCGGTGAATGTGGCGGAAATAGTTGCCTTAATTCACGGCCGGCAGTGTATATAGAAGAAGTAGAGGAAGAAGAAATTAAAAACATGTATCTTAATTTTAAAATCGATTAAAATATAATATCATAAATACTGATTTAACTCTTATATCATTTGTTTTCACTATTTTCAGACACCGTTTTGCATTTCTGATAAATTTTAACATAAAATTTAAGATCAGAGACGCAAAAAAACCCTGTGTAAGAAATGCAATTCTAATAAAAAAAAAATTGACCCTTTGACGCCATTTTGGATGCGCCATTTTTTGTTTTAATTGAATTTTAATGTCAAATTCATAATCAGCGACCCCAACAACCCCCAGACATCTAACGAAAATTATAAAAGAAAAAAGACTTTCGAGATCATTTTGTTTTTTGAGGTCAGATTCGTAAGCTGCGACCCCAAAAACCTTATGTTATCACATTTCTGGCAAATGTTTAAATAAATAAAACAGTTATAAATTTTTTAATTAAGACTATAAAAAAACATTTAATTGTTACTTCCACATCCAGATTTTCTATCCAAGTCACTCACAACGAAAAAATTTTGTATGTGGAAATAATTATTTATGGAACTTTAATAATATAATATTTGAAACCCTCTACCCCAAAAACCCATAAAACGATACCCCACGTCGGTAGTGGGGCCGGGGTGGCGATAGGGGGTGGTAGTGGGGGGTGGATGAAGTAAAAAATTATTTTGAGGTTTCTGGTTCTTGTACACACACTAAATCACATTTTTTTTTCATTCCCTTTAATAATGGGGTGGGGGGTGGTAATAGGGGTGACTAATGCCAAAATCTTTTTCGAGACCTTAGCTTCTCTTGTATATACTAAATACCAATTTTATGAACTCTTACCTGCTTGATTTACCCCAAATTTACCCCAATTTACCCCCCAACCCTTCGACGGAACAAAATGAAAATATAATCTAGTTCTAGATTTCGTTAAAGTACATATGTGTACCAAATTTCAAGTCAATATCTCAAACGGTCCCAGAGTAAACGTGCGCACAAAAAAAGTTACAGACCGACAGAAAGACAGAAATTTATTTTTCGCTCAAACTTAAAATCTCGACGTTTCATGACATTCTAAGCCTATCTGAACAATAAAAATTTTTAAAAATTTTTTTGTCGTTACTATACTCCACTGGACGTGGAAGTAATAAAAAGCATATGAGGAACTTTTCTATGAACTTTTTCCAAGATGAAAAAATGATCAAAAGTCGGTTCTGAGTCAACGGAGCCTAATTTTCTGGAGAACCTCACCTTTACTACTACGTGAAAAGGGAATCACGGATAACAACTACGATTGCTGATATTAATATTACTAATATAATGATGATTTCAGTTGGGATTTCAGCAAATACCGGGAAGCAGCTTTGTCAAAGGACGCGATACTAGGGAACAAGTACTGCGACAATTGCGAGAGAGTACTACGTGTAAATGTACCTCAGCTTTATAGACTGTCTAGGTTTTTGGCAATGTAAAGTGGGACAAACTATGGACTGTATAATTAGGGATGGAACCGCACAGACAAGTCTTCATGGTTATCGACTACATAAGAAAACTTTGGTGACAGTTAACACTAACTCCAATACATGTAAAGTTGGCAAAGGCCTCAGATACACATGTTTCGTCAATCCTCTTTAGCATCTATAAGTGAACACGATATGTGATGTGTGCTGAAAGACTGGCAGAGTAGAGTACCTCTAGGCAGAACTAAATTGAGATTAAGTCATACCAACTCAGTTTCAGCCATTGAACATGAGCTGATAAGCCTGCTCGGAAATCTTCAAACAATAAGTTCTGAGTATGACTTAACATTAAATACAACTAAATGAACATTGTTATTGTAGACTGAACAAATGAAGACCATCCAAATGCAAAGGGGAGGCAGACAGACTGCGTATTGATGCTCTAGAAATGAAATTCAGGAGACGTTTGTGTCAAGAAATACGCCCTCCAGAAGAGCTTACAAAAGTACAGCATAGTATTTTCCTGAACACACCAACCGAAAAGAGAACAAAAACTAGCGATTAATGATTCAAGAAAGACCACATCGCAAGCATCATAGATATTTTGGACTGCTGTCACCAATATACTGGGAGAACTTTGGTGATGCCGTGTGCCTAAAAGGTAACCAGGACAGACGACTTTATGCAGTTAGACATGCATACAGTAAAGGGAAACAGACCAATCAGAATAATGTATGGATCATAAAACGTCTGTCAAGACATGTAAACAAGATGAAGAACCTACCAAAATAATTAGGCGTAATAAAATTGCTAAAAATATTTCGTTGTCCAAAAACAAAACTTGATATAACCTAGCAGTATTGACTGTATTTATATTTGTGCAACTTCCTGTTGTGTAAAATCTATCTATTCTCAATTGAAAAAGCGACGTTGATCTTTACCCCGGTGGTACTTTGACAGCGTTTCAATTGAGATTAGATAAACTATACTATATTTTCTGTTTTTATTTTGATTTGCGTAAAACAAATTTTTGTTATATACACCAATAAATATTATTATTATTATTATTATATTAATTACCATATCAATTGGTTAAGTTATTCGATGTTCACCAAACCAATTTACATGGTAATGAGAACAATATATCTACTGAACAGTCAAAACTTCCCCTTCTCGTTGTTATAAACTAAAATTAGGAGTAAATTAAAATAAACAGAATCTAGTTTATTTCTTTTATCTCCCTATTGTACAGCAACACGTGTACTAATTAACTAATTAAATAGATTTACTATTTTCTGTCGTTTACATGGTTGGAGATTTCTACGGCGCGAGAAGAAATAGTGGATTAGTGAACCACATGTTACGAAAGTAGGTACTTGTAACTAAAAACATCCACTTGAGGCTCTATATTTAAATATAACGATGTTCTGTTGATTAACAAGTTTATCAAACAGAATTAATTAAATTCTTCTCTTAAAAAATCTGAAACATTTCAAACCTCAAAGAGGATAGCCAGAATAAATAATTAGAAAAATTAACCGCGAAACGATTCGGTGACGGTTTATTTTTATTCCTGCGATTCATGTTAGATCACTCTTTAAAATAAAAATTCCTTTGACTCAATGAAAATGTGGGAATTATAGTTAGGGTAAGAGAGAGTCAAAAGCGTTTATTGAAAAAACTTTGTTGACAATCCCAAGTAACAATTTAAATGCTATGTGGACTTGAATAAGTTTTGTAATAGCCGTATTGAGGATGTAAGTTTGCTAAATGGCTTTATAGCGATAGTATAGCATGCCCTGGAGGCTGAGATTCGATACCATTTAGCATTTGTTTTAAATCGAGTCTATTGACACTTGTAAAGATTTTAAGGTGGTGGTCAGCACTACCATGATAAAATCATTTGGCCTAGGAAACCAATTTACTTCAGAGACAACGTTCATAAAACCAGTGTGCCTATGAGTTTTAAAGGGGCACCTGAATATACTAATCATAAAACTGCTATAAAGCTGTATTGGCTTGTATAATGCCAAATGTAACATAAGAACCACTTAGTCTGAACAAATTCCTTCATAAAACCGCAAAAGTTGCAGTTTGACAGGTAGATAAATAGATTTTACTTATTTTAGGTTAATTTTTAATTACTTTTGTGTCAAGAAATTAACACACAAACGTGGATGAAAGTACAAAAAAGTGGAAAGCCAGAAATAACTATTTGAAAATAGTAAATAACAGACTATTTTGGATGAGTAAGCATAAAACAGAATATGATTCACAAAACACTGAACAATTGATAATTGAGACCAGTACCTGCCATTCAATTACAAGACGAAACGTAGAATTACTTCGAGTGGGTTTGATATCAACTCCAACATATTCTACTGTACCACTGGTGTTTTGTCAATATCAAGTGTCTGTTTTTGCCTTCTAACAAGGATTTTTGTGTTAACTATATTCTGCATATCATATTTTTAACCCGTTACTTTAAACAATTAAAGCCACACCACACATTTGACTAATCAAAATAATCGAATAAATGTGAGAGATTATCTTATTATTATTTATATCCTTTTGCTCTTTTATTCACATTCCAGTGCAGTTCACTGCATCTGGGTATAAGGGCATATAGCTGACCCTTTCAGAGCAATCACAGCACAGCTAAGGTAAGGAAGCATATTATACGACTGCAGGGTTTGGACTGCAGGATATAATATCAACGGGGAAAGATAATGGACCTGGCAACTACTACTCTCCTAATTTTCGCAGACCTGCTGCCAACGGCACAGGAAAAATGGGTAGAGTGAGTTATATTATCTACGGGCAAACACAACCAGACCCGGAGACCATCATAACTCGCCCATTTTCAGACCTGCATCACCTTGTCAGTGATACAGGAGTATTAAAATGGACAGTGCAAACTAAGACAGCAAGACAGGGAGAGCACAAAAAGCCCAGGAGGCTGCAGTGCCGTCGGAGTATTCTTTACAGACGATCCCTAGGAGGAGGGGTTTTAGTCAGTTAGAGGCCGACACTCAGACCCATTCCAAGTTGGGATGGGCAGCCCGTGTGGATTCCCCTTCTCGAAAAAAAAAAAAAAAAAAAGATAAGGAAAAAGTAATTAACAAGTGTGAGGTTATATGTAAATAAACGCCAAAAAAGTCAAATATCTTTGGAAATAGGTTTTATGGTGGTTGGAATAAATCCAACAAATCTTAATAAAAGTCAAATGGTGTTAGATAAGATCAATTATTGGTATTAGACAATACCAAATGGACTTACATAAATGTAAGAAGACTAAAATTGCTTGTAATTAGTAGCAAATGCTCTTGTACGAGAGTATTGTGACAATCTTAGGATCAAATATTCTTATTGTGGTATTGCCGGCAACCAACAGGTTTTAATCAAAAATCGCCATTTTTCTACAAAAATATTTTTGTAAACAAAAGCTGTCATGTTGGAATTATTCAAATGAACAATTACTTAATTGCAATTTTTGTAATAATTTAAGGGTAATAAGGACTAAAATCATGATTATTATTACTAATGTGATTTAAGTTGATATCAACAAAAAATAAACCTTTTTTTAAAAATTGAATTTTAAAATATTTTTTAAAATTTCCAAAATTTTTTTCAAGGGCCTCTGTATTTTTCGACCTAATAGTTGTGATATCTATCATCAGTACAATTTAATGCGCAGCTAAATTTTCACTCACGATGAGTACCTACTGAACTTGATAATTTTAAACAGTATAGAGAGACTAGAGATGGGCGCGTGAGTCGATTTTGACTCACGCTCACGCACACTCACGACTTTAAACCTTTAGCTCACGCACACTCACGCACGACTGACATATGTTAAGGCAATCTCACGCACGCTCACGCTTTCTGATAGTTTATTCACGCATGCTCACGCACGCACACTCACGCTCAAGCACGCACGCACGCTCGCTCACGCACGAAGCTAGTTAACTTTACCCCATGATTCATTCATGCGCTCCCGGCAGTCGCACGGCACGTGGTGCCCTGCTGCGCTGTGCCCTGGCCTGGCTGTTTGATTTGAATGTTGCGTCATTCATCCTGTCCCCTGCCCTTTTCCCTCCCTTCTCGCGCTCGTGTTCCGTCTTCCGTCTATCGCTTCGCTTCTTATTCTTGTCACGACACGACAGGTTGAAGTTTTAAAGCAGAGATGGGGCGTCGTGTCACGGCGTGAATATTATCTCACGCACGGGATCTTTTGACTTACGCACACTCACGAAATCTTCCGTGATTTGGTACCTTAAATGTACACGCTCACGCCGTGACACGGCGTGACATGGTGAAATTCACGTCACGTGCCCATCTCTGAGAGAGACCAGCTGAAAGCTGAACAGCAAATGCTTATTATAATATCCATTATCAACACCCGACTAATTTGCCAACATTGCCAACTTAGTTTTACTTCCATGTCCAGTGGAAGTATAGTAACGACAAAAAAAATTTAAACATTTTTATTGTTCAAATAGGCTTAGAATGTCATGAAATGTCGAGATTTTAAGTTTGAGCGAAAAAAAAATTTCTGTCTGTAACTTTTTTTGTGCGCACGTTTACTCTGGAACCGTTTAAGAACGACTAGAAATTTGATACACGTATGTACTTTAACGAGATCTGGAGCTAGATTATATTTTCATCTTGTTCCGTCGAAGGGTTGGGGGGTAATTTGGGGTAAATAGGTAAATCAAGCAGGTGAGAGTCCATAAAATTGGTATTTAGTATATACAAGAGCAGCTAATGTCTCAAAAAAAATTTTGGCATTAGCCACCCCCATTACCACCCTCACCTCATTATTAAAGGGGATGAAACAAAATTGTGATTTAGTGTGTGTACAAGAACCAGGAACCTCAAAATATTTTTTACTTCTTCCGCCCCCTATCAGCACCCCCACCCCATTGCCGATGTGGGGTATCGTTTTAGGGGTTTTTGGGGTAGAGGATTTCAAATATTATATTATTAAAGTTCCATAAACAATTATTTCTACAAACAAAATTTTTTCGTTGTGAGTGACTTGGATAGAAAATCTGGATGTGACTCCTTGGGCAGCGGTTTTAATATGATGGCAAGTATAAAACCCTTTCATTAAAAATAACCATATTAACAGGGCAAATAGCTTTTTTAAGTGCAGTTCTAAAGCATTTTAGTTTTATGAAGACTTTACGAAGTAGTTTTATAATAGTTTAAACAACGGTTTGTAGATAGTCCCTTAAGGTCAAAATTATGCTTTTAGGATTTATTGTTGGTTTTATGAATAGTTTTATCAAGGTCTTCAGAACGTTATAAAGGCTGTTTAGAATAAAACCAATTGGTTTTAAAATGACTTTTAAAAAAGGCCCTCAGAATTCTTTTAAGAATGCTCTTAACTTTATGCAAGCTTTATAAAGGTTTAATAGCGTTTGTCAAAGATATACAGCTTTATCGGAAGTATTATTAAATAGACTTCAAGAGGTTCTGAAAGTTTGTGTATTTTAGAGATTTTTGTATGGCACATCATGCACCATGCAGCGTTCGATTTTTTTTACAAGACGAATTACGAAATTATAAAAAAATGTCAATTTCTTCAACTTCGGGGGGTTTGAAAACTTTGCCATTTCTTGAACATGTACTTGCTATTACATATATTGATTTGATTTTTTGTTTTGGTTATAAAACTTAATATTTGGGTCTCTGACTGACTGCATCAATAAAATTGACAAACGCAAGAAAAATATTTGGAGGCTCCTGCACTATACACAGGTAATTTTTGACCCTCTGAGAAATGAGTTTATTATTAAATATGTGTTAAGTACTCTATATTGAACAAAAATGTGGCTGGGGTTCTAAGAAAGCTTTTTATCTCTTCTGTTTTTTTATGATCTTTTTTTAATTAGCATTTTCTTGTACAAAAGCAAAACAAAAAAATCGAGGCTGGCTCCGTTAATCTGTCTGTATGTCTGGCGTGTCTGTATGTTAGTGTCATATCTAAGAACTTATTTGACGGATTAAAATAATATTTGCCAGGTAGTTCACGCCATTGCCAACGAAAAAATATTTTTAATGAAAAACAAGGATATCCTAAAAAAATTCATGAAAAATGTGATGGAGTTTAATAATATTTTGAGGTTAACACAGGGAAGAAATCTGCTATACTTTTAGTGGTTACTCTAAATTAAAAAAAAAACGACGGAGGAAAATAATTTGGAATATGGGTGACACTATTGTCAAGGAACAAAATCTGAAAAAATATACAAGGTGGTCACCAAAACGAAAGTAATAATTGATAAATAAAATGTGCCAAATAAAGAGGGATGTTTTTTGCAAATAATTTTACAAATTCTTTACAACCCTCGCTAACATAAAGAATATCCTGAGAAAATCACGATCCCAGATTACTTAGGATTATCACATTGCAGATTACTCGATTATGAAAGTTAATTTCATTTAATTCATTCATTCAGTCTGTTGGTCTGTCTGTCTGTTGGCGATATATCTAATTACTTGACTAACGCTGTTTGCCAAGAAAGAAACCTGTCATAGTTTAAGTAAAATGTATATAGAAAGTGGACACCCTAAAAAGATAACTTGGCTAAACCTCTCAATATTCGACGAAGAGTGTATGTATATTTGTAAATGTGAGTGTAAGTGATGGTATTCATTTGTTTTTTATGAACTTCTAAGAAAAGGTCAGACCATTACGATGGTAGCAAATTCAAAAGTGTGTATCTATAGAATAATTTCTGGGATACATTTTCCAAAATCCCCACTCTGCGAACTTTGACCAAGTTAGTCTAGTTGTTTTTAAATTGTATGGTTATCCACAAAAGAATCTTTAAAAAAACATAATTATATCAATAGTTTATCTATATAACTAAGTATTGGGTGCATTTTTTGCTCCAATTCTGTCAGAAGAATATCAAATTTCGTTCTTTTTTTTGTTCATCACTCTAGTTCCAGTTTGCTACTTTTCATTCTGTCTCATAACATAGAAGCATCGCCGGTATGCAGGGGCGGACTAAAGGGGGGGCTTTAGGGGCTTAAGCCCAGGGCCCCGGATAGTGAAGGGGCCCCCGAATGATATGATTATGACTATGCTCTATGATCTCATTGACGGTATAAATATTAAATCAGAGATGGGTTCAGGAAACTTTCCATATTTGATAAAATCTGTAAAAGTTATGTAAATAATATAATTGTATGCACTTATTTGGTATCAAAATTAAGCTTGCATCATCACGAATCAGATTTCACCATTAAATCTTAGGCTATCAATATACCCAATGGAAAGTTTCCCTTCTAACTTTTCATTGGGTATATTGATAGGCTATTTTATGGTGAAATCTGATTCATGATGATGCAAGCTTCATTCTGATACCAAATAAGTCCATACAATAAGTGCATAAGTGCATACATGACTTTTACAAATATGGAAAGTTTCTTTCTGCATTGCAATCCACAATCTTTGCGCGACTGTATGCATCTGGATTTGACCAGTCGCAACCAAGGCCCAGTGTAATGCAGCTACTCGCTATTATTATTATAGTTTTGTTTAGTATTTAGCCAAAACAAAGTGAAACGTGTCTTGGTTGTGCATGATCTGACCTGATCTCAAAAAAATGTTATCTTATGAGGTGGAAGGGCTCCAAAGCATTAATAGCCCAGGGCCCCGCACCCGGTTAGTCCGCCCTGCCGGTATGAATGTTAGGATGATGTGACACATCATTGATGTAGATGACATTAAAACTATATTCACGACATTTTATGATATATTTTTTTCTGTTTACTGATAGCACAAAGAATTTATAAATACGTGTAAATGTCATCATTCTTTATTTAACATAACCTACAATTTCTACGAAATTTGTCACCACCCACATAATAATTTTAGCATAGAAAACTGTGGTTTTGGTTTTGTCGTTTTATTATTAAATGTCATTCTTGTAATTCTACCGCAATTTAACGTTAATGAAATTGCAAAAAGAAGTGAGGTTTGGTCAACTACAAAACATTGTTATCTATCTACAGTTTTATTGAATTATCCAAATGCGAAATATATTTTTAATTGTAGTTTTGATAATTGATATAAATGAATTAAAATATTTAAATCAGTGTTGGTGCAATTTAATTTACTCGACAAACTAATTGTTTGAATCTGCCTTGAGCAAAGTGGTCTTCTCCAAAAGTAAAATCGGTTAATATAATACTTGCCTGAAAGACAGACCATGAAGTTTTTCATGTATTTCTTGTCGAACAAAGACTTTTTCGTAAATTTGGGATAAAATCGTGAAAATATATTGAAATAAAAATCACACACAAGTCCCCTTTTCAGAATGGTCCAGAGAATACGAATTATAAAATCCTTTTCAAATAACTCCTATAAAATTTTTATAGGGTTCCAAAAAGAACCCATATGTGCAGAAATAGAATATTCCATATTTTTGGCGTTTATAATTATTTATTTGCTATTTTTTTGCAAAAAATTATTATTAATTATTCAGATTCTAGTTTGTGTTAATATTTTATTTTTTTTTTCAAATTGTTTAAACTATTATAATTTGTTTAAACAATTAAATTTTGCTTTAAATTTGTCAAATTTCCACCCTTTTTTAATTTCATAAGTTTTTAATTTCATAAGTTAGTTAATTTGGTACCTGCAAATTATTTAAACAAATTATTATTGTTTATTACCATACTTTTTCAGGACAAGGCCAGAAAGTTGCACTTTTTTCAAAGTTTTAAACTCTTCATCTACTGTATTCTATATTTAGAAAATAGAGAATATATTTTAATCAATCAATAAATATTATTATCGATTCTTTAAAAAATGTTCTGTATTTCCTAAATTTGAGTAGAGGCGAAGAAAAGTATTTAATATTACAACTATAACTTTATCTTGATATACAATAATAAATTCTTAAACAACGAAATTAAATAAATAACTTACGAAATTAAAAGATGAATTTTTTACAAATTTGTACCAAAATATAATTCCTTAAATACATTGTAATTTTTTAAACAATTTGAAAAATTTAACTCAACCTATAATTTGACTAATAATAATAATTTGTGCAGAGAGTCGCAAATAAATAATAATAAATGTCAAAAATACGAGATAGTCTAGTTTTTTCTATAAGACCTATGGGGATTTAATTTAAAACGGCATCATTAATTCGTACACTCTGGACAATTCTGAAGTGTGAAATTTTTAGTTTACTGTTCTTACGATTCTACACCGTAAAAAATAAGTTTTGTTCTCTCATTTAAATATAAAGAAATAAATACTTTTGTTTCAAAAAATAAAAAGCTTGTCGTAAATAAATTGATTTACTACAAACTTATTATTTATTTGAAACAAAAATATTCGTTTTTTTGTTTTAATATGAAGAATTTGTTTCTCTTGATTCAAAACTTATTTTTCTTGTGTATCGAAAATTTACGAAAAATGACTTCTTCCCGTAAGCAACAAATGGGAAATTTCATGGTCGCGGGGCATCGATTTTCCTCAAATTTAGGGCAAACATTTTTTTTTCACTGCTATGAAAAGCCAATGCAGTTGTCACTAGCCAGACATTTTACCATTTGCAACAAGCGGTCTAATAAATGCCATCTCCTTATCTCTAAACTGGAACTCTTGTCAAAAAACTCGAGACAAAAAAAATTCCTTAAAGCTCCTAGCTACATTTTTTTTTCAATATTACATGTAAATTTCAATGAAGTCATTCCTCTCATCTAGGCTTCAGGCACCTCGAAGTATTTTTCTACCATAAAGGCTTACATCTTGTCAACTTTACTGATATTGTTAGGAACCCAAATATTATGTTAATATGTAGGAAAAAAAAATTTTGAAAGTCACAACCAGACAAAGTTACTTTGTGAAAGCAATTAGTTTTTATTATACTCACCCACAGATGCAAACCTATTGAAGTATTTTTAATAAATAAACCTACTTAAATGTTATCCAAAACAGAAAGTAGTTTCAGTTATTCATATAAAAGTAACTAAGTTATAGTTACAGTTACCGAACAAGTAACTAAGTTGCCAACTTTAATTAAGAGTAATTGGTTACGTCCAGCTCTGGTTAAAATGATGTGTGCCTAAAAAATGTTAAAATTTAAAAGACTTAGAAATGAGAAAAATTCGTATTTTTTTATTTCATAATTTATTTGCTAAAAAATCGAATGTGGCGAAATCACGAATATAAAAAACCATAAAATCCATAGTCTTCCAAATGCCAACGAATTTTTCCAATGAACGCTTTTCGACTGTTTGAACCTGGACTAATATAACGAACATGCTAGCAATAAATCGTTCAACCTTTTCACGTGTTTTTTTAGGGGAAATACCTGATTCTATAAATAAAGGGCTAGTTTTAAACAGTGAGTCTTGCTCTCTAACAGGAAGAGTAAACACTTAGCAGCAGAGAGGAAGTTACTATAGATTTACATACGCAAGGGCCACATTCTTTGTTATTGGATATGATTATTAATTAAGAAATAGTGTTCATCTCCTGTTAGATACATATAATTAGCTCCAAGAAAGGAAACACAAATATGATATGACCAAATCACTGTAGGATATTTTTGTACTTAATAAGCTAAAAGGGTTGTAATTAGTGTTATCTATTTCCTGTGAACCCATAGCATCGCACTGTGGGGTGAGGACCACAATATCCTCTCAAAAACGCCATTTGAAAACCTGAGTTACGATCTGAAATATTTATTTTCTAATAACCCATAAACCAAACTTTAGTATTTCATAAAATTTATTTTTCAAAAGTTGATTGCATTAAGTTCGATTCGCGAGGTTCAAAGAGGTTCAAATACATTCTGTTTTGAGCTAATTTTTCAATAGACCTAAAAAAATTATGAAAATAAAGTTTCAAACATGGTTCGAAATATTATATATTCTAGTTTTGAAATCACCATATTTATTTGTGTAATTGATTTGGTTTGGTATATAACTATGTTCAAATTGACCATTTCAAAACTTTGCCTTTTTGACTATCATCGGGGGGATAGTTCAAGTGGCAGTCGACGAGTGCAGACCTCCAGTGTGCAGTTGAAGACAGTGCGAAGCGAACTAGTGAAGTGGCAGCCCCACAGAGAGTGCAAGAGGAGAAATATCAGTCGTCTTTATTAAGACGCTGATATAAAAAGATAAATAAAGTCCCCCGCCTGGGGACACTTGTGTTTTACCTTCCCGATTCCTTTCCCATTTTTCTTTTTTAGGTAAACAAGAGGACGACATGCCGAGGAAGAAAAACTCGGACAAAAGCATGGATATGGAGACGGACGACTCGTCTAGAGCGTCAACTCCAGCGAGGTCACAAGCAGACGACAGAGATGTAATAAAATCGAGGCTCGAGGAAGAAAACAGGATGTTACGGGCCCAGATAGCGAATCTTCAGCTAGAGCTAGAACAGCTCACCATACAGATGCTAAATCAAAGCAAGCAGGCGGAACTGCAGATAGAAGAAGGCCGCAAACAGCACGAAGAGCTAATGTCACTCCTCCGGGCCTGCAACAACACCATGAAGGCCCCTGAGATGAAAGAAGCCCTGAAAAGGAAGACCGTCCCTGACAGTGACGATGAGGCACCCCCCACAACAAAAAAGACGCCAACCCCCAGCCAAAACAAACCATCTACCAGCCAGGCCAAGAGCACGGCGGCCACGGACGAGGAAACCCCTGCAACCCCCCGGATGCCCCCCGTTGTACTAAGGAAAAAGGAAACTTGGACCGAAGTCACAAACAAATTACACCACGCCCGGATAGGCTTCAACAAAGCCAAGGTGGTGAGAGAGGGCATCTCCATTGAACCTGCGTCAAAAGAAGACCACGCCAGGATGACCACGCTGTTCGCCCAGGAACAACGGGAATTTCATACCTACGCCCTACCCGAGGAGAGGATGCTGAGAGCAGTAATCCGGGGCATTCCCAGCGGCGTGGGCACAGATGAAGTCAAACTGGACCTGGAGAGACAGGGATTCACACCCATTTCTGTCCAAAGGATGACCTCCCGAAGGACAAGACAGGAAATCCCCCTGGTGCTAGTACTGGTCCCCCCGACGCAAGAGAGCATCCTGTCAGTTAACCGTTGCTGCTTCCTGGTAGTCAAAACCGAGAAACAACGGGCAAAACAGACCATCTCCCAGTGCCACCGGTGCCAGACATACGGCCATGCACAAGGACGGTGCACGGCGCAACCCAAATGTGTCAAGTGTGGAGAGACCCACCACACCAAGGACTGCCAGAAGCCCAAGGACACCCCCGCTAAATGCGCAAACTGTCAGGGTGCGCACCCCGCAAGCTACAGAGGATGCCCCCGATGCCCCAAAAGGCCAGCCAGCCACCAGACACCAGCCCCCCGGAAGCCACCCGCCCACAAGTCAGCCACCACCAGGACAACCCCCGGGCTAAGCTACGCCAGAGCAGCCCAGGGAACCGCAGGGACACACACCAACCCTGCCCTACCACTACAGGCCCCCCCGGAGGCTGGACAACTCGCTGCTGTACTGGCCCAGATGCAGCAGATGTGTACCATGATGGGGGCCCTGTTTGCAAACCTGCCCCACCTCACCCCCCAGTGACGCCACCCGGACCACCCCATCGATGAAGAAACCAGAAGAGACATGACGACACCCAACAACCTACCCACGACCCTGCGGGTACTGGACAACATACCGTCCAGTACCTGTAGTCCCCCTGGCTCCGGGCAGACCAAAAATGCTACCAATAGCATTTAGGTCTGCCCTTCCTCGAGCTACATAGCTCATCCTTACCTCACCGACGATCCGGATGACAGGAGGCCTCTTGGCATCCTGTGTACCGGCAGTCTCTCCTGCCACAACTTCCACACACCAAACAGACAGATGACTACCCCCCGGGGGGAAACAAGCTGGCGAAGAAAAGAAAACGAAGACAGAAGAACGCCAGAAGAGGCCTTAGCCAGCAAGGTCCAACGAGCCAGGACCCAGGGAGGTGGGCCGAAATCGTCTGCACCGCTCACATTTGTGAGTGGGGCCGACGTAAAGTAAGCTCGCCCGCCCTGCACGAGGCTGGTCCCCGGTCTACAGCGATGTACTGGGGTAAAGGGCAATAGTCCTGCCCGGCCCCAGTCATCCGAGACCGACATCTTTAGCCAAGAATATTGGCGCTCATCGGGGTTAGACATAGGTATTTGGTGTAAACTTTTCGAATTATGTCGAAAGATAATAGCTGTATAAGCACGATAGTGGAGTCAATAGGGGCTGAAAAAATGCATTAATTCGGAATAATTACGGGAAGCTTCGATTTTCTTAAAACCTTTTGATCACTTTTACATACCTTAAAATAAAAAGTTATAAACATATAATCGTGAGGAAACTGTTTATTAATTATTTAAACAAAAATAAACTTTTTTTTTTCAAAATTGAAAAATTTTAAAGCAATTTCAAAATGGCTGATCCAATATGGCCGACTTCCATCAATCAATAAAATAATTCAAAACACTATTCAATTAAAAACACAATTTAAATATTCACATAAAAACTTAAAAATAAGCTGAGAAAACGTGATATTGTACATAGAATTACAAAATGATCTGTGAAAAAGTGTCCAAACTACAATGCTCTGCGGACACACACACAGCGCAGCGTGCGGGGCAGATGATGCGTACTGCTTGTCGCGAAAATGTTGTTTTACTTTCAATCTCTTTCTATTATTCAAGCATTATAATTTGACTCATGGCCCTGTACCACATGAATATTTTTAATATGTTTTCGATATTTTAAACAGGATAAAAATTGTAGAAACGATCAACATTGAGTCGATTTACCGAAAAAACTTGACGTTTTCAATATTTCGTGAAAAGTATAGGTTTATATATATTCCAAAATTTTTTCATCATCAAATTTACTAATTTTGAGGTCGCATGCTGCATAGGTAGGCTAAATAATTTTTTTATCAAAGTTATTAACTTTTATTTTACTCATAGTTTCACGAATTTTAGAGCAATTTTTTTTTTTATTTTCGATATTTTTAAGGTAAATCCCCTTCAACCATCTTAAAGTAAACGTTTCAAGCTTTAAAAATCGCACCTACAGAGATCTAATAACGCGATTTAAACCAGAGAAATAGGCGATTAAAGTTAGTTATATGATTTTTATCATTTTCTCAAAATTTTGAAATTTTGGAAGTGTACATCTTCAAAAATAACACTTTCGTGCGTTAAACAAAAAAATCTGGAGCCTACATTTTTGATCGTACAAAAAAACTACATATACACTTTTGATGTGAAATTTACCGTACTTTTCGAATGGCGTAATTACTTTTTGAAAGAAAAAAAATATTTTAAGAGATATTTGACAAAGACTGGTATTTTGCAACTAATTTGTTTAATAACAAATTAAGCTCAAGCTTTGGTATGTTGTTCCTGACATGTTCAGAGATATATTCTCAAAAGTTACCGCTTCCCGGAATTTTTCCAAAGTGAAAGTCTCTATTGACTCCACTACAATGAAAAATGCCCTGAACCAAATTGGACTTCGCGTACATGGCTTGTTAGCTCTATTAATAAACAATTTCAGTCAAGTTTTAACTCCGTGTCCCTAACCTTGGGCCGGTCGCAGAAGGAAGCGTGATTTTCAGTTTTTATTTAATTTTGCTTTTCCTGTTGCACTGAAAATTCGGAAAAAATCAGGATCCATACAGTCTCGTGGGGCTGTACGTCAGACATTTTCAGATTTATCACTTCAAATTCGTCTTGCCAACATTTTTTAAAATTTTGAAATTCAATTTTTTTATGATTTTATCAAATGACTATCTTTATTTTTTTTTTACAGTAACAGCGACTTCAGATTTATCACTTCAAATTCGTCTTGCCAACATTTTTTAAAATTTTGAAATTCAATTTTTTTATGATTTTATCAAATGACTATCTTTATTTTTTTACAGTAACAGCGACTTCATATGCTTGTTGGCTTGTAATTTTTTCAGATTTTTTTAGCGTGGTGGATCACGATGTAAAGAAATAAAATTTGATTTTGGGACGTTTCGGCTCAATAGTAGTCTTAATTTGTATTCTTGAATATATTGAAATTTATAACACTTTCATATAATAAACAGTACATAAATTAACAGTCAATAATTCTCCCTGCATTGCAGTAAATATAGAAAGGGTAAGAAGCGGATGGACGGTCAATGTCTCGCCAATCGTTTGAAGCTTGAAAAAATGTCTCAGATAAAAATTGTGGGCGATCAAGTGTGATATACTCTAAAATTATTTTAAAATCTACAGTGTTTCCCATAGTGGTGGTAAGCGAACACTAGGATTTTTAAAATCTATTATTTTAAGAATTTTCAAAAATAAAAATATTTATTGTTTTCTGACAAAATTGAATTTTTGTCACTCTTTATTTAATATTTTTTGTTCCCCTTGGTCCTTCATTACACCTGTTAAAATTATGAGTATTTTCATACTCCTAACTCCCTGTATATATGAAGCTGTAATTTCGCATTTAATTTAAATAAAAGTTACTTAGTTTTATTTCTATCTGTAGAATCAGTAAAAAGAACTCTTATTTACGTGTTTCACGCAACTATTAATTCCATACAATTCTAATAAACATGCGGTCTCGCCCATAAATTCCCTGGAGATTCAAATGTTCTCCTATGGGTAAAATTTTGCAATACACGCACTTTTCTTTTCCTCCAAGTATTTATTTTAAAGTACTTGAATATCCTTGGCACAAGGAGACTGCAAAACATAACCTATATTTTCGCCGAATTGAAGGAAGGTTAAAACAAAGAATATATTAAACATATTTGAAACGCGAGGAATATTTTAATGAGAATTTAAATTTTAAATAATTTTACTTTGAACTGATTGCTCATAAAATATTTATACCCTCAAATTTTGTGCAACAAGATAAACAAAATTCTTATTCAACATATTTATGATATTTCTATACAGGGTGTATTTAAGTAATTTAAAATATTTCAGTTTGGTATTCCTTATGTCCCAAACAAAATAATTTTTTTTGAAAACCACTAAAATTTGACTTGGGTTGTAATTTCCCAGCAAATTGTCCTACTAAATACATATCCTATAAGTATTATTTGCTCCTTTACGCAGTCTGGACGCTGTTGAATGTGTGCGCTTTTGCAAATTGCCTGTCTAATTAAAAATAAAACGCTTTATCATATTTCAACGGAAAGGAGAAACCACGAGCTCAGCTTCTACATCACTAATTTATTTCAAAATTGGAACATTTACATTACGCTCGGAATATCATCTTTTATTTTCCTTCCATACTTAATACACAACGGCACTTAATTCTTATTTCACCCAGTTCTACTAGTTTATTTATGTCTAGGGCATTCTTTACACTCTTGAATGGCTAAAATAATTTATCACACTTAATGAATGTTGCCAGTTGTAAAGTGAGTACACTTTTTACTTTTTAAAATGCGGGATGTTAGAACTAAAAATAAACAATATCTGCGGCAAGTATTTGACTCTCAAGTGCTTCATTCTGAATAATTAAGTAGATATTTTATAGTAATAATAAACAAATACTAAGACTGAATGTGTAGGGCAAGGATTTTAGAACGAGCTGTCTTCGTCATTAAAATTTATAATTTAAAATATTACGTTTATTCACGGTCAGTCAGTATAATTAAGACAACATGACACGGGTGTATATTTTTAGAAGAAATATGCTTTCGCATCAAGTTATTTTAAAGTTTTGTATATCCACGGTGAAGCCCAACAAATGATCCATTTTTCATTCATAAATTCTTCAGGAAAGCGACAAATTGTGTTGTTTTTAGTTGCAATAACCATTATAGAACAAAAAATTTCAAATTTTATACGTAAATTACTATTGCATGTTTAGCGCATCCGCCCTCCACATAAAAACGTAAATAAAATCCATCTGTCACCCGATATTTGTGCTTTGAATGCTAGAACAAAGTTGCAAATTATCTAAGATCATTTGCTGAAACCTTCCCACCAAATGTTTTCGAAAATTCGTTAATTTATTTAATAACCGGACTCGCGACAGCTGAGCTATGTGATCTGTTTTGCGGGTAAAGAACTTATACTTAAGATCCACTGTCGCGGAACAATTCTCTTTTGACGGAAAATGAACGGAAAAGAGTGAAATGTGATATATCGTTGAAATCAGAATAACATCATCTACTTTCAAATGATACAATAAAACATTGATATTATGTAGAAAATAAGAAAGTCTATGTGATGGGGACCAACCGTATCTTCCCTATAGATAATATTATCAAGATCTTTGTGGTAGGTTTGGGCGAGTCTGGAAATGATGAGTCGGACGTGTCAAACTACACTGATCGTTCAAAAATGGCCTGGGGTCTACTCAGAAGAGCTAGATCTACACTCAACAATATCGTTAGGCACACATACCACTATATTCCAGGAGGAACTAGTAAAGATTCCGCAAGCGGTAATAAAAATTAGGATTGTGTTCATATCGACGAACAGCAGAGCCGCCCTGATTGCCCTAAACAGCTGTAGGGCAGACTGGGCTGGTTCTGGAAATTAGAAAGAATTAGATGTGCCCGCACAAAACAACAGTGTTCAGCTTCGCTGAGTGAAAGGAAGCTTTAGCCCGCAAGGGATCAATCCACTGTTCCCTGTTAAACAACTATACACTCAAACGCCAGGCGGACTATTGGAGTGGTCTAAGCAGCTGCAGACATAGCAGAATGGCTTTCCACACCCAGTCGTAAGATAGGCAAACGCAGTCTTCAGATGTCCAAGACTAATCTGCGTATCTATGTAGAATTACCAACAGGGCATTGCAGACTGAACAAACACCTTAAACGTTGGGAGGACATTTCGATGTCGCTAATGGTTAAAGAGATATAAGCAAAAAACTAAAATAGAGCGCCATATTTCCAAGCTGACGGCGCGAGTGCAAAACATAGAGTTGGGGACTTCTAGTATGTTTAACAGTGGATCTTAATGAACATTTCTGCCAAGTTTCAAAACTTTATCGGTTTTTTTCCCTCTAATTTTCCCTATTTGACTAGTTTTGCTGACGTTTCCTATACTATATAACATTCTATTGGAATAAACAATATTTTTATCCCTCATCAATCAGTCATCATTAAGATAATTGGACCTAAGTAGTACGGGTATTTTAACCTTCCAATCTCATTCCAAACAATAGCGATATGAGATAGTGGCTCAGCACGTTGTTGGCGCTTGCTGAAACGCAACCTCGTATGATCTTATAGCACGGACTGATCCTAGCAGAGCTGCCTTTTGCATTTTAGCCGCCAGCGTCGTGGAGACCAATCTACAGACGGGAATGGTGTTTATTTCCTTAAGAAAAGACGGTCTGACACCACCACGACAGCCAATTATCAAGACCATCAATTTCATTACAAAACCCGTATATATTTCGTTCTAACATTTCTCTCTGCTGGAGAAGAGAACTCAATAATATATGTTCTATTTTCAATTAAATCCAGAAGCACAATGCCTGACTTGGTGGCATCCAGCTTTCGGGTTGCTGGAAGGAGTAATTTCAATATATCCTGCACTCGCTGTTCTCTATGACTGCCTCGATTCCCTGTGGCATGTACGGCACGATGGGATCTTAATGCCTAATATGGTAGTAGAGCACCCTAGGAGCTGCATTGTACCTGGTGATATAGGATGACACTACAAGAACAGGACATGCCGAAATTATTTATGTTAGAGTCTCAAGATGTGAATTAGCCTTGCATGTAGTTTAGACATTTTCCTATAGAATAATACTATACTACTATAGAACAATAGTATATACCGTGTATTTTTACTGGCCTACACATATCCCATCAAAATTTGCTTAAACTTATTTGTTTGTCTTACTTACGTGAATCCAGTTATACTGCAACATTTTTATGGAATGAGTAACTTACCTGAAAAGAAAGAAAAACATTAGATAAAACTGAAACTAGAATAGTCTAACTGTTTACACAAAAACACATTAGAATAGTACTAAATAAGGCATGAGAAAGTTCTAAAATTAATTGTACACATTTGAAAAGTATATTAGTTTGGGGATTTAAACCAAAATTTATTGTAATAAACATAAAATTAATAAAGTCATTTATTATAAACTGTACAAAAATGAATATTTTTTATTCAAATTCAAATTTTTTATTTGCCTTTTCAGTGTAATTATACAATCAGGCACGTCAGTATCCTCTCTAAAACTTATAAAATACATACATCGAATGGCATGACGCTGTATAGAAAACACTCGAATGACCAAGTGATGATTGCATAGCTGAGCTGGCTGTTTTTACTACTTACAGGTACGACATGTGCAAGATTTCTTATTAAGTATAAAGTCTTATTAAGTTTTTAACCATAAAATCTCTTTAGTGTTCCCATGTAAGGAGAGGATCTAAGTACATTCCAAGAAATTTCGCACACTCTAGGTTTCTTGCGCTATCTACATTACGGTACGATAATATCATGTTTATAGTTTTTTCATTATTTAGTAGTAATTTAATTGCTGTGAACCAGTTTTGAAAATCTACTGCTTTATTGTTCATATTATGTAGTAAATATTTTAGGTTATTATCTTTAGCGGTTGTTGTGGTGTCATTGACATATAATATAGTGCAGCAATTTACGTTTGCGTAAATTAATATAAATATGAACAACACCGGTCCCATTACCGATCCCTGTGGTACACCGTGATTTATTGGTAAGGGGTCGGAAATTACCCTATTAAAAAATGTATCTCCTACTTGACAAATAGGATGTTATCATCTTTAAGCTAACGTCACTGAAATCATAGAAATGTAATTTGTCTAATAGGATATTGTGAGAAATACAATCGATCGCTTTACTTAAATCGCAGAAAATAGATCCTACGTAGTTTTTATTTTCGAATCCATCTACGATATTATCTATAAATTTTAAAACAGCTAGATGAGTTGAGCGAGTCTTTCTGAAACCAAACGGATCATCAATTAACAGGGCAGGGCGTTCTCTTCAAAGTATTCACATATTTTTTTTCAGAAGAATTTCGAGGATTTTTGAAATTACTGGTAACAACGATACTAGTCAGTAGTTTACTGGGTCGTCTGCTGAGCCTTTTATATATATTGGTAATTATTTTAGCAATTTTAAACCAGCCTGGATATGTAGGTAATCCCCTAATACATATGTAAAATAATTTTGTTAAGGGTACAATTAGAATATCCTTGACATATTTAATTATTATTTTATAATTCATATCATAAACAACTTTGCTACCAGATACCATTATTTTTTGGCTAATTTAAAATTTCTCTTAGCGTAATAAATCCTACTTCTCTGAATTTAAATGTGTTGAACTGTGGGTTTTGTATGGTTAGGAAGTCTTGTGATGTATGTTTTATATCAGGTAGCTGTTTGATAATATTTTTTGAACCTCGACATAATAATTATTCAAATCGGCTGCATTAAATGTAGTGGTTATATTTTTGCCTATTGCCTATTTACGTTCTCGATTTTACTAATGAAATGCAAAACGTGAAGATTTTTTTAATAAATATTTATTCGATATTCTTTCACAGGCTTCGTCTCGAATAAATATGAAAGTTGCTGACAGTTCGTATTGCGTCACCCTTTACTGACTGACAAGATGTCTGTAGTTTTTAGTTGACTGTCTGCCACTTCATTTGCACCTTCGAAGAGGAGTTGTCATCCCCGATAGACCTGACGCTGAGTTGGTAGAGAAGATTTTTCACTTTCAGCTCTTGAAATGTTATCAATTTAAATTAAAAAATTAAAAATAATTTGGAAACTTGCAGTATTTGGAATTTCCTTCGATATATCCGGCAAATTAATTTTTAGTTCCTTGTAAGTGAAGGAAGTAACTCCCACGTTTTGTTCTTATCGGCGATACACGTTTAAAAGATTTTAATTAAAAAGAAAATTAAGTGTTAGAGCATATTTATATCTAAGAAACAAATATCCCAATTGTGGACAGTTATAGATAACACCCAGTATACCGTTGTAAATAAGCTGTGAAAGTACAGTTTTTGTTTAAAATACATGTGGTAACGCTTAACAAGATCAGTGTATTATTAATTATCGTTATAATTTTATTTGATCATAAATTGCAATAATTGATGTATAGGGAAAAAACCGGTCAGCGTCATAGAAAAAACTTCCTGGTATGCCTAGTTTCACCCGGCAGTTGCTCTTTTTATACATCGTATAAGGTAAATATCAGAATTATTTATGTGTACAGATAAACCTGGCAAAATTAAACGTGTAAATTAATACCAAATTTGGTTATTGGAAAGTACGACTTAAAACACCAATCGAGCTAAATTAACATATACACACCATTTGTCTTACCTGTACCGACGTTTATATACAAAAAACCAGTTGCAGTGCTCAATTAAATCGTGAATTAATGAATTATATACTGCGATAAATATTTTGATGCACTTAAAAAAGGATGTGTAATTTCTTCATGTGTGTAAGTAAGGTGTGAAAGGTGATCTAACATTTTTATCATTCACAGCGCTATCGTTATGAAGCTATTACTGATAAATGGTAATTTATATCACAATGTAATAGTTGATATATAATTTATAGATTAAATTTGTCCAATTTACCATAGGAAATCGACGTATTGTTATTTATTTATTTCACCATAAATAACTAAGCGTCCTTTCTCCTTTCATCCATTAATATTAAGAAACCTAAGACGGCTGTTAAAATTCCATTGTAAGACAATCATTATGGGACTCTTACAATTTAAAAATATCCTATTAAAACAAAAATGCAGTACAGTCAAAATAAATTTTGACCTCAGCAAAATTGCAACAAAAATATTTTCTTTTTACATTATATTCTACAAAATGTGTTTTATGGCATACCCAAATCCTGATTAATCCTGACTCGGGAAATCAATCGAAATCCAGGATGGTGGCTGAATTTGTAGTTTTATCCGTAATTTTATGCATTTAATGTTGTGGGAGATACAGTTTTCACATTTTTATACTTAAAATCTGTATTTATACCATCACATATTTTGCCATTTGTAGCATACTCTAGATCACCATTAATTCACACTTTTTTATATGTACTTTTGTTTGAATTGGAATGTATTGTGGATTGTCTAAATTATGGGGCAATGTTTCGGATTGGAAGTGTTTAGTAGGGAGAGGAAATCCAGCAGGTGGATTGATGAACTATTAGAGAAAAGGACGCCAAAACTGGAATGGTATTTTTGAGGAGTTAAAGCAAAGGCGTCTGTGTGTGGATAGTCGAAATAGAGGAAAAGTAAATAGTTGTTGAAGAGGTGAAACAAGAGAAAAATAAGTAGGATTGCATCAAGTTGAAAGACTGGAAACTAAAAAGATGGAAAATTAGCGACGTGAGAACGGAGTAGTTGTACATGTAGCGGAGCTATAGGAACTGTATATATTTGGCCACTGTGATTTTTGTTGATTTTTGGCACTATATCTTAGCCGGGAAAGGAGGATGGTACTATGAGCACGCTATCAGTATGTGCGACAAGATCCTATTGGCGTTTAAATTTGGAGGGGGATGTAATTCAAAATAATGTTTACAAGTGCTTATCAAATCAACGTCGCTCAATGACACTACTGACAGTTCAATTCATCACTATCATTTTCAGGCTAAGGTATAGTGCGTTGTAGACTGTTGTCAGTGTTTGATGCACACGTAACCACCATTAATTTTCTCTGAGATACAATAAAAGAAGCACTTTGAGGATGGAGACTGAATGTATCTATATTACTACTAATAATTCTGAGTTACCAAGACAGAAGGAGATAGCAAGATCATTTGCGCCATTCGATACAACCAAGTATAGACTGGTATTTGATGGTTGTAAATCAGGATCTACAATAAAAGACATGATCCATGGGCGCTGATCATATGCAATTTTCCCTTCTGTAATTTTACACCCGAAAAGCCATTCATAGAAAAGGAAGAAAATTTTGTCTAAGGGAAACAAGCCGGAAATAATTAATCTAATCGCCGAAGAAAAAAATATGGATGTTCAGTTATTCATGCAGTGGATGTTTGTGTTGATATAACTGCAGTGGAATCTTCAAAACGTCAACCATAACAGTAAATTGATCTACTAGTATTGCTGATTTATTGGTGTGACCCAGCAAACCATAACTTGTTTCTCGGGAGTGAGGAGCTTTTTATGGAGAATAAGTTTACTTTATCAATACCATTAGATATTCACTTAAAAATGACTAACAAATAGTCTATTCTGCTCTCTAGAATTTTTCATATTGGAAAGCAGTAAGCTTTCATAGGCGTTGCTGAAGAGGAAAATTTTGATGAACTTGTACTATCATTAATAACCTTAATCCCGACCAGACCGAATAAATTGGAAATAAGATAACTAACACACACCCTATAGGTAATACAACCCCCCTTCATCTCTGAAGACTTAAAGTGACCTTTTGCGTGAAGAGGAGGCTACACATTTCAAAACCATGCAGTCATAAATGGTACATCTTTTTGATGATCAGGCGGCACTAATGGCGCTAGCCTCTAGTAAGGCGTCTTCGAGACGTAGAACTTAAAATTCGGGGTGAGCGGAACAGAGTTAGACTATGCTAGGTGCCGGGGCATACCAGTATAGACGGCAACGAAAAAGCTGATTAACTTGCTAGACAAGAAACAGCTAATATATTCTACGGCCCAGAACCCGCGCTGGGCATTACTAAAGGTTCAGCCAGAAGGGTGATCAAGGACTGAGTCAAGAATAAACATAACCATCACTGGAGAGACATTCCAGGAAATCAACATGGGAAAACACTTGCTAATGGATCATGCCCAAAACAAACTGAAGAACTGCTCACAAAGAACAGGATCTAGCTGAGAATTACAACAGGTCTTCTAACAGGACACTTTTCTGTAAAGAAGCACCTGTACAGAATCGGAAAGTTTGCTCGTAACCTTAACTGCAGACTGTGCGGCAAGGTACCAGAAACTGTGATATTCTGCGAGGTGCTGGACCGCAAAAGATACTGGCAAACACAAGCAGACCCGGAAATTATCAAAATTCGCCCATTCTCAGACCTGTATCACCTTGTCGGCGGCCCAAGGGTACTATAATGGGTAGCGTAAACTGAGACAGCGAGAGCACAAGTCCAGGAGGCTGAAGTGCCCTCGGAGTACTTTACAGGTGAGCCCTGGGAGGAGTGGTTTTAGTCAGTAAGATTCTGGCACTTCCTATACTAGCGATGGGAACCCATGATGATTTCCCTTCCTCGATAAAAAAAAAATACATCTGTAGAAAGCATTTTGAGCAAAGTTTAAAAGGCAAAATCTTTCGTTAATATCAAACTTAAATTCCTTAACTTCCAGGTATTCCAGGATTATTGGAAGATTTTTCCAGATCTAAGAATTGATGAGCGGGGGAAGGATACTGCGGCGTCACTAAATAATCGGCACGAAACTAGAAGTACAAAACTCAAAATTTTTTTGATGAGCGGGGGAGGGGAGAAGTGAAAATTACTAAAATTCCCTGACTTTTACAGGTTTTTTAGATCGCCTATGAACCTAGCACCTTTCCCCAAACGGAATCAGTTGTAAAATATTACAGTCTACATGCCTATTTGCAAATTCATATACGAAGACGAACAGAAGAAAGCTTGAACCCCATCGACTGGGGACGCAGTGTAGTTACAAAACTGACAGTTTCAGTGAAATGTGGTTGCAGGAAAAACGGCATTGGTTGTACTAATTCTTGTGGTCATTGTCAGGATAGAAATTGTGAAAACAGTCCATAACTAAATCTAGAAAAGGAGATCGACAGTGAAGAGTTTGCAGATGAACAACTGTGAAATACACATCTTCAAGTCGCACGATGTTCTTTTTAATTTTTTTTCATATTAAAAAAAAATTTGTTTCATATTTTATTGTTCTTGTAAGTCTTAATAAAGTCTTAATAAAACTTAATGTAAAATCATTCAAATTGGTATAATAAGTGAATCGTAATATATCAGGCGCCATCTTGTATTGCTACGAATTTATTGGCTCAGAGAAAATTGATTATTTTCAAAAGCAAGTAGCAAAAATAGCTTCCTACGTATTATAACACTATCAAAAATATCTTGGCTGCGGAGTTGAAACCACATTGGACGCTCTATGTGATATTTCCATTTGATATGATAAAATATTTATAATTAATGTATTTTTAACATATAAACATCATAAATTTGACGCAGAAGATGAGTCATTTGTTTATTTTCTCAAATCGTAAAAATTATATTATGGATTACATAAATTTACATACATAATGTCGTACATAAACTTACTAAAATAAAATTCCATAATTAGATCCTATAAAATGTTATGTAACTTAATAAATGAACTTTTAAGCAAATAGCATGGTATCTGTTGCGACTTAATACAGATATACGTATATCCCTTAAAATTTCTATCTCTTTTGATACACATCCTACTTCGATAATATTACTTAGAGTGGGCTCGCTTACCAAATTCATATAAACACACGACACATTTAGAAAGATTTCTTTTACTTTATGAACACGCAATGCTTTTGATATTTCGCCTAATCTTAGTGCTTCGTATCTAAAAATCCTATAGAGGCTCTAGTTGGTGTAGACGACGACCAGAGATACCCTGGAAGATATATCAGAAGGTAGACAACAAATGATTGGTCGGGATTTTCTCCTACTTTGACATCAAATTACTAAGGGCCAGTTGTACGAACTAAGTTGAGCCAAGTTCAGCTTGAACCAAGATCAAATGCCCAGCCTTGGTGGCTGGAAGGCTTTCATATTTCGGGGGACCATTCGTGACCCCGGAAGAAATAGCCAGAGCTCCCATCGACCGTACACTCGTCTTTTGGATAGGAACGGGGCTAACGTCGTATTCCAGGGTTTCCTAACAAACAGTTGTTGATAGACAAACTAAATGAAGTGTGAACAAACCTGTCTGACAAAGTCATTCAAAATTTGATTTTTTTAATGTCACGATAAGAAAACTACAAATAACTAGAAGCAAATATACTCCTTGCCGATTTACTTAAGTTTTTATATAATTGTTTCTATTCTATAGGTTATTTTTCGCAGTTTATTGAAAATAAGTTTATTTTTTAGGTGCAATGTTTATATTTTTAATTTAATCATCCCCCGATGATGCCAGTTTGATTAAAGAAACACTCGTCAGTATATTATGCAATATTTTTGTTTTTGTATAATCTTATTAATGGTTGCATACACATTTTCTTTATTAATATGTTATGTTTAATAAATTTCCAAGTAATTTTCATTTACTGGTTAATTTTTATCAAAACAAATAGAGTTCTTCCTTCAGCAAACACTAACTTACTGTCTTTTCAATACGATCGGACTTTCCTTCGTAAGTTATCGTATTTAGAAAAAACCTGAAAGATGGACGAACAGACGGCCATTTATTCAGAAGAGTAATTTAATAAATATAAAGACCACTTTATTATTGTGTTGGTGATAATCTAATCTAAGTTGTTGGGTATACTGCGTCAAAATACTTCAGAAAAGTTAGCGAGAACCTTTTTTTTTCTCGTTTTAGGGGATAAAAGTGGTGGTAGACGAAAACTGATGCAATAGATTTATTTTAATATCAGAATCGATTTCAACATGTCAAAAAACAGAATAAGATGGTTCTGATCAAAAGAGTGCTGCCCTTTTTTTGTTGACCTGTGTTATTAACATAATATATCATATACTTAATTATTAATATTAAAGGCTTTTGGTTATTTCCGATGGGTATTATAAAATAAGTTAATGTGAACGTATTGCTTTACTTTTGTCGTGCATATTTTTGTCTAATATCAAAGTTTTTGTGTCCCCCAAAATGTACCCCATTGCCGTGGTTTCACCTCCTCCCCGCTCATGAATTATGAGACCAGGACAAAAAATGTTTTCCCATTCTATCCCCCCGCTCATCAATTATTAAACCTGGATTGTTTTTCCATTATGTCCCCCATTAGCAAGATTCAAATATGGTAAGGTACTATAAAATAAGTTAATGTGATAGCGTTGCTTCATTTTTGTAGAGCATATTTTTGTCTATTTTCATTATTGACAAAAACTAATTTACATCTGAAGTCTATCAAACATGATATACTACATATTACTAAAATTGAGAGAAAAGAATTCGCCTAAAATTAATTAACAGCTCTGTAAATAAAGATTTACATATTTACAAAGATTCAACGAGAAAATTGATTGATGTTGCTGTAGTTTTGTCTCCAGTAGTGTAAATGTATCAAAAGCGCTAATTTTGAACTAGGTATAAAGAAAAATAAGAAATAAGAAACTAATATATTCGTTTATTTTTAATACCAAAATCATATTTTAAACGATATACCGTGGTAAAGATGATGAGAACCTTCAAGTTAAATTATCGGATCCTCTCATGTTCATACGCACCGCAACGTTATTTATGTTGAAAAAAAATCTCTAAAAAGTAATATTTTTGATACAATTTCATCATAATTCGTTCGTAATATAATTAGTGAGGAAGAGCTTTATGGATGTGTTATATATTTAAGAAAATGCAATTTATTGAAGCGATTTTAGTAGGAATTAATTGAGTCATCCTCTAAATGCGTCTTTCTGAGGTTGCGCTATTATAACACGTTTTTTTTTTAATCTTGCATACCTACCCTATCTATATTACATCCATATACCATTACATCTCCATATTTTTATTTTGGAACAATAGGCAACAGAAATATTTAAAACACATGCATAAACACAGCACGATTAAATTTCGTATTTGTTTCATTTCCAACCAGTTAAATAAATTTACTTTCTGATAAACGTTATCCTGAGATTATGAGCTGAATGAAACAATTAAGAGTTTATGTTTATTTGCCTTAGTATTTATTTTTTCACACCGCCCACACATAATACACAAAAAGAGTGGGTTTATATAAATAAATATAGCACACAGCGCTGTCTAGTATTTACCTTGTCACTATCGTGGTTTTACGAAGAGCAAGATTATTATTTCCAAGCATGGTAGTTACTAATTAAATCCGAGATGATCATGGGTATAATGGAAATAGAAGACTGTAGATAAGATTACCGGTTTCGATGCTTTCGAACTGATCCATCCGCAGGTTAAAGTATTATGATAATACACCGAGTACTACACAGTATACAGCTGGAGCACAGAAAAATTAAATTATGCCTAAATTGGTAATTCTGCATTTTAGTGTGCTAGTGGAATTTTCGCCTTTTTTCCAGGATACACTAATTTGGACCATGAATCTGAAATTAGTTTTCAATGGAAATATCTAGTTAAAAAAAAATTCCATCATAACACTCACTATCTCTCATTATAAACATTAAAAACACATTGAAATTTTGGTCGATTTGGATCTCGTATATAAGTGCTCTCCAGAACAATGCACTTTTTATGCTCTGCAAAAAATAGCTTTCTCATAAAAAACATTCCCAAAACTCTCCGAAGTAATTTTTCGCGCTGAATCCGAATCTGATATCAGTCTCAGAATTGGCCCATCACGTCAGGATTTTTAAATATTTGAGGTTAAGTACTTAAAAAATGGCTTTTTAGCAACTTTTGAATTTATGTATAGAACTCAAAAAAAATCCAGCTTATTTTTAATAAATAATCATTTAGTAGATACCATCCTTCATCTTTAAAATGAGTTTTCAAATGGTCGTCTATGATGTTTACTCGCAAAGTTATAGCAATTTTAAGGTGACATGAATTTGAAACCATGATCCCCTACAACCCAACAATCTTAACCAAACGACTCTAAACGAATCAAGATTTTAACACACCAGAAGGGATAACCCAACTCACTTGGAGTCGTTTGGTTAAGATTTTTGAGTTGGAGGATATGATGGTTTCAAATTCATGTCACATTAAAATGGCTACAACTTTGCAAGGAAACATCGTAGATGACCATTCGAAAGCTTGTTTTTTTAAAGAGGATGAAGGAAGGATGGTACTAAATGATGTATTTATTAGAAATGAGCTGAAAAGATTTTTGAATCGTATACAAAACCTCAAATGTAGGCAAAAAAGCCATTTTTTGAGTATTTAACCTCAAATATTTCAATCTCCTTACGTGGTGGGCCAATTCTAAGATCAGATTCGGTCACCTGTCCAATAACAAAACCTCGCAGATCTGTGATAATCAAATTGTCAAACTAATACGCACGCATCTACGTACTTATTAACATATGTCTAAGGTACAGAGCAGAATCATGAGGCAATTTTTTTCCTCATAATTTTGGTTTTTAAATGATATTTGTATTTTAGCACGAAAATATATGACGTTGCGGTAACAACGTCATTTTTTGATAAATTTAAGAAGTCGAAATATTTACAGTTAAATATTAAAAGTTATAAAACAGCTGAGTACACGAACTTAAGGTTAGTTGTTGAGATTAGGTCGGTTTCCCTTTTCTGCAGATGGCTGCATTTTTTTTTTATTATATTAGACATTAAGCGATTAATCTTAACCTTCCTTAACGTCCTTAACTTTACTCACGTCTTAACCTGAACAACTAAGTCCATATACGCAACTATTTAAAACTCTTAGTACTGCTAATACAATAAGAAAAGTTGCAGCAATCTGCAAAACCAACCAACTTAATCTGAACAATTAACCTTAAGTTTATGTACCTACACATCTTTTTAATACTCTTAATATAACTACTAATACAAATTGTATTAGATATAATAAAAGGGTTAAAAAGATGCGTAAATGAACTTAATTAAGGTTAGTTGTTTCGATTAAGTTGGTTTTCATTTTTTGAAGATGGCTGTAACTTTTCTTATTACATTATACATTATAAAAAAAATTCAGCTATCATCAAGAATGGAAAACCACCTAACTCGAACAGCTAACCTTATATTTACACAGCTTTTTAAAACTTTTAATATAATTAAATACCTCTGACACTAACACAAAATTGACATTATTACCCTAACGTCATATCTTTCCCTGCTAAAATACAAGTACCATTTAAAAACCTGTCAGGCAAAAAATCAATCCACTGAATATTTTGCTCAATATCTTAGACACGATATTAAAAAGTGCGGAGACTCATGCGTATTAGTTTGACAGTTTGGTTATCTCATTTGCTAATTTCTGGAGTTTTAGTAAATAATATACTGGTTTTTTATGAAAAGCGTATTTTTTGTAGTGCGCAAAAGGTGTCTTATTCTGAAGAGCACTTACAATGTGAACATGAGATCCTAATCGGCCGAAATTCAAGGTGTTTTTAGTATTTACAATGATAAAGAGTTAGTGTTATGGTGAAAAATAAAAAGAAAAAATGGGAAAAGTATGCATTTGCATACTAATTTAAGATTCGTATTCTACGACCCCGAAACTAGTGCATCCTGAAAAAAATTCGCGAAAATTCCAATACCCTGTTAAAATATAGAATTATCGGAGATATGGGTAAAAGTACCTTTCGGTGTAGTTCTGATGAATAATAAGCACGTATATCTTCTGGTGTCATAAAACAATTCCTTGTAAAAGCGCATGTAACCGAAATCGGCCATTTACCGAGAAAATGCCAAGGTATGTGCACAATCCATCAATGTCAGCAAAAAATTGCGAAACAAATCACAAAACACTACAACGACAGATTCCTTGTTGGCTCGTACACCACAACGAAAACCAGGACAAAGTTAGAATGTGGTAGCGCGGGCGCCAATTATTGCACTGTTATACATTTTACGACGCCGCGACGACATGCACCGCGTCCCGACGTCACTTCACCGGGGGATGCAGATGATATCGCGACCAGGAGTCGCAGATGCTGTCGAGTCACTGACTCCAAGTTGCTGTTCTTAGCTTTGCGGCCGAAGCGTGGCCTTTGCGATGTTAAACCGGCCTGGCAACGGTCAAACCCTCGGACTCGGCACTATATGGGACTAATTGGGGTTTCGCAAAGAAGTAAAAAAGGCTCGAGAAGGATCGCACGTAGAGAAAGTTATCTTGAAACTGAAATCAAAAGTGTTGGGATGATATATATTTTTTTATCTCGTGCGTAGGATGGATCCGTGATATGTTACTTATCGGGATTATTGATAAAATTCGATTAACTTAATTTATAATATCCTAATTACATGTTTAATAATGTAATAAAAGTAGTGTGTTATCGACACCATAAAAAAATTAGTTGGATAAAAATAAATGATATACGTTTCAAAACGTCAGAAATTGTTACCTCCGTTTGCCAAATGTTAGAGAAAAATGAAAGGAATTATCTATTTTAAAATTTAATATTAATTTTCTTGGCGAACACAGAAATGAGCTTTTGTATCACACTTTTATACTAAAATGAAAGGGGCCTTTATTTATTTTAACTCTAATGTACAAGGTTAATACAAAAGAAGGTAGACACTTTTAATGTTATATAAAATAAAACTTATCTGTAACATTGACCATTCTGTTAGGATTAGGAACTGTAGAAGTTTCGATAAGACAGTTGGTAGTTCTGCGCAAGAACAATAGCTAAGTTGGCTGCTAACGCTGCGCATATTGTGTTTGAATTTACCAAAACGAACTCCACAACTGGTGTCCAACGTCAGTTTCGAACATGTTTTAAGAAAACACCGCCTACTAGACAGTCATTCTACCATTGATAGAAAAAATTTGAAACGACAAGCTGTTTATGTATAAGCAAAAGTCCAGGAAGACCTCGTGCGTCAGAAGAAACACTGGAACGTATTTGTGCTACTTACCAATGAAGCCCACAAGAGCAACGACACGTGCGAGTTTGTAACTACAAATTCCATATCAAACTGTGTGAAAATTTTTACGTAAGCTATTGTAAATGACGCCTTATACATTGCGATTACTATAGTATATTCGTGAAGGGATAAGGTGAAACATCGAAGTTTCTGCTTTGAAATGCTGCAATGTAATGAAGTAAGAAAACATTTTAAAACATTTTTAAGATGGATAATTTTAAGTGATGAGTCAACTTTTCGCGTAAGTGACAAAGTGAATAAACAAAACGTCCGAATATGGGGGACTGGACGTCCGAGAGTGATAGTGGATAGTGGAATTCGGGGTAACAGGAGCTAGGTATCACCAAATGTTGATCAATTGGTTGATACCTCAACTGCATGAGGACGGGCGAACCTCATCTTCCAACAGAATGGAGCACTACCCACTGGCACCTGACCGTTGGAAGATATCTGGACGAAGCACTTCCACAACGCTGAATTGACCGTACAACAGACGCAACCGCGCTATCGAACGTTGGCCACCAAGAGCCTTTATCATACGCCGTCCGACTTTTTTCTTTAGAGTTTTGTGAAAGGCAAGTTTTACGTCCCTTTGCTTCCTAGTGATTTAGATGAGCTGAGACAACGCATCATGAGAGTTGTGGAAAGTGTCAATACAGATATGGTACAGCAGATTTGGAATGAACTAGACCGTTTTGATGTGTACCACGTGACACCAGGAGCACATACTGAACCCTTATGAGCTACAAAAGTACATTTTTAAAATTACTTTATAAAACGGTGTAAATTGATTCATGATAACATTATTAATTTCGGGTTAATAAACCATTAAGTATCTACTTCTTTTGTAGTTACTCTGTATTCGCCAGGCGCCGTATTTGGATGTTAGCCTAGGTCTGTAGCTCCGATACTTTGGAGAAAAGTGAAATGGAATGTTTTTTCTTGTTTAGGTTATTTAGCTGACGGTCATAAGCTAAAAAAAAAACTTGACGAAATAGATATAAACGACTATGTTGAGCAATTTAAAGTACTTCCTTGAACGACAAACCTTTGATAAATCAAGATAGAGCTATCTATGACCACTAGCTTGGGCTGGTGCACTACAACTTATTCCAGGGTTTGACCCCGAGATTTGCTAATCGTGATAGAAGACAAGTTAGGATCTTAGGGAACCAAAACAATTCTTGGGCCGAATCATGGATATCCTTGGGACGATCCGTTGGGAACTTTGGAAGGTATCAAGTTTTCTGACAATTGGTCATTACTAGAAAGTTTGATTTTAAATGTTAATTTGTACTTTAAGGAAATCATTAAACGAATAAATACCATGCGTTCATCATCTTCCTCCATCCAACCCATTTCTCGCTGCTATCTTTCAGTTCCTTGTACCGAACCTTACTGCTCCCCCCGAAACGCCGCTTCCTTTAACTTTGGCATTCCTCATATTCGATGTCCTTCAGGAATAACATCAAATGTTTTACTTGAGTTTTCGACTTTTGGAGGGTGTTGCTATGATATGGACCCAAAGAAAAAAAGAATTCAAGTTTCCACCTCTTCCTTTTAAGGCCGCTATATTGGATTCGCCAAGTCTAATTTTCCAGATTTTTCTAAACAATCTTAGATACCAATGCATGTCTGTAGCACATTTAAGGTTTATTAGGTGATAGGAAACCAAAAAAAAGCTCCAGACATTTTTTGCTAACTGACAGAACCACACTTCAGGGATTTTGTACTATCGAACATTTCAAACCTCAGCCCTACGGGCTTCGGTTTGCACTGTGTTCTCGACCTGTACATGAGCCTTGGTACATAAATAACTATATCATTCTACAGACCCAGTAAGTATCTGTAAGTCAAAATCATCGCAAATGACTGCTCAGTTACATAACCCAAAAAGCGCAGAAGTGCTGAAAAAATTGGGAGCATTTAATGGCTAAAAATTAAGATAAAAAATTGTAAATGAAAACAACACATACACATACTACCTATAGGTGATTCAGGAGAAAGGGATCCTGGAGAATCCCATAGGGGGTTGTAAAATGGAGAAAACAAGGACGTTAGCAAGTCTGTTCTGTGCATAATTACATATCTAGAAATCTATTAGGTAAGAATATATTTATATAATGGAGTATCTAATCGTTAAAAAACATCAATTCAAATAAAAAACACGTGATAATGATCAGGAGATGCAAATTGAATAGATAAAAATACATTAAGTCACAAATGAAAGTGTAAGTATGATCACACGATATAAACACCATTAATTATAGAAATTGATGCAGCCAAAGGAAAAAATTTACTCATTAAATACAAACCTACACATATATTCGTTTAGAGGATAAAAACAACGTTTTAACATTCTTCAAGAATCAAAAACAAAGGAGGTTCTCAGTTCGAGCAGCATTTAAAAATGTATATGTTACCTTGGAATAGAGAACCATTGACGATATCGAGATAAAACTTTTGGTACGTTCTTCAGGATGACATCTAGAATATTTTTTACGATAATTTAAAGGAACCACAAAACTCAGGTCGTAATATTGGCGATTTTACCCGATTTTGGAAAAAAATATGATGTTAGAATAGTGACGTTACTCGGCTTTGTTAGGGTGACTCATCAATTGAGGAATTCCCTATGTTTCCTCAGAACTTAAGAACCATTATTGTTTGATTTGAAAAGAGTATTATATACGAAAACACTAACACTGCCCGCAAAAACAAGCTAAGAGCATTTTCCATTGTTTTTAATACTTTGTAATTACTCCTATTTTTTGTCAAATATCAGACCAATATCTAAGTAGTAATTTATTTGGCAAAGTAGTTTCATATGATCTAAAAAATTCGAACATTAAAATGTTCAAATTCTTTAGTTACCTGCCAAAAATGAAAATTTTTCTTGGGTGTTTTCAATAATGTAGATACCTAAAGCTCCTTTAATTATGTTCCATGAACTATTTCTAATCGAATTTTGCATTTGAATGTACAGGATGTTTTCTAGGAAAGGGTATATATATTAATTATTGTGGATGTGGAGGTGGTTCCAAATGGCGAAAATTTTATTTCATAATTTTTTAAGACCTTTTTTTGAATGCGAAAAATTTTTGAATTTTTTTTTACACTTTTTACTGGCCTCTTTATTTAGCTTCTCATAGTAAAAGAAAATATTGGCAGTTTTCAATTTTTAACCATTAACATCAGGCAACGAACCTGACTGAAGGCTCGTTATCAAATGGATTCTGAAATTTCCTTGTTTCAAATTTTTTGTAAATCTGCAAAACTGATAAATTGTATATCACATGCGTGCAGAAAAATCTTCTTCGTCGATATAATCTGTGAAGTGATTAATAACAATAATAACTAATTTTCTTGATATAATTTTTCACGTGAGTAGAAAAAGTAGTTTTTGGGCTTTGTTCATTTTTAATTATTTTGTTTTATTTAACATGTGGTTACATATACTAGGAGAGATCTAGTTCTTGAACCAGGTTGCTTGCGGCTGCCAGGGCCACATTTATTTGCATTAAAAAATGTGTTGACATGTATCTTATTAGAATGTAGTAGTTAGAATACTTGTCATACTTAAAGTGCTTGAAACAAATGGAGTTTCATTCCAGTCGTAACTTAGACCTCTACGAAACTATACATATTTGTCGAGTATATTAGTTACAAAAATAAATTATATTTTTAATATATGAATTTTTAGCTGTACTATTTTTGAACAATGTTCTGGGCGATAAATCATAGAACAAGAGAAACTCCGACTGTAAATGAATTATTTTGCGGATGGAATGTCATTAAGATGGAACTAAAGTTGTGGTTATAGTAGAGATTATATGGATTATAGTATTTGTTTGATTACGCACACTCGCTGATTTAACTTGATGGGTGTTATAGATTCATAAAAACAAATGCTATACTTTTGAAGTGCAATGAATACACAAAGAATGGCCGCTTTGGCAAATTATTGCATAACTTTGTGGAAAAAAATCTTGTTGCATTTTTTAAGACAATTTTAATTTTTTTAGTAAAATTGTAAACACGTTATTCTACAAAATGTAAGGAGCATTCCAAAGATAGCGGCACCCTTCAACGCCATTGGTCGCACATGCTAATATTAAAAAAATAATACATTAGTGGTTACTGCAAAAGTTTAAAATTTATCTAACACAATTTAAAAGCACGCATTAGTATAAACTTTAATTATGTACAAAAAAATAAAGGAACAAATGTTGAAATTACTCGAGAATATAAAATTATTGTAATGTGTAAATACATTTTCCAATGAGAAATTCTTTCAATGTTCTTTTGAATTTATTTAGGGAGATGCACAGAATTGAGGTAAGTTCTTTCAAAAATGGCTAGAGAACGCAAATCTCAACTAAAACCAAACTTTTTTTTAAAATAAAGGTCGAGAAATTTCGAACAAATCGTCGGAGCTCGTTTCCCGAAAAATAATTTTAATTTTTATGAATCTCAATTTAAAATATTAGAAAATGGTATTTTTTTAATAAACAACAATAACCAAAATATACATTTTTTAAACGATTTTCTTCAAAATTTATTATGGATTGTTCTGGGATCTACTAATAATGATGTTTAATAAATATAATATAAATATAAATATGTATAACAAACTGGCTATATCGAAGATGGCAGATTCAATATGGATACCCGAAATTTTAAATATAATTAATAAAATAATTAATTTTTGGTTTTAAATGTGATTTTAATTCTTATGTTAACAAACCAGATATGCTGTTAGATATAAAATTTAGAATATTAATAGAAACCACACATAATACATATTTTTACCCCCAGTTCCATGTATACGTTACAGAAAACAATTAAGTTAGTTACTTAGTTTGGCAATCAGCCCAGGGATGGCGCGCGGTGTGAGAATCTGGAAGTTGCAGAGAGCCTATTAGAAAATTACAGAATGAGGGAGAATATTCTAAAGCTCTCATTTTTGGGTGTATAAAGGAATGGAGAAGCTGAGTTAGGACAGTTCAGTTTAGATAGCGAGTTCAGAAAGTTTTAAGAAGTGAGCAAAGTAATTAAGTGAATTATTGAATTATAGTTATATTAATGAAGTAATTAATTGTTGTAATTAGTACGTAAGTTAATAAAATAATGTTTGGTGTTACTCTGGTGTTATAATATCCGGATCCACGATACAGGGTGTTTACAAAAGGGGTGTAAAGGTGTAAACACGTAATAATAATAACATCATTTACAACTACAATAATTTACTGTCGCAAAAAAAATATTATGGAGAATGTGATAAAGTAATATTAGGATATCAGAAAATAAGGAATTTAATTCCACGTAACACGAAGAAAGTTATAAAGGTTATTGTAAACCATTACACCCACCTGTCAAATTTCTTTTTAAATGTCAAATATCTCTGAAACGGCTGGGTTTAGGCATAGGGTATCCTATATGTTTTTGACTTTTTATGCTCTTTTCGAAAACCCTAAATATATAGGGTGTTCCATTTAAAATAAGCAAGTTGGTATCGACTTCCGGTATAACCGGAAGGTGCCAGATGCTTGATTTTAGTTGGATTGGGCACACTGCCATTAGTAGCTCCCTAAATTTTCAAAATTTTCTGATGCGTACTTTTCTCTATATCGATCGATGCAGTTCCTGGTGAGACACCCTGTATTTGCACCTTGAATGGTATGATCGTTTACACTATTGTTACGGGTGAATTTATTGAAATGCTGTTGAGCAAATAGTTCTGCTTCATATATAAAAATTGAAGTTACTGTTAAAATTTTTGAAGTTTTTCCACAGGATTCTAGCGGCCCTAATGAGAACACTCTTGGCGAATATGTGCCTGAACATCATAGTAAAATCAGGTATTTTAGGTGCGAATAGACAATACCATAATATACATTTATTAGGTCCAATTTCGTTATGATGTACCTATTTCAAATTTCGTAAAGGAAAAAATTATGAATTCAACTCATTGCACACACTGTCAATATGGATTTCCCATGATAATTTTTCGTCATTTGTTGACTTTAAGTTTAACCTCACGTGTGATTCTGTGTGTGTTAGGCCGATAACTGGATAGTAGAGTAGATACATAAGTCGGTGATCGGGACCCCCCACTGTTTTTCTGTGACGTCACAGGTGGTGGGGGTAGGGGCGTGGCCTAATGGTCTAGGGCGGGGGTAATTAATAATAATTAATGGTAATTAATGTAATTAATGATGGGTGATTAAAGGTAATTAATGATAAATAGCTGTAATCATAATCGCTCCTAGACCACGCCCACCAGGCCACGCTCTCTACCCCCACCCCTTCCCCTACTACTTATCATTAATTACCAATAATCACCTATCATTAATTATATTAAATACCATTAATCACAATTAATTACCCCCACCAAAAAAAGGGGAATCCCGATCGCCAACTTTTCTACTCTACTCTGGATTTATAGTACCTCCGTTTTTAGCACATTGCTCATATCACAAGCTAACCAAAGAATTCGATAAAAGTGATTATAAATTAAGACTGATATCAGATAAAGTGCATCACATCGAAGGCAGACATAGGAGAGAGCGGTTAAGCAATATACGGTAAGCAAGAATGTATATCTTTTTCGTTTATTACAGGAACCCGGTCCTAGGCCGTCTCTAAGGAGTTATAAGAATCCCATGAGAGTAGAAATAAACCATCATACGTTAAAAAAGCCATGACTGGCGTCAGCAAATAAATTGTAGAGTCCTTTAGGCGTACTGTGAGTTTTTCTATATTTATGCTAGCACAAAAAAAATGTTACTTTTATAACCGCATTTCTGATTTTCTCTGTATAGATTTTTAATAAAGAAAAACGGACCATAAATATTTGACAGGCAGATGATAAAATTCACAAAAATATCCCATAAATCGGTCGAATTACCTAGTTAAATATGTATATGGAAAACGACCCCAGTGAGAATATTGGGTTAAAGTTTTTCTACATTTCTGGCCTGCCGTAATAATGCAATAAATCAGTTTCTGCACTAAATCAAATTAGTAAAAAGCGATCGAGCGTTTAACATCGTTACCAGCGGTAAGTGGAAGCCCGAGAAGCCGGCAGTGATAACCAACCGATGAGGAAAGAACGGAGAAAGCACGTGCTTAATCGGACAGAAGGCAGGGAAGGGAAGTTATGCAGCTCACGTATGTAAAGCACTACACATGTTCTCTGCGTCGAACATGGGAACACCCATGCTGATGCCGACTTTGAGATGGTAACCGATGCGCTCTCAACCCCGAGGAACCCCAAGCGACGAGTTGGGTAGATTTATGTGGCAGTTTATATAGTTTTATTTATTTAGTTTCCTTGTAAACGGGTAACGTGTTAAATCAAAATAAAAGGCAGCCCTGTTTGAAAGTAATACCAAGGGTTGACGGAAGGAAGTAGGATGTTTAATATCTCTGGCAAGAAACGAGTACTGTGAATTAATTTTTGTAAGAGATGAAATCATGATACTACGACTATAGAAAGCGGTTGTTAGTGAAACAAAGTTATATTTTGACTACTGAGTCCCGTCATTATAAAAACTATTTTTCCAATTAGCGTCAAAAGAAAGTAAGTTTCCGGTTTCAAAATGGGTAATTTCGAAAATTTAATAAACTGACTTCCATTTCAATTATTGCTCTTAGGAAGAAGTTATAGAGAAAGCGTTCCATATTAAAATTTCAATACAAAAGGTTATACAACTTGTTTACTTATAACTAAAGTCAAAAAAACCTAAGCAGGCAAATATTTAAAGAAACGGTAATAATGTAAATGATTATTGGAGACGTTGAAAAATTATATCAGAGTGAAGAACTGCTATCTTAAATACCATTTTTTCATATACTCAGATGCTTCTAAATCTCCCTTAGATACCGGTTGTGTATGCTATATACCTTCCACTAGTAACTTTATAAAAGTCAAATTGCCGTTTCAATGTTCCATTTTTTAAAATTGATTCATGTAATGCAGATACCTCCATAATTTTATCAGATTCTTCATCGGTTCTATCTTCACTAGCAAACAGTATCTCCTTCAACATCAAAACCAACCCTTATATTCTACAAATAAAAAATTGCTACACAACGTTTCAGCTATGGGAAAAGAGGTTCATTTTGTATGGGAAAAAGCATACGCTGGTATAAGAAATAATTAAATTGTCCACTCTTCGGTCAAGGATAGCATCAACTCGTGATTTCCGTTAGAATAAAAAATCTGTCTGTCTTACTCCTTCAATATTTTATAATCCTTTAGAAACAGATGGTTAGAGTTGTGGAGGGATTTCTGCCATTTCAATCCTACAAGATATTCACATATTCATCCCGACCTCCCATCTAAGTTTTGGCATCGGAAAACTTATGCATATCCAAGAATATATATCATACCAATAATACGCCTCAAATTTGAATATGCCTGTTGTCCAGCATATTTACAAAAAACAAAGGTTCTGCCTTCAGAGAATTGTGATATTTGTAATATTGATGGTGACCCGGTTCATATTTTCTTTCAGTGTTCTAATTACAGATCAGCAAGTGAGAGATTACTTATATAACAATTTTATTAATCCTTTTAATGTCTCTCTCCCCCCCCCTCCCTCTTCAGCTATCAGAATAAGCAAATGTTTGATTGTATCATTAATTTTTCGGAAGAAACGAAATTTTTTGTATGATTTTTGTGAGTAAATATATATAAGCTTCGTATCCTCTGTTGTCTTTCCTTTGTTGCATCGTATAATCCATGGTGGTCCTCTAATTGTGTTTGTTACAAAAAATAAAGATCCTGATAGATCCTAGGATGAGAAGCGTCTGTCTTTTTCTCCTTTACTTATCTTTAATATTTGTTTTTCCTCTGTTGACATAGGTTAGTTGGAATAACTGATTTTTAGGGTAGCGGTTGGCTGTATGGCTAGTGAAAAAATGTAAAAGAAGGGGTTTGTTTCATGGCTAGACATACATACATTTTAATGTCAGATCATATTCTCCCTCACAATTCTCGCAAAGTAAAGTGTAACGCAAACTAGCCTTTTTGCAGCTGCATTTGGTTTTGGTGCCTTCGGGTATATTGAATAAATAATGGACTGAGGGCTTTAGACATTTCTGGAAGTGTAGCAACCAAATGTTCTCTGGCATATGTTAACTCCATTCGTTAGAATGGGGTAAAACGAATCTAAATTTTACAGATAGTTCGTTCCTAAATGCGGCAATTTTGGTATAATTTACCTTAAAATGTGTTGGTCCAAGGCAACTTTCTATGGCGGGATGTTGAATGTTGTTCTATTTTTAGATGTAAACAGTTCATTTCAAGCTTGATTCACTGCAGTGCAAAAGAATTGCAGTACCTCGAGAACAAATTGTTGTAATAAATTTGAAATTGCGCAGGGTATGTTTTGTTGGGACGCTCAAATGGAAGCGAAAACTTCTGCTAGCTCAAGTTTTCCAAGCAGCCACTTTGCCCTTTCCAGAAAAAAAGGAAATTGTATCACATCCCGTGAACTAGCGAAAACGATGCAGCACGCTCCTTTTCTCCTAATTTTCGTGCACTTATGCTCTTTTACCAGCCTGAAATATTATTAGCCCCTCACTGTATATCAAAATTATTCAGACCTTGCTAATGCAAATAATAAAAAATGCAACCACATCGATTTCTACAGTTCTAATGCAAATATCCTTCCAGTCGGCACAATCTTGTACATGCAGTATTATCATTAATCTTATTCCTTTAGTTCAGTCGAAATCGTACCAACTCTTGGCGAAGAAATTGTAAAGAATAGGAATTGTACTTACTTGTAAAATAATGAAACCAAAGAAATAAAAGATTGCATTGAAATGACCTGAAAATAGAATAACTTCCAATATCTCGCTATCAAAAGTTATCTTGAAGTAACACATTTTGAGAGCCACGAACCAAAATGGACATATTTAGGGACAATCTTTGATATCTAGATTGAATTTACCTGATCTTAACGAATGGAGATGACATATTATATGCTAGAAAAGATTTGGTTGCTAAAACGATCGACACTTCCAAAAGTGTCTAAAGCCTTCAGACCATTCAATGTTCTTGTAAGAAAAGATGTACTAAAAGCAATTGTGGCTGTAAAAATGACACTATTTATAGATATGTTTACTTATATTAAAGCATTTTTAGGTTAGATAAAGACGATATCTTTCGATTACCTTGGGAGGAGGGTGTAAAGGTCATCGGGTATGCCGACGACTTGGCCATAACGGTGACTGGAAGGTGGACTGTTCAAATAATGGAAGCAGCCAACGAGGCCATCAGAAATATTGAGAGGTGACTAGAAAGAATGCAGCTTGAGCTAACTGCCGGGAAAACGGAGCTCCTGGTTATCATGAGGAAAAGAAATCTTCCACCCATGAAAGTTAGGGTGGGCCAGGTGGAGATATCCTCAGGGAACCACCTGAAATACCTAGGGGTTTGGCTGAACTCCAAGCTGAACTTTGGTATCCATGCCACAAAGACGGCAGAGAAGGCGGGAAAAGCAGCCACAGCCATTGGGAGGCTTATGGCCAATACGCACGGACCGAGAGCGAGCAAGAGGAGACTGCTGTGCAGTGTCGTGCACTTTATTCTCTGGTATGCAGCTCCGGTCTGGAAAAGTGCGATGAAGATGGATAGGACGAGAGGGAGGATGGCTAGGATCCAGTGATGTGCCGCTCTAAAGATATGCAGTGCATATAAAACGATTTCGTACGAGGCGGCGTTGGTAGTGGCGGGGATCCCCCCTTTGGATCTGATGACCAAAGAACGGCTGGAAATCTTTGAAGGAGCCGGGTGGGCAGAGGCCAGGGACAAGCTGTTTGAAAGATGGCAGAGGCGGTGGGACACTGTAGACAAGGGAAGGTGGACGAGACGCCTCATCCCGAACATCAGAGCGTGGATGGAACGGAGGCATGGTGAGGTAGGCTATTACCTCACCCAAGCCCCGAGTACTTATATGATAGTGGCAAGACTGACAGCAGAGAGTGGGCATACTGTGGAGAGGTCGATGACGTGGAGCACACCGTATTCGCATGCAACAGATGGAGAGAAGAGAGACGAGACGGTGGGGCATCGTTATTGTCTCCAGAAGATATGGAAGGGAGGGTGCTAGAAACGGAAGAGAACTGGAGAAGGGGGGAGGAGGCAATAACCCGCATTATCAAAAAGAAGGAAGAGGAGGAAAGAGAGATGGGTTTGAACCCATGGAGAAACGCCAATTAACACCGACAATCTTAAATGACCTGTCTGTGGGCCCGATGAAAAGCGAAAGCAGTCCCAGGCCAACAGGAAACACTGAAGAGATGGATGGGTTTAGCACTACCCGTTCGTGATAGACTCTAAGCGACGGGTGTCCATGATGATGTCCCCTCTCACGAAAAAAAAAAAAAGGTTAGATAAAGAAAGCGTGGCAGCTATCTGCACTTCAGTTTTCTATTCTGATGTAATTCTCCAACAAGTACACATTATTTTGTAAAATGACAATAGTAACTTTTTTCCTAAAATCAGTAGTTGAAGAGGAAAAGTCAATTTATTAAATTTTATAAATTAGTCACCATATTGAAACCGGAAGCCATTTTGATTTGGCGCTACTTGGAAAAATAGTTTGTAATTCCAGGGATCAGTATGCCAAATGATAAAATTATCGCACTATTCGCCGTTTTTTTTTCTGCGTCACCGCTATATTAAAGTAGAGATATGCAGCGTTGCCACATTTGATAGATTTCTACTTTTTTAGTAGAATTTTTAGGATTGTTTGTAAAGTTTGGTAAGTAAAATTTGCTGGTAGATTTCTGATAGATTTTTGGTATATTATAGTATATTATTTGGTTAAGAGTTTTGCTTAGCATTTAAATATATTTTGTTAAAAATGTTATTAATGACTAAGTTTTTAATATCATAATCGGTTCTGTTTTCTTTTCTGTGCTAGTTTTAAGATACATATATAGGGAATAATTATGTTTTGTAATATATGTTAAGTTTTGACATGAATAAATCAATTTTCTGACTTTATCCCGGATTTCCGAAGTGTACTTTTCCCTTTCTGTGTCCTTTTTTGGTTTCCCTTAATTTCTTATGTTTTTGTTATCTATTTAAAATTAAACTAGACTATATAATTATATAAAAAAATTCAATAACAACTTCTTAAAAATTGCTTGAATTGATTTTAGTAGATTCAAACAAAAAAATTAGTAGACTCGCATGAAAAAATGTGATAACGCTGGAGATATGCTTGTTGTTCATACGCATTCCGTTACATTCACTGCCGCAGAAACGTTGTGACGGTTTAACTTGAGTATCGTTGAGAGGGCAATTTTGAAATCTAATCGCAAATATTCTAATTCGCATGCTAATTATTAGAAGACGATGTCAGCAACTTGACTTTATCGGTCTGGGTACAGTAAAGATGAGCAATCGTGGTAGTTGAGAAATTCGCCTTAGTATCATGAATGAGATGCAATAATAAATAAATATATCAGATAGATCATTTATTTATGTGTCTCTGACCATATTGAATGTTAAAAATCACTGCAGTTTTTCTCCCAGAAATACCTTTACCAGATCGTGTAATTGACTATCAAGGTCTTTATAATACGTTTCATGTAACGTTTTACGCAGTTTCCGATTTGTAGGCAGGTTCCTTTATTCAAGAATGAGCAACGAAATTATCTAAAAATGATGTACACCAGACATCATATAATGTTTAAAATTAAAATATTAAATTATGCTTGTTCGTAGACAATCATTTCAAATACTAGAATTGAAATCTTTGATGGGGTAACAAGTATGAAAATAGAGATAATGATTATTACTTAAAAGAATTCCCCAGCTTTATAAAAATTATATTAATATGAATCAGAACAATAATATAATATAATGTACGATCCTAAAAGCTTTTGGTTCTATATCCGAAGTAAAAGATTAAATACCAGGATGCCTGATAATTTACACTTTATTGATGCCATCCGATACGCTTGATGATATTGTTAATAGCATTGATTAATTAGAAATTTCTAATTAATCAATGTTAATAGCATTGCCAAATACTACAATATGTAGTACTAAAATCTTTTGAAAATAACAGCTATGCTAAAGAACTAATCACCGACTACTTACCCTTGTATAAAAGTAAATCAAATCAGAAAAACTCGTTTTGTAAGCGTTATTTAATAGTTTATAAATAATGTATAATAGTAGGTAGCTACTTTTTACTAGCCATCTAGATTATAATTTGTACCTTTGTAAGGATCTACAGTTTAGCGTAGACTTTGAACCACGGTCCTCGACTGCCAACTTAATCTACCTGTTATTAGCTGGTGTGCCTAATATTGACGCTATACCCCATCAAAGATTTCAATTCTAGTATTTGAAATGATTGTCTACGAACAAGCATAATTTAAAATTAAACTTTATATTTCACTTGGTCAACAGGGTTTCTTATAAAACCTATAAACCTATGGCTCTCTCAGTAATAAAACAATTAATCGTAGACTTTTCAAAATTGATCAGACTATCTTTTTAAATAAATTGTCAGTGTATGCTTATAGCGCGCCTTGGTTATACTCTCTAATTCAAACTAAAGAACAAAACATACTTTATTAGTTACAACTGATTTAAATCCAGAACATGGCAACTTCAGGAGTACCGCAAGGGTTACATTTTGGCCCATTTACACCGTAGATAATTTATTTAACGGTGAAAAATTCGAATAACTTTCTCTTGGTTGATGATTTAAAAATGTATGCATCAGTCTCCACTCTTCGATGAATGTAGAGAATTAAATATTTGATTTTTGAAGACTGGTTATTGAAGACTGCTGCCTCGACAATAAACTGTTTATGAAAGTTGGAATATGTAAAGTATTCTCCTATACTTATAATACTCAAACGCCATCATATTTTTATATATTCAATAACACTATACTCTTCAACGCAGCTCAATACTTTTAAATGTTTACAGGAGAGGTTGAGGGATATACTTTCCGAAGAGAATCATTTCGTTAACAAGTCTTTATGAAGCAAGCATCGGACTGTTAAAATGTTTTTCGATTATTGCTTAATTTATAACAAATGTACTTCCTGCAAACATCCGAACAAAGCGAAATATATCGGCATAATTGGCATTTGATCGACAGGTTATTTATATTAAAGAGCAGAATAGATTAATTTGTAATGTATTAATTCAGAACTTACATTGCAACTCCAGGAGTACCACAAGGATCAAATCTGGACTCACTTTTATTCACTCTATACATAAATGATTTAAAGGGAAAACTAAATTGTGATAACTTTCTCTTGGCTTAAAAAAATGTGCATCAATGTCCACACTTCGAAGATTGCAGACAATCTAATTTTCAACTAGGAGTTATTGAAGGTTAGTGCCTCGACAATAAACTGTTTATAAACATCAGTAACTGAATGTAAAGGATGCTGTAATGCTCAAACGCTATCATATTTTTATGAATTCAACAGCACCGCTCTTCAAAGCAATGCAGTTTCTTTAGTGCACCCGGAAGAGGTTCGAGATATACTTTTCCAAGAGGATTATGTAACTTTTTTTTTTAAACAAGTTGGGGCATCATTTGATTTAACCTTGTATATATCGAACTGTTAAAGCGTTTTTCAATTATTGCTTAATTCATAATAAATGTATTTCCTGCAAACATGGTGGCTCAATTCGAACAAAGCGAGATATATCGGCATATCTGTCACTTGATTGACGGGTTATTTATCATCCCGAATTATCATTAGCGCCCGCACGCGATTGCGATATTGATGTCGGTGGAACCCATTATCAGACATTTATAGTGTTGGTTAACATTATCCAATCTAGCTTTAATTTGCCTGACCTTATTAGCAAAGTGCTCCATATGCTATTTCGCGAACTGACCTATAAACGTCGAGGTGCGGTCAAGTTGGCGGATATTGACTGGAAACATCCGGAGGACAGAAAGAACATCTTGTTGTTGCTCAAACATAATATTGACTCTTTTGTTTAGATAGGATCGTTGCTTTGTTTGGATATAGCGTGGAAATTAGGAGCAAAGCAAATAAAAGGTGTCACGCCATCTCCATAAATTATTTTAAACAGAAAATATTTTAGTCAAATTTGAATATCAAATATGGGTGTTGCTAGTGGACTGAAGCATCGAGAGGCGAGACGCTCTTAAAAATAATATCTTGATAAACGTGGTACTTTCTAAGCTGTCTTAGATGTATAGGAGTTTATCGACACACAGCATACAGAATGTTTTATATGTAATTGAACATAGAGGACTGCATGTACTTATACTTGTACAATAAAAAAAATGTATCAAAGTAATTTAAAATAATTTGTGGTAAATAAAAACAGAGAAAAAGACAAACCATATTTTTTTAACATTATATAAAAAATAATAAATGGTAAAACAAACAAGCTAAATTAGTGTCTTTGGTAATATGTTTTTAAAACATTCAGGCGGCAATTAAATATGTCTGTATCACCGCAAATTGCATTGTGGTTGTCGCATATTACATAAATAGCTGAGAACTTTAAGATATTTGTACGAGGCGTAGCTTGATAAAATACAGAACTGTATTTATTTCTCTAGAAATATTAAAAATCAATTTTAATAATAGTGCTGCGTCAAAAATGTTAATCATTTTAAAAATAAATATTTGAAATAAGCATTCTCACCTACGGCAAAACTAACTAAAGAGTACTTATCCAGCAGGTTTTGCGGAAAACAGATCGCTAGACCTTCAGATCTGAAATATATAAAGGGCATAACCGGGTAAGCATGGGAAAACTGCCCTTGAAGTAATATTGCTACTTTTTTTTGCATAGTGTATATAAGCATTATATGTAACTCTGCTAAATTTTGACTTTCTAAAACTTATAGATTTCGAGTAAAAAAATCACTTCTAAATTTTTTTATTTATTTTTTTTTTTGACAAACTACGTTTACCAAATTTTGGTGCTTTATATATAATATACATCTACTTCGGATGGATTAGTAATAAAAAAATTAGGTTATTATTCTTCAAAGAAATATGTTTTTTTAATTTTTTTTGACACTTCTGCATTAGGGACACCCACCAATTTTTTTTTAATAATTTATCATTTAGTGTTCTATAACATATATTTTTATGAAATACTTTGAATTGGTACAACATACTAAAAAATAAAAATTCGTACTAATTATTAATTACACAGGTCAACATTTAGTTTGAGAAAATACACCGGACTCTACCTAGATACCCAGGGGTTTTTGGGGTCGCTAATTCCGATTCCGAGGTCGGTTAAGCTCTATCACGTCAGGTTCAAGGTCATTTGAAGGTCAAACTAAGAAGAGGTGATTGAAAAAAACTGAAAAAATTCACACATAGGTTTTTGGGGTCGCTGAGTCCGAATTCGATGTCGGTTGACCCCTATCACCTCATGTTCAAGGTCGTTTGAAGGTTAAAGTAAGAATAGGAGGTGAAAAAATTGGAAAAAATTTATACGAATGCTCACCGGCCTACTTATTGTTTGTTTGTCTGTCTGCCTTTATATCTGCACACCCGTTGTTTGCTTGTTAGTCTGTATTTATCGTCCGCCTGCATTTTCTCTCTGTCCATCTATCTGACCTGCCTTCCTGTCGGTAATTCTGTCTATCTTCCTGTCTGACTAAATGACTAAATATTTCTATCTGACAGTCTTGTCTGCCTCCTTGTCAGTTTGCCTGACTCAAAGAACCATTAAATTACTTTGATCCTGACATGATAAGCTCCAAGTGAGTGAAGCCAACGCCCGTAATTCGCGCCGAACTTATATCCCTCTTCTGCCCCAACTCACTTGCGGTGGACATGCGCCATCTGTCGAATACTCAAGGTACTCTCTACTTGCATGTTTGCTCTGCTTCTGCAACTATACCTAAAGGCCTTTGCGTTCCACAGGATTTATGTGGTGAATATAAGCATATACTTTCACAGAAAAAAATAAGTAGGTGATTCATTGAGTTAAATATATTAAGATATCCGAAGAAACTTCATGTGCAGCTAAAGCTGGCGGACGAATGCCGGCTTGAAATGACCTCAGAATGACCTTGAAATGACTTCTGAATGACTTTTAAGGGTAAGCGAACACCGGATTCGGACTCAGCGACCCCAAAAACATATGTGTGAATTTTTTCAGATTTTTCCAACCACCTTTTCTTAGTTTGACCCTCGAATGACCTTGAAACTGACGTGGTAGAGGTCAACCGGCATCGGATGCAGACTCAGCGACCCAAAAAATCTGTATTAAAATTGTTTCAGGTTTTTTGACAGCTTCCCCTCTGTTTCTTTCAAATTAACCCTGAAATAGCCTTTTATGGGTAAGCGAACACCGGATTCGGACTCAGTGATCCCAAAAACCTATGTGTGAATTTTTTCAGATTTTTTCAACCGCCTTTTCTTAGTTTGACCTTCAAATTACCTTGAAATTGACGTGGTGGAGGTCAACCGGCATCGGATATAGAGCAACCCAAAAAACCTATATAAAATTTTTTTAAGATTTTTTTACTTTTTTTCTCAAATTAACCTTGAAGTGACCTCCGGATGCCTTTTAAGGGTAAGCGAACACCGGATTCGGACCTGTGTGAATTTTTTCAGATTTTTTTCAACCACATTTTCTTAGTTTGACCTTCAAATGACCTTGAACCTGACGTGATAGAGCTTAACCGACCTCGGCATCGGAATTAGCGACCCCAAAAACCCTTGGGTATCTAGGTAGAGTCCGGTGTATTTTCTCAAACTACATGTTGACCTGTGTAATTAATAATTGGTACGAATGTTATTGTGGAAAATAGAGTAGCATAGATTTTTTTATTTTTCAGTATGTTGTACCAATTCAAAGTATTTCATAAAAATATATGTTATAGAACACTAAATGATAAATTATTCTAAAAAAATTGCAAAATTGTCAAAAAAAATTTTTTGAAAAATTAAAAAACTAACAAAAGAATAATAATTTGAAGAATAATAACCTAATTTTTTTATTACTAATCCATATGAAGTAGATGCTATATACTATATATACAGCACCAAAAATTTGGTAAACGTAGTTTGTCGAAAAAAAAAAATTTGAATTGATATTTTTACCCGAAAACTATAAGTTTTAGAAAGTCAAAATTTTGCAGAATTACATATAATGCTTATATACACTATACAAAGAAAGTAGCAATATTACTTCAAGGGCAGTTTTCCCATGCTTACACGGTTATGCCCTTTAAGAAATTTGCGTTGCGTCGTTAGCATGTACCCTACAGTGTGGGCTCCAAACAGGTCACGCATATTCAAACTTGGATCTAACATAACATGGGTTTGAAAAGCCACAAGAATTTCTAACTATGAACCCATAAGTCTTTCTGGCTTCTGAGACAGTGGGGGTTAATGTATACTGTAAGCGAGAGTTTTGCCAAAGATAACGCCCAAGTCACGTAGTGTTACGGACCGGTGAAATATATTATTATCTATGTTATAATCGTAGAAAATAGGAATGAACTTATGTGTGAAAGACATAACATTACATTTCTGCGGTTTTAGTGGAGGGTTGTATTTAGTACAGCAATTACTAATTTTATTTAAGTTCTCCTGCAAGTGATGGCAATCATCAACGGTATAAATTCAAGAAAAAGGCTTCAGCTATGCCATTGATGAAAAAATAGTGGTCCAAGGACAGACCCCTGTGGTACACCGGAGGTAGCAACTTATTCGACAGACGAATCCACTGAAGGTAACAAATTGAACTCTGTTTGACAGGTTAGTGAGTCTTCATAGTCTGAAAATATGAGCATTTCATATTCTGACTTAATAACGTGTATATCAAGTCAAAGTATAACCTAATTACTCTATGCCCTCTTACTTTACAACCCCCTGTATATGTTATGTTTCAGTTCTCATTAATATTTATACCATACATTGAATTTTGCTTCATAGAACTTGCTCGTTTACCTCATATACACTTCAAAGAAAAACTGTACAATGTATGTTACAATAATAATATGTCAAATCTGTATTTATTTAAGTAATTACTCCCATTACCGCTTTAATTGTAAAATTAACTAACTAATTGAATCTGTATTTACTAATTAGGCACTAAAGAAAGTCAAGAATACATAAATTATTTATTTTTCTGTTATATGTGTATAGTTTGTATGTTATTTTCTACATTGTAATAATAATTCCTAATAAATCAGTAATAACGGCAATAAATGAACAGCTTGGTAATCAGTATTATAGACACACCATTGTGTGATGAACAAACTGCAGGCGACCGCAGAATCGGAGGTGGCTACATTGTCACATTCGAGCGAGATGATGAGTTTACTATAGTAGGTTCTCGTATCTTTGTTAAATTCAGGCGTGTTAGTACACTTTAATGGTAGCTGGTAGGTATTGATTATGCGACAGCTCGCGGTAGCTGCATCTTATTCCTTTTTTAAAGGCTTGTATCTACTCTTATTAGGTTATATACTAATTAATGAACTGCTTTTGATCACTTAATAGTATCCATAAACAAACAGCGTGAGTTATAATGCGTGAGTTATTATAACTCACTAGGTACAGAGCCAATCACCTTTACCTTCATGCCTAGCCTGTCCAATCGACATAACGCGCAACACACGAAGGTGGAGCCAGGGAGGTAGTGACAGATTATTCGCGTTAATATCTACAAAGATTTTCTGAAATGTCACAAAATGCTACTTTTGATTCGTTCGTGCCGAGCCGAATTTTCGAATTTCGCCATGCAATTTACGATCAGGTTTATCTGGAAGACTTCCTCTTTACGTCGCGACATCGTACGACCGTCCCAATGGTGTTTTTCGAAAAATATGAACGTGTCAAGGTTGCATGTTTTTGCAATTTTTTCGACTCCGAAATGTAAGCTGTTTTTTGTTATTTTTTGCAGATATCTCCGAAACGGTGGGAGTTAGCTCGAAATAAAAAACAAGGTCAAACGATTGTTTTCCATTATGAATCTTTTGCTACTATCAGAATTTTGATGTTTTTTTTCGTTTCGGAGATAACTACTGAAATGTTGACCTTGTACGGCAAAAAATCGCAAATTTTGAGCTTCTACAGTTGGCAACTTTTTAATCTTGGCTGCTACGCCAAAAGACTACTCTAGTTAACTTAAATAGAATTAGATTTGCTAAAACTCTCTTTTTTATTTTTTGAATTCCGACAAAAATGAAGGAATTAGAGGGGGCGGAATTTGGGACTTTTTTTTTTCGGTAAAATTTCTCCATTTTGTCACCGTAATTAATCAGTAATTAACTGAAATCAATCACATATACGATGTTCACTTAATATCATGTACTACTTTGACGTTAACCCTTCGAAACAAAGTTTTCTGAGAAAAAATATATTTTTTTAAGATTTACATACACTCTATAGGAAAACGTGTAATTTCTTACATTTTCTCGAATATCTCGATAATTATCGTTTTTTTCGAAAAATTTGTAGACAGCTTATGTAAAGAGAATTGATTGAGCTTTCCGACGCTTTTTTAATTTTTTCTCTAACATAAAAAACAAGACTTTTGGCCGAATATACGCTCCGGGCTATTGCAGTTCGCGAAGAAGTTTTGCATTTTCCGCCGCGTAATATTAATCTACAAAGCTGATTTTTTGTCTACAAGCAGTTTATGCACTATTTCGATTAAAAATCACATTCTACCTCCACTTAAAGGTGGCTAAATCTTTGAAGACAACAAATATAAAAGGGTGAACAAAAATTAAATTTTACAGTTAATTTTATTAATAAACAAACTGAGTAATTTAAACAAAATTTTCTCAATTTAATATTTATTGTTATAATCGTAGATAAAATATAGGTAACTTGCGGTAATGGTAATAACTCACTTGATGAATTACAAAACTAAACTTTCATCTGCGTGAGTTATTACCTACATTACCGCTCGTTGAATAATATACTATTATTTAACTTGCAATGTTTGTATGTTAGTTAGTTAGTTAGTTAGTTTGTTCCTTTCTTTGTTTGTTTAGGTCGAATCTTGCAAGCTGAATTTCGACTAGTTCTAATTAAGCTAGAGCTTTGAAATTTGGCACACGTGTCTAAGTACGGTGACAATACAACATAGTATAGCCATTTTCGGTCTAAATCCAATATGACGGATGTCCCAAGATGGCGGATCGCCCTTCTCTTCACAACCCACAACCCCCTTGATATGGGTATCAAATGAAAGGGTTTGACGAGTAAAATACGATAGACTATGTGACGTCATTCTAAATTCAGTACGTACCAAGATGGCGGATCGCCTTTTTCTTCACAACCACCAAATGAAAGGGTTTGACGAGTAAAATACGACAAACTATGACGTCATTCTAAATTCAATATGGCGGACGTGGGAGAAGTGGGGAAGGGATGGGAAGGTGGAGATGGAGTGGGAAGGGGGGGGGGGGGGGGTGAAAAGAGGTGGGAAAGGGGTGGGAAGAAGTGGGAAGGAGGAGGGGAAGGGGTGGAAAGAGGTGGAAAAGGGGGTGGGAAGGTGTGGGAAGAAGTGAGAAGCAGTGTTAGACGGGAGAGGGAAGGGGTGGATGGCGGTGTCTGTCTGTAAAATAAGCAGACTAAAAATTAAAAAATAAAATTATATAAAAAAAATATTTTTTAGAAAAAGCTTTCATTTGAAAAAACTACTGAAAAGTAAAAATATTTTTTTTTAAAATTCATACACCTGGAAACCAAAAGCTTTGGGGGTGGTCAATTGAGCAAAGTAATTATGCAATAGCGATATATGACCGTCCCCAAAGCTTTTGGTTTCCAGGTGTATGAATTTAAAAAAATATATATTTTTACTTTTTAGTACAGTTTTTTCAAATAAAAGCTTTTTCTTAAAAATATTTTTTTTATATAATTTTATTAAAACAAAACGTTAACAAATTTTATATATAGCAAAAAAATTTTTTTTTAATATGATTTTGCAAACAGCAGAAAAAGTAATTTATGAAAAATCAAAAAGAAAATCTTTTTTGATTTGATTTTGATTTTATTTATTAGCGTGCGGCAGGCATTGCTGCCACTTCCAGGGTTTTACAGCTATGCCTGCTACGCCCACGCTGGATTGGATTAGGATCATGCTTGTTGCCAGCGGAGAGAGCCACATGGCGCATAGTAAAGGAACATGGGATGGGAAGTGTAGGTATTTGTGAGATGCGTTGCAGCTTTGTGTCGTTTTTTTGTGTTTTTGGTTCTGGACTTCTGCCTCTTCTGGGTCTTCTTGTGAAATATGTTGCCGCGTTGATATGGAGTGTTTATACTCCTCTTTTTGTGTTTCTGCTTCTTCGAATCTTCTTTTTCTAAGTCTTCTGATTCCTTGATTTCCGATGCTGGATTGGATTTGGGTCATGCTTGTTGTCAGCAGCGAGAGCAGCATGACTCATGGTACAGGATTGGGGATGGGTAGTATAGGTGTTTGTGGAATGCGTTGCCGCATTGTGTTCGTGATGTTTAATGTTTATGCTCCCTTTTTTTGCGTGTCTGCTGTTTGTGCTCCTCTTTTTGTATTTCTGTTTCTACAAATTTTCTTCTTAGTCTTCTGATTCCTCCGTTTCTGATTCCTCCGTTTCTGATTTTGGTAGAGTATATATCGCTGCAATTTCTTTGTTGAATTCATTTTTCTTTGATCCTTTCCCAATTTGTTCATGATCTTCTCGATTGTAGTTTTCCACGTGTAACATAGTCTCTCTATTTTTAGTTTGCTGCTGTTCAGTGTTAGCGCTTTCTTCAGAAGATGTCTTGAGTCCCTTCTTTGGACATGTCCCCAGCACTTCAGTGCGTACATTTATATCCTTTTTGTGGTTAATTATGAAAAACCTCACTTGAGAATTTACTTAAAAAATTTATATTATGACCATAATTCTTTAAGAGTAATTAATGCATTATTGATTATTACGGGTTTAATTCCTAATAAATTCATTCGAATATTTTTAATAGTTATGAAAAAAGAATTACTTGAAGGTTTACGTAAGAAATTTATATGACCATCCTTTAAGAACAATGCAATATTGATTATTTCGAGTATAATTTAAATTAAATTCGTTTGATTATTTTTAAAATAACCATGAAAAATAATTTACTTGAAAATTTACGTAGGAATATTATGGCCATACTTTAATAACTTATTGCCTGCCATAAATTTGTCGACAGCTGTCGACTTTTAAGGGTTTGATGGACCTAAGGACGTCTTGCTTTATCTTTCTAAGAAATATATTTACAAATAATACGTTAAAAATTAACAACACTTATCTGAAATACGTTATTACTTCCCTTCTTCCCTTTCCCTTCTCTTTTTGGTTTGGTTTATTCCATTACATTAAAGACATTGTGGAGTTCTGGATCATGTGTGCAACTAATCACTAAATATATTTCTCACAGAACCGCAAATCACACTCACCGAGATATGTATTACTTTTCAAACAGAAAATCTTTTTTGTTTTCATATTAAATTTTAGATATCAGGTGTGTACAGGTGGGTCCACTGTAATGCGCATATAATGAACACCTCATATGCAAAGAAACCATAAGAAATGACGCTTACCCCTGCTACCCAGGGCAACAGCGTTGAACACAACATTGTTAGTCGTCGTGCGTCGGAAACTGTCGTATCTCGAATCGACTTCTGCTATTGGACGAAAGTCAGCTGGACATATTGAATATATGTTCGTATTTGAATGGACCAATCTGTATATCCAAAACATATTCCATCGATTTTTTATTTTAAAATTATTTATTATACCATCTCCCATTGGTTTTCTTTCTCGCCTCATCAAATGGAGCTAATCCACTATTCTTTATATTTATTTCCTTTCCCCATGTCGTGACTATTGTATTATTTACTATTCTGTAAGACTAACTACTAGTAATCATGTCAAATTTTAATATAAGTAATACTTACAAACTTTTCTGAAAAATGCAATATATCAAATTTCATTCACATTGTATAGAACGAACTTCTGGTATTAGTTATTGCATCGTATGTAAAAATGATACATAGTATCCTTATAAAATTCAAAGCATAATTTATCAGAGCAATATTGTGGCATAAAGAGCTTATGATGCTGATGTTGATATCTATGAATTCTTTAGTGCATCCTTTATAATACTTGCAGGATTGGAACCGAGGTGTAAGAGTCACGTACGAAAGAAAAATATATAATGTCCCTCGTCATATGCATACATGCATTGATACAAAATATACAATTAAGAATGGTGGTTTCATGGAAAAAATATGTTTCCCATAAATTTATTGCTTTCTAAATTAAGTATTATTGTAATTTTGCCAAGTTTCGTATTCTTTTCCAGTTTAAATACAAATTATTTCCTTTATACGAATTTGATGACAGACGGTGGAAATTAAAACCAGATATTGCAGAAATCTTAATTCGTAAAAGAAATATTCAACCGGTTTCGGTACTAGAGGTTCATTGACAAATTTCGGGTTGGATTAATATTTCATGATTATTAAAAATTGACGAATCTTACAGCTTATGTGAGTTTTACTTCTATCTATAACTCTTACCATAATTATATTTCGCAGTAGTAGTACAGGAAAACTTTACTTTAACTCGAACAAAATTTGTGCAGACCTTAAACTTTGGTTACCCCTGCTACCCAGGTTCAAAATAGGCCAAAGTTCACGAAACAAAAAAGTTTAAGAGTTTTACGGACCCGCGGGAACCTATAGGGGGTGAAAAGAGGTATTTCTTAATAAAAAATCGATTTTTCTCTATTTTCTCGGGAAATATGGCATTAACAAAAAAATAGTTCAAATAAAAGTTGTTTCTATGTTATGTGACGTCTTGCTAATTTATAGGAGGTGAATGCCACCCCTTTTCAGGGGATGGCACCTAAAAAGAAAACATTGGAGCTGAGAGAGAATTAAATTTTAAGAAGAAAATGTTCTATGCAACTTTTCATATAAATTGATAGATTTAAGTTATAACTACTAGAAAATTTGGGATTTAAGAAAGTGATATTTCAAATAAGTTTTCGTCAAATAACTCGAAAGGTATTTACATTGAACAAAAACATGCTAGAAAGAAATAAGAAAGCTTCTAAATTAAGGATGAATTTCTTTTTTTCTAATTTTTGTAGAGTTAATGGTTTCGGAGATCTGGAAGTCTAAAGGTGGCGTCCAAACGTTTATGACGAAGTATTTAGTTTAAATGTTAAATATCTCAGAAACTATGGCACTTAAGCCAAAAACGCTAATAACCAAAATGAAAAACTACTAATTAGGCTTTCAAATGGTTTATTTCCTATTTTTATAGCATAAAGAACAAAAAAGTTATGACAGAAAGAACATTATTTTAAGTAAAAACGTCGCAATTTTGTTAATGTAAGTAGTCAGTAATTAAAAAAATTTATATAGGCGCTCAAATTTTTTTATCGGCTTAAAGCGCTTGCTTTAGAAAAAAAATTGCATTTTAAACAGTAAAGGGATTTTAGAAAAAACGTAACATTCTTGGTTCTCTGCAAATATCTCAATAAATATTAGTTTAAGAGAAAATATGGTGGACATCAAAAATGAAACTTATAGACTGAGAATAAATTTATTTTGTTTATATATTTGTGTAGGGTTGATTGTTTAGGAGATATTTAATTCTATAGATGGCATCAGATCGTTTTTAGGATGACGTATTTAGTTTAAAATGTTGAATATCTTAATAACTGTGACACTTCCATCAAAAGTTCTAAGAAACAAAATTAAAGGTAATTAATAAATCTTTAAAATGATTGTTTGTTTATCACAAAACATAAATAAGTTATGGCCGATTCAATGTGCGTTTTCACATTTTTGTTAACAAAATGTCGGCACTTTGTTATTGTAATTGCTCAGTAATTAATTTTTCCTTCAAAAATGCTGTTTTTCGTTAATATGTAGCATCACCTAGTTGTTCAATTTATTTTGTCTCTTTAAAACATTTGTTTTAGAAAAAAATTCCATCCGCCATTCCGCCATCGAAAAATTGCCGTATTTCGGTTAATTATTGCTATAAAATTAATTTAAAAACACCAAATTAAAGATAATTGTGCCAGAAACAACTTTTATTTGAACTATTTTTTTTTGTCAATGCCATACATATTTCCTGAGATAATAAAGAAAAATCGATTTTTTTTAAATACCCCTTTTTACCCCGGCAGATCCGTAAAACTTCCCTGTACTATAGGTACCACACATAATAAAGACAGAAATGTAACAACAATTCTCGTTTTGACACTAAACAAATACCCATTAAGGATGCAATTTTAAGAAAGTTTTTTTTAGTTATTCAATATTTTTTGCATTTTATGTCCTCAGATTTTAAAATTTTCAAATTTAATAATTGTAACCCTGATGAAGGTTTAGTGAATGTACCGTAACTTTGTCGATTTAGCGACAATTGAGTTTTTATTTTGTCATGCACCTGCAATTTGGGCATACCAGTATTATATTTCGTAAATTCATTTAAAGCAAACTATGTTGGACAAACCAAGCGTAAAATTGTGACTAGATTTAAGAAACATATAGCATCTCAAAAATATAGAAATACAGGATGCATTGCATGAAATAGATTTTAGCGAAACTTTAGATTAATTCGCAATCTAAAAATAGCTTTTTTTATTAATAGGCTCGGTTTATCCAATCAGTTTTCGATTAAGTTTAGTTTACTAACTCCTGATGATGCCACCTTGGTTTTCAAAACGTACGTCACGCGTAGTATTCAATGTTTCGATGTTATAAGTGCATTTACTTCTTGCTTAATATTGATATATTTTTAATAAGTGATTAAATCATTGTTGTTACGGCGAATACCACGAAATATGGTTCTCTTGCCATATAAATTTACCAGAATCGATTGGAAAATACGCACAGAAGGGAAAGACTGATAATGTATGCATTTACTTTTGAGAGATATAATTTAGGGATCCTATTGAGCTTCTTTAAAATTGGATATTTTGCAAACCAGTAATTTTAAGGGAACACATTTTTCAGATGGATTTACTGTAATGAAATATTTAATCCGTAGCGCCTAATTTCCATTAATGAGTTTTATTTTTGTTAGCCAGTGAGAGAAAATATGCCGCGGTCATTGTTTTGATTGTTTGATGGTCCGAGGTCTGAGATTTAAATATTCACTAAAATAATCTGGATATTATATATGATAGTGATATAAAATTTCATGCTCATAGGAATGGAGTTGTGTATACTTAATTCATTGTATTCTTATTGAAATTGTTTAAGAACATACGTAATTATGTAGATTGTGCTTATCGCCCATTTCTTGATTTATTTAATCAAAACAGAATCTGAAAGGTGTAAATCATATTGCTGATTTGTACTTAAATTAAAAAAATATGATTAAGTTTCTAGTAAAATAGCCGAGCTTTTGCTAAATACCGTGCGTGTAATTTCCCATTAGGCATGTACATTCACGTAGCGCGATAGATATGACAACACAGCTGCCGTAAATTCCTCCGTTGAGCGGAGCATCCCAGCCTGTTATTTCATTTCAGCCAGCTGGCACGCGCGATGTTGTAATTTTACTCCCTATGCCTAGCGCTCGGCTACACGCACGGTATAATAACTATACGAAAATGCGATTACTATAATCTACTACAAAATAATTAAGAAGAAATAAAACGCCACAGTCGCTTTTTCAAAAACTATTGAGGCGTGCAATGTCGATTTGCGTGATAAACCTCAGATATAACAGTCAAAATGATAATATTCCACGTTACTCTGCAAAAAAATATATATAAAATTTATAAAAAATCGTTTTCATATTCGACTGTAATATGTGAGGTGAGGTACGGTACTGCTTTCAGTAGCACCACAGAAAACATCCCACGCTTCTCACCGGCCAAATGACGAAAAATCCTCTGCTACAACATCCTCCCTCCAAATCCCCCCCACTAAGGAATCCAGCGAAAGAGAACCTTAACAAATATTTCAATAACTGCAAAAATATTTACTTTTGCACACTGCAGGTAATTTGTACGCATAAAATCAAATTTTTATCTTACTGACAGAAGTGTTCTAGAGTAGGTTTTTCATTTTTTTTCTACAAGTCTAATTAAAAAAACGAAACTCTCATAAGCTTCTTGGAGTGAGATTAATTTATACATAATTCTATGCGATTCACGTTATTCTCTCTGTCTAAGATCCGCAGGTCAAGACGCCTCACGTCGACGCGACGTTTATAGCGCTTGATTTATCCTTATTGTATTGTAAACTATAGAACTATAATACCCCGCTGGCCCCTCCACAATATCTCTAGCCTCTAATAAACAAAGGCAAAGTCATACTAAAGCAGAAGGAATTTATAAAATGAGTTCCTCAGGTTGGAAACCTTATTGTGATCACAACTGTACATTCATTTATTTAATCCCAAATTTTATTGTACACTTAGATGGAGTGTAAGAGTAGCTTAAGCTAGATTCGGTCAATTATTATTATTATTATTATTGTAAAAACTGAATCAACGAATGAAGATGAAGTGCTAGAGTAGCTTAAGGCTGCGTTTGCACGCCACAGTCAATTCTTATATAGAAGTAGCGAACTAATGGTTCTGCCGGTAGAACAGGAACCATGCAATTGTCTAGTTATGAATTGAGATTTACTTATTTGTTGTTGGCAACAGAACTGTTGCAGGGCCGTACGGCAAAAATGTTTTAGATCTTTGCCGTATGGACAGTATCGAAAATACTCGACTAGATTTACAACAGTGAAATAAGTGAATTAAAAAATTATTCAGCTCCAATTCTATTTTGTAACTTTTTAAATAGGACTTGATGTTCATAAATAATTAAACAATCCATGGTATCTAACAGTAATAAATTCAATTATTGTTGGATTAAATTTGACGTGTTTACGTGACACAAGAAACATTTTATTGTATTACGGGTTGCGAGAATTATTTGCAATGTTTGACCTTGATTATAATAATACACCCTGGCTTTGGTATGTATAGCATTGCTTTCATGCAAAAAAATATGTCGAGTCGAGCAAGGTCGCCTTTTGCTTCATCAATCACCAAACATACATAAATTTTGAACATTCACTTCTTAAAAACAATATTTTTGTACTGCAAGTTTAATTGCCATTTTCAAATACTAAAGTGTCAGTCCCAGAGACGGGAAATAACAGAGACATTTTACTCTTTCAAAATAATTATTGATTATATACACTAAACAAGTGTGTGCAGAGATAGTTTGTCCATATACCACAATATAATTCTTTTGTATCCCTTGTGACATTGATTCTTCACAGTCGGAATTAAAAATAGGTAAATTTAGTCCTTTGATATAATTGTAATCACTTTTTATAGTAATGATATTTTGTTAGATATACTAATAAGTTATTAGCAAAATTACTAACAAAAAGTTATTGAAAATGTAGAATAAACAAGAAATGTAGAACTTCAGAAAAAATAATAGGAAGTAAAAAAATTCTGGATTTGTGCAGTAAGGCTGAAATTATATGCTCTAATATAAAGAATACAACTTCGTGTAGCAATTTTATTATTCAAAAATTGTAATCATAAAAAATCGTAAGGGCTGCTTTGTTTTTACGTACAGCCTGAGACAGGCCCGCGCCTAACGGGCGTGCGATGAGTGCTCCGCACGCGGGCGCATGCATCTAGGGGCGCAAAATTACTGCACAAAAAAATTTTTCTTGGATTTCACCCGCCCGCTCTCCAAAAATGTTTTCGGAGCAAAAAAGTTTTTCTTGGATTTCTTCGTACAGCCGCAGTGCCCCCCCCCCCCAGTAACCTTTCTGGATCCGCCCTTGGAGTAAGGGACGCCGAATGAAGACTTGCACACGGGCGCGCATATCCTTAGGCGCGGGCCTGGCCTGAGAAAAAAAGCCGTGCATAAATAGCCATTGGCAATTCTCTTTGTACTGAAGTAAGTATATGTACTTAAGAGACCGAGCCTTATCAATCATAATGAATAAAAATAAATTAAACAATCTTAAAAACGTGATCAGTAATAGATAATGTGGACAATTCAATCGGTAAGTAAATTAAAATTCTTTTAAAATCTATTTCAAACACTAGAGAAATGAAAAATAGGTCCGACCCTGCTCATACTGTCTTTCTAGTACTATTATAGCAGTGTTACCACTTTGAACGACTTCTGTCGCGGCATCTACTAGCAAAACGTCAAACTAATATTGGTATATTTCGGCAAATTTTTCTAAGCAAGTAATCTTTTATTGTAGCAAATAATATGCAGATTTTTTACATTTTTTTACGCTAAATATATTTATTCTATTACGTATCACATTTTATTTGAATATTTGAGTTCCATGAAAAAATATAAAATCATAATAGATGAATTACGGACGATTGACGGGTACGTTCACGTTTAATAATTCAGAGGAGAAAACTTTGGAAACTTAATTTCATTTAGTATTCAAATATAAGATATGGTACGTAACAGATTCAAGTTAACTAGTTTCAATAATTAAATTAAATCTGAATTCTGTTGGTTCGTTTTTAAGAATACTTTCCAAGAAATAATTACAAAATGACGAATTAATGAACGCATATTTGACCTTGGTAACACAGCCTTAAGCTAAATTCAGTCAATTATTATTATTATTTTTGTATAAACTGAATCAACGATTTTTAAGCCACACTTTTATTGTAATAAAAATTATCCCGCAAAAAGTCACAGGTAATAAGGAAAATAACGTTAGTTGATCTAAATTCTGAAGAAAGTAATATTTGCGGAATTCGAGGTGTGACGCTACATTTTTTGCGCCAAATAGATACTCGCATAAGTACATTGTAAATAAATAATCTACAGTCGTTAATTTTAACAAAAACAAGTGTTTATATACACATAACAGTCATTGGGACTACACAAATAGTAAAATTCGAATTTTATTACTAGAATTACGACCTCATTATTTCAAGGAAATTTGCGTTTACTGCGCTAAGTTGCTTCTGTGAAATTGCAGGAACCTTATCAATTGTCAGTGGCGCGTCAGCTTACGTTGGCGTCTTTTTTGTTTTGTTTTGTTACACTTTTTATTGAACTAGAAAGTTGGTTATTTTAAAAAAAGAGTGCTACGCAAACATATTGATACATAATTTAACACTATAGAATGATTAATTGGTGACAGAACTGATGACAGATCAACAGCTATGAACAAGGTGATTTGGGTACGAATTCGATGAAATTAGAGCTTAGCACTCGATTTTTTTATTTAAAAATAAACCTAGATATGTGCGAAAATTTCCTTTCTTCTTTATTTTTTTTTATTTAAACACAAAATAAATTAATCAAGAATTAGTTGCCGTAAAGTGCAAAATTTAAGAGAGCACTCTGCTAATGCTGCTACTCCTGTTTCATATAATAAAAACTCAAACTGAATGTTATTATTCTGATACCTACCTGGAAAATTTTACTCTTTACTGATGTTCAAATGATCAATATATTTAAAAAAAATTTAATGTCTTTAATTTTTTTCTTCAGTTTTCTTTTCGAAAACCGTCTACTTTGAGTGATCATGTTTTGGGAAAGACACAAGAAGCAAGCAATTATTTTTAATGTTTTTCTAGATATCCTTCAAATTTATTCTGTAAAAGGAAGCCGACAGTAGTTGGTCATTCCTCTACACTATTTGCCTTCCACTATAATGGAACATGGTCGTTGTTTACTTAAGTTCTTATTTTTATAAGACGACAGCAGCCGTGAGAATAATGTCATAAAAAATTCTTATTATAATTAGAAAGAATTTGTCAAGCAAATATTATATCAAGTCCTAATTAAATAAAGTCGTTGAATGCGTGTACCATAAAAAATGAAGTAATTGTTTTAAAAGTGTAAATTAGAATAAATATAAAACTTTCCTTTAATAAGTCGTTTTGACAGGGCCGGTTTCAGTGTTGCATGCTTTCGAGGGCCTCCAGTAACCCGAAAGGTTGATAGACCAATATTTATCAATGCTATTACATAAGAAACTCATCTCAAAAAAATATTATTTTGGATCATGTCCATAGAAGACTGCCTAGAAGAATTAGGAATTTTCTTGATGTTATTTTGCTTACAATACATTTCGATTTACTAATGTTACTTTCTTAACATACTGTGACACACTCTATACTTTTCGAGAAACAAATATAATCTGCCGGCCGCCGTGTACCTTATCCTGACAAATTTTGCATATTGCCCCCCCCCCATAGGCTTTCCGAAAAAACTACCAGCACAACTGAAAGAACGCTACTTTCTTAATGTACTGTGAAAAAATCAGAGTGGTACACTTTGTAGTTTACGAGAAAAAAATATATAGTCTGCCAGCGCCGTGTACGTTATGTTGAAAAATTTTCAATTTTATGTCCCCCCTACAGATCGAAAAAACTACCAGCACAGCTGAAAAGAACGTTACCTTCTTAATGTACTGTAAACAAATCAGAATGGCACACTTTGTAGTTTTCGAGAAAAAAAATATATTCTGCCGGCTCCGTGTACGTGCATCTTGACAAATTGTGCATATTATGCCACCCCTACGGATTTTTCGAAAAAACTACCAGCACAGCTGAAACTAACAGTACTTTCTTAACATTCACCGTTTACCTGATCCTGACAAGTTTTGCATATTGCGTCCCCTCTACGGGTTTTTTGAAAAAACTACCGGCACAGCTGAAAAGAACATTACTTTCTCAATGTACTGTGAAAAAATCAGAGTGGCATACTTTGTAGCTTTTGAGAAAAAAATATAGTCTGCCGGCTTCGTGTGCGTTACCTTGACAAATTTTGTATATAATGGGTTTTTCGAAAAGACTACCAGCACAGCTGAAAATAATACTACTTTCTTAATGCATTGTGAAAAATTCATAAGAGTTTTCTCCGTAGTTTTCGAGAAAAATCAACAAACCATTTTTCATTTGCTTGAAGATCATGTGACGTTACTTTACGCGATATCTTTTTGTGGTTTTTCTTAAAAAAAAAACAAATTTTTCAATCTTTCCCTGACAGTTTCCCTGACTTTTCTGATTCTCTACTGTTACTTTTTCAATCATACCTATCAAATAATTCACAATTTACAGCATTTAGTGGGTTTCAATGTAGTGACTATTTTGCTCCCTCTGGTGTTCCACAAGGATCTATTGTTGGACCTTCTTATTTATAATATTTATTAATGATATTATCACAGCTTTAAATGTTTGTTACTCTACGCGGATGACGTGAACATATTTTTCACTTTCGAATGTCATGAAGACCGTTTGCGCATTCCAAATAATTTAAATAGATATTCAGAACGGTGAATTTCAAACAACTTTTATTTAGATGTTTCTAAGTCTCAAGTAATATCCTTTTTTACAAAAAATTCTTTAGTAATGTTTGACTACCGGCCTGAAAGTTCGACTTTAGCAAAACCACATTTCGCGACCTCGGTGTTATCATTGATAATCACATTGAAACCACTGTGAGTACATGTATTAATCGTGCGCAGTACTCTTCAACGTCAATTACCCTGTTTTGTTCATTTATTATATCGAAACTAGAATATGTATCCGTTGTTAGATGTCTGTCTACATTATTGTACATATCGATTGTCTAGAACTGGTACAGAGAAGATTTCTAAAACTGCTGTGGTTCAAATTCGGTTTTTATCCTTCATCAATAGGCTTTGCTGAATTGATATTGGTATTATTTCTTTGGTTTTTGACAGCTGTGAGTGTTTCTCTGAAATGCTACTTTAGAAAAAGTTATTAATAACACCGGTACACAAAAAACAAAAATTTTCAGTCCCAGACATGCGAACACTTGTTTTCCGTGAATTTTTAGTCGCTGAAACCGAATTTAATGTTAGAATCAGCTGATTGGCTCTTTTTTTCTTCACATTTTTTTATTGTGTGCCGCTGTAATATTGTCACCAGTATCTTCGAATTTTTGTCCCCAAACATGCTATCACTAATTTACTATGTATTCTTAGTTACTGGAACTGAATTTAATAGCAGAATCGTCCGATTGGCTGCTTTTTCTTCAATTTTTTTTTTGTGTGTGCAGGTGTAATTTATTACTAGTATTTTCGATTTATTTGAAAGGGTAGCTTGTCGTTTTTAGCAAGGTTTCATCTCCGTAGATATTCAGAGAGCTGCACATCACCAATAAATAGTCAGTTATTCTTGCGATAGTACATTACAAAATGTTTGAAATGTACTATCACTATGCTGTTTTTGAAGAAAAAGAGCCAATCAACGATCAAAAATACACATAGGAAACAAGTATTTGCATGTCTGGGACTGAACATTTTTGTTTTTCTTCTGCCGCATGCCAGTGTAATATGGTTGACTGCCCAGTTATCTTAGAGAAAATTAATTTTTATATTCCGCATGTATCTTCCAGATAAAGTCATAGCTTTTTCTTACTGAACGCTGGTTATTTTTACAATATTTTTTATCTCATAATCTAATATTTAACATAAAGTTCTGTTTGTAATAGAACTGATAAGTTGTAGAACTGAGAACAGACTAATATTATTTTTTAAGTAATAAGAAATGCATTCTTTAGTTACAACTAACAAATAATTAACAGAAAATAGTTGGATTGTAATGCCACATTTGGAAACATTGAATATACCAAGATTATGAGGGCAAGCATTCGAATTAAAATATATCTATGGGTTCGCTCTGTTTCACGCATTGACACTTTACAATGCATTCATAACATTAACTTACCTCGTTAGTAAGCTGCTTCGTAACCAAGATTGTATCTGTACAAAGTTTGACAACAAGCCACTCTGAAATAAACATGACAATACGGAAAACAAACACAACTATCGAAGTAAATCAAAGTAAACGCACAATATAATGCTAATAATACGACTGTTTTACCCAACCTCCCGCCCACTAATACAGTTAAACACAAAATAGGTATATGCAATTGGCATCTATTCATTTGAATTTTTTTTTAAGACATTATTTGAGTCGGGGAAAAGTCAGTAATTTGTTTATTCATGTCAAATAATGGCGTTACCCTTAAAAACACCTTGTATAAGGTGATTATTTCAGTTATTAATATTTTTGGCAACTTAATGACTGATGTTTCCAGAAAAATGTATTTGTATTGAAAGTTGGGTTTGTATAAAATGCCTGCCCAATTTACACGTACATAGTAGCTAAAAAAAATTGCTAAATCAGATAACTATATCTAGGTATTTTCGTTGCGTTTAATGTTTGAGCGAGTAAAAAATTTAGTAATCTGTTTAGCCAAGTAAATAGAAATCATTCGTAGATCGGTCCTGGCTTTTTGCTAATGTTACTTACATAATTATGACCTTGTTATTTTCTTTTTCATATTCATGTTAGAGATAATTAAACATGATTTTGCATTTTCTGTTCAAATACACTAATGTAAATATACAATGAATATATCACATTTTATCGATTATTTATTAATCAAGGAATTTTAGACACTTGACGCAAATAGAATAAAAATTGTAACAAAGCTAAATTTTGGCAGAGATGCTTAGTTGGCTTGTAGTTCAACACACCACTACTCCTCTTTGATGCGTAACTTTATTTCCCCGCTATGACTTTGAAATTTTACTTCTAAAGTAGTTTCCAAAACACACGAAAATAAAGTACGAGTATTAATCATATCCAGTTGATGACAGCATGATTGGCGAAATGTGCGTCGAGTTATAGTATTCGAGTGTAGTGTTCAAGTGTTTTGGTCTTTGTGAAAACTATTTCAAACTGGCGGTCAAGCCCCTTTAAGGACTTGAAATTTCCTCAAAAATTGTTTTTTCTGGAATATTTCGTGGCACTAACAAGAACATATTACAGGCATGAAATGTAGAAAATGTTATCTTCTGCAAAATATTATCAATTTCCTCATCAGAGTAATATTTCACCCTTCCCTTAAGATTCAGAAATAGCGAATATAGCGAAAATACGACAAAACCCCTTAAAGACGTCGATGTTCACCTTCTCGTGTTGTTGCTGATAGCTTTAACTCTTTTGGAGATATTTTTAGTTAAATCTGGAAGAGGTAATGCTGAAAACACCTTCAAATCGTCTTACAGTGTCACTATTGAAGATTTTAAAAGATAACATCTTGTTCCTTCAGGCTATTTCGGGCTGTTATTCTATCTCTGAAATATTCAGAAAAGGTGAAGCGGCATTCTCAAAGATGCTGCAAAAAAAGGAAGACTTCGCAGTACCTACTCAAACTTTTAAAGAGGAAGGAGTATCAGAAAACGACAATGCAGGACTTGGAAACAGATTTTTTTCTCGCATTATGGTGTGCTCAAAACGAAGTTTCTCTAGACAAACATGAATATTTCTGTTTCACGCATGGAGATGCTGCAATACTGTACTTTTTCCTATTTACCATCAGGTTCCACTATGTAGTAAAGTATTTCCTCAAAACTGAGGTTCTAAAATTCAATCTAATTTGTCTCCATTTCAATCAGCTCTTTCCCTTGCATCACAAAATGTTCTTGATTCAATTTTTTTTTTAAAACAGGATGCGGAAAGGCGTATGAGTTACTATTTCTGCTGATATTGCAGCGGAGTTTCTTCAAAATTACACGATAGCATATACGAGGCTTTGGACTTGGCCTTGGCTAAAGTCAATTAAAACTGAAACAGATACAGCAGGTAGTAACCGAGATGAAGACTCGTCTAAGGAAAAATATTCTGGAGATAATCAAACGGAATGAAAGTGAGGATCATCGTCAGTAGGTAAAGTACTTCAGCCTACCTCTCCACCTGTATGCCACACACAAAAAATCAGCACCCCCTAGCTCACAGGTCTGTACTTTTATGGGATCGCATGAACAGATCTGACTGGAGGGGAGGGGGGCGGATTGTTGGGATGCTGGTCTCTGTTTGGTTGGGGACACGGTTTACAAGTGGAGTGATGGATGCACCTACAGTTTCATAGGAAGTGGGTTGTTTGAGTCTGGGAGGATTTTGATGACTGTGGGAATTGCTTAATTAAAATCCAAAAAAATGAGATCAAAGAAAGCCTTCGGTTTGGTGAGATAATTAATTAGCAGCGGGTGAATCAGGTAAACGATCTTGACCTTTGAATTACCGTATTTGATGGACGTTTCATAGTATTCCATGAACATACTACAGTCCTGTACCTTTGCTGATACTGCTTTTTACAGATCTATAGTTTTACCGATACAACTTTTTAATGGTTTGTAGTTTTACTAATACTTATTTTTCACAGATCTGTACTTTTACTGCTATAATTTTTTACAAGTCTGATTTCTTACCATACTTTTACTGATACTGCTTTTTATAGGTCTCTAGTTTTACAGATGCAGTTTTTTATAGATGTAGATGTAGTTTTACTGGTACAACTTTTTTTAAAAATCTCTACTTTTACTACTCCAGATTTTTACAGGACTGTATGTTCATGAAGGTTCATGGAATACTATGAAACACCCATCAAATGCAGTAGTTCAAATGTCAAGATCATTAATTATCTCACATGTTTGTGAGCTTCCTTTTATCTACTTTTTTTTACAATTCCCATGGTCCTCGAAATATTTTCGGATCCAAGTGACACTAACGAGTATTGTCAATCAACAAAAAATCGAAGTGCACACGATTAGTATTCCATAATAAACAAGTAGATATTTGTCAAGAAGACCTCTATGGGAAACCACGCTAAAAGCTTACCTGAAAGTGTTGTGGAAATATGTATATTATTACTAGATAGTAACTTGTCTTTAAGCGGTTTTGTCCTGCTATTTTCCTTCAAATTAAATTTTCTATTTCGGAATTTTGGGAGGTAAAAGTTACTTTGACAAAGAGAATTATAAATATATTTTTTACAGATAATAGAATTTGCTAAATTTTGCGTTTACAATATTTTCTTGTAAGTATCACGCTTCAGATGATATTGACAAAAAACATCGAGGTTGTAGAACCGAAAGCAAGTTACGCAGCAATAGGAAACTTTTAATGTTAAACTGCAAGCCCATCTAAGCATCACTGCAAACATTTAACATTGTTCTGTTTTTTCCTATTTTATCTTTATATTGCTGGATATTAGCTAAAACTAGATGTTAGGTGAACTATGAGGCATACTAAATGTTGTGCACGGATTAGAAGTGTATTTGTTAGTTTAAAATGGTTTCTATCTATTTGTTAGTCAAACAACACGATGCTCTGTGTTAGGTGACACACAGTTTTCTTACCAAAACTACTTCGACTTGACTTTTGGCAGGTTCATAGGTTACTTCAACAGTTTCGATTTGTACGATTTGTAGTGATTCGGGCCCCTCGATTTTTTCATAATCGTTAGTCGATGGAGGGGTGTCTGTTCCGTTTGACTTGGACACAGTCCCGTTCGAATTTGGTATCTTTCCGTTCGATAATGGTACGGAAGGTACACTTTCATTTTGCTCAGGGATATTTTCGAGTTTTTCGTACGTTTCTGTGCCATTATGTGTTTTTGATATGGTCGGTGTGGAGGATTTTTTTCTGCTTTGGTGGAAAATGTGCCAACTGGTGTCCGTATATCTTTGAGCGGCCTCCTGAAAACATTTTTTTGAATAATTTTTGTTCCTTTGAAATGTTAGCTAATTATAAAGAGGAATATAGTTTGAAAAAGAGTAAATATTTGTTAAAACTATGTATTGTTTGTCGACAAGACCTGTTACATGTTATACCACTTTTAATTATCAAAATAATATAGGACTGCTTTGACGGGGCGGGAATCTTACCAGACATTCACTGCCCAGAACTCGTCTGAAACATTTTATGTGATTTCACACATACCCGCACCGCGCCCAGTGTGTTCTAAGCAGTATCATTAATAGAAAATATAGGCCATTGCGACGAGAGGACTTTAAGTCATGATATGCACAGACGACTACTGGTGCAGAAGATGGATTGAACGCGTTGGTTTCGAGGTCTTGCTGCTTTGATGATGTGTTTGGATGATATTTGTGATATGAAATACATTCAGCATAAAGAAAGATGATTATAACTTACGTTAATTTTTCAGATTATGACGCAAATTATAGCTAATACACTTGTGTACATTTCTTGTTTTGCCAGTGGTTATGCAAGATGGTCCAAAAGTCACACTCCCACTCCAACTTATGTATTTCTAGTTTTATAATTTCTTTTTCAGATTTTGTAGAGGATATTGGAAGAATTTATAAAGGAGAAGCTCAATTTCTGATGCAGAGAGCGTAATGCAACATTTCAATATTCCAATAGTATCTTGTGCATTAACAATTCGTCGTTTGGTGGAGCGTAATGGACGATCTTCCATGAGTTGGTAGAGCTCGATCATATCCTCAACTTCAACGAAGAGGTTTCGCACAAGTGAACACGATTTTAGCATTCGTTTCTTGCTTGGGAATCGCGAGTACTATGATTCTCTACGGAGCAGAATTGGGACACTTCAGGATAATTAACAGAGTAGAAATCTTCTACTGAATATGACACAGACACCAAAAATCAAGTTTTACAAGCCTTTCGATATCACCATTGAAGATAGGAAGGATTGGTCAATATGAGCCCCTGGCACATTACGAAAATACCTAACCTAGTATACTGACAGGTCTAGGATGAAAACAGAAACTGGAGCAGGAATACATGCAGAGCCAAAAGCGGGTAATAAACCTCTGTCTTGGACACCACTCCACTATGTTTTAGACAGAAGTTCTGGACTGCAGATTATGCGGATGGGATCATATTATATTCAAATGCGAGGTATTGGCCAGCAGAAAGTATAACATTTACGGACAAACACAGGCTTAGACCATCATCTCATCAGTGGCACAAGGGTAGTAAAATGGGTAGAGAGAATCAAAACAGAGAGAGCACAATAAGCCCAGGAGATCGCAGTGTCCTCGGAGTTCTTAACAGATGAACTCTGAGTATATAAAAAATACGTTCTTCTACAGAATTCAATTACCTTAAAAATTGAAACTCAAAGATGCACAAGATGTTGTAGCAGCTTATTACCCCGTAGTGCGTATTCAAGAATTCTGCCAGGAAAATAGTGAGTTTTTATAATTTTATAATGGGCGAAGAAGCACATTTTCAATTAAATCACCAGATCATAACCAAACAGAATTTCAGGTTTTAAAGGGAATAGAATCTTAGAACAATTTAGCATCCTCTTTTTTATGGCTAGCCATTGCACAGCATTCACAGGTGTAGTTTCAAGAGAATGAAGCTGCCAATGGTACTCTTATGGGAAATTTTTGGTGAATGACTGATTTCTCCGATTTTCTGAAAATAACTTGCCAGCATGTTCACCTACTTTGATAACTCCTAATTCTTTTCATAAAAAGGCAACCATCCAAGCTCTCAAAGAGAATATTAGAGCAGATATTCAAGCATTGAAGGCGACGTGCATTACATAATAATTCTTCATAGGTAGGTCAACTAAAATTTCCATGAACTAACCTTTAAATGTGAATGACAAATAGAGAAAAATACAAAACACAAAAAATAGTGACTTTTTAAATAAGAGTGCGACTTTTGATCCACCTTAAATAAAGCAGGTAGCCCCCGGCGCATTCATAGGAATACAAAAATATATAAAATATCAGTTTTTTGAGTTCGCATGATAAGAGTATTTTTTGTTTTTCTAATATCACCAAACGTTTTTTTATGTTTTAATAATGTTTTATGAAGTTTATTAAATCTTCACTTTTAGTCCTTAGAACTCTCACTTTAAACATTAACATGTGTGAAGAACATGAACGTATAAGTGCAAGAACAGGCAAATTTGCTATTATCTTCAATAGGTGCTAACTTTTTTAACATAATATCTGCAGATATAACACAATAAATATTTCTGTATTTAATATATTTGAGCTGTCTTAAAGTTATGCTTATAAATAATTAAAATATTCTCGTTTCAATAAGCGATTTCTTATGAATGTATGCATGCATGGATTATTCCATTTTTAACAAGTTTTAAAAATCTCAGTTAAATCGTTGAACCAAAAGTATCCAAACCAAACTACAGTAGAAGTTACAAAATACCATTGAGAAGTCAATCAAACACTTTAAACGTAAGTAAACATAAACAAAGAACTTTCGTCGTCGTACAAATGCGCTGTCATTCTTTCGTTTCCGCTAATAGAGTGTCCAACGAAGAACACTTAAACTGTTCAAAATAAAACTGTACAGAAAATAACCCATTTTTTACATTTCTCGCAAGATAAAATGTAAAAAATAATCACATCATTCCCCAAATATCAAGCTCCATTTATTTCGGTGCAAGTACTTATTTTTTCTTTTGAGAAAATTATCTTTCAATAGAATTGGAATAAGTTTAAATTTTTATAAAAAAATTAGGTCAAATTTTTAAAATGAATTTATACTTTTTTGAATTAATTCAATACTTTATCACGATGGGTCTAGAATAAAAAGGGTATAAGTGCATGTTTTTTCATATTTACGTACGATTTGAAAACATAAAGTCTGCGTTTGTTTGGTGCAAAATAAATCCAAGTGATTTTCTGACTTTTACTGACATCTATTGACGAGTAGAAATGTGATATAACAAATAGTGAAATTAATTCAGTATCAAGTGTCACTTATACCCATTTTAGTCCAATTAATGTTCAATATTCCGACGAGAATTTTATAAACACTTGGATGTTTTTAATAATAATTGAATCCTGATTTCCCACGTTCATCTTGGTACAGGTGCCTCAACTGCAAGCTTAATTCAGTGACAGAGTTTATAAAATCATTATTACCAGGATTACTGCCTATAGTGATTCTTGTGGGGGACAGAACAAAAATAAAAAATTAGCAAAATTGTTCATGTTCTCAGTCAAAGCTACAAGAATTCAAGAAATTCATCATAGGTTCCTAGAACCAGGACACACTTTTATGGAGTGTTACCAAGATTTCGAAATTATAGAGAAAGTTAAAAGAAAAATTCCTCAAATGTTTGTACCAGACCACTGCACAGTGGTCCCAAATTGAGTTTTTTGGTTCAAAAATGGCTAGAGAGCGCAAATCTTGTCGGAAATGAACGATTTTTTTTTAAATTAAAGCTTACCGAAATTCCAACAAATCGTCTAGCCCGCATTTCGAAAAAAAATTTCCTTTTTTATTATATTAACTTAAAGGCAAAGAAAATGTTTTGGCTTTTAACTTAATATAATAAAAAAGGAATTTTTTTTCAAAATTCGGGCTTCGAGGATTTGTTGGAATTTTGATAAGCTTTAATTAAAAAAAAAACTCGTTCATTTGCGCTCTCCAGCCATTTTTTAACCAAAAAATTCAATTTGGGACCACTGTGCACTGGCAAGAAATTTTGTAAAAAGTTTTCTATGCACGAAATGACTAATGAGAATTTCTACAATTCTCTACTTTGCAGGAAACTATCAGCGATCCTAAAAAAATACGGACGAACATGTAATTATATGGAGGTAAATACAATAATTTTTCTTTAAAAAAATCACCAGTCAATTTGCTTCTACCTCCGATTAAAGAACTTATATCTAGATACATAATGGCATTACTTTGTGTGATCCCGAAAGATTCACAATCTAAGGCACTTCTTCCCATAAGTTCTTGATTGGCTAGTCGATCTGTTCGCGACCGATTCAGGCACCATCGGTTCAGTTTGATTATCATAATCTGAATTTGACACTTTTGACAGTATATACGCCATTAATGTTAATAAGCGTTTTTCGTGTTTTTCGATCAAAATGTGGTGAAGAAGTCTTTTTATTTTAAGTTGTGATTTGCTCAATACCTTAATAATATTCTCTATTCATATTTACACAGTTTAGTGACAATATATTTAGTGCAAATAAATAATGAAGTGCTGTGCCGTTTGCAGAAAGCAGTTTAGAAAAGAAGAAAATCGATCGTTCCATAGTCGTAACATGATGAAGTTCAGTTTACAGTTATAAAGTGAATAGCAATTAAATTTTAGAGTATCCTTTCAATACATATTTATCTTACTGTTTTATCTTACTGTAATATAGTATGCTTACATCACGTTATATAAAGAGCCGATAATGCAGGAATTGCAATAATTCATTTTAATGAAAATTTTTACCATTCTACACATTTTCTAAACACACAACGCCACTGTTGCCTATGGGATGTGATGTTCATCTATTCTTCTTAATGGACATATAATGTGACTATGTTAGGAGCAAACAAGGTATATAGTGAAAAGATAGCGTTATGTATCTAGATATAAGTTCTTTAATCGGAGGTTTCTACCATAAACCAACACTGGACCTGGATTTTCTGTTCAGTAAATGTATTTGTCCAGCTGAAGTCATTGGCCGGTCTAACATGACTTTTCTAAGTACGTTTTCACGGCTAAATCCAGAAGATTTGAAAATAATCAAACTCAAGTAGAAGAATTTACTATCCCTTTTGGAGTATGTTCCTCCAGTATATCAAAAATTTTATAATGGTATTAAGCATGAGAAAAAAAAAAGAAAAAATAAGCAACACAACCAGACATAATACGAATAAGCAGGGAAAAAAAGAGCACAAATGCAGCTGAAGATCGGGAAGATGAGCTTCAACTAGCTATAAAGGAAGAAGAAGAAGGAGACGGAGAGTGTAACGACTTAGATTACATATTGTATTCCGATTATGAAGGATAAATAATGTTTGTTTAATATTCATAATATATAGTTTTAAATTAAATACATATGATTTTTTTAACAAGTAATATTTTATTATTGTGTACTATAGAAACAAAAAAGTTCGGGATAAAAGGGCTATAAGTACATTTTCAAATTTTTCTTGAATTTTTACTAATTTTGAAATATATTAACTACAATAGAAAACAGATTTAGTAACCAATAAAAAAGTAAAACCTGCCCGTACTTCTTTCTGGGATTTCTAAAGTTCATTCAACTTTGAATGTGAATATCTCAGAAAAGTAAAAATTGCACTTATACCTCTTTTATTCTAGGGCCCTCAATTAAAGTAAAATTATAAAAATGACTAAGTACGGGGATATATTTTTTCATTTAATGAATGTTATTTTCATAATAATTAAACACTTAACTAAACGAGAACTAGTTCTAAGTCCACTATAATCTGAAGGGCCCCTTCTACTTTACTTAAAAAAAAAATAGAACTTCTAAACTTAAAAGGCTTATTGAGATGACCTGGAAGGCTATAAAAAACGTTTTCAAATATTTTTAAAAACATGTTTTGTCAATTTTTTTTCGAATTTTTTTCGCATCTTAAGCGTGCACTTATAGACCAGGAGCGTGTCGACAACTAAAAGTGTGTCATAAGTTTAGTCCCAAAATGTGTGAATTGTTGAAGAGCACAGAAATGTCCATGCCTTTTTTTTGGTGCAGGGGCGTACAGTAAGTTCCTAATCGCCATTCATAAACTTTTCATTTTTTTACCTGACTTCTTTTTCAAAATTGGGCGAACGTAGCGTCTCCTTGTACCACCCAAAATGAATGGAAGTCTGGATTCATGATGTTTGGAGGTAAATTAAGAAATCCCTCCAACCCCCATGCGTAAACCTATGACTTTTTGTGGCTGTTTTTTTTTTTAATTTTACAAGTCATATTTCTTTCATATTTGAGGGCCTGGCGTACGCCCCTGTACCAAAAAAAAAGGGCTGGCATGTACATTTCTGTGCTCTACCACCCCGTAGAGGCGGGCTCCTGGTCTATTACTATCGGAGTAATTTTTTCATGCATTTATTAATTTTCTTTCACAATATTTTATCGGTTGTCTGAAAATATCGCACACATTTTTTGTTATTTTAACGTAAGGAATATGCTTCTGATTTTATGCCTTGCACTTTCGAACTCTGTATATTACAGGACATTTGTTTTATGTTACTTCTGCGTGAGGTATAATTAGGTATAAAATTACATGCATACATATCAAACCAGTTTCCTTGGTAGTTGACAAATATGCTTCTGCCGACTACTTTTGTATATTGATTCGTTCTTCAGGATTAGTGTAGAAATTACTTTCACATCGTAGTATCATCAGTAATAATAAGCCACAATTCACGTTAGCGTCTTTGTTATATTCGGCTGTCCCAAGTCAAAACACTGTATAAGCCATTTTTATCAAAAATCATATTTTTACATTTTTGGATATACAGTATCAACATCTACCAATCCGTGATTAAGGAAAACTAAAATTCCATGTCCATGTGTAAACAATAATATCCACTGTATATCCACTAACTGAATCAAGTTATTAATAATTTAAAACACTGAATTCCATAATTTTTTAAATGGTTTACCTATACAGTGTTTTGACTTGGGACAGCCGTATTTCTATTTATGATTCCATTCCTTCAATACCTTATAGTTTGCATTTCGGTCATATATAATTAAATCAAGCTCTCTCGATTTGGGTGTTATTATAATCCCAACTTCTGTATTCAATTTTGATACCTTCCTCGCCATACAAAATTGTGCTTTAATTTTTTATCTGTAGTAAACAATGTGCGATAATTGTTGCGAAAAATACGACACAGCCTCTTGTTACGGTTAGTTTAAAATTATTAACTTAACTATAAACTTCTTAATAGAATGCAAGCTTTCACGCCATTATCCAATGAAGTGGGTGTTTCCGTGGTTATCGAATTTGACTCGACGTTTCGCTGATCATGCTGACAGCTTCTTCAGAAGCATTCTAAATACTGAAGTTCTGCTCCTCGTTATATGCCGTGACCGATAATAGTCAACATATTCATGGAAGCTTTAGAAGAAACCGCTGCCCAAGGAATCACTACTTCTACATCCAGATTTTCCGTCCAAAACTCTTACAACGAAAAAATTTTGTATGAGGAAATAATTGTTTATGGAACTTTAATAATGTAATATTTGAAATCGTCTACCCATAAAATGATATCCCACATCGGTAGGGGGGTGGATGAAGTAAAAAAATATTTTGAGGTTTTTGGTTCTTGAACACATACTAAATCACATTTTTTTCACCCCCTTTAATAATGGGTTGGGGGGTGGCTAATGCCAAAACAATTTTTGAGACCTTATAGCTTTTCTTGTATACAGGGTGTCCCACTTAAAACTCCCGGCGCCATTTTCTCGATAACCAAAAGCAATATTTGAATTCTGTAGAAGGTATCCACTAGAATATATAAATGACTTCAATTTTGAGTCAAATTGGTTATTTTACCCATTGAGGTATAGATGGAGTTGCGATACAAAGAAATTGTTCGATCCTAAGAACGATAAAATGGAGTGCGTGAGATGGAGAATTATGTTCTAAGCAACTTTTTTAATATGAACAATTTTCGAAAAATCACTGGTTTTCGAAATATTTGAACTTCAATGTAATTTTACAAGTAACAAAAATCGATTTTTTTTTTCACATGTCTATAATTTACAATGTAAAATTTAGTCGAACATACAACATAAACATGACGCAAAATATAGACAATACACAATAAACAGAAATGTCAGAATCTTTAATTTTCAAATCCCACCTTTGTTTTACTTGAAAAAAAAAGTTTTTTTGTTTTGAAATAAATATGTTTCATTACCATCTAAATCAGCCTGGTTCACTATGAAAAATGTCTTATCGTCTAAAATGTATTTTAAAAAAGTTACGACGATTTTTATATTTAAAAAAAAATACGTTGAGGTTCAAATATCTCGAGAACCAGTGATTTTTCGAAAATTGTTCATATTATAAAAGTTGCTCAGAATGTAATATACCATCACTTGCACCACATTTTAACGTTCCTAGGATCAAATAATTTTTATGCGTCGCAACACCATCTATACCTCAATTTGTAAAATGACTGTTTTTACTCAAAACTGATATCATTTATATATTCTAGTGAACAACTTTTACAGAATTCAAATATCTCTTTTATTTTTCAAGAAAATGGCACCGGGAGTTTTAAGAGGAACACCTTGTATACTAAATACCAATTGTTTGGAATCTTACTTACTTGATTTATCTATTTACCCCAATTTACCCCCCTTCAACGAAATAAGACGAAAATATAATCTGGTTCCAGATCACGTTAAAATACATACGTGTACCAAATTTCAAGTCAATATCTCAAACGGTTCCAGAGTAAACGTGCGCACAAAAAAAGTTACAGACAGACCGCTCAAACTTAAAATCTCGGCGTTTCATGACATTCTAAGCCTATTTGAACAATAAACATTTTCAAAAATTTTTTTGCGTTACTATACTTCCACTGGATGTAGAAGTAAAAAAGCCATACGCTGTAGTGTAGAGGAACCAAAATGTTGGTTGCATTATGATGACGATACGTTCATATGGCCGCATGAAGGCACTTCACTGCCTGTTTTCTTGGGCCATCTAAATAACCAACACCAAGTTTACAATGCAGATCGAGAAAGAGTTTTGCTTGTCTTAGATGAATCGGTGAAACGATCAAGATGCTTTGAAGGACGTATTTCTTGGAAAATTGGTGCGGTGGGCTATCCAGGAAATTCGCAATAAACGTCTCCAGGCCCGCATCTCGAAAGCATCAATATGTCGTCTGTCTACCTCCATAACGGTCCATGCTTAAGAGGCGTAACGAAAGATAGGACAAACTAAAACGTTGGCAAACCTGATGTATTCCGTAATATTTCCATCATGCCAAATGCTCAATTTGTAAGTTGCCGATCTTGGGATCTGTATTCTTTGCGACATCTTATACTCGTCGTTACCGGTATGGTCCACAGGAGCTCTTGCTTACTACCTCACAGTTCCAGCCAGCCAATCCTCAAGCACATGTCACATCACGTGTTCACTATAGATCTTAAAAACGATTTCTAACAAAACAGATCTCTATCTACGTCTTTGCCAACATCACACAAGTTGTGTCATCAACTTTTACTAAAGCAGAGTTTCCTTCATACAGCCGGCGAATAATAAACACAAAATTTTTTGATGTTCCCATTTTCCATAATACATCCCGTAGTTTCGCCCCTTCCACATTGTCAAAAGCCTTACGGTGGTCTACGAAACAAAGATTCACAAGCACGCAATATTTCTCTAGCTTTCTCAGTAAGTTGTCGCAAATTCAGCATTTTCTCTCCAAGAGTCCAAGTATTGACCCTTGTGGCACCTCAGTTGGCACAATCAAGATATCCTAAATAACAGCCACACACACAAAAAAAAGTTCTGTGCAGCGGACCAAGTTATATGGATTTGGTGTATTTTTCTACGCTGGATCCGAATCTGTAGTCCAAAAAAGGATCTATCGTGTCAGTTTTGTTTTTTAGTCAAAAACGTCCCTTAAAATGATGTAAAATCATAGAAATAATGTAATAACTCTTGAAGTGTGAAAAATGGTTGATGTTTTGTAGTCGAGAGTAGAGAATATAAATTCGAGCCACAGTAAGCTATTTCTATAAATTAAACCAAAATCCGCCCTTATGGGGGCGAAAACTACCGCTAAAACTCAAAAGAAGGCGAGTATGAATAGCCCCCGTGTAAAATTGTATCGTGTCGCCTCTGTTTCACGTTACTAGATAAACACGCAAGCGGTAAATACCTTGTAAATTATTTGTTTAACGTCGCATTTTCTGATATTGATAAACGATCCACACCACATTAACTCTTAATGTTCAAATACAAAATACATAAAATATGATGCTAACATTTTGTAATAGTAATTGAAAACGTTTTAAACACGTAGATTTAACGACGCCATTTATTTTACATAGAATTCATAAATTTGCTAACGTCTCTTGAGATGTTTACTGAGATGGCTGTGATATTTGCCAAGTAAATTACGACACTCAAAGGTAGAAAACTTATCATGTGTGTCATTTTAACTAATTATGCCCTTTTAAGTCTACGTTGGTAAAAAGCTTATCACGTTGTGAACGTTACAAATATTTGCGGATACAATAAGCAAATATATTGACTCAACTTGTATGCAATCACTAAAAAAAATCTACTTTATAGTAAATTAGCTAGGCTGTTTCAGCTAACTTTTTTGGTTAATATACGAGTGTTTTACATAAAAAATATGATGCTGAAAAGTATGGCAGTGATTTGCAAACATCTTAGTTGTTACCCTTTGACATTTTGATTAAGACAGAATTGAGATAAATTTAAAACCAACGGTGAAGGAAATATTTAATTCATTTTATATCTAAAACTGAACGTTTTTCTGCTTTTTATGAGAATAATTTGATAGGAGTGTTAAAGTATTATTAGATTATTTTTTTAAATTCCAACCCCCTGACGCTTCTGCAAGGCTGATCGTTAAAATGAGTTGTAGGACATTTTAATCTAAGATCAATAAATATACTCCCTAAGAACAACGAACCAACTGAAATACCTAGGAACATGTCTGACGAACCAACTGAAAAGGAGAGAAACAGTGAAGGAGAGAATAAAAACAGCATACAGAGTCATAAGAGCAATTATACCGTTCATTGAGAAAAACAAACTATCATGGGGCCTGGCCAAACGGCTGTATATAGCCATCATACTGCCAACAATGACATTTGGAGTTAAAAACGCGGCAACAACAAAAGCCAACAGAAGAAGTTTGAGAAGAGCTGAAAGAGACATCATCCAATTACTCAGAAAAACAACAGGGCAAAAACAACGACATAAAACATCAACACTACTAGAAGGGAAGACAATCACGAAAAGGATAGAAATGTACGCAATGAAGTATTGGGAACACGTCCAAAGAAGGGCACCAACACACCTACTGAAGAAAACACTGAACAGCAGCAAACTAAAAATTGGGAGACCATGTTACACGTGGAAAACAACAATCGAGAGGATCATGAACAAACTGGGAAAGGACCAAACATACAGGGAAAGAAAAGCGAGGGGAAAAATGAATTCCACAAAGAAATCGGAGCGATATATACTCTACCAGAATCAGAAACGGAGGAATCAGAAGCCTCAGAAGAAGAAGACGAAGACTTGTAGAAACAGAAGTACAAAAATAGGAGCACAATTTCCATAATTTAAATGAACCAACATTCATATAGACTGAACGAATTCTGATTTAGTGACATGTAATTCAGTGTGTCGGTGTCACAGTCATGCGTATTCAAGCGCGCGCGCGCATGGATCCCGCTTCGAGTTATAACGTTATTTAACTTTTTTTTTTTTTTTTTCGGGAATACCGTGGCTTTAGCGATAAATTTTGTTAGAGCATTTTTTGTTCATAAATACGTGATATATCCATCTCTATATTTAATTTTTTCCTAGCTTTACTTAATTTGAAAATTTTGAAAAAATGGATGAAAAAAAATTTTCTTCACTTTTTTTTTACGTTCTGCATCCGAGCGAAATGTAAACTCTTCAGGATATTATTCTATACACTTTCACGAACTCATTAAAAAAAAAATTATTCATTTTGCAAGTTTTTGGAGGTAAATACCATCGACTAGGCTATAATAGGGACAAATTTTTTTGACATAGAGTCACCCCTAAAAATTAATGACTGCGTACCTGAAAAACACGCTCATTCAACAAATTTTAGAACAAACCTTACTTCTACGAACTTTTTCAAATCCTATACTACTTGTGCACAAAAAATTTACTTAGCGACTTATTTTTAGGGTAAAATTCATAGAAAATGGGTTAATTGAACTTGGGTATGAACGAGGAGTCAAAATGTTTTCCATTAATCTTTCTTAGATTCTTCAAGCGTCGAAATTTACCTGAAACTGTATAGTGTTTATCCTTTTAGGAGGCAGATGGATAATACATTAATATTTGCCATCCAATAATAACTGACAAAACACCACAAAAAGGCACGGAAAAACATCAAGCTCATGGCAAGGATTGATTATGAACAGAATTAATTCCTTTTTATTTCAACATTCACTCACGTTGGTATCGCAAGTTACATCAAAGTCTGTTGATAGATACACTTTTATGATAAACACAATAAAAATCACTTATCGTAACAAATTACCCCTCAAACAACAATTTTACGCTAAAACTTTCCGGTCAATTACTCCAAGAAATTGACGAGCTAGCAACCGCGGGTTATACATCGCATTTTATATGCGTTGTACTTCTGAAAAGGTCTCACATAGTGTCTTCATAAATATTTCAGCTCGGTTGGTTTTATTAACACATTACGCCTAGGAACTACTTATTCCCGCTAAGAGAATGCAATATGTGCAAACTGAAACATATGTTTATAGTACAGTAAATCTGGCTGGATATATGTATGGGCGGAGGGAGATAGGTTCAGAAAAAAATAGTAATAAGCTGATCTCAGCGGGAATATTTAAACAATAACGTCGTTTTTAATCTGCCAAGTCCCATCTTTTTATGTACATGCGTTGACTTTTGACATTCGGTTAAAGAGCGTGTAATAAAAATCTGTCTAATAATTTTTTATCTTATTCAAGAAGAGTACATTATTAAAAATGTCCAAAGACCATAGTCGGTTAAGATGGGTGAATTTCCCTCCGCATAAATGGTGCTCATTTTTTTTGCTTGGATTGTTATCAATATCACTTACAAGTTTGCTAAATTTCAACCCTTAATATTAAACCGATTTAGAGCAAAAAAAATTCGAAAATTTTCGTAAATAATTTTTGTCTATTGGACGGCATAACCGATTCAAATGAAATTTTAACCAATTATAGATACTACTAGAACATAAACGTGGAATAAATTGGAACAGAATTTGGCAACAACAAAACAAAATTCATGAATTTTTCTGGATTTTTTCTCTATTTTTTCCCTATAAAGTTACGGCACAACTACCAAATTTGTTTTGTAGTATCTTGGGATGATTTTTTACCACACACAATTCTAAAGCGATCAAATGGGTACAAGTACTTGAAAAAAATAAAATGTCCTTTTTTTAATTTTTTTTGAGGACCATCTACTGATAATATCGATTTCAAACAATTGGAGATTATAGAATACTATCCCAAGATGCTCCAAAAAAAAGATATTATAATTTTAGCATAATTCAAAAAAATAAAAGAGGACATTTAATTTTTTTTAGTAAGAAGCTCATTTGATCGCTTTAGAAAAAAACCATCCCAAAATTTTACAAAAAAAAGTCGGTAGTTGTGACGAAACTTTATAGGAGTTGAAAAAAATCAAGAGAAATTCATTAATTTTTTCTTCAATGCTCCAGTTACCAGATTCTGTTCCAATTTATTCTTGGCTTATGTTCTGGTAGTATCTATAATTGGTCAAAATTTCGTTTGAATTTGTTATGCCGTTCAATGGATAAAGATTATTTTCGAAAATTTTCGATTTTTTATTTACTTGAAAGCTGTTTAATATTAAGGGCTGAAATTTGGAAAAATTGTAATAATTTTTGGTGTTAGCTACTTTCTTTATCTCATCGAATTTCATCAAATGGCCGATTTCTTCTGAATGTTCGGCAACCGCTGATTTTGTAGCATTTCCATTCTTTGTATGGTTAATGTGTTCTTTGAGTCTGGTGTTTATATATCGTTTGGTCTCTACGACGTTCACTTGTCCTGGTGTTTATAGTTCTTCCAGACCTTGGTATTTGGGAAAATGTTGTGCAACCTTCTGTTTCCCACCATTTTGTTATTGTAATTGTCCAGTAATTATTTATTTTCAAACTGCTGTTTTTCGTTGATCTACAGCATCACCTAGATGCTCATTTTTTTTGTCCGTTTAACACAAAATTTCATCCGCTATGTTGGAGCCGCTATTTTGAATTTTTGAATTTTGACTTCAGATTCTAATCAGCGATCCCAAAAACATAAATATTCTACGTTTCAAAAATAAATCAGTAATACTTTCTCAAATATTAAATTTATGAGGTAATACATATTTCACTCAATATTATAAAAATTTATAGGTCACTAGTTTGGACCACACGGTATCCCAGTGGAAAACATATGGTTTCTTTATAGTTCACTCACGTTTCGAGGAATACACATTTAATTCCTCCGCCTTACGTACGCAAAACATGTTTAAGATGGCTTGTTCTACCGACAAAGAGAAAAGAACGACAAATCATAAAGTCCATTCTGCTTTTTATGAATTCCATAGTTCACTAAGTTTTTATGTTATACCATAGTTTATATTCAAAGTGTAACTTGTAAAGTTCCAGGCGTTTATGTAGAATAGGTAATTTATTTAAAATTCTGCGATTGTTTGGCAATAACGCCTTTCGATGAAGTTATAGGCCAATGATACTTGTTAGAAAGTTAGAAGTCGAGTTAAATTATACATATAATTTTCGGCACACTACCCTTATTGATGTGGGGCGCAGATAACTGACCACAAGTTATTATTTGATAATACTAATGAAGGATACAATAAATAACCTTCATTTAAGAACCAAAAAAAAAAAAAAGGAAACTGGAGAAATTATGAACTAGAGAAATATACCTACTTACGAATTGTACATTAACTTTTTCAGAATATGCTTGCTTTTTAATCGACTTCACAAATTTAAAAAAAAAATGAAGCCGGTCGAATTAAGACCCGCATGTATGTTTTTTTATAGTGTTCAATTATTACCAGGGGCTGACTTAAGCTGTTTCTATGAAAGCCAGTGTTGACAAAAATCATTATATTAAAAAAAAAATCAAAAATAGCTCATTTATTTACAAAAAAACTCATGATTTTTTTATATTTCTTTAAATAAAAACGTTTCAATTTTAATTCAATTCAATTAATTCACCTTTAAATGCCATTCTGGTACAATTACAATTGATATGCAATGGATAAGGAATGTCGATTTGAACAAAAATTCATAAAACACATACAAAAAATATAAATTAATTCTATGTAACAGTTCTATATACTAATAGGTATATTTCGTTATTAATAAATGTAGATAAGTGAACAAATAAACAAATAAAAGGTAAGTAAAAAACGAGAAATGTGATGCAGACATTACGATTAACCATGCCTAGGCATTATAATAACATTTAAAAGAGTGTTAAAGTTATAAGAAATAAAAAAAATCTCGTTTTATTGCAATTTAATACGTTGTTCAAATGCATTGATATTGTAAAAAATATGATCTATTATCATGTTTTTATTTTTGTTTTTAAATTGTTTTAGTGATTTCAAATGTTTTGTCACGTGTGGCAATATATTATAATAGCAACCTGCATAATATGGTGATTATTTGTATGCTTCACTGCTGTATTTTTTTATGTAAAAATTATTGTTTTTTGTGCTGTATTTGTGAATGTCAGTGCATGTTTGGAATTTATCTTTATTCCGATGAATGTGCTATAATCTCCGATTAAAGAACTTATATCTAGATACATAATGGCATGAATTTTATGATCCCGAAAGACTCCCATTCTAAGGCACTTCTTCCCATAAGTTGCTGATTGGCCCATCGGCGTATTCGCGGCCGCTCGTATACTATCGGCTTCAGTTCGATTATCATAATATCAATTTGACAGTTCGGCCATTAATGTCAATAAATGTTTTTCGTGTTCTCCGACCAAAAACTGGTGAAAAAGTAATTTTATTTTAAGTTGTGATTCGCTCAATACCTAAATAATATTCTCTATTCATATTTACACAGTTTAGTGACAATATATTTTGTGCAAATAAATAGTGAAGTGCTGTGCCGTTTGCAGAAAGCAGTTTAGAAAAGAAGAAAATCGATCGTTCCATAGTCGTAACATGATGAAGTTCAGTTTACAGTTATAAAGTAAATAGCAATTAAATTTTAATATCCTTTCAATACATATTTATCTTACTGTTTTATCTTACTGTAATATCGTATGCCTACATCACGTTATATAAAGAGCCGGTAATGCAGGAATTGCAATAATTCATTTTAATGAAAATATTTACCATTTTACACATTTTCTACACACACAACGCCACTGTTGCCTATGGGATGTGATGTTCATCTATCCATTTTAATGGACATATAATGTGACTATGTTAGGAGCAAACAAGGTATATAGTGAAAAGATAGCCTGTTATGTATCTAGATATAAGTTCTTTAATCGGAGGCCATAATAATTTTAATAAATATATTGAAACTACGGTTATTATTTGAAGTGGCATATAGTTTTATGGGTTTTTGGGGTATACAATTTCAAATATCATCTTATTAAAGTTCTATTAACAACTATTTCCATATAGTGGAGTGCAAATATAGTATCAAAATTATGTTCATTTTAAAGAGACTCGGATAGAAAATCTGGACGTAGTGACGTAGGTAGCGGGTTTTTAAATTGTTTCCATCAGTATTGATCTCTGCAAACCTAGGTACATTTTATTTACGTGGAAATACATCTGAAAATGCAGAAAAATCCACGGTGGCTACTCTTTATTCATGTGAACACTCACTCTCATGAGAAAGTGGGTGGAGGTCTCTTGAAGAACAAAATAGGGTATTCTATAACTGTAGGATGCTAAATCGGAAAATTTGCTTCTCTTTGCAAATTATAAGGGAACTGGGTTGTTCCCGTGTGAAAGAGAAAGAATAACCTCACTGTTTGGCGAACTGTCATTTCGCTTGTAGCTTGTAATTATTTTTTAATTTCGAGTGAACAAATAACTTGCTCAGAATATTATACAAATACAAGCCTAGCCTAACACGCATTATTTTGTTTTTTCGACTCATGCACTAATTTTACAGTATAGCATGCACATCTTAGAAAATGTGTCATTTTGACAGGATGAATTTATTGCATTTCCCCCTGTACCGCACGTGATCTTCGACCGTGACGTTGTGGCTCTCCTATTGGTTGAAAAGTGGCAAGGCTGGAGAAATGACATAACGTCAGCGCATAATTTCTGTGTTTAGGGAATGGTGTTTTTATATACTACGGGAAGGGAACGTATTGTGAACTCTCCTCTCACGACAAATGCCCACTTTTACCGAAATTACAGAATAGCCATCCAATTATCAAACATTTTCTAATTCATTCAGATAGATAGATATATAGACTTTTATTAGTTCTTTGTGCCAATTATACGTTGGATAGAACAGGTCAAAAACATAGATAAAAAAATACATTACAAACATTACTTAAAAAATAGTATCTACATACACCCACATGCACATATGACTAGATTAAAATATCACATATTATGATGAGAATTTTGTTCATTAAAATATTCATCCACGGAGTAGCAGCATTTACTACATAATAATTTGAAAAATTTTGATATAAACTGCTGTATATTTTTTGCCATTTTTACATCAGTCGGTAGTTTATGAAATAAATAGCTGCCAGCACCTATTGGGAATTTTTAAAAACGCGTCAGGTTATATTTATTAATGTAGGTATATATTTTTTCTATTTCGCGTATTGTGTCCGTGTTTATCGCAGTGTATTCGTAATTTATTTTTTATACCATATATGTATATAAATAGCTTGTATAAGTAAATCGACGTAACAGTTAGCAATTTGTTGTTTTTGAAGGTATCGCGACAAGATTCCCTGTATCTCATATTAAGTATTACTCGCATCACAAAAATTCTCTGTATATACACACTGTGACCCCATGTTATTATATTATAAGAGATTTTTGAATAGAAGGGAGCATAACACACATTTATTAAACAGTCTTGATCTAAACTATTTTTCAGCTTATTGATTGCAAAGCATAATTGACTTAGCTTAGCACAGAGTTGATCAATATGACTTGTCCAGCCGAGACTTTCATCTAAAATAACTCCTAGGAAATTTGTGTCTTTTTGTGTATTTAATTGATGATTATTTAGATGAATATTTATTTTTTTGTATATATTCCATAGGTTTTAAGTAATACACATACAGTTTTGTCATAGTTAATAATGAGCCTGTTGTTGTGACGCCATGAATTAAAGTCATCAAGGACTATGTTGACTATGTCTTCAAGTTCTTCCAGACTCCTAGACGAAACAATTATTGAAGTGTCGTCTGCATACATAAAGATTTTTCCATGTGTTATAGACTCAGGTAAATTATTTATGAATAGTAAGAATATCAAAGGGCCAAATACAATACCCTGAGAGGTCCCTATTGATATATCATATTCATCCGACAGAGCATTCCCGTTTTTTACCAGCATTTTTCTATCAGTCAATTACGATATTAATCATTCATTAACCTTTCCTCGAATTCCTATTTTCTCCAATTTCTCTGCAACAAACGGTATATGTAGAGTGTCAAATGCGCTCGACAAATCAAAAAATAAACCGATTGCATATTCTTTTGAATCGAATGTCTCATATACCGTCTGAACCAGCTCCGTTGCTGCTGTTTCTGTAGAAATATAACCCCAAAAGCCATGCTGTGAGTTTGTTAGTATATGGTATTTCTCTAGGAATTTAGTTATTCGTTTCGCCATTGTTTTTTCTATAATTTTAGAAAACGCTTTTAATAATGAGATGGGCCTATAGTTTCTAACTACTGTCACCTTTTTTTTAAAAAACACGTATAATCAGGGCAGTTTTTAATTTGTGTGGAAAAACACCGAGTTCAACAGACTTGTTTATTATGATAGCAAGGCAAATAGCAAACTCGACGGAACATTCCTTAATTAATTTGACTGGAACTTTGTCTACACCGGTAGATTTTTTTTGCAAGTTCTATAGGCGAGCGGTGCACCCCTAAAATGATGAATAAAAAAGTCGCACCACCTCCCAAATAAAGTTGACGGATTGAAGCCAATTGGAATCGATTAGTTACGTTTTAGAGAACAAAAAACCTAAATAACATTTTTTTGTCCGAGTGGCAGGTAATTTGTTATTAACAATGAAATTGCAAAGTAAAAAAAAATGTAAAAAATCCATTTGAAAATATATTTTCTACGTTAACTGGGCAAAAATAAACACTTTTTGTCTTTTGTAATGTTTTTGAGTTATAGGCGATTTAAGGTCCGAAAATGGCCAAAAGTCGACAACTTCAAAAATTCATATCTCGGCTTCTTCTGAATTTTTTTTAATGTTTTGGGTCGCAAAATGATCGTTAATACTTATACTTAAACATACTATTTTTTGTAATAAAGCAACTTTTCATTTTCATCCCGAAATTTATCATCGAATTATCGCTATTTTTTCTTGCTTGCGCAGAATGGGTGAAATACACAGGTGGCGAAGAACTGATCTGCTAATTTTTGCAAATGACTTCAAATGAAATATTTTAATTAAACAATACAGATTTGATGATATATAAATATAAAATATGCTAATTGAAAAAAAAAAATGATGAAAACAACAAAAAAGTGAGTTGTTGAATGGTATCTTACCTGCAATATATTATACGCATTTTCGCAAACTTCAGTAATAGTTACACGCAATCAATACATTCAAAATGAATTGATTATACAATATTGTATGAAATTTACACGAGTTGAATTGTAAAACTACTATTACCCACGAAATTTTGCAGCTTCTTCAAATGAACTCTAGTGTTATGAACGTTCGCAGTGTAGACTGCTTCACTTGTTCAAACAAATTAAAACAAATAAGTAACGTGGGATGCCGGCGTGATTTGAATTACGTTCGAATAATTCGATTAGAAAAAAAATATTTTACATTAATTCATAATTTTGAAACTATTAATTGTTTAATTCTTAAATTTATATATGAATAGATGAATACATAGAAAATAAACTCATTGAAATATAAATAATTTAGGTGCCTATTTAACTATAAATATACGTGTATCTGTCTTAGATTAAGCAGCTTTGAAAAAAGTAGAAAAAGAATGAAAATTTTTAACTTCAACACGTATAATCTGTTAAACTATCGCTTTTTATGAATATTTTATTAAAACATGTTTTAATAAGATTTCATTATTTTTCTACTTTTTTCAAAGCTGCTTAATCTAAGACAGATACGCGTATATTTATAGTTAAATAGGCACCTAAATTTTTATATTTCAATGAGTTTATTTTCTATGTATTCATATATAAATTTAAGAGTTAAATAATTAATAATTTCAAAATTATGAATTAATGTAAAATATCTTTTTTCTAATTGAATTATTCGAACGTAATTCAAATCACGCGTGCATCCCACGTCACTCATTTGTTTTAATTTGTTCGAACAAATGAAGCAGTCTGCACTGCGAACGTTCATGTACACTAGAGTTCATTTGAAGAAGCTGCAATAATTTCGTGGGTAATAGTAGTTTTACAATTCAACTCATGTAAATTTCATGCAATATTGTCTAATCAATTCATTTTTAATGTATTGATTGCGTGTAAATATTACTGAAGTTTGCGAAAATGTGTATAACACATTATAGGTAAGACACCATTCAACAACTCACTTTTTTGTTGTTTTCATCATTTTTTTTTCAAATACCATATTTTATATTTATATATCATCAAATCTTTATTGTTTAATTAAAATATTTCATTTGAAGTCATTTGCAAAAATTAGCAGATCAGTTCTTCGCCACCTGTGTATTTCACCTATTCTGCGCAAGCAAGAAAAAATAGTGATACTTCGATGATAAATTTCAGGATGAAAATGAAAAGTTGCTATATCACAAAAAATAGTGTGTTTAAGTATAAGTATTAACGATCATTTTGCGACCCAAAACATTAAAAAGAAGTTCAGTAGAAGCCGAGATATGAATTTTTGAAGTTGTCGACTTTTGGCCATTTTAGGACCTTAAATCGCCTATAACTCAAAAACAGTACTTTTTTTGAAAACATTACAAGAGACAAAAAGTGTTTATTTTTGCTCAATTAACTTAGAAAATGTTAAAAATGGATTCAAATGGATTTTTTACGTTTTTTTTACTTTGCAATTTCATTGTTAATAACAAATTACCTGACACTCGGACAAAAAAATGTTATTTAGGTTTTTTGTTCCCTAAAACGTAACTAATCGATTCCAATTGGTTTCAATCCGGCAACTTTATTTGGGAGGTTCTGCGACTTTTTTATTCATCTTTTTAGGAGTGCACCGCTCGCCTACTAGTATGACACCTTTTACCTCATGCGCAGTGACTGGTTCAAAGAATATCGTGTTCAAGTTGTAACTCTGGTCGTAGTATACTTAGATAAGTTAGTAAAATGAGAATTAAGTTTTGTTTTTATATTATTTGAAAAATGATTTGCAAAAACATTTGCAACTTCTTTAGAGTCCATGACGACAGTATCGGTTTAATATTTCCTCGAGTTTGTTTATTTCTGTTTAGATTTGAGTTTACTATATTTCATAGGGTTTTTGTTTTGTTTGCAGATACTTTGTTTTTATTATACAACTGTTTTTCTTTTTTCAGATTCTGTCCATATTGTTTCTTTTTATGTTTATATAAGGTATTTAGATTTTCGTTATTAGATTGTTGTCGTAAGTAATTTAAGTTTTTTAAATTTGCGGAATGAAATTTTGTTTTGCCTTGTAAGTTCCCCATCAGTTTTTTATTAGGAATGTTTAATTCAGGGAAAGCACTGTAATCAAAATGCGACCAGAAGATATCAAAGTATTTATCTATATTGAATATATAATCAAAGTTGGCCAGTAAGTCTAAGTGTGCATCTATAAAATTGAACTTAAAATTTTTTATGTTGTTGGGACTAATATTTCTATAATTAGTAGCTGGTACACTGTCTTGTCGATTGCTTTGTTCATCAAAATTCGATTTAAAGCCTCCCAGGAATGGCCTAGTGGTCAAGTCCAACAGGCAGTGTCAGATCGTCACCATTAGCACGCATATGTGTATTATTACCAGTGACAACATGTATAAATGAAAATAATCATTACGTATATTTTGAAGGATATCATTAAAAGGTCCTACTAAATGAGCATGACTTTACAAAAAAAAAACATGATATAATGTAAATGAGACACACTGTATTATTAGCACTTAATCAACTATTACGCTGTACGTTTATCAATAACCTATCTACTTTGTTGGCACGTTGTCTCAACTTGAACTTGAACTATAGATAGAATAATTATTTGTAATTATTTATGATTATTTGTTATTCTTTATCGTATAAATGTCGATCATATGGTCATTTGCTATAATTATAATACATAATAAACAAGCCTAGGTAATTTTATTTCACAGTAATCAATTAACGTTTACAGTATTTACTAGCTAATGCAACCTCGCGGTGATAACTTCATCAGCGTTTGTCAGAAAAGTAATAAAATATGTGGGTATATAAAAATGCAATGGGGATTGTTACTATTACCAAAATGTTTTTGTAAATGTCAGAGAACTTTACAATACAGTTATTTATGCACCAAGTGCGTTATAATCTAATAGCGCTCCTGGTGCATACATTTTTTTACGAAATATATATTTTTTGAATGAAAAATTGATTTTTCATTTTTCAAATACATTTTTTTTAGTAGTCTATAGCATTTGTTGATACTTTGACGTTTATTAATTGTATCTGTCATTATGTCGTGTTATTTCGTATTTAGTAACCTAGTTCAATCAATGCTGCTAGCTTTTTCTTTTTACCTTTTTCAAGTAGTCTATAACAGTTGTTGATATTTCGACGTTTGTTGATTATTTCGTTGCTTTGCTTTAAACGTAGATAATACGTTTAACAAAATAAAAGGAAAAATAATATGGATACACAAAATAGACTTATACTCGCCCTTGGCCTTTCACCGTGTAATGTCATGTTTAGTTTACTAGTTATGTGTATTTTTGTAAATTAAGTGACTGTTTATAGAAAGCAAATTCAAGTAACCTTCTAGCTGTACATTTTGGGAAGATGGTTGAATTGATTTACCAGCCTACGGTAGGCATTGCTGCCACTCCCGAGAAACACCCCCGGCGCCGGGCCGGCTACGTCTATGCTGGGTTGGATTTGGGGCATGCTTGTTGCCAGCGGCTAGAGTCGCATGGTACAGGAATATAGGATGGGGAATATAGCTCTGTTTGTGAGACGCGTTGATGCATTGTGTCGTAATATGAAGTGTGTGTGCTCCCCTCTTTTTATTTTTACTTCTAGAGCTTTTTTTCTGCGGAGTCTTCTTTTCTTGAACAATGTCCTTGTCATTTCTTCGCAGACTGATTCTGTTGATTTTTGTCGTTGTTGCGTTTTTGACACAGTATATCATCATTGGCAGTTTGTACCCTCTCGATCAGGTTTTATGGTGGTTTATTTTTCATGATAAAAGATAGAATGGCCCTCGTAACTTTGTATTTTTCTTTGCTGATTGGGCTATCTTTTTGTTGACTGGTCTCCCAACATTATTTAACTCTTCTGGAAGTTTATCAGTCCAGATGCAGTTTCATGTTTTTTAGGATGTTGAGAATATTTTGCTCTTCTCCCGTGAGGATTAGCTCATCGGGAAGATGACATTTTCAAATAAATCCGAATTCAAACTTTCAAGCTCTTCTTCTAGTTTATTTTGTGTAATGTGCCAAGGTGTTATTATAAAATTAAGGAATGAAAAATTATTGCACTATACAGGATGTCCCATATGTCATGGATAAAACAAAGGAGGATGATAGTTTTCCAACTAAAATAACTACATATGTTGTTATCCAATGTTTGATGCTTCAAAAGTTATTTCAACTTTTGTATTTTTGTCCGCAATCGCCTAGTATGTTTACTAAGAAAGTGGTACAAAAGACTGTAAGTTTTTTTGCTTTTTTTTTTCTTAAATAGACCACTGCTGGTTGTACCTTTCTGATGGAGGCATTTTTATGAAGTCTAATTAGCAATTGTCAATTATAATAAAAGATGTTACGTTTGTCATAAAAACATACCTTACTTGTAAAAAAAAATGTTAACAAAAAGTGTTAGAATCTACATAAATTGCACTAGTTTTTATTATTACGAGAAATATTTTTATAGTTATTTTTTTCATTCATTTTAAAATTCAAATAATTTCTGATGAACCGAACAATGATCGTAACATCTTTTATTATAATTGAAGAGCTAAGTGGATAAAGGTGTTATGTGACATTTTTAAAAATTTTGAGATTTCTACACAGACAACTATTTTAACTTATAATCTATCATTTCAATAAGTTTTTGGGATAATAAACCTTTCCTAAATGCGTTTTAATGTTTGATAAAGGTGTTATGTACATATGGTTTTTATATAATTTAATGGATAAAGGTGTCATGATCACATACCACCTTTATCCATTACTGTGCGATATTAAATTGTTTTAATCCAAAACACTTTGCTTTTAAAGTTATGTTATATTGACATTAATGTGACAAGTTGTTAAGTGTTTCTTACTATTATAGTGAAAATGGCCAGTCGTAGTAAACTGATATTACAAATGGCAATGAATAAACGATTTCATGAATCATGTTAAGATGTTTATAAATTGGCTGATATTTGGAAATAGTGCTTATAGTGTTTTAATCCATTTCGTTCAATTTCGAAATGGTATGAGATGGTACAAGAGTCGAGATGGTACTTGAGTATCTAATTGCTGTAAACACATTTATACCTTTTGGCAATTCAGCAGAAATCAGTCACAGTGGCAATTTCTTCCCAGGCAAGTTTTAATAATGTTTTAAAAACAAAACATTATCAATATAAAATGCAATAATAAAATACGAATTTACCAAAGTATTCTAGCAAATTAGTCTGTAAATCAGAAATACTGGAAAGTGACGCTTTGCGGTGTTGATTTTTGTACAAACATTTTTATTAAGTAGAAGAGGGCTGGACCGTAGAAATTTTTATGACAAGAGCAAAACTGATATCTGGTATGGCTTCTGCCCACCCAATATTTTGAAAGAGCATTAAATTGTTTAAGGCAAATCTGGCGAATTCAGAAATTTTTGCGGAAAAAATAATAAGTATGATAATTACGCCAATCAAGTCAAAGGTCATTTGGGTTTGTAAGGTTATCGTTTAAGAATTGCAAGGTTCGCTATGCTTACATCTATTGGGTTAAAAAAAATAATCTTCAGCAAACCATGCTGCTGCCAAAATTAAGTACATCGAAAGCATTTTACCTTCGTCAAATGTGGTTTTTCAACCTTGGCATACATACATTGAGGAATACTGAAAAAAAAAAAACGTTCTTTTTCACATGGACTGAAGATATGGCCAGCCGTGAAAGCCTAGAAATTGCTAGTTGCTTACATACCTTTTCACAAATTTACAATGAATATTTCCAAGAAAAGATCGATCATATTATAATATAGCCCGACTCCCGTGGTGGACAAAATAAAAACTTCAATATCATTACACTTTACCAGTTGTTGATTTTAAAGAGAGAATTTAAAGTTATCGACCATAAATTTTCGGAGGTGGGACATTCATATTTAGATTCAGACAGAGACTTTGGCAGAGTCGAGAAAATTTTAAGAACTAAGAACATGAAGAAAAACTTGAACAATGAAAAGGTTTATTTTCACGGCGGTATAAAATGGCATCTATGGGTGCTACTATAACATCACTAGATGAAATGACTCCATTTTACAAAGTCGATATTTTAAAGAAAAGGAATATGCATAAGATAAATTCCGACTGTATTGCTCTAACGGTGTTTAATGAAAACAAGGGCAGCCTAAGTGTAGGAAAACTGACCAATCTTAAAGAACAATTACCATTCATAAATGAATGGTAAGGCCGTATTATCACAACATACTTGGAAATGACCAAACTGTGGCTCAAAACCGTAGAACTGTCCGACTACCTAAAAATTGTACAATGTTTTAATAATAATAAAATTAATTTCTTAACACGTTTATTCACTAATTCCTTATTCATTTCAGAGAAACTTATGAACGGATAAAGGTGTTATGTACATTAATTTTTTAAAATTTTCGAAAATAATGACAACTGACAACTTTAGTTATTCGTCTCTGAAAAGTACATCAAATGTCAATATCATCGAAAAATGCAAGCTATATAGTCGTTATAACAAAAAAGTTCTCGCCTAAAAACTTTCGAGTTAAATTACTCAATAACGTGTTTTTGTGACATAACACCTTTATCCACTTAGCTCTTCAATTGACAGTTGCTAACTAGACTTTATAAAAATGCTTTTATCGGAAAGATACAATCTTCAGTAACCTATTTAAGACAAAAAAAGAGCAAAAAACTCTCTTTTATACCAGTTTCTTACTAAATGTACTAGGCGATTGCGGACAAAAATACAAAATTTGAAACACTTTTGAACCATCAAAAATTGGATAACAACATATGTAGTTATTTTGGTTGGAAATGAACTCATCTATCATTCCCTTCGTTTTATCCATGACTTATGGTACACCCTGTATAGTAATAAACTACAGATATATTAAACTGGTTCACAATTATATCGTTCAAAATGAAAATGAGGTACATTTTGACACTTTTTTACCAAAAAGAACCGATCTAAAAATTTACATATCATATCCCAATCGTGCGTCTACGATGTAAATATTGTAAATAGTACAATTAATATTTAATAATTATTTACTACGCACATGTAAAATACTAATTATTAGTTAAAGAACCATTATAATTAGAGCCTAATTAAGGCAAATCAGTAAGTAAGGAAACAACAAAAATCGATCAACTTTTGATATACTGTTGACAGATAAATTGTCGGTTAAGTCACAGCTGTTATTCGCATTATTCTGCTGTCGCTTGTGCTGTAATCTTTGCCACGTAAAATGATGTAATTCTCTATATTGTGTCTAGGGTTCTTACGATTTTCTCTTAAAGATTACTGAACCGACCCTTACATTATTTTTTTTATTAACTCTAGATATAATCGTATTTCTTCGCATTTGCGGTGTTTACTTAAAGATCAATACATTAAACATTATCGAATCATTTCCTGTTTCCTGCCGTTATTTTATAAATTGAAGGTCATATGATCGAGGAACGAAAATTAGCAATCAACAAAGACAGAATGACTTGCCTATAAGCACTGACTGCATTAAAATGCACATACTAGAGCGGACAGCTGTTCAATGTAGTGTTTGTTACGCTTGTCCGTTTTTACTAGAGTGGGTCAGGCGCAAACTTCAAACAGCTTTCATCACATCGTTCACACTTGTTTAAATGAATAGGAAGGAGGCCCCATACTCTGGATAACCTCTCACCTCTTGTAGGTTTAAATATGTAAATTAATTGTTAATCTGTTGTTGTCAATATTTCCGTGACAAAACAATTCATTGGGTGGAATTTTTATTTTTTGGTTAACCTTGTTTTTTGTTGGTTATCATAATTATAACTCGAGGTAACTTGTATATTTGATTATCGGGGTTTTGTAATGCTTACACATTGGTAAATCTCATGGGTGTAAAAAATTCTTTGGTATTATTCAGTCACTGTAGATCTATCGAAAGGTCGTAAACAAATACCAAAATGGTCTCGACAGCAAATATTACATGAATTTCTAAAACAAATATTGCAAAAGAAAGACGACATATGTATGTCAATTTGTTTACCTACAAAAAAAAAACACCCTTTAACAACAATTCATTAGTTATAGTCTCGAAACTAGTCCGAGAATGGCTCCGAAACCGTGTGATCCACTGCAAGTTCTGGAAGTAATTTTCAAAGAAATTAAATAAATTTAGATTAATTATAAGTATTTTATTTAAATATTGGTTGTAACATACGACAAATTAAATTAAAGAATATAAAAACAAAAACTAAGCGTAAACGAAGGTACAGGGTTTTCATAAATGATCATAAGGCACGTGACCTCAAAATGTATGCACTTGTTCACGAGACAAGTAATCTTTCTTTTGCTCCCTAGATAATTTCGAATTGTGCATACATTGTTGTTATTTGTAAAACAAAGAACACACTATTTTTACATTTAAAGACAGACAATCGTTGAAAAATTACTGAAAAACTGGGTATAAATCTTGTTATATTTACGGCTCTACAGTCTGAAATCAGCCATTGGGTAAATACTAAATACGTTGGACCAAAATAACCAACCATTTATTACGATGAGGGATTCACCTCAGTATTTACATTAGGTACGGAGTGCTATTTTAAACAATATCTCCATTTTTTGTTTTGTCTTTCTTTTAATGTAGAAATTATTTACCAATTCTTTTTTTGTATATATAGTGTGTACCACTTTTCACGGTTAACACCTTCGTAGCTCAGTTATTTGTCATCCAATTTCTACTAAATTCGGATCGGTCTCAGAGACCCTTACTATATCTTTTTTGAGTAAAACAAAATTAATTTCTGTCATTGGCGTGCATTTTTATTAAGAATGAAAAGGTCGATTTTTCGAGAAGTCATATTAAGCATTTTTGTACTGAAAAACTAATGCAATATTATAACCTATCATACAATAGCAGAAATATATCTCACTCCATTTTCTTGCTGGGCGGTCGGAGTGGTCATGTGATTTGTAAAATTCAAACTGAAATTTGACATCGGATTTTTATTGAAATTTTTTGCTGTCCATTTGATACATGTTTTAAGACGGCCTAAAAAATCCAAAAATGCCCTTGACAGCATTCTCAGGTCTGGTATCCAGGTCCAACTTCTGGAAATTCCGAGAAAAGGTGCCATGATGGACGTGGCGATTTTTTTTCAAAAATCGAGAATTGCTTAAACGTAGTTTTTATGAAGCTAAGATATCACTGACAGCATTTTTTTGTCACATAAAGGGTTAATATGTAAAAATGGGTTTTGCCAGGTCGTCCAAAGGAATCTATTGTTTGCAGAGGGTGTAATATTATAAATAAAAAAGTAAATAAAGGTTTTTTTACTCTAAAAATGCTTGTATGGCTGTTAACTAAAAACGTTTACACTTGACAGCATTTTTCTATTTAGTGGCATGTTTTATTTACTTAATTTAAGCAAATTGCGGTCATGGATTTGGTTAGTTCCAAAAAAATTGTTTTAAAACACGTGGTAAACATAAGAGTGAATGAGATAAAAGCACGACATTTTGGTTTATGGTTTTCGAATTACGGCCCCCTAAAATTACATTTTTCAAATAATAAATAACACAGACCTACAAAATATTTTTGAAAGGTGTGCAGGACCAAACCCAGTGTAGCATATGGTTTTTGGGGTCGCTGAAACAGAATCTTAAACTTATTTTGCCCCATCACGTCAGGATTTTTTTAAATTAAGGGGAACCTTAAATCTGTAGATGAAAATTGCAGCCAGGTCAAAGGCCTGCTTTTATCGAATGAGCCGTAAGCCCATATGGAAAAAACCCCAATAACTCAACATCCTCAAACCACAGGCAAACCAAAGGCCTGTTTTCAACCAAACAAGCCATGAATTAACATCTAAAAACCATAATAACCCGACACGCTTAAGTCGCAGACAAGCCCAAGGACTGTTTTTATTAAATGAGAGTAGCCCACCATCATAAAACTCAATAACTTAACATCTTCCAACCAGACATGCCAAAGGCCTATTCACAACCGGTATAGCCATGAATCAACCCCCGAAAACTGGAATAAGCTGACAGCCTTGAGCCACAGACAGGCCAATGGTCTGTTTTTATCGAACAGGGTGAGTCCACCTCGATAAAAACCCAATAACTTGACATCCTCAAACCACAGACAAGCCTAAGGCCTATTTTTTCGAAAAAAGCTATGAACCTGCGTAGTCTGCTTCAATTCCAAACAAAATATGTCCAGGAGCCTCAACTAGAGCTCTTGCTGTCTGCTGTATTGGCCTCTGAAATATGTGGTTATTGGGGTCCTGCCTGTCTGCTGCATTTGGTGCAAGTATTGCTGCTGTATAATGTCAGTTTCATAACTGGAAATTCTAATGAAGGTGAAAGACCTATTTTTTGAATACCTATTAACTATAAACAACAAGTTTTGAAATTAGATATTTTTGCACCGATTTCAAATTGATATAAAGTAATAAGGTACAGTTCCTGGCTACTTTCCACTAAGGTAGAAAGATATTTGTAAAACTGAGTGAAATTTTACTTCTTACTTTTTAGAGATACTTTTTTAACTATTGTAAAATTTTCTTTATGTAGGGCACCATGTGACTGTTGCTACAAAAATAATACCGTGTTTGTGAATTAATTTATATTACCAGCGACTCCGCCAAATCTTCGAATATTCTCGTAATATGAAGTCGGATAAAAAAAATATTTTTAATTAAAAAGAAAACCTAACGTGATGGAGCAAAATAAGTTTCAGATTCGGTTTCAGCGACCACAAAAACATATGCTACACTGGGTCTGGTCCGGCGTACCTCGCAAAAATATTTGGTGGTCCAGTATAATTAAAAACTACGAAACGAATTGTGTATTGTGAATTTTGTATCACCCACTAAAATAATTTTTTAAACTAACTTCCTTTTCGCGCACTATTAAAGAAATACTCTGTCTATAGAGTTCCCTAAGCAAAAGGAATCTTTCTCTTACATATCAAGTTGGTATTTTGGTATAATAACTTTGGTTTAATTATTTAATGTTTAAATGTTAATAACTCTATTTTTGACATTCTCTAATTTCCTCGTTAATATGTGACAGACAGGAAGAACATTCCATGAAGCCATAAATAAAATAATTGGAATATATGTTAGTCTAAATGTGTCGTGACATAAATTGCATCTATTTTATTAACACAAATAGAGAACATATGCTAGTAATGACCTTGACGTCGCAATTGTCATCGTTCTTAATAAATGGATCTCTGAAACATCGAGAGCAGATTCACTCTACAAATATTACAATGTGCGAGTTTCGATGAAGATATGTTTGTATTATTGAACAATAACTCAAGAGAGAGGCGATCACATAAGAAGATTTAAATATTGAATTCTATAACTTTGCTGTTCGATATAAATATTGCTACTCCACTTTTACAAGGTTCTCGGTGCTAAACACGGCATTTAGGCAGAAAGTGTTTCAAACGTTTGAGTTATCCTGTACAATATGTTTGACATTATTATAAGACAATATTTTTTTCTCAGACTGCAAACAAACCAATAATTGTTTGTTTGCAAACTTCATTACCAACATAGAACCATTAGTGAAATTTTTCAAAATATATGAGATAGAACATTGTAATAAATAGTGAGGTAGCCATATATCAAGTATCTTCTCACATACGTTCAAAATTAATTACAATTAAAAAACGTGTACCACCAATATTCATTTAGAATTAACAGTTTGCTAGTGTTATTGAAGAACCTCGGAGAATCAGTCTAAGTCGAAAAATAGCAAACAATCGACTTTCAACTGAAAATCCGTTACAGAGCACAACTGATCAAATTTCTGGCAGCAGCGCCGAAATTTGGTATAAACAGCCTTTTTCGCGTCGCGTTGCCGAAGACTTATGGTACTAAAAGTGAAAAATTCGAAAGTACGCCGAATTCTTCACCGTCGCACGACGCACAGTTGCCCCAAAGTGACGTTTTTCTTCAAATCCGTCTGTAGGGCATAATATTTAAGCAGTCGGAAACTTTTTTTTAATCTTCGTTTTTAATTGCCTATCGATCTGTCAAGCTAGATATCAATTTTTGTTACTGAATTTTTCAAAATTTTCCAACGAAGTTTGAAATTTCATCAAAAATTTTGAAAAACCAGGGACAAAAATTTATAAATGAAGATTTCAAAAAAAAAAAACTTCCCGAATGCTTAAATATTAAGACCCGCAGGCTGATGACAAAGTGAGTTTTTTTTCAAATCAGTTTGCAGGTCTTAATACTTAAACAATCGGAAAGTTTTCTTTTGTAACTTCGTTTTTTATTGCTAAAAAACGAAGATACAAAAAAAACCAAGCCAGATTTTCGATTTTTGTCCCAGGTTTTTCAAAATTTTCGTGAAAATTCAAACTTCTTTGGAAATTTTTGAAAAATCAGGGAGAAAAATTGAAAATCTGGCTTGACAGATTTATAGGCAATTAAAAAACGAAGATTTCAAAAAAAAAATTCCAATCGCTTAAGTATTAAGATTTGAAAAAAAAATCACTTTGGGGCCATTGTGTGATGGTGTTCAAAGTCCTAAGTGCAAATTTCGGAAGTAAGCAGAGTTAGAAAGTACTATAAATGCGTACTTGAAAAAAAAAATTTGAAATTTGGCAAAATATTAAGTGGCAAAACGAGAAAAGTGACAAAGGCGTGTACCCTCTAATTGGAATTTTTGAACAAAAAAGGTTACAATTGCAAAGGCCCTTTTTTCGCATAAAAAAAAATTTAAATCCACTCAACGACTTGACTATGGGACATAAGCACCAGAAAAAAATTTCATGCCAAAAGACAAATCTTGAATTTAGGCGAAGTAGTGGAAAAACGCCGATTAGCCCATAAATAAGTTCATGGGGACATGTCCATTGTAATCGGAATCGAGGTAGAACTAAACCTTTATTAGGTTATATGACGTTACTACGTTTTCGCAAGGGATCTGGAAAACCTCATATTACTCATAAACTGCCGTAAAACTAATTTTCAATTGACGAGTTCTCGAGGATGATATAATCACGTTTAGAACTAAAAAACTAGCGAACGAACGAACCAAAATTTTTAGTAGGAATATTTTATCGTTAATCCAAGTCAAAGTGCATTACTACGTTTCTAGGAAATTGTAAATCTTTTTGTACCGATTGCTACTACATACTCTCCATTGTATGGTGGTTGAGGTACACGTCCTCTAAAGGAATCGTCCGCCCTTGCCATGTTTGGTAGGCTCGTCTTACATATTATTATTACTTATTGTATAAGTACTTGAATTTCTTCAATAAATGGTATTAGTTGAATTCTTGTATTTTGATTGAATGATTAACGTTTAACCTCTTGGGAGCTTGTGTGTGTCAGATCACAGAAACTGAAGAGAGGAACTTTGAAAACGTAGTTGAAATATTAAGAAGTGATAGATCTCTAAGCAGTGTTAGAGATAAGACCAGTGCAACGTACGAAGGCGGAGATTTTGGAGGGAGCAATTAAAAATCCACGGTAGGTACGAACTTACCTTTTTCGTCTATTAAAGGAGGCCGGTACTAGTTCGTCTCCTATAACTTAACCGAATCCCACTGAGAGTAGAAATTAACCACCCTAACTCAAAAGGAGGAGCGCGGCTGGCGCCCTTAATAAAATAAATAGTATCACCTTCAGACGACGGTGGTGGGTTCTTCTACATCCCCAGTAGACTTAGAATTCACAAACACAGAAGAGCCTTTTTGATTTAAGCGGAAAAAATCAGTCCTAAGTTACTTCCCACAAAAGCTGATGATTGGAGTATTAGTAATAATAGCAATAAAAAAAAGCTTACATTAAAGACTCAAGGAAATAACACCTCTTAAAACTATGTATGCGAAAGTTTAACTATACTCGATAACAATGAATGGTAAATGGCGGGACTTCCTAATTCACTAAAGGTCGGTTTATTTGAAATACACTACAAACAAATATTAATAATAAAATAATAAGCACTCGTCATTATCTAATCTAAACTTATTTAGGCCAAGTGTAATTTCGGTATTCTTTTAATGGTTGAATCTAACTTTATTCTTTTTAGTTAATTACAATTAGTGAGATATTAACATGGTTATTATGTTTATGTCGCTTTATGACAAACAATTTTACGAGCCTGACCTCTTTTAAAACTTTAAAATTTGTATTTACGGAGGCCAAAATATTTTGTCAACTAGGTGAGTTCATTTAGTTGAATTTAAATTATGATGTAAATATTTGAATATTGAAGGAAACCATGGACATATAGGGTTTGAAAATATCATGATATTGAATATCAAAAGATTGGGTATTTTGATATATATCAATATTTATCAATTTTTCTAGATAATGGGATTCGGTTGTGCCTTCGAAGCGAACGGATGTGTGCCTGAAATGCTCCTACTTTAAACGCGAAAATACTGGGTAAAACTCTGTCAAATTTGATAAAGCTTAGGTGAATTGTAGCTCAAAAAAATCCGCGTAAAACGATACGTCATAACAAAAGAACAAAGTTGAAATAGAATTAATATTTGAAAATAACTAATATAGAATTATTTAGTGACCAGTGCTGTGTGTAAAGAAATGGAAAGGGCGTAAACAAACAAACGAGCCAACACAGGCATAAAAATATTCAAATGAATTTAATTTGGATTGTACCCGAAATAATCAATAACGTATTGTTCGCAAAGTATGGTCATATAAATTTCTTATGTTAACCTTCAAATAATCTTTTTTCATAATTATTAAAAATACTCAAACGAATTTAATATAAATTAAACTCGTAATAATCAAACGCATTGCCCTTAAAGTATAGTCATAATATTTTCTTAGATAAATTATCAAGGTGAGGTTTTTCAGGGCAAATTTATGCTCGTTGTTAAGTGAAAAATTCTACATAGAGTGGTACATATTGGCATAACAACAATTAAGTGATATAGCTAATATTTAATTAATATGGGTGATTAAATCTCTCAGTGCAAAGAAGTGAAAAACAGGGTGACAAAGACCGCTGTTAAGTGAAAAATTCTACATAGAGTGGTAAATATTAGCATAACACCCGTAATAATCAAATGCATTTCTCTTAAAGTATGCTCATAATATTTTCTTAGGTAAATTATCAAGCGAGATTGTTCAGGTCAAAATTGCGCTCGATGTTAAGTGAAAAATTCTGCATTAAATTCTACACTAAAAATAGGGAGACCAGGTTACACGTGGAAAACAACAACCGAGAGGATTATGAACAAACTGGGAAAGGACCAAACATACTGGGAAAGAAAAGCGAGGGGAAAAAATGAATTCCACAAAGAAATCGCAGTGATATAGGTATACTCTACCAGAACCAGAAACCGAGGAATCAGAAGACTTAGAAGAAGATTTATAGAAGCAGAAATACAAAAAGAGGAGAACAAACACTCCACATCATGACACAATGCGGCCACTCATTTCAGAAATACCTACAGATATATACTCTCCCAAAACCAGAAGCTGCAGAAACACAAAAAGAGGAGTATAAACATTAAATATCACGAACACAATGCGGCAACGTATTTCACCAACACCTACACTACCCATCCCCCACTCCTGTACCATTCATCATGTGGCTCTCGGTGCTGACAAGCATGACTCAAATCCAACCTAACATCGGAAACCGAGGCATCAGAAGACCCAGAAAAAAAAAGACTTGAAGAAGTAGAAACACAAAAAGAAGAGCATAAACACGCCATATCACGACACAGCGTAACAACATATTTCACAAGAAGACTCAGAAGAGGCAGAAGTCCAGAAACAAAACCACAAAAAAGGGAGCTTAAACGCTCCCTCACGACACAATGCGGTAACGCATTTCACGAATGCCTACAACTCCTATCCCACATTCTTTTACCATACTCCATGTGGCTCTCACTGCTGGCAACAAGCATGACCCTAATCCAACCCAGCGTGGACGTAGCAGGCCCAGCTGTATACCTAGGAGCTGGTAAATCAATCAATAAAAAATACTGAATATTTATCAATTTCTCTAGATAAGTAGTTTTTTATATCCAGCATTGGATGGTCAAGGCTAAAGAAGAATACCTACAAGGATATTAATTACCTTTTTCATAATTTTTACACCGTGTATGAATAAGAATTCTCATAATTCTCATAATTTACAATAAATCAATTTCCGAGTGAGTCATTCAGACCTACGTCGTAGCCTCCATTAACCTGAGAAGAATCTTTATGATTACTCTTAGATGTTTACAACTAAACATAAGATTCTTTTGGGCGTGATTTTTTCCTTATCTGAATGCCTTATCTGAAGGCATTAGCAATACCTGTTCTGAGTGTTTTTTGCATTTGGCGAATTAAGACCGCGTAAACAATGTTCTGATTTGCTAGTGTTGAGAAGTTTTTGGGCTTGTCTATACACGTAGTCAAGAAGCGTTTCATCAGTCTTGCAGCTGAGATCCTTTCTCATTTTCTTACCTCCTTCGTTCCGTAGTATTTCCTACCCCATAAAACGGTTGTGGTCCCGTGAAGGATGATTTTGCACCTTATCTGATAAGTGAAGAACATAAGATTTCATTACCTCCGACTTCTATCATAGGACGACTCTTCTCGTCGCTAACTTAAAACCCATAATTTCCGTAATACTTGTACTTAAAAATGTTTGTACACTTTTAGGCTCATCCTGTATATGGGAAGTGTAATCGATTTATGTCATAATTCAATAAAATTTAAAAATCTGTGGGTTTTTGTAACTGTTCATTCCAATAAGAAAGAAAATATCTGGTAATTCAATCTCAGTCACTTTCCGCACAATTTTAAATCCAATCGATCTAAATAAGTGCCACATGTCAGTATTTCCGAGGCATTTAGAAACTGATACTACAAATCTAAATGACACCGAGTAACGCGAATATCGCCTTTCAATTTCAACAGATAGTAAGTGAAAAAGCAAACAAAGAATTTTACATTGTGCCGTGGTATAGCTATATTAGATTTTATACAGTGTTAAAAGTTTATTCAAAATTGGTTTTTCCTAGAATTAAACTTTATGAATTATCCAAATTTCTTTTTGGAATGTTTTGATGTAATTGTTACAATAGACATAATGCCAAAAGCTTAAACCTTGCTGAACTCATGAGCCGGTCAAAAAATGAGGAACAAAATACAAAAAAAGCCATTATTCGTAGAGCACAAGATCTTTGGGTAAGCTTTAGAGGTACATATTTTGTCGGAACTACAACAAAACAGAAACATGAATCATACTCCAAAAAGAATGACAGTTAAGAAGATGTATAGCAGCAAACCAATACAATACAGGGAACGACATCGGTTGGGTTAATTGACAAAAAAGGTGATGACAATTTCAAATCTCTACTTATCTCTATTATATCCGTGCAAGCATCAAAACCGAGCAATTACTCAACTATGCTTAGATAATCTATATACTGAATATTGTCAGAGATTTTTTTACATGACATTGACATTTTTTAAGCCATGATGTCTGGCGTCGATAAGGCTATTGATTGCTTTCCTCTATTACCTCAAAAGTGGCTGGACCGAATGAAAAAAAAAAACCACCAAGCTCTATAAGAGAAAAATCGCCATCGAAGGATTGGATGTAGTATAATGTAATGTTCTATGTTCCTTTTGACATAGTAAAAGGGCAGAGGGATCATCATAAAATTACTTAAAAACTATGAGAAATAAATACACAGCAATTTACAAAGATGAATATCAAAGTTTCTAGGAAATTTTCCTTGGTGCTTAAACACACAAATGCACAATTCAAATATTATGTTCTATGTTATTTCTGACATAGTAAAACGCCGAGGAATCATCATAAAATTACTTAAAAACTATGATAAATAAATACACAACAATTTACAGAGATGAATATCAAAGTTTCTAAGAAATTTTCCTTGGTGCTTAAACACACAAATGCACAATTTAAATATTATGTTCTATGTTCCTTTTGACATAGTAAAACGCAGAGGAATCATCATAAAATTACTTAAAAACTATGATAAATAAATACACAACAATTTACAGAGATGAATATCAAAGTTTCTAGGAAATTTTCCTTGGTGCTTAAACACACAAATGCACAATTCAAATAAAATAGACGAAACAGTTAAAATTCCTAGTTCACAAAATAGCGATTTGCAAGAATGTCTACTATTAACAACAACAATGGTTTTTATTATTTGTTTTTGAGTAACTACCTTAGTGGCATGAGTAAACCAGCGCCAGAGGAAGATGTCGTATCGCTTTAAAGAATCCACATTTACATAATATATTTTTTCTACTCCCATACTTTAATTCATTTATTAGGCATTCTCTACCTATACTGTAATGAGAATCATTAAGATTCAAATTTTCCATTAAGATACGCAACACACAGCAATATTCTGTCAATATCCACTATTGCCTTTAACATCTGACAGATCTAAAATTTGTCAATTTAGACAAGCTATATATACACTTACTATTTACCTAGCAAATTTTCAAACATTGTGCTTCTTGCAATTAAAATCAGTGAACATGTGTGATAGTGGAAATGAAATTGAAATAATAATCCATAATATTTTCCAAGTTTAGTTTTCATAATATTTCCTAAATTGCAATCTATAATTAATAAATTTCAGGAATAAAGTGTTCATTTTCTATATCATTATGACTGGTCGTAGAAAATAGTATATTATATTACTAGGAGTAGAACGCACTCTTTTTTTGTGTTGAGCCCAGGAACTGGGCGAAACACAAAAAAAAGGCGTTCTACTCCGTGTAATATATATTATTTTTTCTTCAAGCGTATTAAAATGCAAAAATTCATTTATTTATCATAAATGTACAAATATTCAAACTACAGTCTTACATGTTGACACAATATGACAAGTGGCTAGTGGATAGCGCGCCACCGGTGGCTTTCGGTATTAACATTAAGTTACTAGTAAAACAATACCCACTACGGCGGCGCTTTCGGAACTAACATTATGTTACTAGTAAAACAATGTCCACTACGGTGGCGTTCGGTACTAACATTTTGTTACTAGTAAAACAATGTCCTACTTCTACTTCTGTTTTTGGTGACATAATTTAAACATTTTAATACGCTTGAAGAAAAAAATAGTATATACAACTCACATTTAATGGCTATTAAGACACTCGCATTCGTCATGACATTCGCCTAAGGCTCGTGTCATAATTCTAATGCTGTGTGTCTTAATAGTCATCACTAAATGGTCGCTGCATAATATATTATTAATTAACTGATCTCTATAGAGAACAGTTATTAGATCAATAGACAAACAGCTTAGATTTTCACTGTGATATTTCTAACTCAAGGTAGTGTCATAGTATACCCCCAAAACTTTTACATTTATGAGGGGAGGTGATATATATGTTATTTAGTATAAGATCGGGATTATTACACGTCTTTTTCCAGTTGTGGAAACGTAAATAGCAATTTTCTCATTATTAAAATACAAATAGTTGGCAAAGAATCATATATTTAGATTAGAAAGAGTAGCGTTGCATGAATCTTCCAGTCTAGGATCATCCTTACAAGATACAAAGACAGATTTATAATCGACATATATAGTTTGAATAAGTTTGTACTTGGTAGTAAATTTTCCATAACATTAATGAATGAAAAGAATAGGGCCTATAGCGGAGCCTTGAGGTATTCCTATTTGAACGTTATTGGTTTCGGACTACGAAAAGCTTTTGGAGTTGTTAGTAGTGTAAATTAAATGAATATATTGAGACCGATTATTTAAGTAATAATTTGTCCAGTTTAATGTTGTTTTATATATCATATTTATTTAGTTTGAACAGAAACAAATTATGATCAATGCAGTCGATAAGTTGTTGAAGTCACAGAATATCCCAACACGGCACTCGTCAGCATCAATCTTGCTAGTAATATTGTTATGGAAAGAACGAAGTGCTGAACTAGCACTTTAATTTTTTTGGAAGCCCGTATCAGTAATAATTTTAACATTAAGTGTTTTACCGAGAAAAATAAAAAAATTTAGTGTTAGGAAATTAACATATTAAGAATATTTTTCCTCTTTTATATCTACAACAATACTCCTTTAGTCGTGAATAGTAAGCAAAAAATATATAATTAAAAGAAATATATATAATATGTATCGTCTGGTTCTTTTTCTTAAGTAAATTTCATTATATTATACTGTTCTACATAATTATGGTGTAAATTATGTGTCTGTTTACGATCTTTATTCATAGTACCGATTTAAATTTATTTGGCGGAAGTATCAATATTTGTTTAAATAAAAAAAAATCGAATATGGTAAAATTGTCTAAACGTCGGCCTGTCTCTAATATTTATTACAAAATCATGCAACGATATTTGTTCCTTTCAACATTATCTACATAAGTAGGGAAATTGTCTAAACATCCTCTAAATTCCGTGAGATAATGAATCCGTCTATATTTCATCATGTCTTTACATCAGTCTCTTATTTGGAAAGACAAATAAAATTCCTCTCGTGTATGAATTGTAAACGCCATCGTGAAATATTACTCAGTCGACCCAATTTGTATGTTTGCTGGTTTTGATTAAAAAAAAAGGTTAAATATTTTGAATTGTTACGCGATTATTCCACGTTCGTGTAAACGACCACCTAGTTTTGAGACACGCAGTGTTGCATTCGTTTCTTATCTTTGCGCAAAATGTGCATTTTAATTGGAGGTAATAATAATAATAAAGTAGCATTCAATTGTTTCAACAACAATATTTACCAACATAAGATGCGAGATTATGGTTGTTAAATGTAAATATAGGTATGCACAGTGTGTAGTCATTTCTAAATATACGTGTATTATTGTTAAATGCTGTTTTAAATTATACGTTTTAAAGTATACGTAGCTACATGGTAATTAATGGAACAGTCATATCTCTTTACACCTCTTTGTCAGAGAAACTTGTTAAAATCCTAGTGGCTCCCAGATAAACCAATTTACTAAATGCTTTTAGTGAAGTATTGAAAAACTGGCATCTACATTTAGTGCCCAAGTTGCTACAGCAGATTCATAGAAGACTCAAAGGTAAACGGTTTATCTTTCCCCAGGGTCAAGCATTTGCAGGGCAAGAAATACATTTAATATCAGATGATTCTGTACGTAGAAGCTTTATCGTGCTGAAAAACTGGATTTCCTAAATCTCTAAAATTATTATAACAGGTTTTGATGTCGAAGCTGACTTACTCCCACCCCACATCATAAACTTAGTAAAAACAGACACTTGTTCTACCCAAAGCTGACCTTTCTCCAAAATGTTGACAAATTATGTTGACAAAAGCAGAAGCATACTCATCGCAAAGAAAGTCAGTGTGATTATATTCTTTTTAACAATTTGCCCACTCTTGATTTCACAGTAGTCGATTGGTTCGGTGTGGATATTTTAAGGGAGGGAATCAATGGGAGCGATTAGATCCGATCCTAGGGAAATTTGCCTGTAAATATTGTTCTCAGTGGTACTTCTAATATCACCTGCGCTTGCCATGGTGTTGATATCTTCTATGGTGTTGTGATTAATAGGATACAGATACACAGTACCAATCTTGCTATTGGGAATAGGTACTTAGTTGAAGTGATGAATTTTAACGTACATTATCAATGTTCATTATTATTAATCAACGCAACAAACTCAAATTATATCAAAAGCCAACCAAATTTGTTAGCTGTTTTTATATATTTTTGCGCGCTCAAGTAATTTGACACCTTTACTGAATTGATTAAGGTATTTGTAAGTGACGTTTATAAATTGTCGATCGGAAAGTAATTACTTACCGTAATTACTTACCGATCAGGAGGCGGTAAGTAAACTAATAAATATAGAAATTTAAAAATCAAGTTTTTTTAAAGACAAAATTAAAATTACAATTTGAACAATTATTAAAATGTATTGGAGCAATAGAATCCGGCTTTAAAACAACGTTCTCTTCTGATGATGCTATAGTTGCTGCACATTTTGTAATAACACTGAGCTGCGATGTCACTTTCTGTCACCGTAGAATTTCCTCGAGAATTTCCATGTAAAATCATGTCTGCAAATAGATTTTTATTTTCCACTGAGTGTTCGATATATCCCTCAGCTACAGAGGATGAACTCCACCCACCGTGCCTTTTAAGGCCTAAAATATCTACTCCTTGGTTTTCCAGAATAGTGGCAGAACTTCTTCGGATACGTGTCCAGTTTAAGCAAGTTTAAGCACTGCAATTTTACTGAACCAACTTCCCATGGTATTTCTACCCACTACCTGGTTCGTGACCTTCCCATTTCGCATTGCCAAGAATAAGTGAGCTTAGTGCCTGTTTTGGTCATAGTGCTATACATAGTGCTATATATTTTCTATAAAATTCCAAATAATTAACTCTCTTTTCCTTGATTTGTTATTGTAAACGTTCGTGATATATGCGTTTTAGTGTCGGGAATATTTAATATAATAAACGCACCTTTATCTTCAATGTCATTTATGTTCATATTATTTAGTTCTTCCCTTCTGCATGCGCCTGCTATTCCAAATATCATTCCTACTTTTATATTTAAATAGACCTCATTAGAAAAATTATTTAAAAACTTGTACATGTGTTCCCTGGTACAGATTCTTGATTTTTTTCACTTCGTGTCCAATATTTTTCCTATTAATAAAAGCAATTAACGTAGCATATTTTGAAATATCAACAGCTTTATACAAAAATATTGTGTCTTTGGGCATAGAGTATTCAGACCATAAGCTTCCTAGAGACTTTAAGGTGTCATTTCTTGAAACAAGATAGGCTAGCATTACCTTTTCTGTGATATTTTCCATATTACTTCCACGTCCAGTGGAAGTATAGTAACGACAAAAAAATTTTAAAAATTTTTATTGTTCAAATAGGCTTAGAATGTCATGAAACGTCGAGATTTTAAGTTTGAGAGAAAAAAAATTCTGTCGGTCTGTCTGTAACTTTTTTGTGCGCACGTTTACTCTGGAACCGTTTAAGATATTGACTTGAAATTTGGTACACATATGTACTTTAACGAGATCTGGAACTAGATTATATTTTTATCTTGTTCCGTCGAAGGGTTGGGGGGTAAATTGGGGTAAATGGGGATAAATAGGTAAATGAAGCAGGTAAGAGTCAATAAAATAGGTATTTAGTATATACAAGAGGAGCTAAGGTCTCAAAAAATTTTTTGGCATTAACCACCCCTATTACCACCCACACCCCATTATTAAAGGGGGTGAGAAAAAAATGTGATTTAGTGTGTGTACTGTGTACAAGAACCAAAAACCTCAAAATATTTTTTTACTTCATCCACCCCCACTACCCCCTATCACCACCCCCACCCCACTACCGATGTGGGGTATCGTTTTATGGGTTTTTGGGGTAGAGGATTTCAAATATTATATTATTAAAGTTCCATAAACAATTATTTCCACATACAAAATTTTTTCGTTGTAAGAGACTTGGATAGAAAATCTGGATGTGGAAGTAGTGATTCTTTGAGCAGCGGTTTTTTTCTTGTTACACCACGCTGCGAATAGCTTGAAGGTTCTATCATATCTTTCTTTGGACTTATGGCTGAGCATCCTACTTGCCAAGCATCTTCTAAGTCTGAATAGTCACTTTAAAGTAAAGAACACTTACTGACCTTAATACGTAATTTACTATTATATCTACTAGGATACTTGCACTTTGACATGAAGGGCGAAGGGCATTTTTTTATCGTCGGATTGTAGTGGCAGTGTCGAGTTGTATAGACAAGCTTAAGTGTTGTGTAGAAGAAGTTGTAGCTAACTGTCGAGAACTTGCTGAACGAACGTACTATCTAGAACTGCCAGTGGTGAATAAATTTTTCCTTTTGTACTCTTTGGGGTTGCAAACAATTTCAGATTTGTCGGGGTTATTCAAAAAGGCCCCTTCGGATTCATTTTCTGCCCTAATTTTTACGGTAAAGGCTTTAAAAACTTTTTTAGTTTAGAACATTTCTTAATTTTTTTTGCGGCTATTCGGCAAGTCTCGGGGGTGTACTTCTTTCTGCTTCATTTGTGTTTATGATTTCTTAGTGACCAAAATTAATAACTGAATTTTTTCGCGCTCGGTATTATAGTAAAATGTTTGTAACTTTGTGTGTAACACTTAATATATTGGAAGCACTGCATTTTACGACCTGTTTGCTTGATGAGAAAGACTCTAAAATCCGTTTAATTTTAATATATTTCAGCTTTAAAACAGTCTCTTTCATACAGTGAAAATCCTTGACACGAGTAAAATATGTAAAATATTGGAAGCTGAATTTCCGTCTAACTGGGACAGAGTCCTTTAACTTTATTTCACGACGTGGAAGCTAGATCACTAGGTCAACAATTTTATCGACAACCAAATAAATAAATTTCCATTTCTACTTGCCAAATTTCCGTTGTCAAACGAAGTTTTCACTTGTGACTGACGGCGGATGTAAAATTGAGATTTTAATAATTCATTAGGGCGAGTTTTACGACCCTTGACAGTTTTCTGTCGATATTGTAACTTAATAAATCATTTTATGAATCCCATAATTTTTCCTTTATGGTTGTGGTAATTTTCGTTTTTAAGTTAATGAATAATTTATTGAATAATAAATGTAAGGTGCAGGCAATATGATTATGTAATATTGTTTAAATATAGGAATGCTGCATCACTTCACGTACTGTAGGCCAAAGCATCTTCAATAAATCTTTATTTATAGAATAATTTTACTGTACCTACGCGAGTTTAATAGGTGCAATAATTACAATAATTTGAGTCACCTAATTTAGAAATGCTTGTTATTTCCACGCGAGAACGGTATTTAGAACTAATTATTTTTAAATTGGGAAGCAAGTCTTCTATTTCAGAGGGCATAAAAACAATGTGAAAGTAGTAAAATTTTATTTAATTGGGTACATCCCATTGAACATCTGGAAAACTTCCTTATTGGAAAATAAATCTATTGAAGAACCATAGATAGAGTAATTTGAGTAAAATAACAAAATTTCTACCAGTATGTTGTATGTAAAGACCATAATTAAACTTAATGAATTCGAAGTTCTTGAAATTATACTTTAGAAGCATTGTTTTCTACATAGATAACAGTTGTCTTAATAAGAAACCATACTGTATATAAAAGGAGATATAGTATTGTGTATTTCATGACATTTAGCTATGGGACTCTGAGTTACAGCATTTTTGTTTTTTTTCTCTTTAACGGTAGCTCATTGATAAAATGAACCTAACGAAAATAAAAGAACAATTTTGAGATATTAACTCATTTTTAGAGAATCCGTTCTCACATTCAATTTCCAAGTATTATCAAGAAAAGGTCGAGACATGGCTCAGGCTCAGGCTATAGCTAGGACTGTGGAAGTTTGCGAATGTGGGGTCGAGGGCAGTTTAAATGGGCCTAATATTCCTAATTGTTGTAAACTTTTATATACACAGAATTGTAAATGAATTTCAATGATTTTTTTTATGGTTAAAAATACTTATTTTCTAACAAATAATATTAATTCTCTTATTGTAAAATAATCATTCTTCCCAGGTAATAATTTGTAGCTTGTATATAATTAGTGCAAATATATTCTGTGTTCAATTACAGCCCGTAATTATAAATTGACCTAGAAGGTCACTGTTATGTATTTACTAGATGAAAGGTTATAATGCGAAATGCCCTATAAATTTTGCAGTTCTAATTTATACAACCAGTAATAATAAATAACCAATTTTGTAAATAAAAAGTGTAATGATTACAAAAATGGTGATAGGACAATTAAATAAAAATAGCAACTCTCACCAGCACCAGCGTAATTCTCTTACGGTAAGTTAGTTAATCAGATAAAATTTGTTTAACTATCCGGAAATATTGCCATTATTACGCTAAATGTCAACAACTTAAACTTATTTCTTATTTCTCTAAAATTATTTTGGTATCTGTTCACGTCCCCTCTGTTTTAATAAAAAATATCTATCCAACACAGAGGTTCAAGAGGGAACTATTTGCTGTTGCCATGTAGGTTACAATAAAAAAATCATACTGGGTATACGTACAAATATTTTGGCCCAGAAGAAGTAAAAAATCCTTGTAATTTTTTTTCTAACTCAACCTATTTTTTGGTTTAAAATTAATTAGAAATGGGCAATGTTTTCAGTTTAGACAGTACAACTATAAACAGAAGAACGGTGTCATGTCATTAACGTCGGTTTACAGTGTTGCAACACTGTCATTTAAAAATAATAAAACAGTTTTACTTTTACCTTGTCTAATCAGTTTTGAAATGAAAACACTAACTGACATTTATTATTAATTTACTCATTGCCATTTTAGCAATTTTTCACAAATCACAATAATTCCATAGGTTTTAATAAAAAAAGGACATCCAAGTCGGTTTTTTAAGTCTTTATTGAAAAAATGTCACTGATCTCAATAACTTACTATCTGCAAAACATGTATTTTAATGAGAATAAAAAATTACCATTTTTTATTTATTATAGAAAATTTCTTTAACTATTATAGTAATTAAATTAATAGCTATTATTTTAAGTATTTTATTATTGTTACTATAAATTTACTTTAAAACTAGATAAATCGAACATATTGACAACATTGTGTGATTGGTAAGCGGCGGCCTATCTACTGCTAAACAAGGAAGTATGAAAAATACTACATACATTTTCTTTGAACATACCGGCGCCGACAGCGGAGGATTCCTTTTATAAAAGGCGTATTTTGTAAAGTTTTTTTTTATGTCATTATCTATAAAATAAACATAATAGAAGGGAGATGTGGGACGCAAGAAGACATTGAACTTGATTTTAGTTTGTCCGGCAATACTGACCTACACAATGTTATATACCAGACACCCTGTTAAATAAAAGAAGTAACTTGTCTTACTTTGTCGTGTGACTAAAGAATTTTTGTTCATCAGTAAACTACCTTTGTGTGACTTTTCCAAAAAAAAAAAAAAAAAAAAAAAAAAAAAAAAAAAAAAAAAAAAAAAAAAAAAAAAAAAAAAAAAAAAAAACAATAATGGCATATTGTTAAGTTTGTAATGTACTATTAACATACAAAATTTGAGTAACGTCGTTGGAGCCGTTTCGAGAAAATCGAGATTTTCGCATCAGTGGCCTTAATTTTAAAGATAAGTGAAAATTTTAAAATGTCTGGAGATGCTTGTAAGAGGACTCTAGATATGGAATATAAACGAGATCGATTAGTTGGTTTTAGCGCTAGGCTAAGCGACCAACGCACAGTGTGGCCAAATCTCAAAGAGCTAGCCCAACATTCATAACATTCAGTATGTACACTAAAATTAATATCTATAAGTTATTGGACTTGTTGATTATGAATTCGACATTAGAATTTGCAAAAACAATATAGTGGATTCATTATGGCGGACTGAATAATTATCCAAAAAATCGGAAATAAAAATATACTTCATTAAGAATCTGATACTATAATTTTTAAATATAAAATGGCTACTTCAATATGGCGGACTGAAGATTGTGTTTAAATTGTTGTACAGTCCGCTATATTGAAGTAGCTAAGGTTTCAGTCCATCATATTGAGTCCACCATCTTATTTTTACAAATTCTAAAGCCGAATTCGTAATCGACGAGTCAAAAATTTACAGATATTAATTTTGGCGTACGTACTGAATGTTACGAATTTTGGCCAGCTTTTTGAGATTGGGCCACACAGACACACAGTAACATGTTTTCTCCTTCCTCTTTTTCAATATCTGAGAGTGACGAACTTTTGAACTATTACATCTTTCTTCATCCTAGTGTCGCTCGAAAGTAAAAATGTATTTTTCAGTTAAGACCGATATTTATGTAATTGTTATGCAGTAGTAGACTTGCATTTTTTTCTAACAGCAAATTAAATAAATAGTATTGAAGAGCTGTGGGATATGAATGACCCCATTTATGTAGCAAAGCAGCTTCTGAATGACAGCACAATTATTTACGTTTGATTGACGTTGAACTGTTTGGTTTTTATGTATAATTGACAGTCTGTTGATATTTTGTAACTTCATGTGTTTAAACTTCTATCGATTTATAACTAAGAAACAATGGAATTTAGTTTTATATAAGCTGAATCATCTAACTTACGAGATGATTATGGTCTGAAAAGATCCACATTTTGCCAGATTATTTCTATTTGAAGGTAAGTTATTATACTTTTAGATGTTCATTTGAAGATGAATTATTACAAAATTCCATTTTCTGTTTTTTGATAAGTATACAAAATAAAAAAACAACCATATTAGGTTCAGTCAATTTGGACACTTCGTATAGAAATTGAGAGGTCAATTACGTTAAATTGTTATAATTTTAAGCTTAGGATCTAACCCTTAAGAAACTGGCCAATATTGGAAAATATTGTGTACTAAATTCAAGTAATTATAATTTAAAGATTAAAAGCTACTGTTAAATTATCTACTGATTTAAAAATTGGCCATTAAATTCATATGTCAATACTGTTTATTATTAGAAAAACCCTGTATTCTTATAGATATTTTGCACTTATAGACCAGTCACTTTAAGTAGATGGCTTCTTGAATAATTCCGAATAAGCTGGATTAATCTATTTGATTGCTAATTTTCCACCCTATAATAAGCTGAGCTATTGCCTCCATCTTGAAGGAAATTGCGGAAAATATGACGTTTTTTCAAATATTTGCAAATATCTCGATCAACTTTAGAGAAAAATATGTGGTTATCATTCTGGAAAGCAAGTAAATTCTTTATGGAAATGTTCTATACTTTTTGTGTGCGATCATCCATTTCGGAAATACAGGTGCTTAAATATTTGCCATGTTTGGTCGGACACGCTATCTTTTTGAAATGTGATAAGCTTCTACAGAAAAACAAGAAAATTGAAGGAAACTGTCCATATATTCAAGGACTCTAATGCATCACCAGATGCAATTACAAGCACAGGAGAAACATGTCTGCTTCATACCGCTATGGGGTAAGAGACTGTGAATCCTTGGATAAATATAACAGTAGTGGCATTTTAAAATATTTAGTCGATGCCAATGTAAAGTAGAGCAGAAGAGAAATGGACAAATAATATGCTGAAAAGAAACAGATTTAACCTACGCTGTTGCCAATTTTCTCTTTAGCTACTTTTAGTCGTCGGCGGAACTCTTAACATGCTGAAGTGCCTGGCATCAATGTTAATATATCGCTTTCTTTCACGTACATTATTTTGCTGTTTATATTTCACTATATCTTATTAGAGGGATCGACCCAAGATTTCTAGGTGTCACTAACATCAATGCTTTGTAAAGTCGATCACCAAAATTCTCCCAAACACAGCATCATTACCGCAAACCAAAGATGCAGCTCACTTGCACTTATTGCGCACTTAGTGCCAAATTCAGTAATCGTGTGGGAATGAAAAATCAGCTTCGGGTTGGGGAAGGAAAAAATCAAATAATGAGTTGACAACTATCCCAACTCTTCAGGAACCTTAGGAGTTATTAAAACTAATTTCCTACAAATATGCCAAAGGTTGCAGTATGGCTTGCAGTTGTCGTAAGCGAGTTTGTGTTGCTCAGTAATTTGCGGATTATCCAACGGAAAATCTCGGTCAAATATTGTGGAAATATACGAATTGAATGACAATAAGAAAACTATATAGATGTTCAAGCCGAAAATGCTATGGATTATTTTGATAATTATTATGAACCATCTACAGAAGAAAAATGACTGAATGATGAATTCTAGAAAAAAACCATCTATCTTAAAATAAATTATAAATAACTAATAAATTTGGCCTCTGCCACGTTAAAAAAAACGCGTCGTGTACTTTACCTAAGGTGGCGCGGAAACGAGCAAAATAAAATAAAATCTCTGAAATAAGAAAACGTATTTAGTGAGGAAGCACCAGCAAACAGTGATAGAATTATTAGATAACACCGAATTGTGAAGGGTAAGCAGTAGAGAGCAAAATACTAGTCTAGTTGCTTCAGTAAAAAAATGTCAACGTTTATTACTCCGAAACGGACAATCGTAAGAAAAGAATGTAAAAACGCCTTTTTTTTATAGAAAATTTAGTCATCTTCAATTTTGATTATTTGATATTTTTTTTCTCTAAAACTGATATTAACTGAGATATTTACAATTATTTGAAAAATTGTCGGACCATTTTTTCAATATGTCGACCTTGTCAGGGAGTGTAAAAATAAAATGTGTTTTTGTACATCATTCTAAATAAAATAAAATGAATTCAAGTCTGTTCGTAATTATTCCTGATCACGAAATAATTACAACTGGCCTATCGCATATGTCTGAAAACTAGAAAGATAATTAAATCTACTGTGGGAATTAGTTTAGGTTTAGGTCACTTTTTCATATTTACCCAATCAAATGTTTATTTTGAAATTAGCTCTTCTAATAATATTTACTTTGGAAATAATTATTAAAATATATTTAAATTTATTCACTTGTTGCTACCCAGAAACTAGTTTTACATTTCTAATACGTAAACCTGAGTGAGTGAGTAATACCTTTTTAATTTTGTCTAAGTCATCTTTTGTTAGTTCCTTAACTCCTTTCTTCATCTTCTTCTTCTGTCCCATGTTTTCCTCTCAGGTGTTAATCTTATTAGGTCACTTAAAATTTCCCGCACTTTTAACACATACACATAAATTTCCTAGATGAAGTCCGAATTAGCACCTTCACGAAAGAACACTTTTTTAAAACAGAGTCCGTATAAAACTAACTAGCTTTACCGAGCGTTCGCCATTGTTATGTGTTTAAGTAAAGTCTATGCACAATATTTGGATTAAACTTGAGCAAGATCGTTAATGTATATTTCGTCATTTTTTATCTACACTGTTTACTTAACCTTTTTGTACGTTAATATTAAAAATAGGATGTTAATTATATCAGTGAGGCTTTCAGCTGTAGTGGTAGCACGTTGCTTAAAAATGTAAAATTACTTGCAGGTCGTACAATACAGGTGTTTTATTGTTTATAGTAAAATAAATGCTAATCGGACTGTTAAATACCAGGTACAAGGATTACCAGTTTTTATTAGCTTTGGGTGACATTTCTCTTTAATTGCATAAAGACAGTTTAGTTTATTTCGCTTCGTTTTGATGTAACATACGAAATAGGTGATTTTTTCGCGACAGAGTAAAAAGCAGTATGTCTATTCTCTAACTGATTCTTCTTGATGGCCATTTATACATATCGCTATTGGATTATGTCGCGAAAAACTCCTTAAAGTTACATAATTAGCAACTGCTTAACTTTAGGTGATGGCCTCGGATACTGCTGACAGCGATTATCAATTTGAATAATGTTCATATTATATCATATATATACTAGATTGATAAATAATCAGTAAAGACCGCTGCCCAAGGAATCACTACTTCCACATCCAGATTCTCTATCCAAGTCACTTACAACGAAAAAACTTTGTATGTGAAAATAATTGTTTATGGAACTTTAATAATATAATATTTAAAATCCTCTACCCCAAAAACCCATAAAACGATACCCTACATCGGTAGTGGGGTGGGGGTGGTGATAGGGGGGTGATAGTGGGGGTGGATGAGGTAAAAAAATATTTTGAGGTTTCTGGTTCCTGTACATACACTAAATCACAATTTTTTTTCATCCCCTTTAATAAAGGGGTGGGGGTGGTAATGGGGGTGGCTAATGCCAAAAATTTTTTTGAGACCTTAGCTTCTCTTGTATATACTAAATACCAATTTTATGGACTCTTACCTGCTTGATTGACCTATTTACCGCCAAATTTACCCCCCAACCCTTTGACGGAACAAGATGAAAATATAATCTAGTTCTAGATCTCGTTAAAGTACATATGTGTACCAAATTTCAAGTCAATATCTTCAACGGTTTCAGACTAAACGTGCGCACAAAAAAAAGTTACAGACAGACCGACAGACAGACAGAAATTTTTTTTTCGCTCAAACTTAAAATCTCGACGTTTCATGACATTTTAAGCTTATTTGGACAATAAAAATTTTTAAAAATTTTTTTGTCGTTACTATACTTCCACTGGACGTGGAAGTAAAATGACGTTATGGGATGAACAAGGTCGTAAAGGAAACAGAGAATTAGAAGATGAAATGGGAATTTCAAGTGGTTTCTTCCGGGTGTAGCCGTGGTCGCTGAATTTTACTTGACGTTTCGCTGATCATGCTGTCAGCTTCTTCAAAAGTATTCCAAAGACTTTCTTTAGAGTCTGAAGAAGTCAAGTCAAATTCGACGAGCACGGCAACAAACACCTGGAAGAAACTCATTGGACACTGGTCGTGAAATCTTGCGTTCTACTAATTGGGAATTTGTTTTTCATAGGATATTGCGGATATTTTACATCTAATTACTCCACTAGTATTGCGTTTCTCAAAATAAAAAAGGCACAAGAGAAACAATAATTTATATAATTTTAGACAGCCATGCTGCCTTTAAGGCTCTGGGTTCATTTACTGTTTAAGAGTCCAAAATTACCTGGGAATATCTACAAACAGTAAAGCAGCTTACAAGGATCAACAAAGTTACGTTGATGTGGATGTAGGGCATGAAGGAATAAAAGGGAAGGGGACCTCGTAAGACAAGGCGTTGAATCGTCATTTATGGGAGCCATTTTGTGGAATAGCAAAATGTCACACAAACGAGGAGGTGGAAAAATTGGGGGAGGGAAAGAAATCATCCTTCTAGAGTCTAAGAACAGATCAAAGGCAATCGAAAGGCTTCATAAGCTATTCAAAAAGAGGCAAAAGAGCTCTTGGTCTCAGCAAACTGGAATTGACCCTAATAACAGGCCTGTTCACAGGACATTGCTCACTGACGCACCATCTCAAGAAAATGGGCAAAGCTGAGGATGAAATGTGTAGCTATTATATGAAAGCAACTGAGACTGGGGAACATACTTTGTCTATGTAAAGTCTTGGTCCGCCAAAGACTACAACACTTGAGGCAGAGTTTTGGCACCTACCGAAGGGGGAAAGATGCCCCCCCCCCCAAAAAAAATCTAGGAATCTTTAGAACTTTGGGATTGGATGGATGCACATAAGGTTTGCTCTTGCAGCGGTGGGCGGAGGCTACTAGCCTTTGGGGTCCGCATGCGGTGATTCTGCAGAATCCTGCGCTGGTTCCTGGCAGTCGGGGGGTCGTTGCTTGAAACTGGCGACATGGACATATAGGGGTATTCACGAAAGATCTTTTTATGTCAAGGTGACAATGAATGGGTCGTTTAGGCATGAAGTGCTCCATGTCGGAACGATCCATTCGCAATCAAATATAATCTAAGCAAATCGCGTTTCTTAAAAGATAAACCTACAGAGAACAAGTTGAGGTTGTTCGAGAGGCTCTTCTAATTCTTTGTATCATCCACGATTGTCCAACGGTTGGTCTTGTAGAATTTACCAAGGCAAGAGATATTGTGGAAGAATCAGAGAAGTAAGGTGGGTCGTCGAAGAGCTTGCCGACAAAGCAGCCATTAAAACCGTTCCTCCTTCATTCTATTATATGTATTTTCTCAGCTATACATTAACAACATCTCATTATTCAACTCACTTGGAGTACCAATGGTTCTAAAAGAGTTTTTACCATGGTTCTAAAAGAGTTTTTACTAAAATACACAAAACAAATTGTAGATAATATAGTACCCGCCACGGTGCATTTTAAAGGTGTGGGTTCAACTAAAGGATATCAAAATATTAAAACAGTTTCTTATGTGAAACTTTTTGCCAAATTCGAATCCGAGTTTCTAGTTCAATCAAATTTGCGACATTAGAGGAACAAACGTATTTCTATCAAAGGTGGGAAAAACATAAAATGATGAATTTTTTTAGTTTTCAATCAGTGCCTTGTGTGCTGAGATATCGATTTTATATGATATACTTCTCTGATATTTTCCGTGCTTGCTGTGTGGAGCAAAATTACTTTGCCAATATATTTTTTTTATCAGAAATGTAGAAACTATTAAATATGGTACCTACTATAATATGAAAAACATTGTAAAATGTAGTAAGCGAGAAACATTTTTATTATTAAAAGTATAAGGGTGATGTAGTAAAAAGTAAAACTTGAAGGTCAAGGAGGTTTTTGGATCCGATGTTTTTTGTTGCTGTTCAGTTTAACAATAAAAGAATTATTGTTAAAATGCTCCTGATATCAGTGACTAACTATGAAAGCTCAAGACATAGGATTAGTTACTGCTTCCAAATTATTAATTTATTTATAAAAAAACACAAATTATTTTGTCCAAATTCTATGAGAATTATTATGTAATAAACAGGAAACAGATATTATAAATAATAAATTTAAACATTTTATTTAGATCAGATAAATGTTTGTACATAAATATAGTAAGATTTAAAAGTTAGTAATTAGTAAGTACATTATAAGAAGGAATTCGCGATTTTTTTTTGTGAATAACACGGCGTACCCGAAATTCGTTAAGGGTCGTTTTCTTCAACAAAATTTATAAAATATTGTTATATGATAAAAAATTATATTAAATATATAGTCTATATATCATATTCAAAAAGTTCTAATCGTCACATGCACGAACAAATTGGCCTTAAAAATATAAAGGCGGTAAATAATGGGAATTCAATTTTAGAGACTTTTCATGTTTTCGTTTATCATGTTGGTGATGTTGCTCTGTTGATTTATTGTTTACATTGTGTTGTGATGTGGCAATTGTTTAATATTTTTTTATAATGAAACCTAATTTTGTGAAAGGTACTTCAAAAAATTTACCGATAGTGGATTTTAACAATTTTCACTATTTACGAATCCCGAAGAATTAAAAATTTGAGGTTAGAATTTTCTTAAAATAACTTTTTCCACTACTAATTAAAATAAATTACAATGCCTTTAGAGCTGGCAGACCTAGTTATGGTGATAATACCATTGGATACGTGCAGGTGAAAAGGAAAGCCAATATTTGTACTGTTAAAAGACGCATTACACCCGAACATAAAGTTCGTCAAAGAGCATATTCAGTAATGGTTACTATTAATGAAGAAAATTAAGCTAGTCACAAATTATTCATAGAAAATCATTTACATACTTACTTTAGCTTACAGTGTATTTATATTTTAATTATAATAAATAATAAGAGTAACGCCTTGAAATATCACAATGACTCACGTCGGTACTAACAGCAAACGAACGACGCCCGTCGATTATTTCTTTATCTCCTAACTGCGCATGCTCTCACATCTGACGTCATCATGGGCGCCAATTCAAAATATCTTAACTCAAATAATTAATTTCATTACTGAAATGACTTTAGAATGTAAAATAAAAAAATACGGGTCAAATAAAATTTAATAAAGTACTTGAATATAAAATTTTAAAAAATGGTCAGCGATAGTATTTTAACATTTTGAGATTTCGTTAAATTATCTCTTGACATAAGCTTAATAGAACTATCAAAGTTATAATAATTTTCATTAAGCATGATGTTTATGAGTTACATGGTACAAATATATCATATTTATACAGGGTGTAATCATTTTTATGTCATTAAAAAAAACTGGTGGTGGGGAACGACTAAATGAACAAAAAAACCTTATATAACATGTGGTCTAAAACCCATAGTTTTAGAAACAAAATAAACAAAAATCTCGAAAATTTTCAATAAAATTGTTTGAGAACTAATGGAATGTTGGGATATGCTTTTATTTTGGCGTATGTCGGCGCCTCTAACCATCAAATACGCTAACACGGCTTTTTCAAAGCATCGCGCTCCTTTGTAGAGCCGCGCGTCGGCGAAGACACAAGTTAATAATCACACTTTTTTATGGTTTTTTTAAAAGTAGGTAAGGTAAAACTATACTCCCTCTTGTCTGTGCAATATTTTAGTTTCTGCGGACACTTCGTTAAGCACACACGTCGAACCCGTTCGTTGTTTTCGTTCTTTTTTAATTTTAGGCCACGTATTTACAGTTAAGATTTGTTTTATTGACTTACCGTTCAAATCGTTAAGTTTTTGATTACGTACAGACACTACTTGTTCGTTCTTTTTGTGTTTTGGATTTTGGACCAAGTTTTTATTTTTATTTTCTTTATTGACAACGTTAGTGAATAGTTTAGTGTGGTATTTTAATGTGCATAGAAACCATAAAATATGATCCTAATTTACCAAATGTGTTAAACGGAGTACGTATGTCCTTCGTTCGACGAAAAGTGTATTAATGCAGACGGAAGCCATTTCGAACAATTTATGTAAATCAACTTTATTGGTAAGATCTAGATTTATTGAATAATTTTAGTTTCCGATACCTGATCGGCAATTCGTTAAATAAATCAGATTTTTTCCTAACTTAATAAGTCTGTTATCGTATCTCAGACGTCTAACTCTTTATTTCCCAATGTCATGCAATAATTTCTCGTTTTTCAAGCTTTTAACCCAGAACACTCATTTAGATTACAAATGTTAATAAATCACATTTAAATCTGATAAATTATAAACAACAATAAAGGCTCCAATATTTTGTTCTAAATTAAAAAAACACACATGTAAAGAAATGCTGTGTTTAAACCCCTTCTACGCCTATGAATTGCTTGCAGTTCTGTAAAAAGAAATATGGTATTATTTACATTTTTATAATTGGTTCGGTTGAGGCGCTCTTCAAAGGTACCGCCGTTTGCTTTGAACCGCCGGCCGACGACGAGTCGGTCGGTAATCTTTGCACTTTTTTATGACAATTTAAAAGTCGTAGAATTATACCTAGTACACGTCAGTTGACCCGCAAAGGCAGTGGTTCTCAAAGTCTAGTCGATCCCCATTACCAGTTTTTTTTAATGACATGAAACTGATTACACCCTGTATAATGTTTATAGCGTCTTCTGTGCAAAAGATTGTTCTTAAAAAGTATAATCGGTAACTTATTGGTGTTAATTTTCAAAAAATGCTTAAAGAAACAAAAATGAAGGGAAATTGTTCCAGTTTTGTATCAGATATAAAAAAAAATCATAATCCATAACGGTGATAATAAATTAAACTAGAATATAGGAACATTTTCATCAAAAAATGTGAAATATAAATATGAGATTTTGAAGAATTGCAAAAAGAAGTTAGAACAAAAATATAACAATACCTTATTAATTAATTATTATTGAGGTATTTGTAGTAGATATTGCTTGGCATAGTAAGATACGTTTACCCATACTTAAATGTTTCACAAGTAAATTCTTTAAAATTGGGTTATGTTTATCCCATCTTTATAAATACTCGAGTAGTAAACCAAGTAATGTTGTAAGCAGGCCATATTATTTTCAGACAATATTGATTTAAGTTATTTTTAATATAGAAACAGTATAATCTATACAGGCAATTTAAATTCCAATCAATTATTTCCTTTTAGCTGATTATTTGTTAAATCTATAAAACAAATTAGTTAGACAATATTCTTATTTAAATAGTTGATTTTCAGGCATGCTTCTTGATTTAACGTCGGTCTGAATAATCTGAATAATAAACTGTTTCAATCTAAAGGCCCTTCTTTGCCGCAAGGGCGGATCTGGACCCTTGAGCTGGGGGGGGGGGGGGGGGGGGTAACACAGCCGCGTGCTGAAAATAACAAAAAATCTTTTTCGTCCCAAAATTTTTTTGATGAGCGGATTGAGACAAATTCTCAGTTGCGCCTGTAAATAACATTATATATTCAAAAATGTAATACAGAATCTTGGGGGGGGGGGGGGGGGGGATTGCCACGTTAACCCCCCCCATAAATCCGCGCTTGCAGTTTATCACCAACAACAATTATTTTAAAACTGTTTGTGATATTTAAGCCTCGGACATTGTTGTCAGCGACATTTTCATCAACAAGATTTTATTTCTAACTCCACCTTGTTTCCTCCACTTAAGTGATCTTTACAAACTCTGTCGGTGGCAATGTACTAACATATTTTTTCTAATAAATATGCCAGAAATTTTTTGTTTTTGCTTCAATTTTTCGATTGCATATTATATAACTCAAAAAAAAACGTTTCAACGTTTTTTTTCCAGCTTCGGAAAATGAGGGTTATTTATTTATTTATTTCCGGGAGAACCCATTGAGTACACAAAAAATACATTATACAAAAGAAAGACACATAAATAGTAATACATTAAAAAAAAACAGATTAATTAGACACATATGACTAGAGTGTAAATTAAAATAAATAACAAATTGATTCGGGTAAAATAGAACAGTTAGATACACAAAATATGTTATTTAATTAATCATATCACAAATTGTTTTTTAATGTGTATAGTGAAACATTGAAAAAATCTAGAGATGCAGTATTTGCATTTTTCATTATCCTGTCGATACCAAGGTTAGTACCATATAGGGTTCGATGAGTTTGGATAAAAAACGTGTATGATTCTCTTAAATGTCTTTGTGGTACATGAAAATCTAATAGTGCCAGTAATTCAAGGCTGTCGACAATTCCATTGCATAGTTTAAATGTCAAAATAATATCTGTATTGGTTCTTCGTTTGTGCAAAGTCTGAAGATTTAAATGAGTTAGAATTTCGTTGTAAGAAATTTGATCGCTTGGAATATGGAGTTTGTATGCTATATAGCGCAGAAATCTATTTTGTACTCTTTCAATTTTGTCTATATGTATTTGAAAATATGGAGACCATATAACTGAACTATTTTCAAGATGAGATCTAACTAGTGAGACATACAATGTTTTTATGGCAAAAATGTTACTGAATTCTCTTGAGTGTCTTTTAATAAATCCAAGAACTTTTAAAGCTTTATTTTAAATCACGTATTATATTAACATTTTCAACTGGAATATCGTTTATGAAATACACGTTTAATGATTGAGATAGCCCTTTGCTAAACTGTGTATATTTGCATTTTGATACATTAAGGATCATTTTTTTGTTGTTACACCAGTTATAAAATCTGTCGATATCTTCTTGTAATTCTAGATAGGAAATGGTATCAGTAATCTCTTTAAATATTTTCATGTCATCGGCATACAATAATACTTGGCAGTGGAAAAAACATTCTAAAACGTCATTGATAAAAAGATTAAACAGTAATGGGGCCAGATGTGCCCCCTGAGGAACACCTGATTTGACCTTAATTTCGTTTGAATAATAGTTGTTAATTTTTACGACTTGAACACGATCATTTAAATATGATTTTAGCCTTTGAAAGAGCATACCATGAATATACTGAGATAATACATCGAGTAGGAGAACATGATCTACTTTGTCAAATGCCTTGGAGAAATCTGTGTAAATTGAATCCACACAGTTACCCCTCTACAAGGCACTGACAATGTAATTTTCATATACTAATAAATTGGTAGTAATAGATCGGCCTTGACAGAACCCATGTTGTTTAGAACTTATATGGTTTTTTAGTATACATGTTAAATAATCGTTTACAAGAGACTCGAATATTTTAGGTATATGTGAAATTTTGGATATAGGTCTGTAATTAATCACCATTTCTTTGTCACCAGTTTTTTTATAGATAGGCACGATATATGATTTTTTCCAGATTGTTGGAAAAATTCCTTCCGACAGTGATTTGTTAAATAATAACCATAGTGGTCTTGACAAGGCAAATGCACACGATGTTAAAAAATAAGAAGATATCTCATCAGGTCCAGGACCTTTTTTGCAGCCAAGATCGTTGTTTATTTAAAACCTCGGTTATTTCTATATATATACGCCTTATATGTCGCTATAACGAGTTTGAAACAGTTACATTATTTTTACAGTCCTTTGACTTTTCTTATAAATAAATCATTAACTGAAAGTAATTTGCCACAAAATTTCAAACTTGCAAAAATTTTACATATTTATAAAAGGATAATAAACATTGAACAGTTACACACTGATATCAAATTTAAGTGCAGTATCAAAATTTTTCGAGAACATTGTCTTTAAGTTACATATTTATTAAGCTTTATAAGTAGATATTAACATTGGTTTATTAATGTACCTAAGCAAGGCTTTTAACATACCTATTAAACACAGATTACTTACAGAAAAGCCTAAACAAATATTGCATTATCCGAAAAGCTAGTGATTGGATGTCCTCTTTTAACGTTCAGACAGAAAATGGGAGGTTGATATAAACAGATTACAAAATAGATATAAAACTATTGGAATACCGCAAGGGTCCATTTTGAGGCCACTACTATTTTTGGTATTTGTTAACGATTTGCCAAATCTTGACCCAGAAATTAACATTGTTATGTTTACCGATGATAACATATATTTGCATTCTGACAAATCGAAATTTGTTTTAGACGAATTGCAAGATATGGTAACTTCTTTATTTAATAGCTTTATTCTAATCAACCACATTCAAATGTATCAAAAAGTGTTTCTAATAGTTTTACGTCTAGAAATGAATCGGTCTCTGCAAAATATAACGATTTTAGCTGCAAATCTCATATTAACAATTTGTTATCTAAGTTGTCCTCATTGTGTTTCCCATTATGCAGACTCAGAGAAGTAACGAAAAGATCTTAACATTTTATCATTCGTACTTTTTGTGTAGCCTCAGATATGGGATAATATTCTGTTGTATTTCTCCACGTACATCTCGGCTATGTAAATTAAAAAAAACGGCTAGTACGAAACATTGCTGGTGCTACTGGACGTCAGTATTCTAAGCTTACTTTCAAGAATTTGACCCTTTTACCCTTGCTATAATGTATGTTTATGAAATATTCGTCTATGTAAAAAAGAACTTGGCAAAGTTCATTAGCAATGATTTGCATAGCCATTATACTCGTAATAAAATGAATTTGGTAATACCCGTTCATAATTTATCATTATTTGAAAAGGGGCCAAAATTTGTTGATATCAAGAGCTTCAACACGCTACCAGATAAATGTTAAGTGTATAAATAACATCAGAGTACAGCGTATTTATATGTTTACATGACATCATATTTTATAATGCTGCAGAATTATTCTGATTTATATCAAAATGCACATTACTGTAAATTTTGTTTGTTCATATTTTGTATACTTATCTATTATAAGCACTGTTATATTTGTTATTTTATATATCAACGTGTTACTGAAGTTGTCGATTTTGACTATTTATTAACAATTTATTTCGTGCATTATTGCACATATATCGTATTTTAACTGGTTAATATAATTAAATGCTTTTCATATGGTATTTCGAGTAGGTACTGATAACTTTTCCTATACCTTTGTATATTCATTCAAGTAAATTATTATTATTATTATTAATTTTTGTTTCCGTCATGCGTTATACAATGAAATGGAAGAAACAACAAAAGCAAATAAAACAATTAAATTCATTTGAACTTAGGTTAAATTTTGTCAGTTTGTTGCACACATCTATGAAAAATTACTGCGAAATGCTAACTTATCGGTTAATATCGTTTGCTTATAATTATTTTTGGTTTAAAAATGTAAATATAAATATTACGTGAACTTAGCTCAGGAAGACAGTGATACAGTAGGTGGTACAGAAAACTGATATATGCCAATACACATCGTCACTGACCTTCTGATTTTTCAAAAATAGATTGTTTTTATATACATTTTCCATGGTTTTCTGTCAGTATAATAACTAACTCTAATCTATCAAACAGTTCCGTTATGACTAAGAAGTCACAAGAATATAGTTTAATTTCAAGCTGTGTGATTCCGTTTGTATATCTTTCCCAAAATATAATTAGTTAAACTTTATTGTCTACTTCTTCTCTGATGTGTAATATCTAAAATAATAAAAAACATCTATGGAACTATAAATAAATTGTTTCTTCATCTAAACACATACAGGAAATATTTTGCAATTTTGATATTACTAATGGAGATGCCCATTAAATTTGTTCCGCAAGCTATGGTAATAAAACTAATTGTTTACAACTCAAGCTCTTACATGCAGTATCCGTTTGCTAAGAATGATACTTTTAAAATCTAATTTGTAATGCAAATTTCAGTAATAAAAAATATAATTGTGAAAAAGCACGTGTCGAAAATAATAGACAATTATAAATAATATACAGTGTGGTGCACAAATCAGAAAGTTAAAAATTTCAAAATTTTTGGATTTTATTTCCATTACTGAATGATATTTGAATGATGCGAGTGCATTTTAGACATGTACTTCCAACCACCATTTGTATGGGCTGAAATACTATGCTATCTGAACGATCTACGTCTACGCCAACAAATAAAAAAAAACAGTAATTTAATAACAATATCCGGGAAAATTTGGGCATTTGGGCCGGATACGTTATAGACGGAACGCAACATTGGCGTCGTGAGATCGAAAATAAATCAATTTACAAATATATTTTTTCAAAAAAATTAACGAAATAAAAAAATTATGTTAAGTTTTTATATCATTCTTAAGGCTTCCCAGTTTAAATCTATTTTTTAACCGACTTCATACAATTTTGAAAAGTAAGAGGTTCTCAATTCGTATGTATGTTTTTGAATATTTGAGAATATGGTGCAGTCGCTAGTAATAATTTAATAGTTTATGATAAAAAATTTCAAATTCCACTGGAATTGCATTAAAATTGGTAGTTAGGTGTTTTAGAACTAGCTGATAACGAATCTGATGCCAAAAGTTAAGAAGTCAAGGTCTAATTTGGCTGCGTTAATTGCAATATTTTTGTAGATTTACATGAAATTTGTTAAATAGCGATATCAGGATATTTTAGTCATATTTCAATGTGTAGAAACTAGACAAAAGGCCACTAAAAATGGTAAAAAATACGTTTGCATTCGTTATTTGTTCATTTTTACACCGACCTCAATATCAATATTAGGTAATAAAATTCACTTAACTGGGCAACGCGACGGTGAAATTTTAATTCATAATTTTTAACGAAATTTTTCAAGGCGGTTCGATTTTTTTTTTCAAAAATTTTTGTTCATAAATGGAATAATAATAATTGCATTAGGCATAATTTTGTAAAATGCAATAAAGGTTTAAAGTTTTGACCTGGCACTCATATTATTACAAAATATCAAGTTTATTAATTGAAAAGTATTATACAGATTCGGCAAATATAGATTTATTTATGCATCCTAAATTCAACGAGTGCAAGAATGAGAATAGAGAAATTAGAAAAAGAAAGACGTATATTATCCCATTAAAATGCGCTCGCGGTTAGAAGCGATAGGTACCGATACCCTGCGTTGATACACGACAAGGTGTAAAAATAAGATTTCACGAAGTATGGGACGTACTGGGAGCAGTACATCCGTCATTCTTTTCCTAATTTCTCTATTTTCTTTCTTGCACTTGCTTATCTCAGGACATATAAAACTACATTTTTTGCCGAATCTGTTTATTTATTACATCTACATGCGCACGTGAAGGAAATGTAAGAATTTAATGTGGTCCTTCAAGTTGTAATTCATGAGTTTGAGGTGCTTTAAATTTTTCCACCCATACGTTTTTTTATTGTGCTTATACTCGTATTTAAATATTTAGCATTGTTATCATTACTTAGTAGGTATTATGAAAATATCAATAATACATAATAACGAGATAACATGTTTAAAATTATTCATGATAATAAGATAATAGGTGCATGTAATGCTTATTATTTTTTGTTATAACGTTTTGCCTAAAACACCAAAATAGGCCAATGGACAAAGATTACAGTTTTGGAATTTTTCTTCAATAATGCCATTTGTTTGCACAATTATGTAGCGTCAAGGTTTAAAAATTCTTCCTCTTTATATTTAAGTAATTAGTCTTGTTACAATAAAACAGATGAACAGAACGTAGCATATTTTATAACTATTATTAATACAAAATTTTGAAAAAGCTGGATTTCGTTTTTTTCATAACCTATTTTATATTATGCTTCATGTTTTAATACGCTTATTACAAAACACTTATTCTCTATTTATACTACACTATTGTCACGCAGTAATTATAATTTATATAAAAGTTGTTTGGGACACCCAGTACATTACTTTATTGTTACATAGAAATTATTATTAAAATATTTTCTAGCTAATTATTTATTTAAAGGTATTTCTTTCATAAAAGAAATAACGTGTACATTTTATGACATCTGAAAAAGGAAGGCCATAAAGTAGATACTAGATAGTCAATGTTGTTATTAATTTTTAATTACAAATATTAACGTCCGTTCATGTTCACCTATTAAAGTAAAATACAGGATACCTTTAGTTCTACGTTATCTGCGATATGCCATTAAGTACTTACAACATTGAAGAAAAAGTGGCGGATTTTTTTTTTGCTTTGGATTACATCGATTACGAAATTATATATTAATTAAGTAGTAAATGAGATAATTGTTAAGGCAGATATTACTTAATAACTATTTGAATAACAGATGGGTTTAGATTTGTTATAGAACTTGTAAGCGAAATATAAAAGTGTAGAATGATGTATGACGTACTTTTCTAGAGAAAGGGCTGGAGTTTTTTTCGTTTATGTCAAAAAAAAACTAATTTTGTGAATCCTAAATTCGATCGAGAATCCAAAATAAAGAAATTTAAAAAAAAATGCAAAAAATCCCAAAATCGTGGATTTCTCGGTTTGGTCTACGTTAAAAGTAGGTAGTGCTTAGAGCTGATAAAATTCTCCGTAAAGAAAATAACATCCTAGTACGAATAGTTTATAGAGTTGGCAGATATCGTGATATTTATTATATATATTAAAATACTAGATATTCTTGTATTCTAATTTTGACGTGGTATAAAGTATAATTTTTGGGGTAAAATGATTTTTTTTTACATTTTAGAGACTATTACGGCTGGTACATTATTTTTTTTTGTTTTTTGCAAAATTTTATCAGCTTCTTTTCGCTTAGAGCTAATGTAGAATGCAATAGAATCGAACAACCAACGATTTCGAGATTTCTTCATTGTAAGAACATCAGCATTGTTATGTAAACAGCAATAGTGTAATATAATGATCTGTGGAAACCTTTTTTTAAAAAAGTTATATTTTACACACACAATGTATTAATTTTCAATAAAGTTCTTCTTATTATTATTTATATTAATATTATTATTCTTAATTCTAGTCTTGTCTGAAAATGCGAAGCAACGAAACCGGTAGCAAGTAAACCAAATTTCGGTGAGAAAATGTCTTTTGGTTGCTATTATCACAGATATCATTTTCTACTCTCTGCTACTTCCGACAGAATTTTAATTAATAGTGGCTTAATCCACCCCAAAAAGCTAAGAAAATGTTAATATGTAACAGAGAGATAATTACGAGCAATAATAAGGAATTCTTTCAAAAAAACATACATTTTTAGTCCAGTAAAAATACATGTATGTGGTACCAAAGAAAAATAATTTCGGATGAAACAGGAATTGAAAGTTGACATATATAGTTCAGTCAATGAACGGATTTTGATGAAACCTTGTGCAATGTGTTTGTAATGACGTTAATAAAAAAGTTGAAAAAAAGATTAGAATAGGAAATGATCGGAGGTGGTAGAAAACACCCCTTTTATCACGGGTTCCATATCTTGTAGAATTCGGTCAGAAATGAAAAAAAAAAACGATATATTTACCTTTTTTGGCTTAAAATATATTTTTAAACTTGTGAATTTTTTCGAAAAATGCATATTTTTCGAGATATGGCCTGAAAAAAAATCTGAAAAAATTCAGGTGCAACGTATCATGGAAATATAAGACTTTTTTATTTGCAACTTTTCTGTAAAGTGCGTTTTCACCGATTTTTCCGGAAAAACATGACATTTTAAAAATATGTAATTTAAAAATTCGGAGAAAATTCAGACGTACGCACTGAGGCTTTCTAAATATTTTTTCTCTTGGAATTTTTTTGTAACTTGCTAATTTTCCGAGTTACAGGCAGTTTTTTACGATAAATAATGTACTAAATTTTTTTCGTATTAACGTCATTACAAACACATTGCACAAGGTTTCATCAAAATCCATTCATTAGCACTCAAATTAGAAATTCTGGTCATTTTAGCGCTCCGTTGACTGAACTAATAAACAATATTGCAATATAGGTAACTACCTTACTTTATATATCTCGCTTCGCAGCGAGAAAACTTTATGCGACATTTTATCCTAATTGCAAAAAATTATACTTTAAATTGGTCTTTAAAAAAGTGCAAATAAATAGTATATAAAAGAGCAACTGTAAAAATAAATAATATATTTCAAAGTAAAGAACTTGTACAGTATAACGCGTTCAAATACTTAATTTTCCTAAAAAAATGCAAAATTGTTTAAAAATGCAACCTTTCAAGTGAATACTTGACAGTTTTAATTATTAAATTCATATATAGTCCACTCAAATTAGGAAAAAAGCGGAGAAAAAGTCTGAACAGCAGTTTCTCTGCATAGGAAGTAAGTGTTCAACTTCTAGAACAAGGTTTTGCTTATGCACAGAAAAGAAAGAAATGATTTTTGAGATATATACATTATATACGTTTTTTCGTGTTTTTTTTTTCATTTAGAAAAGTACGCGTTTTTAAGGCTAAACGGAAATAGGTAAACGTATTCGGAATACGACTTCCTAGATTCTATACATTTTTTCGATTATCCCATTGGCTTTTCCGGAAAAGCGATTTGAAAAATATATATATATGTTTTTCTCGTGTATTTTTTATTTTGAATGCAAATATCTCGAAAAGTGCACGATTTTAGGGCCAAATGAACATAAGTAAACTTGTTTAGAATGAGAATTCCTGCAAAAAAGCTCCTATACACTTTTCTGATTATCCCATTGGTTTTTCCGGAAAAGCTTCTTGAAAAATATATATATATTTGCTTTTTCGTGTTTTTTTTTTCAATTTGACGTATATATGTCTCAAATATATAGAACCTTTTTTTTGTGGGAAATCACATTCTGAACAAGTTTAGTAATGCTCATTTAGCCTTAAAAATGTGTACTTTCCGAGATATATATGTCCAAATGAAAAAAAAAATACGAAAAAGCAAGTATATATATTCTTCAAGTAGCTTTTTCGGAAAAACCAATGGGATAATCGAATAATGTATAGGAGGTTTTTTGTAGAAAATCTCATTCTGAACAAGTTTATTTATGTTCAGTTAGCCCTAAAAGCGCGTGCTTTTCGAGATATTTGCATTCAAAATAAAAAAAAAAACACGAAAAAACACATAGATATATTTTTCAAGTCGCTTTTCCGGAAAAACCAATGGGATAATCGGGAAAATGTATAGAACCTTTTTTTTGTAAGAAATCGTATTCTGAACACGTTTACCTATGTTCATTTAGCCTTGAAAATGCGTACTTTTCGAGATGAGAAGGTCTAAATGAAAAAAAAAACGAAAAAACGTATACATATGTATATATCTCAAAAATCATGTCTTTTTTTCTGCGCATAAGCAAAAAATTGTTCTAAAAGTTGAGTACTTACTATCTATGCAAAGAAACTGCTGTTCAAAATCTTTCTTTAAAACGGCGTTTTTTTTCCTAATTTCAGTGGTCTAATAGGTGAGCAACGTAAATTGCCAAGTTCTGACTCCTGATATTAAGTTTATTAATTTTTTACTTCCGCCCACCAAATAAAACAATTATTTACAACGGTCACTGACATCGTGACATCTACTGTACAATTTATTATTTAGGTTATTACGTTTTAATAATTAGGGCCATAATCGCAATTAAAAAACATAAATAATCATTCTGTGAACCATTTTCTGGCGCTGCTACTACAAAAATGGTAATCCTTGTTCCAAGTAAGTCCTTGAGACTCATCCTTTTATAGCGATCGAGCATTTACACATAACAAAAACACACCTCGTGGTAACTTAATATCGTTAATCAGTTACAAAGTCGTGCCTGTGGCGACTTGATCCGATAAACTTATTCAAATGCATGGCACGTATTCGTAGTGAGGTTTTCGTTGCAAAAAACTCAAACAAGACACAAATCCGCACACTTCAACAACTACAAGAAACTTAGTCGATATTTGGCTCGGGCGCCAAAAATTTTAAAATTTCGGAACGCAACGGTGGACCGCTCATACCGCGATGTGCACTTGTCTGAAAACAGAATGTCAAGAGTGTGGCTATGCATGGCTTTCTAGGCTCAATGTTTACGTTACCGTACAGTAGCGTGTAAAAGTCAGAAATAAATTGAAATGTAATTTTATTAATTTACATCTGCTGACAGGATTGCGCAGTTATTTTCGTTTATGCTGTGGCATGTGTCTGACTGATATCTGCTAAGATCGTTAATTGAATACATGAATAATAATGACGGCAATAAGTCTATAAGTCCAATATTCTATGTAGTTATAATGAAATATGCTATTAAATTGATGTAATGAGGCAAATTGACTTAGCAGTTGTTCATGCCGCTTAAACGCATTTATTAGTTTGGTATTTCGCGTATACATTTAAATACATTCAAATGTAGTACACATTGAGTTACATATGTTGATAATTCTATACACAGGGCGTTCCTTAATGTCGTGCTAATATTTCAGGATGTGATTCCTTGGGTCATTTTATGAAGAAAAGTTCATATGAACATATGTCTGCAACGGCTTAAATTGTTTGCTACGGGATGTTAAATTTTTTATTTAAATCGTTATTTTTTAATAACTTAGAAAGTACTTTAGATATTATTTTCAATGCATGAATTATATTTTAGGCATAAAAAAAATGTTTTGCTTTAACGATAATTTTATTGGCCGAAATAAGCTATACAAGCAAAAAAAACAACATATTTTTATTAATTAAACAAATTAAAAGTTATGCCATATATGGCTTCGTATACAGTAAAGGTGAAATATATAAAAATAAAGACAGTCAAATATGGCTTATTATGCACTAAAGCCTTTTTACGAGTGAAATAATAAGAAACAGTTTCTACCCTTATTCAAACATAAAACTGACTAACATTTAGTACATACAGGAGACAAAAGACCTAAATTTACAATCATTATAGCACAACAATCTAGTATCGTTCCACATGGGAAAGTGGCCAATAGCGTCTGTACGCACTTCATTTAGCGGATAGTTTTCACGCATTACTTGCCGTTTTCTGGATTTTTTGGTGTTTCTGCTTCAGTTACTGGGGTTCCGATACGACTTGAAGTTGGAGAATCAACATTAGCTTTGGATAATGGTCTATCTCGTTTCTTTGGCAAACTATTCTTACAAATGCACAAATGTTCGGCAATAACTTGCTTGAAAACAAATAATGGCATATACTCATTACTTTTTTGGCGCCACAAGTTCTATGTGTTTACAATGTACGTGTCCACCAGATGAAAAAAAAAAAATTATACCATTTTTTTGAACGCAACTGAATCCTATAGAATCCAGTAAATCAACGCCCCCCATATGTTTCTTATAAACATCTATTGATTTAGGGCACGGAATTTCTCGGTGTTCATGAGCTTCTCTAAAATAGCGCTTTCTAGTTATTTCAGGGGAGCTATCCACATAAGTTGAACGCATGGTAACTAATTTGTTGTCGTACCAACACACACAAGAGACTTCCACTTCATCTATAACAGCAATTTTCTCTATCATACTACCACGGCCACGCTTTTTCATATCTTTTGGTGTAGGCATTTGGCAGTCTGATACACGATTCATTCTGGCGGTTCGCATTCTTTGAAAGATAGCTTTAGACTATTGAACCAATTGTCAAAAAAAAACTTTATGATTTTTGTGCCACGGGACCGTAAGAGTTCGTTTGGTAACTATATTTCCACTTGCCCCAAGATCTGGTGTTCCATTAGGAATAACATTACTTTGGTTTCCAGCAAAGATGTCTAAATCATAGCTAAAACCTGAAACTCCACTAAGTACCAAATTCTTAAATCCCCATTTCTTAGGTTTTTTGGGGTTATTCTGTTTTAGGCTGTGTCTTGCTTTGGTAGGTATAATTTGTTCGTCAATAGAAAGATACTCTTCTCTAGGACCAATTAATAGCTGTTCACATATTTTTTCCACTAGGCCTTATTTTGAAAAGTTTATCATGGCCAGGCAAACCAGAACGTATAAACTTGGTGTTGTAATTGAAATGTAAAAATTTTTTATTTCTTCCCATCTGTTGCAAGTCAAAGTCTCATATACAAGCTGTTGCCCTATCTTGAACAGATTTTAGATTTGACTCTTTAACAATCAACTTTACTAGGTCATCATTAAATAAAAAGAAAGAAAAAAATCAACAGGACTCTCCAATCCCTGCATACATTCTGGCCAATCCGATACTCCTAAAAATGTATAATCATTTTCATCGTAATTTTTTAATTTTGATTCCTTCCAATCTATTTTTTTTCCAATCTATTTTTTTCTTTTTCTGATTAGATTTTTATTTTTTATTATTGTCTTTTTGTTCAGTTGCTTTTGAGGTAAGTTGGAGTTTCAGTATCTGATTCAGCTTCAGATGTGTCTATATCACTATAATCAGACTCAGGAACAAGCGTCTTTAGACGTTGTTTTCGAGAAGGAGGCAAATATTCATCGTCTGAGTCATTAGCTGCCTCATCATAATCACTTATCCCTCCATCAATGGGAATTTCGTTGACATATTTAGAACTATTGTAAAATTTCTTAGCATCCATTTCTTAAAAAAATAATATTTCATATAAATTATAAAGTGCATACAAAGCCATATATGACTGATGTCTAAATGTTGTTTTTACTGACAAATCTGGGTAAATAATTAATAAATATTAGCTGGGTTATGAAGAAAAAGTACCAATTATACCAGAAAAATTTTAAAATTATAATTACTTACCGGTAAAACTTCCGACCTTTTCAAACAGATCACACCAAACAAGCACGTTATAAAGACATGTGATTTCAAACTGTTAGAAACAGTGTTGTCAGACTTCAAGGTTTACTGAAGACCTGCGTTTAACGTTTTAATGAGTAAACTTATATACTTGAATTTGAATCAGAGGGAAAAAAAATGGTAAACTATTAAATCAATATATGGATTTTTATGCGATAGAGGGTTAATAGCATATAAAATTACAAACATGTCCTCTGATGTTTTTTCCATGTGGATAATTTTTTTTAATTAGCCTGGTCAATTCTACATGAAAACGGTCTCTTGCGTTTTTCTCGTCAGACGCACAATTCTTGAACCCTTTCACTCAGCATGTCCTTCCTCAGGGACATCAATTTTATGTGATATCGTGATTTTTGTACATATGGACCTGATCTCAGCATGTACTGGTCCAGGGACTTTTATATAATGTCCAAATCAACATCCAACGACATCTAGGTGACAGTTGCGAAAATTGAACACTCAAATATGTTTAGTTGCCTGACCATCTCAGATACTGTCAAAACATAGTATTGTTACGTATAGTTTTAAGTGGTAAAAAAAATCGATTTATTAATAATTTGTTCATTAATGGTAAGTATAAGAGTCAGATAGATAGATAGATAGACAGATAGATAATCTTTATTTCTCCATTGAAAAAAATATACATATATACATACAAGAAACAATGCAGAAAAGGTAAAAAAAAAGTACATGTAAATAAAATATAATACGTAATAAGCTTAAAAGGTAATTATAAAAAAAAAAACAGAAAGTTAACTAAACAAAAAGTAATTAACTATTTAAAAATTCAGTTGTTGTATAGCAGTTCTGATCTAGTTAATTTTTTTTTTAATTTTGATTTAAAGATATGTATATTTGCAGAGACTTTAATATCTTCGGGTAAATAGTTGTAAAATTTACAGCCTTGGTAAATAAAACTCTTTTGAAACGAACTTGTTCTATGTCCCCTAGGGGACATCTTATCAACTTCTTTCATACACTTAATATGTAACATTCTGTATGGTAAAAACAAGAAAAAAATAATTCTTTCTATAAAATACTGTTGATCTCATCAATGAAGTCTCATCATGCTAGTATAATAATAAGAAATCTTCCTTACGAGACACCTTACCAAGTCTGGTAGCATGATCAGACTTAGATCAACTAATATATAGATAGAATGGTGATTTTCTTGTTTTTTCATATTGAATGTTATTTATCAACTATATGCAAGAAGTTGATAAGCTGTCTCGTAAAGGCGACTTCTTGTTGGTATACTGGCGTGATCAGACTTGACCAACAACAATATACGCAAAGAATGGGTGGTTTTTTTTTACAATTCTTTTTTAACCTCCTTCACTTGTTCGCTAATTACGTTATCGACTGAATATTGAAAATTAATGATATATCTGAAATACTTACCAATATTTTTGCTCGTATTTAGTAGCAGTGAATTTCGCAAAATCCAATTTATTTTACCTTCTCCTCAACTTCCAAGAGGCAGGAGCAAAATAAAGTTGATCATAAGCATATATATGTACAAAGTAATACCTTATACCATGAAGTGAGTCAACGATGTAAATTTTAAATAGTAGAGGTTTCAAAATGGAGTCCTGAGACACACCAGAAAGTAGCACGCATTTATTAGACTTTTGTGAGGTGACTAGACTATTTGAGGTGTTAAGACATCTATTTTGGAAGCAATGAAGTTAAGTAAGACGTGGACACACTTTAAAATATTCGCATTTATTTCACAAAATTTGAACTTTTTTGTTAACATTTCGGTATTTAAGAAGTCAAAAGCTTTTGACATATAGTGAAGACATTACAATAATACATCATTCAACGAGCGGTAATGTAGGTAATAACTCATGCAGATGAAGTTTACACCACGAACCGCAAGCGAATGCTGTAATTCATCAAGTGAGTTATTACCATTATCGCAAGTTGAATACTATACTTTATCTACGGTTATAACAATAAATATTAAATTGAGAAAATTTTGTTTAAATTACTCAGTTTGCTTATTAATAAAATTAACTGGGAAATCTAATTTTTGTACACACTTTTATCTTTGTTCTGCGATTTTTCGGGTAATAAATTATGTATTGCATCATTAGCTACTTGCCTTAATTCTTAGTTCATCTTCACTAACCGAATTCATCATTTTTGACATAATTATTACTTAACTTGATTTGAAAACATCGAAACTATTCAAGCATATTCCTCCTCTCAATAATAATGGACTGTTCTATTTCACCATATGGGAAAAGAATTTCTCTCGGCCAGAGCCAGCTTCGCGTCGCGCGTTACATCGATTGGACAGGCTAGGCATGAAGGTAAAGGAGATTGGTACTGAGTGGTTTATAATAACTCACAAGTGAATTATTATAGATAAAAATAATTATTAAAGAGTAGATGTGTACCATGATTTTTTCTAAAGCCGGATTGTATTTTAGGTTGTTGTACATGTGATTGAGAATGAAGGAGTATAAAGTTAAATACATAAGGTGACAATTATTGCAGATGACCTCTCAGAGCTAGTTTTGAGAGCATCGAAAGTACTAGGTGTAAGTTTCGAGACGATAGTTATCTTTTGAGTTGTGTTTTTGTTGACATTTCAAATTTTAATGGATGTCTTTACAGAAATGTATATTTATTTATCTATGTTTTCATACCACATCACAACACACCACATATAGTAGACAACCCCAAAATCCAAAGCCAAGGCTAGTCGGAATGGGATTATATGTTTAGAAAAACGCACATACATCCATGCACACCAACATTGTCAGTGCCGAAGCTGGGACACAAACCTAGTAACACGATTGATAGTGCGTCCAGCATTTTTGTTACACAATACGCCCTAGCGGACTGGGCCATAAGGTTATAGAAATCATATGAAAATGTTTCCCCAACTGAAGATTCCAGCATTTATATTTCCTTACAGTTTGACAATATTAGATTTTAGTAGTGTATAGTAAAGTATGGTATACAATGGTAATGAAATCCTTTTTGCATGATTTGTTGTTTTTCTTAAAATATATATAATTTTTGTGAGAAATCTATGTAATGACTAATACTCGTTACTTGTTTTTTGATACTATTTTTACATTTTTTATGGTTGGCAGTAAGCAATATAACAGCAATAATATGCAAGCGGAATTTATTTTCAAGGTTAATTTTTAGTATGCACTTTTATGACATGTTTTATAAATTCATGGTATTCATAAATATAGTAATTTCTATGTTTTCTACGACTTATCAAAACCTCTGCGAAGAAAAATTTTGTTCAATTTTCTACCGGGGTAGAGTATAAAGTTTGATAATTGACATATGTTTCACAATTATTTTTATAACTACTAAAAACTTTAGAGAACATGCTTAATATCATCAAATTTGGCAAAAAAAACAAATCCTCCTAATCAGTTTGATTTCATAAGACTTGTAACATAAGACGCTATATTAAGCTCGGTAACCTATATTCAGTACCCTTTTCCTCGGAATAACGTCCTTAAATATGGTACTTGCGACTCAGATAACTGGAAATCCCTTGAGAAAAATTGTATAACGTTTTTATATTAAGCTTTCTAGCAAATTCTATTACAAATTCCATGTGCAATAGGAAAATAGATACTCCCAACAAGTATAAAAAAAATAGGCCCACGTTTCATTATATATATTTCATTAAATCCAGACTACCACATGGATCATTATTAGTTCTATTTTATTTAATATATATCCCACATATTGACATTCGGCATGAACCAATACAATATGCCGACAATAGAGAGTTAAAGCAACACCACAACTCCGGCACACAGCAATGCTATGAAAAATCTGCGGAAACAAGTATCGGACCATATACAAAACAACATAGATCATTTCCTCCCGTGCTGGCATCCATCAATGAACTGGAACCCCGTTACAAGCAACACAGCGGACCCAACACATCTACTGAAGAAGGGGCTAACACTGAACAGTAGCAAACTAAAAATAGGGAGACCAGGTTACACGTGGAAAACAACAATCGAGACTGGGAAAGGACCAAACATACTGGGAAAGAAAAGCGAGGGGAAACATGTATTCCACAAAGAAATCGCAGAGATATATACTCTACCAGAACCGGAATCGGAGAAATCAGAAGATTCAAATGAAGAAGATTTGTAGAAGCAGAGATACAAAAAGAGGAACACTAACACTCCACATCATGATACAATGCTGCCACGCATTTCACAAGTACCTACAGATATATACTCTACCAGAACCAGACACGAAGGAATCAGAAGACTCAAAAGGAGAGGAGGAAAATCTGTAGAAGCAGAAACACAAAAAATAGGAGCATAAACATTAAATATCACGAACACAATGCGGCAATGCAATTCACAAACACCTACACTGTCCATCCCCCACCCCTATACCATGCGTCATGTGGCTCTCGCTGCTGACAACAAGCATGACCCAAATCAAACCCCGCATCGGAAACCGAGGAATTAGAAGACTTAAAAAGAAGACTCGAAGAAACAGAAACACAAAAAGAGGAACATAAATACTCCATATCAAGACACAACGTGGCAACATATTTCACAAGAAGACTCAGTAAAGGCAGAAGTCCAGAACCAAAAATACAAAAACTTAAACGCTCCCTCACGAAACAATGCGGTATTTTTTATATCTATATATTTAACGTCGGCCTATTTCCGCTACCAGGGCATATCATCGAAGCCAGGAAACGAGCTACCCCCAACCTGGAAATTTTGCCGAACCTCTTCTCGTAAGAAGACTTATCTAACATTTAATAGACAAGGGACCGCCTGCTTTTTATCCCCTCCGAAGGATGGTATATCCACTACGTAATCCCCGTCTTGAAATTAAATAGCTTCCGCGTATACACTTATATAAGCTAGAAGGTGGGACATACACAGTGAATCTATGCTCGCCCCACAAAATGCGTTAACGCATCTCACAAATATTTACACCTCCTGTCCCACATTCCTTTATCATGCGCCATGTAGCCTTCGCTGCTGACAACAAGCATGGCCCTAATCCAACCCAGCGTAGACGTAGCAGGCCCAGCTGTATACCTGAGAGTGGCAGCAAGTCATTGGCGTAAACGTGGAAATACATGTGATTACACGTTACGGTATATGCATGTAAATTCAGATAAAGCAATATTTGAAACGTAGAGTGGCTATGGGTGTTCAGCATAACCTCGCTTTTTTCTTTACTGTCATTTATTGTTCATTAAATTCTTTTGGAAATTCCACAGACACCGAATACGTGTATTAAGAAAGGTTATGTTCGAGTAATGGATGCAATCGGATGATAGGTGATACGTTTACGTCTACGTTCTTGGTGCTGCTTTAACTCCTTAATATCTAACCTGGCTATATTTGGAATGCAAAAAGTAACAAACTAAAAACATACTCTTCACCTGTTCACTGAACTTTTTATATAACTGTTACACATTCTATAGGATACTCTTCGCAGTTTTTTGTAAATAATGTTAGTTTTAGAAATTTTTAATTTTATAGTACGAACTTAGTTGGTAAAATACTCAGTGTAAAATAAAGTAAAAATAAAAAAACTATGCCATACTCAATTTGGGTTTCGAACTCGGGACCCTTGGATTCCGAGTCAAAAGCGTAAGGACTACACCACCACCTTACACGTAAAAAAATGGAAATTTTTACATTATAAGACACGAGCTAAAATCATATTTTCACGGTTGCATATTACATTATGAAATGTATATTTGTAAAATGTAAAAATATTTAGATATTAAAATGAAATATCATTTCACCAGATTTCTATTCAATTACAAAACATAAAAATCAAAAAAAAAAAAAAATTCGAATTTAAATCATTAATAACATTTTCATTTACCGATCGATTTTGTTCAAAAACAATAGGGTTCTTCCTCTAACTAACACTAATTTACTGTCCAAATTTCAGTACAATCGGATTTTTCTTTCTTGAGTTATCGTCCTTACGGACGGACGGACGGACAGACGGACATTTTGAAAGTTGTTCAGAATTCGTTCACTAACACAATGATCTGAAATAAATTTTTTTCTCTACGATATTTACGATTTTAGAAATGTGCCGATCAAATACAAGCTCTTCGTTTTTGCGAAGAGTATAATAACGAGCTAAAAACGTACTCTTCGCTAATTTACTGAGCTTTTTATATAATTGTTACACATTCTATAGGATACTCGATAGACGAATATTTTGAAAGTTGTTCAGAACTCGTTCACTAACACTATAATATGAACATTTTTTCTCTACGAGCGATATTTACGATTTTAGAAATGTGCCGATCAAATACAATATACTCTTCGTTTTGCGAAGAATATAATAAAGCACTAAATCAGTTTTTTGTACATTTCCAAGACATATTCTCCCCAATCTATACTAATTTTATAAAATAAGAGAATATAATTTTCTAGTCCCAGATTAATTTAAAATCTGGTATCATTCTAGGTGGCTATTTTCAAATTGCAAATAAAGATTTTAAGTTTATAACCGTTGTGTATACGCACCAATTTGACAGATTTATTTAAACATTGTTTTAAGTTTCTTAAATTAAGGTGAGTTTATTAACCGACAGGAAATATTTCTATGAGTCGGTTCATAATGATGTTAAAAAAATATACACTTTTTTTAGACGTTTGAGGTTAGAATGTTACGCATCGATTGTCTGAACACAAGTACATTGTACCATTATTTTGTCTCAGAGTGGTGAGCATATAGATAGTCGGTCCAACTAAGCATGACTGGCCACAGAAATATAATTTATACCTTCCATGACACTAAAAGAACTAAATCGTGTATGATTTCCTGGTCCAGAGGCAAGCACACTAGGCTCTCACTTTGGAATCCCGGATTCAATTCCCGGTCGTGACTTCGGAAAAATAATGATTACTATTTATTATTATTATTATTAAATTGATAAGAGTAGAAGCCAAAAGGCTTGTACTACTCTGGAGAAAAAGAAAAATGACATTAAGTGTCTATAAATGTTATAAAAAAACATTAATAAATTCCTAAAAATATTCTGATATAACGTATGTATTAGCAATACCTACATAATTACTGAGGAAAACAACATTATGAACGAAATATAAACCAGAGCTGGGCAAGTACTCGAGTACTTTACTCGTATTTTATTCACGAGTAAAAAAAAATACTCGTAATTTTTTACTCATAAGTACTTTTTATTTAAAATACTTATTACTCTTACTTACAACAAATTAAAAAATACTCGTATGAAATACTCGTGAAAACAGTAATATAACATTTACGAGTAGGAGAGTGGGGACTCCCTACTACCACAAGATTTAGTGTAGCGTAGCTTATTTGTTCTGCAAGCCTATTTGTTCTCCAAGATAAATGTTGCTATAATAGCTTCCGTAATTCATCCTCTATTTAAATTACGATGGTTTAATATTATCAGTAAAACATGTGATAAAAACATGAATATGTCATCAATTGAGAAATTAGTAATAAACAACGCAAACCAATTTATCGATGTTGGAGCAATAGATAATACATCTACTAACGATGATTCTGTTGAAGCTTCACATGCATTTTTTGACTTCAGTGAGTCTGACACTATTCCCGGAACAAATTTCTCCGAGTCCAGTTTTTCTAAAACAGCCAATTTAATTAAAAATAAAGCAGAATTAGAATATCTGCAATATATTAGTGACCCTAGGTCCAATCTAAATATGTTGGACGATTATCCAACAATGAAGAAAATGTCTATAAAGTATAATACACCATTGCCATCATCTGCAGCAGTAGAAAGATTATTTTCGTTTGCTACGATAATCAATAGTCCTAGGAGACATGCCCTATCAGATGATAATTTTGAGAAGCTAGTGGTTAAAACATTACCTGTAGGTCGTATTATTTTTCTTTTACTATGTTATAACATTTTATAAAAATTTAAGACATCTATTTCATTTTTTCTGATATTAGTATTAAAATGTACCTACCAAAGAATTGTTTTTTAAATCTAAACAATTGAGAATTAAAACTGTTAATTTGATACTACACTCAAAGAAAATTATAGGTAAATTCAACCAAAAAGAGCATATGAAATCGCGCCTATCTAGTTTCACAGTTAAATCAATCAGAAAAGAATAGTCATACAACTTTATTTGTTTTCGTAAATAAATAGTAGTTTAATAATCATATCTTCTTGTAACAAATTAAATAGTACAATGACATTTTTTTATGTTCACTAACCATTTTCAATTTGGTCTACAATTAAATAGTACGACTTTGTTTTTTGTTTACCAACTAATTTTTAGGTTGATCTACACTTTATTGTATGATGAAGTTTTTTTTGGTTAGCCAAAATCTCAGTATTGAGACATCAGACCACCCAAACCAAAGATTAGAGATCGTTTATAAGATCCATTCAAATATATCGATGATCCCTGAGAGAATTTGAACATTGCAATCATGTTATTAATTTTCTATAAATTCATAAGAGTATAAGATAATGCATGATTGATTATTGTCAGTGATTTGTATGTGGCGTCATCTGGGAATAATTTCTGTAATAGACTACGTGGTAAGCAAGCAAATTTTATGGTAATTCTTTTAGAACTTGTAGAAGACGACAATAATATTGGTTTGTCTACCAAGTACAATAATACAGCGAACTAATACTGGGTTAGAATTACAATTCGATAATAGTTAAAAATAAAATATACTATTATCTAGTTTAATTTGACAGAATTCAACAAAATAATAGTCTTATTCATCTATTTTTTAAGTTAATGTTTGTTTTGTTGTACGACAACTTTTTATTAATTAAAATAACAATCACCTCTTGTTTAAAAATACCATCAATATAGTTTAGTTTAACAAAATTGACGATATTGTTAGTTAACTATTTTTTTTGTTGAATTTACTCATACTATTTCTTTGAGTGTATACTAGGCTATTTTATTTAATAGTGTTTATAACATACAAATGCTATTTTAAATAAACATTAAAAAATAACGTATATTTACTTATTAATAACACAATTGTTTTAATAAATTAAATCTACCAGTACTTATTACTCGTGCTTTTATGAGTATTATCCGTATTCGTAGATTTATAATTTCCACAGTACTTATGAGTAAATGCTCTCGAGTAAAATTTTTGAGTACTCGTACTTAGAATTTTACGGTTACTTTATTTTAGTACTCGTAACAGCTCTGATATAAACACTACTAATCTTCTAATTCTGAATAAACGTCTGTCCGTACGTCACGTTCTTTGTAAATACGATGGCTTAGGAAGAAAAGGTTCGATTGGATTGAAATCTGGACAGTAAGTTAGTGGCAGCTAGAGGAAGAAGAAATGACTTTTAAAAAACATAGCAATTATACATAGAAAATTAACTTATTTAAAAAATAGAGAAGAGTATCATATGGGGAGGTGGGGTTTGAATGAAGCGCATTTAGCCAACTCAGCATCATCAGGAAATATCAAAATTGTTTTAATCTTTTCTCGGTGACGCCATCTTGGTTTTGTAAAATGTAGTGTTCACAATGTTTTGATGTTTTGCGAAAACTATTTTAGTGTTGACAAACTTTTCCACAGTATTATATTATGCATTTCAAAAGGTATATTTTTAAATTGTTGATATTCATATTTCATCAATAATTTTACTGAACTGTTGACAAACTTTTATATAAGTTGGACTTGAAAGTTTTCCCAAGTAATAGAATATAAAACAAGTTACACCACTACCATATCGGAGAAGGGTGCTGAATTCTATTATTCACCATTTTCCACACAACATTGTTACCTAATTATCTAAAATTGATACTACCTTAACTTTTCATTAAAAGTAAGAAGTATTTGATGTATCTAAATTTTCTTGTTCATCTATTTATATATATATATATATATTACTAACTGAACTTCGCATGAATAAACCTTGTAAGTGGTAAGATACTAATAAAATCTTAAAATAGACAAAACCGTGCTAATGACTGAATCAATTATTTAATTTAACTCCCATAGTGCTAAAATTAACTTTGCTCTAGTTGGACTCAATGCATTGTATTCTTGGACACTCGCCCGAGTCAGACCTTTAGAATTTATTCAATCATTTTTAATCGAGTTTATACTATTAAATACATATTTAATGTAACATATTACATCACTTTTTGAAATATTTATTAATACTTCAACCCAAAATACTAATGTTATTTTTTTGATATTGTAACTGTTATTTATAGAGAGAAAGTAAATTATTTCACCCAATTTTAAGGAGGCTGCAAACCAATAACGAGAAAAAATAGTAAAGCAAAATATAGAAATTTCTTTTGAAAACGTAGTAAAATAAAGAAAATTGTAATTTTAACCTCCTCGTCCATAAAAAAGAGGAGGTCTAAAATCGAAAATTGAGATAAATCAGATCTCTACGTTTTAAGGCATCAGAAAAGAGTGATTTTAAAAAATATCTGTGCATCTGTAGGTGGACATGATGGCGCTGAAATTAGCGAAATGAAATGAAATGAAATTTGGTACAAGAGTAATATTTTAATATTTCTAATTTCAATGATATATCACACTTCACTCTTTTTCGTTCATTTTCCGTAAAAAAAGATTGTCCGAATGTCGTAATGATGGATCGTTAAGTATTCTAACACCCGCGAAACGGAGGTTTGCATCGCATAACTCAACGGCAACGAACCCGGTTATTAATTAAATTGACGAATTTTCGCAAACATTTGGGGAGGAGGTTCCAGCCGCTTCCAGTACCTGCCCAATTTTATATTTTAGAAACTGTCAGAGAATCAGTACATTAATTTTCAAAATGGAAAAAACATTATTTGGAAATGTGTAGCACACAAGCGAATTTATACTACTAAAAATGTTAGACTGAATCTATTCCTGATAGTAAAACAAAAATTTCTAGATATACATATTGACATGAAATGCAAATGCTGCCATTGTTTTTATTCTAAAGTTACAGAGAAGTGTCGTCCAAAGTGGGCAGGCATTAGACTCTACAGTCGAATCTATCGGTTCAAAATTTGTAGCTATATAGCACCAAAAAAGAAAAAGAAAAGGAAGAAGACGCGACAAATACAATCGCACTAGATGATACTGGGCTACAGTGGCCTCTGAGAAAACGTGCAGAACTTGAATATGAGTAAGACACATTTGCAAAGAATCTTTAAGTCAAATAAAATTATCCCTCCTAAAGCTAAATGCATGCAAGTTTATAAACAAATGATGATGCCGAACGTTTAGATATTTTGTTCATGGGTAGGAGAAAATTTACGGAAGATAAAAATTTTCAAAACGTATATTTTCTGTTAAATGAACTTTCAACACTCATGAAATAGCAGTTTCCTAAAATTATAGATACTAAACGACTAATAATCCAAATTTTTATATCCACAGTAGAAGACAGTGTTCCAAGTAAGTAGACGGTATAATTGGCCCTTATTTACAAAATTTAGATTAAAATTCATATTTGAATACGTTGGAATTTTTTTATCGATTTTTTACCAAAATTTTCCATGGAATATCGCAAAAAAACTACTATTAACATATTGGTTGCACTGCTCACTTCACTAACATTGTTGGTGAATGGCTTGATAGAAAATTTGGTAATAAGTGGATTGGAAGATGCAGAACTAACCTATGGACCCCACGTACTACCGATTTAACTATAATTTTCTATTTTTGAGGATATTTAAAACAAAAAGTTTAACAAGATAACAACTTTATTAACAGCATTAAAGAACAAACTTAGAAGTTACTACTACCAGTGCTCCACTCCAAGATATAAAAAATGCGTGTAAGGAATTCAAAGAACCAGGTGAACAAAAGGGTAGTTAGGCTTTTGCACAACATTATTAAGGTGCCATTCAACAAATATGTTTTCAATAATGGTCAGTTTTTGTACCCCCACTCCCTACCCCCCCCCCCCCCCCCCTTGTAACACCCTTTTTGTCATTTCTGAAACCCCTTAAATGAACATTGATTTCAAAACTTCCCCCCTCTGCGTTAAAATATAGGTTTGTCATGAGAGAACAAACTTAGAATGTTAAATATTGCTATTTTTTAACCCTTTCCTCAAATCTGTAACATTTTTAGTAAACCCCCTCAAATCAACAGCATTTGTTGAATACTCTAATTTGATTGATTGCTGTTTTATAGTGTTGTTAGTTAAATTTTTCACTTGCTTTGTTTATTAATTAAAAAATGCAGTCGAATTTTTTTTATAATTTGGTATTTTCCCCTGATGTTTAAAATGAGAATAGTTCTGACTTAGCCATTTTCAGATTTTTAAAATGTTTGGATACCCTGCATATCGAACGTCGAATATCTCCACGTGAATCTGATATTTTAAGCAAGCAAAACTTTTTTATAAATTAGTACAAAGCACAATAAAGGAAACACGAAATTATAACCAAGATACAGAAACATTGAGAACAATGATCGTACTGGCAATGATGATCTCCTAATCACCACGGAGAGGAATATTGTGAATTAAAAACATGAATCTGGACTGAAAATAAACTTCAAGACTACTAGCGTACTAATGGTGCAGGACACGTCAACACCCCGGAGAACCCGGTCAGGGGAGAAGAATACAAAACAGTGACTACTTCTTAAGAACGGCGAATAAATAATATCTAGAGCCACCAATATCTAGAAACATATCTGACGAACCACTTGAAAAGGAGAAAAGTTATAACGGCATACAGAGTTACAGGGACAATTCTATCTTTCATTGAGGAAAATAATCATGGAACCTGATCAAGAGGATATGCATAGCCATCATACTGCCAACGATGACATATAGAGTTAAACACGCGGCAGCGACAAAAATCAACCAAAGAAGAGCTGAAAGGGACAACAGCTAACTACTCGCAAAAACAATAGTACTAAAGCATCGATGTGAAACGTCAACATTAATAGGAGGGACAACAAATATAAATAGGATAGAAATTACTCAATGAAGTACTGCGGACATGTCCAAAGAAGAGATCTAACACATTTACTGAAGAAAGCGCTAAAACTGAACAGCAACAAACTAAAAATAGAGTGACCATGCTACACGTGGATAACAACAATTGAGAGGATTAATAACAAACTAGGAAAGGACCAAGCACACTGGGACTGAAAAGCATGAGAATAAATCAATACCATAAAGAAATCGCAAGGATATATCCTCTGCTGAAATCGGAGGGCTCAGAAGAAGGAACTCTAGAAGCAAAAACACAAAAAAGGAGCATAAACACTCCATATTATTACACAATGCGGCAAATCTCACAAATATCAGCGGAGACGTAGTTGGCCCAAAGGTATATTTTTTGAGAGGGGCGGAAATGTCTACCGTACGCTATAAAACTTTCCAGTAACTCGTATTATATTTCACAATTTTCTCCTTCAACAATTGCATAACACAGGTAGTTTCCGTTTCTTGAGCAATTGAGTCACAACGTTTAAAGAAAGTTTCTTTCTCCTACCCCCTCTCAGATCCTTACCAGACGAGCTATCGGACTTCACTTCGTTTTCTTGTGCTGTGCGAGTTAGACGTGTATCAATAACTAAGTTAATGTGTTAATGTTTAGTGTAATCTGTGAAGTGATTCATATCAAGTACACTGGTAAAAAGTAAGGCATATCTATGTTTATGTTTTGAAATGCAACACACATACGTTGTATTACTATTAGCCTAATCAGTCACATGATATATTTGTTTATTTGTTTATTTAATGTAAACAAATCCAAAGGAAATAAATTCCTAGTTACAGATATTTGTGTAAAGTAAAACAAAATAAAATAAAATGAAACATGCGTGAGTGGAAAATTGTATCCTCGACAGCCTCTCAGTTTATTCAGATTTTCACTTAAAGTTGATTACTTTCTACCCTAGGACTCTGGACATAGAATTCAGACTTTACAAAAAAAAGTCAATCAATAATGTTAAAGTAATGCCCACCGCAAAAAAGCTAGTGTACTAAAAACTTCAAAACTTGCAAGATCGACAAACCTTAAAATTCGACTGCTTACTCTTACTTTTCTGAAATAATCAATAATTATCTGTGGTTATTACTCTAAAATCTTGCTTGGAATATAAACGAGACATTAGCCCTGAAGGTGAAACCAACCAATGTAAAAGTCACATAGAGCAGCAAATTGCTCAGACGAGAAGTAGACAAAAGCAAACAATATATTTTATATTAAACCTGTGAATCCAGTAAGGAGCCTCATTGAAGAAATATTTGGGGGTTCAAATAAGGACTTACATAATGGCATAAGTTTTAGAATGACTTATTGCTATGTTCGAATAATACCTAGTAGAAATTTATTTTGCATTACTAGTATTATTTATAATAAAAACCATTAAATTGTTGCCCATTAAAATTACAAATAGCTGAAAATTGTTCACATTATTAATACATGTGCTCTTAAAATAGATCATGTTCTTTAAACATCTACCTGTGTTATGTAATTGTTGAAGGAGAAAATTGTGAAGTATAATTGAAAAATTAATTGACTTACCTGAAGATTGATTTAAATTATATAAACATTTTTCTCCGAAACAGTTACATACCACCCTCCCTTACAAACCCTTTTTCAAAGATCTACGTTAACACAACACAACAGAAGTGAGATCCGACAGCTCGTCTGGTAAGGATCTGAGAAAGGAGAGGAGGAAAAAACGTACTTTAAACGTTGTGGCTCAAGAGACGGAAAGTACCTGTGTTATGTAATTGTTTCGGAGAAAATTATTCATATAATTTAAATTAATCTTCAGGTAAGTCGATTGATTTTTCAATTATAATTAATATTGTATATTATTTGTTTGTATTATAAAATATTCTTGTTTAAGTATGTAATTTTTCTGGGAACATTTTATCTAAGAAGACACAAATGTAATTAGACACATTAAAACTTACGAAGATATCTTGAATCTAATAAATAACAGAATTCTGTATATTCTAACAATTTTAATTAGTTTCCGTATTATTTTTCGATTAAAATACGTTCACGCTGTGTTTCAATAGCCTATAAAAGATCTTTTAACTGTATGATTATTAATACTATTAATTGTAAAGAGACAAAAGCTTATACGTCGCCATTAAATCACCGACGTATCTTCCTCATTTATACACTATTGTTAGCTACTTTTTTATCGGACTATACAGGTTGAGGTCTCCGGCAAGTCCTATAACTAATAATTTTTCACTTAGCTTGCAGCGTGGGCCGAATACCGTGTCGATACTGAATACTGAATGCATGTAAAATAAAACTAGTTTTACAATTTCCGATAGGTTTTGATTGATATTTTAACGAAGGCAAAAGAATTCAATAGTGGGCGGAATATGCATATAGGAAAAGATGATGAAGGTATAGGTTAATAACAGAGTATAAGTTATTATTAGATATTAATTAAGTAAATAAATCGTATAGCGGTTCGATTTCTCAGTTGGTTTAATTATAGATGTGTACCTAACGTTGGCTGTACTCAATATATACATACTTTCTAGGTATTCCAATGATGTTAGTTCACAGGGTGAACATTCCTGTCCGGTAGCAGATAGATCGTTCTTTGTGACACAATTTTTGACTGCAACATCTGGACTTTATTAAACGTTTATTATAATTATTGATTGAAAATAATCACAATAATAATATATCTTTATATATTTATATAAAAGAAAAATACAAATTGGAGTGTCATGGCGGTATTCATATACTACCTATTAGTCGGGGAGCCCTCCCTAGCTGCACGTGCACACATGGATCAAATAAATGTGTTAGGTGAACGAGCTTCGCCTAATTACCATTAGACACAAATGTGGTGACAAAGATTTGTCTTTATCAATTGACACTAAAGTTGATTTTTCTTCGATTCCACCATCAAAAGCTTGTCTTATCGAGTGTTTACCAAACGCGTATTTGGCGATTAGCCGACGAAGGTATTCACAATATTCCAAATCCTTGGAATGATTATGGATGGCAAGAAAATGATGAACCTCTTTGGTGTTCAGCAGATAGAATACTGCCTCAATCGCTTACTGAAATTTTTCAGGAAATGATTCTAAATCAAATCGAAAGTGAGGATGATAACGATATCATAAATGAAGCAGTAGAGGAAGAAGACTTGGAAGAAATATCGGATGTATCGGGAGACAGCGATAGTGAATCTGAAAGCGAAAGAGGTGTTACTTTTTATATTGAATTTTATATTTTATTTTAAGAGCTGAATCATTTATCTGGAAAATGGTAACTCCTATCCAAATATTGTATAGGAACAAATATCCAAATATTGTATAGGAACAAAATTGTAGAAGATTTTACGCACTTTGTTTTTTGATTGATCGATTGATTTATCAACGTGCGGTAGGCATTGCTACCACTCCTAAGTTATACAGCTGGGCCTGCTACATCCACGCTGGGTTGGACTAAGGTCATGCTTGTTGCCAGCAGCGAGAGCCACATGGCGCATGGTAAAGGAATGTGGGATGGGAGATGCGTTACTGCATTTTGTCGTGAGGGAGCGTTTAAGCTCCCTTTTTTTTGTATTTTTGATTCTGGACTTCTGCCTATTCTGAGTTTTCTCAGAGAGATATGTTGCCGCGTTGTGCCACTGCTGTTTGTGCTCCTATTTTTGTACTTCTGTTTCTACAAGTCTTCTTCTTCTTCTTAGGTTTCTGATTCCTCCGTTTCTGATTCTGGTAGAGTATATATCGCTCCGATTTCTTTGTGGAATTCATTTTTTCCCCTCGCTTTTCTTTCCCAGTATGTTTGGTCCTTTCCCAGTCTGTTCATGATCCTCTCGATTGTTGTTTTCCACGTGTAACATGGTCTCCCAATTTTTAGTTTGCTGCTGTTCAGTGTTAGTGCTTTCTTCAGTAGGTGTGTTCGTTCCCTTCTTTGGACGTGTCCCCAGTACTTCATTACGTACATTTCTATCCTTTTTGTGATTGCCTTCCCTCCTAGTAGTGTTGATGTTTTATGTCGCTGTTTTTGTCCTGTTGTTTTTCTGAGTAATTGGATGATATCTCTTTCAGCTCTTCTCAAACTTCTGTTGGCTTTTGTTGTTGCCGCGTTTTTAACTCCATATGTCATTTTTGGCAGTATGATGGCTATGTACAGCCGTTTGGTCAGGCCCCATGATAGTTTGTTTTTCTCAATGAACGGTATAATTGCTCTTGTGACTCTGTATGCTGTTTTTATTCTCTCCTTTACTGTTTCTCTCCTTTTCAGTTGGTTCGTCAGATATGTTCCTAGGTATTTAAGTTTGTTCGTTGTTCTTAGGGAGTAGTCACCTATTTTGTATTTTTCTCCACTGATCCGACTCTCTTTTGTTGAGGGGTTTCGCTCCATTATTAGACTTTTCTTGAAATTCATTTTCAGCCCAGATGTGTCCAGATGTGGTTTCATGTTTTCTAGGAAGTTGAGAATTTGTTGCTCTACTTCTGCGACGATTAGGAGGTCATCGGCGTAAGCTAATACGATTGGGGTTCTCAGTGTTTCCGTGTCTTCGTTAAAATTTGGTGTTTCCCTTATTGTGTTTTGTATCGCTTGGTCTAGGACCGTGGTGAATAGTGGGGGATAGGGGGCATCCTTGTTTGACTCCTCTGTTCTTTTGTCTGGTTTCCGTCATTTGTCCGAACCATTGTATGGCAGTTGTTTCATGAAGGCAGGCCTTTATTATCTTGTTTATTAGATAGTGCGGCACTCCTTTGTTATACAGGGTGTTGACTATGGCTTCGTGACTGATGGTATCGAATGTCTTTTGGAGATCTATAGCGGCTATGTGCAGTTTTGTCCCTTCTCTCCATTTTGCTTTCAGTATTCTTCTTGGTGTACATGTAGTCGTCCGTTGATGGGTCTTTAATGAATGCCGTCTAGTAGTCTGGCGGTCTTCCAATGTACTTCTCTAGTTGCTCGAGCAGGAATTGTGCGTAGTATTTGTATCCTATGCTGCAGAGTGTTATTCTTTTGTAGTCTTCTATGGTCTGTGGCGAGTTGGTTTTTGGGAGGGGTATTTGTATAGTCTTGGTCTATTCCGTAGGCAGAGGTGTGTTTTTTGTCCATACTCTGGTAATGAGTTCTAGGGTTTGCTCCTTTAGCTTTTCCGTGCCGTAGTATATTAACTCGTTGTTTATTTTATCTACTCCAGGTGCGGTGTTTCTTCTAGCTCTGGCTATTATTTCTAGCAGTTGGTCTTTTGATGGTGGCTTTTCCAAGGGCCAGTGGTCTGTTTCTTTTATTAGTTTTGTTCGTTCTTTAGTTGTTGTTTTTTGTGCAGAAAGTGTTTCTCCATCTTTTTTAGTTTTTGTGTTAAATAACAAAAACAATATATACACCAGTTTTGAAAGTACAGCCAGTTCCTTTTTTAAAACATGTCTAGAATTGTTCCTTAGGCTTTAATCTTTATGAAAAATATTGCCCTAAAGGATCGTTGGGGGAGAGGGGGTGCACATACAGTTAGGATGGACTCCCGTAGTATATATGCTCTTTCATACAACCATCCGTTCATAGAGAATATTTCAAGAAAGTAACTTAAAATATTATACAAATCCAAATATTACACAAAAATCATCTAGATCATACGCAAATATGAGTACTGCAGAAGATACGGATCTTGGCGAGCGGCAGGGATGGTAGCGGCATATCGGAGAACTGCGCATCAACTTCCTATAATAATTTATCAGTGTGCAACACCAATCATCGTAGCGGTGCGTACGCTGGGCCTATACTAATCTCTACATAGAGATTCCCCTTTGATCGCCAACACTCGTGGCGATTGCTGTGATCCAACTAAACTATACTATAAATAAACAATATTTACAAAATATAAAGAGAAACTATATTTCATGATGTTATAATGCTTGCGTAAACATCCTCCCGATATCAGCCCAATCTATTTGATGCCACAGAGCTAAAAATCATTTTATTGTCTAAATCTGCTATCTATTGAAGTGTTCATTAATATTTGAAGTACATCTAATGTGCATTATTCAAGTTAAAAGTGGTTTATGAATTTTATTGTCAATCAGCTCGCTGCATATTTTTGTATTCATATTAATATAAATAATATTTATTTAAAGCTCACAATAGTTAATTTCGAAGTTTTTCAACTCGAAGCTCCTAGTGTGTAATGATTGATGCACTTCATCTAAAGCTACAGACGATATGATGCTGCGATGAAAACCTTTAACCTTTAGTTGCACACTTGTCAAGCATACTTGATTTTGTTTAGATTGATTTGATTGTTTATAATTGATAAACATGTCAAAACAAAACTCAACAAAAGCATGTCAAACTTATACACAAGACAGAGACAGCAAAAATTAATTAAGGTGATAATGTTATGAATTTCCAAGTACTGTATCTGTGATTTATTCAGTAATATATTTCAAAACACTACAGTTTTTTGTATTTTCATAACTTATCTCCATAAAATTTGGAAAACAATGTGGCCACAAAAATCCTGCTTTATTATAATCCCCGTTAACTATCGATAGTTATAATAAAAAAAGATCGATATAAATTTCCTAAGTTAATGTAAGTTGACATCGTACAATTTTGTCAGATTGATTTTGATTGATTAGTTTATTGCCTTATTTTTTCTTATGAAAGGAAAAATCTGTGTCGGCATACTTGGCAATATGTTCTGAAAACAGGAATTTGCTAAGTCTAACTAAATCTCCTAGGCTCGTTGTTGGTAAATATTTTGGCTTAGAAATTTTAAAATTTGCTATCTTTGAAAAATATCACTGTGATTTGTAGATAAGAATGCTTATGAATTAACCAAGCACCTAAGTATTCCATTTTTAGTTACTACATATTATATTCTACCTCCAGAAAACCGCTGCTCAAGGAATCACTACTTCCACATCAAGATTTTCTATCCAAGTCTCTCACAACGAAAAAATTTTGTATGTGAAAATAATTGTTTATGGAACTTTAATAATATAATATTTGAAATCGTCTAAACCAAAAACTCATAAAATGATATCCCACATCGGTAGGGAGGTGGGGAGAGGGGGGGTGGATGAAGTAAAAAAATATTTTGAGGTTTTTGATTCTGGTACACACATACTAAATCACATTTTTTTTTCATCTCCTTTAATAATGAGGTGGTAATGGGGGTGACTAATGCCAAAAAATTTTTCAGACCTTAGCTTCTCTTGTATAAAGTACCAATTTTATGGACTCTTACCTGCTTGGTTTACCTATTTACCCCCTATTAATCCCAATTTACCCCCCAATCCTTCGACGGAATAAGATGAAAATAATAATCTAGTTCCAGATCCCGTTAAAGTACATACGTGTACCAAATTTCAAGTCAATATCTTAAACGGTTCCAGAGTAGTCGTGCGCACAAAAAAAGTTACAGACAGACAGACCAGCTCAAACTTAAAATCTCGACGTTTCATGACATTCTAAGCCTATTTAAACAACAAAAATTTTCAAAATTTTTTTTGCCATTACTATACTTCCACTGGATGTGGAAGTAATAACTAATTTATCACCAAATTGTGAACATCAGACTAGTTCAATACGAACTGTTTATGCATTTCTGTCATCAGTAAAAGTCATCAAACATTAATAATATCTGGAGTTGAGTATATTTTTTGTTTTTGTCATTTTACAAACGACTACCTTTTTCTACCATTTTCGAGAATTATAAATCTCAACAAATATTTTGAATCCTCCCTGTATAAATATAAAAGTGCTTATTTATCGCTACACGATTATTCAGTAATTTTTCTTGATAAGCGTACACACTTGTGGCTATATGGTGTTTCTGAACATTTTCTTAATAATAATAATAACTGAAGACAAGACACGTAAAACCTCGAACCTACGGGTATTAACGACCTCGGTTGTTTATTATAAAAATGTTTACACTAAGTTTATTGGCCTAACAGATTTTTTAGAGGAATGCAAATTTATTTACAGTCTGGAGCTTTAGCAGTAAATATACAAAGGATGTTTTCTCACAAGACCGGAACATGCCAACGTTAAAATGTCATCAACCACTACATTAAAAAAATGATAAAAATTGACTTCCTAAGTTTGGTCATTAGCAATTAATAACAATTGACATTAAGTACTAACAAACACAACAATGTTTAGTAATAGCATAGTAATAAGCGAAAAAAGGGTGTCTCTTCGGAAAAAATTCACACTATCCTGGATTTTTGCAAACACTTTTAATGGATTTTTGCACACACCTTTATTTAGACGTTATTAGTAACGTGCAATATTGCCGTTCTAACGAAAAGCGTCCTATCTACAAAAATTTCGTCATTCAAGTTTTCACATTTTCTGTCCTATATGCATGTGTTCTAAACACTTTTTTAGTTAAAGTGATAAAATGTCTGATATATAGTAAAAACGGGTTATTAATTATAGATATTAGGTATTATTTTGTTTGATCTAAGTCTACATTTACAACTGATAGTGTCCTAGTTGAATTAACCTTGAATGTCAGATCGGACTCTTTTAATAAGGAGTGGAGAATATGTCAACATCGTTATCATGTTCGCTTCCAAAGTTATTCAAGGTCAAAAGTCAAGAAAATTATTTTTCGCTTCCTATTGGTTACATGGCAATTATGGTTATTATAAAACTTATAAATTGAACAATTCTCTATGAAAACATTTTTCACAAACAGGCAACTGTTTTATAAATAATGCACTGCTAAATTTTGAAGCAACGTGTTTACTTCACTCCATATAATCTACTACATAGAATAGGATAGGATAGGATAGGATAGAATAGAATAGAATAGAATAGAATATAATAGAATATAACAGAATAGAATAGAATAGAATAGAATAGAATAGAATAGAATAGAATAGAATAGAATAGAATAGAATAGAATAGAATAGAATAGAATAGAATAGAATAGAACAGAATAGAATAGAATAGAATAGAATAAACGTCATTGCTGTTATTGCGTTATTGCTGCAGATCTTACAAAGGAGACATTAACATTGTCAAGGTAATCAAATATTTTTAAGCTACTACAATAGAATAAAATGAGTAAAAAGTAAAAAGAAGAACAGCATAAGGAAAAAACATACAGCTAAAATAAGCCTAAAACTAAAAAGGTAAAAGAATACAACAAACTACTGATTATCAAATATAACTGAGGACTAATAAAATTAATTTGTTTTTTTTTTTGTATTTAAAAATCACTGAAATAATAAAATTCATCTTCAAGTAAGTACAATTTAAGTTGTTTTAAAAAAAAATGGACATTACTGAAAACAGGTTTTTCATAAAACGCATTAGATAACAGGACGAATTTAATCTCGATGTCAGATTCTCAGTTTAACCTACTACCTAGCGTTATGCCAAGAAATTTCACATTTTCCATTTCTCTAATTGAATAATCAAGGACAGTAGTTGAAGAAAACATAACAAGGGCAGTTTTACCTCCTTTAGGTTCAAGCCTTTCGGGCAACAATACTTAGTCACATTTGAGAACGTATGGTAAGTTTATTTGGATAAGCCACTATGAATTCTTCAGTTGCCATACAGAAATTATCATCAGCATATTGATACAAAACATCTATATCGATATGCTCTTTTAAGTCGTTAGTGATAAACAATAGGGGCCCAAGTACAGATCCTTGGGACACTTCTTGTAATACAGTGCGTTAGGCATGTACATTCACGTAGCGCGAGAGACATGACAACACAGCAGAGCAAACTCTCCCGTTGGCGAAGCATTTCAGCTCTCAGTTATTTCACTTCAGCCAGCTGGCACACGCGATGTTGTAATTCTTACTCCCTATGCCTAGCCCGCCACTACACACACTGTATATGAATTTTATCTGAAAAAACGTTTGAAGTGCTTCATTGTTAAAAGCTGTTACAGCAGTTATCTGTCAGTAAGATATGACTGAAGTAGTTTGTTACATGAATATCGTTACAATATAACTTGTTTAACAAAATGGAATAATAATAAATGGTATCGAAGGCTCCTGATACATCAAAGCAGAGGCAAACTACTTTTAATTTAAATCAAATCCAGTAATAATTTTAGATAATGATGAATAGCCTGTTCTGTAGAACAATTAGGCATACAGCCGAACTGACAATTCTTAACTATTAATAAATTCAATAGATACACAAATGGTATGTATACACAATTTACACATATCATTAGTGTGTTTGTGAAGATTGGAGTAGCTCACCGAAAAAAAAACGTCCTCTAATAAACTTGTCTTTCATCCCATGGGTTTATATACCTAGTAATATTTTGGAGCCCATAATAACTTGACTATCATCTGCGCCAGATGTACCTCTCAACACGTTTTTTGTAATTGCACGAAAGGTTGTGGGTCTTTAACTGTCGCTGTGAAAAATCACACTGCCATGCTTCGTAGTTTGTGGTCATGGTCGTGGTCAATAATGCCTCAATGTCATGATACTAAGAAATAGAGATACGCTCTCATGCATACCTCCCCTTACTGCAGTTCCCGCTGTTACGTCACGTAAAAGTCAACTAGTTCAGCGGTCAATTTTTAGTTTAGATGTAAACTAAAATTACCTTAACCGAGGTGTTTAGAAGCTTATCCTTCGATAAAATAAAAAATTACGACTCTTTTGGTTGTTCGAGACAAAAGATAGAGCCAAAAATGTGAGAAAATTGTAAAATAATAGATACAATTATTTTTTCCTTTAACTCGCTCTAACTAAAAAACGGGATAACGAATTAATCTCAAATTTTTACCGTGTGATGAATCCATATTTGTTAACAAAATGTGCTAATATGAAAGTCAAGTTTTAATAAGTGTAGAAAATATGATTTTTTTTTTAAGGCTATGTCGATAAACTGAAAATTTACAAGTGGGAATACAACAAACGAGAAACTTTTTTGTCTTTCGAAATAGATACCAAGTATATCGAGGGCATATGAAGATAAAGGATGGAGCTAACTTTTTTTTCTAGAATTAACAGTTTTCGAGAAAATTGCAATTAAATATACGGAACCCCTTCGCGAACGATACAGCGCATAGAATGCGGTGTGAGAACTAATGTACGTTAGTGTTTAATGAAATCGAATTCAGATTTTCTTGAGATGTTTCAGCAAATCAATGGAGGTTATTAAATATTTGTAATAATTACCATGAGAACACATTGATATATCCCGCGCTATTGAATTAAGTCATACTGCGAAAACGCTATTTTCCAGATGCAAAATGTTTTTCATAATAAAAGCATTAAAGAATCAGGCAATTTATCTCGAAATAACACAATAAATATTTCTCATTCTTGACTGTTTGTCTATTTTCCTGAATAACGTTAGATAAATGCACTGTTTCATAATTAAACTAATTAAGGTAGTATATTATTTACTACTACTATTTATTGTGTTTAATTAAATGAATTAAAATTTGATATTAAATAAAAAAACAAAATAAATAGCTTACTTACACGTTGAAAAATCAACGGTGCAAAAGATCATATGTGCTTGCACCAATTATTTTGGAGGTGTTTTCACAAACATTTAAACCCACAACGGCCTTATGCGAAATGAAAAGTGCTGACAAAAGCAGTCATAGAATTCTATGATATTAAAAAGTAAAATTGCCTGCAATCAGCTTTCTAGGTCTTATATTACGGTTTTCGATGTATTTTTAGTTGTATTTTTAGGTAGATGGTCGCCGGCGCGGGCTCGATTTGAAGTTGACTAGAGGGTGACGCTATGCGCACAGCAGGTCGAAAGCTGGTACTCGTACCGAGCGTATCTTAAGGCGCCGTTACACGGCGCGTGGTTCGCCGAACCACGAACCTGGTGCGTGGTTCGGTGAACCACGCGCCGTGTAACGGTGTCTTAAATTGAAGGTGTCAATATGGTACGTAGTTCATTCAGATTTGTGACGCATTTAGTTGTATCCTTTGGTCCGTGCAAGTTTACCGACATCCGATGGATCTCGGCAGCACCCACCACGAACCGCGAACTAATAGCGAACCACCTCTGTCAGACGGCGTGTGGTTCGTGGTTCGTCGGGCCAGGTTCGGCGAACCACGCGCCGTGTAACGGCGCCTTTATATTTCATAGTATCATGCCTCAATGTCATGTCACTCCTGATGCTCATTCTGCCGACGCTTCTCATGGTATTAATATAAAAGAAACAGAACAGAATCAAATGAACCTCATCGATTATTTAACACCCAGATACATTGGAGGAAGGTGATGGTGAAGAAAGTGAGAAGTGAAGAAGAGTGATAATTATTTTATAAATATGTTCTTTATAAGACATGAATTAGGCATACTAGGGAAACCATGTCAAAAAACTTGTACTGTTTTCTACCTCGAAGATGGTGTGGAAACGAATACATTACTGTAACTGGAAAACGGTTGCTGGTACGGGAAAAATGTATATGACCTTTTTCGTAGAAAATTGTTTAGTCTATAATTTTCACGATAACCATAATTAACGTTTGGCCAATAGGAAGCGAAATCTTCGCTAGAAAACATTTTTTGTGAAATTTGACCTTCAATAATTTTTGAAGGGAACTATGTAGGTGAGGGCTTTTTGCACGTTACTTATAACATCTAAATAAAGGCGTGTACGGAAATCCAGCCTTGTGCGAATTTTTCCGAAGTACAATCCTAACGGTACTGGGCTATAATAGAAAATGATGGAGGAATTTCTTTGAGTAGGTACCAACATGAAATATTTCCCTTTTTTATCATAAAATCTCTATTCCTATCAAATACAATATGTGCGTTCATTATGACAAAGAAATTATTTTATAGTTAGTTTAAGAATTTCTAAATTCTCAGAAACTGAGGTGATAACTCTTAAATAAATCCTCATAAGTAATTCAAATAAGCAGACATGCTGATAGAGATAAAAAAGCAAGTGTTGTTGAATAAATATAGGCAGGACTGGATTTTCACATGGTTATTTAGGTATTTAATAGGAAGTATGGCGGTGGGTTTGATTTAAGTTGTCAGTTTCATGAGAATTTAATTTTTAACGCACGAAAAATGTAATGTTAAATACACAAAGAATATTGTACGCTCCGCCGGGGATATCCGCCAATGTCTTCTTGAATATTTTATTACCAAATTGATAGATGCCGGCATATACAGTATGTCCTCTCGGATAAGTGTCACTTAAATTGTTATCCAGGCAAAGTGAATATCAGTTGCAAATATATAAATTTTTAAGGATATACGCTGCCTCAAAGTAGGAAGCAAGACTCTGAATGTGGGACATTGCAATTTTTCACTGTAAGAAAGATTGGAACTCGCAAAAATAGAATTTCTAGGGTAGATTTTTAATTCTTCGAAACTTTTTTAAAAGCACTTTGGTGTAATACGAGAATTATATATCTTTAAAAGTAGTGTGAAAAATGTATATGACCTGTTTTGCAGAGCTTAGAAGAGCACCTATCAAATTAAATTATTTTTAATTCATGAAAACAGAAGGCTTAGCAGACATTACACTTATTTTAAACCTGATTTATTACAATAAAATTTACAGGAAAATATACGTTTCAATGAATAAACTTTTATTGATTTTGGAACAAAACAATTTTGGCCTCAATTTACTTCTCACCCTAGCCATACTTGTATCTAACATCTTGGAACAATTATAATTATTTCTTGCTTTGAAGTAAAGCTCAAGTATTAATTTTCCAACTTGATTCACAAGAGAAGCATAGTCCTGCAAAACAATGGTTTCCCATTTATCTGTTTGTTTGGGGCCTTGTAATTCAGTCTTTTACAAATCTGGCAGTGTCTCCTCATATTTACACTTCATAAAAGCACTTAATAAGTAAATTAAATGTAATTAATAAAGGGTAAAATAACACACGCTGGAAATGAAAACAATTTTACTCAAACATCTATTATTGGCATTTGGCATTTTCTCTATTATATAAACTTACTAAAATTCTAGTAGTGATGAGTATACCTTTATAATAATAATAATATATAATATATGTTGTTTCTTAGGTTTTTGCGGGTGTTAAATGAAGTGTTGGTGTACTTCCGGGTATTTTCCCTCGTAGTTGATAGACTCCTGCTGGAGTCATTGTTGTCTAAACGACGTTTCGGCAGAATCCCATCTGCCATCTTCAGGTTCTCGCTGAAAGCTGCCTACTGCTGCTCCTCGTTGCTCGAACTGGACTCGCCGAATATAATTCGTTAGCGGTTTATAGGGTGAACACAATATTCTCTTTCTTTATATCTTTCAAAAGATACCATTTATTTGACTATAACATAAGTTCAGATGAAGATGATGAGTGAGCGTACATGTTTACGTGAATTTCAGCAATAAAGTAAGGATAAGATGCAGACGATTGTATGGCAAGACATGGGGGCTCAAGCCTGGTATGGTGCACTGGGACTATACCAGTGTAATAAGACCCACCATCACATAAGCAGCCTTAGTTTGGTGGGGAAAGGTCACTCAAACCACAGCAGCTAACAGGCAGAGCCGGGTGCAGACTGACCTGCCTGGGAATTACAAGTGCAATAAAAAAGCACCCCAACACCAGCCATGGAGACCCTATTAGACCTCCCTCCACTGAGTCTTGTGATTCAGGGAGGGGGGGGGGTCAGAATGGGAGCTCACAGGCTACAAAATTCTCCTCTTGGAGGCAACTCGGGGCACATGAAGATAATAAACATTGTAGGGGATCCTCTATTGAGCATGAGGTCGGGCTACATGACATCAAAAATTACATTCAACAAGCTCTTCATTATCACCGTTGGAGATAGGAAGGAATGGATGAGAGGTGCACCTGATGCTTTACGCAAAGGTCTGGCCTGGTATACCGACGGGTCTAGATTGGAATCAGGAGCTGGAGCAGGAATACATGGTGAAAGGCCAAGAGCGAGTATAAGTCTCTCTCTTGGACAGCACTCCACTGTATTTCAGACAGAAATTCTGGCTATACTTGAGTGTGTACGCGAGAATGCAAAACAACGATATGTGAACCAGCAGATCTCAATTGCATCAGACAGTCAGGCGGCCCTTAAGGCACTAGCCTCTAACAAGGTGTCTTCCAGACTGGTTTGGGACTGCCACGAAGAGCTCAAAATTCTGGGTGAGCGGAACAGAGTAAGACTACTCTGGGTGCCGGGACATATCAGTATAGAGAGCAACGAAAAAGCTGACGAACTTGCTAGACAAGGAGCAGCTGATGTATTCTATGGCCCACAACCCACGTTGGGCATCACAAAGGGGGTAATTAAAGACTGGGTCAAGAGTAAACAGAACCACTACTGGAGAAATATTCCAGGAAATCGACATGGGAAGACACTTATCAATGGACCATGTTCAAAACAAACTGAGGAACTGCTCACAAAGAACAGGATCCAGTAGAGAACAATAACAGGTCTTCTGACGGGACATTTTTCCCGTTAAGAAATACCTCCATTTAATCTGAAGTTTGCTGGAGACCTTAACTGCAGACTGTGTGGTAAAGTACCAGAAACTGTAGAACATATACATGACTGCGAGGCGTTGGACCTCCAGAAGATATAATATCTACGGGCAAACACAAACAGACCCGGAAACCATCAAAACTAGCCCATTTTGGGACCTGTATCACCTACAGGAATATTAAAATGGACAGTGTAAACTAAAACAGGGAAAGCAAGCACAATAAGCCCAGGAGGCTGCAGTGCCCTCGGAGTATTCTTTACAGAGGAGCTCTAGGAGGAGGGGTTTTAGTCAGTTAGAGGCTGACACTCCGACCCATTCCAGCGGGATGTGGGTTTCCCCTCCTCGAAAAAAAAAGTGGGGGGGAAGATGGTACAAATTGAATCTTATAGTTTAGAGGAGTATCTGGAACCTCGCTCCAACATGGCGTTCTAGCGTACTCCTTAAAGCTCTTGTCTAGCAGTTTGGCGATCTGCTCGGCGCGTGACTATTGTCGTAGCTTGGCGTGACGCTCCAACATAGACTTGCACTTAGTATTATTTACTAGCATCGGTGTCTGAAATATAAACATTACTTTAAAGATTTATGATAAGTTGGTAACAAAATTCTAACCTATGTATTATAATAGTGAAATATTGCTTGAGAGTCAGTTAATTAATGTTAAGCAGTTCGATAGTGAATATGTCATTATATTTAAACCATTATTTATTATATGTATTTATTGTTAATACGGTGTGAACGCATTTATTTTTCCTAACATACATTCATATTAATTTTTTTGTAGACTTTGCCTATTTTCGAACCTCGAGGGATAGAATCATATCATTATAAAATTGATTATACTAAGGTTATGTAATTCCGCCGTAGCTCTACTTTTTTTTCCTGGCAACGTGCATCAAATGGCTATTTGAATGGGATATTTAAAATGCAATACAATGTTTCTTTTTTATTACATTTCCATGATTTCTCTCGTATTACGATGTAGTGTACTAGCCGGTGCTATTAAGCAAAGATAAAGTAAGCCTTCAAAGACTACAAAACAGCTGCCTTAGATATAGTTATAATCTCAGAAAATATGAACACATTTCTGATAAACTCAATGACTCAAAATGGCTGAACCTGGATAAGCGATTCAGAGCTCACATGGCTTGTCTTGTTTACAAGGTAGACATGTCGAAAACTTCCAAATATCTACATGAAAAATTAATAAAAACAAGTGATATACATGACCGCCCAACTAGAAATAACTCTTTATACAGGGTGTCTCACCAGGAACTGCATCGATCGATATAGGGAAAAGTACGCACCAGAAAATTTTGAAAATTTAGGGAGCTACTAATGGCAGTGTGGCCAATCTAACATAATTACAGGTATCTGGCACTTCCGGTTATACCGGAAGTCGATACCAACTTGCTTGTTTTTAATGGAACACCCTATATATTTTAGGGTTTTCGAAAAGAGCATAAAACTCTGAGTCAAAAACGTATAGGATACACTATGCCTAAACCCAGCCGTTTCAGATATATTTGACATTTAAAAAAAAATTGACAGGTCTAATGGTTTACAATAACCTTTATAACTTTCTTCGTGTAAAAGATACTCATTTGCTTTTTGTCATGACGAAAGAACACAAGGAGAGCTGCACTCTACAATTGAATTACATTCAATAATAGTATACCAAGTGTTCCATTTTTGACGTTACATTTTGTAAACTTCAATCCGTGAAAACTTGTTTAGGTCAAATGGAACACCCTATATTTTTTTACATTAAGTTATGTAAAATTGAATTCCTTTTTTTTCTGATATCAGCATTGTGGGGATTTAAGTTACAACTTTTTGAAATATTTGCGATTTTCTTAGAAATTCAAGAAATGTTAGTAAAAATTTTACCAAATTCGCCATGACTAGAAACAATCAGTAATGTCATCGCGTTTAAATTACACCCACGAAGACTTTTTGAATTTGTTTATTATTTATGGAGATATGATAAAGTAATATCAAGAACTTGTACGTTTTTGACTCAGAATTTTATGCTCTTTTCGAAAACCCTAAAATATATAGGGTGTTCCATTTAAAATAAGCAAGTTGGTATCGACTTCCGGTATAACAGGAAGTGCCAGATGCTTGTAATTATTTTAGATGGATTGGCCACACTGCTATTGTTAGTTCCCTAAATTTTCAAAATTTTTTGGTGTGTACTTTTCCCTATATCGATCGATGCAGTTCCTGGTGAGACCCCTGTATACTGTGCTGTACTGTATTCTTTATGTTCAGCTGGAAGTGGTTTATTGGAAGAACAGCTATGTTGAACTTCGCCACTTCTTTAAAGCATAATTAATAGTGTAAATTTATCTGAAATCTAAATAAAGACACTATTATTATTATTATTTCGTCCCGAAGAATGTTTATCCAAGCGCATTCTTTACAGAAAAGTCGGCTCTGTACGCCTCGTCGAGTAAACTCAGTTCCGCACGTGCTTAACTTAAAACCAAAATAAACTTATGCTCATCTGGTAATTTCTCATTTTTACACCGGGGCCCATTGGTTTATTTCTTTGTTGAATAGAGCCAGACGCCGGACGAGAAGCACTCAAAGAAAACGAGAAAGAAAAACAGTGAAATACGAACTTTATGGGCCTGCTTTAATAAGAAATAACTATAAATAATATTGGTCATGCATGTGCGCGCACCATTGTTTAGGATTGATCGTCTAAACGATTGAGGCTCTTGAAAAATACAATTTATAATTTAATCGTTTTGTTTTTCCTGGATTTTCAAGCAAGCCGCACCTGCGAGCTGAACAATAATATTATAAATTATTTACCACAATAAAAAGCATGTAACTACTTTTTCCCGGGGACGACTTCAATTGTTTATAGATGTAGGTGTATTTCGATTATATCTGAGATTTATTGCCTGAAATAATATACATATTACATTTTTAAAATATAACCGAGCAACTGGTAATAAATCAAATTTTTTAGAATCTCGTGGTAGGTAGGCGATGTCAAGAAAAAATGTGACAAAGAGTTAAAAGGTATGTTATTACTTGTAATATATCACAATGAGTGTACAGAAAGATTAAAAAAAGATAATAGTTAAATTTCCGTAGGGCATTGGAGTTGACTTAAAGGATAATAGTGTAGAATTAATAATTGGTATTGTCCAAATCTAAGGACACATAGTTAGCGACCATTGGTAGAAGTTGCCCTTTTGCGTGCGTACTCTTTCAGCTTGGCATTTCAGATACTTATAATAGCCCAGTCACTTTATACAAAAAAAAACTACAAACCCCTAAAAAAATCCAACCTAAGATTTTCCAGCGGGATTCTCTTTATTTTGGCGTAAAAAATAATTTCTCAAAAGTCCATAAAGCCAACTGGACGGCTACAAAAGTTACAGAAGGTTTTTTTCAAGTAAATTATCGATTTTACGTTAATTTTGGCTATTATAAAATTTGTTCATGAGATAAATCTGCAAAAAGATTCTATACAAAATTTACGTAGAACCAATAGTTTTTGAGATATTGGGCAGAGAAACTTCGGAGCAAAGTGCATGCACCACTATTTTATACGTATAGTAGTGTATACAGATATTAAGACCTATGTATACATAGGAACAATGTTTATGCACATATACCCGCATAATTTCTTTCTGAGGTGTCCTTGAAATGAACCCTTTTTCATAATAATAATAATAAGCAGCTTTGATGTATGAAAATAACTAAAAAATCTACTGATATTCTTTTCAAAGAGACAACGGCAATAGCTTCTAATCAAGAACAATTCTTATCTAATAAATTGAATAAAAATAGATTTATTTCTTTACCAAATTAGAAATGTTTAAAATTAATATACAGGCCCCGGATGATGCTGATGTTTTAATCATAGAAACAGCTTTGAAGCAGTCAATTGAGCGCACTACAGTTGTCCTCAATTCAATTTTCTGCAGTTGCACAAAAGATTGTGGCATAAATTATGGATGCAGAAAAATAGGATTGCCTTGTTCCATAGTGTGTGGCTCTTGTCGGGGCCAGTTGTGTCTCAATACGATGTCCGAGGATACAACCGTTGAATCTGAGTTCAACGATGATGGAACCGACCTCATTTTGTGATTTTCTGCTGAGATGATTGTTGATGACGATGAATATATTGAAGAAGTGAAAATAGAAGAAATTGACGGAGACGAAGAATAAGAAGAATTGAGAAGCGCTCCTGAAAGCTCTACGCATATGTTATGAGGAGCTTTCCTCGCCTGAGCATTAACTTGGTCCTTCTACGACAATTTGGAGTCTAGGGTTGCCTCCAGGTTAAGAGTCCCTTACATGAGCCCTGCAATGATTACCTCAAACCAGCCTCTTATTATGATAACCAGATCAACTGCATATGCTTGCGCATAAAGGTCTTCTTCGGCCAATTGTGTTAACTACAATTGAAATATGATTGTCCGCTGTTACATTTTTTCATTTTTTTTTTTTTGTAGAGTATCCATCCTTTATATTTTTCAATAAAAGTATAATGATTCAGCCACCCGCACTATCGATGTGGCATCTCGTTTTAGGTTTTTTTGAGGTAGACGATTTTATATATTATATCATTAAAGTTCTGTGAACAATTATTTCCACGTAGTGGTGTGCAAATAGAGTATCAACATTTTTTTCGTTGTGAATAACTTGATCGGAAATCTGGATACGAAAGTAGTGATTCCTTAGGCAGCAACTTTTTCATTGTCCACATAATTCATAGGTCTTCCGTCAATCTGTTGGCACCGTATCTAAAAGACTACTTGACGAAGAAAAATAATATTGAGCACGAAGTTAACACTGTTGTCAAGGAAGAAACCTGATATACTTTTATGGAAAATATGCAGGGTACACACCCCAAATAAAAGTAGACAATGAAAAAAATGAGATGGAAAACAATAAGATTTGGTTTACAGTTAACATAACTGTCAAGAGGAAACTTGCTATAAAGAAAAACATGAACAAAAATATAATAAACAAAAGGTGCCAAATTGAAAAGAAAATTTTGTATAAATACTATTTTTTTTATATGGAAGAGCGTTGGAAACAGCACTGATGTCTAAATTTTTTTAAATAATTACAGAGGAGGGCCTATAACGACGGTTTTCGGCCCTTTTTATTTTTGGTCAAACAATTTCGATTTTTTTCCACCACAAACAGAACTTCCTTCAACCCACCCCCTCCATATATCCCCCTTAAATTATTAATGAACCAGTTTACATTAGTACTGCTTAGATGTTTTTGAACTTGAAAATTATATTTCCTTTGAACAAACTGCACCCTAAGCTCCCCCAAGTGGCGTAGTTAAACTTTATAAAACAAATTAGTTTAAAATAAAAAACTTTTTTTTCAATGTATAGCTCCTAGAGGCCTTGTGAGGCCCTCTAAGTTCTGAGGTCCGTGTGCGACGCACCTCTTGCACCCCAAGTAGTTTCGCCACTGGCTCCCTCTACAACTATACAACACCCCAACACCCCCCAACCTCCAAGCACCCTTTCCCCCCACTAACATAAACTATGCTTCTAGTTTTAAAAGGATTTTTTATTTACATTATTAATAAAATCTCAATTCCTCTTATACCCACTCTCTCGAACCATTTCCGCCATCATCATACTGCTACAAGCTTGAAAATGGTATAACGAAGTCTTTTCTTATACTTTATTTTTATCGGCAAAAGATATAACCTTGCGCCCGTTTCACTCCATTTCCCTACGTCCAAAGCAACAAAAATACGAACAAAGATAGTTAAGCTTTAAGTTCTGAAAAATCAGACAAGTACATATACTACAAGCTCTAAATCAACAGAAAAGAAAACAAAAAAAATCTGACTTAAATCTCTCTACACAACAGAGTATTTCGGGAGAGAGGGTGTTGGAGGGTGGAGGGGTATAAGAGAAATTGGCATTTTATTAATGATGTAAATAAAAAGTCCTTTTAAAACTATTTTATATCTGGTAGCTATAAGCTCTATTACATTTTTATGAAATATATATAGTATTTGATTCCTTTCAAACTAAAACTTTGTGTTATTTAATGAAATGTCATAATATTTAAGCATATTTCGAATCTTTTTATTAAACGGATTTTATTGAATATTTTTTCTCAATCGATATTTAGAGGTTATTACGATTTTTATGTAAATTAAGAATTATATTTCTTATCATTTAGTAGCTCAAGTACTCCACAACAGAAATTCATCTAATTGTAGGAGGGTGTTCGTTCAGTTTTATCTTTGATCTGAGGGACCTCACCTTATCTGATTTGCGTTAATTTTAATAGGTTGGTTCCCTATTTATTCTATTAATTTCAGGACAGTATGAAAGCTAGTCATGTGGAATAAGAACGATGAGAGGAAAGGTGAATGCTTTATAACTCACATTTTATTTACAATAAAAAAGATATTTCCTCTGCAAGTAATAAACCATTGTGAGTGGCTACTGTTCGGGTAGGTGAATAAGTTGTTTCGTAAATGATGAAAACATCACGGCGGTAGTAAAACGAGTTATTGCCGTTATTGGCTACAAAAATGAAAATAGCTTGAAAGTTATAAAATAACCATTAAGAAGTCAAAGGTAAAAGGTTGGGTTTTTCGGATGAATTATTCTTTTATTTTATATATGTAAGGATACTTTTGGAAGTGAAAAGGGTAGTCATTGTAAAATAATAAAAATCTCTTTGGAAAAATAAAACCTGGTGAAAAAATAATATATCCCACACTCCATGCCAAATGATTTACCTTCTGCCTAGTCATGTCTAACCTAATTTTTTGTCGCTACCATTAGTAAGGACATTCACATTGTAATCCATTGTTACACAAGTTTAATAATCCTTAATTTCAAGATTGTCATTTTTAGTAACAGGAGCTTCGATTCATGACTTATCTTATTTCAAAACGGACGAAGTCTACCAAAAATGGAAATTGTGTCATCTAAAAATGCAAGGTCACTATTTCAAGACGCATTATTTCGGCTGTGTCGGCATTATCTCATTTACCACTTCGGTGACTAAAAGAAAGCAAATGCTCAGGGTCGGACTTGTCTGTAGGGGCCCACCAAGAATAAGCTAATGTAGGGTCCTCTGCTTTTCACATATTATTTTTATAGTTCGCGGAAAGTTTAATATAACATTGAAAACAAAATGTAAAAACTCAATTCTCAACTTAACTAAAGTAGCAATTAAGAAAAAACAGAAAGTAACATTTTGGTTTGAAATTTTCATAGTAATTTAAGGTAAAGGACCCCGCACAGAACCAACGAAAAGGACAAATCGGTCAAATCGTTTCAAACTCCGGAAGCAGGTAGTTCATATGATGCTGAACTAAAGCTCTCATAGCCACAACCTCAAAAAATGAACAGTTTTCGAAATAATGGGGGTGAAAATTTGAAAATCCGTCTGGACGGGAAAAACGCTCTGGCGACAAGTGAATGCTCTACAAGTCTTTATTGCTTTACAAGTCTTGATTGAGACAAATAATTAATCCAAACACCTGCAAACAGATAGTATAAGTTATATATAAACTTGGCTTAACCCCCCAAACCACTCTTGTATATAATTGCAAATAAAATGGATCGGTTTGTAGCAGGATATTCGTGACAATGCTTATGAATTCGACGTTTAATAACGTTTATCCTGTCATATTGAGTAACTCACCCTCAAACAGTTAAATCAGCCCTTACTCACTCGCCTTCAAACTACCCTCTGATACGATATTAATTGAAGAGATCTCATTGACATTCAGTCGTTGATTCTGAATTCGACGTCTTATGTCCAAGTACGTTATTTTTTCTTATTTTTTTCTTAACGACTGTCGTCCTCATATAATACCGCACTCAATAAAAGTGAAATAGATCATTTAGTTTGGAGTCTGTTAATTCGATATTTGTTACTGTGTGTTACTGTTGTCGTTAATTACTGAGCTTTGAACCATGTTTATCAGATCTTACCACCCATAGTACCACCGAGTATATAATAAACCTAGTATAATATAAACCCATTGAGTGAACTCTAATAAGTTTTTAATACTGATTAAATCAATAATAATTATTAAGCTCATTTATCAAAAAAAAAAATGTCTACAAAGCACTCGTGCTCAGCATTACCCAGGATCAACGAACGTGGACATGACAAGTATCTGATCCCATGTGTTATTATTGAGATATTCACTATATTTAATCAGTATTAAAAACTTATTAGAGTTCACTCAATGAATTTATATTAGTACTAGGTTTATTATATACTCGGCGGTACTTTGGATGATAAGATCTGATAAACATGGTTCAAAGCTCAGTAATTAAGAGCAATTAGACTCTCAGTAACAAACATCGAATTAACATGATCTGTTTCACTTTTATTGGGTATGGTAGTATATGAGGGCAATAGGTGGTACACAAATAAGAAAAAATAACGTACTTGGACATCAGACGAATTTAAAATCAACTGCTTAAAAGTCAATGCACACTAACCAATGGGGTTTCTTCAATTAATATCGTACTAGAAATAGAAGGCAGTTTGAAGGTGGGTGAGTTAAGCTCTGCTTTTACTGTTTGAGAGTGAATTACTCAGTCTGACGGGATAAACAAGCAAGTCTGAATTACGCCATGAAAACGCCCGAGCGAGAGCTCGATTGTACTAAACTGTGGGAGTAGGCCGTGCACAACATTGCCGTTTCGGCGCGCGCTGTGGGGCAATTTCAACTCGATAATTTTCTAACAATTTATGTGATTAAAATTTTGTTCATATTTTTAGCAAACAGTTTTAACTATTAGGAAATGTTCGGTGTAAAATTTAAGTTATGTCACTTCATTTGTTTATAAATGGCTAAAAATATCTTTTAAAAGATTTTATTTTTATTTTTTGTTAATATCACTTAGAAGTACCTACAAAAAATCACAATTGGAAAAAAATGTACTACTTGATGTATGTATTCAATTTTCAACTTAGTTTTTGTTTTTTAGGTGTTATTATAAACATGTCAATTTGAAATTCGACATGATAATTTTGCTCCATTAGAGGCATATTCTAATAAAGTTTCGTTAAAATACATACATCTTTGTTTAGTTATAATCAATTGCTTAAAAATAGCCACTCTTATTTGTTTTTATTTTGCAGCTTAACAAATTCACCAAAAAAAAAAAAAGAAAAACCTAGTTCTCTTTGTAATTTCATTATAAACAATTTTTTCTTCATTCCGATATGATCTATAAACCAAATATGTTTAAGAAAAATTGCAAAAAAACAATTCTTTTGCTTAAACAGATGCTGTCCGAAACTCGGATTTAATCGTAAACTTTTTACTACATTACTTGTAGTATGATAAGTTTCAGCAAAAAAATTGCTATAGTAAGGCAAGTCCTTTTTAGGTGATTTTAATTTCTTAGTTTTACTCAACGATAAACTAGGTATACGATTACTTGTCCGAAGAAAACTTCCAACCTGGGTTTCGGCTAAAACCATTGTGAGTATTCTACATTTCTTCATTATTTATTCGTATTAAGTTGACTATTTCCCTCCCATTATAAGAACCAATGAAATTGCAAGATTTTCAAAATTTGGACCAATAAGAACAAACTTTCAGCAAAAATTGCATTCCAAGTGAAAATTTTGCATAAAATTACAAAGAAAATTTTTTGCTCAAATAGAAATCCTATTAAATTCGTCTATTTCTAATCACGTGGCCGGAAACCACTAATAAGAACAACATTACACTGAAAATTTTTTGACAGTTCTAACAACCAATTAAATTTCGTTACTTCTTGTCATATGACACAAATAACCCAATCATTTTAACATTACACTGATAACACCATCCAAGGAAATTTTCAATCACTATGACAATAAAATTATTTCAAAAAATTTTCTGACCGAATATCCCTCTGACATTGATAAATGCCTCATAATTTTATGACAATCTCAAGCACGTCGCTTGCTAATAGACCTCCGCCTTCGGCGTCGGGCTATTACCAAGCAACGTGCTTTCGATTGTCATAAAATTATCTCGTACATTATCAATGTCCTAGGGATATTATAGCTGATAATATCCCTAGGGAAATTTTCACAGGTTATACCCCGAGAGCTCTGAATTTTATGGGATAAACTACGGATAGCTTTCTTTTTGTAAAATTTTACAAAAAATATATATAAGATTTAGAGCTCGAGGGTATACGTCAAGATTATTTCCCAAATGAACAAATTCATTACGTACTTTTTTCTTTGTTAATTTCAGCAAATTCTATCTTGCCAAAACGATTCATTTTTGATTTGGAAAGCATACTTGCTATTATAGTTATTAAGGTACCAAGGGTGTTATAAGGATAATAACGCACTGAGGTCGGCAGTGTACAATCCCGAGGGCTTCTGGCCCGAGGGAGTGTACGTCGACCGAGGGCGTCATTATCCTATAACACCCGTGGTGCCTTCAACGTTTAATGTCCTGCAAGTCTGTTATTTAATTCGAATTTTTTTTTTTGACATTTACAATTTATTAATTTGACATCTATTATGTTCAGAACGATTTGATTTAAAAGAGGATAAAAATCAAAATTGTTTGTAAACGCCGCCGTTGCATAGCAACGCATTTTGTTTGTCAATAACGCTATCATAATTTGCTTGTTTTGGGTTGTATTATAATTTTATAATGCCCTAGGGCGTTATAGATATTCATAACGCCCTAGGGCGTTATTTTTCATTTAATGTATCTCAAAATAGGGTGGTTATTGTAAAATAACAGACTTGTAGGACATTAATAATTGAAGGCGACGTGTTCTATAAACGACTTTTGTTTCGTAACCGTGGAAACGGACGCCCTAGATGCTTATTTGACTTTTGGTACGCGATCGTGATTTTAAATATGACAGTTTGTGACAGTTTGATATTAAAAATATTTTTGTCAAATTTCATAAATATACCATTGTTACATAGTAATTTTAAACAAAAATAATAATTCTTGAATTTGTAATATGTTTTATTTTGTTTTTAGTCCAACTGAGAGTAAATTAAGTCAATTATGTACATTTAAAAGCTAGAGGTAATTTATTCTCTGGTAATTTTAAAAAAAGCTAGCTTGCATTTATTCAGTGTAAAACTGTTGTCATTGCACTGATGTCATCCAGTTTAACAGTTTAATAATTAATTTTATGACACTGTCACAATTACGATTTGGCACTGCAAATAACGACTTGATGAATATAATAATAGAGAAAGACACGCCATATTATACAATTAAAAGTAAAAAGTACATCTGGAATACATTTATGGATTTTTGCGGCACCAGAAATTATGAATTAGATGAAAATAAATAAAATAAATTGCAAAAAATGTTCGATTCGAATGCCCCTCAACGTTGACAAATAGCTCATAATTTTACCACAACTTCCTCAATCCGTCTACGGCGCGGCGTCGGAATATTACCAAGCAACATGCTTTCGGAAACTGTGATAAAATTATTTCGTATTATCAACGTCCTTGGGACATTTTAGATGAAAACTCCTGTAAGGAAACTCAAAATTTTTGACTGAGATGACCCCGAAATGTTTAAGAAACCACCGTTTTGTGCCTGGCGCAAGTACTACACTTGGGTTAAAATGTAATGATTCAACCATTATTATCAAGTTGAGTGAGAAAATATAACCATCATGGATGGGGCTGGAACCTTCGATGTGACACTGCCCTTGAAGTAGTTTCCATCAAAACACTTGAACACTAAACTCAGATAATCGGATCACTGATTTGATAACCTCCATATTATGCCGATATGGTTGACGAAATGTGCATCGAGTGATAGTACCCGAGTGTAGTGTTTTGTTGTCTGTGGAACCTAATAAATATATCGGTTCAAATTATCCAGTAAGATTTGGAAAAAAAAATAGTATTTTGGAAACCGCTCGACGAACAAGGTTCCAATTTGGTACACAATATAGACATATTTTAAACCTTCATCGGTACTAGAAGTTTGCAGTTAATTGACGTAATACAAAATATTTAGGATCATCTCTAAAATTTCAGGGTTTTTATGAAAATTGGTATTTTTACTTAACCAAGATTTTAATTGTTATGCTATTGAATTTTTAATTATTTTTTACATAAAACTATTATTTCTCATTTTCTCCAAAACTATCATATTTCATAGAAAATCGCTTTGGAGGACTATATCTCCTCAGAAGTGTATCTTGGTACACAGAGGTAAGTTAGGCCAAATCGTCACATTTTGATCTGATATACAAGTTGCTCTATGCCCACTTACATACACGACATCCTATAGAATTTCCTAATATTATTAGTGGACTGTATCTCTACAGAATTGTAGATAATTTCACCCCAAACACTACATTTTTAGTTTTTTTATCATAATTTGATTAAAATTATAAAACATAGATGCGACACACTTTCTCGTACACCAAAAACACGCTTCTCTTCCGCGTTTATACCTATTTATTACTTGCGATTAAGAGATACCAACAGAGTATGCGAGCAATTCAAAGAACTATTGGCAAATTAATATATGAACCAAACAAAACGGACAGGTACCCACACATTTGCATTCATTTCATGTGCAGTTAATTGCTTATCGTTTCAGCGATCATAACCATGAACTAGAGGAATACATTCCTGGCTCCAACTGGACGATCTCCAGATTAACCAAAATTAATAGTCAGGTTAGCCTTGGAGACCGGCGTGACCGCGAAGGCGATTCTCTTTTATTTGTAGATAGAATTGTATTGCGGAATTCACTCGGCATTTCACAGCCGTTTATTATACCTATAATTCACTTTTTAATTAAGAAATTTACTTAGAACTAGATTATTGGACCGTTCGACCTTGTTACCTCACCAGAATTTCGTAACTTGGTATTTTATTAGTGCTTCAACAAATCACCGTAAATGCAGATTTTAGGAAATTTCTGTATGAATAAGCGAGTCATGTTACTTTCTATTGTTAGGAAATGAAGGATGTTCAACTATACAGAAACAGTATAAGGAGATAGGTTTTAAGAATGTTGAACTCGTTGACAAAACATTAAAGATTGATTAAAACTTTATGCTGTTAAAATATATAACAAATGAGGGTAAATATACTCTTTTCCGAATTATTGAACTTTTTATATAATTATTGTATGTTGCATAGGATAGATACCGTCGCACTTGTTTGTAAGTAATGCTAGTTTTAGAAATTTCTAGTTGTATGACGCTAACAACTTATAGTCCAAGAGCTAGCAATGGTTTTGCTACGTCATTTTTAATTAGGCTAGAACTTTCGTAATATGTCCCTTATATCGTAACAATAAGATAATCGGAAGTCTGGCAACCGTCCGGGGGTGGCTTTTGCGCCCCTAGATTTTTAATCAAAATTAATAAAATCAAAATTAATAAAATTACGTTATTATAATCAGTCTGGCACTTTGGGATATCAAAGTGGAAAATATTTCAAATGAATAAAAAAAAATCGCCAGACCGGCGGGTGGGTGGAAAGTGGGTGCAAGAGGGGGCTGAAGTGGCGCACAAAACTGCACTATTTACAGTAAAATAATCAGGTTGGGGTTTGATTAATTATTCTAAAATACATTCCCACAAATAACACAAGTAATATTTGGTGACGCCATAATTTGCAAGCAGCGTGTGCACAACTGTACACGCTCGAAGTTGCGCCTAAACTAACTGGTACAATTTCTAACCGTTGCAAAGTAACACGAGACGTTAAAAACTGCAAACGGCTCCGTCAAGAAGTTCTTTTTTATGACGCTATTGGTACTTGGTGCGTACATTACATGTTATATTAAAATTTTACACCTCCATTAGGGAAGTTCTGGGCCTATTCTCTATGGTGTAACGAAATCCGTTGCTAGCTCTTGGACTATTAGGTTGGAAAACATCCGTCACTAGTCATTATAAAATAAAGTAGCAATAAATAATCCTGGGAGTTTAAACCTTTAACCTTTAAAAACGTAACATATATTTACAGGCGTTAATATCTATCATATAATGTGTCTAGGTGAAAATCATATTTTAACGGTTGGATATTATATTATTATGAAATGTATAATAGTAAAATATGGGTAAAATGTATACATAAATAATGATAGGAAATAACATTTCACAAGGTTTTCAGCTACCAAATAAAAATTAAGAAAACAATTTAAAAAATGTTAAATGATTAATAACAGCAGAGTGTTTCTTCTAACAAACACTAATTTACTGTTAAAATTTTAATACAATCGAGCTATTAATGTGACTGAAGTTCCAAACGTTGAAAATTAAATGAAAATTGAAAAAAAATAATAAATAAAATAAAAAAATAAATACACTAACGGATTAAAAGCACAAAAAAATAAAATTGCTTTCTACGAAAAGATGATACCCTTAATATTTGAAATACTCGAGTAAAATATATCAATAGACATGTAAGTGTTACACATAAAGAACAAATAGTCAAGTCAATGAAGGTTTTTACTTCTAAACGCTCCAAATTCAGATTTTCAAAATCGGTTCTATTGCGTTGAATTTTTTAAAAATATTTGCTGTATTTAATTATTCAACCAAAATCAGAAACATTTCCGCTGGCTCTAATTTATAGGGGGTGCCACCTAAAAAAAAAAACAAAAATATTGGAGCTGAAAGAGAATCAAATTTTGAGAAGAAAAGTTTCTATGCAACAATTATTTAATTTAAATTGATAGTCTAAGTTATAACGACTTGAAAATTATTGGGACAGTAGCTTGAAAAAAAAAGAGCTATTTCAACACGATTTTTGTCAAATAACTCGATAAATAGTAGATTGAGCGAAAACATGCTAGAGATAAATAAGAAAGCCACTAAATCGGAGATGAATTTCGTAGTTTTCTAATTTCTGTTAAAATAATGGTTTCGAAGATATGGAAGTATAAAGATGGCGTCCGAACGTTTATAAGATGAAGTATTTAGTTAAAACGTTAAATATCTCAGAAACTATGGCACCTAAGTCAAAAATGCTGACAATTAAAATTAAAGACTATTAAGTAGGCTTTCAAATGATTTTTTGTCTGTTTGTATAGCATACAAAACAAAAAAGATATGACAGAAACAATGTGCTTCCTCACATTTTCTTAAAACGCCGCCATTTTCTTAATGCAAGTAGCCAGTAATTAAAAAAATATATTCTCATATACTGTTTTTCGTTAACATATAGTATAACCTAGATGCTCAAAATTTTTCGTCTGTTTATAGCACTTGATTCAGAAAAAAAACTGCATTTTAAACTATAAACGATTTTTTGAAAAAACGTAAAAATTTCTTTTCTTAGCAAATATCTCAATAAATATTGGTTTAAGCGAAAAAATGATAATCACAAATAAAGTTTATGAACTGAGAATGAATTTGTTTTACTTTAATATTTACGTAGGATTAATAGTTTCGGAGATACTTAAGTTTATATATGGCATCCGAAAGATTGTAGGATGAAGAATATCTTAGAAACTATAAAACTTCTATCTACACTATCTACACTAGCCTAAATACACTAACTAAATTTCTACAAACAGAATTAAAGATAATTAGTCAGCCTCTCAAATGATTTTTCTTTTTTTTTTAATGGCTTATTTATATTAACGTCCTGGCGAAGTTTAGCTACTGCTACTCTACCATTTAACCAGGACGGCGAGATGAGATACGGTCACCCATCCAAGTGACGGACTCGCCCGGTGTGCTTAACTTCGCCGATCGAGGTCCAGTCACTAAAACCGGTACCGTACCTCACCTCACCTTTCTGTAATATAAAAAATGAAGAAGTTATGGCCACAGTGATGTGCGTTTTCACATTTTTCTTTTCGTTGCCATTTTGTTATTGTAATTGTCCAGCAATTAGGCTTTTTTTTTAAATACTGTTTTTTGTCACCTAGATGCTCAATTTTTTGTCCTTTTAAAGCACTCGTTGTGGAAAAATATTCCATCCTCCATATTTTAGCCACCATTTTGCTTCAGAAAATCTTTTTTGCTTCAGAAAATCTTTTTTTTGACAATATATTCGTAATCAGTAACCCCGAAAACCCCGTAGGCATATTTTTTATTCGAAAATCAGACTTAATATATAAAAAACTTAAATTTCACAAAATATTTCAAAAAGTTTTAAATTTGGGGTTCAAAAAATGATATGCGTCATTACCCATGTTGAATACAGTAAACATTTAAAAAAATCATCAAAATCAGATCTGTTTTTGAGGGTTTAGAAGATTTAATGACTTTTCCGCTTCATTGACTTGGAAGAGAACATAAGAACATTTGTTCGTGAGGTGGGAAGATAAACCATTTTATGATTACGCGTTTCAAATGAAGGGGCATGAACATTTAACATAGGTATTCAAGATATTAGGGCAATCGATGAGATTAAAAATTAACTTGTGCAAAAACAAAACAGAACAAAGTTTCCTGCGGTCGTGTAAACTACGAAAACCAATAGGAAGCGCCGTTATATATTTTCTAGGCAGTTACAATATTTATTATAGCTTGGATTCCAAATAAGTGAGGCATATTCAACTCTGGATTTGACAAATGCCGCGTTAAGGAGATTTAATAATTCAATGTCATCAAAAACACTTGAATTTGTTTGTTAATCAGAAAACCCAAACTTTCAACAGTAAAGAGAAGATATTTTCTATATGTTTGTTAAAATTTAATTTCGAATCGAATAGGACCCCCATTGAACTCGTTTGATCTATTCAATACGGTATCGTTCAACTCATAATCAAATAACAATGGATAATTTTTCCTGCAGAAAGACAGAAAGTTACATTTGGCGATGTTTAAAGGCAAATTAGTTTGACATCAGTCATTTAAATTACTTTGGAATAGCACACAATCCTCGTCAGTATCAACAGTATGATACAATTTCATATCATTGGCATATAGCATGCAGCTGATATCAATACTGTAACGGCCTCTAGTGGCCATTACATCAAATTGAATAAATAACTATGAATAAAGATCGCAGGGATCTCTAATATCAAAACGTTAATCAAGTTAACTTCATTTCAATAGTTCTGATATTAGTATGTTTTCCGTCTCGCGAGGGCGTGGGCTGTCATTTTCGGTTGGCGACGGTGATATGAATTTTAAAATCGCTCTCTCTAGTTTAAGATTTCAACCGCTAAACACGTGTTGGCGAACAACTCCGCCAAATAAATTTTACAATCACTTAAATGGATTAACTAAGTAAGTTAATAGTTTATTAATTACGATTCTCGTTATATTCTAAACAAGGTTATTTTATTTTAGATACCGATTGGATTTTTTTTTTATTTGTATATCGATCTATATATTGGTTTATATAATGATTTATATAATTTTTTTGAAGTTCTAAAAATTTAAAGTTTGAGAACTGAGGAAATTAAAAGTTATGGAGTAAAATCAATTTAAAATCTATGATTTACGATTTATGGTTTATGGGTAATGATTTATAACTATATCTTCACATCTTTACAATCTTGAATTTCCACGTTTTCATTTACGATGAAACTTCGGACGTAGAAACGTGTCTGGTTATCGCCATTTTAAAAAAACAAAAAAACCTCTTATGATCGTCGAACATTGATGGACATCATTATTTCTTTATGAATGGGAATGGGAAGTTAATTTCACAATTAAACTAAACTGGAACGATTATTATATCACCATTGGGACGTACCGAGGTATTAAGAAGAAATAAAATTTTACTATTTTTGCATGGAAGCCATTACAGGCAAGTCAAGGGCGTAAAGGATAGCGAATGTGAAGCCAAGCGGTCAGGTGACGTTAGCTGGGGAATTTTGTTTCGTGTCGACAGTGGCAACCCATGTAAAGAGCTAGTGCTGTCTCCTACCTTCTCGGCAAGCAGGGAAGTGTCAAATTTCCACCTGACATCCATAAACATCACGTTTGATTTGGAGGATCTCTCGAATTAAGACTGTACAAAAGTCTTAATCTTAAGATAAGTTAATTTTCTATTACTCATTTACTACCCTTCCAACAAGTGTTACGGTTGTATCATAGCGACTGCTGCTTTAAGCAGGATATAAAGTTGAAAGTAAACAAAGTGCTGTAGAGCCAGTTTACTACTAAGTTGCATAGTTTGTTGACTGTTTTAGCTAGTATCTCCTTTAACGTGTCGTGTATTATAATAGTATTGTAGCGATTACTGCCATATGCAGGATATAAACAAAATGTAAAAAATGCTATAATACTACTTGGTGTTTTCATTTAGAGAGCCAATAACGAATCCAGATCGTGGGTGTATTTTATCGTTGTGTATATGGTTTTGACCTTTGGGGTCGTGTACACTAGTGATCTGGATTGTTTTTGAAAATTTCCGTAGTGTTTTGGCCATGTGGTCGTATACGGTATAGTAAATCAGTAGATTTTCTTTATCTTGTAAATATTGTGAAGGTCCCAAGTACAGCTGTGCTTAATTCCTTTCGTGTAACATTTTAGCGTACCCTGTGTACATATATTTTAATTACGTAAATTACCATTATAGTTAACGCTATACTTATTGCTTGCCTAATATAGGTTAGTCCTACGTTATATTTTTTTGATAGAATTTTTTGGAGTCATAGGAGTATGTAAAATTTATGGTGTTTTAGTGATAAACAAGTTTTATTAATCAGCTACTAGGTTGTAATTTTTTAGTAGTGTTTTGGCCTAAGTACTATAAATTTCATAACGTAACTTCTGTTATTCCAGTAAAGTTGATCACCAGGTGAGGTTACACCTTTTTACTATAATTTTGTCTGCCAGTTTCCCAAAATAATTAACAGTGAACCTTTACAAGGTAATGTCAGTGTTTATAGTGGTAGGAAGTTTGCTTCTGTTTGTTATTTAGTTGGAAATTTGTCTCTATTTACCTCGACTTTGACGAGTAGTTCACTATAAATATTTGACCTTGCCTTATGTAAAATTTCCCTAAAAGTCTTGTTATGGTTGGCCTTATGCCTAATAACATTTTTGTTGATTACCATTTTTCTTGGAGAACTATTTTGTAAACTTGTAATAAAATTTAAATTTTGCCTATCTTTTGTTAATCAAATCATTGGAGGATTTCAACTTTGAACTTCAGGTATTGTAACATAGCCTGGGCAACTTAAATTATTTCAGATCTAATTGGCCGAATTTTACTGGAATTTTGATTATTGACCACTAAGCTAGGTCGTTATTTCGTGTTTTCATAGTTTATGAAATTGTTTATTGCTAATCTCACCCGTGATTCTAAATTGGGAATATCGTCTACTAACCTCAAAATTTTGCCTGTATATAATAGTTTTTTGAATTTAATGCCGCGGAATTGGCAAGTACTAACCATTAATATCATTAGCTAACCTGTTAAGTCACACTGTTGACTAATAGTAAATTTGTTATTAAACTGTTGTCATTTTAAAATTTTGTTGTTTCTTTAACGTGTTTGTTGTATGGTACCTTCCCTTCTGGCTCGTCTATGAGCCTGGCGCCCAAGGTAACTCTTGTAATTTTTGCTTTCGAAAACCAACTTCTTTGACCAACAAAAAGAGAAAAAAAAAATTTATTTTTTTAAATTTTTTAAAGAATTTTTATTGGCCTCATCGGGACTATCGCTTACGCTTACCCATGGCCCTCGCCTCCTAAAAAACTGGCTAGCCGAGCCTAATTTGTTTTGGGTAACAGGTTATAATTTTGTGAGTTTGAACAATTTAAGTGTCCAAACAAATTAGTTTTGTGTCATACAGGGAATATGATTTGTCTAATAAATACTATAAATTAGATTGTAAGTGATGATGTCAGTTTGGGCTTATCCCATTTAATTTTGTGGTAAATCTCCTTAGGCAAGAATTCAACCATCCAAGAGTTTTTTTTAAATATTACCCTGTAGACGGTGAGATATTACAATACAAGTCATTAAATAATTAATAAATAAAAAAAATAATAGAGGCCCCAGTACGGAGCCCTGGGGCACTCCGGAAGTAGCTAGGAATTGATCAGACATAAAACCATGGTATTCTACGTATTGACTCCTTCCAGTTAAAGATGATGACAGCAGGGAAGTTAGTAAGTCCGAAAAACTGAGTATTTTAAGTTCATGAAGGAGAATGCTGTGGTCAACCCTGTCAAAAGCTTGTTTCTCACTAATCATGGCTTAGCTGATTTTTACGATTCAATGATATGTAGATATTATGGTTTTCATAAAACTTTAAATTTTGATACGGTTAAAATGTTTATGACATGTTTTATATAGTAGGAAACAGAAAAAAGTGGCGGATTTGATGGTATCATGGCCTATCTTGGGATTTATTATTTTTATTTTTGCACAGTAGCGTATGCAAACGCAACTGGTTTTTTCGAACTTTTCTATACGTATTATTAGTCTTAACTTTCATCCCATTTTTTTTTCGTATACAGGTCAAATCTGGAATTCCACTAACCATTCATGGATTTTCTACGACTTTACAGCTTTGTAAAGAATCCTCGTATAGTGTCATTTTCCCGTTGTGACTTTTAATAAGCATAGGTAGGTTCTTATAACTCTTCTTAGTAGGCGACTCTGTCTGTAAGTTAAGAGCTTAAATAACACAAAATACAAATGAAAACTAAGTTCAACTTGTAAGGGTCCAGTGTATAATTTTAACAACGGGTAGACTGAACAAAATGCAGCAGAGGTGCTAAACGAATGGACTAAGTGACCTCAGTCAATAACACGAGAGACAAACACACAATGTTCTTTGACATGATGATTTATTCACACCTCCAAAGTCACACAACTTCGAAACAGAAATTTGTGGGTCTATATAAATATGTCCCCTGGCCGCTACTTGAATTTCATTGTTGAACACTTTTTCACGTTTTTTATACATAACAGATCTTGTGTCTGAAAATGTCTCGATTGAATGTGAGATGTAAAAATTTCAAATATGTTTCTCGGTATGTTCGTCATAGCTCTGTTTGAAGGTTATACGCCTATCCAAAAAATTCGGGTCCTTCTCTGAGTATGAATCATTTCATAGTAAATTTAACAGAAAATTGACGAATAAACAGCTGAAGAGTTTCTGTTGCAATTGTTTTACTTATTTGACATTTATCTAGTAATGTTTTTAAACAAGGACTAAAGAAACATTTTCTCGATGTTGTTTTAAAATTGCAGATGTTTGATGAGAAAGTGATAGTGAGAACTTGGAAATTGACCTGCATTAAAAGTGAATATCCTAGGATAATATTTTAATTCACAAAATATATTCTTGTATAAAACATGTTCAATAAATAGTCCAGTCGAATTTTGACATGGCGAAAATAGATAACGAAGGGCAAACCGCGAAGGAAATCTGGTGTACACTCAGTAGGAAATCCGAGGAAATCTTAGGAAATCTCAGGAAATCCTAAGGAAATCCGAGGAAATCTTAGGAAACCCAAAGAAATCTTACGCAATCCCAGGAAATCTCAGGAAATCTTTTGCTTTTAGAATTTCTCCCCCGTTCTTCAAAATTTTTTAAAAAAAAATTCAAGGAAATCTTAAAGAAATCAGAAGAAATCTTAAGGAAATCCGAGGAAATCTTCCCCCCCGCTCTTTCAAAATTTTTTTGAAAGAAATCCGGGGGGGAAATCTTAAGGAAATCCGAGGAAATCTGTGTAATCTTCGTAAAAGAGGAAATCTGGTGTATAAAATTTTGGGCGATAAACAACTACGATTTTATCGTTTTAAGTTGATTGGTTGGACATCTAAAACAAGCCCTTATAGCGTGCCAAGTGATGTCATATCGAATAAGAGAGGGGGGAAGTTGAAAAATTATTTTTTTCAAAAATTGAATCTATCGAACAACAATGCAGATATCGATCTGAAATTTTTACCAGATATTCCCTCTATAAGTATACGTACTTTAGTAAAATTTCAAAAATTTTGCTAAAACTAAACAAAAATTCAAAATTTCCGTTCTTCTGAATTTATTTCTGACCTAATAAAACTATCGTGAGGTTCGGGGCTCATTTTATAGGGCTTTTTAATACCTAGAACTTCTCATTTGGACTTTTCCTCTCAGATTGTTAGCCTTCTATTTAAACGCGAGAAATCAATTTTTCTACTTTACCACCCCCCACCTCCCTTATCCGGTATGACATCACTCAACACGCACAAGGCCTTGTTTTGGATGTCCAACCCAACAACTTAAAACAATAAAATCGCCACATTTTGATATTTTTCGTCACATTTTGATATTTTTCATGACAATTCGACTGGATTAAAAGTAAAATTACTGCACTGCCTCCAGACTTGTAAGAAGACAATGTTCTATGCATTTCATACATCTTAAGCTATACGTTATTATAAACACCAACTTCTTTCTGCAGAATCTGAGCCGTTTAATAACACAGGCACACAAAATAAAAAAGTGGTCCCTTCTTTTAACTAGACCAACTTATTTATATAAATTTTGACGCACTGAATTCGAATCCGGAGAGAATTGCTCTATCACCCACTTTTTTTTGTAAGTAGCGAAAATAACCCCAGTAGCACAAAATAGTGGTTGAACATTGCTGCAATATGGGACCAATATTGAATACCGGGCCAATATTGCACATTTTTGGCCAATGTGGAGTCTATATCGGTTACAAATGGCTATGAAACATAATGTTGCATTATTTATACAATGTGTTCCCAATATTGAATAAAAATATAATAATGGAATTATATAGCCAATATTGGCACAACAATTTCTTACATAATTTCTTGAACTGATCTAAATAGAGTTAAAAAGTTAATTTTGAATAGTACTTACATTATTTTATCTAAGTTTTTTGAATATTGGGAAGAGAAACCAGAAGTTTCGCGCCAATATTGCACATTCTTGGCCAATGTAGGGTTTATATTGGCTACAAATGGCTATGAAATATATTTTTACATTATTTATACAATGTGTTCCCAATATCGTATAACAATATAATAATGGAATTATATAGCCAATATTGGTATAACACCTCCCAGAGTGAAATTAAACTAAGAATCACTGAAATGTATTCGGTGAAAACTAACATTGACGTGGTTTAGGAATACTGATGTGTATGATATGATGTGTATGTGTATGATGAGATGTGTATATAAATTACGAATTTATTTTAGTTAAAGTTTCCACACTATATAATCCCCACTATACCATTGTGTGAAAAGGAGGTTATGGGAGAATAATTATTAATTTATCTGGAAGTATGCAACTATTGCAAAATGAGTCATTTTACCTATACTAATATAAATCATGTATGTAATAATTATTTAAATTCAAATTTAAATTTTGAAAGGGAATTTCTTGCTAGTCGTATTGGCAGCACTGATGCCATCCTGTGAGCAATCTGCATACTTACTGGCTTGTGTTGTTTTAGTCTGCGTCATAGAGAAACAAGTTGACATTTGGCGGCGTGCTTTTATGTTTTGTGTTTTGCTAAAGTAGAACAACCTTATATAATTTGTTGTTTAAATTCATCATCAGTCATCACTATTGTGGTTGTGGAATTTGCGTTTCATCTGTGCAGAGCTAATAAGGTGAGTAATCGCATGTAACTGGTTATCGGTTTTTACAGTACCTATTTACTTGAAATTTGACTTCATAACCAAGCAAACTACGAGAAGAGCAAGCGCAAGTTAACGTGGAATTTTATTTAGACCAGACAATCTAGAATGATTAAATAATTATGTAGACATAAGTCTAATAGTACAAAATATTGAACCAACGTATAGTCCATGTAGGACCAATATATGAATATTGGTCCAATATGGATTGTACGTTGATCCAATATTTGTGTTACTAGGAAAATATTCGAATCCGCATTTCTTTTATCTAATTTATGGAAGATAAATTATCGTTATTATGATATAAAGCCACTCGTCATAATAAATACAATCATATCACGAATTTAATAATAATATCAATAATTAACTAAAGTAACATTATATACTCTTCACCGGATTATTGAATTTTCTATGTTCAACAGTTAGTTGAACATTCTACCTATACTTTTCGCAGTTTGTTGAAAATAAGTTAATTTTTTTAGTATAACTGGTATATTTCAAAAAAGTTCTTTTAGCTGGAGAAGCCTTCCTATTCAAGAAAATGAATAGTATACATTTTGACCTCAAAGAATATGCTGGAAAAAGCTGGATGTCCTGATGGTGGTTGGCAAAGAGAGCCTTCTCCAGAGATTATAAAATATTTTCCTGTAAAGGATGAAGAGACCTTATCGAAAGTAAATAGTTTATTGAAATCTGACGAGACTAATTATGAATATACTGGTGAGTATATAACGATGAAGTGAAAATAATGTTTTGTACTTTATCCGTTTTTATTTCTTATTTTCAGATCAATTTCCATTACCTATCTGGTGGTGTTATCCCTCATAAGGTCATATATGCCCATATTAAATATTTACTTGATAAGGATATTGCTACTCTCCACTCGGAAGAAGGTAAAAAAAGGGAAGAAATCTTTTAAGGATTTACCAATTAGCATAGCTGTTTTTGGTGAGTTTATCGGAAAAACTAATAAAAAATATGTTCCATAATGCTTTTATTAAATTTAATAGGCGCTGTCAGGCGGAGATTCCAGAATGCATCATATATAGATATGATGAAATCGATATCTGCTTGTAGTAGGGTCCAAAGATCGACAGTAGAGTATAGAAACATTCATTCATTATTTACAAGCCTATTCTTGATTTATTTTTACAATTAATTATCTACTGATGAGAACTAACGAGTTCGAAAAAACTTGTACAACTTTTCTAGAGTTGAAATAGAATGTATGGTTCAAGAATTGTTGTGAATGACTGAATTTCAATAAATAATTTAACTATTTTCAATATATTTTTTTGCCTTAAAATGCCAGGAATCCTATCATGTAATTCAATACTTCGTCAGTATTAGCTAGAAGAGTAGTTGTTTTGATTGGTCTTCCAATAATGAGTGTTTTAAAGTGTTTTCCTAAGTAGTATATTAGCGTGACCCGACTAAGGCACCAATATACAGAAAGTAGATAATTTCATATTAAATAAAAAAGTGTGAATGATTAAATTTGAATAAATGATTTAAGTATTTTCAATATATTTTTGTTCTTTAAAATGCTAAGAATCCTATCATGTAATTCAATACTTCGTCAGTATTAGCTAGAAGAGTAGTTGTTTTGATTGATTCTCTAATAATGAGTGTTTTAAAGTATTTACCTGACTAGTATATTAGCGTGCCCAGATTAGGGCAACAATATACAGAAAGTAGGTATTTTTATAATAAATAAAAAGTGTGTAAGTTGTGATTTGCATAATACCTAAATAATATTCTCTAATCATGATAAAAGCAAATAAATAAAAAATAATTAATTGTAAAAATAAATCAAGAATAGGCTTGTAAATAATGAATGAATGTTTCTATACTCTACTGATGAGAACTAACGAGTTCGAAAAAACTTGTACAACTTTTCTAGAGTTGAAATAGAATGTATGGTTCAAGAATTGTTGTGAATGACTGAATTTCAATAAATAATTTAACTATTTTCAATATATTTTTTTGCCTTAAAATGCCAGGAATCCTATCATGTAATTAAATACTTCGTCAGTATTAGCTAGAAGAGTAGTTGTTTTGATTGGTCTTCCAATAATGAGTGTTTTAAAGTGTTTTCCTAAGTAGTATATTAGCGTGACCCGACTAAGGCACCAATATACAGAAAGTAGATAATTTCATATTAAATAAAAAAGTGTGAATGATTAAATTTGAATAAATGATTTAAGTATTTTCAATATATTTTTGTTCTTTAAAATGCTAAGAATCCTATCATGTAATTCAATACTTCGTCAGTATTAGCTAGAAGAGTAGTTGTTTTGATTGATTCTCTAATAATGAGTGTTTTAAAGTATTTACCTGACTAGTATATTAGCGTGCCCAGATTAGGGCAACAATATACAGAAAGTAGGTATTTTTATAATAAATAAAAAGTGTGTAAGTTGTGATTTGCATAATACCTAAATAATATTCTCTAATCATGATAAAAGCAAATAAATAAAAAATAATTAATTGTAAAAATAAATCACCAATATGTGTGTGCTACTGGGGAACTTAAAAAACATTTAGGTTATTTTTGGGATTTAGTAAAAATTGATGATGATGGAGCTAAACGAAACCTAGTTCGCATTCATCAGGTCGAAATACATAGTACAATGTAGTCCCAGAAATAAGCCTTTTTTGTGTATGTGCCTGTGTAATATTTGAATATCACCGGATCCTCCGCCATTTTCTAGAAAACCGCGTATACAAATCACGCACACACACACACACACACACACACACACACACATACACACACACACATACACACACACACACACACACACACACACACACACACACACACACACACACACACACACAAAAAGCGAAAACTGGTCTGTTTCTGGGACTTCATTGGGTAACTCCTATGTATTTCGACATGCCGAATACGAATCAGGTGTCTGTTTAGCTCCATCACCCACCAATGTTTAGTAAATCGCGAAAATAATCTTAATTATGAGTTTTTTTAGGTTATTTTCGCGATTTCCAAAAAAAAATGGTGGAGCTAAACGAACACCCGATTCGTGTTCAGCGCATAAAAATACATAGTGGTTTCCCAATGGAGTACCAGGAACAGACCACTTCTTTTATTTTGTGTGCCTGTGTTATTTATATCAACGAACTATGTTCGTTTATCTAAAATTTAATAGTGCTGGGAAAATTTGCATGATTTATATGTATTATGAACGGCACGACCCTAATATTGAGCATTGTGGCACCTCAACTTCTTTCAATCATTGCACTGTGTAGTGTGTATGTATGTATGTTCTTTCAGTGACAGCATTTTCTCTTAAACCTAGTGCAAACAACATAATATAAAAATATTGATGAACTTGGTTGGACAGTATTTAGAAATTTTCTAGATTTCCCTTTGCAGCTTTAATCAAAACGTTTGCAATTTTACAAACTGTCCTTTTTTCATGTTGTGCGTGTTAGAGATGTTCAGCAAAATCAACAAAACAATCTCATTTACATTTTATTAACCTTATCTTGATTATGAAAATACAGATAAAAAATGTATAAACATACTAACAACTTCCATATGGAATTAATTTACCAATATCAAGAGAAAAATCAATAACCACGAACAATGAACAACATTTTTTATATACATGAGAAATTTACTCTTAAAGCTTGTAGAATTTTTTAAAATCATTTACATACTACGTGTTTGTATATTGACCGTATTTTATAAGCTATTTTACTGGAGCTGAAATATTCTTTTTTTGGCCAAATAAGTATGCAAACTAGTTGTTTGCATAATTAAATAAATATCAAGATATCTTTTGATCTTCGACGAATTGAATAGGCGAAAAGGTGAAATCATGATGGCGCTAAAGCCAGTGAAGAACAGAAAGTGAAAAAATATCTAGAATTGTTGCCGTTAGAATAGTTTCGGTTATTCATAACACTAATTCAAATCAGTGAAAAACGTCTTATCTCATTATTGCCTTATTATCTGAGAAGTCCCAATCCTCGTATTAACCTTTGTGTTAAATATTATAAAATGTTTTTTTATTTTTTACGCATCAGACGAAGAAAGTAAAGTTAGATTAAAAATTATCTGTATCAGTATTTACTCGGTAGAATAACAAACACCACCTGGTGAAGCTATATTAACGTAGAGAGTGTATGTTTCATGCATAAAAAATAATGTAATGACGACACTGAATGTTTACTATTGTTTTGCTTTGGGAATATATGCCAAATATACAGGAGGAAAGCAATAACAAAAGGGTGATATAGGATTCAGTAAGAAAGGCAAAGGGTCTCGCCGGTTAAGTATATTGAATTGGGCCCAGCGGCTTATTGGGCTATTCAGTCACATCAATGTTGCATATGCCTAGGAATGCTTAATAAAATATATAATAAACCTCTATCCCCTATATTAATTACCAGAGTTATGGGGGTAACAACCCTAAACTTTAAAATTAATTTTTTTCAAGACTATTGAAGATAATTAAATGAAATTAATAGGAGACGCTGATATAAAATAGCTTTTGAATTTTTAGTAGTATTCTCCATTTTATATCGCGTATTCTGATTCTACGAAAAAATTACATAACTTTTGTACCAAACATTTTTTTCTCCCCCCCCCCTGATCAGCGTGAATGGGGGTGTAACTTTTGAATTTTCAGAAACCTGCAGACGAACATCTCTGAACTATGACATTCTTAGGAAAAATATTTCAAACAAAAGATGTCTCTCTCTGAACTAAACAGCTTTTGTTTGAAACATTTTTCATAAAAATGCCCTAGTTCAGAGATGCAGGTTTTTGAAAATTAAAAATTTACCCCCATCCCCGCTCATCAGGGTAGGGGGAGAAAAAAATGTTTGGTACAAAAGTTATCTAATTTCTTCCGAAGAATCAGAATAAGCGATAAAAAGTATAGCGTGCCATTAAAAATTCAAAAATTAGCCCCCCCCCCCCCCGTTCATTAGGGGTGAGGTGTGCAAAACTGTTCTGCCCAAAAGATACCTTTCTCTGAACGGAACAACTTTTATCAGAAACATTTTTCGCTAGTGTCCCTTCCTGAGGAGATACTACTGTGTATTTATTAAAATAGCCGAATTATCTTGTCTACTTTTGTTAAGTAAAAACAAAAAAGCTAAAAGTAGTAGTATATTTTTTTGATTATTAGCATCCAAATGAGTAGGAATTCAGAGGTCTAGAGGTCTTCGCACTTAAATCTTTTTTTGTGTGCCTGTGTTATTGCTAATTACCTAGGTTTATATTTTTTTAAGCACATTGCATTAATCTGACCTTGCAGTAATTTTTACACACGATAATAATTATGTCAGTGTAAAACTTTTTTTTTTTTATTAGCCTTATTTATATTACTGTCCTGGCGGAGTTCAGCCAGGGCTGATCTTCCACTCTACCAGGACAGACACTCACACATAGACAACATCACAACACCCATTCCCTGCGACATTGCCATCTGCCGCAGCTGAGACTCGAACTCAGGAGAGGAGAGCGACTAGACCGTGTTGTCTCTCACACAACCGCAGTCTAGTCCACTGCTACCATCTCGGTAATACCACAGATATATACCAGATTCGTCACTTCTTTGATCTATCAGAAATGCCGCCAATAACCTTGGGATGCACACAAAGTTGCTAAACCGTGCAGTAATACTGGCAATTTCAGAAAAGAGATGTTGCCAATTTATAACTTACTAAATATGTGTTTTAATAAAAAATGTTTTTAAAGGAGAAATATGATTGCTTAAATCGATTTTTTTATACATTAAACATCGAGAAATGTTGAATGTGTGAGAAAAACAAAAAAAAACCTTTCTGTTATAGTTTTTGACAAAAAATTTTTTTACAAACCCTCATTTTCTTTTAAACAATTTTAAAGGAGGGATAGAATGAGTATATAAGTAGGTACTGTTACTCGATATTGACAGTTATTTGTTAATTTCAAAAGAAAGGTGGTACTAACATATAAATATCAACACATTTGAGAAATTCAATGGGTTATGTAAATATTTTTATTTAATAAAAAAAATAATTAGGTATATACATTTATAGTGGATTAAAAAATAGTTACAATTCATTTTTTTCCCACTGAAAACACAAATAAACACTATAACTGCACAACACAATCAGAATACAGTTCAGTAAACAATATTGAAATAGTCAACATGTTTATGTTAAGATTGACTATCCTCGGCGTGCTTCGGTTAATCTCGTAACTGAGACTAGCCCAGGTATGCCTATTGTCTCTTTTGAAAAGTTTTAATTTAATCTTATTAAAATATACTTATGATGCAACATTCTCTAAATAAGCTGCAAATTACAATTATTTTAATTATATTGGGTAATAATACATTAACTGTATACACCTCTTCATGACACCGAAATATCAGTCTTAACATGTATCCTTTCTGAAACACGTAAACATCGGGACGTGTCGAGACCACGAATTTCCACGAAGGGTCCTTTAACTGGGATGAGGGTAATCCTTGTCTTACAATATACTTCCCTCTCTCTCAGTGTCGCATCTGGTATATATCTGTGGTAATACGTGAAAAACGCCACTACACATCCATACCCTAGCCAGGATTCGAACCTGGGACTCCGTGGTCGCAAGCCTAACATCCTAAGCACTGCGCCACCGAGCCGGTAAATAATATAGATTTTATTGGTAGGTGTCACTCAAGGGGTTGATATAAAAATGGCACCCTCAAAAATTAAATTATTTTTTTAATATACTAAATGACGCAATAGGAATGTAAAAAAAATGTAAAATATAAAGCTATTTTATATTAACGTCTCCTATTAATTTCATTTAATTATCTTCAATAATTTTGAAAAAAATTATTTTAAAGTTGAGGGTTGTTACCCCCATACTTAACTCTGGTAATATAGAGGATACAGATTATTATATATTTTATTGAGTATTCCTGGTCATAACCAACATTCATGTGAATGAATAGCCCAATAAGCCACAACTTCTCTGCGTGCATTCGTTTCGTATATTACATAGTGGTGACTTTAGCAGCTAGTTCCTTTATAATTTTTCATAATATACAAAAGTGCCCCATAATAAAGTGCAAAAATTGAACTGTCGATTCTTTGTCGGAAGTTAAGATGAATCCTTCATAAAAACCGAAATGAAATCTACGTAGCACATTTACAGATGTTTCAGACAATCCCTCCCCCTTATAATTCTCTAAATACATATCTTTTGCCTGCAATTTTTTCGTCCATACATAAAAATCCACCACATTTCCTGATTATAAGAAAAACTTTGTATCTCTTGAAAAAATATCATAGCTTCAACAATTTTTGAGAAAAAAAATCAGTACCTACGTAATTAATCCAACGCAATGAACATGATGGAATTAATTTCCTTTTTCTGTTGAAGGAAAATTAACAGACAAAAAACGTATTTCCAGAAATTTAAGAGGGGTGGTAAATAACAGACCAAGTGGTAAAATATTTAACTCACAAAATAATCACAACGAACTTTGTGGGTAAAATAGCAGTAACGAGAAGTGGAACTTCTGTCCCTAAGCTAGTTTTGGAAAACGCCGCGCCACAGTGAAATACAATAAAGTACCATCATGATAGCGAAGGTATCTAAAGTGTAATGTGCGGCTAAACACGTTTGGTCATACCACACAAAACAAAGAGGACAGAATCGATACTAAGCTTCCCTCCAAATCTAAAATAGTATGCATTCACTATGTTTTTGCCAATAAAGTAATCAACCTCAAAATCAACCATTAAATATCAGAAACGTCAAGCATATTTAAGTTTATCTTTGTGTAGCGCCGTGTGACTTCTTTTAATAATAATAATAATAATAATGAGTTTATTTCCATAGACTATTACAGTATTGGAATTGTCAAATACAAAATAGAACAAAACAAAAAAAAGAAAAAATATGTACATATATATGCATGTATATACAGTTAGAGGTAGATTAGACAACATATGAAAAATAGACAAACAAACAAGGAGATGTACAACTAAAATCTAATAAAGGTATAACAATAAATAAATAAATGGGTGAAATTTTAATTATCACAGCATTAGTAGGTACAAATTGTAAGATCAGATGGAGAACATTAAGTAAAGAGGTAGTATTCCTCGTAAGAGTTAAAACAATGTTCCGCTAGGAATCTTCTTGAAAATCACAAAACTACTTGCATCTTTTATAATTTGTGGGAGGTGGTTATACATTTTAAATGAAGAGATAAAGGGCCCTCTTTTTGACTGCTCTAATCTATGGGGCGGTACAAAAATATTTTTTTGCGATCGCGTGCTGTATTTATTAACATCACCACATTTTAAAAGACTATCAATGTTTTTCCTGACAAAACATACAGATTGCAAAATATATATACAATAAATGGTGAGTATGCCATGCTGTTTAAAATAATCTCTGCAGGATGTATTGTAGGAAAGTTTGAACATACTTCTCACAATTCTTTTCTGCAAAATGAACACCTTGCTAATTCCCGAACTATTTCCCCAGCACAATATGCAATATTGCAAAACCGAGTAAATACATCCGTAATAGAATGTTTTCAGTGTGTCAGCTTCAACAGTGTCCCTTATTTGAAGAAGTGCAAAGTTTAGACTAGCCAGTTTTTTCGTCAGATTCTCAATATGAGCCTCCCATGACATATTCATATCCATATGTACGCCTAAGAACTTCTTAAGATCATTTTGATGGAGATTGTGATTTCCTCTGACCAAAAGGCTAAAGCCCAACTTTGCACGAATCGGGGAAAACATTAAAAATACAGTTTTTTGCTGATTTAGAATCAGACCATTATTGCGACACCATTGTGACATTTTACCAACACATAAGGTGGCATTTTTGCTTAAGAGGTCAACGTTAGGAGCAGTTATGATAGAGGAGGTGCCGTCTGCAAAAAGAGTTAAGAAGCAATTATTTAAGTTAGTTACTAAATCGTTGACGAAAATAATGAACAATAATGGACCTAATACACTGCCCTGTGGTACCCTCGTCAGAACGTTAACACTATCTGAAAGACATTCCATGCCATCAAGTACAATTTTGATTGTTTGAGTTCTCTCCAATAAGTAGGACTTTATCCATTCCAATGCTGGGCCACGGATACCGTATATTTCAAGTTTTTTTAACAACAAATTGTGATAGATCGAAAAAAATGCCAGCTGATAGTAATTTTTCATCAAAGTTATGTAGAATTTTCTCATAAAAGGAGTGAACCGCATCTTGTGTTGATTTATTTTTGCAAAACCCATATTGCCTAGGGGTTAACAAGTTATATTTAATTAAAAATGAATTTAATCTGATCTCAAATGCTTTTCAAAAATTTTTGAAAATATGGATAAGAGAGCTATCGGTCTATAATTTTCCATGGAATGAGGATCATTTTTTTGTAAACTGGAATTATTAGCGCTAATTTTAACTGTTGTGGAAATTGTCCATTTTCGAAAGATTAATTTATGAGGTATGTTAGGATATTAATCAAATAAGTACTAACTTCCTTTATTAAACAACATGGCACATCATCTGGGCCTGACGATTTTTTCTTGCAAACAGAGTTGATAATATCAGCAACCTCAATCTCTGTAATGGGCATTAAATACATAGTGTTATTATTAACTTCTGGTGCATTTGTTACATCAAAAGTCTTAGGATTAAATGTGGAGGTAAGTTCACTTACCGAATCGATGAAGTATGTGTTGAAACCATTTGCAATATTTTGAGGTTAGTTAAAATTTCATTTTTCAAATTAATTATTTTAGAGGGAAGTTGTTTTTTATTACGACCAACATTAGTGTTTTCTCTAACTATACCCCACATGGTTTTAGATTTGTTAGAAGAATTTATAATTTTGTTTTGATAATAAGCCTTTTTTGAATTTTTTATATTTTCTAGGTGATTAATTTTTAATATATCTTAACTTAAGGTCTGGATTATTTGATAATTTTAATTGTTTATAAAGGTATCTGATAAAAATACCTTCTTCAATAATGTTTCTGGTAATCCAGGGTTTCTTTTTGGTAGTTTTGCGGTTTCTTTTTAATTTCACAGGGAAAGCTATATTAAACAAACTAGAAAATGAGTTATGAAACACTTCAAATTTTTTATTTACATCAGGTTCTAAGTAAACCTCCTGCCACATTTCTTTTGCCAATAAAAATTTAAAATAGTCAGTTATTTTCATCTGAGAAGTCTCTTTTCCTGACATTACCAGAATACTTCCCGTTTGCGGTAAGTCAAATGTTAGTAATTGAGCATTATGGTCAGATATTATATTATCAATCGTTTTTGTTGAAATTAAATCTGTATCAGTGTCAGAAAAAACATTATCAATCAGGGTTTTTGAATCTTTCTGAACACGTGAATATGCAGTAGAACATTTATTGTATCCAAAAGATGATAGTAGATTTAATAAATCACATGTACCTTGATTATTTAAAAGAAAATTGCAATTAAAATCTCCACAAATAAATTTGGGACCCTTAATTTTAAAGAAGTATGTTAATAATTTTTCTAGCGAAACAATAAAAGTTTCGAGATTAGCATCAGGGGATCTATATAAACAATTTACATTTATATTAACATTATTAACACTAACCACAACAGATGTCGCTTCGAAGATTTGTTCAGTAAGACTAAATTTTGTGATATCCTTGACACTAAAAGAAAGATCCTCTCTAACTAATATGGCGACACCGCCTCCTCTTGTATTTTCTCTACAATAATAGTTAGCAACATGATATTTGTCGATTTTCAATGACTTGGCTTCATTAGTAGAGAGCCACGTTTCTGTGAGAAATACAATTACCTTAAAATTGGGTGAATAGGTCTATTTCCAAATTGTACGCAATGTTATTCAATTTTTGACATAAATAATACCAAAAACATGGCTGAAAGTCAGCCACATTGGCTGACGTTTAGGATCGGTTCTGTCCTCTTTAGTCTTCTGTTCTCATACTCTTTATCGTGCATTGATTTCGATTCCCATATCTAACACTGGCAATATCGGTGGGCAATTGATGTTGTCAACGTTTTCTCAAATGTGTAACCCTCTTCCAAGACTCCCTTTTGTTTGAATTTTGGTATTGTCTAATATGTGTGGTATGCTTTAACATTTTTTTTAGCGGGAGAAAACCGAGAAGCAAAATATTTCCTGGGATTTCCTAAGATTTCCTCGGATTTCCTTAAGATTTCTTTAAGATTTCCCCGGATTTCTTTAAGATTTCCTCGAATTTTTTTCAAAAAAATTTTTGAAGAGCGTGGGGCAGAAATCCGAAAAGCAAAAGATTTCCTGGGATTTTCAAAGATTTCTTCGGATTGGCTAAGATTTCCTCGGATTTCCTTTTGAGTGTACACCAGATTTCCTTCGCAGATTACCCCTCGTTTTTTACAAATACTGCAAATTTGGGAAAGTGCGCTGACTGTGTTTTATATATCCAACAATAAAAACCAGTGATTTTATAATGTATTACTTCTTAATGTTATCTATTAGCGTCTGGCTTCAAGACAAAAATAACACAATAAAATAATGGATTATTGTTTTGAATATAATCAGCAGCCTTGAAATTATTGTAAAACGTTCATTCATTCTCCTCTGTCGCATCTTATACACAAACTGGCGGCATCTTTATAAATGCCAGGTATATAATTTTAACATTTTATTCCTGATGTGGGTAGCCAACTAGCAAAATTAAAATGCCCTTCACAATATTTTAATTATACTGCAGCCAAATTTTCACACGCGTTCGCTTTTTGGAAGATAAAAATAATTTTCGTCGTTTTGCTCTATATGTAAAAAGTACACGCATTTAGCAGCATTCTTTGTTGTACTTGTTTGGCGAAGTAATATATTACACCCACGGGACAAAATCGTGGACCGCAGTGCAAAAATATTGTTGTTTCACCGAACCCAAAAAAATTTTGTTAGACCTAATACGTATAATATTATTTTATATACAGCACGCTTTGTTTTCTATGATTATGAAAGTATTTTATTTGTGTACTTTGTGTGATTAATTCAAGTAGGTAGGTATAAAAATATTTGTCAATTATTTTTTTATCATCTACAAGTGGACACAACTTGTTACTTCGGTTATCATTCGTCAAAACGATATATTTTGATTTTGATATATTTTCAATTGTCACAGCAACACACTGTCTACTCAAAACTGAAATTTTTCTATATTTTACTTACCGTTAGTGATACAGCAAAAATATATTAAGAAAAGTTGTTCAGAATCGAAAAATAACTCTAGATGCCGAATTTGATTATTTTCAAAACTTTTGCAATAGTCCAGAAAGTTTTTTAAAGATTCTACGATAATTCTTTAAAAAATTGTTTGGTTATGATATATCTATTTGATTAAATACTTATCAACGATCGTTTACTTTCGAAAACAATATATTTTTTGAAATAAAATTTTAATTTGAAGTTTCTAAACAAAAGGAAGCGGTTCATTAATCCATCATTACTGATATGCTAATTCGTTTCCACCAATTAGTAGGTGGAAGTACTTAATCCTAAATATATTTAGAGATAAGTTCACAGATACCATTACTTTAAACTGATTAGGATTACAAAAGACGAAAATTTTATTTAAGTAACACCCTATACAGGAGCTTACATCCACAAAAATTATAGAAATTTGAACAATGGCAACTTTTGGAAAAATGAGGTTTTATCATTTTAAATTTAATTATATTTATTTGATTACGTAGGCAATGGGTAATTTTCTGTAGTATTTTTTTTATTTTTACAAAACCTTCATCTGATTAAATAACGATTATTTTTTATTTTCCATTCTTGCACGACCAAATACTAATGGGAGGTATCCTAAAAACCCACAAAACTACATTAAACGACCTGTACAGTTCTCTTTTTCATTCAATTATGTGTAATAACGTGAGATATAAATTTTTCAAAATTGAGAGACAGCGCTGCCAGACTCTGTATAGTGTTTGGACGCGTATATGGCAACCCGCTCGTCTGTTTTGATAACGAGGGAGATTTTAAAAAGAAGAAGATAATTAGAATAAAAAACAATGGAATAACTTTGAATATTTAACAAAAATAATGTCGACATTTGTTAATAAATCTCTTAAATTAAATTTTTGCATTATTATTAATAGCTCTAACGCTATAGCGTACATCTGTCTTCTAGAGCATGCGACTCAAAAAATTCATATGTAATTTTCTTGTAAATGGAAAAAAAATGCCAACTGTCATCTACGATACTGATTCCGCAACTCTAACTTTTAAATTTTGACCTCTGATTCATAACCAGTCAGCAATTCACAAAGCAATTACATGCACACTAATATTTCCATTTAGGAGTAGTTTCCACCAACTTTACAAACAAAATAATAATCTTTTGTTTAATTATTCAGAAATTTTACATTTTTTCGCCCCTGGGTTAATGTAACTATATTGTTCACGCATCGATTCAATATAATTGACAAACAATGTAAAGGTCCCCTTCAAAAAATAAATTATTAATAATAAACGAACATTATTTTATTTTAAAAGTCATCATGGTCGTCGTCGTCCAAAATGTCGTCTAATGGTGCACCATTCGTACACGTACCATGGCAAGTCCGCACACCATTGAGCATGGAATGCCGGCTTTTCGGCAACCACAGCGTCCCCCACACCGAGTAGAACATCGGCAAAAGATGGAGTTCAAGATCGCTTCAGGAGCTACCGATTATTTGGTGGTAACCGATCCATTTTACCCTCGGTTCCATCCCCACTGGTTCGGAGGTAGGGGGTTGTTTAGCCATTGCTGTATCTGTAAGTAAGTAAGCGAACCGCTGTAAGTAACAAGAAATTTTTCAAAAAACAATATACCTGCAAATCAGGGGCGCACGAAGGGGGGCATGGGGGGTACGTTACCCCCCCCATTTTGTCAGACTTGGCAAAAGTTGGACAAAAGTTGGAAATTTGAGACGCTTTTATTGAATTTTTTTTTAAGATTTTCTCATCTAACTTTCGTTTTATATCATTAAAACGATTTTTAAAAATTCGCGATTGTTCCACGCTCTAATCTCGTAAAGTATTGATCCTACATAAACAATTAATAGGAACTTATTTGTAGAAAATTCTATTCTTTAATTTTGTACAAGGATACTTTTTCGCTAGAGGTCGTAGTTTTCGAGTTATTCAAGAAAGACGTAAAAAGGGGACCTTTAAACTACCCCCGGGCAATCGCCACCGGTCAGGACTTTTAGTATGTTGTTCAGGACACCCCCCCCCCCCCCAACAACTGTACAAAAATTGGTCACTACTCGAATTATTTCCCCTGCCTTCTTTGAACTTCGTTGACTGGATTAGTTATGTTTATCATTGACTCAATCCTTTGTCACCTTTCTGGCTGAGCCTTAAGTGATGCTTAGCGCGGGTTCAGGGCCATAGTATATGCTGCTCCTTGTCTAGCAAGTTCATCAGCTTTTTCGTTGTCGTTTATACTGGTATGTCCCGGCACCCGGGTAGTCTGCCTCTGTTTCTCCCACCCAAAATTTCGAGCTCTTCGTGGCAGTCCTATACCAGTCCGGAAGACATCTTATTAGAAGCTAGTGCCAAAAAAATCAGACTGCTAACGTTCTAATTTTCTCCATCTTTCTTTACTCCTCCGAGATACATGAACTGTTAATGAGGTTGATAGAGATTGATGCCTTCGAGATGTGGGTTTGCAGACGTATGCTACGAATTCTCCAGACAGCTCATCTCATCAGTACCTTGATTCTTCAAGGAACACGCTCCTAAAGAGACTTCCCAGCTTCGTGTTCTCTCGAATCCTCTAATTTTTTGGCCACATCCACTAAAGAGAGGACACTGTAGAATGATTAATAACTAAATGGCAATGGGTCATTTAGTCAAATTTCATATTTTACTTTTTAGTACGTTTATGCGAAGAAATAGTCGAATAATTATAACACTGATGAGGATGATTCGATAAGTAGTTTCAGAAATATACTGGTTTAAACATGAACCGACGCGCTCATAGTGCCGACGTCATTGAAACCAAAAGTCTGTCTCGAACTTGCGTTTACGGCTATTTAAAAGCAGATTTGTCATACAAGAGTATGCAGTGCCGAAAAGAGGGGAATGAAAATGCAACGATTGAATGATGTCACGCAGCGTTGATGTTCTTGATTCATTTTAAAGCCTATAGAGATCCTATTCAGTTTTTTTGCAATGCGCTCTAAAATTAAGAGATCTTTTGGAAAATGTAATAAAAAAATATGCTAAATTAGCCCATTAGCAAAGAGATCACCGTTGTGCTTTGTGCAGTTGTCACCCAGGAGCTGATGACGTGATATTGTCGCATGTGCCACACAACGAAGGGAGGCCAACTACACCTAAATTAATGCATACAATTTTCTCCTTTTATAATATAAAATCTTTGAAGGAGCAGTGAGAATATTTTCGGCGACAAATATAGAGTTGTAAAATTACTTGTATTTTTGAGCAAGAGATGTAAGGTGAAATAACCTTAATAATAAAAAATAACAGTTAAGGAAATGCCAGAATATTTCACAAATATATTTTCCACAATAAATCATTAGTCGTGTACAAATTAAATAAAATAAATATATGTATGTGATCATTATCTAACATATATCTATTACCTCATTACAGTTATTACATTACCTATAATAAATGTGTAAATATTGATATTGACATACCGGGAATACATATAACCGGGTACTATTCCCAGAAATAGCTGTACTGTAATGAATTAAATACTTAACTTTCCAAAAAATAAATTGACGACGCGACGTTACTTTAGAATCTGCTTTCCTAAAAAGATCAGACCAGATACCTACCTACTGTGTACATTTTATCGATTTTGGGCAGATATGGGTCATAAAACAATAACGAGATAATTGAGGGAGGTAACGGACAAGGTCATGGAAGGAGCTCATGAAGTAATTATTTAGATAAGCTGACGTTAGAAACATAAGGGTTGTTTGGAATATACAGTGTGTTTCACTTAACAATGTATTATATACCCATAGATTTCCGTTGTTTTAGGTAGCGATTTTAGATTTTGTATAGTGCTACAACTCGATCAAGCGTATCTCCACATGAACCAATAGAAAACTTCATTTGAAAGACCTATTGTGATTACTGTGATTAAGAGAAGATGCAAAATTCAATATTTTGGTTCGCGGTTATGACAAAAGCCGTTAAAAAAAGTTGTTTAGAATAATATTTTAGCTCTAGGTACCGAGTTTCGCTGAAAAATTAAGATTTTATAATTTTTAATTTAAATTTATAACTTTCAGTAGAATATCAGAGTATCGTATTTCACTAGCATCGGAAGATGAGAATGATTAATCCCTTGTTCTTCTTATTGACAATATATTAGCAGACTTTTGTGATTCATGAATTAATTTAGTTGGCCTCCCTTTGTTGTATGACACGCCTGACAGCATCATGCCATTTGTCGTGGTTACCTGTTAGGCGCAGGTATGGTTTTGTATACATAGAGGTACAGACATTCATATGTACAGGTTTTTTTGTTAAACTTCCTTGATTTGAGGAAAAGTAATATATTTTTTAACCCCCGACACAAAAAGGAGAGGTGTTATAAGTTTGATGAGTTTGAAGGTTTTTAGCAAGATTTTTCATCTCCACTATATTCTTAGGAAATAATCTCTATGCTCTACTACCTCTACTTTTACGTCAAATTAGCAGTTAGTGGTGCTTTTTGGCAAATAATCTAAATGAGAATTAAAAAAATAAAAACGTGTTTAGCTGACGTTTTGAAAATGGAATCTCCTTACTTTTTCAACGTAGTTATACTGGTTTGGGGTTATGAAGTCGTAGTGTTATGGAATTAGGACGTTATGAGGTTGTGAAGGAAACATATTTAAAAACATTTCTAACTACTCACTTCAGTGTGAAAGGCGAAAAACCGGCTTTCTACGGGTGTTTTTTGAGATTAGAGATGAAAACCGAGCCAATCTGACAGTCTGACTTCGGATTCAGCGGGTCAAAATACATAAGCATACACTGGTCGCCCTGACAGACCACTTCTTTTCATGCTGCTTTGTTATTGTTACCTACTGTTACATGTTTATGTTATAGAATCACCCAGAATCGACCTAAGTCAAAGAATAAATAAAAACATCGACTTCGATTTAGGGAAAATGTATTAAAAGACAATTTAGAGCATAACTAACCATATTTAAGGCATCAGCGGATACTGACACAAAAAGGACTCATACACGTTCGTGGAGACGCAAGGTACTACCAGGTAAAAATTCGAAGAAGCACTGAATTTACACTTAGAAAAATATGTTTATGTTCAGGCCGTAAGAGTAAAAGTATATTATGGTCATGTAAAAGTGTATTGAAAATAAAAGTGTATTTTTGGTTAAAGACAAAAATATATTCTACTTTTTAGGAAGTACGCCGAAAGTGTACCTTGAAAAGATTTTTGAATATTTTTAACTTTTTTATCGCTTCACGAAACATGATGGAATTGGAGACACAGTCATTGTGGATATAGTTCTAAAGAATAACTATAGAATTTTAACGAGGCGACGTATTGAAACGGCGAAACCAAAAAATGTGGCAAAGGCGCGTAGCATCTATATGAAATGATTAGGCTAAATTTAGCAAAAATGGACAAGGTCGGTTTCTCGAATAAAACAAATTCGAATTCATCCAGCAACTGGTCTGTTGGACGAGTGCGTTGGAGAATCAGCAGAAAGCTATGGTAGCAAAACCAAATGCAGGTCTTTAGAGATGGCACAGTTATAGAGAAAAACACCTTGTACATATTTAAGATAAAAAGGTCATTTGAATAAAATCTCTCGAAAGCGAGGCCATGTTACATACCCTATACTGAACCTATATGGGGCCAGTACGTCGCCATAAAGGTGGCAGGAAAGCAAAATAAACCCATGTATAGTTGAACTCCATTCTTGTGAATTATATAATCATTAAAAGGAACATTAAAGCTAACCACTACCGTCACAAAATTTTTTAAAGTAAAATATTTTTATATTAATTTTCAGTCAGTCCCAAAATCTTCATACTTCTCTAAGGAAATTGTGTGAATGTTTTTACCTAATCAATTGCTATTGCTCGCTCTCTATTATATGGTAGTTGCGATATAGACGTTTCGTCCTTGCCCTCCTTGGGGAGGCGATTTAATAAAATATATTTTCTTAGGCTATTGCATAGACATAATTGTATTCTTTGAATCTAACCTATAACAGGTATTATTTGATCTGTTGCATTTTACTGATTGAATGGTTAACTTCAAGTGTTTTCCCTCGAGGACTTTTGTGTGTTAGGTCGGAATTGAATATAGGGTGTCTACTGACCCCGTAAGTCTGTAATCAATACGCTGATTGGATCGCGAAAGCTCGAGAGAGATTTTCTGTGAAAATGATTATGAGATTTCCAAGCACAAGATCTATTGCAATGTTAGATGAATACACTAAAATGCATCACCAGAGAAGCCAAATATAGAAACGTGGCAGTTAGCAATCTACGGTAAGTACAGCTTTTACCTTTCTCGTCTATTTTAAATATATAGAACTCGACTGGGAGTGGAAATAACCACACACAATCAAGGGAGACTGGCGCCCATACTAAATACGAATAGTACGAATAATACGAATCAGTGAGATCTAGTTTTCTGCAGCTACAACGAGCGCTACAGCCTTTGGTACAGTTGCAGGATATAGTATTGATCAATTGATCGGGAGCCGGTGAGTTTTGAATCTATTGTTGATGATCTTCCATCCCCAGTCTTCAGGATTTAACTCATTATCGAGCCATTTTTGGACCTGGAGATACACTCTAAATAAATGCTGTTGTACTGCACTGAATGTAGGTGGTAGATTGGACAATTTCACTGGTCTGTTAGGTCTGGTTGCCTTTACAAATGATTAATACCTGTACCTGATCAATAGAATTTTCATTCGGAGGAGCACTGTACATTGCCAGAAGTAATTTAATTTCATGTTCCGTAGCACACACTGTAGAAAAATGTGGACATCACAATCATGATCACTCTGCATCTTTTTACAGATAAAAACATATTTCTCCCACGGGTAAAATTTTTTCAACTTAATCACCCTTCGTCTACTGTACTTTTGCCACATTTGATAATAATTATATGTATTAAAATAGGCTTAGCACAATTTCTGAAGTTCTGGTATTATACTGTACATGCAAATAGCTTACATAATAGAAATATTCAATTAATGTTTAATACTTATTCTATTTTAAATGATCGGATTATTTTGATACTAATGACAGCTTATGTACAATACATACCTACTTTTGTATCCGTAATTTCTTTTTCTGTAACCTTAATGAAGTCCATCCGTTAAGAGACAAATAAATTTAAAAAAAAAGTTGTCTAGTTTGCTTCTCTTTATTTTAAGAACAAATAGGTATAGTTTTTACGTTTCTTTTATTGCTTTTTTTATTATCGTGGAATATTTAAATGACTGAATGAAATTTAGTTGCAAAAAGTACATCTTCTATAAATATATAATAATATTATAGTGGCAAGCAAACACGCTATATCTTTGGAACGATTGATCCTACGAAAAAAAGTGTAATGACCTTTTTTGTGTCTAATTTTATAAGAAATATTTTTGCTCGTGACTATTTTTGTCGAAAAAGTGATACTTTGAGGCAAAAAAACTGAACATCGCCTCTTTAACACCCCCCCCCCCCCCCCCCCAAAAAAAAAACATGGCTCAAATTGCTCGAACTTCTCAGGACGTACTAAGGGCATCTCGATGGTCTCCACAAAAAACCAAATTTCTCGTAATTTTTTCCTGTTTTGGTCTCAAATTTGTCTTTATTTACTGGGGTATTAGATGATTTATATAAGACATGATCTGGGGTTTTTAAATTTTGCCTCCTATATTAATATGTTCTGTTAATACCTCATCATTTGGATGCAATCACAACTTGAAAACATTCTAATTTCCTTCTTGAGTAACTTTCGATAAGCTGGTACCCAGACAAAATAATATCAAATATGTGCTTAATAATAATGTCATTCAATCATTCGTTTCTGCTATCTACATTATTTATAACGCAGTATAGATAGTAATCAGACAAAACACCATGATAAAAATATACAGGATTCGATAGTGTTGCACAGTGATCCTCTAAACTTTATTTTTGTAACAGATACAGATTAAAATATTGTTAAGAGTTGTTGTAGGTAGGTCGTATATAGGGCCGAAGGTTAATACCTATAATAATAACAACGCTCCTTTGTCAACCTTTTGTTTATTGTACATGAACTTCTTACTTCTTCAAGGCTTTAGCATATCGGCGATATTTTTGCGGAAAACATTTAATTATGATTGTGGCACCCCCCCCCCCCACTACATTATACAAACAAAAAGTTTCTTGTAGGAATAATTCACGAGTACCCCCTGTTTTTTTGTTTGCTTTAGGGGAGAAGCGTGTTTTGCAGATATCTCGAAAATTGAGCTGCTTTAGCGAGGAGTATAGAGAGTTGTTGAGCAACCAAAATAAACGTAACATTATCGAGATACGGTAATTTTATTTCATTGAGTTAGATTGAAACAAAGTTACCATATCTCGATAACGTTACGTTATGTCGGTTGCTCAACAACTCTCTATTAACTAAGATCTGGCCATCGTTGGTCCAACGTTGGTAAGTAACTGTTTTATAGTCCTTCAAATAATAAAAACTAATGGGCCCTTTTTTATTGGTTTTTCGATAGGAAACTTCATCGTATATACAGTTTAAAAAAAAACATAATTTTTGGCCCAAAAAAAAATGCTTCAAGAAGTTTTTTCATAAAATCTGTCGTAACGAAACAGGTTAAAATTTTACAATTTTCGCGAAGTGCGTTTTACTCTATTTCAATATTTTGTAAAATACTGATTTTATAGTCATGAATTAAAGCTGATACAATTACTTTTAAGTTGGTTTTATTGTACGCAGAATGTGGCGAAAATTAGAAACTTCAAAGTTGCCCTAAAACACATTTTTTAGTTTAAAACATTGCTTAGTATTACCATTCCATGTTACTGTTAACGACGCGATTTTATATAAATTATTCTCTTTCAATTTAAAACCAAACTGTATAATTTTTGTCCCAGTACGTCCTTTTTACTTCCCTGGCTTACTATACCGAATGGAAGTATTGTAATCGTGAAAAAATCATTCTCCGAAATTTCTTCGGATTGTCGCGTTTCAGATTACGAAAATTATATGATATCTTTCAATTTCGTCAGCCTGTTGGAGAAAATAATATTTGGCAGTTAGTTAGTGATGAAGGAAGAAACCTCATATATTTTTAGTGAAAAATTTACACCCTAAAAAAAAACTAATGAAAGAAATGTGACGGAGACATTAATATTTGGCAAAATGAAACAAAAAATGAGTGTGTGATATACCTACTATTCTTTGTTTTGTAAAAAAATATATAAAGTAATATTATGCTATTTGTTCAGATAAAAAATAATCTCTATTTATCTTTCCTTACATAATAACACTTATTAAATTTAAACATTCAGTAAATATTGCTAATATATTAAAATATACAACAGTTGATAGAATAACTAATTCTATTAACAATTCCGGAAATAATTTGCTAAATTAAGTAATTTTGTTAAATCTGGAAAAACATGATAATATATACGATACTTATACGAGACGAACAAATTATGTGGGTGCGGATCTGTTTACTACAAATTCCTTGGATAACTCATCTTACTATTCTCTAAGAAAAACATACTCCAAAACGCTCCCGTATCATGTTCTCCTACATCCTGTAATTTTTTCGTAATCAACAGGAGATAAAAAATATATCTATACTGAACGATTGATTCATGGTTGGTTAAAAAACATTAGGTGATACATGGATAGATAGATAGATATAATATAGCTTACCAGAAAACTAGAGTTGGAAAGTGTTGGATATCTGTATGATTAAATGCACTACGAATGTTTCACTATTTTGCCTAATTTTTAAACAAAATTACTATTGTGACTGTGATGTGTTTGCCTTATTTGACTTTGGGTTAAAATTCGAAAAACGAAAGTTTTTTTGTTTCATCACGAATTCTAAAAATGAGTCTCTTAAAAACATCGTAGTCAAAATTTAATTCATATTTCGTACTCTAGTAACCAAACGGCTTGCAAGTTAAACAAAATTTTTAGCAATACCTGCATAACTAAATTGTTGCGAAAACTATAGAGACAGATGGACACTAGTAACAGCTTTATTTCAATTGTTAGAATAATTAGTAATCTGAATAATATAATTTACGATTGAGCCTTAACTTCTCGAATTTCAACGGCATTGGAGTAATCATTTGAACGGATGATCTCAACATAAACAAATCAACATTATATAAGCTGCCATTTTTTGCCTTGTTACGAAATCGCTTTCTGTCACCGTAATATTCGTTGAACCAGCTTATAATAATTACAAATAGTTGAAAAGAATCTTACATTCTTCACCTTTCCTTAAGACAACTAGTAAGATAGAGCCTAAAGAAAAATAATAGGTGGTGTGACGTGTCATGCGGTTATCGAAGATACTCGCAAAAACTCGACAGTTCCTCGGAAAGAATAAAAATAAAATAATTTGAATTTCAACTATTATTTATTAATTACTGACATTCAGTGGAGAAATTTATTTACTTTCTTTGCAAGTCGCTGCCTTAATTCGGTCCTGGTTACCACTACAGTAGCTCCATAATTATACAGGTGTGCTCATTAGTCTTGCACGGATAAGAAAAATTAGTTGCCGAAAGTGCAGATTCGTTCGTTCATTATTATTGCGCTCTAGAGACGGCATACTAACAGTCCAATAACATTTTGTTACTCTTAAAAACAGAAGCAGTGCGCTTAAGTTATTCTTTGTATATCAAGTGAAATAACTATATACGGCATATAATTTCCACCACCCTGTAATTTGACATGCCATTTAATAATAAAGAAAGCAGTAACTAAAATTTTACACACCATTTCATAGAGATAATTCCGATTCCAAAGTGACTATTATTTAAATACTCCCACCACTCCGGACGTGATCGTAAAACTGTCACAAAGAATTGCCTCCTGAAACGTCACTATAAAAGTCTTAATCCTCAGTAATCCCGGATTATATCACCTGTTTTTCAGTAAATCACCTCACTAAGCGTGTACACGTTACCCGGCTTGCAATTGAAAACTAACCTCAGAAACGATTTATCAAGGAGAAGAAAGGTGAAGCCGGGGTTCGCTAATAATCCAGTGCTCTATGGTCGGCCGGGGCAAAACAGAACCGAAACAACTGCAGGTTAAAAACAACTGCCGCGATACTGCGAACAAGCGAAGTCCACGTGCCAACCGCGGGTGGTATCGCAGGAGTCTGTTATCAATATCATGCTCTATATTGCTTATCGCTGATCTGAATTATTGGATGGGTTTAATAAACTACACGAAAAAAAAGATAAAATAGGCGCTCCCTTAGCTGGCTTTGCGACTACTTGCCCTTATTCCTGTGAAGGAGTAATTTTGCGTGGGGAATTAGATTATGCCTGATAAGGATGGGAGATATTATTAGTCGCTGTTCGGGCATGTACGTATAATTCAGCGGGAAAGCATGGAAGAGCACAGAGCACTCCTCGAATCAATTATTATAAGATACATTTAAGGATAGGATTTTGCAGACTGAGAGGGAAATATACGTTTATTTTCAATTTATTATAAATATTTAAAAAATCATAAATGGTGAAATATTTAAAATAGCTTCAGGTACTTCCTATTGCTCTGAGGAATACAGCCATGTACAGTTTTATCACAAATTTTGTATATAGTTAAATGACATACTTTAATAATGAAATTAGCAACTACACTCAAAGAAATAGTATGGGTAAATTCAACAAAAAAAAATGGTTAACTAACAATATCGTTAATTTTGTTAAACTAAATTATATTGATGGTATTTTTAAACAAGAGGTGATTGTTATTTTAATTAATAAAAAGTTGTCGTACAACAAAACAAACATTAACTTAAAAAATAGATGAATAAGACTATTATTTTTTCGTCTGACTATTATTTTGTTGAATTCTGTCAAATTAAACTAGATAATAGTATATTTTATTTTTAACTAGTATCGAATTGTAATTCTAACCCAGTATTAGTTCGCTATATTATTGTACTTGGTAGACAGACCAATATTATTGTCGTCTTCTAGAAGTTCTAAAAGAATTACCATAAAATTTGCTTGCTTACCACGTAGTCTATTACAGAAATTATTCCCAGATGACGCCACATACAAATCACTGACAATAATCAATCATGCATTATCTTATACTCTTATGAATTTATAGAAAATTAATAACATGATTGCAATGTTCAAATTCTCTCCGGGATCATCGATATATTTGGATGGATCTTATAAACGATTTCTAATCTTTGAATTGGGTGGTCTGATGTCTCAATACTGAGATTTTGGCTAACCAAAAAAAACTTCATCATACAATAAAGTGTAGATCAACCTAAAAATTAGTTGGTGGACAAAAAACAAAGTTGTACTATTTAATTGTAGACCAAATTGAAAATGGTTAGTGAACATAAAAAAATGTCATTGTACTATTTAATTTGTTACAAGAAGATATGATTATTAAACTACTATTTGTTTACGAAAACAAATAAAGTTGTATGACTATTCTTTTCTGATTGATTTAACTATGAAACTAGATAGGCGCGATTTCATATGCTCTTTTTGGTTGAATTTACCTAGCATTTTCTTTGAGTGTATTTTCATTGACAAACTACGATATTCAAGTACAACAGAAATTTACAATAAAAAAATGTGTATTGCATAGAATTTGGTAGGTATGTATTTTAAATTAGTAAAATATTGATAATAGTAGTAATGGCTTAATTATCCGGACAGCAAAATTACATTTCAAAAATGTTTCCTTTACATGTTTTTCCAAATATTTACTGCGCCACCGAACTTTGCCCTTTCATTTGTATTTATTAATATATTTTTTACTGTATTTTAACGCATTTATTATTATTTTAAACATATTTTGTACGTTTAAAAATATTAACAAAATATTTTATACTATATGTAATTAAAATATTATGTGTTTGTGACGGGGCCCTACAGTTTATGGTGGTATCCGAACCAATTCTTGGGGAAAATTTCCTATGAAAAATTTTTTCGCTGTGTGGGGCTCGAACCCACTTCGCTAGGTACGCTCAGAGTGCAAGCTAGACGCAAATCAAATCAAATCAAATAAAAAACTAGTTTATTCAAAATTAAAATAATACAGCATTTGACCCTCCCCAGGTACTCGCTTCGGAGCCAGTCGTGGAAATTGAAAGACTGGACAAGTGAGGCCAGGTAGAGCTAAGAGGAACTGAAAAATAATATAATATCTCCTGGTCACGGGGTGCAACATAAATATTAATTAAAGTTAAACATGTAAAAAGATAACTTAAAATAATTGAAATGAAAAGGCAAAAGGTGCGTGTATAAATAAATATCAGAGATAAATATGATGACCACGCGGGAAAATTATCGGCCAAAAAAACCGCTTCAAGTAATTGCAAGAGCGAGCGGCTATGCTAGACCGCACAATTTATGATTTAAAACATTTAAAGTTTCAGAAGATTTTGATATTTACAAAAAATATAATTAGGAAGGGAAAAATTTAGGAAACGAGAAAGGCAACAAACAGAAACGAAGAAGGTAAAAAGAGTTATATATCGGAAGTTGTGTGTGATAGATTTTATAGTACATGGCTAAATAGGTGGCCGAAAGATGGGCAACGCCTGATATGGTAATTTGTGTTTTATGCGAAAAGGTGCATTATGCTCTCTAATTTGAGTAATGTTGTTTGTAAGCGGACTATCACCAAGTTTAAATTGGAAGAATTTTTGTGATGTAACTTTGATGTTGTCCGCCAGTGGCATTATGTCGTGACAACGTGCATAAAGGTCTCTTAAGGAGGTATATCGTGAGGAATTTGAGATCATAAATTTATGTTCCAGGACTGTTAGTTTCTTTATTGTTGTGACCGACTTGCTGCACCACACCGGTGCCGCGTATGTAAGGGCCGGCCTCACAATAACAGTATAAATTAATTTTTTATTCTGTCTGCTGAGTCTGCTATACCTTGCCAAGAGCGGGTACAGACTCCTGGACATGAAATAGATGGTCCGTATAGTTTCGTTTATATGTCGGTTAAACGTCAGTCGTTTGTCTAAGCGTACACCCAAGTACTTCACGCACTCCCTTTCTGGAATTTGGTTTCCCCTTATCAAAATTGGCGTTAAGATTTTATTTTCTGTAAATCTGCGCGTGAAGACTATAGATTCCGACTTTTCCGCGTTGACCCGAATCTTCCACCTATTATAATACTCCGTGGCACGAGCCATATGAGCTTTGAGAAGCATGTTAGCCGCTTGTGCGTTGTGACTATGCGCGTACATGGCCGTGTCATCGGCGTACTTGGCAAGTTTAGTATTCGGGAAAGTAGGAAAGTCGGATACGTACATATTGTACAGTTTAGGACCAAGAACCGACCCCTGAGGAATTCCCGCACGAATATCCCTTTGTGTAGACAATTTGTTATTCACTCGCACCTGTAGCGTTCTGCTAGACAGGTACAAATGTAAAGTTTAGTGATATGTCGCGAAAACTGATAAGTAATCATTTTAGAAAGTAGTCCCGGTATCCAGACGGTATCGAAGGCTTTTTCAATATCTAAGAGTATCATAGTCGTACTCTTACCGAGGTTGTATTGTACCTTCACGTCATTTACGATTCTACCAACTTGTTGCACTGTACTCGTTCCCCTCCTGAAGCCGAACTGATCGTCAATGTGAAGTCCATTCTGAGCAGTGGTTAATCTGTCCAGAATGACCTTCTCCACTAACTTGGAAATCGCCGACAGTAACGAGATTGGTCGATAACTGCCTGCGATTTTTGCGTTCTTGTTCGGTTTGAGGATGGGAACAACCACAGCATGTTTCCAGTGGCTAGGCCAGTGCTGTAGCCGCAGAAGCAAGCTAGACGCCCTAACACACTGGGCTACCGACCCCCTCGAAAAATATTACATATATAGTTGAGCCCCGTTCTATCTAATCACTAAAAGGAACCTTAAAACTAGTGTCCCGAATTTTTTTAAGTAAAATTTTTATATTATTCTGTCAGTCCCCGAACCAAAGTGTCTTCATAATCTTCTGAGGAAATTGTGTGAGTCTTTTTACCAATCGATTATTATTGCACGCTCTCTGTTAACGTCCTCTATAAGGAGCATTTGTGCTTGCCCTGCTTGGGGAGGCGATTCAAATAAAAAATTTCATATTTTCTTTAGATGGGGTTGCATATTGTCATTTGTATTCTTTGGATCAACCAATAAATGGTATTATTTGAACTGTTGCATTTTACTGATCGAACGATTAACTTTAAGTCTTTTCCCTCGAGAGCTTTCGTGTGTTAGGTCGGAGTTGAATATCGGGCGTCCCCTGACCACGCAAGTTTCTAATTCAATACACCAATCGGATGGCGAAAGCTCGAGAGGGATTTTCTATAAAATTAATTAAGAGATCTCTAAGCCACAAGGTCCTCTACAGTGAAATATAAGCTAAAGTGTATCACCAAAGAAACCAAATTGAGAGAGAAGGCAGCTAGCAATCTACGGCAAGTACAGCTTTTACCTTTCTTGTCTATCAAACATGTCTTAAACATATTGAACTCGACTGGGAGTGGAAATAACCACCCACTATCAACAGGGGGAACGCGACTGGCACTTTAATTAATAAATTAGTGTCGCGTCTATCAGACACTGTGTGTAAGGTTCGTAAGGTGTGTAAGGTTCGCAGCTCGTAGTGTTCTACCTCTGTACCAACATTCAAATCTCTACTTCTAAAAATAAATTAAATACAGGGATGTTTTCATCTTAAGTGTGCCACAATGTATATAAAATGTTTCAAGAATATATTACGTAGGAAGAATGAAATAATTTTTGAACTATTGAGATGAGTGATGACAGAATTTGAGGAATGCCAGATCTTAGAGTATAAGCTTCAAACTAAATTTCATGATTGAATAATGGAACAATGAAAATTTATTTTTAGTCCCATTATGATAAAATTTTAAGTATACAGACTCCAAACTGACATCTGGCACCTTTCAAGTTCACCAACCCCCCTAGGTGTTCCCTACGGTTATTGCTTGCCACTAAAAAAAGAACGTTATAATTCTGATATATTTTATTTCTGAAATAATAATAATATATGTACCGTCAAGTGAGTCTTTTTAACCCCCGACCCCAAAAGAGAGAGAGGTGTTATAAGTTTGATGCGTATGTTTGTATGTTTGTCTGTCTGTCTGTCTGTCTGTCTGTCTGTCTGTCTGTCTGTCTGTCTGTCTGTCTGTCTGTCTGTCTGTGGCTTCATATCTCTTCAACTTGTGATCCGATTTTGATTTAGTTTTTTTTTTATTTGAAAGAGTAGTTTGTCGAGAAAGTTATAGGCCATATTAGATTTTGACGTTTGATCGCCATCTTGAATTCGCCATGTTGAACTTCTCTAGAAATTGTACGATTGAAGTAAAATTGAAATGTGCAGACGATTATGATAGCCAAACATAATTTAGGCCTCATTTTGTTTCGGTCATATGAAACTGGTACGATTAGATACATTGATCGGGGGTTTTTAAAAATTTTCAATTTTACTTGTTCAGCTGCAGGTTTTGAATTTTTTCACAAGTACGGCAAATTGAACGCAAAAAATGTACTTATTATTATTACTATTTTAAAGAAGCCATCATAAGGTATTATATTATATTCTTCTAAGCATGACCAAGGCCAAGGCAACCAAGGCCATTTACTGTTGCCAGGTGACGACGTACCCCCATCCTGGGCATTTTACCGAACCTCTTCTCTATTAGAAAGTAAGGATTTTTTTTCATTGTATAATAGACAAAAGACTATTTTACATCGCCTTCGAAAGATGGTATATCCACTACGCACCCTCGCCTAATATTGTATGGCTTCTGCGTGCGCGCTGCTATAGGCCGCTGGAGGTGGAACGAGTTGAGATCACTCTTTTTCCCTCGACACTACCGCAACTGGCTTGCTTTATCTTTCGTCGAGAAGACTGATCCGCGCTTGTTCACAAGTAAAGTAAGAGACATATTTCGCTATCAAATTACATAATACAAATCATCTAGATAAGCACAGAGAAACTGGTATTTTATCTTTCCTGTGGCTTTACTGCTACGTTATCTTTGTTCCTATCTAATATACATTATATAAAACATAACCGTTCCTAGAGCTTGAAACGATATTAACAGAATAATGGTTTTACAAATGTGTAACTAACGGAAAAAATTAACATTTTGTAATATACGGGGCGAATTTCTTATAGAAGTATATATTTAGAACCTGAGGGCGAGGGAGCTTTACGTTTAACGATTTCCTAATCGTTGTATTCCCTATTCTAGAAAATTTATAGCTCTTGGTTATACCAAACCAACCACTTAACATAAAGGACGAACTTTACTTCAGAAACCAAGGTCTCCACAGTCCACATGCCAGTTTTACTAATTCTTTTCTAAATGACAAAAAAATATTTTGAGGTCAGAATCTTATGTCTTAGATTAAAGTAGTAGTTAGGAATGAAATACACAGTTGATATCAGAAATATAGAGAGGACAAAATTATTACATATGTCGACTTGTTGTACCTTAACGTTACGAGATAGAGATAGAAACCTTAATCAAGTCACTTTTTTGAAAATGACGAAGATTAACTAAATTCTTAACATTTTATGTGTGCGTTCATATTTGCATTTATAAGTAAACATATAGGATATTAAATCATAGATCAATGACACCCGGTATCCTAGACATTTTTACACCCTTTCTGTTGTTATAAAAGAATCTTTCTTCGTTGCGATGACTAGGCAATTTGTTGATTTATTATCTAATATAATTTACAGGAATTGAATCGCATAATTTCAAACTCAACATTCTACATATAGATTATGGTTTATTTTACTTAGCACATATATTTTTTAATAATCAGAATCAGTTGTAAATATTATGAAAGAATTTTCTGGAAATTCTCGAGTGTTTATTTAGTTTTCTGGTGCCAAAAAGATATAAATAAAAAAATGTGACGGCGCTAGTTTGGAAGTGATTATAGTAGTGCAAACACTTTCAGACACTAATGTACAGGGTGAGTCAAATTATTTTATTAATTTAAATGGGGATAAAGTGAGATCCAAAACTCAATAGGTATATTGGAACTGGTGAATACTTAAGGCCAGACATGTGGTAGAATGAAGCACATATTCAATGGTACACAAAAGATGAACGCCACTATAAAAGGCACATGAAACACGAAAGTAAATGATCCAAGGAGTCAAGTTGTTGAGGTTCATGGTTGTAGATCAAATAAACCAAATATTGAACGCGGTGTACCTCAAGGTTCAATCCTTGGACCCCTTTTATTTATAATTTTCATAGTGATTAAGTAAATATCGTTAATCAAAGTAATTTAACATTGTTGGCTGATTATATTTGGTCAGGTACGCACAATGTTCACTGATATACTAAAGTACAAAGTTTGATTAATTTCCTGTAAAATTTTGCAAAACTGATATATTCTGTTTCAGAAATGACCGATTCGATTAAAGAACAGTTTATTTAACTTCTTTATTCATAACTCTTTTAATGATGCTAAAGAATACATTAATTTTTAAATATTATAGAGTCAAGTCTGATTTGATAATATTTATATTGTGCCTCGCATTTAATATATATCTGACTAGTCTTCACCACATATACATTTTGTATTGATATACTTTTGGGACAATAAAAATATTATTATTATTATCTTTTATCAATTATCTTTGTACTGACAAGTATTTTAAACAACCAAAATTTCTCATTCATATGAGGTCAACTGCTGTATAATTTTGAGGGTTATCTTTTACACAATTAAATTATTAAATTCTAAGTAAACATAGTAGGCAGTTAATTAACACTAAGTAAACCTGCAACCCACGCATTTAAATAATTCAGCAACAGGTAACAGCTCTCAAATTCAGAATCACAACAAATATTTAACTTCTTCTCAAGCGCGAATTTGTGTAGGTGAATGATGATTCGTAAAATAGATATTTGTATAATTTACATAGATAAATTACAAAATAAATTTTACATTTTTTATACTTAAAGGGATTGCTTAACTTTAAGCCCTAAAAAGTAACGTATAATCAAACGAGAACAAATAAACCATCTTAAAGCTGAGAACATTTACTAGAAGAAAAAACTGATATTTTCGATACAAGAGCATTTTTTAGCAGTTTAAAAATATTTTAATTTGCCATTTAGCACATTTATCTACGTTTATAAGAAGTATCGTTTCCGAAAATTTCATTCAACTAAGCAATAAAAACCAGAAATTTCTGAACGTTGCAGTTTTATAGTTATTAAGGTATCAAGGGTGTTATAAGGATAATAAGCACCGAGGTCAGCAGTGTACTTCCCGAGGGCCTCCGGCCCGAGGGAATGTACGTCGACCGAGGGCGTCATTATCCTATAACACCCGTGGTCAGCGTCGGATTGTGGGCGCAAGGGCCCACCAGGAAAATATGTAGGGGGGCCCCAGACCAGAGATGTGGAAAGTCTGGAGGTGTAAAAATGTGCTCTTTTAGTCAGTCAGGCCCCCCACATCAAATCATGGGCCTCGGAACCAAATTCACTGGCGGGCCCACGCTCCTAATAATTGATGAGCGGAGGGGAGAAATGTGAAAGAAATTTTTTGGCAACATCTCTGGAGGGCCCTCGCGCTTAATAACTGATAAGCGGGGGGAGGGGAGAAATTTGAAAATAAAATGTTTGTCAAGATCTCTGGCGGGCCCCTGCGCTTAGTACTTGATGAGCGGGGGGGAGAAATATGAAATAAAATTTTTATCCAGGTCTCATAATGAATGAGCGAATATTGGGTTTACTGGTCTAACCAGGCCCCTAAAGTGGCCGGGCCCATGTACCGCGGTACCTTGTGGGGGCCCTGCCGACAGTAGATATATCAATCAATTTAAATAAAAAAAAATGGAAAATACTCCCAAGACATTGTACTTTAGAGTAGTGCAGCGACAAAGTGGCTTTGGGTTAACCTATCCTAAAAATCGCAGATATTTCTCTTTATTCCGCGTTTACCTCCTTGGTAGAGAGTCACAAACAAACGAAGTAGTGTTCATGTAGATTGGATACCTAATTCATTTTTATGGGATCATGAGTTAATTGCTTAAGTTTCTTGAATCATTTTTAACGTATGAACCATAACCCTTTTAAGGGGTTAAAATAGGAGTTGAAGGTTTAAGGTAGTGAAATGAAAATTCGAGATTCAAGTGAAATAAAGTTTAAGTGATCAAAAGTTGTTCTTCAGGGTTTTTTGATGTTGATCTCATCTTTAATATTACTCGCATCCTATCGGTCCTTCGAAGGAATGAATAAAAATTATGATATTCCGAATACTCCGTCACTAGTTGCGTTTAGACTTGTAAATATTATTCTGGACAGATATGAAAAAAGAAAATTTCGTCCGAGTTTCAAAATTGATGAGCATGTGAAAGAAATCTAAAGAAAAATTTTTTAACCAAAATTTAAGCAGAGAGAAGGAAATGGAAAAAAACATTTCCCGAAAACAAAAATTGATTGCGCGCGCCTCTTCACGCCTAGTTAGCTTTATGGATAATCCGACCCTGCTAGTGTTGCTGTTTGTCTGCGAAAAATCAACTAAACAGTACCAAGCGAGACACCCATGTTAAATGCATTTTAGGAACAGGTATCAATTACCAAGCAAATACAAATGTGAACTGAAGTCCCGTCAAGCGACGACGATAATATAACTTACTGGCAATAAGTTATTGCCGGGGGCGAGCGTAGATGCGTCTTCACTGTGTAAGTATCTCGATACTTCAAGAGAAGCAACGTGCAGCGCGGTTAGTACTTAGATGAGTGACCCGTCTAGGGAAACACAGCGATCTGGTCCCACCTTCTAGCGGCTTGTACATCAGTGTATACGCGGAAGCTATATAATTTCAGACGAGGATTACGTAGTAGATATACCATCCTTCGGAGGGGATGCAAAGCAGGCGGTCCCTTGTTTATCAAATGTTAGGCAAGTAAAAGATCCCCACTCTTCCTAAGGGAAGAGGTTCGGCAAAATTTCCAGGTTGGGGGTAGCTCGTCTCCTGGCGTCGGTTGTAGGCCCTGGTAGCGGAAATAGGCCGACGTTAAATAAATAGATAAAAAAAAAGAACATATTGCCGCGTTGCGCGTGTCTTCAAAAATACGTTTTATATGGGAAAATGGGCCCAAGTATTATATATTTTCTAGTTTAATATTATTTTTATTAAAAATAATGACAATATTACTGTCTCTCGACGCCAGAGGCCTCAGGGGCCCCAAAACTGGTAAGTCGAGGGCCTACCGAGAAATTTCCCGGTTTCCCGGTGGTACAATCCGACGCTGCCCGTGGTGCCTTCAACGTTTAATGTCCTACAAGTCTGTTATTTAATTCGATTTTTTTTTGACATTTACGATTTATTAATTTGACATCTGTTATGTTCAGAACGATTTGATTTAAAAGAGAGTAAAAATCAAAATTGTTTGTAAATGCCGCCGTTGCATAGCAACGCATTTTGTTTGTCAATAACGCTATCATAATTTACTTGTTTTGGGTTGTGTTATAATTTTATAATGCCCTAGGGCATTATAGATATTCATAACGCCCTAGGGAGTTATTTTTCATTTAATGTATCTCAAAATAGGGTGGTTATTCTAAAATAACAGACTTGTAGGACATTAACTCTTTTAAGGTATATAATTAATTCACTGAAAAATTAATACTCACAGTTTTGAAGAAAAATTTGTTCCAAACAATAGTTTTTAGATACCCTAAGTTTTGTTTTGTATTTATTTGCTATTTTACTGTACTAAACCATCTTTTGTTTTAAACAATTTAAAAATTGGTAAGGTAAGTTCCAAAAAAATGGCATTTTAATGCTTTGGCTATTTGGCACGTTATATGAAAGTGTTTGACATGACGAAAAATTGAAAAATATATAATACGTATTTTTATTAAATTAATGTAATTTTAAGGGGCCGCAATTCGAAAACTGTAAATCAAAATTTGGTTGACTTTAAGATATAGGGGTTTTAAAGCATGCCCAAACAGCATTCAAAGTGATGGAAACTGGCATCTGAGGCATCGGAACTTTAATATACTAGGAATGACATAACTATTACTAAATTTGCGACTTTGGGGTAATATTCACTTTGTGGTATGCATTTGTAGTGACAATTATGTAGATTCTACTGAATTCAGGCATTGTATAGTTATAACACTTTCAAGTAACTGCTGAAGAATCTGCAACGTCGCGGATACTACTCTGCATTACTTTGAAGCATCCTCAACTACAAAGTGAAAATTGGTAGTAATGCCGACTGCACAGCGTTACCAAAGCACCACTTCAAAGTAACGATAACTTCAAGTGTGCAATTTTAAGTCCCTGATACGTTGTTGGGAAATTTTCTGGAACTTCAAAGTTGCCTAACTTATTAGTGACATCTCCAGTAAAAGTGAGATTATTTCTATGAACATAGGAGCTCTGAAGTTATTTTTACTGCTCCCCACTATTTGAAAATGACTACAAAGTTACATATACCTTGAAAACCTACTATAAAGTAATATTAACTTTTAAAACAATTTATATAATTATTGGCATTGAATAAAATGGCGATATCTGAAATGCTCAGTAAAAGCGAAACCACGTTTTATAGAAAACTGAAGAAACAGTTAAACAGTAGTACAAATAGTGATTCTTCAAAATATGATGCACACATGAACGATTATTTCGCCACAGCAAAACCTTCATCCTTAGCAACAAAGTGCAAAAGTGTTCCCATAAACTCAAGGAGAAGAGTGATCGAAAACTATAACAGTTTGTAGTGATATTAATGATGCTGTGTACTGCACGAAAGTTACAACTTGTCTTTAAAACACAGATTGACCAATAGTTCAGTTAGTGATCCACTGAGCATATTAAATGGATTTTCCGATTAAAAACTCCAAATTCAATAAATATTGTGTCGATGGGGAACAGACACTATCGGTATAACGGCATAAGACATTGTTTGTGTACACTGCGCGGCATATAAATATGGTACAGCCCTTGTGAACTGAAAACCATTAACTAAATTTATTGGTAGATTGTGATGTTCTCTTAAGCTTCTGAATATTACAACTGTCTAGACATCGTTATTGTTTGAAATACTGATTTGTGATAGACTTTATTATTGTCAAATGTGACCAGTCTAGTCTTCTTTGCATTGATAAAATCAAGGCGTACCACATTAATATGATGCGCAGTGTACAATAAATTGAACTGAATGAAATTAAAGGTAAACTGATCACTAAAATATGAAAACTCTTATGTATTCTTTCCATTATTACACACCTTACGTTAATAAATACATTTGCAAGACATACATTGTACAACATCGGTTTCAGTAAAAAAACAAATATTTTATTTGCACAGGTTTATTAACAACTTAATTAATAATATAAGATAATAAAAAGTACTTGGTAAAAGTATAATAATTGTTACTTTTAATCCAGATCACACACAGTGACACCCAAATCCATCCCAGCGTGGACTTAGCCGGCCCAACAGTTATTACCGTGTTGCCAATTCAAAAAAAAAAATTACCTATCTCGTATCTGCCAATTGTACCAAAATGAAAATAAGTTGGTAGCAATAGTTACCAAGATCTTATAGCGTCATTGGTCCCATTTCCTACATCTAGGTAAATATAACTACACAGTGAAATTGTTGTAGTTCCCGTCACCACTTTTAAAGTAGCAATAACTATAATGTTGGTGGCACCTGCTACTTTATGGGAAATGTAACTTGTAGGGAAATAATTTTGGTTTTTGCCACCTCTAATATGTGACAAATACTTTGCTGACATATATACCACTACAAAGTGACTGCAATTAAAATTGCCATTTTTCTGTTGTTGAATGAAGACATATTGACACAGATAAAAATATAATTCTAATAGTTTTTTTTTTATTATGGTCATTTGCAAATATGTTTTATAAATAGATGATTACTTTATAATATATAAAATTAAAAAAAAAACGTTTTCCATAAAAAATTTTGCAGTTTTGCTTGTACACATAATTTTTGCAAAAATGTTTTTTTCCGAAAAAAACATTTTCTCGAGGAGGCGTCTTTTTTATCGAAGCATCATGATAACATTTTACAGAAAACAAGTGGTGGTTTTAATATCCACACTCAGGGTAAATGCAAAACATCATGATTTATAATATATGCTTATGCATGTTGTATATAATCACCTTAACTTGGGCCTTGGACATATTATGTGCTCAAACTCAATAAGTCATTAATTTGCTATTCGAAAAACAGAGAGCCAAATATATAGTTTGCGCTCTCTTCCGGTCAGCTGTGCTGTTCCAAAAGTTAGTCATTTCTACTACCTGGTTACATCCCGTTTACGTAATAACCTAGTCCTCAACACGGTAACGGTAGAAGTACCGGAATACTAACTTGCTACGCAATTATTATTCCCCATTTTGGTGAATGCTTAGAAGGATGTTTCCCATTACGTAACAATCCTTAGTTGCGGGAACCTTTAAAGTTCCACTAATGGTAACTACTACATAAAAACTACTAAAATTGCTGCTTGGGTGCTGGTCAATAATATTTCATTAGTTTTTCAGAAAAAATGCCCTTCATGATTTCTCGAAAACTCGACCATTTTTTTTTTAATAAAAATGCACGCCAATGATTGAAATACGTATTGTTATACTCAGAAAAGACATAATAAAGGTCTTTGACACGCATCCAAATTTGATTGGACTTGTTTGACTAATAGCTGAGCTAAGAATGTGTTACCATGAAAAGTGGGACACACTGTATAATAGAGCTAATATATTCACTCTATGAATTTGTGATTTATTTCGAAATGATCAATCTAATGACATTATAATTAGATACAATTGGTCTAAGTAATTACATATATGTACAGATGTAAAGTAGGTACTTGAATTGAAATCTTATGAAAGCGTGCGAGTCTACTATGAGGAATGAGTAACTCGTTAGAATCATAATACGAGGATACCTGCGTGTATTATTGAATCAAATCATAAAAAAGACTGCCTTAAGAGGAGAATATAGACAGAAATTATACGTATATATATTTTTACTGTTGGGTAAAGTATTTACATACTTTTTTATAATTAGTTATTTTTTATTTATTTGCTTTCATCATGATTAGAGAATATTATTTAGGCTATAGGATTTTGCAGAGTGAGAGGGAAATATGCGTTTATTTTCGGTTTATTATAAATATCTAAAAAATCATAAATGGTATAATCTTTAAAATAGTTTCCATTGCTCTAAGGAATACAACCATGTACAGTTTTTATCATAAATTTCGTATAAAATTAAATGTCATACTCTAATAATTAAATTAGGAACTATTTTCATTGAAAAACTACGATATTCAAGTACAACAGAAATTTATAATAAAAGAAATATATAGTTGTAGGCCGTTGAAATTAATAAAAAAAAAGGTGATTTTCAAGAAGTTTTATCTCCAAAAGATTTTATTGCACAGAATGCATCTTTGAGGTATAAAAACTTGAAAAATCATAGTCCGTACGCACATAATGACGGGGAAAGTACCTAAAAATGCATAATTATGCAAAAAAGTGTATTTTTTGCTGTTTTTGTGCATTTTTCAAGGGTTTTTCAAAGATATTCATTTAAGATTCATACAAATTTGAGAAAAATGGTTTGTTTTAGTATTATACAAGCCTTAAGTAACATATTGGGTTATATAAGACCCTTTATGGGCCGATTGTAGCCATTAAACGCATCCTAAAGTGCATAATTTGCATCCGGTTAAAAAAAAATGTAATATTGCTCTAAAACTAATAAAATATCGTCCAAATTTTATACTCGGGGGTTTTCGAGGTCACTAATTACGAATTTGAAGAGAAAATACGAAAATTCAAAATGGCTGACTGATAATGGCGCGAAATTCAATTTTAAAAGTACATTTTTTTCCTTTTCTTTCACATAAAATGTGTACAAAGCAAATAAAAATTTTTTAATTTTTTTTTTGCATTTTCCCCTCCCCCCCTCCTGTATCTTATTTTTTAACGCGTTGGCATTGAATATGAAAATTGATAAGAAAAGTGCATTAAAAAATTTTTTTTCAATTATTTTTTAATATATATCTTATAATATTTTGAAATTAGGTATTTGGAGGGGAAAATGCAAAAAAAAATAAAAATTGAAAATTTAGTTAAAAAAAGACGTAAATTTTCTCTTTCTTTCATTTTCATTTTCAATTGGCCTCCGAGCCATAGAAAGTGCGATATTCGCAAAAAAACCGTTTTTTGCGAACTTTGACCTTGAATAATTTTTTATGCCATAGTGATCTCGTTGTCGATTTTTAATATTTTCTTTAAAACACCAAAATAAATCGATTTTAAAAAAATGAAGGATATATTTTGTTAGATCAGAAAAGTCTAATTTCACTGGATTAGTAACAAAAAATGTTCAGTAAAATAATATATGTTCAATACAAGCTTGACCCAAATTCAACCCAGCGTGGACTTAGCCGGCCCAATAGTATATTCTTGGGTGTGGCATCAAGGCCTACCTCACTCTGGTAAATCAGTCAATGAAATACAAAAATAACTAGTGGAAGCATTATACTCTTCGCCGATTTACTGAGCTTTTTATATAATTGTTACACATTCTATAGGATACTCTTCGCATTTTGCTTGTAAATAATGTTAGTTTTTGGACATTCTAAATTTTGTGATACCAACTTTGTTGTGAAAAAAAAATATAAAAAAAAATCACGATGTGAGGGATCGAACCCGGGACCCTTGGATTGAGAGACAACAACAACAACAACAACAACAACAACAACAACAACAAAACAAATTTATTAGGTGTTTAACGAACATAAATGCGCCTCGCCGGATCCCGGCCCGGAGCCAGCCCAACAATCACGGCGTGCAGCATCGTGGTAAATGTGGGGCTGGGCGGGGCGGCTCCGGTTCGGCTTAACGGTAATTAAATTGGGTTCTTAGAAACCCCTGTCTGCCACAGGCAAACTTAAGAACTAATTAAAAATGAAAAAACATGTGCCCACATGGGCCTAAAACTAATTAAAATACACTATAAATAACTAAAAACTCACTAAGCAAACGCACTTTTGGAAAATTTTGATTGTTGATACGGGAAAACAGAGTTAACGAAAAAACCCATTCGAACAAATGACGACCTCGTGGTCTGACCGCCGTCGAGGAAGGTAGAGTAGGTTAACAGTTAGATGATTTAAAAAGTTTAGATTTATAGGATGCTATCGGCTTAGAGGGAATTTTTAAATACAAAAAGAGGACAAAAAGAACAAAAAAGATAAAGGAACAAAATTGTACAAACATAACAAGGGGGAAAGGGGTTAAAGATGTAAAGTTGGCGAAATATAAAGGGTATGGTAGACATAGGTTATGGTAGAGGGAAGGTGTGGCTAGGGAGGTTGCCGGAAAATAGGCAACGCCTGGTATGGAGACAAAACTCTTGCCGCTACACCACCATTTCTTATTACTAAAATTGTTAATGAGTGTAATATATACCATTAGAAAATTTATTGTGATTATTAGGAATTTAATTACTTTTAAGCGTTTTTGTAGTTGTGTAGTTCAAAATCAAATTGTTAATTTTAAACCTGTCTGCGACAGGTAGGAATTTTTACTTTAATTTATTATCGTTTATAGCTAAACCGGACCTGCCCCGTCCAGCCCTCATTCACCACTGCTCTACGCGACGTGGTTGTCTGGCTGGCTCCGGATCGGGATCCAGGAAAGCATATTTCTGTATTGCTAATTTAAATATAACACATCCCCACAAAAAAAAAGTTCAAAAGCAGCGAACTATACCCATGTATCCCTATGTATTTTCGGTCACTGAATCCAAATCCGGGGTCAAAAAAAATCGGACACCCCCAAAATCATTAGCTAGAGCCAAAAAACACCCCTGAAATTGGATACAAAAAAGATTAAGCTACGAGAATAGTTGTTACTTCTTAATCAATCGAATTATACAAATTAAGGTGAAACAGCAGTGTACGTACAATAGATATGAAACACACCCCCAGGGAGGGGCGAAAACTAGCCCCCATATATACAAAAATCGATCCAAAACAGCAATGACTGCTGAAAAAGCTCGAAATGTCTAAGTTTTGTTAAAATGTTAAGAAACTACATCAGGTCCTACGTAATCTTCATAAACTGCCCCTATAGGGTTGAGAACAACCACCCTCAAGTTCAAAGGACACGAGAAAAACAAGAAAAAGCGTAAAATCCAACACGATTTCTATTTTCATGGATGCTACGATTGGCTGAAATTCCGTAGTACTCTAAAATAGAACCAGAAACGATACCCCGCTACCGATGTGGGGTATCGTTTTATGGGTTTTTGGGGTAGAGGATTTCAAATATTATATTATTAAAGTTCCATAAACAATTATTTCCACATACAAATTTTTTTCGTTATGAGTGACTTGGATAAAAAATTTGGATGTGGAAGTAGTGATTCCTTGGGCAGCGGTTTTTTATTTACTTTCCTTATTTACCCTAATTTATCCCCCTCCAGGTCTTCAAATAAAAAAATTCAACCCTCTATAATTGTTTAATCTGTTTTGCGATTTTGAAAAACCAAAATGGAATTTGTTTGCTGTTACCTCTAGTATTTGAATGATTATTCTTTTTTTTTTTCAAATAAACAAACTTGTGGAAGGGGCAAAACCTTTTTTATTATTTTGCAAATACGTTTTTGAGTACGAAGGAAAAGGTTGAGAGGAGAAATTTGTGTATAGGTAAGTGAGGATTTTTTATATTTAATCGAAAAAAAAAAAAATTATCGCAATCCAAGCAATAGGAAAGGAGGCAGGGGGCATAATGAGTGCGATAATGAGGGATTATAGCCCAGATGACAGAGAATATTTTTATAGTGAAACCCACAAAAAGATGCAAACTGAATAATTTTTTTTTAATGAATTCGTGAAAATGTATAGAATAATATCCTGAAAAGTGTACATTCCGCTCGGACGCAGAACATAAAGAAAAAGTGAAAAAAAAAATAGTAGTAACTTTGTCACTCTGCGCGGCTAGCGCACGGTTAAATGCATACTATGGAACTTATAAAAATTCTTAGCTGTTCTATCGAGTAAAATAAAGCTTTTTTCTCTTTCTGATTACACGTTTTAAATATTTTTCTTAGTGAATAGGAGGATAAATAGTGAGTATGGAGGGAAAATATATAATTATCAATGCATACACAGACACCACACATACCCGCTGAATCGCTCGCATGAATTTTTACGTGCCTTTACTGTATTGTATTTATTACAGGTACACCTATCCACATTTATTAATGTATTGGAAAAGTTCCAGAATTTGTATTCAAAACAATCAAAGATATTTTCATAGATATAAGGATAAGATCGTGAAAATCGCAATTTCTTATCATGATCTGATTGATCATATTTTCGAAAAAATTCATACAAGTAAACGATTTTGTGTTTGAATATTCGAAAAATATACATTTTTTCCGAAATAGTGATATTTGATTTTTTCCAATGGGTCAATTTCTCGACAAAGTTACAGCCTCCAATACATATATTTATCAAAAAAAATCATCAAGCAAGGAAATTAAAATGATTTGAAATGTACTTTTTTTTTAATCCTCGTTACCACAACGTAATAAACCATAATAATCATGAAGTGTATATACTTTTCAATAGTTCTCAATGAATAAAGAATTTTTTTGAAGGGCTTTTATTTTTTTCTATATTGTTTATTGCGACGATTGAGTTCGGGCGTGAATATATATATATATATATATATATATATATATATATATATATATATATATATATATATATATATATATATATATATATATATATATATATATATATATATATATATATATATATATATATATATATATATATATATATATATATATATATATATATATATATATATATATATATATATATATATATATATATATATATATATATATATATATATATATATAATGAAGGATAGTCACGTCCGACTAGTTAAAGAACAATCTAAATTTAGTAGGGCTTCGGACAAATATCACATTCGTCTTTACGCAATACTAACATTGATAGACTCTACCGTATTTTACTAGATAACTCATATCCTCCACATCTTTTAAAAAAATGGCTTTACAATACAAGAAATAATGACAATCAGAATAACGTTGGTGCAACGGAAGCCACCAATAACAATGATAATATAATCCCAATAACATATGGGTCCATTCCGTTTATAAAAGATCTGTCTCCAAGATTAATTAATGTCTTCAAAAACGAACAAAACATAAAAATTGCACAAAAAAACATCAAACATATCGGTAAACTGTACACAAAGCTTAAAGATAAAGACGATCCAATTAAAAAATCAAACGTGATATATAGTATTCCTTGTCATAATTGTGAAAAAAAGTACATTGGCCAAACATCAAGATCACTCAATACACGAATGACTTTACACAAAAGCGATTGCAGAACGGGAAAACGCACTTGTGCTCTTTCAGAACACTCAATAGACACTGGACATCATATGAATTTTAATAACTATAAAATCTTGCACACCGAAACTAACTTAACAAAAAGACTTTTTCTTGAAATGGTAGAGATCAATAATGATGAACAAAATATGAACAAAAGGACAGATATTAGTGGTTTAAGTACAATTTATTCGTATATATTAAAGTTGGATAAAGAAAAACTTAGCATAAATGATAATAACAGTAGTTCTACGGAACCATGAGACCCAATATTATATTAAAAAAGTGTTTTTGATCAACAATTGAATAACAAAAAAAATTGTTTAACAAAAAATTCAAACTGAAATCATAACTTTAACTCCCCTAGCAATTCTTAATGAGTAATTAATTTAATAAGTGATTGGTATAGAACAAGAAGTGCAAGTGGACAATGATCAGTGTGACAAATTAAAATATTAATTAAACCGAATATTAATTAAAATTGTTAAACTTCAACATATTTCCACAAAACCGTGAATGGAAACCATCATGTAAACGTAGTAAAATTTAATAAAAGTTCTTTGACAGTTAGATACAAGATGGCGCCATCATAGGTTCCTGTGGTGTTTTTTGCTATACATCACATGGCTGTTTCTGAAAACATGAAGCAGAATGATGTCAGTGTTAATCTTTTAATTATTTAGTAATCAATTAACAATGAAACCAATAGATTACATAAACATCATAAGCAATTGTTGCTCATTTCTAATAGTACGATAGTGAAAATGTCTGTACAGAAGTTCACCAATTTTAAATTATAACCTCAACTTACTAGTAAGTTAACAATTATAATATTATAATTAAATTTTACTAATTTTCATTATCTAATTGTAGCCTTGAAAAAGAAAATAAACATTTTCGAAAGCTCGGCATAGTAAATAAGAGTTTTACTTCATCGCCCACTTGTCCGAAGCCCTACTAAATTTAGATTGTTCTTTAACTAGTCGGACGTGACTATCCTTCATTATTTTTACAGGAATGGGGTTTTACCAAGTTATTAGTGAACAATTCGGTAACGAAACTATGGTAAAATTAAAAAAATTGGCGAATTTACACATCAAATTGGCAGCTTCTAAAAACAGAAAAATTTTCCTCTTACAGTGCAGAAAGAAAGGAGTAATACCCTCTCATATTATCAACAACACTAGAAATGTAGAAACACTCATCGATGTACACAGTGGACGGACGGGACAACAAGTGAACAATTTTAATAAAAGGTTAAAGGACAAAATACTAAATTTAGAGATCAAAATCACTCATGGTAATCTCAAATCGTTGGAAAGGTCCCTTGAACAAATTCACATTGATTTACAAAATATTTTACCAAATGATATGTTACAAGAATTTATCAGAAGACAAACAATCAAATATAACAAAGAATTTCATAGCATTAAAAAAATTAATATTAATAAATTAAAAAATCTTGAACAACAAGTAACGTTTAATATAAAAGTAAAAGAAAATTGGCTTAAGAATCTCTCCAACGTTGAGATCCCTGATGATATCAAAATTTTCTTATCTTTGGGTTTCAAATTCTGTATACCTCCTAATTTTCAAGACATTTCAGCAACAAAAATATTATCAGATATAGAATTTTTAATTTCAAATTTTGACATTAACAAGAAAAACTTATTTAGATCACAAGTCACTAACATCTTAACAAATTTTCTTCATAAACCACATAAACAAAATTCATTTTTTAATAATATTTTCAACAAAAGTAAAAGGTTCCTTAAAGAACATGCAGAGTTGATAATTACTAGGTCAGACAAAGGTAATGTTACCGTTATTATGAATAAAAGTGATTATATAGAAAAGTCGCTAGATATACTCAACGATGCAAGTTCTTATAGTAAACTAGAAAGAGACCCTACCTCTACCTTTCAACAAAAAGCTAACAATTTTATTTCTGAACTCAGTGATGAGGAAATGATAAGTGAACACGAGGCTAAAAAATTAAAATTTTATAATGCAGTACCAGCAAAATTCTATGGGTTACCTAAAATTCATAAACCAACATTAACTGTCAGACCTATTATATCTAGCATTGATACACCAAATAGTAATATAGCTCAATTCATTACAAATATTCTTACTTGGTCATACAATAACGACAATGAATACTTTATTAAAGACTCGTTTGCTTTTTCTGAATTCATAAATGAAAAACAATTACCAGATAACCATGTTATAATAAGTTTAGACGTAGTCTCATTATTCAGCAATATTCCGATCGAGTTAGTTAACAATAGCATAGAAAAAAGATGGAATACGATTAGCACTTATTGTAATATGCCTTATGAAAAATTTATAGAAGCCATTAAATTGATCTTTGATACAACGTACTTTACTTTCGATAATAATTTCTATAAACAAACACTAGGTACCCCAATGGGAGCTACCGTTTCACCAATAATTGCTCAGTATGTCATGGATGACTTGTTAGATACATGTATTCCACAACTCAGTTTTGTAGTACCTTTCTTGAAAAAATACGTAGATGATATCATTTGTTCAGTACCAGCAACAGGTATAGATGAAATTCTAAATATTTTCAACAGCTATGATACGCATTTACAATTTACATTAGAAAAGGAAACGAATATGAGAGTACCTTTTCTCGACACACAACTTATACGAAGACCTGATAACACAGTGATACTAGATTGGTATATAAAACCAACTAGTTCAGGCAGGTACCTAAACTATAACTCTCATCACACCGAAAGAATGAAAATCAATCTCGTACTAGCTATGAAAAATAGAATACAAAAAATATCACATTCGTCTTTACGCAATACTAACATTGATAGACTCTACCGTATTTTACTAGATAACTCATATCCTCCACATCTTTTAAAAAAAATGGCTTTACAATACAAGAAATAATGACAATCAGAATAACGTTGGTGCAACGGAAGCCACCAATAACAATGATAATATAATCCCAATAACATATGGGTCCATTCCGTTTATAAAAGATCTGTCTCCAAGATTAATTAATGTCTTCAAAAACGAACAAAACATAAAAATTGCACAAAAAAAACATCAAACATATCGGTAAACTGTACACAAAGCTTAAAGATAAAGACGATCCAATTAAAAAATCAAACGTGATATATAGTATTCCTTGTCATAATTGTGAAAAAAAGTACATTGGCCAAACATCAAGATCACTCAATACACGAATGACTTTACACAAAAGCGATTGCAGAACGGGAAAACGCACTTGTGCTCTTTCAGAACACTCAATAGACACTGGACATCATATGAATTTTAATAACTATAAAATCTTGCACACCGAAACTAACTTAACAAAAAGACTTTTTCTTGAAATGGTAGAGATCAATAATGATGAACAAAATATGAACAAAAGGACAGATATTAGTGGTTTAAGTACAATTTATTCGTATATATTAAAGTTGGATAAAGAAAAACTTAGCATAAATGATAATAACAGTAGTTCTACGGAACCATGAGACCCAATATTATATTAAAAAAGTGTTTTTGATCAACAATTGAATAACAAAAAAAATTGTTTAACAAAAAATTCAAACTGAAATCATAACTTTAACTCCCCTAGCAATTCTTAATGAGTAATTAATTTAATAAGTGATTGGTATAGAACAAGAAGTGCAAGTGGACAATGATCAGTGTGACAAATTAAAATATTAATTAAACCGAATATTAATTAAAATTGTTAAACTTCAACATATTTCCACAAAACCGTGAATGGAAACCATCATGTAAACGTAGTAAAATTTAATAAAAGTTCTTTGACAGTTAGATACAAGATGGCGCCATCATAGGTTCCTGTGGTGTTTTTTGCTATACATCACATGGCTGTTTCTGAAAACATGAAGCAGAATGATGTCAGTGTTAATCTTTTAATTATTTAGTAATCAATTAACAATGAAACCAATAGATTACATAAACATCATAAGCAATTGTTGCTCATTTCTAATAGTACGATAGTGAAAATGTCTGTACAGAAGTTCACCAATTTTAAATTATAACCTCAACTTACTAGTAAGTTAACAATTATAATATTATAATTAAATTTTACTAATTTTCATTATCTAATTGTAGCCTTGAAAAAGAAAATAAACATTTTCGAAAGCTCGGCATAGTAAATAAGAGTTTTACTTCATCGCCCACTTGTCCGAAGCCCTACTAAATTTAGATTGTTCTTTAACTAGTCGGACGTGACTATCCTTCATTATTTTTACAGGAATGGGGTTTTACCAAGTTATTAGTGAACAATTCGGTAACGAAACTATGGTAAAATTAAAAAATTTGGCGAATTTACACATCAAATTGGCAGCTTCTAAAAACAGAAAAATTTTCCTCTTACAGTGCAGAAAGAAAGGAGTAATACCCTCTCATATTATCAACAACACTAGAAATGTAGAAACACTCATCGATGTACACAGTGGACGGACGGGACAACAAGTGAACAATTTTAATAAAAGGTTAAAGGACAAAATACTAAATTTAGAGATCAAAATCACTCATGGTAATCTCAAATCGTTGGAAAGGTCCCTTGAACAAATTCACATTGATTTACAAAATATTTTACCAAATGATATGTTACAAGAATTTATCAGAAGACAAACAATCAAATATAACAAAGAATTTCATAGCATTAAAAAAATTAATATTAATAAATTAAAAAATCTTGAACAACAAGTAACGTTTAATATAAAAGTAAAAGAAAATTGGCTTAAGAATCTCTCCAACGTTGAGATCCCTGATGATATCAAAATTTTCTTATCTTTGGGTTTCAAATTCTGTATACCTCCTAATTTTCAAGACATTTCAGCAACAAAAATATTATCAGATATAGAATTTTTAATTTCAAATTTTGACATTAACAAGAAAAACTTATTTAGATCACAAGTCACTAACATCTTAACAAATTTTCTTCATAAACCACATAAACAAAATTCATTTTTTAATAATATTTTCAACAAAAGTAAAAGGTTCCTTAAAGAACATGCAGAGTTGATAATTACTAGGTCAGACAAAGGTAATGTTACCGTTATTATGAATAAAAGTGATTATATAGAAAAGTCGCTAGATATACTCAACGATGCAAGTTCTTATAGTAAACTAGAAAGAGACCCTACCTCTACCTTTCAACAAAAAGCTAACAATTTTATTTCTGAACTCAGTGATGAGGAAATGATAAGTGAACACGAGGCTAAAAAATTAAAATTTTATAATGCAGTACCAGCAAAATTCTATGGGTTACCTAAAATTCATAAACCAACATTAACTGTCAGACCTATTATATCTAGCATTGATACACCAAATAGTAATATAGCTCAATTCATTACAAATATTCTTACTTGGTCATACAATAACGACAATGAATACTTTATTAAAGACTCGTTTGCTTTTTCTGAATTCATAAATGAAAAACAATTACCAGATAACCATGTTATAATAAGTTTAGACGTAGTCTCATTATTCAGCAATATTCCGATCGAGTTAGTTAACAATAGCATAGAAAAAAGATGGAATACGATTAGCACTTATTGTAATATGCCTTATGAAAAATTTATAGAAGCCATTAAATTGATCTTTGATACAACGTACTTTACTTTCGATAATAATTTCTATAAACAAACACTAGGTACCCCAATGGGAGCTACCGTTTCACCAATAATTGCTCAGTATGTCATGGATGACTTGTTAGATACATGTATTCCACAACTCAGTTTTGTAGTACCTTTCTTGAAAAAATACGTAGATGATATCATTTGTTCAGTACCAGCAACAGGTATAGATGAAATTCTAAATATTTTCAACAGCTATGATACGCATTTACAATTTACATTAGAAAAGGAAACGAATATGAGGGTACCTTTTCTCGACACACAACTTATACGAAGACCTGATAACACAGTGATACTAGATTGGTATATAAAACCAACTAGTTCAGGCAGGTACCTAAACTATAACTCTCATCACACCGAAAGAATGAAAATCAATCTCGTACTAGCTATGAAAAATAGAATACAAAAAATATCACATTCGTCTTTACGCAATACTAACATTGATAGACTCTACCGTATTTTACTAGATAACTCATATCCTCCACATCTTTTAAAAAAATGGCTTTACAATACAAGAAATAATGACAATCAGAATAACGTTGGTGCAACGGAAGCCACCAATAACAATGATAATATAATCCCAATAACATATGGGTCCATTCCGTTTATAAAAGATCTGTCTCCAAGATTAATTAATGTCTTCAAAAACGAACAAAACATAAAAATTGCACAAAAAAACATCAAACATATCGGTAAACTGTACACAAAGCTTAAAGATAAAGACGATCCAATTAAAAAATCAAACGTGATATATAGTATTCCTTGTCATAATTGTGAAAAAAAGTACATTGGCCAAACATCAAGATCACTCAATACACGAATGACTTTACACAAAAGCGATTGCAGAACGGGAAAACGCACTTGTGCTCTTTCAGAACACTCAATAGACACTGGACATCATATGAATTTTAATAACTATAAAATCTTGCACACCGAAACTAACTTAACAAAAAGACTTTTTCTTGAAATGGTAGAGATCAATAATGATGAACAAAATATGAACAAAAGGACAGATATTAGTGGTTTAAGTACAATTTATTCGTATATATTAAAGTTGGATAAAGAAAAACTTAGCATAAATGATAATAACAGTAGTTCTACGGAACCATGAGACCCAATATTATATTAAAAAAGTGTTTTTGATCAACAATTGAATAACAAAAAAAATTGTTTAACAAAAAATTCAAACTGAAATCATAACTTTAACTCCCCTAGCAATTCTTAATGAGTAATTAATTTAATAAGTGATTGGTATAGAACAAGAAGTGCAAGTGGACAATGATCAGTGTGACAAATTAAAATATTAATTAAACCGAATATTAATTAAAATTGTTAAACTTCAACATATTTCCACAAAACCGTGAATGGAAACCATCATGTAAACGTAGTAAAATTTAATAAAAGTTCTTTGACAGTTAGATACAAGATGGCGCCATCATAGGTTCCTGTGGTGTTTTTTGCTATACATCACATGGCTGTTTCTGAAAACATGAAGCAGAATGATGTCAGTGTTAATCTTTTAATTATTTAGTAATCAATTAACAATGAAACCAATAGATTACATAAACATCATAAGCAATTGTTGCTCATTTCTAATAGTACGATAGTGAAAATGTCTGTACAGAAGTTCACCAATTTTAAATTATAACCTCAACCTACTAGTAAGTTAACAATTATAATATTATAATTAAATTTTACTAATTTTCATTATCTAATTGTAGCCTTGAAAAAGAAAATAAACATTTTCGAAAGCTCGGCATAGTAAATAAGAGTTTTACTTCATCGCCCACTTGTCCGAAGCCCTACTAAATTTAGATTGTTTATATATATATATATATATATATATATATATATATATATATATATATATATATATATATATATATATATATATATATATATATATTCTTCTAATATACCTTCAAATTCGTAACAATGAATAATAAAAAACGTAACTGTTATATTATTTTGGCGTCCAAAGAATGAATATATTTCCTTTAATAGCTGGCCCTCCATTAGCGTCTCTACTGTAAACAGTAATGGTAGTGGCGCAGTATAGCAAGTACTCCTATTATATTGTGCTTCGTGACGATGCATGCATCAAAGAAATATATATTATAAAAATATAACCTACTGAGGCCCGATTATATTGGCAACATCGCTGGGACGGAGAACGAACGCTAGCTATATTCTTATATACAGCGGGCTTTGAAAGGATCAGTAAATATATCCGGGCTCTGAAATATGCCATGTTTATATAATTGAAAGAAAAATAATAATTAGCTACCCCTAGTGGCTTCCTATTAGGAAAGATTCATAACAATCGCCATATTTAATAAATTTGTTAATTTATACACTCGGGAAATGCCGGGCTTATGAACGACCTGTCGATATATCGGGCTACACAATATACCGTCTATACCTCTATATATATATATATATATATATATATATATATATATATATATATATATATATATATATATATATATATATATATATATATATATATATATATATATATATATATATATATATATATATATATATATATATATATATATATATATATATATATATATATATATATATATATATATATATATATATATATATATATATATATATATATATATATATATATATATATATATATATATATATATATATATATATATATATATATATATATATATATATATATATATATATATAGAGGTATAGACGGTATATTGTGTAGCCCGATATATCGACAGGTCGTTCATAAGCCCGGCATTTCCCGAGTGTATAAATTAACAAATTTATTAAATATGGCGATTGTTATGAATCTTTCCTAATAGGAAGCCACTAGGGGTAGCTAATTATTATTTTTCTTTCAATTATATAAACATGGCATATTTCAGAGCCCGGATATATTTACTGATCCTTTCAAAGCCCGCTGTATATAAGAATATAGCTAGCGTTCGTTCTCCGTCCCAGCGATGTTGCCAATATAATCGGGCCTCAGTAGGTTATATTTTTATAATATATATTTCTTTGATGCATGCATCGTCACGAAGCACAATATAATAGGAGTACTTGC